>OX122885.1:0-2400000 GCA_944738645.1 Eristalinus sepulchralis | reverse complement strand
GAGGAAGTCGACTTTTTCAAAAAGAGATCTTAGAAACCTACAATTTAATGCCGACTGCAATAGGCAAGGGTTGAAAAACTTTTCCTGATAATTTATGCCTCCTTCCGACAACTCTAAGAAAGTTAAGCAATTTTTTGTCCCCACCCCTTACGAGCAAATATCAATGAACTTACTTTGTCACACCAGCCGCAGTTTTTGAACTATTTACAAAAACATTTGATGAAAAGGCGGAAGCTAAAATTGCAAACTTTAAGCAAGACACAGCGATTGGACACGAAACAGACTTGTGTTAACTAGTAAAGTTCTAACTTATATACCAATTCCAAGATTTGAGAACCAGTTTCATCGTGCGGGCGCCCTAGACTCCTAGACTCTGCAGCCTGCATTCCATGTGCAATAAGAGGCAGGCCATTTTAACTTTAAAACCATTGGCGGAGCTTTCCTTTAAACAAATTCTCATCCCTGAACGTGTGTCCAACCTAAATTATGTTTAAAATCAATGCCAAAGCACGTATTTCCCTCCGCACCTCAAAACCCAAAATGACTAAGTCTACTTTTATGCTCCCCACCCCTTCTCCACTCCCGCAATATTTACCCATAAAATCATTAGCCAATCGATTGCGGCTCTAATTATCAAAATATCCAACATCAGCACACGTTGCGTTCATTTTTGTTTTTTTTTTTTGGGGAAAAACTGTTTCCAGTCCAAACAATCCTTTGACTCTGTTAGCCGGACTGAGCCGCACTCACCGCAGCTAAGTGCTTTAATGGAATTTAACGCACCCTCCGTCCATTAGCCGGTCGGTGCCGGCAATGTGAAAGCAGTTATCTCCCGTTGACTTTCCCACGGGCGATTTGGCCTTAAATAAAACATCATATCCGTCCTTTTTGCTGTCGCACCGTACTACGCTTCTGGACAGACTACAAGTATGATATAATTAAATTTTCATTAAAAAATTTCACCCGATAAAATTTGCCCACCTTGTCGCGCAGTGGCGCCTTATCGTCGTCGTCGCCGCCACCGCCCGTCCTTTGGTGTGTTTATGGAGGAAGTCCACGCAGGTACATTGTGACTGGAAGAGAAAACAAATGACCCTTTATTCACCAGCAAATTAACCCTCCATTTGAACGGAATAATCAAAAGGAAAAAAGGTCCTTAAACAGTGTTTCGGTGACACGGCGGTGATGGCGGGGGACGCAGAACATTACGCAGTCATTGGCTCTGCCATTGACTAAGCCATCTGTTGTGGCTATCGTGGCTGCCTAGTTGCTGATGACTGTTGGGTAGCCAGTGACTAGCTGGCGAGCTCATAGAGATAGGGTAGGTACGATAAGAATGTAATAAAAAATTGCAGCTAGCTAGAACTGCTCGCAGCACGTACACACCACACCGATGGGTATATGGCCAATTGCCATGCAACGGGCAGGTCGTACACATATGCTGGGTGTAGACACAGGATACAAGCTGGGCTCAGGGTGACGTTTTACGTTTCACGACCCCCTTCCGGATGGGGTGAACGGAAGGTTGGGTTCTGAGTTTTCTGTGTATGAGTGTGGGAGTTAGCAGAGGGAAGACAGCCACCGCATGACACCGTTCGGGGTGGTGGGAGTGGGTGTGGGTGTAGCATTAGTTTTCTTATAACATTTTAGTGTGTTTTCATTTTGTGGTCTTCGACTGCAATTTAATATAAGACCGCAAACATCAATATTCTCTGGGCGGGGGGAGGCGGTGTGGAGGCGCACAATGATGGTAGGCAATTTACCGTCATGTACGTACACGGGATTTCCTCGCTCATGCAAAGCGTACCTGCCACAGGATATGACGTGTGTGCGCTGTAAACAAAGGCAAAGGTAGTATAAATTCGATTTGATTTGAGCAAGGATTTAGAATACGCCTTGAATTTGTTCGCTTTTATTTTCGTTTTACGCTCCCTCTGCGAGGCATTCGGTGTGCACGGGGGGATGGAGGGTTTGATTGATCGATTTGTGGAGATGGGCGGTTGGTTGTTATGGGCGTTTGCTTTTATTGACTGCCAGTTTGTCAGTTTATTTTTGGATGTTACCTTGAATGAGAACATGAATGAGGGGATTTTCGAGTAAAATGAAGAGCATTCATTTTTGGAAAGTCCTGTTTATGGAAAGCAATTAGGTAAAATGCTAGATTTTGAATTTAATTGCAACCATTTATAAGTTAATTTACTATGAGCATAAATCCAATGAGTGACAATGACTAGAAGCTTTCTTTAAGATGTTTAATTGTCTTCCTTTTCGCATGATAGCTTCAAAATAGTGACAGCACTTATAATTCACAATTTTTTACATTGCTGCAGCTATTACCTCCTTATTTCTTAATGGAGCGAATATGTACTCAGGAAGCTGGCAACACTTAGTCCCTGTTCATAGCCGATGATACTTCGAATAGGTCAAGAAAATATCGGTTATGGAGTGAATAAGTGCGTTAAAGATTTATCTGGCTCAAATCTCACTCGTGTGCCCAGAGTCTTTTCAAACTGCTAGCTTAACCTCACCCTAGTTTCTTACATGCGGCATGACCACTTGCCCGTTTCTTACTTGTGAAAGATTAAAGATTTAGGATAAAACTTGTTGGGACTAGGCACTTCAAACCTTCTACTTCAAAGAACCTCGTCTTTGAATTGTTCTCTCGTCCTGTGCTTAGAGGCAAGAGGGGACTTCCTTGTTGTGGCGACTAGTAAACTGAACCTGATACTATATGAAAGACACATCAGGTCAGGTGAAGTGAGGATGAAGTTTTGACCATTTAGAACACACACCCTTTTGTGATGATGTTCAGCACGAAAATAATTTGGATCTCCGGCAAACTTTTAAGGGAATATGCTCTATGGTGTACAATCTGTTCCCTTTGAAAGAACAAGATCAAATGCAAACCTTAGGCTAGACTAGTTTGGACTAAACTGATGGTGAAGGGAGAAGGATCAAATACGACTCAGGTTGATGTAAATGCCTGACATGAGTATTAATAAGTCGTTTTCCTTTTCCCTAAAGAAAACAAACTACGCAGTGTATAAAACTTAACGAAAGTCACTCTAAAATCATCCAATTCACCGTATGAAATGATGCCTAAGATAAACACAAACTGGAGAAGACAAAATTCAAGTTGGGTATCCTTCTAAAGGGTACCCTCATCAAATTCCCATTAATTCTGTGCACTCCACAACAAAAAAGACGGGAAATAAATGAAAAAAATAAAACCCCATACAACATTGTCAAGAACAAACTACCTACATGATTACATAAACCACCCAATTTGAAAATTTCGTTTCGCGTCAGTAACTGCTGCACCTGTGCCAACCATCCGTCTGGCACCGATGACCGCAAAACAACCTCACTCCCGATGAGCGCACAAATAAAACCTGGATCTATTCGTGCACGAAAATCTGATAAATAATCATGTTGCCAGCACGAATTTGCATATCATCAACCACTCACATGGTGCGGCAACGCACATACATTTAGTCGTGTTTGTTGGGCCGCTGTACACCCCTGCACACAATTGCACGATGGATGGGGATGGATGGGATGGGATACGATGGAAGTTAGGGAATAAGTTCGCATTTTATCGCAAACGAAACGATCTTAATTAAGACCCAAATGAATTCTTGCATGCACCTCTGTGGGGTTATATTGATTTTTCATGTCGTTGTTTTTTTTTTTTCTTCGTTTTGTAGATGGCGCCACATAATTCAACATTGATTGACGAGAACGTGAGCGGATTTCCGTCGTCACAGGAACTCCGCCATTACAGTCCGATTCCACACCCCGGATGTAGGTTAAATCGGCGCCCACGGTCCATATCAATTCATGGGTCCTTAAGCACTTTGGTGAGTTTATGAATTTCACAAATAAAGAAGGTGTCTAATCCGTGTCCTTTACACACAAACAGGAGCAAGGAAATAAGGAAATTCCAATTTGGATCGACAATGTTGCGCGTTACGTGGCCGGCGTTACCAGCCGTACAACATGTAACGACATTATCAAAGCTCTGATTGATGATGAAATGAACAATGGTGGCGACAATGTCCTTTACAGTCGAGGTAAGAAAATTATAAACACTCAGCATTTAATAAAAAAAAATAATTGTTTTAGGTAGCCACATTTATGTATGTGTGCGTGTGTATGCTTCTTATATGTAATTCGCTTCTTCTCTTTATGTTTCCTTGCAGATAACGATGGCGAAGGTGGTGTTGAATCGCGTGACTACAGTGATTATGTCATAACTGAATGCTGGCGTGGCGTTGAACGAAGCTACGATGGTAACATGGCCATTTTGCCAGTTTGGAAAGCCTGGAGTCGTGTCCACAATGAAGTAATGCCTGACTCACTCCTTATAGCTATTTTTTTCTTTTGTTTAAATTTTATGAGATTGCATAATAATTATAACAACAAAAGACGATAACGATGATATATGTGTGTGTGGGTGCTTTGAGGTGGGTGGGTAACTTTTCATATCGCGTGTGGCGCCGCTTCTACTAAGTCATTGGCACACGATTACTACATTTTATTTTTTTGTTCGTCATTTATATCCGCTTATAGGGTGTGGGCTCAAGGACTTTGCGTTTTTTTGTTTTTCCTCAGGATTAGTCACCATTTGGAAGCGGGTTTTGTTTTCAGAGATTTTCCTGAGCCGAGCGGAAATTTATTTTTAGAATGGGTGATAGGATGCATGCAGCGGTCATTAGGGGTGTGGACGTGGGAGGAGCAGCTGTTTGTGTGCAGTTCTTATCCTCCGTCAATCGGATAATTTCATTTTAATTGCTTAACTGAAGTCGAGCTCGTGTGATCTGCTGGATAATTTTTATGTCATTAAATAGGGTGGATTGTAGAAGAATTACTTCATAAGGACATTGACAATCAAATCGATTTAACAGCACTCCCCCTCTTCTTATTTCATTTCAGATTCGTTTATCGTTAAAACGTCATTCCGAGGTTGACATACATCCACACAAAAAGGTAAACTATAATTCCTACGTGATCCCTCATTCCAACTAACGTCGTCTTCCGTCCCCTTCCCCAGCAGAGAAACACCTTAAGAGCGTTGACGTCAATTCGAAAATATTTCAATAAATTATTGAAACTCCTAACACGAAAGCAAAAGACTGAGAAGCCCCCCAAGGTGGCTGACAATAAATTCGACTGCCAGCGCGTCACAAACACCAGTGACGCAGATGAATTGCTGTTCGTGATCCTTCCCGACAAGCAGTACAACAACGAGACCGTAAGCAAGCCCGTGACTGAGGAACACCGTCTGAAAGAACGCCTCTATCGCCTCTCGGAGAAACCAAAGAAGAAGCGTAATGCTTTCTCATGTCAAAGGACTCCCACAAAAGTTTGCAAGTTTCCCGATCGTAATCGTCGCCGCAAGGACATGCCTATCCGAAGTCTGCTTCGAAATCAGATCGCTCTCAAGACATCCGAAATCGATGAGCTTTTCAACAGAGAGTCCCATCTGCTGAAGGAACTCTCAGCCAAGTGTCGACAATTCAAGTTGCGCAACGAACTCTACACCCATCCGGATCATCAGTTCGAGATATCGATTGGACAGATTCAAACCGGCATCGAGGCATATGCCGAGGAGATTCTGAAGACAGAAAGAGAACTGCTAGAGATTAAGAATGAGATCAAGCATGACATGTCGATCATCAACAATCTGAAGAGGTTGACGTTCAAGGAGCCTGAGGCGTCTGTGAAGCGGCGGACACCGAGCACTTGGGATGCACCCGTGGTGATGAACGAGGAGGAATTCCTGCAGCAACACAAGCATATGCAATTCGTTGATAATATCTACGAGTTTTGCGACAATAACGCCAGTATGTTGGTTTAGACTTTAAGTTTGTTATACGTTTTTGATGGCAGCCGATGCCGATTTATATTTACATTTGTATACACACACACATATATATTTCTATATATATGTATATTTTTATACCGTTATGTTGAATAAATATTTTTTATAAATAGAGTAAGGAGAATGGCTTTTGTGTGGATGGTCTGTGTAAGAGTGAAAAAGATACAAGAGACGTTACTGAAGCTTGCCTCTGAAGTCGAGGTAACCACCAGACCCATTTTAGCGGCTTCCGCTTCAATGCAAGCAAACGCTTCATTGACGGTGCGCTGTCTTCGTCCAATCAGGTCAATGTCGAGAGCAATGAGAGCTACCATGAATAAAAAATAAAACTTCTAAGCTGCTTTTGTTGACTGTAGCAATAGCCCTACTGGAGGGCCCACATCTTTAACAGATCCTACAGAGACTCCAAGCACCCTGTCCACTGAAACACCATCTAGATCAGCTAGAACTACGAATCTCTTCTAGAAGTTGATTTGTTACAGCGAATGGCGTTAAAAATATGTCTATTCTAGGACGAGTATCTAAATCTTACCACAACTTTTAATTACGTCACGTGGAGTGAAGAAAACCCTCCCCGCAAAAGTCTCTGACACTAGCGGTACCTCGCAAGAGACAGAGCTGTTCGGAGAGGTTTCGTGGTTAAAGTTGATTCTTATCCCGAACCGTAAAGGTGAACAAAAAAATCTGATGTTGCGTTCTTGAAGGGGGTTAACGAAAGAGATCTTCATGAGATGGGGAAAATCCTTACTCTGTGTCTTCTATTTTGTATCAAATTTCCATGTGGGAAGGTGCATTTAAAGGCAGACTCAGAATTTGTTTTATTCTTGTGTTCAGATTGATGATCTGCTGCGCGCCATTTTATTTTGAATTGAGTTTTCAAGCAGGTCTTCTGAAGGTTCTACAGGTAAGTGGAGAAATTTTGATGACGTCAAATAATAAGAGAGGAATCTTGGTCACACCAAGAAGCTTCTCTAAATTCTGACATAAGGACACCAAAATATGATTGTATTCATCTTTGAATTCGATTTTCTTGCAGAATGCAAAAACTAATGACACCAGCAGATGGCAAAAGGGGGCATCGACGATTCTTAAACTGACACTTTCGTCGATGAATTTAAGATGCCCTTTAAGAGCTGTAGCTGACCACAAAAATATTTAAACGTCACAAAATTTCTAATCGAATGTACATACATGCATGTTCAAGTTGTTCCCATTTCCATTACAACAAATTTTTACAACCTTACCGCAGTTCCTGTAAGCGATGCCCTTCAAAGAAGCCTTTTATTGAACACCACCCTCGAGTGACACCCCACATGTTCCGTTTCATTTCCAAGACATCCCTTTAATGTCATGTTGCTTCCTTCTCTTACCACACCAATCATCTCTTTCCCACTCCCACCGTCACCGTCTTTCACGCAAAAAAACCCAAATTGACTGCGACGTTTCGTTCATGTGTGAGATGAGAAGTCGTCTTCTCGCGTAGAAAGCAAAATCGAATTTCACTATTTTCATCGCCTGAAAATTTAAAACAAAAACCCTACTTTGGTTTTGGTCAATCACTTCAAGGTCTCAATAATTTCGGATATAATACCAACTCACCAGTTTTCCCCTAGAGACATTAGGTAAGCTCATCGAAGAAGCACTTTAAACATCTTTCTCCTCGTTAGTGGACGACGTCTTTTCGTTGCGTTTTTTTATATTCATCTTTTTTTCTTTTGGATCACATTACAAAAGCAACATCCATATTTCGTGTCCACTTGTGAGTTGGGTTAAAGTGTGTCATTTGATGAGGGGGGTGATGGAAGGAAAATTTAAGTTTTCATCAATTTCTTGCAGATAAAACAAAAACGAGGAGAAATCAAAATGGCACGCGGACATCAAAAGATTCAATCCCAAGCCAAGGCTGCGGAAAAGCAGGCGAAAATGAAAAAACAACAAGGACACAGTGCTAACGATCAGAAGAAGGCTGCACAAAAGGCTTTGGTGCATGTGTGTGCTGTATGTAAGGTGAGTTCGGTTTCGGTCAAGCATACTTGTGATAAATATCGTGCCTTTGTGGCTAACACATGGTTGGCTGAGTGTGATTAGAATATGATCGTAAACGATTGCATAAAACGATGAAAGGTGTAATCGCCTGAGTGCACCAACTTGTTTTGCACTTCCGTGTTTGACTTTCTAAAAGTTGTATTCCTCCTCCGGGGATTTTCCAGAGTGGGGATGATGAGACGTCACAAATGCCTCAGTTCTCAGAAACATAAATATTTGAACAACTACACCGATTGTCTTTTTGTTGTTCATCGTCGGTGTGGAGTCGTTAAAGTTAAATGTGATATGTGACGTCATTTGTAGGGTATTACTGCGATGATGAGGGCGAGATTGTAAGTGAATCTAAAATGTCTTCAGAAACGCTTAGATATTTCCCAAAGAGAGTAGAAAGCCGTTGAATCGTTCAGTAAATTATGGTGATTTGACAAGTGTTACCGACAAGCAACATTTTTTTCAATGAGGAACACTTGTGGTATTCGCCTTTGACTTCACGTGCATTTATCTTTCGATCTATTGAAGCAACAAACTGTATCAGAAATCAGTATCCACGGCACGAACTACAGCCTCTCGTCAGCCAAATCGTTGTGTAAGCCCTCCCACTCAGAGTTTTGTTGGCTAGCCATTCAACATTCGCACGAAAGCGTAATCTTTCTAACTTTCATTTCTCTTTCAGTCACAAATGCCTGACCCGAAAACGTATAAGCAACACTTTGAGAACAAACATCCCAAAAATGAAATGCCTGCCGACCTGAAGGACGTCTAGACACTCAGCACTCCTTCAATATTTTTTCTTTTCCATTTTTTTTTTTTTTTTTTTTTGAAAATAAAAATGCAACCTATGTAATGTTTTTTTACGTTTTTTTAAAACTATTATTTGAATGAAAATGCAACAAATATCCTGATTTACATACAAATGAAAATGAAAAACAAACAATAAGAAGGAAAACAAAAATCAAGAAAAACAAAAAAAAAAAACTAAAGAATCGTATATATCTAGTAAATTTAAGTATTCTATCAGTAAACAAGTAACCAACTTAAGTGAGAACGACGATATTGATGTAGGGATGATGAATGTTATTGGTGTGTTTCCCTTCTTTAAATTTAATCAAGATGTTGGTGTGCATCATAACTCTGAGCAGCAGCATTTTCCTGACTTGTGTAAAAATATAAAACGAAATAAAACAAAATGAAAAAAAAAATACTAAAAAGCGACTGCTTTTGCGTTTTGCAAAAGAGAAAACCTAAAAAAATGAAAACATGTAACTCACTTGTGAATTTTTAATTTGTATTAAAATAAAATTCAAAAATATGTAAGATGTTGACTGTTTTGATGACGAGTTAGGTTTTGGTTGTTGAGGTATGGCCGTGGAAAGTTCACATTCACCTTGATGCGATTTAACATGATGCCGTGGACTTCTTAGGTCATGTAGATGCTACTCACGCGAGTGAAAAAATAACTAGCTTGTATATGCGAGTGAAGTACCATATCAGCCACGTTTCAAAAGATGACCATATTGTCCCAAGGACAGTGAGTGCCGTCTGCCCTTGTTAATAAAGCTGATGGCTCAATTTATTGCAGAAAAAAAGTGTATCGTGAACAAGACTCCCAAGTTTGGCTGAAAATTGCGACATCAATGGGCCTCCTATCGTTGAAACAGTTTTCTCCTTTTTTGCAGATACAGCCATGACGGTTTCCTCGGCTCCAACCCTAGCCTTGGTGCCTCTTTCATCCGTAATGTTTCGTTTTTTCAGTAGAAACGCTTCAGAAAAAACTCTTGACGACACTTCCTCTAGTGCTAGATATAAACCGAGACAGTGTAGAACACTAATTTCCCTTCATTTGCACTCTACTTTCGACACACCTCATGGAAATTCAAACAAACAATTCAAACTCACTTAAAATCAAACTAACATCTTTATTTTACATCTTAAGAAACTCCAAATCATCGATACTAGGAAAATCAGCGAGGATTATCAATCCGGCGCCGTTTTCCTTGAGGTGAACAATCTCTTCGTGGTATCCAAACCAATAAATAACAATTCCCGGACCAAATCTAAAAAGCAAAGCCATCAGCAGAAGCACCACAAGACGATTTTCACAAACAAACCTGTTGCTATAACTACTTAGTTGAGAACACAGGTACTTTCGATGTGTTTTAGTATCCCCGAAAAGCGCTTTGCTTTCGATCCAATTAACTACACAGCCTTTGTACAAGCAAGGAAGCACTAACTTAAGATCAGGTGTCTTGTCGAAACCGGTCCGTCGTAGATCGTTTTCATCGAAATATGCCATTTTGGCTTTAGTTGCCATTTGTTTCAGCTGCAAAATGAGACGAGCATTAGAATGTCCTTTTGAATCGGAATGCGTGTCCTACCTTAACTTCATATTCCTCCCCAAGGCATCTTCGTCGAATGTCCACTATAGAACCCTCTTGATTGTCGCTCAGTATGCACTGTCGCACGTTTCCCGCCAATTTCTCATCGTCTATCAAGTGCGGTTTCTTCATTAGTTCAGACACATAGCTCTTCTGCTGATCTTTGTACTTCTCTTGCAAAATAATCCGACACAGTATCACTGGCGAAATGCGCTCTTCCACTGCCAGTTCCAACAGCAAACTGTTACTGTAGCTGTGCGCCGAACGTTTCTCAAACCTGCACGGGAAACAATTAAACATATGACCAACTGCGAAAAAAGCCTTGGGTTTACCAACGTTTTAAGTAAGCGATCGGCGTTTGCTTGGTAATTGCCAAAGTGTACTTTGGTGCGAATTCGTAACTCTGCGGATAGGATACTTTTCAACGTTTGTCTATGAATATCAGGGAACTGCTGTTGCATCTCCAGCTCACAGTCGATGGGTAGGCCTTGATAGCCATGAATGAAATCCAAAATTGCACTGTATTGTTCATTGTTTAGGATGGTTTTCTTTGATGATTCTGTCATGGTTGATGCATTTTTAAAATGTGTTTCTATTGCTTGAACTCTGATTGCTTTTTGCTAAATTCTTGTTTACGATGGCACAGCTACGAAGACATTTCTACAGAATGGGTTTACACCGCGCGTTGGACGTCAGCTGTTGACAGCTGTGACACTTTTGGTAAAATGTAGTAGACTCTTTGGTGTTGTAAGTTTTCTGGCAAATCGTTGTATGGTTCTGCATACAATACGAAAAGAGATGATCCCTGAAAAAAAAATCAGTTTCTGCCTGTGAGAATGATGGATAATTGAGATTTACCGCGGGTACTACAAGATATGTTAAGATGTGGGTTTAATGCTAAAGGCACGAAATTTCAAGTTCTGGTGTTTGGTTTAAAAAGAAGAGGAAAGGATTTTCAGACAAACTTTATAAAAGGCAGTGCAGTATGTAACTGCCAAGCGGCCTCAATTGTCGTTTCTTAAAATGTCGCGCTGATTCAATAAAAATATTAACTCACAGTGCAGTCATAGCATAAGGCACAATCACAATAATACGCCTAGATCATTTGCATAGTACTGCTCTACTACTTTCTCAAATCGTGTGTCATCCGCGAAATGAGAGAGAGCAGTAAAGACTATAGTATTTAGAAAAATAATGGAACTTGTCAACAGTTTTATTTTTTAAGTTTTTCATTTCGCCCCCTGTTCGGTAGTTTCGAAACGTTTGTTTTTTATTTAAAGGTGAACGCATAAACAAATATTCAAATTATATAATTTTCATATTTATAAATATCCAGCCGATTCATAATCGCTGGCAATTACGCTTGCAAAACAGATGTTTTCCGCAGCGAACGTCGACATACAAAAAAAAAAGAAAATACTTATTCATCTTGTCAGCCTTCTTTTCTACTTCATTCTTTCGTTTCCTGCATTTTTTTGATTGCATTTGATTTTGTTACGCTCCTAATATTAGTTTCTTGTGTTGCAGTGCTCATAGGAACATAATAAACGTAAATAATTGATTATGGATATTTTGGATATTGATGAAGCCCTAAAGGACGATTCTTTTATGTAAGTACGATGGAGCTCCAGCAGCAGCAACCCAGTTAACTGGTTTTATGTGTATAAATTTCTCTTCCCCTGTTCTTCTAATTGGTAGATTTCTTGAGGATAAAACCCACGATGATGTTTCAAATATACTACAACAATGGAGAAATAACAATTGCACAAGTAGTAATAATTCGGAACAAGGTAAGGGGGTGAACCTACGCCTATTTTAGTTTCCTTCTGTGTGTTATTTTATGTTTTTTTTTCTGCCGCTTCGTTGCCTGGCTCTGTGTGTCGCCCCACAGTTGTGTGATTCCACTCTCTGGGGGAATAATTAATTTGTTTTTGTTTGAGAGTCGTTGTGCGTTGGGTACGGGAATGTCGTGTGTTGTCTAATCAAGATTTGCTTTTATTTTACAGCTTTCAAACTGAATACAAGAACATTCACACGGCCAAAGAGGAAATCTGCTCAAAACTTGGAGGCACAATTTGTAAGTCAATTCTATTTTTTGTATTCTGTTTTTTCTCCTTTTATATCGCAAAACTGGTTTGCTTAAGCGGCTAGAGATAAGGTCAGTGCCACGTTCTCTTGTGCAAGAGATTGCTGCGCTTGTCAAGGGCCTATTAACTGCAGTCCCGCTTCTGGCAGAGTTTAATGAACTTGCGCTAATTTTGAACGCGAAACGAAGAAAAAAAAAACAAATTAAAACTCACGGCGCTCATCTGTTCCCATGAACAGACACAGACACCTGATCTTCGCGTTACAAACACCAGACAGCGGCATTCACGGAAAGATTGCACATACCAAGCGGAGACGCACTTTATTGGGGTCAATTTGGTGTTCTTGAATTTCCATTGTCTCTCTTCGGTGCTCTCTCGTTATAACGTTTCATCTAATTAAACGAGCTTCTGGAATTTCTTATTCGTTTTTTCCTCATCAGGTAGCGAGATCCCCGCCATGTACACATGCATACTTTGCTTCACCAAGCAAATCGGTGAGTGTGGCGACTTAGTGTCATTTGGTCTCGTGGGGGTATGATAGGCAGATGCTTGCTGATTTCAGCCAAGCAATGACATTCAGAGTTTAAGTGTCAAGGGTGCCAGTGACTAAAGCTACGCGTGAATCACTATTGCCTCAACAAAGTGTTGCCGCATCGATTTGTGCGTATTGCGAATGGAAAGGTCAAAAGAGATTTTGACAACTCTCGTCGAGTTGATTCGCACGGGACAGTGCTTTTGGAAAGCTTCGGTACAAGTCTTAGCCATTGGCAGTCGCGGTCTCTCGCTCTCTGTGGTGGTATCATTAGTTTCGTTGTCTTATGAAATTGTTTGCTTTCGTTTCAGAGTCCCGTCCCGAATTCGCAACAGAATTCTCCAAATGTAAACCTCGAGATCGGTGGTTTAGTGACAAATATGCAAAAGAGCTTCCTACAAGACACCTCACCTCCATCCTCGATATGTTCCTCCATGGAAGTGTCAATCAACGGTATGAACGGCAGCCTCATCACATCAGCGGACTTCACAAACATCAATTTCCTCCAGTCGACGCGAGGAGATGAACCTCTGTCGGGACTGTTTTTCGATACAGAAAAGTCCACTGAGGACGGCTACACCCTCAGCGACATGATCCGCGATCGGAAGGCTCTCGAATCGCTGACACTGTCCGGCGAGGGAACCCTCATCAAGGATTCAAATATTGCTCAAATAGATGATATTTCGTTGATAAACAGCAAAACCACATCCGCCTGCAGCACAATGAACAACTCGACGGATAGTATGGGCGGAAGTGGCGGAGGGTGTTCAGAGACGTTTTCCACACGAACGTGCAATATTTCGGAGCGAGAGGAGGTGAGCGATGTGCCGCAAAAGTCGATGGAGAGAAAGGTCATCCTGAATGAAACGTTTCCCAGCGGAAAGGAGCAGATTGCTCCGAACATAGACGATGACTTCATCGCGAACACAACATTCAATTTAGTGGACAGTAGTATAATGCCAGTTCAGCAGGCGGACGAGGTGAAAATTGTCGAGTCTTGCGGCCTGCAAAATGAAACCTTCCGCAAGCCTGCGACTGAGGAAGCCACATGTCCAAAGCGATTCAGCATTGGTGAGGTGGTGAACACGACGTTCGATTGCAGTGAGGGAAGAGTGCAGTGCGAGACTCCGGAGAGCGCGATGAAACACGCCAAGTACTACGAGCAGTCAACGCCGCAGCAGAACACTTCCTACACCTCGTTGCGTCAAAAACAGCAGTACACACCGTCAATTAAAGCCGCCGATGTGAACATTTCGCCAATCATCGGTCCACCAATGAACAGGACCTTCAACGAGACGTTCGACAAGTTCGAGGGCCACAATCACGTTCCCACAAACATTCTCAAGGAGCGCGTCAATAACGAGACCTTCTTGGAGCCCATTCCGCTGACACGATTGCCGTGCACCAACAATCCAGATTATGAGGCGGAAGTTAATCTTGCCTTCGAGACAATGGAGCTCTTGGAGAACATAAACCCGAACGAAACCTTCAACAAGAGCCACCTCATACGAACGCCGTCGGTTGACGCGGCCGATGAAGAGGCGTTCGACAACCTGCTTGACAACATCGGGAAAATAGAACTGAATGAGGAGCAAATCAAAATGAAGAAATCGCTGGATACGATTAAGAAGAGGTTCACTTACGGCGCAATGGACAAACCAGAGGCTAAGGAGAGTTCGTTAATAAGTAGTTCAGGTGAGTACAAGTGTGGGCACAAACGAAAAGGATTTTTCTTAGATATACTTCTTTTATTTTACAGAAATGGCTTCCAGTGGGCTGTCAATGAGCAGTAGCGGAGGCGGCGATCGACTGCTAAGTCGACGCAGTCGCCTCTACGACGACATAAACATAACAAAGACATTGAAAAGCTCACCAAATGGCTCAATAAATTCCATTTCATTTGTAAAAGAGACTGAAGGAGGAGGAGGAGGCGAGCTGGACGACGCTCACAAAAAGACTGACGAGCAGCACTGCACCACAGCGACTGAGTCAAATGAATTTACAAACCTAGAGGAGAAAGCAGCACGCAATAGCAAATTAGAAAAACGCGATCGCGATCGATTCAAAACAATACGTATATTCAAACGGCAGGAGGACGGATCCAATGAACTGAATGTGCCTTGTATCGATGGAGAGTCGCACCATGAACCTGAACACTTACCCTCGACGGCCGAAGAGGAGGCACCTCAAGCGGAACTGCCGCCAGTGGAGCGTGCTTCACGAAGAGGCAACACCCCACCGGTGCTCTTCAACAACAACAAATCCGAGGTGGAAAGTAATCAATCGGAAATAGAAAGCAATAACTACGCGACGTTCAAGAAACCGAAAGACAAGGTGCGAAAATTTGGTGGCTTTGCCGGCGGAGTGAACGCAGACCAGCTGAACCGACCGGTTATCCCGCCCGTTGAGAAGCCAGTCGAACAGCGATCGCTGTCACGCCCGCGTTACCTGAGCGGCCTGCAAAAGTTTGGTGCGACAAACAAGGCGATCTCGGCTGGAGATCTGGAGAGAACCGCCCAACACACCGGCAAGCCGGGCGACGGAGAGAACTTCAACAAGACCCAGCAGCCCACGGCGGGTGAGCTGAAGAGTCCAATGGGTACTAAATCAAAATCCTTTCACAACTTATCGAGCAACTTTGGATATGGTGCACCGAAACCTGCACTTCTACAAACGGGAGTCCGTAAATCAACAACAGCGGGGAACGTTTTAACAGAGAAACAGGTAAGCATCATGGAATCCGTCATTGCTACGGGTCAAGGTGTGTGATGTCAGAGTTTTATTGCAGGGTAAAGTTAATACAACACGAACGACATCACGAATAAGCACTGCTCCGGCATCAACGAACCTTAAGCAACCAATCTCCAAAGTGGAGGTAAGTAGTTAAAACTGTGTGTGTGTGTGCGTTTGAAGGACATCATTATGTTTTGCAGAAGCCCGATGAATCAGTTTTCAAAACACCGAGTCTAGTCTCTGGCTTACGTGCGCCGTCAGCCAAACGAACTGGACTCATACGCCCATCATCGGGCTACTACAGCTGTAGCGTGACAAAGGGAGGAGACATCGTGAACACCGCCGACCTAGATGCCGGAAGACATTCACCAACAGATGTATGTGTGGGGTGGAACACTGGGAGAGGTGTGATTAATGTCAATTTTTTTTTATTACAGAGCATGTCTTCAGCAAGTTCCCGCGGTAGTTCAAATGGCAAACCATTCATGAATGGGACAAGCTCAATACAGCAGCATCAACAACAACAGATTTTAGATAGTTCCCTTATGCCACCTCCATCAACGTCATCCCTGCAGCAGCCAGCAACAAAATCAACTGGTATTCCCAAACCATCCGGTCTGAGACCACCTTCCAACATAAAACGAAGTGGCCTTCCGCGACCGGCAAGTATTGTTAGGCGATAGTTTAGGTCAACAAACAAAAGTAATTAACAAATTAACTCAAACAGTTTGCGACAGCTAGAGAGCTAGAGCAGAGAGAGAGAGCAAAGTAAACAATTAATTTAAACAAAAGTCTAACTAACACTGTTACAATATACATACATGCATATATATATATGAACAAATATTTTTTTGTAATCAAAACATGAGAGAGAATGGGGACGAGGAGAGACCCTCCTCCTCCATCCCCCAAAACTTTGTGTGCCTCACAGAGCCCCACACACACACACACGAATAGAGAGAAGAAGACAAAAACAAAATACGGGAAAAAAAACAAAGCAATTGTGTATATGTATTGATTTGTTATCCTTCTCCGAAGAGAATCGCGCCTTAAGTGATGGATTGTTCGCCCCTCGGTCCCGGGCAAAACAGCCCCCATCATCTGCATACACAAAACAAAAACAACATGGTTACTACTATCATAAAAAAATAATATCATTTACTTTAGTGTTGAAACATTTAATTTACTCTAGCCTATTTATTGTTTTCTTTCTGCCCATCCCGAAGGATCTTTTCGACTCTTCGGTGTCGTTCTTTTGGTTTCTTGATTTATCAACGACCGCATAACACTTTTGTTACGTCAGTTCGATAAAGACTTCCATTCCCATCCTGCCCCCCCCCCCCCCCATTATCACACAAACACTCCGTGTTTGGGTCAGCTTCTGCTTGCGAATCAAAGAGAGAATCTTGAATTTCTTTCGAATCGATTTCGCCTGGAGCTTGCCTCTGAAAATTTAATCCTTTATTTATTTTTTTCCTTTTTTGTTATTTTTTTTGTTTTCCACCAAAATTTTGTACTCATATCATGTTTTCGTGCTTTCAGTAATTTGCTACCTGCCGCTTATGAGATTTTCTTCATCTTCAAGAATTTATATATATATATACAATACATATATTATTATATTTTAGATAATTTACCGTTAAGTGAAAAAAAAAACAACTGGATTTATACAAGATGTATTTGTTTAACATAAGATACATGTAGACTTAGTAGATGTACGGATATGTTGTATCTATTCATACATGAATCGAATATTCTGTTTCTCTGTTACATACATATATATTTTCTCATATTTTGTTTCTTTTTTTTATACGTATACATTATAAACCAAGTTTTCTGTTTTTTTGTTTTGTCATCCATTGAGAACAAAACAAATAGAAGCTGTACTGCTTGTACTGAGATACATATATACATACTTACATACGCCCTATCTATTATTAATAAAGAATGATTTCGATACCCATTTTTGAGTTGAAAAAAAAAAACTTGATGGTTTTATTTGCGTTTGATTGGCAGCTGCCGTGTGTGTGATTGCATCAGAAATTGACGTCGAATGGTGGTTGGTGGCCGAGATGCTCACACTCAGCAGATGTGTCTTTTATTGCGCTTCCCAATTTAGAATCTGTTTCATCAACTGACGAACACATTCCTCTACAAATGATTTAATTTATCTGAAAAATTCTTCGATTTCGCTGGAAGGATGGTTTGTTTTCAGAAGTATTTCATGAGCTTTGTTTTGTTCAGCTGTTGCCAGTACATTTCCGGTCAGATAGAGCTTTGAATTTAAGTTCTTGCCAACGAGAACGTCCTTCCTTGGTATAGTGCACCTAAGTGAAGAGTGACCTCAACCACCAAGGAGTGCGCAACTGGGAACAGCTTGCTAAAGAGGTGCCAGCTGGGGAGGCATACTGTTTGAGTTTCACAATCTGTAGCCAACTGGCCAAACATGTTGTTGAGGTTGAAGAATAACTAGATGCCGTCTACGACTTCTGGGAGAGTGCATGTTGAGACTATTTTACTCGATAGCAGCACTGTCGCAGTCGGTAAGAAATACATTCTTACACAGACACGCTCTGTCGGCATAACTAATTTACAGCTGAAGTTTCCAGTCAACAAAAACGTGTATCGACACTGAGTTACAGGGAAGATATGAACAGTCTGAGAAGACCAACTAAACGAGACGCTCTTTACTATGTAGTAGTCGTTGTGGAATTGCATTGCAGCTGAACGAAGTAGTAGAAGCTGACATGTTGCCTACACTAGCTCTTCCATATTGACCGCTGCAGCTAAGAGGATCATCAAATTCAGGTTCGAGGTTTTACCGCCGAGAAAACAAATGCCAGTGTAAGCGATTGCGGAGGGAAACAAGCTTGACTCCCGTGATTGAAGGCACAGAGTCTATAAGGACGGACGGCGGCCTGCATTTAACTTCTGACCCTCCAAGGGTAATGAGTCTGATACGAAATAAGATTTGACATGATAGATGTGTGTAACTTGGAACGCGTCTCCTTAAAAACAAAAAACAAATCAAAATCATTCGCTTGCCACAAGTACACTTTGGAATGCCTTTCTAAGAAGACAACAACATGAACACCTCGAATTCTTACAGCGTGTTCAAAATTTCAATTGTATCAAGATGCTACGTGTAAGCATTCCATTTGTGCCACGACAATAATAAACTTCGAATTTCTCGCCCAACATCCATCTATCTAAAGTGAGCGGATAGATTCATGCCAACGATGAATCACGAATTCAATTTAAAACGCTCTGACGTCAAAGTACCCACACGCGGCCGTCTCTATCATCGATCTTATCGCCGTGCGTCAAATAATTAAAAACGACTGCCACTTATCAGTGTGAAAAAATGGCCATAAATAGATAACAAACACCGGTGGCGGTTACGTTTTGTAAACAAAATTATATTTGAAGTTGGATAAACAATCTTTTATACAATCAGCACTGAACAGTGCCTTCACAACAAATAAAAGTTAGTTTATGATATAGATCGATCTGTTTGAGAAAATTGGTACAAAATGGAATCCGCATTGGAGTTGAGGTGGCGGCTAGTCTCGGAGTTGGTTAAGGGCAGAGATGTTAGAATGAAGAAGTTCCAAATAAATGTGTCGAGGAGATCTCTGATGAGGGTGGGGGAGTTTAAGGGTTTATTGCGTTTGCCTGTGGTCGTTGTTGTTGCTGCTTTTGAACGGGAACCTGCTGTTGTTGTTGCACGGGAACGGCCTGCTGAGGGGGGACTGCGTTTTGAACGGGAACAGCCTGCTGAGCGGGAACAGCCTGTTGAGCGGGAACAGCTTGCTGTACTGGAATGGGTTGATGAGCCTGTTGAGCTGGGACCGCTTGCTGTGCTGGAGGTTGCTGAGCTGCGGCTTGGTGAGCGGCGGCTTGTTGTGCAGGGATTGCTTGCTGAGCAGCTTGTGGGGCTTGCGCCGCCGGCTGCTGCTGAATGCCTTGTGGTTGAGCTTGCTGTTGTTGATTTACATTCTGTTGCGGCTGTTGTTGTTGCTGCTGCTGCTGCACAGGGACCTGTTGCTGTTGATATTGCTGCTGTTGCTGTTGATACTGTTGGTATTGTTGGTATTGCTGCTGTTGTTGTTGCTGATATTGCTGCTGTTGTTGCTGAACCTGTTGGTAGACTTGATTCTGGTTCAACTGGACTGGCTGTCCTCCTTGAGGATACTGCTGCTGATGCTGCACAGCTTCTGGATGATACTGTTGTGGCGCTTGTCCTTGGTAGTGCATTTGTTGCTGCTGATTGCCGTATGCCTGCTGAGGATGGACTTGGTAGCCAGCGTTGGGGTTTGGATAGTAGCCATTAGGCATGTTGGGATGAGGAGGAAGCTTAAAACAATACAGCAAATCAATTACACATTTTTCAGAAAATATTTGAGCAAACTTACAAGTCCTTGGGCGATCATGCGTTGAACCTCCTCCTGGCGACGACGCTCAAACTCTAAATATTCCTCGTGAGTATACTGTGGTTGATTGTCAACTGTTTCCCATCCAGGATCCGTCTGGAACTCCTCCCTCTTGGTTTGATCGAGGAATTCCTGGAAGCTAATGAGCCCATCACGATTGGTATCGGTTTCTTTGAAGACATGCTCCCGCATGCGCTCCATTTCTTCTGCACGCTCCCGCATATCATCCTCTGGCAGCCCCGATTGGTAAACCTTATCCAATTCCTTAACGAACAGAGCCTTAACTTCGTTTTCATCCCAGAAACCGTTGCTGTCCACATCTACCAAGAAGCGCACAAGTCAAAAGGAGCTTCACAGACCGCGAAATAAGAAACAACTTACCGTGCAGCATGAAGAAAGTCTTGGGGTTAAAGTCATTCCTATCGAGATGATCCTGTTTCTCCCAAACTTCTTCTAGTTGAGCCTTGTTGCCAGGATGGTGCACCTTGGGGTGTTGGTTATGTTTCTCCTTCTGTTTCTTCAACTCTTCTTCATACTTTTTCTTGTCCTCCTCGCTCATTTCGTTGATGGTGGCCATTTTCTCGAACTCCTTTTGCATCTCGTACTGCTTGAACTCCTCGCGACGCTTTTTATCGGCTTCGGCAAGATCTTCTGACGTCTGCAGGATCAACTTCCTCAAGTCATCAATCTCAAATGTATGCTCGTTGCCATGATCCAAGTGCTGTGGAATCTTCATGTGTTCCCTATCAATGCCATTGCTCAGCTCGTACTGCTTGTTCGCCAAAGCACGCAATCTGTCAATCTCCCGCCGTTTAATTTCATCCAACTTTGAACGTACATGATGATTTACGTAATCCAACTCTTGAGCAATTTTCCCGCTCTACGTGAATGCAATGCGAAATTAGATACGCTCAAGTACACAGCGTTTTGCACTGGGACTTACCCGTATATCAGCTTCGGGCGCCTTATCAAGTTTCTTACGAAACTCGGGGTCACTTTCAAGAGCTTCTACCACCTCCTTGAGATACCTCTCATACTCGAGGACAGTCTGCAAGGCAAAATTTACTCCTGCTCATACTGCAATATGGGAAGCACAATCTACTTACAGCTAACTCAGCACCTGTTGGTTTTTCTGTCGATTCTGGTTTTTCCTCTTTCTTGTTCTTTGTCACTGGTAACGCAGCCACCAATGCAACCGTTATCGCAAGTATCGCAATCGTACTTGCTTGCTTCATTGTAAGTGCTAGAATGATCTATTTGTTCGTTACTTGACTAATGACTATTTATTTTGTTACAAATATGTTAAAGTAATGTTTTTATTCAATTAAGTGGGGATGCACAACTGACGTGTCCACTTAAGAAGTTCTTTATTTTGGCACTTGTGAAATTATTTACTCAAATGTCACCGAATTGGGTTTGTTTAGGTTGCGGTGATGCCAAGTCTACAATTTTACTAATTGTATATATTACATTATTTTGATTTTTATTTTTAAATTTGTCTTTGAATGCCAAAAAAAGCCAATACTTTACAGAAAATATTTGAAAAGTCATTGATAATTAGGTTTTCGTTTAAAATATTTTTTCGCTTCCTACGTGTACACACGTTGGACTTGTTTCAGAAATCCTCTACTGTAGGGAGTGACACCTGCAGAGAAGTCAGTTTTTGACATATCGAACGTGGACGGTAGCAAATTTGTGGAATTTGGATTCTGTGTAAATTCTTGTTGGAACGAACACGTCAAAATTATTCGTCAGTGATTTCTTTCAAAGTTTTTTTTTTCTCTCCGAACAAAAACTGCTCATTTTTCAATAGTTTATCATAGACGAACTGAAAAAATAACTGTAAAAGAATAAGAGACCATTTGGATACTCATCCCAAAGCAAGCAACTCAAGATAAAATCGCAAAATGACGACTGCTGGTCCCACAAAACAGGAAATCGAATCAGTTTTCAGTAGATTGCGCTCCCAGGCAGCGAATAAAGTAAGTGAATGGCAGCAAAATTCTATTTCCATCTGATGTTAAGCAACTTTTTTGTATTTCCATAGTCTTGTTTTGATTGTGGAGCAAAAGCGCCCACTTGGTCGTCTGTGACCTATGGGATTTTCATTTGCATCGATTGTTCAGCGGTCCATCGCAACCTTGGAGTACATTTGACATTCGTGCGCTCCACCAATCTAGACACCAATTGGACATGGCTGCAGCTACGTCAAATGCAACTTGGAGGGAATGCCAATGCCTCGCAGTTCTTCAGACAGCACAACTGCAGCACAACAGACGCCCAACAGAAGTACAATTCCAGAGCTGCCCAACTGTACAGAGACAAACTCCAGAACATGGCTCAGAATGCAATGAAACAATATGGAACAAAGGTAAATTGCTAACGACCTGGTTTCCCAAGGTTTTTGTTTGTGTTTGCGTCCGTTTGACTAACTTGTGTTTGTGTGGTGTTCGCGTTTTGCAGCTTCACCTGGATAATCAGAATGAAAAGACAGAGAATGAGGTAAATAAAGTGGAAGAAGACTTTTTCACTCAGTGTGACGATTCATATGATGCCTTGAATCAGCAGAATAACAATAGCACCAACTTGCCCAAGGTTCGTAAATATGCTTCGGTTTGGTTTTTGCTTTCCCCTAGATTAACTGAAACTTCACAGCTTGAAGGGCCAAAGAATTAACGCCATTTTTATCTCCATAGGTGGAGATTGTCCCAAAGCAGGCAGCACTATCGGATTCAACTAGTCTTCAGTCGGAGCCAAGCGTTGACTTGTTAAACTCCGGCTTGACAGGAAAGGCTCCAGCACCGTCAATTGGCGTGCGTAAGATTCAGCCGAAGAAATCTGGGGTAAGATCACTCACACTTGCAGAACACATCTCAGACCTCTCCTTTGCAGATAGGTGCACGTAAGGGCGGCTTAGGTGCGACAAAAGTGAAGACGAACTTCGCTGAGATCGAACAAAGGGCCAACATGGCCAATCAATGCAAGGAACCAGTGCCTGAGAAGAAACTTACCGAAGAGGAGGAGCTGGAGTCTGTGGCGAGCGTTCGATTAGCATACCAGGACCTCTCTCTCAAGAAGTCAAAGGAAGAGGAGAAGTTAAAGAGCGTTGATCCCGTTAAGGCCAAGCAAATGGAAAGACTTGGAATGGGATTCAACTTAAGGGGGTACGTACTCACACCCAATTCATAATTTCCTGGGAATTCTATATAATTTCCTGTAGATCGGATGTCTCGCATTCAGCCATTAGCGATATGGAGACCATCACACAGACAGCCGCTCCCAAATCAGCAACGAAATCCTCCTTCGATCGGGATCGGTGCGACTACGCCATCCACGACAGCTCACCATGTGTGGATATAGAACTAGCACTGATGGGTTTCCAATCGATTGAACCCATCGAATCACTGCATTCCAACATCACACCGATGCTCTCCTCCCCACCGGTGGAAACCAACAAGCCGATCACATCAGGCAGCGAGAAGACAACTTCAGCACGAAAGCCGTACGGCTCCTTTAGTAAAGCAGCAGGGGACGGTAACGGTGACGATTCCGCTCAAAAGAAGTTCGGCAGCGCCAAGGGTATTTCATCCGATCAATACTTTGGAAACGAACAAGGGAACAATGACAACTCGGCAAACTTATCACGATTCCAGGGATCCAACAGCATTTCATCGTCGGACTATTTCGGTGACAGCTCATCCACAGCATCCAATCGGTCTTCCAGGAGAGGTAAACCTCAAACCTCAAATTCACCCCTTGACACCCAGTCATGTTTTGGTTTCGTTTCAGGTTACTCTACGGCCGTCAACTTCAATGCCCCAGACTTGGAGGACGTCAAGGAGAGTGTTCGACAAGGAGTCACGAAGGTTGCCGGCCGCCTAAGTACATTAGCCAATGACGTCATGTCCTCCCTACAAGACAAATATGGATACTGATATTTTTTCCGCATTTTCTCAGTCTAGTTACCAGAAGACACCACTTTCTTTTATCGAAACTGTTTTTCTAGAAAAAATTTACGCCTCCAACGACCTGTGGGAGAAAGGAACTGACAAAAAAAAATCCATGTTTCTGAACTACACGTCGCGGGAGAGATATCAAGAATAAGACACTTGTAGTTAAAACATTTAAATACAGAAGAAATCGTACATACAACTATATTCAAATATTAATCACCTTTCACATTGATCCCACGCGCAGTCTTTGAGAGTTATAAGCGGACGAGTTATTGATCTTCAGTCGGGTCCTTTCGTTTTAAACGTTTTACTTTTTGTTTCAATTGTTTTTTTTATTAGTTTTTATAATTATCTGAAAATTGTTTCGCCCGAAATGAAGATTCGTTGAATAAATGCGAAGAGAAAACATTTTAAACACATTATTAAGAGAACATACGTTATATATACATTCAGAAAATGAAAAAAAAAAATAAAGCTTATTACATTGAAGCATGAATTTGAGTTTTGTTTTTCTTAGCTGTTCCGAAGTAGTGGCTTGAAGACTATTTATAAGCTTCACCTTTAATTTATTCAGTTTTTGGCAATGCCTGTCTTAAGTACATATTGCCTGAAAATGATTTTTCTTTGGCTTAAAGCAAATTGAAAGCGCTCTCTCTCTCTCTCTACGCGAAGGGTAAGCACGTTTTCAAAATAAATTAAAAACAGCCTATGAATATTTACATCCATTAGCGGCGTCGAGAACGCAGAATCACTCTTGCCAATCGCTGTTTCTTTGAGGTCAAGCGGCGATTGAGTAATTAAGCCCGCTCTCGAAGGACCAAGCTTGCTTTATATGACAGCTTAATCATGGCAGTCCTACTCCATGGAGCAGAAACCTGAACGTTACTAAAAGCGGATAAGGAAGCCCTTAGGCGTTGCGTTTGCGTTGATGGTATCTGTGCAGTGCCATGCGCCTAGTCAAGCGGATACAACGCTTAAGATGGCTAGGACATGTAGAGCGTATGGACACCACCGCTCCGGCCCGAAAAGTCTTCGAATTTAAGCCAATGGGACAACGCAACAAAGGCCGATCCAGGCTAAGCGCACACAAGTGGAGAAGGACCTCAACCAACTTGGAGTGCGCAGCTAGAGGCAGCTAGCGAAAGATCGTGCTGGCTGGAGAGGCATTTTGGTTGAGGCCCAGGTCCGCCCCGCACTGTAGCACCAGAAAAGCGGCGTTGAGCACAACCTTAAGTTAATTTACCGATTTACTGCTAAAAAGATAGATTTCGCTATCTATTCAGATACCTACTTTCCTTGCCTATTTCTTCCCCGCTGTTCGTCTCTTCAGTTACAATGGTCTCCCGATAGCCGCTTCCAATTTTGCACGCCAAATTGATTAAAGTTGCTTACGTTATAACAATGACTAGAATTCGAAAACTCCTCGGAACTAAGCAGTGTTGATCTAGATGGCCTAGCCGAAAGAAACATTTAGTCCATAGATGCCGAACTTAGTAATAAAATTCATCCAGGATCAGATTTCGCCCGCATACCTTTTCACACGCATTTTTTCCTCATTCCCTTCCAATACTATTCATATCGTTAGTAGGTAGTAGTAAAACAATAATAATAATAATAATTGAGTGGCACTACAGCCCATAACGGACCAGGGCCTAGCTTCTACAACAACTAATCGTGTTGTGCATGCTATTGTTCTTCACGAGTAGAAGGGACCTTCAGTTTTTTGCCGATTCCGAACGGCGAGATTTGAGAAGCTTTCCATAGACAATTAATACTCTTTGAGTGTTGTCAGCAACTCGAAAGAGGTGGTGCCGTGAAAAAATGCCAGGTGTCCCGTCCGGGGATCGAACCCAGACTTTCTGCGCCGCAGTCGATGCACTTACTGCGCCACGGCGACCACAGTAGTAAAACAATATTAGTTTATTATTCAGTTGCTTCGTGAGCCTATCTCTCCTATCTAAGCAACGTTTTCCCTATCTGAAGACGTCCCTATCTACAACTAGCTTTTTGGCTGTCCAAAGAATGAGAATGATTAGGAAACTGCTTGCCGCTGTGAGGCCACTTGTTCAGGAAAAACAACCCTTTTTGCCCTTACAAAAATGCAAGTGATGTGGTAGAGTCGTGAGACCCCTTTCAGCCTCCTCCCAGAGGGAAGAAGTCACCACATCAGCTTGCAACACAAAACGCACAATTCACTTACACAAACAGCTTTAATCACATTTGCCTTTCATCTTAGGAGTCCATCCAACATTCAGGAACTGGGCGAAAGAGGCATTTTAAAGCTTCAGGGACCGATACGCGATTGTCGAATCCAAGACCGAAATTGCCGCTGAAATCGTGCAAAAAAAAAAACGATTCTTACATCTTCTCCTAAAGCGATAGCCTGTGCCCATCGTTAAATCTGCTCCAAATAGCTACTTCTAGGAGGCCAATAGTCGAAGAAAGAAAAAGAAGAAAAAGTAAAATGGTACGTAGAAGAGGCTTAAAACGTCCTACACAAGGACCACCTACTACAAGTCCCACTAATGGTTGTGAAAGAACAAACTTGTCCCGAAAAATAAGAACAATTACCTCGTGCGCTCTCTACGCCAATCTATGAAGAAACTCAAATGTCTCTAAGGAGCGTCGGGAACTTAAACTCAATCAAGTCTCTGTACAAAAACGAAAATGATTGTCTTTCTCAAACCTTCAAAAATTCTCCAGCTAGAGCTGTGATGTGCAAGAAAAGGGCTTCACCTTGCATCATTCACCTAATAAATTCCACCTTCAGTCTTTCGCAAACACGGCGGTCAATGCAAATCTAAAGATGTGATCTGCCTGATATATAAACAATCAAAGGGTAGCCATCAAGTACACGAAACATCATCATCCTCATCTCTAGACAATCCATTTAATGACCGTTCCAAGTGTCGTCCACGAATTGAGATTAACTGCTCAGATTGTGAGCTCTGTCTCGAATCTAAACTCATGCCCGATCAGAGCGTGCTTTCAGAAGTCGATTTCAAAAGCACACGCTCACAACTCGCCCGCAAATGTCCACCATAAGCAGCCAAAAAAAATTGCAGTCTTTGAACAGAATCTAAGACATTCTAGACATAACCTTAAAGTCACGTACTCAAAATGCATGATCCCACGTAGCGGCAATAAATAGTCTCGAACGTACCAACTTTGAGTCTTATCTGCCAGCAGGCAGCTATTCACGAAAGAGACTCTCAAATATTTGGTTTCATTTTCGGCTTATCTTAGACAGTCGTGTGCTCGTTATCCACATCAGCGTGACGCATCTGGGATGGTTCGTGGCACTGATAACCGGTGGCCTTGACTCACCGTGTGGGATTTCATCAGGAGCTGAGTGAGTGGAGCAGGGGAGTGATGGAAGCCCAACTACAGTGCAAAGTAACCTTCTCCCCACTATGCTCACTTTCGAATAACCTTCAGTCTGTCACACGAATCAAACCAAGTCCCCTTCAACTTGAGCTTATAACCTTGTCCCCTACTGCATTGCTCCACTTAATCGCCGACACAAGCCG
Organism: Eristalinus sepulchralis; assembly: GCA_944738645.1. Classification (NCBI taxonomy): domain Eukaryota; kingdom Metazoa; phylum Arthropoda; class Insecta; order Diptera; family Syrphidae; genus Eristalinus; species Eristalinus sepulchralis. Next base: position 2,372,427 of record OX122885.1, on the reverse strand, counting down.
AACTTCTCCACCCCACTCCACGCCGTCCTGTACTTCTTATCAATTCCGGCACGCTTGCAATAACTATCAGTGGCGGCATACAAATCAGAGGCATTTCGTTAGCCTCAACTTCAAAAGAAATGTGACGGACGGAGCCAAACGATTATGCAAATCGATGCGCGTATAAGGAAGCCGAGCGGCAGCGGTGGCCATTGCTGGCCAGTCGTGGCCGCCGGGATTGAAACAAAGTTGACTTAATTTATTTGGGGGTATATTGTGCAGCAAAAAACACTGCCATTCGATAATAATTGGTCTACAGGTTCGTCTTCGAGAGGGCGTGCCGCCTAGTGACGACGACGACGTGGGAGAGCCCTAAGTCTAGATGAGGTTTGCTCTGGCTTTCCGTAGGCGATGGCTTGGCTCTTGGCGGATCCACTGACGCCGGTGCTGAAGCTGTTGGCGATGGCGATGGCACCACCCTGGGCACCTCCGAAGTCGACTGGGAAGAAGGTTGCGGCGGGCAATGGGGCTTGCTCAGCTGGTTTGCGGCCTACGGCACGTGGGGCGTTCTTAGCTTCATCGGCTTCCTCTTCGTCGTCGTTGGCGATGTCGTCTTCAGCTGGGAGGGCTGGGAGTTCGGCTGCGAAGGCAACAGATGGCTCAACAGCGGCTTCTTCTTCGTCGCTGGAAACAGCGGCCTCCTCTTCGACTGGGGCTTCGGCTTCTGATTCGGAAATTTCGGCGGCATCAGCTGATTCGTCGTTGATTGGGTCCTCAGAGGATCCGGCTGGGTAGGCTTCGGCAACAGCGGAGGCACCGTTGGCTCCAGAGTCGGCCAGGACAGACTCCTCAACGATTTGCTGCTCCTCAGCGCTGACATCGTCTGTGCGGATGAGAGCTACATTTGAAACCATTCACAAGTCAGACGGTTGAGTGCTTACCTTTCACGTAGGTGCCGGTGGCAACGGAGTCGCCGGCCACGAAGGCAGCAGCGGCGTTGGTCAGACGGGCACTGTGACGCTGGGAGGACGATGGTTGCTGAACGTACTGCAAGTACATCAAGCGCTGGGGCGATGACCGGGATTGGTAGTAGAAGGATGGTTGCTGGTAGTACGACAGCTCTGGGGGAGGGAGAGAGAAAGCAGATTTGGTTAGTTTTCCAGGCAAAGGCCGAGTCCGGGTGGGTCTTACTAGCTGGCAAAGCCATCGAGGTGGCGAAGAGGCTGACGAGCAGCACGGCGGCAGCGGTGAAGAATTTCATTTTCGAGCTGGTTTGGTTTGCTGAGCAAATAATCCTTTCTTACGATGGTCTGGCGAACCAAATTATAAATCCAATGGCGAGGTAGAACTGATTCTCTCTGCACTCGGGTCGGAGCTAAACTTAACTGCTTTGCTAAGTTTCCACGGAACAAGTGATACCTGACTGCTGGCGGACATTAGATTTTATAAGAATCTGGCCAACTGATGTGCGCCCCCTCCCTAGCGTGGCCGGCACAGACGGCTGCTTAGCATGCGCGGCGCGTCCCCGTCGTCAGAATGGAAATTCGTAAAAAAGCATTACAAAGAGAAAATTTAAATAAAATTTTAAGCACAACATGTGTTATATATTATGCGCGTATAGATGCCACGAATCGAGTAGGAAATTGAAAGTGTGGCTGGCGCACCCTGCTCAAACTCTTCTGAGTTTGACTCTGGACTAGGGGTGTGTATGTGTGTAGATGTGGCGGCGTACGTCTGCAGTGCGTGCACCCGTGGAGAAACCCTTGCGTAAATCGTGAATCGATCATGACTCAGCCTGGCGACTGCCATTAAAGGAGAGGCAACCGATTTATGAGATCGGTTCTCTGAAACTCAGAACTGGCTGTCTGACAGTGACTCTCACAGTTTGCTTTGACGAATCGTAAGACCGCGTGGTACAGTCAATTAGCGGTTGGCCCTTGAACGAAATCAAAAAAAAAATATCAGTACACGTGGGAACATTACTTTTCGTGTTGTTGTGGGGGTACCGGCCGAGAGATCCAGCTCGTGGCTTGATTTGCAATGCAGATTGGCACGGAGACCGAACAGTAGGAGGAAGTAATAGTTTTCACCCCCTAATACGGAGCCATGTGGATGGCTATCGCCACGTTTGATCTAGTATATTTTGCAGGGCCAGTACGATGGCCTGAGGTGAATGTCGTGTCGTTAACGCGTACACGCAATCTTTGTTTGCCATTGGCTGTGGTGTTGTTTTTCGAATAAACATTAAATCAATTGTTTATGTCCTTTCTGTGATCGACATCCAAAGATCAGCGGTTTGCTGTGAATGCGTCATTCGGATTGAGTTTGTGCCTTGTGGGAATCGGGGAAGTTTTTTTTTGTTTTTTTTTGTTTGTCAGCGTGCGTAGATTGTTTAAGTGTAACAAATTTGTAAACATGTTTGGAGCTTTTTCGCGGTTTTCGTTAAAGGGAGATGTACGATTTGTTGATAAAAACAACGCCAATACACAAACATAGGGTTTTTACGACGCAATCAAATTATGACATAGATCTTTTGGGAAAGGGTAATTTTTAAAGGAGCATTTTGTTTTTTCAAATCTCGATAGAGTTAAAAAAACGCTTGTCAAACCTCAGGAGTTGCAGTTAGGCATGTTTTTCAGACGTGACCATATTCAGTCTCGACACTGCTTAGACTGTATTTTTTAAAACTTGATATTTTGTAGGTTCTTGTTTTTAGAGTGGTGCTAGAGTTCGGAATGGACATGAGTCTCAACCCACATGGCTCTCCAACTGACACGGTCTCTCGTAGCTGTTTCCAGTTGCCAGTTGGTTAAGGTCCTTTCCACTTCTGTGAGCCATCTCCAAATGGCTCGGATTCAGATCATCTTTCGATCTTAATCCTTCTCCTTGTGCTCTACGTAGTTTAGTCGTAATAGCTTGCTTAGGCGCACATTGCTTGCCTAGACGCATACAGCCTATAGAACTCGTCATTGGAACTTCTTCTTTAGATATCGTCAAAGCACGCGATGGCGTCCTCTTCAAAAGGTCAAGTTCTTCCTCATTCATAATTCTTTTTCATAAGGAACTTTGTTCCCCAACTGCCTCTTGAACTATTGTTTTACCACGTATGGAGGTTGCCTCCAACTTAATGCTGACCACTGACTTTGAGAAGACTCCGCTAGACAGTTAATGCTCCCTGGGCGTTGTCGCCAAATCGAAGGAATTGATACCGTAGAAAATATAAAAGATCGAATGTGAATTCAGGGACCGAGTCCAGATCTCCAATGAAGGCGTAGACAACCTATCTGACGACAGACACACACTGTCTCGTAGGTTCATCTTTTTGTAGACGTAATGTCGCCCAAGGCTGTCTTCTTTCTCTTTGCTTGGAACTACGATCCGGGCTGAACCCGGGTCTGTTTCTACAAGCCTCTCCAACTGGCACGTTCTCTCACTAGCTGCCTCAAGTTTTGCACACCAAATTACTTAATGTCCACCCTCACTTAGGTGTGGCAGACGAGGGTATCCTCGGTTACGTAGTACAAATGTCTCGGGTGCGAACACACGAGTAAACAGAGGGTTTTCGAATCCCACCCTTCACGCTCGAAAAGGAGAAAGAGAGAAAGATGCAAGGCAGTTTGGTCTTGACGAATGAATGATCAAGAGCTAAGAAGGCTCAAGTATAGAAGCGTGTCCTAGGTGAGTCTTAGGTGAGTAAGTAAGAAAATGTCAAGACTTCTCTAAGATATTAGAGGCTATTTGGCACAGGTAAGCAAATACATTTTGAAGTTCCTAACTTCACAGTGAACCAGTACTTGCTGCAAAGAGACTCTTCATCTTCACCTGAGATTTACTTAAATTCTATAGCTTCAAACTCGATTCCGATCGCTCTTTTTAAAAGCCTACCGTCCGCTAATCTTCTCAATTTAAACCTCCCTACACGTGATTCAGAAGCATTTTAAATAAAATTACGTCAAAAAAAAATTCTGAATTATTCATTTGCATTTGACATAAAACACGCACATGTCCCAAATAGTTTATGTTGTTTATGTACTCAAATACAGCCCATAAAAGATTGGCAACTAGCAGTCTGCCATGCTTGTTGATCCATGCTGAATTCGCTGATTAAGTTCACATCATTCGTTCGGTTACTTTGCGAAAATTCAGTCCAATAAATCAAACGAACAATAAAGCCAGACGTTATGGCATCGAATATGATATGTCATCATCTGATACGTCCAGGCAGAAGGTTGCGACTGGACTTAGAGAAGCCGAAGCCTCGAATCCGAATAATCGCAATTTTTTTATGACTGGAGTGTGTTCTGTTGAGCCGCCGAATAGAGGAGTGGAATATTAAGTTGAAACGGGAAATGGGGAAAAAATATGAACTACTGTCAGAAGCTTTCAACGCTGAACAAAGAAAGGATTTAAGGTTTAATTACACAGCAAAAAAGGGGTGGAATGTATAGGCCTCAATGACTGCATTCCCTTCAAATCGTACACATGCCATCCATTCACATTCACTGCCCAAGGAGATGAGGAACAGCGAGCTTCTAACCTCCAAATTTAAGAACCAATCACTAATCACACGCAAAAATGTCGGTCTAAAACACACCGCAGCACCTTGCCTGGAAGCGTGAAGGATGAAGAAAAGTTTTCGAGTCTTCAGGTCAGCGACTACCTGAATACGTAAGTGAGACAATCAAATCGAAGAAAATAAAAAAATTAAATAACACAAAATTAACCGCAAAAAGCGAAAAAACGAAAAGAAAACGATAAAAGTTGAAGGAAGTGAGCAGCATACTAATGGGCTCACCGGTGCACCCCTACCTTAATTACGGTTTGCAACCGTACACTATCGACAGGTTTTGGCTATTCGTGCAATTTTGGCTCGATCCTGTTCGGTTTCTGGTGCTGATAGATTGATTTATAATATTTTTGCTGAAACTCGAACAAAGTTGTGCGATGAGATTTATGCCAAATGACTTTGGGAAAGTTTCGCCTGCAGTGACGGCAATTTATAACAAGCCACGTTTAACGATTATTGGTAGTTTGTCTCTTTTTGAAGACATTTCAAATGTACGAGTATTGAAGGATTTTTGTTTTTGTTGCTGTTGCTGTTGCGGGAAGTGGTGGACTTAGAATACACTATCAGCACTGACGGATCTAAGTTGAGCTAATTTGATTAAAAGACGTGAACAGTGAATTGTTTTCTGCCCAAATAATTTAAATTTAGCCAAAATTGAAAATGAATGAATGAATTAGTGAATGAATGTGGAAGAGGGATGAGGTTGGTTTTTGTTTCTCTGAAAATTTGACAATGTTGACAAGCTATTTCACTGAACACAAGTTACTGATGATAAGCGTCAATGAGCTTGTACTGGGATGTTGAAATTTAGGACACCAAAACCTTCAGATGGAGCCCACAACGTCGATGGTTATGGACGATGATGTCAGAGAGTTTGTATCAAAATTATCACTTTTTCAGGATGACGACAGATGAGGTGAATTTTCTGATCGAAAAAATTTCAAATTTTTATCTTAAGAGAGACAAAAGAAATACCCAGGAGCACGGTTCCCAAGTGCAAAAAGAAAAAGGAAATATTCTAATTTAACAAACCAAGGGGGCATTATACCTACAGATTGGGAATTAATACTCTCAGTAAGGAATTTAAGCACCTTACATTTCAGGCGTCAACGACGAACTCAGAAGATTTACGAAAATAGCCAAGCCGCTTATGGAAAGCCTGATATTTTTGTTAAGGTAATTGTTCCCTTTCATGGTCATGAAAGCACAATTTCGAGCTAAAGAGTGTAAATATTTTTAAGCATGAAAAAATGACAATATTTGATATTTTCCCTTCAGAAAATCCGAGCTTTATAATTGCCGTATCTCAGTGAATAAGTGCGTCGACTTATACGTCGAAGGTCTCAGGTTCGATTCCCGAATACCTTGACTTTTCACGACAATACCTCTTTTGGGTTTCTGACATCACTCAATGAGAAGTACTCTGTCAGTGAAAAGTTTCTTAAATCTCGCCGTTCGGAATTGCAAAAAACTGTAGGTCCCCTAAACTCGTTCTTTCATTCATAAGACTAGTAGTTGTAAAGGAGCTAAGCATATGCATATGCATATTCAAGCTTATTTACTTACGTATCCTTCGTCCAATTTAAATTTTCCTGCAACATTTAACGCCTCCGAGCAACATTTTTACCAGCCATTGTGGCTAAGGTGATTTGAATTTGAGACTATTTCTAAGTCCTCTAGAATTTTCTTCACTTACTTATTCCTAACGATCCAGGGGGGAACTAAGCATGACCGAGAAAACTCGAATCTAGTGCATAAGACTCTCTTAGCTAGAGTGCTTTTGTTTATGTGCCCGAGCCAACCAGACTTTGAAGATATTCATAGTTTTGAACTCATTGATTTTCGATCGAAAATCCTTAGAATCAATTATGTTGTTTTGCTTATTGTCGATTCCGTGATTTATACGTTCTAAAGAGCACGATCTTGGGCTGGAACAGAAACTTTGGTCCAAGTTTCTTGGATTCTCAGAATAGACAACAGTCCTGCGTCAAATATGCACCGAAATGTCGGTAATATTTGACGTAGGAAACAACACAAGTTCGTGTTCATATGAACTTCTTTTCTGGCTTGCATTTGTAGCTTCGGTCTAGTTCGATAGGATATTGTACGAGGGGTCAAATTTCTATAGTTCTTACTTTGGATGAGTTAACACGTTTTAACCATTTTGTCAGCTCCTTAATCTGCCTAAAAACTTATACGGTGGCACAATGGAAACATGCACTACCTTAAACATACTTCTATCTTTCCTAGCAATTACATGCAGTTATGATCCCTTTTCGAGAATTCAGGCGGGAAAAATAAGTTCCAAGTGGCTTGGAGGTCCCTAAACTAAAGTCTCGGTAAGTGATAGCGTGCCGATTATGCTAAAAAATCGGTTCCATATTCTTGGAAATCAGCCTGTTTCCAAAATCGGCAAAAGTTAGTAAGCATTCATTCGAAACTTGTTGGTCTTTTGCAACATTTAGGCAAAGAAAATTATTCCATTTGCAGTTGCCATTCAACCAAGCCAACGACCAACCATTCCAGGCAATTCACAGTAAGCAATCGTGTCTAAGCCCCTTTGGTGTCAGTCTCAAACAAAGTCCTGCAAATAAAACAATTCCCATCAGTAGTCCCTTAAAGTTGAGCATCACTTCAAACCGCTTGAACCTTTATTCTTTACTCCCAGTGCATCCACTTTCCCTGATTTAAGGCCAAGCAGGCCCAAAATCAATCAAAGAATGATAGCCAATCGCATTATGTTTTTTGGATAAAATCGTTTCTTTGTGTATTTCCGCAGCAAAAAACACTGCCATTCGTTAATAAATTGGACTACAATTTTAAAATAAACAAAAACATAAAAGGGTTCGATGTTCTTAATTTAAAAAAAAAAAACAAACAAAAAAGTTGGAGTTTTGTTCTGCCGGACTTTAGCGATGCGATGGTCGTTGTGATCGTGGAGGGGGAAGGAGTTCTCTAGGAAGTTAGTACTTAATGACGACGACGGGATGGACGGCCCTTGGCTCTGGCGGCTTCGGGGGTTCCGTATGCGATGGCGTGACTTGTGGCTGAGCCGCCCTCTCCAGTGCTGAAGCTGTTGGCGATGGCGATGGCTCCTCCGGCGGTACCGCCGAAGCTAATTGGGAAGAAGGTGCCGACTGGGAGTGGGGCCTTGGCGGAGCCCTTGCCTTTGTTGGCTACAGCGGTGCTGCCCTTTGCTGGACGGCGGGCATTTGGAATGCGGGCTGGACGGACTGAGTTGGCAGCGGCATCATCATCGCTCTCGAGCTTGACGGAGACCTTCCTCTTGGGTGGGAGGTAGCGTTTTGGTGGGGCAGCGGCTGTTGGCTTTGGAGCTGGGGCAGCAAGTGGGACTTGGGGTTCTTCAGCGGGGGCAGCGGCACCTTCGGCACTCTCAGCAATGGATGGAACGGCTGGGATCTCTGGGATTTCTGGGACGGCGGGCAGTTCTGGGGCAGCTTCTTCGGCTGGGACATCGGCTGGGGCTTCGGCTGAGGCATCGACTGGAGCGGCTTCTGGGAGGGCATCGGCTGGGGCGTCCAAGTCTAATTCTTTGGGTTCCTTGGCAGCATCGTCACTGGGGAGATCGGCAGCTGGGGCCTCTGGGAGTTCATCTTCCAAGACTGTGTTGTCGGAGATTGGGGCTTCTGGGAGTTCACCGGATTGGGCGGTTTCTGGTAGGGCTGGAGCGGCTTCTGGGGCTTCGGCAAAGGCAGGAACTTCATCGGCTGGGATCTCTTCAGCTCCGGCGACTGCGGTATCAGCACCACCATCGGAATAGCTTCCCTCGAATTCGGCAGACACTTGGCCACCAGCTGGGGCATAGGGTTCGACATCAGATTCGCTGTTCAGGACCGACTCAGCAGCGGTTTGTTGTTCGACAGCGCCAACATCACCTGGATGGATACAATCATCTATTACAAAATTGCAGCACCTCTGAGAGGGTTTGGAGCAAGCAGCTTACCGGCGGTCAGGGCAGCGGAACGGTGACGGTGAACCCTCCTAGCTGGGGCATGGACCAGTCGCTGCATGACAACCAACCTTTGTGGGGAAGCGGCACGGTAGTGGGCAATCTTCCCTGCAGGGTGTGAAAAGAGAGAATTTCATTAGAACTTGCAAACGACCGGCGCCTGGCGTAAGGACGAACTTCTCTGGGCGGGAAGGGCCATCGAGGTGGCGAAAAGGCTGACGAGCAGCACGGCGAAAACGGTGCACAGTTTCATTTTCACGATTTTATCCTTTTTTTTCGGGGGTTGAAGACGAGTGTTACTGGTATCCACTGGAGAACTGCTAGGCGCTGCGGATACGGTCAGAGATATGCTTCTCTTTACTGTTCAACGGACTTGGAGCTAAACTTAACTTCTTCGGTAAGTTTCCACCAGACAAGTGATGTCCGATTGTTGGCGGACGTTAGATTTTATAAGAATCTGGCCAACTGATGTGCGCCCCCTCCCAAAATAGGCGACTGGACGTCTGCTTAGCATTCATAGAACGTTCTTCACGTCCAATCGTTGTCTTGAGCGTTTTTTTCGCGTTTTTTTTTTCACATTTTTTCTCTGTTTTTGTTGGTCTCTCCGTTGCGTTGTGTACTCCATACACGCGAGTTGGCTTGCCGGCTTAGCAGCAGCAGCAGTGTAGGCCCGAGCTAAGCGCGCTTTACCTTTGGCGTTGGTGGCTGATTCATTTTGTGCGCTAGTAGTGGTGGTGGTGTGTGCGCGGTGTGCCCTGTGTCTGATCCTCGTGCATTGACGTAACGCGTAACGCGATCAGAAATCAGATCGCGCGCCATCCTCACTGCGATTGCACGAAGGTCTGCCGACAGTCAGGGTTGCATGCTCGTTACAGAGGTTGCCTAAGGCTTGGGTGGGCCGATGGCGGCGGCGGTGGCGGCAGCGGCGGCGGCAGCATTTGTTGTTTTTCGCTTTTCTGGCAATTAGAGGGCGGCATCTTGGTGACAGGCTGAAATCAGAGATTTATGCTGGCACACACTGCGGTGCTCGCTCGCGCTTGATATCGCATTCAATTGGCGATGCCCGTTGCGAACTAGGAAATTTGAATGTTTTTTACGTTTCGGAGTGGATTTATTTTTGTCACCGAAATGGATTAATCGTAAAACTCAAGTACGCCTCGCTTGAAGGTGGAATTGCTCTAAAATAAATTATATGTGCTTTCGGCATGGAGCCATTGAAATGTAAATTAATAGACGGCCGGTGGACGGGGGGAGACACAGCTGCGCGGCATTAGACCGCGGCAAGGCGGCGGCGGAATTGGATTTATTGATCACCTAAATCGCATAGAGGGGAAGGTCGATGGCTAAGAGGTTAATGACTCTGCACCATGGTCATTGCAAGGCGAAGTCAGTTAAGTAGGTGACGGAAAGCGTTTTTGCAGTGTTTCAAAATTTCAGTTTAATGGCACGCGCACGAGCCGCTTTACTCAGCATGATCTTGACATTCAGTGAAGTTCATCGAACACTTCCTGAATTCCTATCGATTTGCTAGCAATCTAATCAAGTCGGTATCAAACGCCGGTCGACGTGACCGCGCACATGTGCGGAGTTCATTTATTCAAAGCCCGGCTCATGTAGGATATCGGCTGCAATTGACTTTAATCATATGTCGCAAAAGTTGCGTCAGTGATCTAGTGAATTGACTACCAAATAGTGAAGATGGCTCTAGATTTCGTTTTTCTTTTTGCGGATCAATGTCTGGGCATGTGTCTGGGCACGAGAACAAAAGCTGAATTCGTATCCGCCATTGTCGCCTGGTCATGGCAGTTCGAAGTGAGTGAATGTACTTCGATTGCCTTGCTTTGATTGTTAGCTCAAATGATGCCAGATTTAGTGTATTGGCTTAGCTGTGTGATGTGGTTTCTCAAGAGGATGAAATAATTCACGTGAGTACTTCATTTTGTAAAAAAATCAATAGTAGTAAGAATAATAATAATTGAGAGGCACTACAGCCCCCCAAGGACTAGGGCCTAGCTCTTACAACAACTACTTGTGTTGGGCTCGCAACTGTTCTCCCAACAGAGGAAGAAACCTACAGTTCGTTACCGACTCCGAACGGCGAGATTAGAGAAGCTTTTCATAGACAATTGATACTCTCTGAATGTTGTCAGCAACTCGAAAGAGGTGGTACCGTGAAATAGTGCGTGGTGTCTCCTTCGGGAATCGTACCTAGACCTTCAGCGTGTGGCTCGACGCCACGGCGACCACACAAAAATCAATAGTATTTGTTCGAAAACTTCAGAGTCCTATTCCTGTTCCTATCAACGGTCTTTCAAGGACAATCTTTTTAATGTCTGCAGGGTTTGAGAATACTTCTTGATAAATATGTCCTGAGTGTGCATGTAATTGCTCGATATCTGGATTTTTGATACATTTCAGATGTACCTCTGAAGCATCAGTGAAATGTTTGAATGTCTGCTAAATGAAGAAACACCTGCTCAATTTCTGAATTTGTTGTATTTGAAGAACGTGTTTTATGCTACTTGCTGAATACCTGGAGATTGCCTGAAATGAGCATGTTGGGGGTTCACGATTCAGTTTTATTTATTGCAAATCAATTGTCCTGGATTCCTGCACAGGTGCGGGATTTCTGAATATCTCTTTTTTAATCTTGAATTTCTCTTAAAGCCGCCCATGATTGATGTCTTACACTCAGTAACTTTATAAGCTAAATTTCTGAATCCGCTTACTAAATGTAAAGCAGAAACACACATGCGATATAAAAGGGACAAACGCATACGACCCTACTTCATGTTAAAGATTTAAGGCCTAAATGCTATTTACTTCACATTGCAACAACTGCACATAGTCTGAGTGAACAAATGAACTCACACTCTGCAGTGCATGATTCATTCCTCTGCTGCAGCTATCCTGCAATCTGCTAAATGTTCAACAAACTGCTGAATATCTGAATATCTTCTGAAAAAAATCTAAGTCCCACCCAAATCCCCAAGTGTTTGCTCTTCACAGCAACAAATACAAACCACCCAAAAACTGCTCAAAAGCAGCACACCTTTCAATCCACGATCAGCAACAAATTCTACAAGATATACCACCCAAAGAGTCCAGTTGAAATTTCCTTCTCCCTCTCACCCATTTCAAAACAATCTTATTTCACAACAATCTCATTGAAGTTCAACTCCTCAACCACCTGGCACCTAGCAAATAAGCTGCCTTCGGTCTCTTCAATGACACGTTTGAATATCCGGTTGGATTTAGACTCCCAAGCTAGTGACTTGTTCTATTCCTAGACACCAAAGACACATCGAACATTTTTTTCTCTCTCAAATTCGTTCAATAAATACGTGACAACTGTAGCAGTTCCATTCATTGGAATTCAAAAAGGTGCTTTTCTCGTGATTATGTTCAATTAAATCGACCGTTGTGTGCGCCTACAGACCAGTTTTTTCGTTATCAGGATGTTGCAGAGCTTCCTTAGATGAATTCTTAACTAACCATGTGCTCGGATTTTTGCCATTCACTGACGTAGAAAGCGGACGGACGAATATAAATTGTTGGTTCTTTGTCTTCGTAAGAGCATTCGGTGATTGTTCCGTCTTTGGGTTCATTTGTATGACCCTTTTTGGGAGACGGCTTCACTTGTAAGGGGAGCGTGTGTAATTTGGAGGTTTGTCGAGTCTAGACAAATTTGGGATAGACAGCATTGTTTGAGGAAGTTAAACTTCAATAATGAAAGTGTTATTTCTTCTAATTAAATGCTTTGTTTCATTCCACTTGTTCCCTATTTTTCATTTCCGACAAGTTTCCTGTCAAATTTGGCAGCGACCCACTTTCAATAAATTCTCTCTTGAAAACTCATTTAAGACCCCAACTCCAAAAATTTACCAATCCTATAGACACTTCAACTATACATCATAATTGTAATACAATAAAACTCTTAATTTATGCACAAGTCAGACATTCCAGAACTGTCATCGGATCAGTTTGGTGCGTGCAAACGTATGAATCAATTCCACACCTCCGTATAGGGCCGGCGTGGAACACCTCATCAATTCAATCGTCGGCGACGCGTCGCCGCAACTTATTCGCACTGGCTGACGTACTCCCAGCTCACGTTCCACCCAGTACGTAGCACTTGGCAAAAAACCCAATCGTGCTATCGGGCTGCGTTACATCTTCAGCCACACAGTTCGCAGTTCCTAATGACGTCTGCGTACCCAAGTCGATCGTCTCGACATTGTTGTCTCTGACTCACCGAATGCAGATCAAAAAGAAGCGTCCGCCCACCGTCAATCCAGCGAACACCTCGCCCAGCACGAACGCATTTCTCATTCTGAACTGACAACTGCAACGACCGGCGCAGTGGAGGGCGCCAAAAAGCGTGCTCGCACGCAGAATGCAATGCAATTGAAATGCATGCACTATCGCATCCATCATCGTCGGACTTACAACCAATAACACATTCAACGGGCGTTGCATGATAATTCCGCACAACTTCCTCCAGGCTCGATCGGACTTCTGTCGGGCAGGTTATTACGTCAATACGCGTCGACGCGCATGTCGGCGCAGCCTAAAAATATATCCATTGGGATTCCCGTATTAGGCCCAGTGACTCTCAAAAAATCCGCCTGCGTTATGTCATCGCCTGTCGGAACAGAATGAAAAGTCGACTGCGGCAGCGGGCGTATTCACGCCAAGGAAGTCGTTAAGCGAAAAAATGAGAAATTAAAAGCGTCCCGCAAAAAATTTCATATTTTCGCCTAGCACCCGGCCGTCACAGTCAACCACACAGGAGTGACAGTTGTGGCATTCATAAGCAGCCGCCCCATGGACAGAAGTGGACGGGAGCTGGGACAAAGGCGAGCGCAAGCATTTCGCGCAGCTTATGGCTCGATTTTATGGCAATTTTATTGCCCTTTAAGCATTGTGTGATCGGATGGTGTAGCTTACACGCTTACACATGCCCGGAATTACTCCTTGTCGGGGTGGCCTAGAAATTATTTAAAATTCCAAAACCGCCCACTGGTTATAAAAGTTACAATTAACGACAGCCACGGAGCGACAGTCCATCGCGCTTACAAATGTCCAAAATGTTCCCTTCTGAAATTATTCATATGTCCAACCACACCAGAGCACCGCACAGCACTCAGTCGCCTGACGCTGCGCCTGTGTTGTACAGTGTCGAAAAACGTGCTGACTTAATTGAACATTTTGTGGCCACAGGTGCTCAAATTATCTCGTCTATGTTCGCAGCAGATAAAGCAAAAACTAGCGGCCAGCAAAAAATGAGCCACGGGATGTGAAATAGTAAATCTTCGCTGCGATTATTCGATCATCTATATTCCGTACGAATTTTGAATTTTATAACAGTTCTCGGTTTGCCTTGGTTGTGCATGCGATCTTGTCGCGTCGCTTTTCAATTCCTTTTGTTCGACTTCTGGACTCCGGCTTCTTATTCCGGAGGCATAATAGCGAAGCTAATGAAGACGAGCTTATAAATTCCGATGAAGCCGAGCTGATGGCTCTCGCGCGAAAAGATTAATCAATTAGGCTTAGTGCCGGGCGTGACGGCGTGATGGCGTGGTGTTTATGGAGCAGGCGGCCGATCCGGAGGTGGAAGTTGTTCGTTTTCATAGATTCTTGCTTTTGGCGTTATGTAATCGTTCGATTGAAAGGGGGGAATAAAAATAAGAGAGAAATGGGACTCCTCCGCAAGGGGAGGCAAATGCTCTGGCATTCAAAGCGTTCAATTAGAATACTCCACTGACATAGATACCAATCGAATATTTTGCGCGCTGCCGCTGTATGCTGAGCAGGGTGATCAGGGAAAGTGTTACATTTATTTTTATTTTATGGGGAGCCGTGCAGCAAAGTGCTGGAAAAACCGGTCTTCGATGAGAACTGTGAACTTTGTCAGAGCCTTTGGCCGCAGTCACAGTCTGACATCCTGTTGATCAATGTGAAGCACGTTCTCTGCGGTCGTTTGTGCGCCTGGAGAAGCACGTTTTTTTGAATAGCAATTCTGTAGTGAGGTGAATGAATAAAATTTAAGCCTGGGACTTACTTGACTTCCAACAAAGGTCTTTCTTAGCGGAAATTCTTTCTCACATCTATCATGAGTTGTGTTGTTTTCAGAAGCTACCTACTCTTAGCGACTTTTATCTGAAGCATTTTATTCTGACGTTTTCTCTAGAAATGACAACAACTCTCGCCGAGTTGGGGACAAAGTTCCAAAATGTTCAAAATTTTTGAAAGGCCAACACCTCACCTTCACCTTTCAACTTCTGAATCAAAGTATGGGAGGCATACTGCCCCCTGCGCAACCCTTCTTGTGATCGCTTTAGAATTTAGATACCTGGTAACACAGATTTGCTGCACAAAACGATATTTTCGACTATCGAAGTAATCCGAGCGATATATGTTTCGCAAGGATCTTTAGGAAACTCACGCGTTCTACATTTTGTACAATGGTAAAGAAGACGAAATGAATGAAACTAAGACACAGCATCTACATCGGGTACTCCATGATAAGCGCCTGCCGTCGTTAAGACTACGCCTTGTAAAGATGAGTCTTTCAGGAGACGAAGCTCATCTTGAAGTCGGAATTCATCCTTTGTGGTTAGGCATGTCGATTGTTGACGGTAGTCGGCGCTTGATAGACAATGACTCCTTCGAAGACCTGGAAGACGTGGTACATATCAAGTTGAAGAAGATCCTTATATTCATAACCAAACCGAGATGGCTCCTAAAGTGACCATTGCATACCTCGATCCGTGCCTCATGATCCTTTAGCGCACAATGAAACCGGTCTAGACTCAATAAGCCTTCCCGACGAAGCATTGGATATGTGAGTCGCTTTCTGCGTGGTAGATCCATACATGCTTCAAACTTCGCTCTGGACAAACTTTTGTCATTTTACACGCCTCGACTCATGTATCTTCTAAAATAGTAGTCCATACACCCTGCATGGTCTAAATGACTCTAAGGCTGTATTGAGACAATTTCTCCCTTTGCGTCCCACGTGGACATCTGGTGCGCAAGAAGAGAGCCAATGAATTCTTGGGTCATCTGGCGAGATGTTTTTCTGCTCAGGACAGAGTTCCTGTTCGCAAATGAGGTGATTGGTAACCTACCCAATCAGAGTCTTCTAGAAGCTACATCTACCAAAATTGCCAACATTTGTTTTCGAATTCCCTTAAGCCGCAAAAGCATTTCCAATAAATTTTATCTCACAAGCTCGTCTCACAATTGCCACCGTTATTCCATCCAAACACATAGATTCCCCATTAAGATAGCTCCTCCAACGCAAAAACCCCAAACTTAAACTCAACACTCCACCTCCAACCACTTGTTTGTTCGCCTCTGGGATATTCCAACCTCGCACTTAATTTATTCCAGCATCTGCCTGAAAATAGACAAAACGCGATCAACACAGATCAATAAAAAAACCACGATTCTCAATTCACATCAGGCCGAGCCATTCGAAAGACATTAAACTACAAACGTCAGGCCCAAGACTCGTTTATTGCCTTCTGAAAGGGCTCAAAATTTACTGCCGAATTCGAAGGATAAACCAAGTGACGACGTTTATTGTCGCACTAGGAAGCGTTGACTTTTGCGTCGATTGCGGTGAAAAGCCCGCCAAAACGTGCCATGTCAGCCCAGTTTACAAGGCCTCCAGGGGGACCTCACCTCATTACACAATCTACGTACACCAATTTGTCGTTACAATTAGATGATATTCGTTTACAAATTCTGATTAATTCCAAGAAGCTTGCCTTTGTTGGTCAGACGTGATGCGCAACTCACAGACAAGCGCTGGTCAACCCGGAAACTCTTGATTCCCAACGCTTGGCCGAGTATTTTAAAATTCAGCAGGAGCCATCGCCGACATCAATATAAACAAGACCCGGACAAAGTCCCACATTAAAGCGAAATAAAAGCAACTTCAGGCAAACTCCGCATGTTCGTGCGGACACCGGACAGACAGAACATAAATTTCGTCTAATGTGCTCATCCGAAATTTTGTCTCGATGAAATTATTAGAAAT
Source organism: Eristalinus sepulchralis (assembly GCA_944738645.1). NCBI lineage: Eukaryota > Metazoa > Arthropoda > Insecta > Diptera > Syrphidae > Eristalinus > Eristalinus sepulchralis. The sequence continues at coordinate 2,355,861 of OX122885.1, read as the reverse complement.
TCGATGGGGACGGAGGACGGTGTGGCAAATTGCGATGTCCAGCGGCACAGCACACTTGGTGTTCCGCAAGAACCCAGCCCCGGCTTGGTGAAGTCTTGAATCTCAAACAGGCCCCTCGAACCGGGATCGCCGAAGCCATGGGTGAGGCGATGTTGTCGTTGTTAGCTGACTTTCCTAGTACTTCTTCGTGTGCCATGCCATACCTATGAGTGGGGCTGCGTCCATACATAATTCAAGTCCTCTAATCGATTTTGGCATTTTTGGCCCGCAAGCCGCGAATTGGCTTCGCCCGTCCACCCTAATTGGGATTCGCGGCGTCGTGACATTTATGAATCAATTAATCCCTAATTATAGACACACGCAAATAAATAAGCTCAACGGGACCATAAATCACGGCGTGCCGCAGTGTACAGGGTGAGCGGCTAATTGATTTTCGTCGAACAAGAGTTATGGCCGCCGTTGACGTGTGACGGCCGCACTAGGCCGGCGCTTAATCACCCTGTGGTGTTGCTGGCGCGCCGTTTTGGGGACACCGATGCTTATCAGCATCTTTGCGCACCCATTTGCGCGGTTGTCGTGAATTGATAAGTGGCGAAAGCTTAGAATCATAACTGTCACCCGTGGTGTGTCTGTGTGTTATCAGCGGATGCCATGCCCACTTCTGGGGAATCCCCAGAGCCGCAGTGGTTATCAGTCTCGTGTCAATGGACTCCGGGCAAATAAACGCCACACTTGTATGCGCGCGATGATTCTTCAAAATTCGACACGCCACGACTCCGGGTTCTCGGTGTCTCTGGCTGAACCGCACGGTGGCACCCCCCAGGGTCTGAGTCAACCCGTATCGGGGATCTGATCGCACCGATTGCTGGGGCGGATTTGGTAATTATCATTCGAGTGGCAACATGGTGCTAAACATCGCTTTTTTGATTGTTCCTTTGGCACTAGACAAGCACCGGGTGGGAATACCCAACGCAGCAGCAGCAAAGGAGCGCACAGGAGATCATTCGTGGCGATTGGCATGGCCATGGAATTCCAATCGCGATTTTTGGGGAAATTTGAACGTTTTGTTGTTTCTTGACCATTCTGCGGCACCGCGTCGAGAATGCTGAGCAGACGACAGGATGTTGGGGCGGAGCGGTGCGGCTCGGTGATTCGAGTGGGCAGGGCGTCGTTTATGTCAATAATTCTGCCAGAATCACATTTGTTTCGGGATTTGGATTAGCCATCTGACAGATAACAATATGCGCTGCAGTGGCTTGGAGACGATTTTTGAAATTTGATTAGCGAGCCATCAGGCATTAGCATAAGCATAAGCGCCTTGATCGATGTGAGTGGCCGATGAGTGATGATTTGATATGCGAATGTGACACTTGGGTGAGTTGTTGGAATTCGTGGTGGGGCAGCAGTAATTCCTGGAATTTGCGAGATTGAACTTTTCAGGATGTGCTCGACCCATGATCCGGTTGACACTTACAAGGCAATTTAAATGCAACAAGGCCTTGTCGAGGCTCTGTCGGGCACGAGGCAAAAGTTCTGTTTCGGTTTTATGACCGGACAGCAGCCAGCGGGATTGTAAATCGTCGCCTTTATTGCCTCTGCTGACGTGTCCAGGCTCATTTTTCACCAAACTCGCACTCGGAATAGTTTCCAAATCACGTAGCATCTCTCATTCATTCTTAACTTTATTCCTCCTCGACTGGGGAACTCTTCCAAAACAAAGCTTTCTCTTGTAACAACAGATGGTCTTCGTGCTGGAGCAGACAGCTGCATCCGTTTCTTCTTCTGTTTATTTCCTCCCCCGGGAAGCATGCTCCAAATTTTCTTTCACTTCTCATTTAACTTTGTAGCCCCCCAGATGCCCACCACCACCACCACCACCACCACCACCACTAGCGCACCCTTTAATTGCGCTGAAATGTCAAAGCAACACACAACACAACAGCCATCACACTTAAAATTAAGACGACCCCAGAAACCAAAAGCCACCCCTCTGCAGGCTGATTTGAAGAGAACGCCGACAATTGGAAGTGAACTCAATTCCTCCTCCGAGGCGGGGCGAGACTTTATCTTGTTTCTCGTCACCGCCACCGCCGCCGCCGCCGCCGACGCCACCACCACCGACGTTCTGCTGCTGCAAGTGTGACAATTCATCCTCTTCTTTTTTCCCCATTTTGCACTTTGTCTGGTTTGCATGTCCACGAGCGGTGGTGAACTGGCGCTGCCTGCTGAGTTGGCAGATGTTCTTCTTCGCTTCCTTAAATCAGAAAGGTCGGGGGATTTTTCTGCTGTTCCCTACAACTTTTTCTCTGCCGTTTGGAGTGTATGCGGCCGCATAGGGGGTGGGGGGCTGAGGCGCAGCAAAGTTGTGGTATCCTACCAGAAAAGTTTGAGGTTTCGGCGAATGAAACTGCCGTCTGTGGTGTCGGTGTTGGTGTTGCTGTCTGCGTAGTGTGTAATGCATGACCAACAGGACACTTAATCACAAGTGCCAAATGCACTTGGAGGCCAATTATTCTCCCACCCTACCCAGCCGCCCGTTGCCACACCGCAGTCACACAAAAGTGAGGATGCGGCCGAATGCTACAACAGCAAAAACTCAAACACACACCGTCGCCCCTCTCTCAGTGCACATAACCGAATGTGTTGGCCGGAAGTAGCGCCTCTGCAGCAGTCAGCAACTGCCAGCCTGCCTACAATTAATGCGGTTAACAATTTGACAAAAGTAATGGTGTCCGGCTCGCGCGACCTGACGGAAAATGTTTCGTAACGTGTCCTCTCGTCGCTGTCGTTCTTCTCGGACGTGAGCAGGGAAGACCCGGCCGCCACAGTTCGCTTCCTCCTGCACTTCCATATTTTCCATATGTGGTTTTTGGGAAATAAATTGTAACTTCGATGATTAATTGCGATGTCAAAGAGCAATGCTGCCTTCGTCGTCGTCGTTGTCGGCGTGTGTGCTTGGTGAGGCTGAACGCTTCCAACGTACCAACCAGCCAACCAACCGGCACGGCCATGCACGGGACGTGTCCAGTGCGAGTTTAATCAAATTTCATATAAAAATGAAAGCCTGGAAAATGAGAAAATGAGGAACGGATGATTTTTCGGTTCGTGTTACATAAATTACGTTTTTCTCGCCACGTGGTTTTTTTTTTGCGCTCTGCCCTTGTCCCAGTCGTGCAGTGTCAGGTGGGATTTCAGGACGATATGGTGCCGAGGATTTATGCGAAAATGACGCAATTAAGAAGGATGATGAAGTTTGCCGCGCGGAAGCCGCGCCGAGCAAGGTGTGCAGTGAAAAACTGTCGTGAAGTGCAGTTTTATTTAAAATTAATGTCGGAAAGGTAGTTGAGAGTTAATTTAGTTAAATGTATAAATCTGCCAAAGGCAGGGCCTTCAGAGGTGTGCCTGCAGTGAAGTCTTGGTTGACAAAATGGTGGATTGGAAGTTAAGATTATTATCGTTGTTGGAGCGTTCCTTCAGGTGGAGGGATGTTGCTTTTATTACCGCGAAGGTCTTTCCACCAAACTACCGAAACATTTAATTCAGAAATAAAACAGCTCTAAGAAGCTTTACGCTGTGCGCTTGCATTCACCCTTTTTGAGCCACTCAAGACGTTGTGGAATTCTGTCTTGTCTACACTGGCGGATCTATGGTCTCCTGCTTTCGGATTTTTGGGCCAATGGAAAGTATGACTTTTAGGAATTCTTCATTTTTGAAATTTTTGATTCTTAAGATTTCGTATTCTTGGAATATTGGGTTTTTCTAGCTCTCCTATCCTTAAAATTTTAAGTTCTCAAAATTTCTGTTTCTCGTGATTTTGGATTATTGAGATTTACGATTAAATCGAAAGCATTCGGAATTCTAAGTGTCCACATTTTTGCTCCTGCTCCCTTGCTCAGGCACCAGCAACGTCTCAACGTCAAAATCTCTTCCAGCACCATGCGCAGTTTTTAGTAAAGCAGTCATAGCATCGCTACAGATTTGAATAAGAAAACGTATCTGCCGGAAATCGAGAGCTCCTGCCCGGCATGCTAATGCGCCAAATCGTACCCACAAACAAGGAAATGGTGGCGCCCAACACCTGACACCCAGAGACAAATATTAAATATCAGTGTCCTTGTAGAAATACCATTTCCATTTGCACTGCGATTTCGTGCGCTTAATTTCATTCTAGATCGAATGCTGGCCATAAAAAGCCGAGTCGCAGCACATGACATGTCACAGCGAATATCAATCTTCAGCTGCGGGCGGCGGCTCTCGTCTGCACAGCATGAATCCAATATGGATGCGCGCACGTTCCGAATGACTGGCCAAATTGGCCAATACGATATCGAATTTGAATAAACACACCAGAGATACATACATATACTTAGTTGATAGCACATGCTAGACGAGGAAAATATTCTTTTATGGATTCCCCCCGCATTTGCATTCAGATGTGGAGTAGATCTTGACAGGTGCACGGGCGGTGTGCTGCGTGGCCGGCTCGTATTGCGTATTTGACTAGAGCAGGGATGTCACAGCGCACAGGGATGTTGGGGGAATTTTAAAGATTTCGCGTAAATCATTCGCGTTATCCGTCCGACCCCACACAAAGAGGCCGTTTTAATGTGCAATAAATTCTCGATTCTGACTAGCTTCTGCTAGCTTATGCAAACGAAGCGGTATTTCGCGTTTGATAACGACACCGACGACGACGACGACGACAAAGCTCCACAAAGGAATACCCGTGACAGTTGTTGGCCATTTTGTGTGTTTTTTTTTTTTGATATTTGATTTTACGGTCGTCTTATTGCTTTGGTTCGAGATGTTATCTCCGCCTCGGTTGACAGCTTCGGAATCGAGTTCCGAACTGGAGAATTGAAAGACAGATGGTGCTGCTTAAGCATTCTGCGAATTCCCATAATTTGCGCGGCGAGGAGCCATCTAAGTCGATGGCGGCGGCGTCGTCGTTTACAAATCCCACAGAGCTGAGATGTGCTTTATTTTCTCGTATCGCCCCAGAAGGTCGTTAGCATTTGAAAAAGCCGCCACGGTTTGTTGTCAGCCGGGCTGATGGCTGTTTGTTTTTGTCACTTGCAGGCGATTATCATTCCAAATTGGACACACTAGTAGCTATCTGGAATCTTGATCGGAAAGTTTCAAATTAAAGTAGAGTAAACACATGTGAGTGAGGTTCGCCTATTTAGTAGGATCCACCATCCTCCATGTTCGGTGATTTATTCCGTCACGTGTTCGATATTAGGTTTTTTTTATGTTTTTTGTTAGCTTATGTCGACGTGTGATTTGTGCGATTTTTTGCTGTCTTCAGTGTCACGATGATCGAAGGAGGGCTGGCTGAGAGGTGAGTCTTTACTACGAGATTGAATGTTTACTCTAGATTTTGCTGTAGCCAACAATGGCGCTGATAGTATCCCGGGGAAGGCACATGCGACTGGATTAAGATTTGGGCATGTGCGCAATAATCTGACAAGCGTGAGACTTGCCGTGAAGCTTCCTAGCGCGTAAATTTCTGATTCAAAGTGAACACTGTGAGATCGTGCGATACTAAGGGCGTAGTTTGCTTTGTGATGTGGTATGTTTTTGTGCCCTGAAGTGCTGCCAAATTCGATAGGAGTTCACAGGTGAGATACCGAAATTTTTAACTATTTTTGCATGTATCCATTTTTTTTATGTGACTGAACTGTAAATTTGACAGATTTTCTTGATTTGAATATTGCCTTCGCTTTTGACTAACAGTTTTAGAATAGTTTTGACAGGAGCATTGATAGGACATATTTTAAAAGAAGATAAAAGTAATCGTTCCTTTATTTTGATGTATGACGGAAAAAACCTCAAAGTTGCTGTGCCAAAAATGACATTGGCAGAAGTTGTAGCAGGACAAAACCCACTGGATCTAATGTAAATATATTGACAGAAGCCGCAAGAGCACATATTCAGACAGAATTCAGTGAAAATATTAAAATGATCGAGGTTGCTAAGTGAAGAGCGAAATTGACGGTATTTGTGGAATACAGCAAAATGTCGTTAGGCTTGGCTACATTTATTTTTCACAACTCACACTTGTCAAATTTGAAAAACCAAACTGTCAGTACAGAAGACATCACTTAAATTTCGTTGCAGGACATCTCCTACTTAACGCCACTTGGTCTAGAATCACGTAAGTTGACAGCAATAAAAATATTCTGCTAGAAATCCCAGATCGCTTAGTCAGCAATTCTGAATGCATAACAGTTCTTGCTTATAGACATTTACGATCCAGGTGCTCCTGAATCGGTTTTTATGACTTTTCACACACGTGTTCAAAGCGCTTAAGTGTTATTTCATGAAAGCCAATTTCCAAAAATACTTACCGGTCGTTAAAACAGGTATTTCAAACTCTCCAATCCGGACCTGATGTCCTGGTCCCGCTACTCCGCCATCATCCATACCCCACCCATCGGGAACAGTCATCATGCAAATTCGGGTTCTGATTCCCCTCGTAATAATTGCAAATGTCACCATTTTATTCAGCAATCATCTGCGACACTACACACTTCCCCAGCCGGTGATACATATGGAGCATCTGCGAGGGGGGACGGACGGTGTCCGTCCACGGTATAGTACTCCAGTTTTTTGTTAGTATTCCACATTCGGTGTCAAATTGAATCGCAAATGCAGACATGATCATCGTAATCATGATCGAAATAGCCAATCACTCCGCGCATAACCGGCATTCAGCATAGCTGTCTCATTTCTCATTCCGCGTGTGTAGAGGTCTCTTTTGTGTATCGCTGTCTACACATGTACATATGTCACTCGGATCGAGGTCTTGTTGTTTTCACCCTAAAATCATTTCGTTTAACAACCCTGTGCACGTATAAATCGGGACGGCTGAAAAGAAGCTAGGCGGCCGCTGAGCAAAAAAACAGAACTCATCCAGATCACAGCCGGTTCTTGGTCATCTGTCGTGTGAAATTTAAGGGCTGTTTGAGGTGTCTCATTGTGCGGCGCAGAGTTTCCCAAAATGCGGAAATATTCCCAACGCACGTTGGGATACAAAATGAATGTCGCCGGTTAGAGGAGCGCTGTCAAGCAGCAACAAACAAAGCTCGACTCTTACATAATTCAGCAGCAACAGACTATTGGTTTACCCGATAATCCGTCAACGGTTAACAAGAATCGGGTGCCATTTGTGATGTGATGTGATATTCAGCGTGCGCGTTCGCGTTCGCTCTTAATTTGAATGCGCGCTGTTTTTATTGACAGTTTATGAGGTGCTAGCTGAAATGAATATTCAGTCCGCAAGTGTCACATCAATTTTCACCCGAAGGTAAGTCGCAAACAGTTTGTGCGAATATCTGCTGTGCGCTTAATTTGCTTAAGATTCTTGCTGAACTGATTAGTGCATTTAAATCGAGGTAGACGAAATGAAAATTGGGAATTTCGTTTTTAATTGACTGACGTCTTGGACTGGTTTTTTTCTTCAGCTAGCAAGGACATGACGGCGCGAGGCGGTTAACCAGATACAAGGTTGGTTTCATTGCTTTAGGTGGCACGCACGTTGCGATTGAATTGTGCGTCCACTTGACTATGGGTGATTGGCATTTATCTTGACAGAAGGGTGACAGTTGGGTTGCAATGGTGACACGACTAAAAGGAATGCAAATAAGTTGGGTGCACGTTGTGAACCTGGGCTGCTCAAAGAGTGGACGTTTTCAGATCAGTTTCCCTGTTGACAGGTGACAGCTGTCAGTTGGAAGTTAAGGAATGATCATTTTATTGAAGTTGTATAGGTAGATAGAAATAAATCGTGGCCTTGTATTGTAACTGTAGAGTCAAGGATAAGGGAAGGCGAAGTTTGGCTTGAATTTACCTACGGATCAGTCGTTGTGCTGAAATTAAGCAAGTAACCCAGTGTAAGCTGAGTGTAAAGATTGTGCAGAGATGTGAGAGTGAATTTTAGCAAAGTTTTGAGGGAAATGGGCGAGGTAAGGATTTCAAATTATGATAGATATTGAATTGAAATAAGGCGAGAAAGTCAGTGTAACCCGGACTTTAGATTAGAATTTTGAGAAGCGATCTAAGTAAGAATTGAAAGAATGAAATGATGCAGTTGTGAACTTAATGAAAAGCTTAAAAAAATAAGTTTGATCAAAAACTGATCTCGCGTTCTCCTATTTGATTTCCCATTTAATTTATGTGATCTCTCCCGATAAATTTGAAATTGATTAATATGCTGTTAAAGTCGAAAGTAACAAACTTTATTCCCAGAGCGCTGGAGTGTGACTTTTTCACTATCGCTGGTGTCACGTTCATGATCTGACGTTTAAGAGACAGATGACGACCATCATTCAGGCACGGCATCCCTCCCAATCGAAGCTGACACGTTCACAAGGTTTGGTGGCACACGAGGGTGGTGGTTTAGAGATCCCTCCCAGCTTATCTGCCATCTGGACATTAGCATATTTGGCATTGTCACAGCAGTCACATCTAAAGGTGTCACCTTTCGGAGGTGCTGTATATTTCACAGACAAACGGTGGACAGTCATTGATACTCAGACACACTTTGATTTACCGACCTGTGGCCGTTGCCTTCGAACAGAGTTGTACATTGGCGCGGTGGAGAACAAAGTGTGCGAAATGGCCATCACATGTTGCTTCATCTTTGTGTCAGCAACACCTTCGAAAGACAGGAGACATGTTACTTCATTCCGTTTCTAGTATTTCGACTCTTGCCTCCTGCCTTTCGTCTCTTGTCTTTCTTTCATCTGGCTAGACAGCTTTTCCGTCTATTATTTCCTACCCTACCCTGGTTCTGGCTTCACGACTCTCGGATACAGACTCTTAGCTCCTGTCTACGTTTGCTGTTCCTCGTCTTTCACAAATCTTCTAAAACCTCATGCGCCTTAACTCCTGTCAGTGGCTACCTTTTACGTCAATTGCTTCGCACTCCTTGACTTTTGTCTCGTGACTCATTCTACTTGCTACTTGCACCTTGTCTCGCATTCAGACTCCTACCCCGCATCCCGCCTTTAGTTTGCAGGGATCCTGTTCACTTAGATCTCTCCTCAACTATCCTCAAACAGATAGACAAAATTTCACGTGATCACCCCGCGATACATGACTCAGAGGCTCTCTCTCGTGTTAAATATTTCAAGTCCGGTTGTGTGCTGGGAATCTTTAATCACCGGCCGCAGACGGTCTGTAAGGCGGTGTATGTCTGCGACGAATGGATTTACGTTCCTTTTTCTCCCGTTTTACAAAAGCCAACAACCAACGCTATGTGGTGCGACGCGCAGTCTCAGAGCGATGACGCGACGGACTACGACCATTTGGCGCTGAAAAGTCTATCGTAACGTTCGGCAATTTAATTGAAAATGTGTCTCCTGGCACATACACCTGGCGAGCCGGTGAAATGCAAGTGTGAATGGAGGCAGAGAGCGAGAGAGCTGGAGGAGATTGATAGGCCGCTTCTTTGCCGGATGAGGCGACATTTTTATTAAAAGACAAATAGCTTTGTTTCTAGGAACGAGTACGTTCGGGTGCACACGCTCTCTGCGTCGCACGTAATGACGATTTTTGCATTCCATCCGAAGGTGGTGTCTGATGGCAGGGGTGATTAATGAGTTTATCCACTCAAGAAGTCGTTAAGGAGAGGGACAGTCATCCGTATCTATTGTTTGTTTGTTTCGATTCCAGGGGTGACAGATTTGTGACGCGCTTTTGACGGGGCTGTGTGGCGGCAGCGTGCAAATGAATGGCGGACGAGGTGTGAGAATGGCTGATTGATTGAGAAGGCGGCGCAATAAATTGTCGGGGATTGCCGTAATCCCTTTGAAATGTATTTCAAAAACAAAAATGTAAAATTTTACACTCTTAGCCTATCATGTGCATCTTGGGGAGGAGGGAGAGGACACCGCGCTTGATGGACGCCACATCTTTCACCGTCGCCTCACCCTTCCAGAAGTCATTCATGGCCATCTCGTTGACATGAGCTCCATCCACTGTGGTCACGAAGGCCTGAATGTTGAAGTTGAAGTCGACTTCGGGGAGAGTGGAGGAAACTGGATCCTCTGGAAACCACATTCGGTGGAGTTTGTATTCGCCCTGAAATAGAGTCCCCTGTTAAAGTCCTTTTTTCAGTCGTTTCCAGACTCACCTTTGGGATGGGACACGATTCGGGGATGTTGCCATACTCCTTGAGGTAGGTGAATGCTAGCATTCCCATTGGGGAGGCGCTCTTCCAGGCTAGCAAGTTGCAGAAGTTGTACGTCGCGTTGAAGCTGAAGAAGTGGGACGGATCCTTTTTGCCAATTAGCGTTCCCTCAAGGTGCACATCCACGTTCTTAATGTCTTGGAGGGCCTTGACGGTGATGTTGACGTAGGGAACCTTCTCGTCCATGGCGAAGGTGTAGTTCAGTACGACGTTGTCGCTCCACAGCTTGTATTCAGTCGGCATGTAGCGGAGAATTTTCTGCACAACATCTGGTCAGATTGACACATAACTCCATGTGACTTCACTTACCTCAGCCGATCCTGGCGCCACGATGAACCCTACGGCAACAAAAGCCAGTCCAAGAGCTAGTCGGAGATTCATGGTGACGTGTAGGAAGCAGTGTCTAGCTGTGTCTGAGGGTGGGATGGAGATGTGGGGCATTTAAATATTTTGTTCATAATTGTGATGATCGAGATCACCTCGATCGATATGCGGCGTCTTGGTTCAGTGACGATGATCACACGCACTGATGGGCGCGTTATCGAAAATCGCTTTGGCCTAATGGGTTTCGCAATCAACGGGGCCACCGATTGGAGTGGAAGTCACTTAAAATCGATTCAGTTTGAAAGTGGAAAAGCATGAAGTTGCACGTTCTCTTGCTGGGAATCATCGCCGTTGCTGGAGTCGTCATGGGATGGGTGAGGATCACTGTGTGGACCAAAGCTTAGTTTGACAATATAATTTTCAGCGCTCCTTCAAAGTTTTGTTCCTTACGTTTCCGTTCGAAATCAACAAGGACTTCATTGAGATGAAGCTTGAGATCAAGAACGACACCGGAGAGACGACAATTAACTGTCACCTGAATGTGATCGAGCAGCTGGATGATCTAACTTTGACTTTCGCCATTTCCTTCGACACTGGCGAGGGAAATGTGACGACTCTCATCAACCGCACGACGAATTTCTGCAAATTCCTGATGAGCAAGTCCTCGGAACCGGTTCTGAAGGTGATCTACGAAGATCTCCTAAAGCACGGCAACTTTTTTAAGAGCTGCCCCATCAAGAAGGGCATCTACTACCTCCACGACTATCGCATCGATGAGGAAATGCTGCCGACCTATGTGCCCGAGACCAGCCTGTACGTCGACATCGTGTGGACCCTGCCGAACAAGTCGCCGGCGATCTTCAAGGGAACCCTCCATGGCATGATCGACAAGTCTAAGGGCTTCAACAACATGCGCATCTTCAGCATTGGCTAAGGCGCGGGAGTGGTTTGGGAAGGCGATTCAGAATAAAATGTTTGATGCGTGTTCTGTGTGATGAGTCCTGGATTTTTTTTTCGAGTTTCTGAATCCGCTTGTCTCTCCCTCCTCCTCAATCAGCCTCTGTCATGTTGAATGCAATTTATTTCCGAAGAACAAAGGCTGGTCGATGAGGAAGAGGATATAAAAAATCGTCTAAAACCGATTAGGGGCGCAGAACATCCCTTCGTACAACACCCATCCTCTTAGCCCACCTTTTGGCAGTTAAACTTAATTTGATTGCTATCGTAATTCCTAAGCCACTACCACCACCACCCACCAGGGCCGAAGCACCGGGAGTCTCGTGTCGAACTGCTCAGGCGACTCAACATTAAGCACACGTCCTCCGTCTATCCACTCGATGCCCTTCCGGCCAATCGACATTCGCTTCTCAAGCTTCATTGATTCACAAAAAAAAGGACGAACGATGTATTGGACACATAATGTTACCACCATCCACCCCCCTCACCACACACACTCGCTGACTTCTCTCGTATGCAACGAGTATATCCGGGATACATCTCTAATCCCGAGCTATTTATGGAGCGCACGAAAAACGAAGAAGAAAAGATTGTTCTTCGGATGTGGATTTATCTTAAATAGCCTTAAGGTAACTTATTGCAGCAGTGTGTCCTGCTGCCGTCTGCCAGTTGTGACGTCTTGGTCTTTGGCCCGATGATGCCACAGACGGGGCGGCGCGTCTTGTTCCTCCCCTGCAGTGTGGTGCGTTGCATGCGGAGTACTCTGAGGCGGAGTGAGGAATTGAACGGATTATCTTACCTCATCGGTGTGTGTGTGGCGGGGGGCCGCCGGAAAATTGTATCGAAATTTGAGAAAAGAATCCTAGTTTTTTTTTTTTTGTTATCCCATTTTGCCATGTGATGTGGCTTTGATTTTCATTTCTTCAGTGTCTTGAGCAGCAGCTCTGACCCCAGACTTTCGTTGGCCAAGTGGTGGGGAATTGGAAATTTGCTGCCGTCAAAGGAACTTGTTGGGCGCTCTGTTAGGGTTGCAAGGTCTAAGCTGATTAAATCTAATGGAATTTCTTTAGATTGCTGGTTAATATTGACAAGGGGACCGGAAACCCGGCGGGCGTATGACTGAAACAAATGTCCAATCAGCGTCATCTGTGAACGTTAAGCACGGATAATGGGGGACTACCGGTGGTAAAGGATTCTTGGTATTTATGGAGTTGGAGTGGTGGTTGATTTACTGCGACGAATTTTATTTCAGTGACGTTTTGAAATTGTTGAATGTAGAAGTTGGGTGGACTTATCATGTGTAAGAGAGAGTCTGTTCACTGTACGTGAATAATTGGGTAGACTTACCATGTGCAAGAGAGATCCTGTACACCCTGTACGTGAATAATGGCATTGCATCTATCAAGCTCTTACAAGGTTTGTCGGAAGATCGCGATTTACCCCCAAAAAACTAATTATTGTTTCCGAAAGTTCCCCATTTGAAATTAAAATTCTTCATTTACTGTCAAAACTGTGTCATTTAATGTCTGAACTTCTCCTTTACCGTCAAAATATTGTCATTTCCTTTCTAAAGTTTGTGATGTACGTCGAAGGATACGTCTTTTTGATGCCAGAAGCTTGTTATTTACTCCCGAAAGGTTGTCAATACTGCCAAAAGTTTTCCAAAACCATCATTCGCTGCTAAACCGTCGCCATTTACCACATCAAGTTCGTCATTTACTGTCAAATTCTGTCATTCGCTTCTTAAACTCTTGAAAGCTTGAGAAAGAGAGAGAAAGGTCACTCAGTCTTCTGTCATTTTATGCAAAGGTTCGTCATTTATCGTTAAAAGTTCGTCATTTGAACGTGACACTTATCTGTCAGTCAAAGAGGAAACTATGATGAATAGATATCCAACAAACTCTCCACTGTAATTAAGCTCCAAGGTTCCAACTACTGAAAATACAAAAATTCCTAAACTTTTCAATCATCATCCACCCCACATCTGTCGCATTATACTTTAAATGTCAAGTAAGCGAAACCAATTCACGGCCGAAGTGCCATCGAGTCGAACTCGTTCCATCGCCCAGCAACCATGCCCACAAGTCATTCAATCTCCACGACATCGATAAGGGTGACCCTCATCACAGGACGCAAACTACGAGAAAGGGTTGAACCATTTCAAAATTGATACTTGTCCCCCGTTAGTCATGTCACTTATGCAGAGTTTGCTAATTATCAATGCGACGCTGGTAGTGCGATGCGAAAGTGTTCCTGCCGAAGGACCAGACGGAGTGCGAAGCACTAGCAGCGCCACACACCATCGAAGTGCTCGAGTGGAGAAAATGCAAATCACACTGATTGATTCTTCACTTCTCGTTCTCCCGCTCTCTCTCAGTCTCAGGACCTCTTACACATTTCAAGTGTCATCCTTTTGCGATGGAAAATTAATTTAAAACGAACAAAAACGGCGTGGGGGAGGGGGGGGCGACAATTAAATGGACTCAAGTGCAACATAAATAGAAAAGACAACACTGTAAGGGCATCGACGCTCGGGAGAAAGAAACTAAAGCACGTGATAGAACAATGAAAATTAAGGACAACAGGACACGTTAACTCGGCCCCTGAGGGCGTCCAAATGAAGGTGAGACGAGGGTTACACAGAAAAAGGACATACATCAGCTTGGTTTGGTTTTCGGTTGGTGTCACCGCAGCACCGGTCGAGGATGGGTGAAGTGGGAATGATATGGAAAGCAGGCACAGGATGTCTTTTTTCATGTCGGAAGAGAAATGTCTCCTCGGAGATGTGATCCCGGCTGGTGTCTGTGTGTGGTCTGGACGGCGGCAGGAGAGGACGTGTTGGTCTTTTGGCTTTTTTGGCTTTTCTGCCAGACAATGTGTTGTGTTTGTTCGTTGTGCTAAAAATGGACGCTGATCCTTGACAGTTAGTGCTGGGGCTCGAAGGGCCAGCCAAGCACAGCCAACACTGGAAACTGAGGAAATTGATGCTGTCCGAGAGTTTATAGAAAATTTCTGTGGTTGAAAATTAAGTGGTGCACTTGTGGTTGGCTTGTGGCCCGCCTTCTGGGTGACCAGGTGAAGTCAATTTATTTTGTTACACATTATCTAACCTCAACAAAAGGGTCTACTTTGAAAATTAATTTTGGTCTTTTTCGGGTGATGAGTTCACGGACGGAATGGGTTTGGAATTGAGAGAGGATGGTGAAATCTATGGCAATGCAGACACACGGATGGATAATAAGGCAGCCCGTTATACAAACAGAAAAGCCGGAAAATTATCGTCTTCTAGGGGGGTAGGGAGAAGAAGCTTTAGATAGAGGTAATGGAGGGGTGGAGAGGTCGAAATTAAAAATTCAAAATTCTTTATCGTGTCCCTGTGCTGACAGCAAATTTATTATTTATTCTGATGACTAGTGTCACCCTTCAATATGATTTATTAGACAACTCTCCTATGCCTCGTGTGGGTTGGGAACATATTGTAAAAAAAAATCCACTTGTGTCGACTTGACAATATTTTGATCCATCCACAAATTGCTGTCTCCGGAGTAATCGTTCACCACTTCCATCCCCATCAGCGTCCCTCCATTTCCCACATCAGCAATTAAAGCTCCAATTCAAATGCAACTTCCGTCGGTGAATGTGAAAAATCCGCCGAATTGGCATCAATTTGTATCAAACCAATCCATCCCAACGGATTCGTTCGAGCTCAGCTGACACCCCTACACACCCAGACACACGCAAGCTTACGAAAAAAAAGCGGCCAGAGAAAAATTCAAAGATACGCCAAGCAAATGTCCGACCGGGGATATAAATGTTTTACTAAACCGTCGTTATATTTTGACATCGCTTCAATTTATATCACACCATCAGCGGACGCTCTAGGATGCCACCAGGACGTTCCTGGTGTAAACGGTTGCACAGCCCTTAAAAAATTTGCTTTTTTTTCCTCGGTTGAAATGCTGTGTTGTGTGGCACGACTATCGGAAGCATTTTAAAGTGTCCGCTTCATGAGTTATGCAATCCCCAGTGGGACGGGATGTGAATGGACCAGACCAGAAGCAGAGAACACCGTTTCGTTTCATTGTTGTTGCTGCATGTAACTCAGAAAGCATTGTGTGGTTCTCTCCTCTGAGAGAGAGAGAGAGAGCTGATGCTGATGGTGTTCATTTTTAACTTAATTGCGAAAAAGTTTTTCTCATCGTATCCGTCCCGAATGGTGCCCCGGCGACATGTGTGATTGCCGCCATCAGGAGATGGCTCTTTCCCCTGCCGTTGTTGTTGCAAAAAAAAAAATGTTTGACGAGCCTTCTCGTACATTCTCTTCCAATTACCGGTCAGAGTTCAGGAAACCCCAGAAGAACGCCAGCGCCGCCACCGCCACGGCCACTGTGGCCGTGATTAATGGCCTTTAATTATGTCAGCCTTGAAATGACACAAAAAAGGCCTCGTCCAGGGATCATAAATTTTCCACAACCGCCGCCGACTCCTCGGCTTCTTTGGTGTTCTGTGTTTTTTTTTTTTTTTTGCATGCCGTGGCTTTGTCGAACACACTGCGAACACCCCCACCGCACACACCCATGCACCCATCAGTTGCACATCATGCACCTGACCTTAAACATCCGAGTGCGCGACTGGCGTCTGCATATCTACGTGGCTATAAATTCAAATTCCCAACGTTCAGCTTGGATTTTGGTTTTTAGATTCGTCTCCGCATTGATTTATGCAGAAGTATACCCGCAAGGACCTCATAGCCAAGGGCCAAGTGTAATCAACTAAGACAACAGAAAATCCAATCTCATGCCCTCAAGGAGCGACACACCCGTTCACACATGAGCTGCAAAAAAGCCAACCATGCTGGAGGAGCTCTGCATGCAGAGAGAGCGTATTCAAAACAATGTCCTGGCTACACCCCCTTGGTCGATGGCCATAATTTAATCCTCGCAAATTATGCAGAGTTTAAAAGTTAAATGAATAATGAACGAGTAGTAGCTGCACATCTCCTTTTTTTGCATGTGTCCCTGGGATGCGGAGAGGGGTAGTGACGAATCAACCCTTTTTCAGCTTCGACACCCTTGGTCCTGTTTATAAACTCGCCAGTTTTGCCCAGCGGCTGTTTCTCACCCACTCGTCCGTCCGTTTTGTTCGTTGGTCCTGTTCACTCGATGGTGTGTAAAGTGTCCTTAATTCTCAATTCATATGCAAATTTATTTTATCGCCATTGCATCGTCGCTCAAAATGGAAAATCATCGCAGCAATTCGTCGTTGTACCGTCCATACACTCGCCCTGTGCTAAAAGGGTCTATTCACCAACCCACCAGCCCCCACCTCGCACACATAGTCTTTCGCTGTTTCGCTCGTCCTGTCTTCCAATCGTCGTCGTTCTGTGGACTGTTGGAATTTATAGCTTGTTTCAAAGTCATGGTGCGCGGTACCGATCCGCTCGGGTTTTAGTTCGTGGTTCCGATTCGTTCGTTCGTTCGTCGTCGTCGTCGTCGTCGTCGTCATTGTCATTCATTGTAACGACAATGACTAGGAATTCCCACACAGCACGACAGCGGTGGATAGTGGGGGCGAATTGTTTTTCCAAAGGACAACCAACGCAACCATTGCTGGCTGCTATAATACTCGAGGATAATCACCACCCGCGCGACTGTGTGCCGGTGTGTGTGTGTTTGTGTGCTGTGCGATGTCAAACCCTCACAAGTCGATTTGACGATGATTACCGTCATGGTTGCTGGGCGATGTTGACTGCGCTCTGCGCTCTGGCTGGTGCCGGCTTAAATATGGAAATGTAACCGGGCTATTTTGCGGATGAAAATTCAATCATTACACTTCATCAGCGGCACCGTGTGAGCCAAATGATGTGAGCGACGACGGTAGAGGCGTCAGTGGCGGCGGCGCCGTCGACATGGTGTAAGGGAGCTGATGTTGGGGTTACATGAATG
The DNA here is from genome assembly GCA_944738645.1 of Eristalinus sepulchralis. Lineage (NCBI taxonomy): Eukaryota > Metazoa > Arthropoda > Insecta > Diptera > Syrphidae > Eristalinus > Eristalinus sepulchralis. The sequence goes on along the minus strand of OX122885.1, from coordinate 2,338,440 downwards.
CCTTGGAGCTGCTTTTCTCCTGATGAATGATGAATGAATGAATGGTGGGGGCAGGGGTGGTGGTTTTGGAGATGATGATGCATTTGGCCAAAAGCGCTTTGAGTTGGCGTTTCACTGTGGGAACGTTTCGAGTGACCTTGTGACTTGAAAGATTGGCTTTCTGCAATTTCCAGTGAAATTCGTTGCACGAGTTATCGATTTTTTTGAAGCTTGTAGTTTGCCAATTGAAGGAGTAGACGAACTTGGCTCTGAGTTGATCATGAGTTATCATGCTTTTGACTTGTGCTAACTTACTAATTGATCTCTGACATCATCTGACAACACTCTTCGCTGCTGGGAGTAGAATTTTGGCAAACGCAAGACAGTGAAAATTTGTCAGAAACTGTTCATTAACTCAACTCCCGCTTGGAACACACCCATTCAGCCACAAGACTACACAAACGTTGTCGCGCTCTGTAAACTCAATTTCCAAACAAAAATCTATCATTTTTCATGAAAACTTTTTAGATATCCTCGAAGTCAAAGCCCACCACACCCTTAAACCCAGAATCCTGAAACTGCACTCCCCTCAAAACGTTCGCGGAAATATTTGCAATCTACATCAAGTTTCCCTTGTCCGGTGCAAGATTTACAACCGCCGCTGTTGCAATAAATTCAAATGCTCCCTTCCCCAACTCTGGCTGAGTAATCGATGCAACAACGAACACGATTCAATGGCCACCACCGGGGCCCACCTGCTTCGCACAAAGCCTGCAAAAAACCTGACCAAAGTCAGATAATAATATTTGTCAGGGTAAATGAACAAATTTCACCTCGACCACGGGATGGGAGAATCAGAGACACAAACGCCAAGACGAGGAAGAGGCCAAAGGAAAAATTTCCCGACTGCTTCATCATGATATTCGCAAAGACAGAGAAGTCCTTCGTCCGTTCAGAGAGGAAGGAAATCATTTCACAGCGATTGTAATCATTTCGACCTTCCGGTGGTAGGTAAGCTGCACGTACAACGAACCTCCCTCCCTCCACCCACACACTCTCTCTCACACACACACACACACAGAGGGACATCCGTCTGCACTCCAAAATTGGACATTGACCAAACTCCGAACGGGCATTAGACCACAATGACATAGATCCTGATATATGGCCGCTACTTAAAAATCGCAACTGCAACAAACCAGTGAGCGAGCGCGCCTAAGACGATGTGTGCTGGACACAAATTCGAAAATCCTTTTACCTCTCCTCCGCCACAGCGAAGTGCGCTGCACCAGACCAGACCACACCACCAGGGCCTACAGTGTCGATGCACACAGAGATTCGTCGGTTCGCTGGTGGGAGGGGGGGAGGAAGTTTTTTGTCTTCAGCCCCGAAGGGAATCAATTTCCCCGCATAGTTGCACAGCAAATACGGCTGCGAGAAGAAGGAAGGATACAAATGACGGGAAAACACGATAAAAGTCAAGACCCAGCCGACCGACATCCAGCCAGGATGCATCAAAGCAAAGAGCGGGTTGCTTTCTGGTTCAACCACGGCCGCTCCCTATCTTCGCCTGGACACGTTCGTCTTCGATGCCTGCCTCTTCTCTCACTCACTGAAGACGATGTCCTGGCTAGTGGTCGTTGGCAAGGATTATGTGTTTCTTCATTCTTCTGCCAGTCTCGTTGTGTTCTTTGGCGATATACTTTTCCGTTTTTTTCCCCCTCTCTCTCTCTCTTCTGTTCTCTTCGACGTTTTTGTTTTGTTCCGACTCCTTGCCTCCCTCTCGGCTCGTCCTTGCAAATTCATTTAGACGAAGAAAAAGGTGCATTCAAGCGTTAAAGTAAATATCTCATCTTTTTATATTGGAATAGTTTCAACGGAAAGATTGCAGGAACCTGTGGGCTGAGTTCTGGCTACACCCCCAACCATCCACCCACTTTCTTTGCGTCGCGTCGTCCGCCTCGTCATCGTCGTCTCTTTTGTTTTTTGATCCTTTTGTCTTGAGATACCACGATGATGGCTGCTGGTGTTTCCGTGTTGTGGGTTGGCCCGTGGTGCCAGTGATAGGCGATAAGAGCCCCGCTCACTTGAAGGGCTCTTGATTCGGGAAAATGGGATTTTGAGAAGCCTCCTTAAATTCAATCAACCGCCCTGCGCCTTTAAGCACACACTGGATGTGCTGCGGGGAAACCGCAGCTCACCACTTAAGGACACATTTTTCCAATCCAACGAATCGCTTAATATTCCTCAATTCAATGAGATATGTACACCAGTCAGGCACTCCTCCGCTTACAGGGAAAATCAATCCCGGTATCCTTTTTCGGCATTCCTTCTCACTTTTCCGCAGCCCCGCTCCATTTGCATAATGCAAAAGATCAAATGAATTTCTTATGCGATATGAATCCACCAGGGACATTCAATTTTCAAAAGGAATCCTCGGAATCCGCCTCCATCCAGCGTCGATCGGGGCGCGCACATCATAGAAATGTCAAATTGAGATGCAGCCGGGGGCCAATTTCGAAATGATTTTGCGCTCGCTGCCAAGATGAGCGAGGAGAAAAAGGAAATCTGCATCGCGGCATAATCCCAAATGGAAAATCAACAAAAAACGACGGCACCTCCTGTCGCCTCACTCCTTACAGCGCGTACGCATGCAACCGGTGCGTGGTGGGGGGAGGGGCTGTTGACGGCAGCCATTTGTCGCATATGCTCGTGGCTATCTGCACGCAGCTCGACTCAAAATTTATGCATACGCTTCCGCCAGCAAGAGAGAGAGATAAAGAGAGAGAGTGGGGAAAGGGAGTGACATAACATATGCTTAATAGAATCGAAGTGACACACAGCGGTATCAGTCGCCCCCCCGGCTGAGGAGGGGGTGGGCAACGAACGTTATAAATTTCGAATGGAAATTGGGTGCGTTCAATGATTTATGCAGTTCTCCAACGAGCGGAGGGAGGAAGACGAGGAAACACTTTTACAAATAATCGCAGAAGCACATCCTTCCTTCCTGTGAAGCCTTGTCGTTGTCCTTCTCGCTGGCAAGATTTCAGCCGCACACAGATGGCACACAGCAGCGTCCAAACAAAACGTCGTCCTCGTCCTCGTCCACAGACAGGCGGCTCAGATCAGCAAGGGCGAGCAAAAAAAAACGAACGGAGGAATATGTCCACCAACACCATTGACGCTGCCGCCACCCGCCGCTCACCCTTCCGCCGCATACAATATAAACTCTCAAGGATTTATTGGCTAAATAGACAGATTTGACTATGTGTTATCCCTGGGAAAGTTCACAATTGGAGAACAGTCGAGTCCTTTGGTCCTTCAGCCAGCGTGGCGATGCTGTGTTGTCTGCCGTGTGACGCTCTGTGTGGCTCTGTGCGGCGGGCGTGTGTGTGTGGGTTGAATGTGCATTGAAGGCCCTGCTTTGCCGTGCCATGTCGCTGCTAGGACTATTGATGAATGCTGAAGCTGGTTTTAGCGTTTTTTTTTTGGGTTTTTTGTTTGTCGTCCTTGCTGCTGTGAAGGAAAATGTCTTCTTTAGCATAATGCCACTTTCGTTTCTTTCGGTTCACTGGAAGCCTTGGTCGCAACATTTTTTTTTTGTGATTTTGGTTTGCGCTGTCCCTGTCCTCTGCACGTCTCCGCAGGACGGTTGACTGTGTGTGGCGATATCGTTGGCAGTTGTGCGGTGCGGCATCGCTGCTGCATTAGAGCGAAACAATTGAAGGGTAAAGAAAGGATATGTACACTTCTATTGAGAGGTTTTTGCCGTTCGTTTCATCTTCACCGCTGCTGGCGCGCTTTGTGTGGCTTTGTGTGTGCGGCGCGTCCTTGTCGCCCATTGTAGTCTTGTTGTCTTACTCGGCCAGATTCTCAGATTCCCCACGATTTGCAATTCATTTTATGTCCGATTGCATAAATACAGTTGTTTTAGTGAAGATTTATTCCTGTTGGTGTGGTGTCCTCTTTGCGGAGAAAGGATTTTGTCTTAGGAGTTGACCAGGGGCATTTCAATGATTGTGTGGGAGGGGGATGGAGGTAACAATTTCATGTCGGGATTAGCTTGTAGCTCTTGACACAGTTGCTCCTTCGTTGGATTACGTTGTGTAACAAGGCGTTGCGTTGGATTTGGCCTTCTCCCTTATCCGTACGGAGAACTGTTGAACTTTGAGCTCAGATTTGGTTTTGAATATATTTGAGGATGTCCAGGGATCTAATGCGATCAGGTGTCGAAGAACTTTTTTGTACTCATTGATCAGAGGACGTTACGATACGATACGAAGAAAGAGGTCCTTTGAAGTGTATAGTCCGATAACAAGTTAGGACAGGCTTTAGGAATGGTATTTTTTCTTTGAACGCTGTACAGAGCTCCTTTGTACAGAAAACCTTCTCGCCTTGCAGTTTGAATTTTCGGCCAAAACTTCACCCCCGCCCCGCTGTCTTAACCACACCCATTCTCCGGCCTACAGAAAAAGGCGAAGCACTTGACTTTTTCTTGGCCATGAACCAAATTAAGACGTCGTCGCACTTCAGAAATCCACTGCATGCCACTTGTATCCTTTCAATTTAGTACGTTCCCTTAGCTTTTGAGACGTCCGCCTCGAATCCTCATTAAGGAATTGAATATCCCTGAGCATCCAGCAAACTCCACGGGATATCATCACCGTCATTGGCAAGAGGCAGGAATGTAAAGTGTATTAGGAAAAAATACACATACAGACACACACACACTATAAAATATCCTGTCTACTCCTAATTGAAGGGGTCCTGTGCTAGTGCCGTCGGATTTGCTATGCGGGCGTTCATATGAGTGTCCCTGACGTTCTCCGCCGCCTACCCAAGGGTCTATCTATTCAATAGTGAGCTGAAGTGAAGAAGAAAAAAGACGTGTAAGATCAAAGGCCAAGATGGTGAACATTACAGCGTCAATGGTGATGGTGACGGCAACGACGATGATGGCGTGCGTTTGAGTGCACGACGGCGGACAGCGACGATGAGAAACTGTTGAACCATTAAAGTAAAAAAAAGAAAGTGGAAGGAAATCTTTCAACTGTACACACCAGCATTGGTCTTGTACATCTTCCCGTGCTGCCGTTTGGGGAGTTGGGAAAAAAAAGACCACTCTTAAGTGAGGGTGGCGTCGACGATGACGATGGCGGTGACGAGGATGGTCATGCGATGGAGGAGAAGTATTCATTAAAATGGCATCGAAGTCTAATTGCCACTCACATAGGACTCAGGGTGATGAGGCCGGTGGGCAGACTGAAAGCGGAGCCAGATGAAAGTGACAGGACAATTACCATAAAGCGAAATTGTAGTGGTGAGTATTGCTGATGGGATAACCCAAGCAAACATACGGGCACTTGGAGGGGATTTTTTTCTCGTTTTGGGAGGGAAATGTTCAATGAAGTATGGTGGGAGCGGAAAGGATATGAAAAGTCTTCGAATCGGAGCCCTTGGGACAACGCAGAAGAGGACGGCCCAGGCTAAGGTGGGGCACACAAGTGGAGAAGGACCAAAACCAACTTGGAGTGTGCTACTGGCGGCAGCTGGCGAAAGATCGTGCTGGCTGGAGAGACATGTTGGTTGAGTCCCAGGTCCACCTCGGGCTGGAGCTCCACCAGAAGAAGAAGAAAAAGGAAAGGATATGATATCCTAGGATTCGTTATAAGCGACAATGTAGAGACATCTTCTAGACAAGATCTAAGCCACACAGACTGTTATCATGCTTTGAAAATTGGGCCCCCCTTATGTTTTGGTTCGCGCTACGGTTCGGAGTGAGCTTAAGCCTCAACCAACAAGCTTCCCTAGCCAGCCAACTGCTTCTGATTTTGCACATCGAGCTGGCTGAAGTCCTTCTGTGTGCATTATCTTGGACGTTTGTTGCATTTTCTCAATCTTTTGGAAGATCGTGTCTGTCTTTTGGAAGATCGTGGTGTTGTCTGAATTTCGCACGATCTTTTTAAGACTGAAATCACATTGGCTTAAACCTTACCTGACATCGAAAGTCACGGTCAATTCAGTACCGACCTTAAGAGAGCAGAGTCCCTGATGACATGCCCAAGCTCAGCACTGCAGAACAAAGTTTTAAACAAGTCACAGCCACATTAATTCACATTTGACACCGTGGGACGATTAAAAGGAACTTCCTCCGAGTCACATAACAGGCATCTACATCATCATCCAACGAGCTAGTGACACCCTTTCCTGACTTAACATTTTCAGTTTCAATAAATCAGCTGCCAAACCACTGCGAAAGCCCACCCCACCTCGCACAACCAATCCGGGAATGCTTTCATTAATAACGCAACTTAAAGCAGAAAGCATCCTTTCCCGCCACAGCAATAATTCATCCTAATTTAACTCCTTCGTCAGTTTTATTGAATTTTCCACTACAGCTAACCAGAGGGCTTAACCTCCTCTTCCGTCTCAGTGCGTAAAATCATGAAATCTGCCCCCGTCTCTCTGCAAATCTCCACAGTCATCCATCACGGCATCGTTTCGCATCGTATCTGTGTAACGGAGCCCACCTCCGACACCCAACACTGCCACCACCATCGCCACCTCCACCACCTTGTTCTCAATCGCGCTGAACTTGCAAATTAGTTGTTGAGCCAGAGGAACAAGTCGTCGTCGTCGTCGTCGCGGCCGGTAGGGGAGTCGGCAGCCGGCAGTGGGCTGTCGAGAGTCAAGAGACGATGAGGACGTCAACGTGGAAAATATCCTGCGTATCTCAAAAAAGTCTTCATGTGGCATATCAAATTTAACTACCGAACGACGACGACGATGGCGATGACGATGACGATGACGACGCCTGCCCGGAGTAACTTTTTAATACATAAACACCGCCGCACACGGATTAGAGCAGCACCCAGCGATAGAGACGAAGCATGCGAGAGCCCGAGAAAAAAAAAACACGCAGCAGCACAGCCCACACACAGGACGAAATAATTTCCAAAGAAGTCGAAGACGAAGACGAAGAGCCAGAAGAAGCCCTTTTACAAAGACGTAACCGACGAATTTTCCGCCGTTTCAGCGAAATGGAAGTTTACCCTAGCGAACGGATCCCCCTCATTCGCGTCTAATCTCTATGAAGTGCCAGGGTATGCCGCAGCGGGATGTACGCTTTTTGGCGTGTGTGTAGCCTAGGCTCTAGCCAAGTGTAACTAATGCGCCTTCAACAAACGTTCTGCATCACAGGAATCTTGACGGAATCTTAGTTTAGCGGAGGACTCTATATCATTTCTGCTCACCCTTCTGCTTCTTCATTTTTTTTTTGGAGAAATATCTTTCTTTATTCGAAAATCTTGAAGTGGATGAAGTTTTCACAGGCGAAGCTGCGGGGTTAGCTATCGCTTTACCTAAGCCTTTTCGAGAGGAGTTTTTTCATGTTTGAAATGGGGATTTCAGGGCGCGTTTTATTGGAGATAATTTGGAAGCGCCGCGGTACTGAGATTAAATTGAAATATTGTAGGAAGTTTTCGGGAGCATTTTCGGGGATTTTTTAAAGTTTTTTTTTCGAGACCTACTTTGAGAAAGTTTTGGTAGAAGTTCCAAAACGCAAAAAGGAAATGCATTAGATTTGAATTTTTTTTTGTTCGGTAGTTTTCTGAATGATGGGTTCATGTTGCAAAGGGTGGTGGGGGGTTTCAATCAAAATTTAGGATTTGGTGAAGTTCGAAAAGAGGGAAGAGGCCCCCATTTAAGATCTCTGGGAACTTTTTCAATAACCTAAGACGGTTTAGTGGATCCAGAGACAGGAGATTTTGAAATTTTCCAAAATTTTATCAAATGCTATTGACTATACAAAGAAGTCACAAAATAATTTCAATTGAAATTTTATAACTTAAGGCGTGTTTAACAAAATGGGACTTTCGAAAATGCGTTGAAATCATTTTAAACCATTTTGATATTCAAAACTGTGTTGAAAACATTCAGAATCTTGACAGTATTTCCGTCAGAATACAAGGGAATAACATGGGAAATAGAATTTACACTGCGATCACAAAAATATGAGTATTTGAGGCGTTTCTGACATAGAAGACATTCGAAAATGCATTGAAAAAAGTTGAAAAACTTAGAAATTTCTATGTCTGAAGATTTGTCATGAAATTAAGGAGTTTTAAATTTTGTCTATGCATTTGCAACCACTTGAATTATTCGAAAACGTGTCGAAGCTTTTACAAAAATTCAATTTTTAAACTGTCAGAGATATGCAAATGTTTTTGAAAATTTAATTTTGGGCGAATCTGCAAACCTCTAGTTCGCCTCCATTTGTGAGCGGGTAATAGCACACACAGCACGAGTGTTTGTTGAAGAAATTATGCCCTGCATTCCTGTGGACTGGTCAAAGAGTACCACTCTCCGCACAAGTTCCCCAAAAAGCTCTCAGAAATCGCTCAAACTCCTCACAGAAATCAACTTTCATCCACTCTTTAGCATCCCAGTCATCTAATAATCGCATTAATTTATGAAATCTTACTCTCAACCTCTTCCAGACATTTAAACAAACAAACCTCCACTCGAAACACTTTCAGCAATAACTCTTTACGCAAATGGATTGGCACAGGTCCTTCGCAGTCGCAGGGCCTGTTTTTTCTTTGCCTCCTTTTTAATCAAACAAAAATAGTTTTAATGCAATTCGACGAGACTTTTGACGAGAGCGGAGTTTATTTACTTTCGCCCTGCTCGCACCCCGATCCAGGCGGCTGCGTCCCGAGTCAAGTCCCCAAGTCGACTTACCAAATTACAGGAGATTTTCGGGAAAGTTTAATGGATACTTTCAATAATTGCATTACCCCGTTCATTTTTCTTCCTCGTCGAGACTCCGTAGAACAAGTGTCCCTTGGGGAATTCCCTCAGCGAGAGCTGGATCCTTTTTTTTGGTGTGTTTCCCCCTCCCCACACCACCCCAACAGAAACTTGAATATCATTCGAATGCAAACTCAGCCTCGGGGGTGATTTCTTTTTGTTTTCCTTAAAGATTTCGCCCCGAAAAAGCCAAAGATGATGGCGCGGCGGCGAGCGCCGGATTCAAAATAGAATTTATCCTCTGATGAAATTTATTCCTTCAAAGGGAAGCAGGACTCACAAGGAGGAGGCGGCGGCTGTATAAATTTTCACAGAGTTTAATTTCGAAGAAGACAATTGAAATGTTAAACACAAGTGGGTGGGCCTTCTCACCCACCCCTCCGTTGCCGGAATGAGGACGCCGAAAGAGGAAATAATGTTTACTTATAATGACGAAAGAATAGGCCTGCTGTACAGGTGGGCGGTGTCGGCTGAGGCGAGCTGAAATAAAGTACAAAAAGACAAAAAAAAAGAAAGAATTTGAAATTTACACCCCAGCAGCGAGCAAAAGGAGTAACACACAGGACGAGTGACTAGCGAACAAGGCAATGATAGCGTGGTGAACGCGAAATTAAATTCCCCCACTTCTCTTCAGCCACCGTGTCCGTCTCCCCCTCGTCAGCGTTGCTGCTGGCTTTTGTGTGAAGCTGTGAACGCTGGGGCTGTAAAATTTTATTAAGTTCAGCTCAAAGGTGCAGATAGAGGCATCGGCTCTAAGGATCGGATCATCTCTGTGCCTTTGGCAAAGCGAATGCCACGGGGGTGTGGAGGTGTAAAAATTGTTCATGTGAAAATTTCCGAGTTTGGTGTGAGTGTGAGGTGTTTTACCGCCTCCCACGCACACACGCGCTCCTTAGCAAATTAAATCGTTTTAATGCAAAAACCCTGGCAAGCTAAATGTGTCGTGTGTGTGTGTGTGTGTGCTCTGGTAGCAAGCCGATAAATTTGCCACTTTATCACGGTTTTTTTTTTATGAATTTTTATACTTCCTCCCGGCATCCCCCACGACTTATGGCTTTCTGAGGTGTTGCTAGAAATTGCAATTTCACTAGCAATTCGCCGGATGATGGATGGTGTTGAATGGTTTATTTAGATACTCTGAATGAGTTATGGGGTAATTTTATGGAAATTAGAACTGGAATTATGCACTTTAATCACTGGTTCAGTGGCTGATTGAATTGAGGGGTGCTAAAACGGGTTCTTTTATGGGTTTACGAGTTGAAAACGGTCGTTTTTGAAGAGTGCGATTTGAGTTTGTTAAATTTAACGAGTTGCTCGAGGGGGGGGGGGGGGAGTGTTGTGAAATTTGTTTTTGGAGACTTTTGCCGGAAGGGGTGTTTTATGTGAGACTCATAAAAGGGGTCGAATGGCAGTTGACAAGCGGAATTGAATTCTGAGTTACGTCTTAACTTTCAAACTGATTTGAGTACCTTTTTGAGAATCAGTCAGGTTCACTGAATCACTTCAGGTTTGCTGTAGCGGTAGGAGTTGGAGTCTAGTGGATGTTCCCGAAGATCAACAGCGTAGGATCGTAAAGGCGCAGACTGTACAAAACATACGTAGGACGGTCCACTAGGAAGAGAAACATTGCAAGACAACCTCAGGGTTTTTTTCGCCCATACTGCTTGCGGGAAAATGGTGGGTCTTGGTGTTCTTTGTGTTGCTCTGCATCCGGTGTGGGTCTGAATCTCAACCAAACACACTCTCTAGCTGACGTGAAATCCTAATCAGCTGCCAAAAACTTCAATCAAGTCCAGGTTCTTCCTCCATTTGTGCGCTCCATTTCGATATAGGTCGTCCCCTGTTGCATTGTTTCGACAGCTATGATTCGCCAACCCTTCATGCTCTACAACCGCAACTCACTTCAAGCAATGGACTTTTCTGTTGAGGGGAGCAAATGTTAAATCAAGTGTGAGCCGTTTTGTTTTTGGATGCGTGAAGCAATAGGCCTGACGTGTTGCAAATTTGCAAACCAAAGCACTTCATTTTGGTGATGAGTCTACGATATATCCAACACCCTTCAAACTTCGATAACTTTCTTCACGAGACTGCCGTCAGCTATGAATTCGAAGGGCTGGCTAGCATGTTACGTTAAGTGCTGACTTATCTGGCGACTCGGATTCTCCTTTGTTTCTCTCACCGCTGCTTTTTTGGAACGTCTTCTATCTCATGGAGGATATTCACCCTGTTGGATTTTAGACGTCTATCATCACCGTCATGCACTTTTTTGAATTGAAAAGACGCCTAACTCATCAGAATGACATCCAGCACACAATTATTTTCTCCTAAAAGTTTCCATGCCTCTATCCCTCTGATTTGGTTTCACATTTCCTCTGCTTAATCCCACTCCTAAGGTGCTCCTCACCAATCCCAGTTATTTCTCACATTATTTAATGACGCCCATGTCCATCCACCATAAACCACGCTTGACACTTGAAAAACTGGGACCTCAAGTCCTTGGCTCACATAAATAAATCCCCCTCGTTATCCATCCAAACTATTATCTCCTCCCCTTCATCTCGCCATCCCGCAGAAACCCTCTCAACTGACAGTAATCTTTTGAGATTGTCCCCCTCAAAGATGCACCAACCTTCACTGCAGCGTAGGCGCGCTCTCGCATCAAAGCCCAAAGCTCGTGACCGTTAAACACACATTCACGTTACACTTAACCGCGATCTCTCATTACGTGAGGCTAAGTGCTCAAGTTGCTCTTGAAAACGGGGTGGAGGGAGGAAAAAAAGGGGTGCACCCCACCACCGCCCCACCCATCGACATGGTTGCAGAGAGCACTTTTGTGAAAAGTGACACGATAAACCTCTTTTCACAGACTCTCCGCCCATCTCCCCACACACAGGGGCATGCATGAAGCCACATTCATGGCATCAGTGTCAATTTTCCAGCCGAAAACCTCTAGACACACTCACACACACACACGGAGAGACATTGCTCACCTTTAATATCATTTCCCACTAGTCGGTGCAGGGGGTGCAAAGGATTTGTCTCGGGTGCTAAATCCTACTGATCGCATTTATCCCTTCGCACAGCCTTTCTCTCTCACACACACACACACACTCTGTCGTTCACTGAAACTGAGGTAAACACTCCATGTAACCTTTGAATACCGTTGCTGTGTTGTGTGCTCGTTGATGAGATGATGAAAGGATGCACCTCAACCGCCACCAGCACCAGCAGCGGCACCCATCATCCAGCATCCACTTGGTGAAGCCAACAACTATAATGCTCCGGCACATATTTACGTTTTATCCTGACTTTGGGTTGCCGGTTCCTTGTTCCTCGGCCTGGTGCCAGTCCTACGTCTTCGCCGGTGTTGTCGTCGTCGTCATCCTCGTCCTCATCTCCCGCAGGAAACCAGTGAGTAAAATATAAAGGAAAACATTTTGTTTGAGTTGAACTTGAAGTGATCTCTCCTCATTCATTTGGAGAGTGAGAGTCGACACGCTGGGGGGAGAGGGCGTCCTGAGGGGGTGGTAAACTTCAAGGTGCACCGCTGCTGCCGCAAAGGATAACATCGAAGTGTGCGATCGTAAAGTCTACGTCTGTGTGCGAGCGTGTGCGTCTGTGTGAGGAACAGCAGCAGCAGCAGCATCACCCGTCAATGTTTGTTTTTCAAATTATTTGCTAAGGTTTCAACGACAACGTCGACGACGACGACGATGGCGACGACCCGAACTAGTGATGATGATGCTGAAACCTAAGCTGTTTAAACGATGCCAGGCAGTGGAACTGTAAAGTGTGTAACCAGCACTGTCTGGGAAATAGTTTCGAATCCTCAAATCGACAACGAGACGACGACGGAATGAGACACTTAAAGCTCTTAAAGTCAATCTCGAGTGGGATGGGGGACAGGGGGTGGCTCCTCATCCATCATCTTCACCATCATCACCATCATTGAAAGCCAATCAATGGAATTCAAAGTTTTCCTGCATCTCCCACAGCCAGCAATCGCTTGTCAGTTGAAAGTGTTTGTCTGTGTTATTGCAACAAGGATAAGGAAATAAGTTATGTGCGGCACATGATGCCTGAGTAAATAAAATCGAGTGATGATACCGAGGAGAGGCTTTTTGAGACTGAACTGAAACAACTAATTAAAGTGGAGTTACCCCCCCAAGTATCCCCAGCCAGGCCCCACTCAGTCAAAGGGACTTCCTGAGCCCTGGTTGAATGGGGCTGGCGGGGTGTGGGATTTTTGTGATGACTCCTTCGATTCCTTTGAGGGCGGATGTAATTTCTGCCTGATTGTGTCCGACAGAGGTTAAATTTCTGGACAATAGATTCCAATTATATCACTTTCTTGAGTTCCTCTTCGCCCCGTCGTCGCCACCGCTGCGCCCTTCGTCCTTTTGTTCATCACGGGGTGGGGGGGGAAGAAAATACGGGTATCCTTAGTCCATTTTGTCAATTGTTCCAAATGAAGGAGCCTCCGTTCGCCCGCCCCCCTCTCTCGCAGCACACAGTGTCGCATTCGAAAGGAGTTAAACGGAGGTTGGTAGTTAGTGACCATTATCCTTTTTTTTGTGGCATGCCACCACCCCCCTACCTCGCCTCGTTCACTCAAAAACTGATCGAAAAATCGAATGAATAGAAATTGATTTAGTTTCACAAAATGGAATTGTTCTCGGATCCCTCGCCCATCCTGCGGACTCGTTTGGTGGGTCCCACGGGAGGCACCCTTTCGTCGTGTGGATACATCTGACCGTCGTCGGTGTCCTTAAAAAATAATGACATTGCCAGCAACAGCGATTGTTTGGGTAAACAAAGACTCAACTCCTCTGGGTTCGGTTCGTGTGTGTCCTTTTTTGCGTCTGATCCTTTGCCAATAAAAATATGGTATGTGCAATAATAATCATAATAAGGACATTTAAATTTTTGATTCGACCGTCAATGGCCCTCAGCGGGGGGTTCGGTATTGTTGTCGTGCACCGTACTTTTTTGTCCGTTTTTACGATGTCATTCGGTGCGAAGTGAATTGGTCCTAAAGTGAGTTGTTAACAATTTAGTTTACATCGTGCCGCAACAAGTGGTTGCCTGGCTGGCTGGGTTGAGTACTCCTTGCGGTGGCGACGGTAAGAGGGGGCGGGCGAACTGTGTGCATGCTCGTATTAATGTCTTAATTTGCATGCTTAAATGTGCTGTTGTGTCGTTATTTTTTAAGAGGGCGGTTTGGCCGTTGATGGCCGAGCGGTATCCACAGCGAACGGCGAACGGGCGACGACGACGATGTAAATTAGAATTGTTATGACCGCTGTTAATATCAATTTGCGAGCCATAACCTGTGCGCTCTAGTGGGGCTGACGGTGATGGTGGCGGTCGGGACGGTGGCAACGGGATGGTTATAAAAATGTTAATGGACAGTTATAGGGGGTGGCATTTCCTGACTTTCAATTAATTCCGAAGTTCCGTATCTTATCTGACGAACGGGTGTGTCAAGGATGAATTTTGATGTGCCACAATGTGGTCGCTCTTCGGATGATTGTGCACTTAACAGTCAATTCACGGCGGCGCTCGCAAAACGATCTATTTAAGCGATTGTTGTGTGTCGGACTAACACTCTTGATTGTTGTGGGTTTTTTTGTTATTGACTTTTTTGTCTACCTGCGACAATAGAACGCGAAGAGTGTTGATGCTTAGATATGCAGGCAGAAACCGGGCAGGAAGTCAAAGAGTGTTAGACAAGAAAGGCGCTCTACTTAAAGCTGACATCTTCTAGCTAACAATGCTTCTATCCCTATTTGTCTAGACTTTTGTCTGATTGGTCATTTTCGAGAAGATTTTTTTACTCTGCATCAGATCCGGGCTGTCCAAAATTGAATCGAGGAAGCAGGGGACTTGAGCGATGGACGTTTTGCACGGGTAAGACTTAGAAGGCGGAGTCTGGCGTTATTTCCAAATCCAAGGTCATTTGAATAATTTTTCTGCCAGTGCCTTGTCGAGGGCTACCTTCTGTTCAACTCTAGTTTGCCGAATACTTTGGGCGACTTCACTGAGGTTAGGAGGAGGGGGTTTGTCGAGTGTGTTGGAAGATTCCTTAAAGTGACTTTTTTACTTTTTTAAAATCGAATCTGATTCCAGACATACATCCCCATCGTGTTCTTGATCTTGTGGACTTAAAATTGATTGTGAGGTGCATAGTTCGTCAAACAACATTTTTTTTTAAATTTTGCTACTTCACGAGTCATCCTTTCCTTATGGAGAGCGAGAGAGGGGACGAAGAACATCTTCTTGTACTTCTCTTAGACCTTACCAGCAACACTTTTGTTTCTCTTTAAGGCTATTTTCTACAAATTCTGTTTCACCCCACGACATTTGCCAGCATTCAGCCAATCAGTAGCTCAGTGGCCTACACTGGTGCCAAGGAGTCGCCATTTAGTACAAAATCCCAGGAAAGGATTCTTAATGTTATTGCCCTCTTTTTAAGGCTAAAATCGTTTCAAACGAGCTCATCAGAGCAGTCATAGTGTTGGACAGATGCGGGATTTGGTTTTACGTGATCGTCTGACTTACGACTTATATTACGGGGTTCATTTTCCCAAGAGTCGTAGATAACGCAAGACTAGACGACTACTCGTAAGTTACCCAAATATCAAATGAGATCATGCTTGAGGGCCTCCTTGGTGTGGAGGGAGGCCTTTCTAAGACCTATGCCGCTCTATGAGTCGCAACACCCGGTTGAGAATGCAACTCCACACTTAGCCGGGAAAGTCCCCTAACCGCCTGGCCTGAATCAGTAGGGTCAACAACCTGATTCCGACCAGTCTAACTACGGCTCTGCCAGCGATATGGGTATTAAGCCACAGCCACCACGATAGTCCCACAAGGGGGCCTACCGCACAGTCAGGCTGAAACCGAAGTTCCTACGGCTCCTGACCTTCTGTGGCGCCAGAATATAGCCTCTAGTCAAGCAGTCACTACCAGTCAGATTCCCTCAAAACCTGGGTCTGATAGCCGCCATTCCGCCACCAAATGGACTTCGGCTACATCAGTGATTGCGTTTGCACTAATAATAGTGCTACGGATGTGATTCCTAAATCCAGTCACATCATCTGGAATATTACTGGACAATGAGAACTTAAAACTGGCGCCCGACAAGAAATCCTAACATTTCTGTGGGAACTTTACGAAAATTGCTGTGCATAATCTACTGGGTGGAGCCGGTTGTAAAGAAATCTGTTTTTTTTAGATTTCATAGGTGTAAGAAAAAAACCTCAAAGGGTTTTCAAATACAGGGCAAAACCATAAACAGGCCACGAGAAGCCTTAATCCAGTGGTCGCCATAGTACGTAGACCATCCGATCCTGAACAGGAGGGATTCAGATGGTAACGAGACGTTGACAAATATTTTTTATATACCCCGCCCTCACTTCTGTCCAGCGTTAGTGTCAGTGCTCAGCGATGGCTTGAAGAGTTAAGGAATTAGTTTCGAACAGATCGACATTAAATTGAAGAGACAATTGCAGAAGACCACTTACGAACTACATCATGCATTAATCTGGCATGGATCCGAGCACCGAGTAACAAATTTATTATTTGGCGCCCAACGGGAAACTTGCTGTTTCATTTCGCAGAATTTCAGCAAATTCTTTCAGTCTTTCTTCTTTCAGTCCAACTTCTCAAAATGTCCTAAAAAAATGACCACCCTTCTGAACAGAGCCAATGTTAATTGTATCATCTCTTCATATTTAATGCCACAGGATGTCCCTTCTTCAGCAGCGACAATCCACATGAACACCCACAGGATCAGCCGTTTTGTCCACCAAAGTACACGCTCGCTTTCCATTCATTTGCGGTGGAGAAGTCATGGCGAGGGCGGGAAGGTGGGCAAAAAATCCCAGAAGGGGGGGACATTCCTCTCAAAGAATTAACAAAAAAAAAAAACGTTCACCAAATTAGTGCCGGCCTGCAATTTTTTCCCAGCCATGGCTTACAGTTCACAACTATCTTAATTAAAATTTGCATTTTGTTAATTTTCCCGTCTCTCTTTCAGCCGGCGCCTGGCGTTGTCTTTTTTCTTCTACCTTCTGTGCGACTGTGGGTGCTATGTGTGTCTCGTTGGTTTTTTTTTGCGTTCCACACATTTCTCATCCATAATCGCATTTACGTGGTGGGAAGCCCGGAAACTCTCCAGAAAAAAAAACTTTTTCCCACTGAAAGCCACGGGCTTCAGCGTTTGCGTTTTTGTGCTCCTTGTTTCGGGTTTGCCTCCGGCTGGCCAGCTGGCTGGCTGGGCTAAGCTAAGTTGGTTCATAAAATAGTGCACCTATGTTCGGATTATAAATCCAGTTCTTCATTCTCATCCCCATCCACCCGGCATGGTCCACTCATTCGGAGATTAATTTCATCAGAGTGTGGCAATTGAAATTGCCCGGCCAGGACATTCCTATAGACTCTTACTCGCACTCTGTCCCTGGGTCTGTCTCTGTTCTGTCCATGGAACGGACAAATTAATAATAATACACAGAAGTACAAATCCGCTTCTAGTCGGAGGGCACACGAAATAAGTAATTTCGGCGTGCCCACCGCCGCCGCCATCGCAGCCGGGGACGAGTCAGACACAAAAACTCATTTCATGGGTCAAAAAGTATATCCTCTGAGAAATGTTAGTGAGAAGCCGTATGGCTCCCCTCTTTGCTTATTTTTTGTTCAATTTTAATGCAGTTAGTGGTAGTTAACCTGTCTACTGGGCGCCGGTGGGGGAGGGAAAGATGAAAATGGACAGATATGGCTTGGAAACAATTCAATTTCGCACAGATGTCCTTTGTTTCATTTAACTGGCTACAAAAGTCACCAGCACCAGCACCGGCACCAGTGCCGGCATCAGTCCCGTGTATTCACAGTGGAATATCCCAACGAGGAGAGACACACATTCGGGACGGCCAAGGGGTAGATGGGTATTTGTGACAATTGCGAAGAAGAAATCCTTTTGCATTGTTGGCTCGACACCACTCTCTGCTGCCGATTATGGTGATGATGATGACTACAGCGATTATGGACGTATCCTTGAATCGCAGTTATTCACAATGCTCCAGAGGGAAAGCCGATTATCTTTTTTGTGAGTTGGGAGTGAGGGTGGCTTTCTTCTCTCGTCGTCCCTCGGTTGTAATGTCCTCGAGGAGGAGTGTTGCTGGAGCAAATTGAGGCTCTTTGGCATCTATTTGGATTCTCAAATATCCTGGCGGAATATGGGTTGAAAATTACACATAGCTTCCTTTTGTTTCAACACTGACAAGTGCTTAATGTCCGTCAGGACTTGTGGTCTAGAGGAAATGTTGCTCGTGAGGCATTGAATTTGTGTCTGCAATCGATTCTTATGGGCTGTCACTCAGTAAGCTCTCGCTTTTCTAGATTCGCTTTGAAAAAAACGTCCAGATCTTCTTGGCAGGATCATATTACCCTTGAATGAAGATGCTTGAGAGCGACGCAATGCCAAGATCACCTTAGCAGGGTCACTAAGGGGGAGGACCGCCCTGTCAAGATCTCTTTGACACTGTCACCATTTCAGAGCAAAGTCGCCTTCCTTTGGTAGTGTTGCGCTGTCAGCGTTGCCTTCACAGGGCAATCTCTCCCAAGTAGAATCACCCTCAGTTGTACTCTTACCACAGTGGATATGACGATCCGATTTGTAACAACTTCCACTAGTCAACATGCCTGTCACCTCTGCCCCAAAGTGCCCAGATCGTATCGCCAATTTCACAATCAGCCCCCACCAAGTCAAACCATCTGTTCAGAGATTTCCAAATTCTAACGCATTGCGCTGCCGTTTGCGGCAACAAAACGCGGTTGTTCCGTCGGAAAATCCATCGTCCCGCTGCATTGAGCAACAAAAGTCGCAGCTGTTTGCGAAAATCTGATCTCCACGAGCGCAGAAGACGGGAAAAATATAAAAATCTCCAATCAACCAGTTCCCCGGACAGCCGGATGGTCGGTTGGTTGGCGGTGGCGATGGTGGCTTGGTCGACCGTGGGGGGATGTCGTTCCGCTAAACTGGTGGCGCAATTTTTGTTTACTCACATTTCGTTGTTGTTGCCGTTGTTTGAGCTTCGCATGCATGCGACAGAGCGTGCACCAGAGTTTTCCACCTGAAAGTCTGCCCGTCACACATCCCGCTGCCGCAGCCGCAAGTGCAGACAACCCCCTTGCGCCGGTGCGGAAACGCGTTTGTGTGTGTGTTTGTGTGTGGTGCAACATTTGCGATGCGATGCTGTTTAAATTTTGAGCAAACAATTTCACAGTGCGCCCCAAGACAGGTCTGGTTGGCAGCTGTTTGCGTTTTGCCACTCCGGCTCCACTCGCTGTGGGCTTTAACCTCCTAACCGAGTTGTCCGACTCGATGGATGCAAGTGCAACCAGGGGCAGCAACAGTAGCAGCAGCGACGTCGCAAAGTTATATAATTGAATTGTCGCGTGCGGACCGAGGCGCATTTGCGATTGTGGAAGTCGGTCGTGCGGATTAGCCAGAGTCCGGGAGCCAGGGCATCAGGTGCTTGAAAGAAAATTGAAAGTTATCGGAAGCGAGTGTGTGTGAAAGCGTGCGTGCGTTCGACGGGAAGATGAACTCCAGGGTGCGATTTATTTGCAAGTTCCTGCTAGCTGCAGTGACGGTGGTTTTGATGGCGGCCGGAGCTGTTGTAGGGGATGACGGCGAAGAGCAATTCCTCACAGATCAACGTAAGTCGCCGCGCCTTCGCCGGAGAAATGGACTGAGACGGAGGCGACTTTCACGCGTGGTTTGTTTTAAGAGCGAAACACGTTCGGTGACATAGACGGAAAGCGAGTCCATATATGTCAAGGATGAAGAGGAATGTTGACTTTGGCTTGTGAAAGCGACCAGACTCCCTGCGGTAATGTCAAGTTTCGCATAGACGCCCGTCTTGGTTGTGAAATCTCAATTAAGCGTGACATTAATGGCAATCATCGGGTGACTGGGATTGGGTGTGCTTAGTTGGTGGCGCCTTCGCCTCCTTCGCGTCCTCCACCTGCTTATAGGCCACAAGTCGTAGTTAGAGGCGAAACTGGTTTTGAAATGATTTACTTACTGTGCCCGTGCATGAGTGAGTTTCAAAAAAAACGTTAAGTGGACCGCCATGTGGGGTTATTTCGTGAAGACTGTGGTTAGGCCAGGTCCAGAATGATCTTGTCAAGCTGGATATTGCGACATCGAGGCGAGTTTTAGGACGTTAGCTGATGATTTGGTGCTGTGTGTGATATCTTGCGCAAGCGCAAAAAATATATACTTTGGAGCTGTCTTTAGATAAAGTGGATTTGAAAAAAATTGCTTCATGATTTCAGTGCTAAATAACGGTATTCTGATATAATTTCATTTCTGCTTCACGATCTTTTGGGATCCTCTCATGTTTTTGCGAATTTTTGCGTCCGTTGAGGATTTATTTTCTTGTGTTGCAGGCTTTTGAATGTCGTTAGGATAAATTTTGGGTAAAATGTTGACAATTTTATCCTCTAATTGCAGAGATCTTTCCTCTAGCACTGCATTTGTGAAAGATTCTGTATTTCCCGGTACTATAAGCAGTGTTTTATGACCCTCTAAGATCTATGTTTCGATGGAGAGGACTCCTCCACCGCAATTCGCTAGTATCCTTCCACAAGTTCCTCACTTTAAACAATCTATCGGCGTCCGTCGACATGGCTTTCCTGTTTAATGACCTTATGTGACCCATCGTTTGTGACAATATTGTGTCCGTAGTGTTGATTCAACGTTCTTGTCGTAATCAATTTTTTTCCTCAGTTTAGTGGTTTTCTAGGCTGGCTTAGTGTCCGTTTATTGATCTTTTGCAGGTTTTTCTTAGCTGTCTGCCCTTACTATCTGCCCTTCTGCTTTACAACATCAAGGGCATAGCTGCGATGAGACGTCATCGTTATCAGTTCTTTTACACATCCTTTGATGTTCACTGCTACACGACGATGATTCGAATCACAAATGTAAATTTTGAACTTATAACTGCATTTGTTTGCTTTCTTTACAGCAGAATACATCAAACAATGTCGCGTGGCGGACTCCGATTTTGTGTCGTGCTCAACGAAGAGTATCCAGCAGCTTTTCAACAAACTTGGCACTGGTGTGTACGCAGTCGCTTAATCCTTCTTCAAACCTTACAGATTTTTTTTTCTCCTCCTTGCAGGAATTCCCGGCTTGAATAGTATCAAAAGCTTTGATCCCTTTCACCTGAACCGCATTAAGATCAACCAGGGCAACAGTCAAGCGATCAATCTCAAAGTGGAGCTCTCCAACATCAAGATCCTAGGCTTCGGCAAGACAAATGTCATCGAGAGCATGTAAGTCACGGAGGAGACTTCAGAAATGATGATCTAAATCACGTTCGTTCATTTGCAGTGTCTATCCGAAGGACTTTAGTTGGAAGACAACGTTCATGTTGCCCGTTATGAAACTCCTTGGTGACTACAGCCTGCAGGGAAGGATTCTTCTCATTCCGCTGAATGGACGCGGAAAGGTTCTCCTAGATGCAGGTTCCGAAGACATCTCCTCCCTAGCCTCAGTTCTTTTTCTGACTCTCTCACTTTCAGAGAACATGACTGTTGTGATGAATTCGAAAACACACCTCTACGAGAAGGGCGGCTTCACCTTCTACAACGTGACCAACGTGCGGGTTGACTTCAAATTGGACGGGCTTAAGTCACACTTCTCAAATCTCTTCAATGGCAATAAGGTCCTCGGTAAGGCTTTTCAATCATTTGCCCATTCAGACATCTGACCACGCAATTTCAGAGGACAGCACGAACAAATTCTTCAACGACAACTGGAAGATGTTGGCCGACGCCCTGTACTCGGTGATTACGCAGACAATCGAAGACATTCTGCTGGACGTGCTAAAGAAGATCTTCCACTACATCCCGGCGAACTTCTTCGTGGAGGATATTCCGACGCCAGCGCAGCTGTATGGCCGGCAGGCAGATGGATAGAATAGTTTCTGGTGAAATTTGTTAAGTTCCCGTAGAGTCGAAGTTGAGGTGATGTTATTAGATGGAATTATCGGAGAGAATATATTGCATAATTTTAGGATGAAATGTGTATTTTCCTTACCCAACCACGAATTTGCGTCTGAACAGTGCAAACATTTGAACCACTTAGACAGCGTTTTTCTCTATTTTCCACGACTGGCACGACATTTGGGAGACTTGGTGGTTTTTTGTGCTTCTCACGTCGATTCTTCGCCGAAAGTTACGTGCTCTAGCGCCCATCTTGTGGTTTCATCACTTCACCTCACCAGCCTTCTGACTGTTTGTGATTTCCCACTGCACCTCAAGTTGCACTCGTGCACTTGTATGCTTCAACCCTTAAATTCCTCGAAAGTCAGCCATCAAACGAATAAACGAGTGAAAGCCCTCCGTTTCGGAACTATTTGCAAAAGAATGTGTGACACGACCGACGTTCACAGAAAAACGGGACGAATATCCTTCCCGCACAGTTCATAGGCCTTTTGTCACGACGACGACGACGACGGGACCCTCGTCGCCATGTAAACATTGCTTAACCACACATCTGAATGCGAAATCAGCAAGCGACAAATATTTATGTTGAACGCCGGATGCGTTTTGTTCCAATGTGCCATCGTACCATTGCATACATTCCCCACCCCCCAAGCTGTCTGAGTGATAGAGAGAGGGGGTGTGAGAGTGAGCAAAAGGAAAAACTCGTCAAGAACCATAGCCGCCACGTAACGTATGTTAGTCACGAATGTGACGTCGAACTGAATTCCGCCAACAGACAGCACGGGGCAGCCATACATCCATCTGTCTGCTGCCTATCGTGCCATCACTTATCTATTCTAGCAGCGGCTGCGTTTGCAGTTTTTGTGTGCAATTCTCTTGCCGAAGGGATGGCGGATAGATAGGTCCCTCTATTTGAAATGATAATTGCAACGGTCGCCTAAAATCCAATGTTCCACGCGATAATTGCTTTGAATCCAACGAATGTGTCATATTTCAAGCGCAGATCAGTCTCGCCGCTCCTGTCAAATCTGAGGATTTTTAGGGGTTGCGGTTGTCCTTGTGGTTGACTTTTTCGTTCGTGGTGTTTTTCTGTAGTGCAAAAGTTTTCTTTCGGCTAGAGAAGTCAACATCGGCAACCGTCTAACAAAGACAGACGAGGAGCCCAGGACGAAGGGAAACAACACTTTCCGGCCCCGGCCTGAGAGAGAAGGAAGGAAATTTATGCAAAAAGCATACCTCCTCCGCCTCGCCCGAGAGCACACACAACACTCGACTCGAGGGACCTTAAGTTTCGTCCCGTTTTTAAACCGAATGTAACCCTCAAGCCCTGTGTTTGAGTCGAGGGTGGTGTTGAGAGTTAGTTGGTTGCTTGTATTGTGTTAAATGCTAAACCGCTAGACAGGAAAAAGTTTTTGTTAGTCCTCGTGTACGCTCGTATAGTGGTCGTGCTAGTGCAAAGGCCTATTAGAGCTCCAAGGACAATTACGTTCTTACGACGATGGCGGTTGGGCGGACAAGGGGCGAAAGAGAGAATGAGAGAAAAGGCTTGTTTTGAAACGCACTCTAGAGAGGAATTCTGCCGTTGCTGATGGGGTGGGAGGAAGAGGGGGAGGATGGGGAGCGGAGTCAGAAAACGATGGGAAAGTTGTCGCAACTTTTCATGTCCATTTTATTGTTTAATCGTATCAAGGGATGGTTGTCGCTGCCTGGATAACTCTTTGCCGCTGATTGGATGGTTAAGTGAGGGGCGGGGGGGGGGGGGGGCGATGGGGAATCATAGAGAACTTAATTCAAAACCGATTAGAAAACTTTAAGCTCGAATCGAATTGCTGGCAATTGGCGATAAGTAAATGAGATACTTTGAGTGAATTGAATTTTGAACTTCTCCATCAGTCGGTGTGAAGGGTGAGGAGGAAAGGTGGTGAACTTTGGGGAGATTTAAGGCTGTGGAACTTGAACTTGTAGATTATCGTTTAAAGTGTAGTCTTCTAGGCTTTGAAGATCATCACGACATGAAGTGGGAAACAGCTTCGAAGGAGGATGTGAGAAAAGGTGGTGCCATGGACATCGTCACCTACTTCAGATATCGACGCTTGATCAGTGCAGTAACATCGTGCAAGAAAACCCCAGATTCCACTCACCTTTAGATCGTCTCATTTAAGGCGACCAAAGACACTCGAATGTGAGTCCACATCAATCCGTCACTTTAACCCACAGTCGCGGCCTGCATCGTCCTCATAACGTATGAAACAAATTTAAACCTCGATTGGGTTCACCGGTTCTTCCCCTCACTGTGGCGAATTAAAACAATATTTCCGATGCGGTGACGGTTTCATTCAGATTTTTTGTTTAAAATTTTGAAAAAAATCCTCCCCCCATCCCACTGCACACAAATCAAGTGAAACACACAAAAATCCAAAATCCTCCATAATACACAACGACAACAAATTAAAATAAAACACACAAAACATTTTATAATTTCCCTCCACCATTTTTTTTATGCCCCGCAGTTGGGCAATGTCCTGTCCATTCTGGCCGCCAATTAATTCAACACCACGCCATTGATTGCGGACAACAGCCGTGGTGGCAGCAGGAGCAGCAGGATGGAGGGCACAGGCAGTGCGTCGCCCCGCAATGCCCAGTGAAGAGGGGGGGAGTGTAATTCTCCTGCGCGCCTAAATTGTTGCGTAGCATAAAATTAAACCAAACCGCAAAACATTCCCCGAGGCTGTTGTGTTTCGGGTCCCACACAGAGGATGCCTCCACTGGCCACCGTCGGCCACCGCTAAATTCCGCATTAAGCCAACTGTGAAGAATGTGCGCCCACCAATCGCGCTCGCCAGGCAACCACCCACTTTTTATCAGGTAATCCCCTTGTATCCTTTTAAATGGCAATTCGATATAGTTTGTCGTTTCGGAGCATATCTGAGATATGTATTTTTAATACACCCTATGACACTAGTCCTCGCACACCTACACCGTCACCTGCACTCGCACACACACTCGCACACGCACAGTGATTTTATGCAATTATTTTTGGTGTTGAGCGGAGCGGCTGCGGCGACGGGGGGATACAATTAAAATCGACCGAGAAAAAGGACAAAAACCGGGACACAATTTGCTCGGTGTTAAATGCGAAATCCTGATGCTCTGCGGCTACGTCGGCAGCTGGGGCAGGGGCCGGTTGGAGGAGCCATCGGGAGGGGGCCAGGACGATTATCGGGACGGTATTCAGTGGCGATTCGATTTATTAAAATTGGTATCAAATAAAATATTGTCAAAATCGATTTAAAGGACTTTTATTGGCGTAATTATGTTACCAGAGTCAGTGGGGGTTGGAATTTACCCCATCCTTCTGTGTGTGTGTATGTGTGTGCGGGAAGAGGGTTGGGTTTGGTTGCTTTTTCGGTTAATTGTCCTCGCATTGTGTGGCGTCGAATGGTATGTCCTGTCGCGCCATGCTGTGAATATAGTCATCATTATCAGCGGGGATAATGGAAGGCAAATAATTACGTCCTCATTAGCCGATGATGTTGGTCACAATCGAGGTCGTTTCTGTCTGTCTCTCTGTGCGGGTGTGTATGTGTGGGGGTGCGAAGGGGGGGGACAATTAATAAACTGTTGTAATTTTGCTATTAACAAATAAAATTGCAACGCTGGCGTAATTATTTTTCACCGAGCGGATTATCTGCAAGATTGCACATCGCCATCGATATTGGAGTGGTTTTGGTGGTTGATGTCTTTGTTGTTACTCTTCATTATGCTTTCATTATCTTGAGTCAGCAGAAAGTGTGGTACAGAAGGGGGGATTGATGTGTCCCACCTCTCTTGTCGTTTGTGGCTTGATAAGATGGTGCATCCCGATTGAGATTGGTTACAGGGGCCGAGAACGGATTGCCTATTGAGAGATGAGACCTGTGACCATTGGAAGATACCGCGGCCAGTGCATTCAAAAAGTTGTTCATTAAATTGTGGATGAAAACAATGATCGGGCGCTAGACTGTCCGACTGAAACAGCTTGGGAAATCTTCAACCAGAACGAACGAAGCTAGAGGCAAAGTGATGTCAGCAACCTTCAACTCGGTATTCTATCCACGTCTCAAGCAGATTCCAAAATTGTCTGTATGATTACCGGACCGCGAATAGAAACTGAGATGATGAGACTTCTTTATTCTCTTTTACAGCGAGAGACCTTACGCCAGTGGTCTAGGAACTCGCTGTGAAGTTGCTTGTTCCTCAAAAGGAATGCTCGATTGCAATGCCGGAAGGCATGTTTGGATGAGATTCTTCTTCTTCTTTTTGTGGCGCTACAGTCCGGGGTGGACCTGGACCTCAACCAACATGCCTCTCCAATCAGCACGATCCTTCGCTAGCTGCTTGCAGGTCCTACTCCATTTGTGTGCACCACCTTAGCGTAGGCCGTCCTCTGTTGCATTATCCCGATGGCTCAGATTTGAAGAATTTTCAGGCCGGAGCAGTGCAGCCGATACGCTCTGCATGGCCTAGCCATCTTCAGCCTTAAATCCGAAGACGTCGTTCGAGTTCGTCGTTAAATCTTCTGCTCCAAATGCCAACAACGTACACAGGACAAAAAATCACACGCAAAACTTTTCTCTTGATAAGACTAAGGGCTTTCCCATCCACTTTTAGTAACGTCCAGGTTTCCGCGCCATAAAGTAGGACTGGGATGATCAAGCTGACCGACATCCTTTGAGAGAGAGGGTGCACATCAGGCTGTGCCTAGGAGCTATCCCTGGAATTCTTTAAAGCCGTCCCTAAGATACAAAAATCTGGGCGTACATTTCCCTTGTAACTTATGTGACCTTGCCAATATCATGCGCATCATAAAATGAGTCCAAAACGGTCTAAGGCCTCTCCACGCCTATGTATGTCGATCTACTTTTTCCTGTCTCTCTTTTTGTTGAAGTCTGACATAGATACAAGCTGACGTGTTGCTACTGAATTAGGGTTCCCTAAATGCACCCAGTTGAATAAAGTCTCCCACGTTTCATAAAATTGTTTCAAATTCCACGGCTACACTTCTTTCGAATGAATCTGCCAACATTGAGAAATTGAAGCGTCACAGAGTCAACGATCAACTTGCAAATGACCGTGGCGCTGATCGCCAAGGAAGTCAGACCTCGATACCCCGCAGACTTGATGCCACAAAAAATCACCTTTGAATGTTGCTGAGCACACTTTTCTGAAACCTTAATCAATACCTCCCAAAACAGAGTTTAGCTCGAAAGAGAAGAACAGTCTGTGACACCCGACAAGTCCCACAAAACCACTCAACCGTTCAATCCCTTGTCAAGTCCGCTCAAATTTAACTTTCCCAATCGAAATCGTTGAATGTCCTTTATTGTCTGCGACATCATCTTCGATTTTGGGCCTCAAACAACCCTCACCTTAGCACCACACCGCACAAGTTTCAAAAGAATCCACCTCAAATTCCAATCAAATTTCAAGCAAAAATTCAAATTTCTCCCGCGATCCTCATCCACATCAATTGCACCCATTACCAAAATTGATTTACTTCCACGTCAAAAAAAAAAACGCGCCACCGAAACAGGACTGAGCTGCGCGTTTCGCTGACGCTGCTGACGGGACTCAAATTAATTAAAATATTCCTCCCGTCAGAATAACTGAATATTAATTGGACTCAATCAATTTTATTAACACCCACCCCTACGCCCATGCTCACGCTCTCGCCCGCCACATCAGACAAGTGTAAGAATCCCATCAGCATCCTGGTCCCATTGCGGGCCGATGTGAATTTTGCGAAAAGGTGTGTAAGCTTCTGAATTACCACCACACACACTTTAGCAGCTCTCGATTGAAATCTGTTACCTCTCGTCCTATTTTTTCGATCTCATCCTCTCATGCACCCCCACACGCCCATTATGAATAAGAATCAATTTTAATATCTAATTTATATGCGCAAGGAGAGGTATTTAGAATGTCATTGCGTCCGAAGATACCAGCAGTTGGGTGAGTGTGCATCGTTCGTATCAGTGTCCCAGGACACAATGCATTCGTCTCGTCTGCCTGCAACTGGGCGGCAACGGGGACGAGAGCCCACCCGGAACGGGTGGAGTGCAGCTTTGAATGCTGGCGGTAATGGCAGCGGCACAATGAAAATTGTGTCGATTTGCATATTTAATCAAAATTAACATGGGTGATATAATCAATTACACACAACCGATACGTGTCCTGTTTTCGGTTCGATTGGTAAAATCCTTTACCACCCCAGCGCCACACCAGGCGCGTCACGAACGCTCTGTCGTCCCACCCATCCAGCTAGCGGTGGCCGGTCTCTCGGCCGCACACTATTTTCGAGGCGGAATGGTGCGGGTCGACAGAAACTGTCGCTCTCATGGGATTGCTGCTGGGCCGGGCGATGGGCTGCGGGGGGCACAGACGACGACAACAAGCGCTCGCCGGTAGGTGGGCGGTACAGGGGAGGGGGATAAAAAATTGTATTTTATCCTGGAATTGTTTTATCCGTTTCTGTTGTAGCGATAAAAGCGAGCGCCTCTCTCGCTCTCTGCCCCCCGCTCGGTCACTGTTGATTCTGGCCATTGGTGCATGTGTGTGCGGCCTGGCTGACAGGGAAATCACACTATGGGAATATGCACAGCAATTGCACGAATGGGACATGAATGTTAAAATAGGTACACGAGGACTCTCTGTTCGGGCCGTGGATAGGCGACATGGATTGGGTGTTGTGCTATGTGTGGATAATGTGGTGGGATAAGAGGTGCTGCACTTTTTAGTTCCACTTGGAGAAATGGGAGTTGGTGTAGATTGACAGGGTTCCAAGCATCAATTGTCTTTCTACAGAATAAGGTGACATTTCTCCTCACAATTTCAGGGATGTCTATCGTCTAAAGGAACCGACCTAGAAGCTAATAATACCCTTCGCTTGACTTGACCAGGATGCAGCTTTGCGTAAGCTTTGTGAATTCCTTGTGCAATAAAAGGCTTTTAGGCGTTTCAGCCTGAAGAGATGTGTCAACAGCTGTTGTTGCGACGCAAAGCCATTCAACCAGTGACATCCTGCCAAACCACATCTAAAGTTCACCTCTCACGTACAGCTGTCAACCGACGTCAGTTTCACAGTTCGGTTTATACAAATGTAGGCATCTCTAAAATGAAGGCAGAAGAAGGGGATGGAAGCGCCCGCCTGGACGCAATCAGTGTTGTAGTCAGTTTCGGAGATTTTACAGTGGATTGAAATCAATGCATCGCATGTACATGCAATTTACTCTAAATAAGGGGCATTTGTCCGAGCACACACCACCGCCGCAGACACACAAACACACACACCCGGCCCGACCGGCAGACACTGCCAGGACTTACTCGCAATGAGATAACATGCCAGACCCCACTATGCATAGATAATGCATCCGCTGGAGCGTCTCTGCCTTTCGGGAATGTCCTTGAACAGGTTCAACAAACCACTCCACCGTTGCCGTCATCGCTCGTCTCCACCTCGGAGCCAGCTCCTCCTGCGCCTCTGACTTCTTTCTATTTATTCAATCCGATTGGGGCTGTAGCTGGGCTGTTACAACTTTTAAGCGTCTCTGCTCGTTGCCTGAAATCAATTCCGAGTGTGACACACTCGGCCCGGTCGGTACGAGGCATGATCGCTCAGCGGCTGGATGATACGATGGCTCAGTGGCCGGTTGGCTCGTGAATCTATGTCAAAGTGTGTTGTGTCGGCCGGACGAGACCCACTCGACCGTGAAACGATTCTATTTTGTCACCCAGCCCCCAGTCGAGAGGAGTCGAGCCCCAGTCTCGACACCGGACCACTGGCATGGTACCCTTGTTGGTGTTATTAACTTGTTAGAGAGGAGGGCTTAATTATGCCGACGTTGCGAAGCGCGTCGCTCGATAATGTGACATGTTACATGCTAATGACTCGCACGTCAATCGGATGCAGTCGGCTGCCGGTAGAGGCGGCGTGGCTTGTGCTTAACTCGCACGGACACGGGGAACGGCTTACGTGAGAGCGTGAGCAGAAAAATGGTTTGCCGGGATGTAGTTTAGTGAAGCAGACCGCAGCTGTAATTAGTCCGAGGGACAGCTGACCCGGAATCGGTGGCGGTGTGAAGAAGTGTGGCCCTTCGAGCGGATTAATCAGTTCACGTGCTTAGGCCAGTCACCGGAACGTGAAGCGGCATTCAGCGGTGAGCTACTCAAGCCCTAAAACGGGAGAATTTCATTCCCGTGTAATCTGATGCGGTTTTTGAAAATCTTTTGCAAATCACTAAACGTGACGAGTTGCCGTCCCTCTGATCCAATGCAAAGCACGATGATCCCTGAAGTCCTCTCCATTGTTTACACTTGACACAGCCTCCCTCGATATCGCCATCAAATCGGTGGTCCTGAGGCGTCAAAACAAAGACCTTTCCCAGAGATAGTCAACTGCCACTCGACGCCATCGCCACGGCACATCCTCCATCAGTCAGCCGCCTACAATGGTTCACCTTAAACTTTCCGTCAAAACAATTACTCCGTAAATTGCTCAAAGGCCAACACCAACCCCTTCCACCGCTCGTCCCTCACCCGCACCCCTACCGTCACTCTCGCGACTTTAATAGCTTCGAGGACTCAAGAGCACAGAAAGATGTTTGTACGTGTGTAGGTAGGTATGCGCAACCATAACCTTTTGTGTAATTTTGCTAATTCCATTGTAAGCCTTCGTTCTATGTGTAGATATGCCGAACCCCCTGCGCCGCCCTCATGCTTCCGGTGAATTTTTTCCTTCGCTTTTCCATTTTTCTGTCATTTTTCACAGTAACTGCACAAAAGTCTCGTTTTGTCGGGATTGGATTGCTATCGCATGGCGTGCAACTTTGACTGAATCGAGCACCGCACCAGGCTAACGAGAAACCTAGGGAAAGAGAAAGCGAGAGCGAGAGACAGAGAGAGAGAATGAGATGAGGAGTGGAATGCTTGAAAGTAATTCCAAACAATAAAACAAAGCAAATGCCACGAAACAAACGGATGTCGAGGGACGACTAAGCGGCGGGAATGCGGCGGATAAATATATAAATTTACTGTGTGCACTCTTTTTAGGCTAAGTATCTGCGCTGATGCGGAGAGCGAAGCAGTGCGGGCTGCTCAAAGGATTAATTAATTAAAAAAGAAAAACCAGCCGCTCTGGCGCACAACACAATCGACTGAGGCCAGAGGAGCAACTTAACCGAGTGAGTCTGGCATTGCAGAGGAAGTGCATTGGAGGAAGAGGGCAAAGTGAAAGGCAATAGGCGCTGCGACGTTGGAGCGGGGGTATTCTTTGAAGGCGAGAGGGTGGCTCTAATCAAAGATCGAAAAGTCAACTCCAGTCGTTGGTGGTCAGCATTCAGTGGCATGGTTGCAGTCATGTGTGTGCATCTATAGATCACTGAAGTCTGGAACGTCTCCAAGATCGCAACGATTCGTCCTATCAAACCATGTTGATCTCTCAAATATTGAATGTGTTCTTCGCATTGCAAAGCGAACTTGTTTAAGTGTCCAAAGCTGTAGGCCTCCCCTCCCAAATTCACCAGAAACTGAAGCGATTCATTTAAAGAGCTCCACACAATCCCCACAATTTCCCTGGCAAGGGCGAGCAACACGCATTGCAACAAACACTCGTGATCGACGCCCCTGCGAAGACCGCAGGATGGCGATTTTTCACGTAATTTTTTGTCCGTCTGCGGGACGCAATCACCGGCAAATATGGTGTGTCCTGTAAATGGGCAGACATTTGCGGAAAAGTGATGTGCGCGATTGATGCAATTATTGGCGTGCAACGTGAATGTAAATGGACCACGTTTGCAAGTTGATGGTTAAATGGTTTCAAATTTATTTCGCACTCGAGAGACATGGGACTGGGAAAAAATTCCTGCCATCAGTGGATTGAATTTGAATGCTAATTGAGTGTCAAAAGAGGTCAACTATTTGGGCAGAAAGTTGCCAGAAATGCTGGGAATGCAGTTTGAATCATCCCTCGATGAGTGCTCCCACGTCGACATAATCTATCGCTAAACTGAACACCAATTTCGTGCACATCCCCATGCTCCCTATAGCAGGCGAAAATAGAGCACAACAACAACAGCATAAAGAAAAAAAAACCAAAATCATGACACCCACTTAAATGTAACTCCATCGCGTTCATCAAATTAAAACAAGTGTCATGCCGCCACAGCCTGTCGCAACCGCTCACTCTCTCTCTCTCACTCGTCAGTTGGCAAATGATCCCACTCCGTGTCGCCGAAGCAGACCGGATCACAGCAGACAAAAGGACAGAAAGCAATAAACAGGGGGCGCAAGGCCAGACACAAGGGTTGATCCCGCCACCACCGCCCCCAAAGGGCTTCATATTATTTTTCCGTACACTTTACTTTCCTCGAAAGAGTTACAGACCGTGAAATGAGTTGAAATAACTGAACACAGCCGCACCCATATCCCGGATTGAGGGTGGTAGTGGTCTGCGGGAGGAGGGAGGAGATGGTTACAGTTGCCATTTGAACGCGGTCTCGACGCGGTTTCACTCGGAAAAATAGTCTCGTGCATCAAATTGAAAATCAAGTTGAAATGCAAAATTGCACAGCCACAGGACAGCAGATAAAGCAAACACGAATGCGGGACAAAAACACACACACAAACACACCCACATACAGACAGTCGCATGAGGATGCATGATGCAGGACAAGTCAGGACAGCGGTGAGGTGGCCTTTGTGACTTTGACAAAACCCGGTGTTCCCTCGTGTTTTTTTTCCCTTTTTTAATTTCGCCCACATATCCAGGATTAAATTGTTTCTGCTCCCCTTGCCCGCCCACCCCGGTGGTATTTTGTTTAAATCCTTTTCATAGGATATTGGATTTTGTGTGTGTTTTTTGTTGTCAACGCTGCTGCCAGGATTTCTGTTCTGAACTCACGGGACAAATGTGTCACCGATGAGATGACGATGATGAATACCCTTGGCGCATTCAGCGTCGGGGAGCGATCTAAAATAAACGCTTCGAGACCTAAGGCGCGCAGCATTCACATGAAGCCGCCTCCCTGAATTCGGCATCCCGTGTGCGCGCCGCTTCCTGATTCGAATGCCGAATGTCGAAATGAATACGAATCTCGGAGTAATGAAATCGCAATTAATTTCTGCAGTTTTTTTTGCCCGTTCACCCGGCAACGAGGACGTCGAGGCAGTGACGGGGCGGGCGGTTAGTTCCCGATTCCCGTCCTCAACCAAAAACCAATTATCCACCCTGACTGACTGACGCTTTTCCATGGAAACAATGAAAGACACAAAAGTCAGGATGAACAAGACGTCCTGGTCGCCCGCCTGCTCCTGCTCTCATGCCTCGGTTACAGCCTCAGCCATAGTCCCCGGTCGTTGGTCGGTCTCTTCGGGAAGAAAAGGATACAGGAACAACAGCCAGAAAAAAAAGAAACCTGAAAAAAGGACGAAAGAAAGAAGATACCAAGAACCAAAGGCCGGGGTAATGAAATCGAAGGATAAAGAGCAGAAATTAAGAGGAAGATGGGGGGCGGAGGTGGCCGGAGTCGTTAAGGATTTGACCAAACGAGGGGATAAATCTGTTGAAATTATCCACTTTCGCCGTTTCCCGCCTCGGCGGTGTAGTCTTTAATTATAACACCCAGTGGCGGCGGCGGGGAGGTGGGGCCGACTGCTTCCGAGAGACGCTCCCCACTTCAAGTGGCTTTTTGATGAGAAAATGAAAGGTAATTTCACAGATGTTAGGATACACAGGGCCGTCGATGGTGACGATGCCGAACTGAGGCTGAGGCTGGACACGAGGTGATTATCCTCCTGAAATTCTTCTTGTTTTGCGTCTCCCGGCGCGGGACGATGACGCGACGTGGGTGAGATGCGCGCCCGAAGGAGAATGCGATTCAAAAGCAATCCGCACCTTTTGTTCGCGGACTCCTGAATGAAATTTCGATTAATTGCTTGGAGGCTACTGCTGCTGGTGCTGGTGCTGGTGCTGAGAAAAATTAACTGTCACCTTGGGATGGCGGAGAGGAGAGGACGCTAGCACTGCGACTAATTGCGGCCATGCTGGATGCAAATTAAAGCTAATGGATGCGGCTGGTCCATGGCGGCGGTTGATGGCGCACTAATGCAGATGGCGTTTGAATTAACTGTGAGCTGATCTGATCTACTCGGATTCATCACAATTACGGCGACATTTCGCAAGGGATGGTCATCTGGATTGGAATGAGACCATCAGGTGCAGACCCAAGTGCTGACAGAGACGATAGGAAGGTATTCTAAATGGATGAGCCTTTGCGACTTAAGAGTAGAAGGCTTGTGAGGACTTCAGACTTAGGACTTCTCACGGCTTTGTATGAGAAAGGTGCTGGGATATGAATGAATTACATCAAATTTTCCAAAAAAAAAAAATTAGGCCTGGGGATATGTTTTTGACTTAAATCTGTCTGTACCCTTAGTGCCGCGTTTGATCTGCTGTTTGATTTTAAGTGTTCTTGGGCTGCGTGAAGACACCCTCTGCGACGCCTGTGGCGAAGGTGAAGACACTTCAGAGCACTTTATCTGTCAATGTCCCGCCTTTGCTCGTATCAGGTGGCGGCTGTTAGGTGTCGATGTGGTGGGAGCTGAAAATTTAAGCTCTTTATCACAAAAGCGCCTTCTGGTATTTCTTCGGAAAACCAGAAAACTACAATGGACCAGCTTTTGAGTCTGAGTGCTCTAGTGCAGGGTATCCCAACCTCCAACAAAAAAAAAATAAGTTCGTAGGTGGAAAAGATGAACTTTACTTTCGTGAGTCACCGTCATACAGTCGCCTTAGTGATGGACCTTTGAATTTTTTGACTAATTTAAGAACTGCGGGCTGTGTCACAAGAGACACTTATACTGCGATCACCTGTCAAGACCTAAGCACTGCCTTAAGAGATTCGAAAACGTCTCAAGGTAGGATTTTTTCTAAGCCTGTCCTATCCCGTGACTGTTTAGTTTACAACTGTGGGTCTTTTATTGTCAAGACTCGGGAGATCTGTCAGTAGTTGGTCGATGGTTTTTTTCCTACAGGTGTCCGCAGATTTCTGTGCTGCTAAGATGTAAGTACATGCTCCAGGACCTCCAAGTGCTCCACATAGCAGTCGTCCTTTTGCTTCGTTAAGCTTAAGATCTCCTCTGATACGCTTAGGATTGTAGCTCCTTCTCGCTAGATATGGAAATTCGTACAATCTTGAGCCATACCAAGATGAAGTTGAAGTCCAAAGGGCAAAGACTTACATTACGTCGAAAAATTGCTGCGGCTAGGGTGGTCTTCGAATCCCAGAGTCTACTAGAGGAAGTCAACGTCAAACCTGTTCTGAAGACTCTGTCATGATCAACACTCTCTGTTCTCGTTTGTGAAGACAGAACTTTCTACAGAAGGCACTTGGATCGTGCGTCCTTTTGCTGTCCTAGAGGTAGGATTTGTCGTCGATCCTAATAATCGAATGAACGAGTCCCTGTGAATATAGCAAAGAACTCGAACAGTCGAGACCTTGAAAAGTATGAAGAGAGTTTGTCCTGAGCGGGATTCGAATTGAAAGTTGTTGACACAGGACTTGGCGCTCTTATTCACTAGACAACAACGGCTGCGATGCTCTGTCTCTATATCCAAATTACTTATTAGGGCTTGGCGATTCCATCAGGAGACCTCCATCACCCCTTCACAGTTGGCGGTGGTAGCCCATCATCTGTATCTCTGCCGTCCAATCCCAGCCGCATTTGACATACCATCCCAAAATACATCATCTTCTCTCTTAATTGTTCCTACTTTCTGATTAATTTTTTGAAGGGCCATCTTGCACACCTTTTACCTAGATGGTCAAAACTTATGTGGATGCTAAAACAGTGCGATCTAGGCAAGCGGGTCCGGGTCATTAATTTTCCAAGGAGCTTGAGACTCCACAGAAATCTCGCTACTGGCCACTATGCCATGGACACGGTCTGTTTTAAAACGATGCCTCCTAATCCAGACTTGATGGTCACTTCGAGTATAAAATCACTTTCAAATGGGCGACAGAGTCATAGCCCCAGCTCCAGTTGTTTTCGCACCTCCACTGACTCCCCTCCTTCCCAAAGATGAAATGTTTGCATAAAATCTGCATGCCTGTAGGCCATTCCACCCCCTGTCAAAACTCCCACAGGCACCTTCAAAACAATTAGTTACTTATGAATTCGAAA
This sequence comes from Eristalinus sepulchralis, assembly GCA_944738645.1. Lineage (NCBI taxonomy): Eukaryota > Metazoa > Arthropoda > Insecta > Diptera > Syrphidae > Eristalinus > Eristalinus sepulchralis. Next base: position 2,302,413 of record OX122885.1, on the reverse strand, counting down.
CCACGGAAACTTCCAGGACCAATTTCCATTCGTATCTCACGCTGATTAGGACATTTCCTTCTAGCATCAATTTGTTTTGTTAATTCTCCCCCGTCCACCCTCTCCACCCCCTCCCTAAAGCAGAGTCATGTTAACGTGCACCACCCCTGCCCCCCTCCTCAACAATCTTGTTGTGAGACTACAGAAAAAGGGAGCACTTTCCCGTGGCTCAAGTGGCACACAGAGAAGCTCGAAAATTGTTCGTGTTATTTCTCGCGGAAAAAAACTTTTACAATTTTCCTAGGCAGGTGAAATGATGGTTGAAAATAGCTGAAATAGCACTGATGGTGGTGGCATCCAGCACTTCAGCACGGGAGCTTCAGCACACAGTGGAGACGCCAGACCGGAGCTCTGGCGGTATGACGCTCGTCCCTGGCTGTTCAATTTAAACTTTATTTTCGGTTTATTGAGTTCCGTGAGCTGTAAATGGGTTCTGCCTTCCGCTGCCGACGCCTCATTCCGCCAAATTCCGTGCCGCCCGTCCGGACCGCCTACGCTTTGTCAGAAATGGCGTACACAGAAGTATATTGTTTAACTTTTTCCAGAGATTTTCAATGCGAGCGAGGAGGAAAAAAAACACACACAACAACCCGGCACAGGTACAGAAGGGACGAAACGTAAACGAAATAAAGGAAATTGCTGGGTGTAAATTGTGTAGGGGGGGGGGGGGGGACCTACGCAGCCAAGGCGCGCGGCTCGGCGCGGCGATGGTGTATGCCTCCGAAGAAGCAGGAGCATTGCATGGGGCGGCTACTTTGCTGCTTCTCAAGTGAATGTGAATAAAAGTTCTAATTGAGCTGCATTTGAGTTTACAATGAATTTTTGGAGATTTGATTAGAAGAGTTTTCCGGAGATGAGATCTGAGTTGTGGTGGGGTGGGGGCGTGTGGTGCAGGTGGCATCAAATGTAGATCTCATGCCTTTCATGTCCTGTCTCCTGGAGGTGATTTCAATGCAAACTGAAGAAGTTTTTCGATTTGTGGTGGACTGCCAAGGGGATATGTGACTCTCATGGTGTAGTGGCTTGCAACGTTGATGAGTAAGTAGATTGCTTCCAGTTTAGAAAACACAGTCCTGCCACGGTAGTTGTGTCACCTCAAATACTGACGATCACTACTTATGGTTCCGAGCACTCGAAGGAAGATTCAAAGTCAAGGAAACAGCAGTCGCGCTACAGCCCAGGCTTAAGTCAACTTCTGATATGTGCATTTAAGGGTGAAGTTTTACAACTTCTCAAGCTATTCGACGATCATTTCGACTGGGGAACGTCTTCAAATGTTGACGAGACAGTGTTGCCCAAGAACGGTCATTCATGGTGTGCTTTTTTTTATCATTCACACCAATTTGGCTTAAGGTTTAGTTTTGTGTGTCTTCCTCATGTTAAAATACAGAAGCGCTAAGACCATTCTTGTACATCGGACTTTCTCCAAACGACAGATAGAGCAGGACACTTCTGAGACATACTACAACCTTCTGCGTGACTACTCAAACAATTTACCTGCGCAATCTTGAAGCAGTTGCGCTCTTTTGCTTATCGCCAATGGCTTGGATCCAAATGAAGCAAAGCCGATACGTCACAAGCTCACCTCAACTTACGGCGCCTCCTCTGTCTGTCTGTCTTCCTGCCTGAATTAAAGAGCTGTCGCTATGAGTACCTACACTTGCCACAAGGATACGTTTTTACTACAGAGGCCTCTGTCCAGTTTGCGCATAAGTTTGTAGGCTATCTCCTTTGCCCCTGTTAGTCCCTCTCAATCCAAAGTCTAGGCTGTGTGTGTTAAGCAAGGACTGACATGGTATCACAAAGCGCCTACTTCAACCTAAGTATGGTTGATTTCGTTCCCATTCCATTTGCATCGTCCCCCGCTCCAGCTACTCAGTTCCTTAAGAACTTCTCAAGTCACGCTCTATTCCTCTCCAGCCCACACAGTAATCACTTACAATGTCCACAGTCCACACACACACACACACGTACACCGATTCACGCGCATACTCGACAAATAATTGCGAGTGTCCTCGGGGAAAAGGTCATGTGTGGATGGACGTGCTCCTCGTGCAACTCTAAATTTGAATAATTATCGCCCGCCGACACAAAGTGACAACACCATCACCATCCGGGCGACGCGACGCACCAGCACTCGCATTCGCACAGGCACCACCATCAGCACTGGCACGGGCACTGTCGGTTGTCGGTTGCCGTCCGTAGTCGTCGTCGCACATTCCCAAAAGCATGTGTGTGCCCGGCACGCTGAAGTGAATCATTCTCTCATAATTCCTGGATATCCTGCCTGCAGCCTGCAGTCTTATTCGGTGGACGCACCATCACCAATGCCATCGCCATCGCCGTCGCCATTGCCATGAGGAGGACGACCATGACGATGGTGATGATGCCGTTTGCTTGCCGGCCCCATCCCTAGGGACTGAATTAACGTTCGTTAAGCTTGTGCCCCCGAAGCCACAAAATGAACAGAGCACGACGTTAGACCTCGAACTTGAGCAAATAATTTTCAGAATTTATTCTCACAATTGCCCATGCGGGGGCGGGGGAGGGTGGATAGCTGCGTGTGTGTGCGAGGCTGATTGTCTCGGCTGTATGGAGCTGCCCCCCTGGGAGATGGGATGTTAGTTAGCCTCTTGCACCGGGAAAAGTGTTAATGATGATTAGAATCAATTTAAGGGATCATTAGAGATGGAGATGCAGGCGTCATATGCGGTCAGGAGAGCGATGGGGGGCCGGATAATAATGACGACAGTGCAGTCCAGTGGCCCGGTTTGGATATGTGATGCACAGCGCTCATCTGCATAGGGGGTTGTAAAAGGGGGGGAGGCTTTGGTGACGACCTTTCGGTCGAATGGGTGGGTGCAACTCATTAATTCGGCGGACATGCTAAGCAGGAAGGGCGGAAGTAAGGGGCAAAAGCTCTGGTGTGTGTGTGCGGTACACTGAAGTAAATTGACAAGACGTCATATGCGTGCTGAATAGGCTCTGGCAAAGTGATTGCTTGGGGAATTTGAATTTCAGTTGAATAACAAATGGGATGCGATGGCGCCACGGGTATGTGGACATTTTCTGCGGGAATGCAAGTGGAGGGCTTACGGCTGCCTCAAGCTGATGACCTTAAGTCGGACAACACCAAACATGACGGTGTTCTTCGACTTCATCTTGAAGAAGGAAGGAAATTTGAACTCAATTTTAGGCCCTTCTACGATTTGGAGGCTTTCAAGGACCTTTGATGTCATTTGATGGACGAAGCAATGCAAAAATTAGTTGATATGAGAACCCGTCCCTAATTACTCTCTTGGAGTCCTTGTCATATTCGGTAAATTTCCAAAAATTCTACTACATACGAGTGCATACCCAAACTGTCCACTTCAAGTTATTTAATTCTCATGAATCTGCAAACATTTCTCTCAGTGCACACGCTTGGCTTCATTTTAAAAACAAATTAGCATTCCTCGAGTGCAATAGAACACACAATACCTGAGAACTGTATTATCCACATGGTTAAAGTGATTAGGGCCAACAGAACCCAACCGCCAGCAACAATGCAGACCATCGGAAATGTACCTAATCACACACATACACACACACAGGGACGGCGACAGAAACCCAGACAAAGGCATTCACCGAGACTTCGATTAAGCCGTGGGTAGAGCCAGTGGCATCGGGGGGTCGCATAGGTGGAGATGACTCCAAACGTGACCACTGTATGTGCCTTAACTGCGTGACCTCTTTCGGCATAAATTTCCTCTCTTACATCCTTTTGGCTCGTTAAATAAATTTTGCACCCCATCACCTCCGCTCTGTCACCTGAAGCGTGTAGACTTCTAATTCCTCCGCTCTGCCAACCACATCTCCCATCCCACTATCAATGACAACAATTTGCATGTGAGAGAGCGGCGACGACGACCGGTCGTAAGCAGGCGAAAGGAAATTTGCCTGATTTCGCAGGGGGTGAACTCGAGGTTAGTTAGGGTCACTCAGGGGAGCACACAACTTTATCCGGAACTCAGTTGTTCTTTATAACACCCCCCCACCACCACCCCCAGCAGCGTAGCGGCGGTAGTAGACCTGTGTGCGTCTGTGCATGCCGGCGCACATCCTCTAATCAAATCACAGCCTAATCATAGAGGGTCTTGTGTCTTCCCCGCAGCGTTGCTGCTACGCGTGCAGTTGCCGGAGAGGCGGTGACTTTACACCCGTTTTCCCCGCGAGGCTACACCTGACCGGTTGTGCGCCGTGTTGTGGCGGGCACCACAACCCCGCTCAATTAGTAACAATATCCCGTTTTGTAAATAATTATTTCGCCCTTCCGGTCAGGATTTTGAAGGATTTTTTTTATCCACGTTCCCTAACGGAACTTTGTCGTCATCAAAATTTTGTGCATTTAATTTGCCTATTAACCGGGACGGGCCATAATGACACACGCCACACATTCTGAGCACACACACACACTGCACCCCAGTCAGATGCAGTCTGCCGGCTGGGTGCAGGGCCGACCAAGAGGGCAAGGAGCAGGAAGTCAGAGCATACGTCCGCCTTGTGCGGTTCACAATGTTTTGGCCAGAGTTGAACACATTGTGCACACTCGAGCGTAAAATTAATTGCTGACGGAGCTTAAATCGTTGCCGCATTTTGCTGCGTCGTCGTATGAATTCCTGAACGCAGTGAATAATAGGGGCGCACCGGTTGGACCGGGCGATGAGCTGCCCACCTAGGGTGTGTGAGTGTGGATCAATCAATCAAAATGCTGCTACGCTTTGCTCTTAATTACTTCGGAGTGATGGGCTGCATGGAGGCAACCGGGCACCGATGCAGCGCACACAGTTGACCCGAAGTTATATGTCTCCAGCTGTGGTGGTGACGGTGCAGTAGGACGGCGGGTCGGATGCTAATGGCATCAATTCGACGCGGCACTCAATCATAATCAAACATTTTTGTGCATCGTATGGGGGTTTTGTGGAAAAGATAGAAAGGATTGAGCGTTTTGAGTGGGACTGAATTTGAATGGTCTGTGGACGTCGGGAGATTGTAAGATGGCTGGAATGTAAGATCTGCTTGGCATAATTGCGGTTTTTTCCACTTGAATTAAGAGGTTGATCAGCACATTGTAAATTGCGTTTCAAAATGTCGGTATTTTCCAAAAACACTAAAAAAACATGTGAACGGGAACACAAATTGTATCTTTATGAAGATATTTGAAATGCAAATTCTCATACTTTGTGCAATCTTTAAAAATTGTGTAAGATTTTGGGTCTAAGTATACTCCTTCTGCAAAAAAACATGTGAACAGGAACAAAAATTTGATTGATGTTAAGATTTTTTGAAGAGAGTGTCCTTTCCTAGTAAAATTGATGATCCTTCTTGTACAGAAAAGGTCAAACAACACATGAATCTAGAAAAAAACACATGAACTGGAACAAAAATATTTCCATTTCATAGATTTTTTGACGGGAATCTCATTTTCCATTAATCCATATAACAACTCTTTTGCAGGAAATTTCATAAACGCAGAGATTTAGAAAGAAACCCCAGCCCAACGCGGTTTCAAACTTCTGCACAGTTTTAACACTTCTTCCGCACTCTTTAAGATCTTAACGCACACTCAACCCCACTCAATATTCTGTGACCCTCCTCACCACTGAGAGCCTAATTACATGTCAACCTCAGTTCACCGGCACCACGGCGGCACAGTCGCGTAAAGAAAGAGCTCGGTATCATTGTAATCAACCTTTTTACACAAAACTGCATCCGGAAATTGATTTCTCGCAGACCCCACCTTTGCCGGTGTGTGCTCCGTGTGGCCTGTCGTCTGGTGTTCAACAAGAAAATTTGCATCTGAAAAGATTTCGTACGAAGTCACATCCTCCTTTCCACTCCGTCCCGATGAACAGATGAACAGAGGGGACATCTTTGCGGAAATAATTTTCTGCAGACCCACTCGGGGTGGATTTGCACGTCATCCTTCACCCCCACCAGTGAGGGCTTTCTGTTGACCAAACAGCGCCGGCAAAAAAAAATATAAGAAACGAAGACGAAATCACTGCGGAAATTATCGATCCTTTCTTTGAAGAGCACACACACCAGCAGGCCACACATAGATGGACGGGATTTTCTGCATGACCCAACAGGCTCCGCCACCACCGCTGCCATTAATAATCCCCAGCACGTACCATAATCAAGTTACGTGTTCCCGAATTCGATTGGCATTGTAAAAATTAATTAAATCTTCTTAAACTCTGCAGTGGACCGCAGGACGATGGTGGGTGGGCAGTGACCGACGACGGGCTGACGACTGGTCTGGACGAGCCTCCTTGGCAGTGATTGACAATCGAGACGCTCTGGCTGTCGACCGGAAGACAAGCAGGAAAGACCAGAAAACTATTGAATGGACGGGTGGCAGATTGGAAGGTGATAAGGCTCCATGAATAGAGAGATCCCTTCGCGCCACATTTGGTCGTGATTAGACGTACGCGCCTCAGTCATGGCGAATGTGTCGTGAATTTTAAGCGATCTCTGCCCGAACCACGATTAGAATTGAGGAAGCACCACTGGCGTGGCGGGAAGGCGAATAAGTGTGAGCACTGGGTGCAGACAGACGAATGGAGACATAAATCCTTGTTAAATATTGAGCACGAGCACGAGGAGCCACATATTTAAAATCGAACTCTTTCCCTGCCCCTCGTCCTTCTCTCACTGACGTTGCTTCTTCGACTACCGCCTAAATTCTGTGAGGATAACTTTGCATTCGGGAGTACATTCATTCATGGGGTTTTTTCCTTTGAAGTCTGAAGTCTAGAGAAGGTTCCTTCTTCTCGCCGCCCCCTTGCGCCGCTGCCACCACCTCGGCGAATGAAGATAAAAGAGGAGCATCATCATTTTTCTTGTGTGTGGATCTACGAGTAAATGTACTTACGGATGAGGACTTCTCTCCTCGCCGCCCGTCGGCGAAGAGAGAAGAGAGGATTCCCGCATTCGCAGTTCAAAGGACGATGGGACGCTGGAACGCTGGGAGCAGGCGAAAGGAAGCACTGCGGAATTGGAAAAGTGATTTTTTATCATTTAAAATATCAAATATATTGAAAATTCCACCAGAGGGCGACAGGGGTCATATGCACATGGCGGTGGCAAGGGGGCGCTGAGGCTAAATAAACAGGGGAATGTTTGGGTGCCAGTGCAGGAGCCGAGAGGGGGAGTCAATAGCTAGAGGAATGTGATGGAAGACTAAATGCGAATTGCGGAGGAAGATTTATTCGAACGCAATGGTGATTGATATTCAGTCTCGAGATGGGGAATTGCTTCTTCCGCTGCCGCACTGCCTTCTCAAGAGGTGGCATTCAAATGTGGGTTGAAATCATTGTTTTCTTTGCCGGAAGTTGACTTTTGAAGATGGGAAGCGATTTGAAGATGTGCAAGGTCAACGAGGTGAGGTTGATAGGCGTGTCATGGGCCCTGGGTAGAGTGGGAGGATATTTCGGAGTGGGTATCTATTTGGGGAGCTTTTTTCATGAACGGGGAAGAAGAGGAGGTGCCTCCTATTCTTACACACTTTCCAAGAAGAACAGGAGGACATGTCTTACTAGGGCTAGTGCGCTAGAAATTCCTCGTCCAGAAGGAATTTTCTGCCATCCTAATTTTGTCTGGGATATAAGTAAATTTTAGGGACGGTGCTTGTTTCAGAATTTAGGCTATTTTAGGTTTTTGACAATTTCAATAAAAGAGCGTTGGCTCTTAGGCCTTAAACTCTTCGGGACAGTAGTCATTGCGGGCCTTCGGAAATTTGATCATCGCCAGATTTTGGCTATCTCAAGCCATTTACAATTTTGGACATTTGTGCAATTTGACCATTTTCAAAATTCTCGCAATGGAGGCTAAAGCTTTTTTGGTCACCAGACCAATTTGGATCCTCAGGCATTAACGTTGGTCATTTGGGCATTTAAGGCCTTCAGTATTTCGGAACAGTTGACTATTTTGGACCCTTAGTTACTGTGGTCAATTCTTGGACATTGAAAGTTTCGGCTTTGCGATCACTTTGAAATAATGGTCCTTTTTGGCCTTGGGCCCTCCTTGTCATTCTGCCATTATCGATTTTCAGTTATTTTGAGATTTTTGCTTTTCGGATATGAGACTTTAGATTTTAGTTTAGTATTTGTTCTAGTTCTGTTTTACTTAAGAATGTCCACCACCTTTAAATTTTGGAATTTTGGTCATTCCAGGACTTCAGCACAGCATTCTAGTTCTTCCCGATTTCTGACAAACATCAAAAATGCCATTTGTCGTCGAGCATGTCGTGTGTCAAATGAGGCACTTAACTTGTATCTAGATCATGCGGATTAAAGATTGCCTTTGTCTCAAAAATAAACACGCTCTCGCGAGTTAAATGCTTGCCACCCGGCTGTAGAAAACCACGACTCTTTAACGCAGCCACACGAACAGTTTTCCAGAAGATTGACATCAAACAAACGCCTCACCTTGCACCCATTGAAACACTCCACCCCAGCTCAGCCACCTTCCTAATCTGCACACCAACCACTCCACACATTCAAACTTCATTAGCTCATCCGTTGAGCGGCTGTAAACTCCACCATCGAGCAGCAATAAATGTCTTTCGTCGCCCCTGCAATTAATTTCCCTCTGTGTACCGTAATTTTAATCAAGACCAACATTCCACATCCACACACAACCCACCACCTGCCGCGGTACTCATTTGCGATACCATCCTTGTGTACACTGGCGCGTTTGTCTTATTCGCACGGCAATAAACTACCAAAGCACCGAGCCTAAGCAAGGATCGCATCGTCGACAAAGAAATCATTTACCAAAAGGATAATAATGTGCGCTTTATTAAGTTTACGCGCGATGCGACATATTACTCCTGGCTGATGGGGGGTGGCTTGCGGGCCAAATGAAATAATTTCCATTGTTAAATGATAACCGTAAATCAAGTGACAGAACGGGTGGTGGAAGCGAGCGCAAAAAGCACACAGCGCACAGAACACGGGCGTCTGGTGAGGCAATTGCGAGAATTGCCGCCACCATCCGCTGGCGTGTGTGCGATACAGCGCATTATCCGGAAAACAATGCACATCGTTGTGTTTGGTTTTGGTTTGGCAGGGGAAGGAGGCCGCCTACCCGCACCTCGGAAATTTCTAACAAAATTAATGTGTTAATATTTTGGTTGCGATTACGACTGCGGTGGCGTAAGAACGTTTCCATTGTTGCCAGAGTGTGTGTGTGTGTGTGAACGCAATGTTTGGAGAACATAACGAAGTCATATCACCGATGCCGCTGAGGCTGAGGATGCGCCACCATCACCGCCAACTCCGCCATACCACCATGCTGCCACCAATAACAAGGACATTGTCGTTGTCGACAACGACAACAACGACAACGACGAATTGTTTGGATTATCTATGGCATTTGACATTGGGTAAGAACAACAGTTAAGAGATTTGAAACAGCGACAGTGGCAGTGGAGTGGGAACGCTGTAGGGAGGAGGGTGCTGCGTTTTGCGAGGCGAGTCAACTAGAATTGTGTTCGAACTTGTGTACATTAGGGGCGGTTGCTTAAAGGATAAGGACGTACGACATCGAATTCGGCAAATGCCGCCTTGATTTAAGCCTCCTTCAAGGTTGGCCTTGCCTTGCTTTCGCATGATGGCTGTGCCTATAAGGTTACATTTGGCCTCTACCCCGATACGGGGTGGCCTTAAAACGATTCCTGCTCTCTGTAAGTGACCACTGTCCAACTTCAGGATTCTTCTCGTAGAGGGAAGTTCCATTGATGGGTTCATTCCTTCACTTCATCGTTCTTTCCAAGCCGATATCCAATTTCCATTGAAATATGTATTTCGTAGCATGCCACAAGTCTCCCAGAATCTGTGACCTTCGTGTGGGGAAAATATTCAAAGAAACCCCATCAACCTTTAACAGCCTCGATTTCCAACCGAAACTCTCACCAAATATGAAATTTTCGTGCAACGCGCCATCGCCCAAATTCAACTTTCTGAACAACCCATCCGCAATGGTTGCCGCAATCCGCAGAGTACCAGACAACGCGTAACAACATTCTGCATCCTGCAAGTGCCACTTCAAACAAAGCCTCAAAGCCTGTGCCTGCCGTTTATTTGTTATGATCCTCACACAAAACTGTGCGCACCTCTCGCACAAGCAAACTCAAATTTTTGTTGCAAGTAATTAAACGAAACAAAGACGCGGTGCGTTGCCTACCACCTCGACAATGTCAGGATGCCAGAGTGGATGTTACGCAAATCCTTACAACAACCGCCGCATTGTCTCGCAAACACCGTCTAACTGAAAACTACACTCCCTGCTACGCCACTCCACGCCTCAACACCCTCACGCCAAAGTTGGTAATTAAATTGTACCGAACGGTGTTAATAGTTTGAAATGGCTGCTGTTACCGGGGGTGTCTTCTTAGACGCTGTGCGGTTACCAGAAAATTTAATTATACATGGCAGCGTGGAGGCAGCTAACGGGCACATCATTCCTCTGCGATTAGACGTCTCAATTCCAATTTGTAACGGTAGACTAACGTGCCAAGGAATATTTATCTGAACCATCCACTTTAAACGGTCGACCCGGGCTATCGCCTCTGACACTGACTTACACTGATGTGCGACAGAGTGGGTGGGAGGGGAGGACGGCAAAAAAACGGAAGGAAAAGGGAAAATTGTCACACTTTAGGAGAAGGCTTCCGAGGTTGTCATCATCATCACCAAGCACAGGCGAGACTGCACGTCTCGCATGGCTGGCGACTCCCGAAGAGAGTGTCTGGCAAAATAAATAACCAAACCTCCCCCCCGCCCTCCCCTTGCACCCTTGACTTCAATGAAGAGGAACGTATGCAATTTTTTCCACGCCTCGATGGGTGCCAGTTGGGGGGAGGCATTGCAGGTGGTCTGCAAGAATAATGACGGCAAAAAGGAAGTGTACCCACAATGATGTGGAGTTGGTCTCACCACCCCCCACACCCTTTCCCCAAACACCAGTCGAGGTACATACGTTCATTAGGACACACGATGAAGTACCGGAAAGTTAGCCATCCATTCAGTGGAAATAGGCAGACAGACGTACGCTAGTCAACGGTGTCGAGTGGACAGAGTGAGTGTGTGCAGAGGGGCAGGGACTGCAGAGTGATTGAGAAAAAAAAAAAAAGAAATTTGGTTACCATTACCTGGAATGGCATGTCTCCACGGGCAGTTAAAGGTATTTGTTGATCAGAATGGAGCATCTATGCAGCGAAACTGATGGTGAGCGAGGTACTTCCTGGTTTTACTTGATTGTGGGAAGAAGGCTAAGGACTAGAAGCCTCTGTTTGTCGATTCGTCCATCCGCATACACCGTACATCCCGTGATTTCCTTCAGTCAACTAGAGAGGAACATGCCTAAGAGAGGCTCAAAGTTTTGATGACTTGAAGAGACTGTGCCTAGAGTAGTCATTAATAACTCACGGAATGGGCTAAACTGAATTGACGGACAGTGCTAAGGGACCCAAGTTACAAGCGACTAAAAATTCCTAAAGCCTCGCCTCAACGGCCCTGAAATCACGGAAGACTTCTTTTTCTTCTTCTTGTGGCGCTACAGTCCGGGGTGGACTTGGCCCTCAACCAACATGCCCCTCCAGTCATCGGAAGACGCTAAATACTAAAAGGCCTGAAAAGTCAAAAATTGTAAGAGACCCTAAACGACGAAAGTCCCAAGGTCCAAAAAGGCCCAATCTTCCGAAAGACGTAAAGGTAAGAAAGGTCTTAAAGGCTTTATGTCGCGATAGGCCAGAGTCCCAGACGCTTAAGAATCTTCAAAAACAAGTAACTGGCTTCCTAACCAGATGCCCCCTAACCCCAAGTCAACACTGAACACAGACACGATCTTCAATCTTTTTGGCATATTTTGGATCTTTTGAACATTTTGGATCTGGTCAACTTTTGACCGTTTGGTAGAAAGTCCAACCGCCACATACACATCCCACCATTGTAGCCACAAGCACTGATATATGGACCTCTCATATCTCAAAACACTGGCGGAGATCCTTGCGCTGCACAAATTACCATGCCCAGGCCAACCGGAGTGAACGAAAAAAAAAATTCCACGTCGCTCTGCCACTACGAATCACGAGAGAGCCGTTTTTTATTTATGCCTCACCCGTAAGTATCCTCCCGATAGCTTTGTGCCGTTTTCGCCCCGCTCCCCATTGTCCCTCACACTCAGGCCGAAAGTGGCCATCCATCGGTGGTGCGCGAGGAAGGCAACACATGCAAGAAGCCATCGAATACCATCGATTCTGACAGGGATGGGGGCACGACCTCGAGTATCGCTCCTTGCTCATAGACAACAGGGAAGCGCAAAAAAAGAACGTGTAAAATTGCGATTCATGATGATACCCAGGGGACAGGGGGAGCGAGAATAACGACTCGGGGCCCATTCGCCACACACAAGGGATTCACCGAGGCGTGATATAGAGGTGACGGCAGCACAAAAGATGAGTGCCACAGCGGGGCACCATCAATGATGCGAGTTAACAATCGACGTGCAACTTCCGTGGAGTGAAAATTTCATTAAAGCCGAGGAGGTCCCTCTCAACAATCTCATTTCGAAGATCCTTTCGAGGAGTCAGCAGCTAATTTCAAATCCAATTCGTGGCGTAATTGCATCCGAGCCGCTTACCGCAGGTGCGCACGAGGACGCTTTATGACCAGCCCTCGCTGGCAATCGCACTCGTATGCACATGCACATGCACAGTCCAATAATTGCCGCTCTTCTTCTCGGAGTGCAATCCGACTCCGGAGCGGAACAACTGCAGTGTAATTGGATTTCGCTATCTATGGCGGACATAACACGTTTTTCCCGTTTTCATAACTCCGCATGATTCCCATCGAAACAATTGATGGCGGAGGTCCTTGGTCCTGCCACTGCAGTCAGACACTTGCAAGAACATTTTCTTAATTTTGAATCCTTGTAGCACTTAAATTGAATTAGGACTTGAACGCAAGAACGCTGATTTGAGCCCACTCATGTACTCCTGCAGCAGCAGGTTCCACTGCTGTTCCTGCACTTGCTCGTGTTCTGTTCGCCGATTCGTTCGTTTTTCCTTTTGCGTTGGCCAGCACATCCTGAATGGCGAGTGCATATTTAACAAGTACCCGGAAATATACCCGAACATACGCTGCTCCCTGTGTGTGGAATATTTTCGTTCCAAAAACGGAGTCCTTGTTAATTTCATAGTTGAATGGATACATTTTTTGTCCGTCGTCACCAGAGTGCTCCTGCAAATGGTGGCGCTGCCGCTGCCGCTGGTGGTGGATGGATGCTTCGGTGGTGGTGGGTTTTGCCATGTTCGGGAACTTATGAACTGCTCACCCGAATGCAGTCAAGGATCTCCTTCTAGTCCCCTTTGGCTTCACTCCAGGACTTACTTCGACTTCATTCAATTCAAATTTGCCAAACTCCTGCTTGGCCACTTCACTTGGGGAGTTCCTTTTTCCCCCAACTTTTTTTTCCGGATCGTCCTGTGAGTCAAATGAAAGGACACTTCATGTGGGTGGGGAAGAAAGGCAGTGAATCCTTGAATCAATTGAACTGCTAAGGCTGTGTACTAGTTTTTATGGAACAACATTTTAATATCCTTCCCGAGAGTGTGTATGCACATGGTATCAGGACTTGTCCTCCGATTGGAGCGGCCAAACGGAGATTGGGTGACATTTTGAATTAAATACGGAGTCTAACTGCCTGTCCGGGAAGAGCAATTGGATTGGCATCGGGTGGGATGTCAAGTGAGGTTTGAAAGGACAAGGAGATGGCTACAATTTACATTTCCGTAATATTTGTGGACGTATTTCGGAGGAGGCTTGATTGGAAACTTTGAACTGGCAGCACAGTGGTGGCTGTAAGTTTGCTCGTTTTGAGGGGAAATGTGGTAAGGTGATGGTAAATTCCACCGGTGGCCTTTTACCTTTATTTCGACCATTTGGCATTTCCGAGGTTAAGTTCATCGGGGTTTTCGAAATTTTGAACCCTTGGAACTGTGACATAAGAATTTTAAATGATTCCGAAATTCCGAATTGTTAAGTCTCAAAATTTGGAACTCTATGTCAGCTTTTGGGAGTTGGGACATTCGGACATTGGACTTTTTAGGCCTTTGAGCTATTTGAATGGGGACCAATTTAGTGATTTTTGAAGTTTAAGGCAATTTTCAAATTTCTTTTTTTACTTTTTCGAACTAGAGTCTTAAATAATTAAGACGTCTTGAACTTCTGAAATATAGCCTTATTGAAATTTTGAAGAGTAATGGACTTTTTGAGCTTTGTACTTATATAAATTTAGAACAGCGGAATTTGGGGCTTTCAAAATTTGAGGTTTTAGAAAAACGCGACCATCAACAAATATTCAGTTTCATAGGGCTTGGGTTTGGATATTGGAATTGTGAGTATTGGGTTCTTGAAGTTCAAGAACACTGTTTTCTTTGGTTTTCAACTTTTAAGGTACCATAACGGGGTTCTGCTGTTTTGACTTGACTTGAATTTTGTGTTCACAGTCTCACAATCTTGGGCTTCTAGAACTATGATCCTTCACGGCGCCATTCGAAGCTGGACTGCATAATGAACGAGTTTTCGTGGCAAATTTCCCTTTCAGAAAGCGCAAAACATTTATCCCCACTGTGCGTAGCATGCTCTCGTTATCCACTTGAACGCAGCCCTTCCTCGAAAAACACCCTATCATGAGCCCACTTTGAATACCATAAATAACCACAGACTCAAGGTGCACCGCACACTTCACCCCCACACAAGACGCACTCAATTCGGAGCAGAACACTCTGTTGGATTCTACATGCGATGAACTATGACGTGCCTTAAAATAATTTTTTGTTTCACTCCCACTCCCATCCGATGTCCTTCAGACTGACATGGTAGTCTCATACAGAACTTGATATACACTCCACTCCCACTCAGTGGGTGAATGGGTGGCCAATCGAATTTATTTTTGTTCTTCTCCGCATGCACTGTGTGCGGACTATCAGGATGTCCTTCTTAAAGCGCACACACCCGCCCATGAAATCCTTACAGATGGTCGTAGTCGTACCCCCTCCCCCACCCCACCACTTTGCATCAATCCGTTACAAGTGTGTGCGCATGTAGCATGTCCATCTTTTTTGCCAACGTCGCTCCCCTGCTCCGCGACTGAAGCCACCACAGCTCCATACGCCATCAGTGCAATCTCCTCAAAGCCAGACCAAGGCCAGCCGGCAAGCAACTGCAGCGCAACCATACCCGTAGCCATAATCATTAATTAATTACGATCGTTGCAAAATTTGACAATTTAATTCGATAATGAATTTGAGGCGAGGTCAGCAAAGTGTCGCACTGTGTTCGTGCCCCATAAATCCTGGCTGCAGCCGACCATCCACCAATCCGCCGCCGCCATGTCAGCCAGAGCGCAGTGTGCACCGCACACATAGAGATACCCGCCACCCGTGGCCGATCAACCGCTGCCACCACACCGCCGTCTGTAAGTGTGCAGGGCAACTTTCTGACCGAAAATTAATTCCGCAGCTGTCAGATTTTGCGGCCGAGTGTTTCATTGCATAGTTTTAGGCCGCTGAAGTGGAGTGGGGGCCGAATCGTCATTGGGAAATTGAAACTTTTCCGAAAACCACGCACAAAATGGAAATTGGTTTCGAATTAAAAACATCTTCGCCCTGCGTGGACGGGGCAGAGGGAGGGGGGGAAACTTCTGTCCTAATCCCAAGCCGCTGCTCGGGCATTGATGATGACGACGATGAAGTGCTGATGTCGCCAACGCCATCGTCGTCATCGTCCTTTTTGCTGTCGCTCACGCTCGGTGGTGGGGATTTTTGAAAAGGATTTCGAGATCGGTTTTGTTCGACAGGCTTTTGAAGTCGCGGATTTTTAATTTAGCGTCAGCCTCGATTGAAAACCGAAATTGCTTGATTGGAAAGTGGTCGGTCGATGTTGGTGGTCCTGTCGGTGGTGGCGGTGGTTGAATGTCCTCTCAAGAGGGACGGACTGGTGATGATTTAAATTCGAGGAGGGGTGAACGACGGCGAACACGATGGACGCAAATGTTGGGGATTGCCGAAGATAATAATTAACACCGAGCTGTGAGTCTATAGACTTTCGCATTGACGGCGGTGGACAATAAACCGACAGATTGCCAGGGATTTATTTACACGCTCGAGATAGGGACGACAGACGGTGTGTGGCTGTGTGCGTGAAAGGATGAATGTTCATTGACTTTAAACATTTACTCACTCCCTCTCGCAGTCATTGTCCAGGCACCCCGTGACGGGGTGGAAGGATAAATGGATACGCTCAAGGAAAGAAGAATGAAAGCGTAAATGTTTGCCTGCAATTGGAGCAGCATGCACGATGAGATTGAGCTGGTTATGTGACAGGGTAACGCAAGAAATGAAGAAGCGGTGCATATGTACCTTTCCATGTCAACAGAAAATGTATGCCAGGTGAAGGACTGTTTCACAGATTTAAAGCCTGCAGGACTTGTAACAGGGGTTAAATAGCGGTGACTGAAAGAAGTCTTGAATTGTGGCACGAAATCTGGAATTTTTTGAAGAAATCTTGAGTTTGGAAGGTTTGAAAGAAATTTTTGAATGAAGGAAATCTGTATCCTTTTCAAATCACCTTGCAGGGCTGCTATATAAAGTCGCCCGGTATATTTTCCCAAATATTGATTCATGTCCTTCTCACTCATTGAAATGTACATCAAAGTTGCCTTTACAGAAGTTCCAATTTCTTAGACCACGATTTGCAACTTCTAACTGAATCAGAACTAAAAACTTTGAAAAGAGTCGATTGGACCCATCAAATTGTGGCCCCTTTGCCTATACGACCGCAAATAAGTTCTGCATCAAGTCCTAGATATTCATTCCCGACTGTAAGTCTTCACTTGACTTCCGCATTCCTTTGTCGATGCCGCCGCAGAAATTGCATCTTTTCAAAGTCCTCCACCCACTCTCACACTCTTCCAAATGACTTCCTCACCTCGAAGGACAACACAACAACTGCCGCTGCAGCCATGCATCCCCGCGCACATAAATCTCGTCCAATTAAACGAAATATGTTAACAGAATCGTTTAAGTTTTGCATCAACCAAAGCGTTCATGTGTGTAACATCCAATTGGGTGCAGAAAACCGAGCTGCACAAAAAAAAAAAAATAGACAGCGGCAACCATTCCAGTCAAGAGTGGGCTTCAACTTGAAATTGAATACCACACGAGGCATCCTTCATCATCTCCACACCGCCGACGTCAGTTGGTGCTCGTGCGCCCACTCCCCACTCACCAGGAGCCGCAATGAAATTCATTTTAACTGCCGGAGATGGATATGAAATCCAGGATGCACTGACTGGAAAACACTTTGAACTGTTAAATTTTTAATGAATCGAAATGTTGCCGCACAGAACGAACCAACGAACCAACGAACCGGCGAACCGGCGAAGAACGACGAAGCCGGCGATATCCCTTTTCAGGATGTGCAGCGCACAGGACGAATAAAAAAAAAAAATCTGAAAGGGATCTCCTCGACGGTGATGGTATGTTGTCACTTGTTGGTTGGCGGCGATGGCGGTTGAGGGTGGATGGGGGTGAAGTGTCAGTTTCATCAGATTGAACGAAAGATATCCTTCTGCAGCCCGAAACGTCCTTTTCTCGTAATCCCCCATGCGAATGAGAAAAAATACTTCGGCTCTGAAAGGAATGTACTCTTGGGAATAATTAAAGCGTTTAACACGTCCAATATCTCGCCCTCATCGTAATCGGGTTGTAAGCAGCACAATGGAGGAGTCCAGCACCATCTCTGTCAGCCTCCCCTGGTGGCAGGACTAAGTCGCAATCGGAATCTAATGCATGCCTGCGAATTGTCGCACCTGAGTGGTTGAGACAATGGATGTGTCGCCACCCGCAACATCTGCCGTAGTCGAAGATGTTTCACATACGCCCCCACTCAGCCTCTACCCACTAATTTACATTCGCCCATTGACGACGGGCCGGAAGACTCCTTAAGGAACTTCTCTCGCTCTGCACACACACGTTCCTAAGACACCGCTAGACGTGTAGCATTCACACCGCCAGACTGGTAGTCTACTCTTGCTGCGGTTTCGCCACGGAGAGCATTAAATTTCCTGCTCCTGCGGTTGTCGCCCGGTTGACTGGTTGTGTAACCAAGGCGAGTGCGGTGACTCCAATGGCAGGGAAAAATATAATTTTCTACACTTCTGCCCCCGCAAACAGACCGGAAAAGTGCCGTCGTCGTTGTCGTCCTGTTTGTGATGACGATGATGCTCGTTCATATTTAATTAATTTCGGGTCGAGAATGTGTGTTTTGTATTTCGTGGGCGGTCGTCCTGCCGTCGCTGTGGGTGCGGGGCGATGCGGTTAACCCGATGATGGTGGCGGTTTGGGGCGATTAAAAATTCATTTGGAGTCGACACTTGAAATTTCACCGGGACAAGAGCGACGGCGACGGCGTGGGAATTTGTATTCATTGCCAACACCCGAGTGCAGTGTAACAAGGCGAGCGAGGACACTTATGCGGTTAAGAAGTCTCGGAATGGCTGCGTTTATGAGTGGGAGCTGGCAGGACTGTTAACGGCCATTAACGGCGGCGATCTGGGTTTGCTTAAGAGCCGTGTGAGATGCAGCCTCGAAGGGGATGGGTTGGTGAGCTTCTGCCTGTCTGCACACTGATCTCATCGTTAGAACGGGGACGTTTGCATAGAATCGGAAATTTTTAGAAAAATTCTGGAATTGTGGAAGAAATGAGGAATGACGAAGTTTTGTAGAAAATTCTGGTATTCGTGGAAGGAATTTCAAATTTGTGGATTAAGTTTCGAAATTGTGACAGAAATTGATTTCCCCCTCTCAATTCGGTGCGCCACCAATTTCCTTCAGTTTGCAGCGGATTAAACTAAGCTTCCACCGTGAGGAACCCCACAGATGACTACAACAAATCCAATCAATAATTAAAACGCGTCAGAGACAAGGACATCCTCATCGTTCGATAATCACTTTTCAATCCTTTCGCAATGGATCCACCGCAATTACAATCGAGATCGCGCGACATTACAGCGCACCTGGTACTCACTGTCGTCGCCACGACTCAGATCCGCATCCAAGCCGAAGTAAGTGCATGCACAATACCCAATTGAAAAGTAATTTCATCACTCGCCTCCTCCCGCCCGCTCCCGCTCAAGACGATTTCGGTGACTCAAAGGAAAATTCCGCACCTGATTCGCAACTCATCCGTACGCGCACTGCTGCCATATTTTCCGATGTTTCTCCCCACCACTCTCCAGCCCACACTTGAAGGCACACGAGCCGAAAGCAGAAACTCAGGGAAAGAAACGAGCAATAGCGGCGGCAGCGGCAACAGCAGATCCTTACTAAAACCGCTTGATCCGATTTATAATGACAATAAAATCGTCACAAAAGGAATCCATGCGAATTGAATGGAAACCCATTCATGGAATAAATGTCAAGATTAAGACCAAAGGCGACAGCGCTGAGCTGGGCACGGGGCTAGCTCCTCGGCTTTTAAGGTTCGCCACTGCGAAATCGCATTTCCATCAAATTGTGACTGAAAGCAGATCGAAGAGGGTCCTTCCACCCGGGGAATCGGTGGCATTTGTACCTTTCATGTCCTCTGGACCATGTTCTGAAGCAGCTGTGCTGTGCTTTGCTATGCTGCTGCCACTGCTGCTGCTGCTTCGGCTACAGCACTGCTGTCAATGTGCCCCGCTGCTGGTGGTGTGTAGTTTCATAGAGAGACGTTCTTCAGATCCTTGGCCCGCATTGTAAGAAGCGTTTTGTATAAGAATGCTGCGGCGCGCAGCATTCGATTCGGTTGTGTACTCAAAAGAGCATGAAATTTCTGTCAACTTACATATTTCGACGGCACACAGATGGGGGCGTCTCTCTGCCTTTCCGCTTTCGACTGTAATTGAAGGTACGCCGAGGGGAAGACGTCGGCTGGAATTGATACTCATTAGTTGTCTATTTGACTACAAAGATGCTGAATGGCAAGAGAGAGACAGAGGGAAGCGATTACGATTAGGCGCGGTCCAGTGGATGTCATCAAACGAAGTTGATATCCTTAGACAGTGGTGAAGTGATGATGGGTGCGGTTGGCTGAGATTGATTTGCGGTACTTTCCGTTTTGTTGGCGAAGCAGCAGTACTTGGGTGAACTTAGAGGAGGCCTTCTTTTGACTGTGGAATGTAAGTGGAAGTTTGTGGGAGTTGTGCGTGTACTTAATTTTGATGATGAGGCGGAGAGGATTTGAAGTGAATATTTGAGGAGTGGTTTGGAGTTGGAAAATGTTTGAAACTAGAGGCATTGGGGTAAGAAATCACTAGTTTGTGGAAGAAGTGTGGATTTTTTAAAAAGAGGGCCTAAGTCCTTGGATGGACTAGAATATTCAGAGAAGTCTGGAATCTTTTTGGAGAAATTCTGAATTTGGTCGAACGAGAATTTTGAACTTTTTGGGCAAAATTCAAGATTTGTTGATGAAGTTTGGAATTTTTGTCAAGAAATCAATGATTTGTGGAATGTATTCGAATTTTACGATAAAAATCGCCAATTTGTGGCATAAAATCTAGAGTTTGTGGAAAAAGTTTGGAATGCAATGGCCTTATGCAGTGTTACAGGCTCCTTATATAAAGCTATGTCGGATGCGATTATATTCCACAGTTTTTTGAGGACGATGCTTAACCGCGTAGAAGGCGTCTAATATTCAACTTTGACGTTTGGAGGGTTGCGTCTGTATAAATATCTTCAGCTTTGTCGGCCCAATTTTAGATCTCCTTTTCCTTCCTGAAAGCAATTTTGCTTATCACTCCATTTCCACCTCGCTCCAGTTACTTCTCGCACTTCCTTTGTCGTTTTGAATACAACACTTTGAACCTAGTCCTATTTCCCCTCTCATTCTTCCTTTCACCGTTAAGCTCATCTTGACCAAAATAACAAGAAAAATCAAAAGCCGCTGTTAAAGTTTTTGTCAAAAAAAAGTAAGAAAACGAACGCAAAAGACAAAGAAACGACGTCGAGTGGATGGAATGGAAAACAGGAAGAGAAAAATCCGCTAACAAAACAACATAATTGGCTTTGTTCCGCTCGAACTCACACACGGCAATAAAGGGAACAACTGAAAAAACAAAACAAAAAAACAAAAAATAGAACCGGAGCACAACAACTTTTCACTAGTTCTTCCCCTGACGGCACCTCAACGATCTCTTTAGCACGCTGCCCATCTCGAGAGCATCATCAAAACCACCACCATCACCGGGCCGCTCGCTGCTGGACGTCGTTACCACAATTAACAAATTAAACGGGTCAGCAGGCCTTAATGGGTGTGCTGCGGGGGAGAAAAATTGGAAAACTTTCAAACGCATAAACATTAATCCTTATTTGAAGGACTTCCACTTACACTCTGCCTCCGGTTGCGGCTGTGAAGTCCTGATTTGCTCTCTGTTGTGTTCACTGATCCCACAGGCGGGGTGTCTGGCCTCTGTGCGAATTTATTCGCCTCGGCGCAGCGGCAGCGGTGGTGGCGGCGGCAGTCGGGCGTTCTAATCGAATGTGATTGACTTAATAAGGATTAAAAAGGATTCTCTCACGAATTCGCAATAAATATCGATTAAGCTTGTTAAAAACTTCAGCAATTAGGAGCAGAAGATGCAGCCGGTATGCTGCCGTGTATCGAGGTGTCCTGGGTACAACTTAATTATGCCCCCGGGCGGTGGCTGGCTGTGCACTCGTGTCTCTCGTACAGTTGTTCGAGTTGAGTTGCACGCCTGTAATGATATTATCCTAAAGGCGTTGTTCGCAGTTCGGTTTATCGTTAGTTTTAGTTTTTAGTTTTTTTTGGGTTGGGCGACTGGATGTGCAAATTGATGGGTAACGCTGCGATGTCGGATTGAATTTTCTTCGAGTCGGCATGGGACATGTGCTGCTGCTGTGTAAAGTTATGTTAGAGAGAATAAAGTTTCCCTTCGATCGTCGCCGGCCTGATGGGGTGGAAACTTTCCTAATGACTCATCCCGTGGCAGGCGCAAGGAACCGCCGAAGGATGTGGGTGTTATGAATTGTTTTTTTCTTTTTGAGGGCTTTCCCCGTTCGTGGAATCGCCTTAACCAATAATTGGGAAAAGTTTGGACATTTTTTTCCTGCCAAGGACTTGATTGCACTGAGGGGGACTTAATTGAAATGAATTTTGATTTAAATTTTAATTGGCACGAGGGGTTGGTTCGCTGGAGATAATGCAATCAGGGATTAGCCTGTTGGGAATTTTTCTTCTTGCCACAGAGAGTGTGGATATTTTTTTTTTGAAACAAAAGTTTTCGTTAAGGGGCATAAGTTGCAGATTTTCGAGGAATGTGAGACGTGGACAGTTTGGAATGGTGGTTCATGCGGTTTTATGTAGAGGGCTGGCACTGGCAAGCTGCGTCTCAAGGTGGTCCTAATGAATTCATTGTGATGAACTACTAGCTCCAGCTCCAATGCACTACCCACAGAAACTCTGGTAGTCGGTGATCAACCACTTCGATGTTCTTATGAACCTGCAAATGAAGCTAAGAGGTTTCTTTGTAGTTGCATGGGGTATATGGGCCAAAAACACGTCCAATACCTGAACTGTCGCATTGGTGACGATAGTGAAGCGTTTCTGTCAGCGTCGTCATACCTCATGCAAACGATGTTATTCTTCTTGTGGTACCTTATACCTTAGGTGGATGACTGTCTCAGCTAATTTAGTGTCCTACTTGGGATACATGGTCGCATCTGCGAGGACGATGAATGAAGGAGCAGACACAACGGCGAACTATACCAGGATATAATCGTCTCTCAGCCAAATCGACGGAATGGACACCAATGTTCCAGTTAAGAGGGTGATCGAGTCCGAGACTCTGATTTCAAAATATCGTAGATGAACAAATCTTGGTATAAAGACCACCAAATCGACTAAAAGCAGCATATCCCGCAGCAAATGCTCAGGCTCCGACTCTCTATGCGCAGCAGGCTCGATAAGTTAGTAAGTATTGGGATATGAGTATCAGAGAGACATTCAATGTAACGAAAGAGTAACATTCACTGAGTTCTAGGGCTTCCTATCCACTCATCGACATAAGAGGTGCCCTCCTCAGCTGTTTTTGCCCCCCACTCGCCCATATGGCCACCATTAAACGATGAGACAAAACATACCACCACGCTCCATAGTCTGCCACCCTTTTGGCACCGCTTTCCATCGCCTTCTCTCAACTCAACAACATCCTTTACAAAATCCCAGTCTTGATGCGATGATACGGCCATTAGCACTCAGTCTTCCCCGTCGCATCGTCCATACCGCAGTCAACGTCACCCAGAGCGTTGATATCAAATTCACTTAACGTAATTGGCTCTTAATGTTAACCACAACCTCAATAGGCAAAAAGGTCCAACCATTCCTCACCCTCACACCCCAGCGACTCCCTCTTTACATCGCTCCTATCGGCAAATCCCGTTCGTTTTTTTTTTGTTGTCGGGAGAGAAGTAAAGATTGAACTGCATTTGGAAAGAAGAGATCCTTGCAGTTGTTGTGTGCAGTAAATACTTTCGACGAAAGTCCTTGGTCTCGCTCCCCTGAATGTCACCCTCTCCCATCGTCAATATTCGGAGCTGAGACACCCATCCCCCTTCAAGTCATTCTCGTTCTGCTGTAGCCGAGGACCAACCAAACTTTTTCGGTTTCCTCGAGAATGAATTTGTAAAATTGTTTTCATCTTAACTTTCCACGAGGGAAAAATGAAAGGATGGGAAAAAAAGGAAGAAGAAAGGATGCAGGACCTAACAGAATCTAGTATGGAATGTATTCCTTTTATTGTCAAGGATGAAGAAACAGAACCAGCAGCAGCAGCAGCAACATCACTACCACCAGCCGATCCGACGACCAGAAACAGTTTCTATTTATCCTTGAAAGACGATGACGACTGCGACGACCAACAGAGCACAAAGATGCAAGACGAAGAAGTTTGTATTTTTCTTCGAACGTTCTGTGACGTCGGTGAGGGGAGGATGGGGGGGTGGGTCAGGTCGGTGGAAAATCTACCACCGACCGTTAAGCTCTTGACAATTTCTTTAAAGATTACTCGAAGGATGCGCGCCAATCGGCTAAAGGATACAAAAGTTTAACTCTTCTCGTCCTGCACACCGCTTTGCCGAGGCTGCTCATTCACTATTTGGCCGGGGTCTTCTCGTTTTCGATTTGAACAGCGGAAAAGTTTACGTTTCTGTTTCGATTTTCAAAGTGAAAGTTGAGTGAGGCGGTCGGGGGGAGAGGGGAGGGAGGAAGGCAAGTTGAGCTCGTGGAAAGGACACGCCAAGCTATTTCATATTATTTCGCGCTTGTTTAACATGTTTCGAAACATATGGCGCACACGCGAGCGGTGCATTTCTGTTGCTGCTGAACGGAGAAATGATGATGGGATAGTGGAAGGCCATGTGATTGGAGGGAAGATGAAAAACAGATGGCAAATAAAAATGCCCGCCTCTGCTGATCAGGAGCGGATTTGATGGTTCTTGCAAAATGACAAGAAATAGAGGAAGAAATTGCAGTTGTCCGGAATTGAATGTTATGTCAAGCGAGTTGGGCGAAGTCTTCACAGATCTGTTCATAATCTCTCCACGGTTGAGGGGTCTTTTTCAGACTTCCAAACCTTAGTGGATCCTGAAATATTGAAAAGATTATGATAAACTATCTCGAACTCACTTGGCATGAGCTAATCTTCAAGATTTAGTTGTCTATAGCTTAATATCTTGGGGTGCCTCAGGTGTCGCAATCGGCACCACTTCTTTTTTCGGACATTCTGCCTTCAAGTCCCTAATTCCTTGGAGTGCCTTAAGACTCACATCTGTCGCATGGTAGGGAAGAACCTATTGACTGCCAAAAGTGTGTAGACTTAACAGCTTAAGCCGCCGATCTCTCTATTTTCTTCTGGAAGATTTGCAGTCCTTACCCAAACGGATATAGAAGGAGGTGTCATTTGGGGGTGTCATAAAAGATACAATGATCCCATATCTTTACCCTTCTCCTTTCTCCCTCGATCTGTGTTGTTTCCTTAAAAACCTGGCGGCACACTTGTGATCGCTCCGAAGAGCCTTCTCGGATTGAACGTCCTCTCAAAATCCGCTCCTGACAGCACACAAACAACAAACGCATCCAACCCCCTCTTCACTTATCAACTGCGTCGTTCTGCTTAGTCAAACCCCTTTATCTAGATGGTCGATTTTGGTCTATGAAAACAGTTATTTTTCTGCCATTCACCATCGCCGCGCTACGTCGCGCCGCCTGCATCAGACTTGCAAAAGAAACTTTTCATTTCGTCTGCTCCATGGCTGTCGATTTTTTGGCGATTTATCCTTCACTCGCCGCACACAGATAATTCCCGGCGATGAATTGTGCACGGATCGTTGCTTAAAGTTTCCCGAGACTTCAACCCCAAAGTCCTTCTACAAGTTTGTGCCAAACGCCGAACTCTCTGTGCGGGACCGTGGCCGGATGGGCTGCTGCTGCTGCTGCTGGTGGACTGCTGTTGTTTGATTTGATGTTTCATCAGCCAGCTCGCCTCTCGCCCTCTCGGCTAGAGATCAAAAGTTTCTTTCATTCGTTCCAAGGAAAAGCCAAAGGAAACTAAAATGAAATTCTATCCTCCCCGTACACATACGCTGGAGCGAAATAAATCATTTTGTCGAAGAGAGCGGCGGGCGGGAGAAAAATGCGAATCTTCACCTCTGAAGGGGGTGGGGGATGGAACATAAATTGATACGTTATTCGCATTTAATTCCTGAGAGCGTGTTATATTCTTTTTATGATTGCTCCGGGGGGATGGGGCGATGGGGTGAGAGAGCGGGGAGGGGGGGGGGGTTTGGGAATTACTTTCATTCTTAAAATTGCTCACATTCTTATCTTAACACCCCTCAGCGAGCACTCAAATTAAATGGGAAATACCTGAGAAAATTAAACGCCGAGCATGACGTTGGAGAGGGTGAAGTGGGTGAGAAGGGGCGCCGCCAACAAGGTAGCGGTGGCACGCATAAGCAATCCCGGTGCCTGGCGCACTCAAAACTGTCATCATATGACAAAGACAAGGGAGGCGAACAGCGAAAATGAGATCTCAAGGCTGAAGGCATCCTTTGGGTCGCGATAAATTTAATTTAATAATATTATTATATCCTCCTCTGGCCGTGGCCGGAGGGCGAAAGGATAAGCCACTTGAGTCTCTGTAGTCGTTGCTGAAGTGGTTATCCTCTGCCCTCTGCCCTGTGCCCTGTGAGTCCTGTCAGGAGGGCGTCTGCGGGTGAGTGTGCTGCTCGGAGGGCGGAGGGGGGATTTTATGGATTTTGGATATCCACTATATGTGTCGGGAGCAGATGTCTGCGAGATAACTATTAGGACTCCTCCCCCAACTCCCTGCATCCTGGCACACCTGTAGCGTAAAGAAGACGGAGTCGTTGCCCATCGCCTCACCGGAGTGTCTTGTCTATTTCTATGCGATGGCTGACTGGCTGGCGGGCGATGGTAATGGCAGATGGCGAAGAGCTGTAATTGGACGGAAAATTTCAGTTAATTGGCGGTTGAATGTTCCATGCACAGAATGCCGGTTTAATTGAACGCAACGGTGTGGAAAAGTTACGCAGGTTTCTTTCGGTTTCATCGGAAATTAAGAGATTTCGTTGCGGGGGAGGGGTTTGCGTCTGCAAGTGGAGAAGTCCTTCAGATGTCAAACGAGCTCAGGAAGAAATCGTTTCTTAAGTCAATTGATCCTTGATCCTTCATGCACGAAACCACTTGAAGCTTATGGGTAACCATTGGAAAGGGGATGGTTTTGACTGATGTACAAGAAAGAGAACTTTTTTGACTGTGTGAGGATCATCTCCACCATCTTCTATCAAAGCCTGCTTCGCTGCACAGCATTGCAGCAGAGACGAAGGCGTTAAAAAGGTGCAGAGAAGATTATGAAGATGACGTGACAAGGGACAACACAACACAGATGAAGTCTAAGACTGACACTGCCCTCACAGGTAAATACGAATCTTAATTAACACAATTGGTGATAGCTATTGTTTGCAAAGGAGTTGGGTCTAAGTGCACTTAGAATTGTGGTTGCCAAAAACTTGGGCAGATTTTGCTATTTTCCAATGACTTTTCCAAGAACTCTTACTTTTGCTGAACTGGTCTGCCATTGATTTCAAGGCTGATAGGAGAAGGTTTTCTTGTGTCAGGGAAGCCCACAATTCATAGCTTTCCCCCCAAAACGCACCCCAGCTCTAAGCTACCGGTTTTTCCTGAAAAGAAAAATCCTCTCAGAAGTCCATTTAATCAGATAATAGATAAGATTATGAGATTGTGGCACCTTGCTCCAGTGAACCACGAACACGGACAACCGCCAGATGAACTCCGAAATCAGTTCTAAATAATTCATCAGCCCACAACGGGCCCCCTGAGTATTAAGATTTCATAAACGCGATTAGCCAGACCTCCAATAAATTAACCAAAACCCGCTACACCCCCCTTTGGCAGGCTGTCTCAACGCCCAACCTCAACGCTCAACAGTCCGTAACGATTTAATTACCGGCCCGACGGTCCACTCAACCGCGGGATTAATATCCTCAACACGTTTTCTATTTTTCTAGTTCATAATTTTTGTTGTTGCTGTAATTAATATTCCGTCCCTCATTACATGGCTCTTCCTTAAAGATCCCTTCGAGCAACAGAAGAAAAAAAATGTACTCTCTGTCTCACTCCCCCCCCCCTCTCCGGCAAACTCTCGAACCGAACTTAAACAGGATCTGCGTGAATAAAATCCGAATCCGAGAATAGGAAGACGAGCCAAGGGAGAAAGCCTCACCGCTGCCCCCTCTTCCAATTAAAGCGCTCGCTCTCTGCGGGTGTATCCATATATAATTCTCATTAGGACACAGTACTGCGCCGTGCCGCCCATCCATCTATCCTTAGCACAATCTCGACTGCTGCCGCTACCGCTATTGCCAGCGTCGCCGAGTTATCAATGGAAAACTTAAACAATTGAAATCCCAGCTTAGTAATATTTATCCTAATGAGATTAACGAACAGCAGCAGCTCGGGGAGGCGCAACCCCGAGCACAGCTCAGCTCAGCAGAGCCCAACAGCCCAGCCCCGTCGCAGAGGCAGTCACTGGAAAATCATGGCACACAGAGAGCGAGAAAAAAAGGACAACGCGTTGCCGCGGCGAAAAAAAATGATAAATGAATGGAAGGATTCATGTGAAAACGGAGCACAGGCTCTTCACGGATTCTGTTTTTTTTTTTTGTCTGTGTTCTGCTACCGCGCTTTCATCCTCTGCCTCTTCCGCTGGTGGGTGGACTTGGATGAACGTCCTGCTTGGTATCTTAATTATAAATCTTAAACCATCCTTCGGTGACGGCGGCGCTAATGCTGCTGGGGGGGGTGGTACCGGTGAAACAAAAACAATCTGTGAGCCCTAGTCCACCCCTGCCGCTGTGGCGCAACTGTGAATGATGAAGCAGGACTCAAAAGTTCCCCGAGAACGAAGCACAAAAAAAAAGCAGAAATTCCTTCACACGCCCGCAGGCTGTCACATTTGCAGCAGCAGCTACTTTGGCTTCCTCCGCAAGTTCCGTTTGTCGAGGGTGACATATTTTTTTCCGCATTCGCCGTACCATTGCAAGGAGAAAGTTATTATTGTCCTGTCTCCTCTGTGTTCCACCTCGCGCGGGATGCTAATTGCTCACCGCCACTGCCGCTGCGTCCTTCTTCAACGAGAGAGATGAGATTCTTATCGGGTTGCGCTCCGTCCGATTCGCTCTTAATTGTGACAGGTGGCCAGAGCGGCACGTCCCTCGGCCGTGTGTTCTCCGGTCCGCGTGTGCTTTTGATTTATACTCCCATTGCCCCCAAAGCCCTCCTCGCCACCAGCTCGCGCCGTTGCTGCATTCAACTTGAAGCCCTAGCTCACAAAAAAGTTGGTCTTCCACCACATTGATCACTCACAAAAGATCAGTGGCGAGTGGGGTAGGGGGGGGGGGTTCACAATTGGTGCTGCGCCAGCCGAGCTATTACTTGCCGGCCGGACCGCGGCCAACAATTAACAATTGAAATTCACTTAACTGTGAAAACAAGAATTTATTTAATAATTTTTCCCTCCGCCCGCCGGGGGATGGAGGCTGCGCCGGGGTGGCAATCGTTATAAAAATAAATTTCACGCGCTACCAGAAGCGGGAACGGGCAAAAAAGGCGGTGCACCCATGCATACCCAATAAGTGTAATCACTAAAACGTAATTGGCCAATCAATATTGTCATTGTTCTGGCTGTGCTGGCGTATGCTTGACGTAGCAAGGGCACCCGCCTGGGTGGAGGAGGGGATGAGGCTGCACTCATATGCACAGCCAGCAGCAGCAGCCTCAAAAGTGGCGCGCATTAAACCAATGACCATGGTTTGGGCGATGATGGTTGCCCAGTACTGCTGACGAGGGTGTTCAACGTTTCCGAAGTGGCGCGGCAACCGTTCGTCGAGGGGGTAGTCGAGGGCTTGGAGCCAAGGTTGCGGTGCAGCACGACCAAGTTAAGTCATTGTTTCTAAGTTTCTTCGATGTATGGACAGCAGGGTGCAATCTGAAGGGATTAAGCAGCTGTGTGACTACGAGGCGTGTGTAACCAGTGCACAGTGGAGTTGAGAAGTTTTGATTGACTTGATAATATTTTTCAAAAAGATGGAATGTTTGACGTTCTGTGGATTGAGAAGACAATGTGCAGTTAGGGAGTGTTTTAAGTTTCACAGTAGTGATGAAAAGTTTTGAGCGACTTGAGAAAAATTGTGAATGTATGTAAAACTTGATACCAACGATGGACAGTGGAGCACATAAGTTTAAGAGGCGTCGTTTTGAATTTACGAGTCGTGTCCGTCTTGAAAACGCCTCAAATGTTTTCCCAGTGAGACTGGACTTGTCACGGGCTGTCTTTTACGAGAAATGTCTGGGACAGGGGCCTATCTTGTCACAAGCTTCTATTTTGTTGAAGTCCCATTCAAAAATCTATCTCCTTTAATTCGCGCGTCCTGACTGCCTTTTAGACCGCCCCTTAGCCACAAATCTCTGCCAAGGCTACTTCCCTTGTCACATGCTTCCATTCTTTAGCAACGCCTCCACGCAAGCTCTTACGTTGTAGCCCTTCCCCTTCATAGGCTTGTCAACACCCCTTCTTCGCCTATTCCCATTTTCAATCCGTCTACAAACTTCTGTCCCCCACTGTAGTCTTGTTGAGTTTCCCTGTCCAGATGCCAAGTGTCTCGATGGATGGGCAATAATAACATTGATGATGCTACCGCCCACAGAGCTGCAGCGGTGGTCACAGCGGCCCCCTGGGAGGGTTGAGGTGGGGGTGCTGTTGATGGCGTCGTCGTCGCTGACCCATTACCGATATAACCCGTTCACATTGTATGTGCGCTCTCATTTTATGGCATTGTGCAATTCCAGCAATTAACTTTAAAGGACGTACAAGTAATCGTTTCGGACGTACACACAGTCTCTCCCACCATCCCCCCCCCCTCCCCCCCACCAAAACACACACACGTACGCTGCAACATGCAACAAAGGCTAACTGCTGATGTCGATGCTGAGGGATGCTGTAACATCATGCTGTGTGTTCCAGTGACGACGACGACGACGATGATGATGACGACGATGACGACAATTGGTATGTGTGTGCCCAGGCACATCCAGGCGATAGTAGCACCCTTCCGTCAGGAGGGTGTCCTCAGACATCCAGGAACCGCCCGAAGGGGTTACGAGTGTGAGGTTCGGTTTTAATGTGATGTGACGACGACTGCAAGGACGACAATGTCCTTGTGTGTGCTTCACAAAGTGAAACAACGAAACCGAGGTGGGTGAGAGGGACAGTGTGTCGCAGCCAATGTAACGGCATATTAATCTCGTTAATGATGAACTGAATCAGCGTTTTAATCGACCGAACCATTTCAAGGACCAGCTTCGAAAATAGACAGATGGATGCCATTCTCTTGTCTGATTGCCTTCCACCGCCACTCCGCAAGCCCCACCCCCCAGTCAGGGGGCATAAATTGCAACCGATGCCCGGGAGGAACAAAAATAAAGGCTCCTGGTGAGTTATAAGTAGACAGACTGGCCACGCGTGGGTGCCCATCACCAGGTTACGCTTCCTAATGAACCGAGGGTGGGTGGGCTGCCTGCCATCATGATACTGATTACAATGACGGCGATATTGATGATTATAATTCGATGGCATTAGTTAACACAAAACGATTGCGGTTTGATGTGTGCGCCAAGTCCCCTCCCCCCTGGGCAGTCAGTTGACTTGACGCGTGGGCTCGAGGTGACTGAGCAGCCACGGGGTTGTTGGTCGCTATGACTTTTCACACGCCACTGCCACCGTCATCGTCACCACCACCCGAGGGAAGCCGACCGGGCGATTAATTGTCGATTCGAATCGGGTTGACAGCGGCAATTTGAAAAGTTTTGCCACCCGTCAAAAGTTTGACTTTTGTGTGTGCTATCCGGTGGCGGCGACGGACTGAGTTTTCAGGGGCTGGTGTAAAAATAATTACCGCCATCGCATATGCGCGTCCTGTCTAGGAGTGGAGTTCATTAAAATTCCGCCGTGTCGTCGCGTATGCTGTGTCGTCTTGGACGCGAGGAAACTTTCGTCTCACTGTCTTCTCGGGGGTGGGGGAAAACAGACGCGATGCACTTGGGTATGCAATTTTTCCTCAAGGAACTAATTTTTCCTCACTGGCGCATATTTTATTCAAATGTGTGAGGGGGCGGTTGAGAAAAGTTTTTTGGGAGCGGTTTGAATTCAGTTTGGCGAAACATGGTGCAGGAAGAAGGACATTTCCTTGACGAAAGAATAATTATCTCGCGCCGTAACAACTGCTACGAGCCGGGAATAATGGAGTTCTCTCTCACTCTCTCCGCTTGTCGTCAGTTAGAGGTGGCGGATGCTCAGCTGCGTTGGGCCAGTGAAACATGTAGTTTAGGCAAATTTGTGACAGATTCCAGGAGGCGCCAGAATCCAAATGACGGGCTTTTGTTCTGGGGAAGTAACCCAATGAAATGTGGAGATTGTCTTGCATTTTAATTTGGTTACAGGGTCCTTCGAAAGGAGGCACGCTTGGATTGTCTGTGCTAGATGTAAATTTGTCATTTACCGATTGTGATGAAAGAAAGAGTCACTTCGTGGTCTAGAGACTCGCAGGAGCCTCGGGTTGCAAGGACTTTGCGACACTATCTTATTCGACACGTCCACCGTTCTTCAAGTCTTTTCATTTTAAAGACTTAAACGGATCCACAGCCCACTTTACAAGGACTCCTATATGTCTACAAATCAAATTCTCTATTATGGACAGCCTTTGAAGAGGTATATACATCCCTTCAAAAGTCTTTGATTTCCAAGGACACAAAGGGATCGTCCACACAATTGCCTTCCACCTCAATGCCTGTCAGTTGCAATCCCATCCGCCGTACATCTCCACCTTTGAAATTACAAAAGAAATCCCACTAGCCATCTACGCCCACTGAAGCCCCCATGTCGGGCGCCAACTTACATTTACCAAATCGCCCGTGTTTCACGTCCAAATCACCGGCACATGTATCTCATTATATTTCTGTCTCAGCGATCACACTTTCGTCCAATTAGATCGCTCAACAAACAATTGACCGTCCATCGATGACAATCGCCCCCCCAAATCGAGTGTCCTTTCTCTCGCTTCCACCAAATTTAACATGTTCTGAGCGATGTCCCCTAGTGGGGTGGTGGAGGTGCAGAAGCGAATAAAAATCTCAATTATTTGAGGAATCTGTCAGGCTTTCGCTTCCACCTGCCCGACGCAAGTAATTGCGATCCATTAAATTCGTCCGGAATTTGTGCGTCTCTCGCATCTTTAAGCCGCCCCTCAAGGAGTTGGTGTTTCAGGAGGGGGGGTGGGGGTGTCACCTAAGATTTCGGTAAATCGATAGACGGTGATGATTCTCTGTCGAGGTAGTTGTTGCGCGCCATTGGAAATCCACTCAACACCGAAACTTTTCAATCAGTTCACACTTTATCGCACACCGCTCCACCCCCGTCTTCAATCTATCCAGCCATCCGTCAAAACGATTGTCTCCTCTCGGAAACTTTCTCCTCTCATCACCCCGGCACACAAAAACGCACCCAATCGGGCGCAAGGCGACACGGCAGGATATTTTGATCGTTATCTCAGTTATATGGGTCCCTGGCTGGTGGTTCCTTCGTCTCCGTGGCGGGGGCTGTGTGTGGGGGTGGATGATGAAACAAGGAGCAGATAGAAAAGTATTTAAACGGAAATTGGCACCATTATTGTTGCGCACCGTGTCGTGTCGTGTCAGTATCTCGTCGTGTTCCGTGTAACCGGTGGTGGGTGGGACGGCGAACAATGCTGCCGGGCAATCTCTCTCAGCCCGCCCGCACTCCTGGTTCAACTTGACACAAGGCAAACTGCGGGATTCTATTGATCCCCTCCCCGGCAGCAGCTTAGGGTTGAACGTTTCTGACACTTCCTGCAATCGCAGCGCGGTAGGATACACGTAAGTACCGGCAGCGTCATCCCCGATGGATAATCATATCCTTGACGATTTATTTATCTGTCGTCGTCCTCGTTGTCAACGTCTTCGAGATGATTTCCTCTACACGTCGCACCCACGCCCCCCAGACCCGATGTGTCACACATTTACTTGACATGATTGCTTTCGAGGCGAATTGATGTGGAAAGAAGCGTCTACGCCGCAGTGGCACTGCGCTTCGCTCACTAATCCCTGGAAGGCCATGCATATCCCGGTCTCCCACTGCGATAATTACGATTCATCGAATTGTTGGCGCATATGTGTGCCAGTCGTGACATGCGACGCCGGAGGCAGAGGCACACTCTCAATTTGCTGGCAATTTGACATCACGGACTCGAGGATATGTGTCCGATTGGCGTCCTTAATTGGACGAATCTTCTAATTGTGATTTGGAGACGATTCAAGGACTGAATTGTGTTATTATCATTGTGTCTGGTGAAGGGGGGCCGTCTCCCCAATCCGCAATGGCAGGTGGAGTGATTGGCCCCGGGGGCGATCGGATGGACATCCCTGCATGGGGCTAATGAGGGCGGATTTGTGCTGCGGTTGTGGTTGGAATCGAGGTGAGACATCATTAAATTTCGGGTGGCTTTGGTGACATTTGACGGAATAAGGCCTGGTGGCGCTTTCGAAAATGGGAGCAGTGATGTCGTGACGGGATAGGCTGTTGTCTGTGCGCGTTAAGAGGATGCGGAGGGAAATGTGTTTCCTGGTGGTGAAGGAACGCATTGCAGGTCATTTAAGATAGATGAGAAGTTGGCGAAATTATGCTGAAAGAGCAGACTGAATACTGGGTATGGGTGGATAATGGCTGAGGTTCGAGGATCAGGAGGGAAAAGCTTCGAAATTCAAAAGTGGAGATTGGTGAAACTGTGGTTTAAATTGTGGGCAACCATGCGAATTTTGTGTCTGATTCTCTTTCACAGTGGCACCGTCCTTCGAGTCATAGCAGACGGCATGCTGTAGTGAGCAAAAGGCAGTTCAGACAGACAGTTCCTAGTCCACAATACTTAAGAATCAATAAATTGTTGAAAATAGTTGTTCTTAGTTCAGACTTCAGGTTTCTTAAAGCGAGTAGTTGCTGTAGAAGTTAGACTTCCAGCTGATGTGACGAATCACAACCGCGGCACTAGCAATGTCTGGCTTTAGAGTCAGGCACCTAGGTTGCTGTTCGGCGCCCTTCGACTGTAGGGAATTTGGCTTCATAACGAACCAAAAGTCCCTACAGTGGCGGCGAACAGCTACCAAGATGTCTAACTGGAGACTGCATTCTGGTGCAAAGACGTGTCCGTGCGATATGTCTCCTTGTCGGAGAATCGTAGTTCCTGTGGTTTGACCCCAAAAAGCAGAGTTTGAATTAAGGGCAGGCTTTCCTGTTTTTGTCTATCTCAGACTGAATGGCTTTGAATATTTCTCTCGAGCTCAGAGTGGAGTTCAACTCCACAGTATGGTTATCGGGTGATTCTATGGAAGGTTTGATTTTCAATATGGATCCTTGACAGATGTTTGAGTCCAACTACCCATCAGTGGGTGATATGTTGACTGGTTAGACAACATTCAGCACGTTGTGAAGAGACTGTAGCAGTTGTAGCAGAGAGTGTACGTGAAGATTGAGTTGCTGTCGTTCTCAACAGCTTGGCTTGAGGCATTCGACAACTTGGCATATTTTACATAAGGCTCGGCCTAAGACCGTCTTGGTGAGCTTTGGTTTTAAATCGACTGCACTACGAATTATACATCATTTTGGTGAGCACTTAATTTCACCGTTTGCTAAGGTTAATTGGCTGCCTAGATCGTGCGATACCACGCTATGGAAAATTCCGTTAAAGAATTCGCTTATTAGTACATTGCCCTCTCCAAATCATTTTTGGACATTTAAGGTCTTTGTAAGATCGTTAGCAACCTCCGCGACCGCTGTCTGCCGCTATATAAGTCTGGCGGAAATGACTTAACTAGACAAGGCGCTCTAGAGCCAATTTTAAAATTTTAGCGCACATTTTTCTTTCAAAATTTTTGTGTGTCCTTTTGGTCTCTCTTCGGCAATTATTTTCGACTCCACTTCCCGTCGCCTACTTCAACATTTTAAAGCTCTTGTTGCCTTAACTTTCTTGTTAATTGGCCAAATCTTCAAATAAATGGTTTAAATATTCATAAATCCGTCCAACACTAGGCTCATCAAACTGTCCTTAAAAATGGCAAAGGACAGTGTTATGCACAGTCTTTGCCAATGGACATCCCAATTCCGAGATAAATGCCATCAAACTTGTTCCTGAAATTACTCCTGAAAGTTTTGCCTGTGGCAAAGAAACCGGGTTAAAATTATTTGACTTTCATCGTCTTTTTGGTGAAGTTAAAGATAGAAAGACGACGTTTCACTGCAAAGAAATTTAAAGTCAGTGCCAAACTTAACTTAGACTGTGCTACTCCGAATGCCTTAGTCTTCACACACTTTTTGAAGCCTTTACCTTCCATTAAGTTGTGAGTTTCTAAGCTACAGAAAAAAGCCTTTCCCAACATTACACAAGATTCATGTATATTTCCCCAATTTCCGTCAATGTCTAGTAACGATCAATTCAAGTGATGCCTTGGTCAGCCATTCTTGGACCCCTCCCGTCTTGATGTAAAGCCCCACGTTCCCGATGTATTGCCCGCTAATGATAAACATCGGAATACTGCCCGTGTTGACTCGAAAACTCTTAAGGTAGAACGTTCCCTGAAATCACACTCAATCCGTCATCAATCGCCTCTCAGAAATCGCATACGTTCTTACCGCCATCACCGGGCAACGCACAGGCAAGTTGCTGTACTTCTTGAGGTTCTTTGACCACAATTTCGCAATCGTCTGCCGCATAAAGTCCTCGCCCAGGCGGCAGAAATCGAAATCGTACGCCACCACCTGCTTGTAGTGGTCGTTCGCCGGGTTCTTCATCAGCACGTTCACCACTACGTGTAGCTCCTCGGTCGCGTTCACCAGCAGCCGCGAGTTCATCTCCACCGACCGTCCGTCCGAGTTGGGCGTGATGAAGAAGTCAAAGAACGCCATGGTCCGCGGGTTGAACGTCGACGTGATGCGCTTGAACTGCACCGAGGCGATTTTCTAGACACAGGAGGGCACACTGCAGTGAATTTATTGGTTTCCTTGAGTGGACACTCACCAGCCGCTTGCAGTCGGCCGTCAACAGCACCCCCAGAACGAACAGCCCCACTGCGAGTCGCATAATTATCGCACTGCACGGTCTCAATTTCCAATCGGCACTAATGAGGGGCAACTTGCCGCCCTACCGGCGGCTCGATCTCCAGCCCAATCACCAGCCCACTTAACCATATGCTAATGGGGCTCATTACGGCGATATGAGATCTTTGATTAAATCGAGGCCTGTGGCCGTGCGTTCCGTCTCATTAACTTGTGGTGTGGCTGCAGATGCGTTGGAGTAGGCACCAAGGGCTGAGTGTCATGCGGCAGTCGTTTGAGGTTTGCTGGGGCCTGGTCCTGCTCCTGTCGGCCGGTCAAGTGAGCCGTGTGACTTCGTTTGCGCCCTCAGTCGTGTACTTCGTTTTTGCTTTCAGGGGGCTGATGTGAGATTTGTTGCCACGAGCCGCCACTTCAACCCAAAGTTCATCTCGAACTTCACCATTGCGATTGGGCGAGAATCGAACAAGCTGGACTTGGATGTGACGCTGCTCAGGCCGATTCTCAAGCATCTCTACGCCTTCGTGGATGTCCAGGTGCGGCTGAAGGACTCAACTCGGTACCAAAGTCTGTTTAGCGAGCGCTTCGATGTGTGCGAGCTGGTGAATAACGTGTTTGTGGACAACCTGATGAAGAAGTGGTACAGGAACATTCTGAAGTACGGCAATTTCATGGAGTACTGCCCGGTGCCTGAGGTTAGGAGTCCTCCGGTGGGGGAGAAGTTCGCACTGATGGGATTTTTTCTAGGGACATTACTACTTGCGTGGACTGGTGGTGGAGCAGACGAGCTTGGCGATGTACCTGCGGCCAGGGGACTACCGAATCGTTGGCGATGTGTACTTAAAGGAGCCCGGCATGAAGAATGAAACGCTTGTGCTGGGAGTCCTGGATGTTAAGTGGGTGAAATGAAAAACGGGCTATTGTGGGCGGGGTGTTTTGGTGGAATAAAAATTTTTATCTATCTTGTGGCTTACTTTCTTTAGTCCTGGCTATTACTTTGATGTCAATCCGCATGGTCGGAGACTTCAATTTGGATGGTAAGGCAGCCAAGAGTGAGGAAGTGTTGAGTGGGTTTCGAGCTCAAGGATGTATGCTTAACATGCAAAATCGATGTCGCCTAAGTTGAGACTTCATTATTTTGAACTTTGGCAAGGCGCATTCGGCTTTCCAGCACGTATGACTTTTAATTCTAGGCATCTACCGTATTGCTGGGACCGCTTATTTTTCGTAATCATGCTGATCACTCTGTGTATGTGGCAAAGGTTTCTCGAAGTGTCTAAGCAACTTGGGAGAGATCATTCACAGACATCGCTGATAAAAACTGCCAATTTGGTTAATGAATGTTTTTCTAAACGACGAAAAATCACAATCAAACTTTTTGCAATGCGCTACGGATAGACAAATGACAGATGATGAAGTGTTTATGGAGACACTTGTGACATGATTTGTTAATTTTCTTCGGCATTGGAAAACACTTTGCACATGGTTTCTTGAATGTTGGCATTTTGAATCGTATGGTAAATATAATTTGTACTTAAATGTTTTCGTGGCATCGCAGAGCAGTCGTGGATAAATGTGAATTTTAAAGCAAACATTCGTCCATCTTGTAACTTCACACGGCTCCCTACAAGGTTGATCTGTTACAAGCTCAGCATTGTGCAGTCTTAAGAACAACGAAAGTGGAATAAATACCCTAGGATGCTCGTAATTTGTACTTACTTTGTTTTGCAAGGAGGGTAGCCATGAATAAATAGAGGAATTCATAAAAGAAGAGGATATAAGTTCGAGCCCGAAACTGTTTAAGCCACGCTCGACCATAGTCCCCCGTGGAACTATTATCTTGTGAAATTAGTAGGCAAGAGAAACTGAGATTCATTCTGCTAAATTCCCAAAGAAGAAGCAAACCTAAGCCATAAAGACGAATCAGCATAGTTCAAAGATGAAGACTTGGAGGCTTGAAGATTCACCACAAACGCAAGAAGAACTTGCAAAACAATTCCGATCGTTAGAAAGCAACGAAATTGATCTGAAAGGTACGAAATTGGGCGCCGTATGAATTGAAGGCAAAGAAAAGTTTACAATTCGGAAATACTGCTTGAGCGTTAACAAAATATATCGTTTTTACATCCATCGTGACTGATTTCCATCACTAGTCACAATCTGATACAAAAACGTTTTCACCACGTGGGCATAATTGTCTACGGCCTGACCGACTATTTAGAAAGCTATGCTGTGTTTTTCGTGGAAGCAGGTGGATGTGGTGAGTGAAATTGTTAATGAAAAAGTCTTCTACAACTGAAAGAAATAATCACAAATGATGTCTATAATTGACAAATAATGCGTTTGGACCGATCTTTGATGAAAATATGGCCACGCACGCGACAAACTAACTCAAAATATACTTAGAAACGCTAGAATGGAATTCCTTCCTCAACTTTCTATCTTAGACCTTGCGCTTTGACTTCACTATATGATCAACATTTTTCCAATTATGATGAAGTCTTTGCAAAAATTGTGGATAAACCGACAAATCGCAGAGTTCATCTCTTTCCAGAACAATGAAAAATGTTTGTATGCATGGACAATACTTTTGCCTTTGCTGACTTTTTCCTGAAAAAAAGTGAAATACTTACTTTATGATGTTACATGTAAATAACAAGAAGCTATCATATCAGTCGTCGACCATGATGACAGCTTCACCGAACGACCTTACATGTAAACCCTAATGACGAAATCGTGTTCTCTGTGATCCTTGGGTCCACCTTAATCGAATTACTCACAGCACTCAATGCGTACTGAATGGGTATGAAGAGCTTCTATTTGGTTGCGAAATTAAACTGAAGGACTTCTCCACTCGTAACACAATAAAGTCGCACGCAACATTAGTATGCGTTGAAAAATCAAGACTCTGGTGTCTTTTGGATTGTAATACCACCCAATTTATTTATTGGGTGGACGCTTATGCAGGTGAACATGAAGACAGCAGTCGCATGAGAATAGAAACAGCGTATATATTTTAAAAGAACTTAGCCCAAGCTCAAGATTCGAACAATGTCCTAAGCATAAGTGCTTGTTCCAACATATTTGACATTTTAAAGTCTTAACTTTTTACTCGAATTTCCGATTTGTGTTTTTATTAAAAGCGAACATCACTTTGTACTTTTAACGTCTATTAGAATTTAAAATGTCCTTTAAAATGAAAACCTTCACCACAAGTAAGCCTCTTAGCTTGCCTATATTCTATCAAACCCGCATGTAGAGTCCCCTGACATCCATTAGGTTCCACAACTCATATATTTGCAATCAAATGCCTTTTGAAGATCCTCCTTGCGTTATTCTTATCTCAAAAACATCAACATCCTGCATGGTGACTTTCATTAAAATCAGTCCAACCGTCTTAAAGTTATTTGAATTTAACTTTCCTTTGACAGCGAAATTACCAAATTTACAATTTCGCCTAAAAGTCGACAAAAAATCGAATGATATCAACTCACATTTCACACTGAAAGCACTCAACAAA
The DNA here is from genome assembly GCA_944738645.1 of Eristalinus sepulchralis. Lineage (NCBI taxonomy): Eukaryota > Metazoa > Arthropoda > Insecta > Diptera > Syrphidae > Eristalinus > Eristalinus sepulchralis. The sequence continues at coordinate 2,261,972 of OX122885.1, read as the reverse complement.
ATCCGTCGGGTATCTTGTTTGAGAGTATTTTCCTCTAAAACGGTACGTCTTAGGTAGTCAAAGGCTTGTGAAGTGGCTGCTAACATTTGGCAGTTGGTGCCAGCAGTAATTCTTGGCGGTCTTAACAAGAACTAGTGCAGATCAATTTGGATTTCTTTCTCGTTGACGTTCATTTTGCTAGATTTTCTTGCACAGAAAGAAATATGTCAGATATTTGAAAACTCCTCAAGCTCCAATTCGTCTTCCACACTGATCTGCTCAGTGATCATCGCCACTGAAACGAGGAAATCCTCTTAGAAACGCATAAAACCACCATTCGGCGTAAATCCGAAAGAAAATGTATCATCCGCAGTGAACGTTGATTAACTTTTTGCCGAAATTAATTCGCTCCCGTCTCGCTGGAGGGCGGGATCCACCCAGCTGCGATTGAGCTAATTCATTTCCTTGCCTCTCAGCCATAAAATCCTTCCCGGACTAATTCCCGAAAAATTAATTCCGAAATTCTAATTTGAAATAATAAAATCCCCGCCCACTCGACAGCGATTTCCCCCCATCCTGCTCACATTTGCAACTAAATTAATTTTCACCAGTCCCCTCCAGTGGGTGGGGGGAGGAGGGTGAATTGAGAGCAGGGGCCATTTTCAATTCAATCGCAACCCCCACCCTCTGCCTGTTGTACATCCGCAGAAACTAGAAAAGGTGTCACAGAGTCATGTATCTTTAAGCCGGACATGTTCCCAGATAAGACTCGCAACCACCTCCACCCCCATCGTGTGGACTTAAAGTACATTCAACAAAAAGCCCTCCAAATGGATACCTAGATTTAGACTTGCCTTGCAAACATGCCAAGCGGCGGGAGAAATCGAGGCAGCACAGCTGGGGCAAAAAAAAAAAAAACAGAGCAATAGGAAAGTAGGAACGCACAACGTATAAATCCGCAATGTCCTTTCAATCAGGATCTCTGGGGTTTCCATGTGTCGTCTCTGTATGTGTTTGTGTCCTGTCTGTAATGGGGAATGTGCAAGTAGAGGCATGGGCCTCTGTGACGTGTCGAAACCACCAAAAAGTGGGCGCGTTGCACCGCGCTGAGACAACAGAAACGAAAAAATGGGAAAGTCGGAAAAAGCACTGCGAAGGAGTGAAGAAAAAAGATCCAAAGGAACACTGACAAAAAGGGTTAGTATACCGCTCCAGTACGATGCACCATAAAAGGAAACAGAATCAGAGCCCCCAGACCCCGTGGGCCAGGACAGATTTGTCACCTTCACGCGGTACACCCAGCACACGTCAGTCAGTCGACCGGGTTGCGCGCGGGTGTGTGTGTGTGTGGATGCACACACGTGTATAGGTGTCGAGCCGGCAACGTGTTACTTCACTGCGCAGATAGGCATGGGGGCGTCTCTCCAGGACATGCAGCAAAAATGCATTCCGTGCGCATGCAATAAACCTGTCACACTGATGAGTTTATGAATTTAATGAGCGAAAGCTTGCCGGGCACATCCCTGGAGCTTGGCCGTGGCCAGCCGGCCTGGAGATATACAACCAGGGGATTGGCCAACGGCTGAGGGATGTATGACTTTTCGGCGGCCTGCGATTGGCTGTGGCCAGACACTGGGGCTGAGTGCGCATGATAATGGCTTTTTGAAGTCGACTACCTACTGTGTGGGGGGCTGTACGGCAGCTTGTGTTGGTGGGGGCGAAAGTTAAGAAAGTTTCACTGTTTTGTTTGCATTGCAGGGTGGAGTAATGCCGCTTGGATGGGGGTGGCAGTTTGGTTGGTTCTGCGTGGGGGATGATGTGATGAACAGTGGCGTAGGGAATTTTCGATGCGAGAGGGAGACCTATCTGCTGGGAAATTTTGGGATATCGGGATGGCTAGTAGGGAGTATACTGGGGGAGTAGGGATATTCTTTGACTGTGAAAATGAAGCGGGTCCATCGTGGAACTCCAAGTGGCAAAAGTCAAGAAGTGGAGTTTTTGAATGTAAAATGTTCTCAGCCATAACATGAAGGAGCTGGCCTAGTCCTTTTCCAAATAAGCCCACAATTTGGGGGCTCATTTTTTGCATCAGCAAGTGAACGTTCTCGACAGTCTGAGAAGGAAGTGGACTTGTCCAAAGAAAATCCCTAATCTAATGGGTAGAAATTCGCTTTTGAAGAAAAAACTGAATTTACCCGAAGATCCCTTTCTGCCTCCCACAAACTCCCTACTCCCCAAAATTCTTCACAATCCACAACCAACCAGCTGGCTCAGCAAAAAATTTCCCTCAGTGTATCAAGCTTTGCCTGACACGCAAAGTTCCTTCCCAACGCCAGGAGCTTTCATCACACAACCATGCCATGCCAAAGCTTACACAGCTTTTCGTTCTCCCAACAAGTTCGACGAGCACTTCTTTGCAGCGAAAATGACAATCGCACTGCCAAACAATACCATGACCTGAATTCCCTCAACGCAACAACGGGCGGCGAGGACTTCTTCGTGTCCTGCCACACAGTAACTTCGGCCTGTGGTAGGTTCTTTGCACTGCAGCTCGGCAGCAGAGCTCATCAAGGACGCGTTCGCGGCGAATTCGGCTACACAGACGCAAAAACTGAATTTCCCGCAACGTCAAACATGTTTCTCGGTGGGGAGCTCTCTGCATGGCGGGCGCGCGCTCTCTCTCTCTCTGTCACGTCATCATCGCCAGTGAATGGGTGGCTGGTCCTGTTGGTAGGCTCCAATCGAACCTCTCAACTTGAGTGCGGCACAAGAAAAAAAAAAGCGGAATAGGGCACCTCTCTTACATCCATCCAGCCAGCGACGACAATACGACACAAACACACTGCACTACATTGGTGTGTCGATCCTGCCTGCTCCTGCTGGTGCTGTTGTCGTGTGCCGTTGTCATTGCTACCAGTACCTACTCCATGGACTGGATGTGGAAGAAATCAACGGCCACCGTCAGCCACCAGCCATTGTAGCCAGATAGCAGCCAGGATAGTTGTAATAAGCCAAACGTTAGTGTATCACCGACATCCCTCGGTCACAGTAGAGTCTCGATATCCTTTTTACAAACATCGCTCTCTCGCACACACATCATTTTTGCACTGATTTCCCCGAAATTTCTCACGGACTCTTCAGTTGATTTCTCGGCGGCGCGGCATTTTGTTGAAGTGTAAAATTACAGACGGTCACCTGTGCTACAGTTTAGCGTGAAGTACGGTTGCGAGAGGATGCGTTGCCTGGGTACGAGTCAATTTCCAGCGAAATTGTGAAGACAATTGACGGAAAATTGAGAAAGGACTAGCGACGAGTCGCGGCGGTTTGAAGAGAAGTGAAAATCGCGTTTATGTTTGTTTTCTTCTTTTCTTGTTTCTTGTTGCTTTGTCCGGCGGTGTCCTTGTCGCAGGACCTGGTTGTGTAAATAAATGCAGAAATTCATAAATTCACAAAAATCTATCAAATATCTAGATGTATCCTTGTAGTAGTGTTAATCAAAACTAGATCGTATCGAGTCCTTAGTTGAGAGTATCCTTTTTCTTTCTGTCTCAAAACACCGTTGTTGTCGCTCGCTTAAAGTGCTCCGGTTGTGAACTTACGTAGATTGTAGGAAAACAGAAAATCAAACAAACATAAACATATCCCTTAAGGACCTGCACCCAGCCTGTGGAACATTTTCGATTGAGTAAACAATCGCGACTGTCGCACAGGACATTCGAGCGAGAAATTGTTAGAAAATATCCCCCTCAATTCGCAAAAGAATATAAATTCTGTTCAAACTTGTTCCGTATCCTTGTTGCGTTGCGGCAAGTGGCAGCAAGAATCGAAAGAGTGGAAAGAGTCCAATATTTTACGAGCACTTTGCTCCGCCCGAACGGAAAATACAACATCTGCACGGTAGCGGCGACGGCTGAAAGAAGGAAGTTGTCTTAGACGCTAGGACGAACGAACCACGTGCTTGCTGCTTCGTGTCGTTCGTGTGGCGAAGGACGACGACGAAGAAAAACGAAACCGAAGTCCTTGTGTTTGGCTCGAATCCCTTCTGGTAGGAGCGTGTTTTCGTGAGTGAGTGAGCCGCCTGTGGATTTTCTTTTTCCGGTGCTGGCAAGTGTTTTTCACCCGAAAAAGAAGTCGGAGTCTGTGTGTGAATTTTTCTTTTTGTTTCTGTGCATCAACCCGACTCGAGGCTGAAGTTCAGCTGTTGCTGGTGGTTGGAGCTTGGAATCCTGGAAGCTTGGTGAGTAAATTGTGAATTTTTTCTTTTGCCGCTGTGTGTGCGTTTTTCCTTAGAAAAGGCCCCGGCAGCAGCAAAATGCTTCGGGCCTGACTGGGGCGAGGGACGAGCGTAGTAAATCCTTTTTGAATGAATATACAGCATTCTGCATCATTAGGTGAATTGAGAATTTTGATTGAATGCAGAGAAATGCAAACACGGAGATGAATAGATCAGGCGGAAAATATGCACACCCACCCTCACGGGTGCACGAGGTTGTGCATTGGAGTGCACTGAAGGCAGTTGGCAGCTGGTAGCTGCTGTCTTGTTGGTCGGCCGAAGTCACTTTGTATCGGATGAGTGGATTTTAAAGAGATTGAAGAGGAGACGTTTTATAGGCGAACGGAGAGGGGGAGGCGTCGACCCCGGAGGGGTGTGGAGAGAGTTCAAAATATTTTATGGTAGATTGTCCGAAATGAGTGTCCTCAATGAGACTGCTCGTTGCTGTGGAGCAGTTAATTTCACGTTGATTCTCGGAATTGAAAAGGACGGCTGATGGACGGGAGGGGGGATCTGTGGTGTGCTAAGGAGAGGAACGTAAATTGTGGATATGGTTAGACTTGTGGGTTTGAGGCGTCAGGAACAGAGTCGTTAGGGGCTTTGAATGGGGTTGGCTTATGGTTCGCCTTTGTCTTCTCATCCTGGATGTGGGAAATTGCTTGGAAGAGGAAACAGAATGTCTCGTCTTCTATCTCATTGCATGAAGCACTTTATTCCCCGTAAGCCCGGTTTTGAAGACCTCCTTCTTGGGACACCTCCTTTTTGAAACAGCAAATTCGATCGATTATGCTGTTGGGGTCCTTGGTGGGCGATTTTCTATTGTGAGGAATGAAATTAAGTTTTTGATAAAGTAGCACTTGGACGTGATACAAAATTGAGATGCTTAACTGACTTTGGTCTTTAAAGATTTTGATTAAAAGCAAAGGTGAGGAAATTTAAATTGTCCTATTTGGACTTTATTTGTGTGTGTAGTTACACCAGAATCCCTTAATACTCCTCTGTTTTGTATATTTCGATACAAGAAGTATTCAGCAAGCTTCTCCTTGAAGGCAATGTACACGCCATGAAGATACCGAATCAGTTCATATATCGAAAAGGACAATTTTTTAATATCCTGATTGCTAGGATCGATTTTACATCTTAACGCCCTCCTTATGAAGCGCTTAAATGGGTGCCTGAATGTTTCCCTAAAAAGGATCCGCTTTGTTCTTTGTTCTTGCTTCTTCAACATCTCTCCAAGTGATCTTCTAGAAACACACCGCATCTGAGCATTTCCAAGTATGTTTGAGAACGGTGAACAAATTGAGTTGAAGAGTGCTCATGGTGGAAATCACATTTTTCTGAACTTCTGTCCTTTATATTGTCGTCTTTCGCGCACCTCAGTGATAGATTAATTGTCTTTAAATAGTTGACGAGGCAGACGCCACATAACGTGTAACTTTGGGCAGTCTCCACAACTTTCTTCTTTTCCATTTGCTCTGTCAGTGTTTTTGCATGAGAAGCTACAATGCGATGAATGGGAGCTACACGAAGTTTTAAAGGATTCGAAATGATCGGTAAATCGTCAATCCTCTATCCACATGGAGGTTTGGTGGAGCACCTTAATAATAATAAGGTTGGCTCTACAGCCCACAAGGGACCAGGGCCTAGCTTCTACAACAAAAATTCCTGTTGTGCGTGCTACTGTTCGCTCACGACTAGAAGAGACCTACAGTTCGTAGCCAATAGAGTTTCCTGATTTTTAGTCAATCCCAACGCTTGTCATCTTTTATGGAAATGAGTTCATAAGTGTTTCTGAATGATGCAGCAAGCTGGTAACTAAATATACGCATCCAAGCAATGTTTCAAATTCAGTGAATATTTGTCAGTAAGACGAGGTTACCTTCCTTGAAGCGACGAAACCAATCATGGCATACTGTTTCACTTAGAGTTTAATCTTTGTGAACTCTGACGAAGGAATCTTTAGCGATGGATTTGTCATTACGATCTGTGTGCTTTGATTCCTCCATACAACTGCAGTTGTGCCCCTGGACAACAGAGTGACCAAGGCATGTTAGCATTTCTTCAAGCTACACCATACACTCCTTCTGCCATGTACTACACTTATTGTGCTAACGTCGAAAAGCGCTGCCGAAACCCTTCCTTAGACCAGACCAAAAATTAAGGCATAATCAAATTGGCACATATATCGTATCAATTTTGTGACTAAATAAGGGGGGGTCAGCATGCTCTCCTAATTCGTTTCTTAGCGCACACACCAACCTACACAAGCTTGAAAGAAGAATCATTAAATACTCCAAAATATAAGAAACTTCCTTGACCTTAAGGATGTGCTGAGTTGCAGTAGAAATTATACGTTTAGACATTGAATTGAGTTGACTGCATAATCAATGCAGTCTCTGGAAGGAATGGCTTTCAGATTTAAAGCAGATTTAAAAGATCTTTTCTTAAGCCTTGCTTCATTTACAAATATAAGAAACCGAGACCATCTGTTTTATATTTAAAGACGATGTTCATTCAGTTTTTAATTTTCTATTTATTTTATGTAAGGTCCTTAGGAATGATAACAAAATTCAGACGAACAAATTTATAACTCTTACGTGCTGTTGAACAAAATTTTGAATAAAAATAAATGAGACCAGAATTTTAGATCATGACATTTTGCATGGCAGGGCTTGGAATGAACGTGATTTTTGATTACGGGATTGCAAAGCTTGGAGAAAGAGATTCTAGATCATGAGACTTAAGTGCAAAGGTTTTTGGTATCATGGTCTTCGATCTCTGGATTTTGGATTTCGATAATGTCCATGCCAAGACATTGCATTCTGATCTTTTGAACCACCGAATCTTGAAATTTAAAGTCTTGAATTTGCCTATTGGAAAATCCTCCATATTTTAGCTCATTAACGCTGCTGCCTTTATTTCACCTTACCTCTCTAAGCAAAAACAATATTTCAACAGTTTTCCTACCCAACACAACCGTGCTGTAAACAAGGAACAGATAAGTTACCTCTCTTTATTAGTTAAGCCTACACTGCAATTTCTTTTTATAGACTAAACAAATAAATTAACATGTGGAATACCTTTTGAAACCTTTTGTTCCATCGTAGAAATTGGCCCTGAGGCATGATGCAAGTATTTTCTTCTCATAAGTATGCACCTCGAGCGGCTTCTCAGGTAAAAAGGATAGCCATTATCCTGATCACTGATCTTTAATCATTATAACTAGCTGAAAGTTGTCAAAAACCAAACGGAAATAATGAAATGAGTTGCACTTAAGCACATAAGGGACCAGAGCTTCTGTAGCAACTTCTCGTGTTATGCGGTGAAATGGTGCTCCCACGAGTATAGGGAGTTTATTTCCGACTCCGAATGGCGATATTTGAGATGGTCGGTACTTCTTGAATATAATAATTCGAAAGAGGCGAGACCATGAAAAATTTTGAGTTGATCATTTAGGTGGGTATCAAACCTGGGACCTATAATGAAGTGCAAATAGATGAATTTTTACGTCTGCTTGGTAGTTGCTTTCCCTTGGAATATAGCACTCTACTCTCCTATACTCCAAAAAATTAATTAAACTATTGGACTGGCAACTAAGAGGAGAGAGGATTTCACTTATAGATGGCTTAGTTGAATTTATAATTTTTGTTAGTTTGTTTAGTCGCAAAAAAGTTGTTTTGGCTTGGACTCAGACTGACAAGATGACGTGACGCTTTGAGAACTACAAATTGTCGAGCGCACCTTGTATTCCTTAAGCCACTAGATTGTAATTTGTTTCCTGTTTAATTGTTGTTTATTTAAAACTCAAAGTATGACAGAGGTTCAGTATTGGTCCATTGTATGCTTACGTGAACCCTGAATTATCTACAAGAAATACGGCTTGCTCCTTTGATGAGAGTAAGCTCACCTAGACAACCAGAAGCCTCAAAACGTGCTCCACTTCAACTTCTTCGAGTACTGGTGAGAAGGAGATGAAGATCGTTACCTAGGCGCTTCAATTGCGGTGCAAAAGTGGTGGAAGACTCTATGTTCTGCCTTCTCAGGGCCCATTCCCCATCCCATTGGTTTGTAAGAAGGATACTTTTCAGTTGTGTTGGTTCCGTTTTCGATGTCTAAAACGTATTTAGGCCTGTAGTACCCTTGAAGCTCTTGCGTCGTCCACGAGCATAAACGTTTAGTTAGTTAATTATATACGCCTCTGCTGCCCTTCTGCTACATATGTATGCATCTCCGAGCTGTCCTCCAGCTTGAGCCTTCTTCTGAAGAAGATTTAAGACACAAAGCGTCTCCGTTCCCTAAAATCTTTATTCTCCCTCTCTATCGTACTCATGGTTAAGGTTCTTCTCAAGCCGTCCGTGTCCCCTGGTTTTATCAGCGATAGTTGAACCAATTACTTGACATCTCAATCCCATACATCTCCCGATTCCAATCTTAATTCAAGTGTCTCCCGCGACTGCATTAAACATTCGCAAACTTGTACACACGGAGGACTCATCTATGCGCAAACATCCGCTCATGCAATGCAAATAATTCTTTTTTGCAATTCTTCATGCAGCCCCGCACAGCAGCAGCAGTTTGCTTATTTATTTGTCTCGCTCGGAATATCGGACAAAGGACTCTCCACCAGCAAGCATAACTGCAGTGACACTGCAGTCGTTGTATATATCACCGCCCTCGCCGCTCAGACAGACACGCTTTTCTTGTAGAAAATGCTTTTCTAATTCGATTTTCGGTGTACAGCAGTGGAAAGGACAATCATACTAAACCGTTTCGGAAGCTATAAAACCAACATAAGGCCGCAACAACGATGGGGAGCAAAAGTCAAACAACACACCACAGCCACCATCGTCACCGCCGCCACCGCGCGCCGCGGTCCGATGAACAAAGTCCGATAATAAAATTTCCATAAATAAATATGATGGCGAAAGTTTCCTGCACTAACAGCCCCCGGGCTCCGATGATGGCCGTCATTAGGATTCTATATGGCCCCATCACCGCGGCTACCGGTGCCGATACGGATTTCGAATCAAATTCGGTCAAAGGATGTTGTTTTTCGGCTCGTAACTGTGACAAGGACATTTCGGGCTGTGAGTGTGCGGCCGGGAATTTCTTAAAAATTCAGTTTTTCTTTACGATAATGGAACGTCGCCCACCGCGCGTCAATGAGGCGGAAATCCTTTCAATCCGTTCGCGAAAAGGATACCGGGCGGGGGGTGGAGAGCGTGTGTCTGCTGCGGGTGGGTCATGAATATTGTTTACGTAAATTTGCAACCGATAAAGCTCATTGTCCGGGGGGTGGGGCGGGGATGGCGGTGAGTGGTGGCGGTGTTGCGGGCTTTGTCGGTCTGTCTGCCTCGCCTCACATGAGTTTCTCTCTGTGTGTCGGTGGGTGCCAGCTGAAGGTATCCTTATGGCTGTAGCGCCTCATAAATTGTTTTCTTCCTTTCGCTGTCGCTCGCCTCCTTTGTTGTCCCCGTTGCTGTCCTCTCCGTGGTGTCCCCTTTGCCGTCTCCATTGGCGCGGCAGAGAGGGAGTAGTGTAGTTGTCGCATATAAAGTGGCGCGTTGGTCGTTATGACTCTTCGGGGCGTGTTTATTGTTTTAATTTGCAATGCGAACATGTTTTATTGAATTTCGATTGCGTTCGCCGATGAAGACGGCGGCGGCCGGCGGTGGTGGAAGGACGGACGTGCCCCGGCGGCGGCGGCAGCGGGCGATTCGCCACGAATTTGCTTACTTAGTGGAACAAATGGCTTCTCCGCGGGGGCATTCAGAATATTTTATTTAAATTAGGCTATCACGGTGTGTCGAGGGTGGGGCGGGGTGGGCGGATGAATTTATTTCCGAAGGCAATCGGTTTCTGAAAGTTCGAGTCGTAAGGAGATTCCGTTCTCTGGAGATATACCTGCTGATTGGGGAAGGGAGGATTTGCAAGTGCTATCGGCGATATTTCTTCACCCCTGCGACGGAGTGGTGGGGGGGGGGGGGGGGTAATTTTTTGGGGATAAACAGGTACTTTTGGAAGATAATCGCCTGGGAATTGGTGAAGGTGATACAGGTTTGGCTATTTCAAGAGGGTTCTAGTGGACGTCACTCGGATGTTGGGTAATGAATTGGAAAATGTGTACTTGAGAAGATTTTTAATTAAGTTTCATACGGTGAGGAGATGGCGCTTCGAGTCGGGAGTCGTGACTTTGGAGTGAATGTCGAGAGCTTGCCTATGCACGTGGAGAAAAATTTTGTTAAATAGTCGACGAAATGTTGTTGGTTTTGATTTTTAAAATTCCCAATGAATCAGTCATGAAACTCCTTCCACTAATCCAGGAACAAGCTGTTTAAAGACCAGGTCTTCCAAATAATTAAGAAATATGGGTAGTTTCTCAGCCAGGGACAACGTGTTTTAAGCTCTGGTGTCATTGCTGTTCAAAAGTCCTTCCGGACTGGTAGAGTTCGAATACTGACAGCCTTTCTTGTTAATTGTCTCTTAACAAGAAGTTCTGGAGTTGCTCAAAAACCCCCATACTTCTCGAAGATCTTCGTCAAGCCGATGCATTTGCAGGACAAAAGTGCCTCAAGAGCTTCAGTTTTGGCAACCAAACCCCCCGTTTGAACGACGCTTCTCGAAGATCTTCGTCAAGCCGATGCATTTACGGGACAGAAGGGCCTTCAGAGCCTCAGTTTCGACAACCATCCCGACGGTCTTCTTTTAGGCGCTTCATTTTTGACGGAAAATTCTTTAAATCCCCCTTAATGTTGACAAACAACCTGCTTACGAAGTCAATTCAATCACGGTATTTGCAAATAGTTCCCTTTCGCAACACAGTTGTAGCATTTTTTATGTTTATTTTCCCCCGTCCCCGCGGCTCCCTTACCGCCCACCCGCCCACAGGCAGGGGTTGAATGAAATCTGCTGTTGGTCAGTAGAAAACAAAGGATTTGACTATTTCAATGCGGCAATACGCTTGAATAGTTTCACACAACACAGGACACAGCAGAAAAATGAATAGAAAATCAAATAAACATATAAAATTGCTGAAAACAAAAATAAACACATAAACAGATGCGCGCACGTGTGTGTGGGTCTGCGTCCACATAAAACAACAAGAACCGAAGCAATGAAGTAAAATATAGTTGAGCGGCGCAGAAAGACGAGGGGTTAGCAGCAGTTCGTCCTGCTGCTGCTCAAAAAATAAAACAAAAAAATCGCAGACAAAAAAAAGTAGGATCACAAGCGAATGATTCCAATCGACTGTTCTGATTTTTTAGCACAGATTCGTCGTTTTTATGTTTTTTTTTTTTTTGGTGCTGTCCGTCTTGTTTTTGTTTTACATTTCACCCGAGTGGAGATGTGGAACGCGATACCGGGAGAGTGCGATGCAAGTGATGCAGGACACTGGGCACACACAGGACACGGCCATTTGTATCTGTTTAATGTTTGTCCGGCAATCTGGGCAATATTTGCCCAAGTGAGTTATTTTTTTTTTGGTTCAGCATCCTGTTGTTTTGTGACGTTTTTTTGCCTTTGCCGGCTTGTCTGAAAAATTTAACGTTTGGTCAGAAAAAGAATTTCGTCCCTTTTTTGGATTTATTTGAGTCGAGAGATAATATGGATGTATGCACGCGTTCCATGAGAAGGGGAGGGAGGCGAGGGTGAAATAGTTGAAATTTACAAATGTACTTCGTGCCTGGTTTGATGGTGGGATTGTTGGCACCAGCCGAAGCCAACACTGTTTGACTCTTTAAATTGAGTTGTGCGGCGGGGTGGAGATGGAACGGGAGGAAATGCCGGCCGATAAGCGGAACGTGGTTGAGATTAGATAGATTTCTTTTGAACGTGCGACTCTGATTTGCCGCTTTATACGTGTTGGCGTAATGAAGTTGTTGGCAAGGGAATGAGTTTTGGTCACGATTGAAGGGAGAGGATTTTTTGTGGGTACGAAAAATCGGGGTCGAAAGATGATGTAAGCAGCCGGAAGATATTTTAGCAGGCAGCGCGAAGATGCGGACTTTTAACACTTGGATTGATGTTTGGCGTCATCTCATCTGTTCGGAGATGACTAACTGTTATGTAATTTTAGACTTTGCAGTCTAAAGCAATTGAGGGAGTCAATTACAGTTCAAAGTCATAGGCGATATTTTTAAATTTTAGTATTCGCACAGAGTTACTTTACTCCGAAAACGGAAAGATTACAATTCTTGCTTTTTTATCTATAGGTAACGAAATGGTCTTTGTAAATATTGCAACGGTGTTAATTTGGCATTACTCCGAAAGACTCCGAAATACTCCGAAATTCAAAAATAATTACAAAATACTTCAAATACGAGTGAAACCGTGGAATTTCAATGAAGTTTATTTGCTAAAGGCTTTGACAGCTTTTACTTCAAACCAATACCCGTTCGTAGTCATGTCACTTCATCAGAAGAATGGTCTTCTGAGGGATTCGCATTTAACATGAATCTCAATTGTGATTAATTTCATAGAAATTCTGAAGGGCAAAAAAGAACTTTAACGGAAGTTCTCTTCCCGCTTCGTGAACACAGTGCATCGATGAGTATGTGGGGCCGATAGCTGTATCCTTTGGGATTAATCGCTACACTCTCGCTTGTAAGTGCTACAGCTCTGTTACTACTGTTGCCGTTCCGTGCTGCTGCTGCATGTCGTATGCATCGATCCTGTCATTTTCGTTAATTTTTTCTTCCCTTTACCACTGCGCACAGGAATATGCAATGAAATACAAAAAACCAGCCAACAGACACAGAAACGAACGCATCACATGTGACATTCTCCTTGTTTTTTTTCGTGTTTGCAGTTTTTGCCTTCTGGTCGACGTATCCTTCTGGAAAGGAGAGCACAAACAAAAAAGATATAATTTTATGCGATTAAAATCCAATTGAGATAAATGATGAAAAATGACTTTTAATACGTTCCCATCAGCCGGGCCGAACTGTGTGTGCACTTGCATGTGTGTCTGTGTTTGGTTATTATCCCCCTTTGTTGGTGATAAAGAATTTTTTCCCTCGTTGGGGGCAGGCGCTCCTGCAGGGGTGGCTTTGATTTCTCAATCAAGAAGTAATATTGGGATGACAATTCATTGAAAACAAGTCCACTTTTTTTAGCGGGTTTCAGGGAACTCTACCGTGTGTGTGAGCCCGGGGTGAATGGATGCGCGCCATTGTTTGGGCATTAAGTCACAGCAGTTGGGCGCACCGACAAAAAAAACACACACACACTCGGAGGGTGAGAAATTATTTTTCGATTGTTTTAAGGATAAAGCGGGGTGGGAGCATTTACTGACTTTAATTGTTCACACGAGTGTGCGAACGCATCGTAGGTCGTCGTATATCAGCGGCTTAAGTAAACAGAAAATTAAATTTGGGTTATCGGGGATCGGTGTGCAGATAGAGGAGTGACGGCAAGGAATGAGTGATGGATCAGCAGGTGGAGGTGTCAGCTGGAGTTAATTGATTCAATCTTTCGGGATGATGACTTTGTCATTGCGGGAGAATGGAATTCACATGGAAGGTGAATCCTTTTGTGGTCCGGAGACAGATGGTGATATGGGTTAAATTGATGGGGATTGAGGTGTGAACGGCTGATTGGGACAAGTTTGATGGCATCAAAAGTGCGGTATTGCTGGAGGGAAATGCCTCGTGTTGAGACAGCAGACTGGATGGGACGTGGTCGTTTAAAGTGGTACTTTAGCAATGGATGAGTTCTGATTTCTGATCAAGACTGTTCTTCATCTCAGAAATCTTGAACAAGGGGTTGAACGTACATATTGCAAAAAGCTATAAACAGATATTTGGTTAAAAATATCGCATTTAATCTATTTTACAGGACTCCGAAAAACTCCGAAAAACTTAATTAGTTTATATTGATATAATTAAGAACGTGTAAATGTAAATATTTTGGTGTATGAGTATGAAAATCACATTATTGCACACGAAATGTATTAAAAGGTATCGTTCAATACCCTCCCTATTGGAAATTACTTTACTCCGAAAGTTTATAATGGGCATTTACACATTTTTCGTAAGCAGTTGCACACTTGAAGCTTAATTTCAATGTGAATACATATTATTCGGTTCATTTTATGTGACTCCGAAAATTCCTATATACTCCGAATCAGATAAATTAAAACGGCTTCTTCCGTAATCTGTAGCACTTTAGATTTATAAGTTACAAAAATGTTTATGTCATCTAGTAAGCATAAATGTCCGTCACTTTCCTCTCCAGGTCAGGTTCGAAGCTGTACTCAAATGGAGTACTTCCGAAAAGAACTCCAACTGATTCTCAATTCCAGTCCCTCACTCAAGCCATTAAGAAATTTTGACACAATTCACTTTGACTGTCCGAAAGCATCACAACCACTTGATTCCCCTCAATTGCATCCAATTTACTGCAGAAACCAAACACCTGACCCCTCGAAATACGTAATTGTCCAATAAAATCACAGATATTAACCGATCCCTCATAAACACCAATTCGAGAGCCATAAACTGAATCCGAAAGTGCCATCCCTCCCGTTCAATCTGCGCTCTATCTCAGTTCGTTCGTCGTTTATCTCTGACCCATAAACTCTGCCCGCCCCTCAGTCTCCATCTCGTGTCCAGTGAAACGCATCCCCATATGACGCTCACAGCCATCGAGTCAACGAGGGGGATATCTGGTGCCAGTCTCCTGTTATCCTTGATCTGAATTGAAGAGTCCAATTAAATGTTTTCGCCTGCGTTGTCCTGTCACCTTTTGATACCAATACCCGTTTGCTGTTAATGGACAAGGGGCAGGAGAGCGGCTATAATCCAATATGGCCCACTGATGTTAATCTAGCCATCTCCAAGGATCACCATCCACCATCGTCATCATCATCAGCATCATCCTCATGACCGTCGCCATCATCGTCACGGTCGTCGTCGTCCTCCAGTCGATTAAGATTCATCCCCGGGCAGTGGCAGCAGCAGCAAATCATGTGCGATAGACACGAGTGTATGCCTGCGAAGGGATGGCAGCGCGCCCGCCCGGTGGGTGGATGGGGTTTTTTTTTGTGAAAAATCACTGCGACCGGATTGTATCCATCAGAGATGGCCTCGATATTCCGAGTAATTTTTAGAGAGGAGTCCCATCGCAAGGATGTCCCGTTTTTAATGGAATACTGCTGCCTGGCACACTCATTCGCTCGCCTACCACATCCTTCGCAAAACATCGAATTAATTGCTGGATCTTGTTATTGTGGTATCATCCCCAAAACTGAAGTGAACCGAATCCGTTCCCAGAGGATGAAGTAGGTCTGCAGCGGCGGGGAGCAACACGAACCTATAAATCGCTGTCCAGATAAGTACTAATAGATGTCGTTTTCACTTAAGCCCCCAAAAAAGACTGTCCAGGACAGCGACAACGGCGGAGACCGAGAAAGTCCTCTCGCCTGAGTGCCTATAAAAATAAACCCAACTGTCGGCCTCATTCCTACTTCTGTATGCGCCGCGAAATCTGGTTCAATATACGAGACAAGAGCACATCGAGTGCCGAACGACTATCGACCATCGACCATTGACCACGGGCCACAGAGACAGCCCGGGACAGCGGTGGTGATGCATATAAAGTTTAATGAGCCGCAATTAATCGTACACGACACTATAAAAGCATTAAAGCGACGAACCAACCAACCGGGCTGGCCACAGAGCGGGGAAAAAAGAAAGCGAACGCAACCGCCGCCGCGTGGCGATAGAAAGAATCCATGGCTGCGCCGAAAAGCCCGTAAATGACTGCCATAAACGAGCCCCCGATGCGTTGACGATGAGGACCCAAACGAATCCCCATTCAATCTGCAGACAAATTGAACGCATGACTGTGGTTGTGGACGAGACCCCCTTTGGTTGCAGCTTCATTGCCCCGCACCCGGTGGCGACAGCGGGCAGTTAAGCCACCCATCCAGCGTTGGTAGCGTTTAATGACTGCACACCGTTAATTTGCTTGATAAATTATCATTGCGCGCCACTGCAAATAGCCGCGAATAACCAAGGTGCCGCCCGTGTGAGTGCGGCCCTGCCGGGGAGTCCCCATAACAATCGGTGTAACGCAATTTGGATGGCATACACAAATTCATTAAAAGCACAGCGCTGCTGTGTGGGTGACGCGGCGGGGACTGGGCCGCAGCCCTAAGTGCAACCTAGCTGCCCCCATGTCATCATCATCATCATCATCATGATCCAGACGGGCAGCAGGCAACAACATCGCCGTCATCGCAGACGGCGCGCCGTTCTCTGTGGCAGTCAAAAGGAAAGAATCGCTGTGCATACTCATAAAAATGCATTGCTAACACACACATGTCGCTGCCGCTGCTGCCGCCACCATCGTCACCTGACCGACCACCAACCGCCCGTTGCCGCTGCTCGAGGATGAAAAGTCAGTCATTGCAGTGTTGCGCGAAAATTGCACATGCAAAGCTTTTAATCCGTTTTAACTTAATTTTTTCTGCCAGCCACCCCCGTCGCACCTGAAAATTAAAATAAAAGTGAAAACATGAGTGAGGGTGTGTGAGAGGCATGGTTTATGGTCCACGGCAGCATCTGGCAAACTCTACAATAGGGATGATGGGGGTGGGGGAGGTTTGGAGGCATGCCACTGCAGGCAGCGAAGCATGACGGAGGTTGGAGTCGTTTGGAATGATGAAAGACAAAGCAACCGTAGACCTGGAGGCCATCACCGAGACAGCGCACCTGGACAGAGATGACGGGTGATGGCGGCGGTGCTGAGGGCTGAAGGGGAGAGGAGCTTAGGCTTGATTGAAGTGCTTCTTAGCAGGGTATCGGCGCTGTGAGGGCTATAAAGTTGCGATGTGCGATCAAGCATAACGAGGCTTAATAAATTAGAAGACCTGCACAGGGGGTGAGAGGGCAGGTGTAGCAGAGGATGGGAAGGTTGTTTCAATAAAAAGTAACTCGATTGAATTCAAGACAAAGAAATAGAGCCGTCAAGCTCTGCGTTTGACGATCGTCTGCGAACTGCTGCCATAACCACCCAAATGCATCGGAAATCTATTATGGAGTGTCTTGAATCTGTCGATCAATTAGGCCAAAACTGCAGTCTATTTTTAGAGCCGCCGCCTGCCATGGAAATCCGCCATAAAGTGCCACCAAGTCCTGGACTTCTCTGCAGTCCCTTCCTGGAGCGTTCTTCACCAAGAACAGCCTACAACTCTGTGAGCGTCAATCGTTTATGTCTGTAGGCCACACTCTACAACCGCAGACGCAATGGAGTGTCCCTTCAGATCTTAGCAAAGTTCAACGTCCAGGTCCAGGACATTACCTACCTAGAGAACAGGACACACCATCCAATCGAATATGCATCACAGCCTTCACTTCAAGGAGCCAATCATTTTCACATTCCCCTCACACCTGAGCATCCGAAATTTAATCCTCGTATCCCTTAAGGATTCCTCACACGTGTGCTGTCCTTGACAGATGTGCAATTTGTTCCAAAGCCACTCCCCATCCTCCCCCTGACCAATTGAAAAAAAAGCTGGATGCTGGAACATGGAAATCAAAAAAAAAAATTGAGCTCGAAATATTCTTTGCATTTCAATTAACCGCTGAGCGGAGGAACACTCCGAAAATCCAATTGCACACTGCAGGTGCTGACCATCCTCTTCTCTCATCATCAGCAGTAACCATCCTGCGCCGCCTTAGACCGCACACGGCACATAACCAATTCGAGGAACCTCAATTCAACCTTGGCATAGGACTTTTGTCGAATGTGAGTCCTGTGTGGGCACTCGACACAGAAAAAAGAGCCGTCGAACCACACAACCCTGCAGACAGAGAATAAATTCGCCTTTCGTCGTCGTCGTCGGATTCGTATTCGTGCGGCGGCTGCGAAGGCTGTGCGCTGAAGTGCTCAAGGACTTGCCAAAGTTGTGCAGTGCATTCAGTGGAGACGTCAAGCGCTTTAAATTCATCGCACATACATCGTTGTCATTGCTTCGGTGAAGCGATGAGTGCAACAAAAAAACACATGAGATCAGGACGAAGATTTTATTTTTGCAGAAAAGAAAATAATATTCCCCGGCGGAAAGGACATTTTTCTTTGAATCATCTCGAAGGAGAGGATGGAGTGTGTGATGGTGCCGCCGCCGCTGCTGCTGCACGATCAGCATAATTTGCGACAATTTTCTCAGTTGCTGCAGGTGGTGCGGCGCCATAGGCATTATCTCCCCGCAACGCCCTGACCCACCGCAGTCGACGGCGACAGCACTCTCCGGGAAGGATACACAATTTTCACATTTCAATGAAAATTGCAAAATTGTCAATGTGACAGTCGAATGGTGATGGGAATGGGCGCCGTGTTGGGTGGGCGGTTAAGGTGGGGTGGTTCCCGGGGAGGTGTCAGTTGAAAGTTTCGTGGGATATTATTTGATTTTTGCTGATTTTGGTGAAAAGGAATTATTTACGTTGAATGAATACGAAAGAATTACCGTCATACAGAGGAGGCAGTGGTGGGCGTTGCGAAAAGGCGGAAACTGCGTCGATCTGGAGTTTTAAGCAACATTTCTGTGCATTGCTGAGAAACTTTCGCTGCCATCGTCATCATAAATGAAAAATTATTCATTTCTACTGCATACTTTTTGGTTTATCTAAGGGAAATGTTAAATTTGGAGTCCTTGGCACTGCTGAGGCATCACAAGAAACTAGGTAGACGAATTAACAAATTCATCCTTTCTGGCACTGTTTTCCCAATGGTGCGTATTTTCAGGCGCGTCTGAGGATTAAGGTACATTTGGTAGAACGGTATCCTTTTTCGCATCGGATGAGTAGAAATATTTTGGAAGGCTGAAAATATGAGGACTTGTGTCACAGGAGAGGCACTGTGGCGTTTGAACTAGATCAGTAAGTCCTAGTTTTATTGCATACTTTCAGGCGAAAATATATTAGGGGGCATTATGAGATGGTTGAAAACCACGGTACAGAGGCGGCAGTCAAAAGTGAACAGAATTTAGCCGATCTAAGTCAGTCTGTACCATCTCCATTCCATTGCCTGCTTTCAGGTGTGTTGAAGGAGGAAACTGCTTTGGGAAGCCGTGTACAGTCTTGTAGCCAACAGAGCACTATTTATAGGTCACAAAAATTATAACCCACTTGTTGTTATGGCACCTTGCTGGTTACGTAAGGAAATAACGTTTTTGCTGCATACTATCAGGTGCTTGAAGTAAGAAATTTAATCTTCTAATTGGTAAAAAGGACTTTGTAATCAAAGGGGTCCCAGAACCTGCAGAAAAACACTCCGATAGTCTTGAATGATCCAAAAACAAATGAAAATGCTTGCATACATTTAGTTTCGCAGAGTTTGTCCCTTAAATCACTTCCCAAAATCAACCATCACTGAAAATGAACAATTTTCCATGGACTTCTTGACACCCAACCGCGATATGGCTTCAAATTTAAATCCCTCCTAAGCACCTTAATGGCAGCACCTCCCATCAACAGCACTTAACGTGGCAGCGTTAGTTTGTCAGACTCACACTAGAGTACGGCTTTAACGGGCCTGTCGCAATAATTTACCTTCCGTTTTGGCGATTATTTCCATATCAAAGCCCATTAGAATCGGTCCAGTCGCCGGAACGACCACCCACCACCCACGCTCCAGCCCCGAAGTGCGCCCGCGGTTCAGTCTATTGCCATGCAAATCGCATCGCATCCAGAATAATTGCCAATTGATGCAGTCGAGGCCATTAGACGCACGCTCATCCCCGTCGCCGGCGCGCTCAAACGATAAAATCCACACTCGTTGGCCATATCACGTTCGCGCTGGGCAACAACAGCTTCCAACTGTCAGTTGAATTTAAATTATTTCAAATCTACACTCACTCCCGGTGGCAGCGTAAAAAAAGAGGAACATGAAAAATTCTCAAAATGACGTCCGGCTAACCTCCCGGAACGCATCCGAAAATTCCTTGTGCGGCCCTTTCTCGGCTACGGTTTGAATATTAGTTAATTGGAATTTGCATCCGACCGTCACCTCGTTGCGTGGCACTGTTGGCCATCCATCTGGCACCGTCATCGCCAGTGCCATCGCCACCGGCCATCGGTCGCGCTCCAATGTGTTAATAACGCATAAAGAGTTTGATTAACTCTTTAATTTGTAATGAATTTCAATTAAATTATTTGGAATTGCAATCGGCGGGCGGTAGCACTTTGATGTCCACACACACACACTAACACACAACCGTGGCCGTGTGACGAATTAATTTGCAAACGCGGCCGAAACGAGGAGAAAAAAGTTGAAAATAATCGCCGCACAACAAAAGGAGCGAATGAGGCGATTAAAATAATATTTGCTTTGTTTTTTAACAAATTATTTAATTAATTTGTTTTAAGCTGCTTTTGTGTCCTGAGTGGATCATATGTCTGGAGGGTGATTTTGCACGGGGTGGAGAGTGGATGATGATGGTCGTATTAATTTGTTGAATTTGAAGAGGGATTTGGGGACAATTCTAGGCTTTGCAGGATTGTTTGTCAATGATCGAAGGACTTGAAGGCCTTCTACAGTCTTGGGGGACTTATTATCTGTCAATTGCAGTCTTTTCTGGAGGGATTTTTCAAGCATCGCGTCGATATTCTTAACATCACTCGTATTCTAAAACATGGATATTAGGATTCGAACGATTTCAGAGGAGGGGACGAAGTGCCCCCTCTAGGAAACAAATATAGTTTCGAATTTGTACTTGAAATTCTTAAACAAATCATACATTTTCAATCACGCCGAGTTTTGGAGACTTTTCGGAACTTCGGAATGCGGTCCTACAACTTTGAAAGTTTGGGGAACGTCATGTCCCTTGGTACAAAACCTGCCGTTGTAGATCCCTCACACAAATTCTGTTTTGACAGAGTCTGAGATTTTGAATGATCTTAGGATTTGAGAGAGACAATGCCAGCCTCAGATCGATAGATTTATTGTCTTCAGACATTCTCGCAATGTTCTGTGACTTAAAATTCTGTGAGGTCGGCTGGTCCCACTGGCAACAGGGTTTTTATTCTCGCTCGTTGAGATATAAACTTCATTGTAGCCACGTCGAACTTTCGGGAAAAAGGGCAAACAAGAGGAAGGCGAGCAATTTAGGCGTTCTTCTAGAGGGTTCCTCGGAAGGACCACTACACTCATTTCAAGTGAATTTCCATGAACATTTAATTATCTGCCATCGGTAGACGATCTCCATTCCCCCTCACTCCGTGCTCTACAGCTATCATCGTTGTCGCAGTCGTCGTCATCAGTGAAATGCATTCATTTGAAAAAATGACACTTTCCTGGAATTGATTTACTTGTCGTGCCCTATCAAATGATACCCCCACTCGAACAGCAGAACACCCCTTTAAGTGCATGCCGCCACCGACGACGACGACGCCGTCCGTCCAAGAGGATCCAATTCGTCTCCTGGATGCAAAAACGAAACTTCGCCAAGCAGCCAGCCAGCCAGCTAGCCAGCCATTCAGGCAGGCAACGGTTTGAATTTATTTATCTGGTCGAAAGCTCACTTGAGTGGAAACACACTGAAACAGGAACAGGATGCGAAGACATAATGAGCAAAAACAACCCCCCGGCCTGGGTCAGCCACCACCTTGAATGTTGTGAATAAATGTTGCTTCCGATTTGCATTCATTCTTCACTTTGAATTATGTTCATACCTTTTGCTTGTAAATAACACACCAAACAGCCCCCTCGCCCCCATGCCGCCCTCCCCCAACACACACCATCAACACACTTGCATTGGTGACCGAAAAAACGAAGACCTCCCTCTGCCAGCGTGCAGACACAAAGCGAAACGCAGGCAAAAACCAGGCGAAAGGCATGGCGAATGGGGGGGCAGAGACGAAAAATTAAGTTGGCAACCTTCCGCAAGGACTTCTTCCGCAAGTCATTAAGCCCGTATAAGAAATTATTTCATTAACAAGCTAAAAAGGACGATGACTACCCCGAGTGCTGGAGTAGCATACATTTTCCAAGTCGAGACTAGGTGCACAACAAACATCAACACACCCACACACACACAGACACACCCACACACACACGAACAAGCCAGAACCAAGTCGAAGAAAAGCACCCGAGTAAGCAAAACAAAACCCACCACTAAGCTAACAACTCCTCAGCGGAGCGCCACAACTGTGATAGTGACTAGCAGCAACACTAGTCAGTTTTTAAGTGTTGCCAGTGGGTGGGACGGTCGCATTGGGGGGGTGCGAGTGCGGAACAATAGCACTTGTTTTGCCGCAACTGGATATTTTATAGCGAAAGTAAATCACTGCCACAAGCAGGGCATGAGTGTGAGCTGATGAGGTAGGGTTTTGTAGTTTTTGCACGCCGCCGCCGCCGCCGCCGACGACGTCTTCGGAAC
Organism: Eristalinus sepulchralis; assembly: GCA_944738645.1. Taxonomy (NCBI): domain Eukaryota; kingdom Metazoa; phylum Arthropoda; class Insecta; order Diptera; family Syrphidae; genus Eristalinus; species Eristalinus sepulchralis. The sequence goes on along the minus strand of OX122885.1, from coordinate 2,239,335 downwards.
AAAGCCAAACACAACCCTATCTCCTGCTATTGCTACAACACACAACACACAAGACACAAGGCTCGCTCGCCTTCAAAACTAACGGGGAGGGACGGGTGTGAAACGGAGCAAATTGTGTGCCCTATACATAGTAATTTCTTGTAAATAGTTCCGTTGCGGACAGGTTTGCTGGCTGCTTTTCAGCGTTTTTCAGAACCGTGCAGAGAGGGAGCCACCGGTTAGTTGGTTGGCTGGATGGTTGGGCTGATGGACAGACGCGCGCCTTGTGTCTTGGATTAATTTGCATGTAAATAACTGAATTACACGGTCCTTTGAATATTGTTTTCCTCGGAATGGCTTTCTTCTTGCTACTTTTTATGAGTAGCGAGTGGTTTGGGTCTGGCCAGGAGGGGAGGGGCGTGGAGCTGTCGTTGTTCGTCGATTTTTTGCTGTGTCGTTTTGTTGTTTTGTTTCTTCGCTTTCTTCGCTCGCTGAGTTGTGTTGTTAGAGGGGCGAAAATGAGGCTTAAATTAGGTTTGCTAAAGTGGGTTCATTAGACTGTGCTACTGCTCATTGTTATCACTTGCAAGTGGATTGTAATGAGAATCATTTAAATTTTCTCTAACAAATTGTGTGGGAGATAATAAGGAGGGTGGTGGGGGGGGAGGTGGCAAACTAAAGTAGTTGATGTGCTGGTTGTTTTTACGTTGATAAGGTCTTTCTAAACATTTCCATAAACCTACTTCGCACTTTTATGAGTTCTTTTTGTTTTTTTTCCTTGTTCATGTGGCGATTAAAGGGGGGAGCGGAGTCAATTTGAAATTTGTCTGCAAATACTTGAAAGTGACCAAAGCTCCCAATTGACATTGAGTTTCTTAAAACATAGAATACGTTCCACTTAAGGTGATTGCAGCGTCAACTCCTCACTGCGAAGTTTATTAATTGCGAATATACATCCAATTTTGTACTGAAATTTGTAAAACATAGAATGGGTTCCACTTTTTGATTCAGTTGCAGTTTCGAATGTATTGTTTTTTTAATGATACAAAGAATGTATTTTCAATGATATTCACGTCTATTCGATGATGATCACTTAATTGTTATTTTTAAAATGTTTAAAAATAGATTGTAAAAACATAGAATGGTTTGCACAAGATATAGAATAATTATTCTCGTGATACATAGTCTGCTTAAACTTTTCACTGAAAAGTTTGGATGGCATGAGACATTGTTACAAAACATAGAACAGGTCCCGCATTATCTAAGCACCAAACTTCTTTGAAATTTATGTTTCCAGATCACTCTTCCATCTTTCTCAAGCAAAGCACTCTGTTGCAGTGCCTTCTTAAGATAGCTAGAGTCTCTGTTAGAACAGAGAACATATTCCACATAAGCTGCAACTCTTAGTATTCCATGTTTTTTTAACTATTGGCCAGACTTGTCATCTTTCTGCGGTAGGATTCGTGCAAGCCTTGATAACATTTTCTGTACAAGTTACAGCTAAGGCTGGTTGAAATGTCACAAGTTTTTAGAGGACATCTCTCCGTTCACAGTTCAAATGCATTGAGAATTGCCTGCAGCCACAATCTGCTTCTCAAGCACATGCAATCCTCAAGTGCTCCATCACGCTGCTGCCAGGCCCCATCACGGAACCCATTGAATGTCGCGTGAAACCTTCAGATTAAGTCAACGACTCGAGAGCTCCATGAAGTGGCAATCCATCAACACGCTCCCTCAGGCTGCAACCACTCATTCGCTCCACAGCTCTGCATCCTGATAGGAATCTCAATATATCCCGATTGATTTCTTTCCGCCGTTCTTAATTGCTGATGTCCTTTTCTGACACACACACACAGCAGCCTCCTCCGTCACAGCCACCAGCGCTATCTGCTTCCGAACATCTCCCGTAATTGTTATTAGCTCCATAAATTAGAATCCTTCAGAATTATCATCATCGTTGTCGTCATCCTTCTCCACTTCACATCGACTGCCGCTGATCCATCGTGAATGATTAATAATCCATTGAAAAGCGATTTTTTTGCGCTCTCCCCCTCCCCGCCCATTCGCCCATTCCCCCATTGAAGGCCTACAGCGCACCGGGCTGAATTTTTTTTTCCCGCCCGCCCACTTTTCTTTATTAATCACCTCATTGACTGCGTAATCGGAAAACTTTGCCATTCGACGAGCAAGCGAGTGAATAAGTGAATGCCAGCCAAGCAGCAGAATAAGTGTGGATGGCATCATCAGCAGCAGCCACCGGGACGGGACGTCTTCTCAGCTTCCTTCGCCGTCATCTTCGTCATCATCAAATATTTTCGACCCACTTAATTTTAGAAAAAAAATTATTGCTTGAAACCCTTGAAGGCAAATGCTTGCGACGACAACGACGCGTCCCACCTTTCCATTGTGATCCCATTCTGCGCTGCGTGCGCCTAGGCAGGGGGTGCGTGCAGCGGTGTAGATAGCCGCGCCACCTTCATTTGTTAAATTTCATAATTCCCTGTTGATAGTAAAATTAATTTTTGCAGATTTTTTTTCGCGTTTTCTTTTCACCTTTTTTCCACCCCCCCCGGTTGGCGGGTGCTGGAGAATCCTTAAATACCTCATTCAACCACCACCACCGCCGCCATCGGCGGCATTGATGAAGAGCGCACTCCCTTCGCCGACTGACTCGACTGTCGACTGGTTGACTATGCTTGGCTGAGTGCATCGCCACCTCATTCCGTACCCGGCGGCCGCATCTCATTCTTCTCCGGGTGGATGGTGGGCGGGTGGTGAGGGGCTCTCTTTGAATCCGGTTCGGTAAGAAAATTCCGGAAAATTATCCTCGCGCAGTAAATTTGGAATTATTATTATTATTGTGTTTGACGTTAATAAGTTTCTTCAGGACGCCACCCACTCTGTTCCTTCCTTCTCTCCCCCATACTCTCCACCTCTCCATTTCCGCGAATTTGGAGTGAAAAAGAATCACGGGAAGACTGTGTTTGTTGGTCGATTGGCGGACGAAGGGAAGACGTCGAAGAAAAAATGATTATTTTCCCTCCGCTTGAAAAGTCATTATCCTTAATTTGAAAAATCTAGAGAGCGTCGTCGTCGGGTATGGGCGGTTATGGGAAGCGCCACGCGGCGTCGTCTATCCATCCATCCAGCCAGTCAGCCATCCGTTGCTGAATTGCTCGCGACAATAAAAATGAAATCTTCATCATTCAGGTAGTTGCTGGCGGGTGGGGCGACGGATGGGTTGGGGTCTTGTTGTCTGTCCCGCTCTTGTTCGGTGCTCATTGTCATGAAATTGGAAAATTGTTCGCATTGCCGTGTGATGCAGCCTCGAGTAGATTGTGGCAGAGGCTGTTTGGGAATCTGAATCTGACTGGGAGTCCTTGGAGCCGATTTGTAGGGCCCTTGGAGGGGAAAATATACCTAAGATGTAGGTTACTGGAGATGTAGTGATGATTGATTGTCTGTAAGAGAGCGGTGTGTTTCTTCGGTGAGGGGATGAGTGATGGATTTTGAGGATCGTCCAAAAAAGTTGGATTTGAAGGAAGAGTCCTTCACTTTCAAGGCTGCAGCTGATGGAGGGTCTGAGGCAAAGTTTCGAACTTGTTGACTTTGGCACAAAGTGGAAAAAATAGACCAGTGTTGCAGGGCATACCTAAGAGCTAGAGAATTGTGATTCTTTGACCTAGAACAGCTAAAGGAGGCTACACAGCTGAAGAAAGTTAAGTGAATAAAAGTTGGAAAACGCTGCCAGTGGCTGCGAATAAGAGTGATGGAGTGATGGATGAGGTGTGGTCAACGCAGCGAATTGAACTGTCGGTGATGCGGAACTTGCTTTAAGAGATGTTTGATGCAAAAGCCTACTCGCAGAGTGACACAAAAAATGATTTGTCGCAAGTGGCGCCCGATGGTGGAATGGATTATTCATATTTCAAAAAAAGTTTCAATCTCTTTCTGTTCCCACGAGTTTTGAAATTTTGTCTCCATTGCCACCCTCCCCAAATTATGCCCCGCATCCTTCTCAAAGGTCAGCAACCTGCCGCCATGCCCCACGATTACGTCAAGATCAATGGCAGGAAGTTTTTAAATTTTATCTTCCGTCAGTCTGTCTCTAGGTCTGGTCGGATTTGCCCCGCTCATCCTCAAATCCATTATATCTCGCTGCCGGCTCATACCTCCCAGAGCAACGATGACGGCAATGATGGTGGTGGCAGGCCTGCCCTTGCTTTTAGCTCTTGCAGCAGTTCTGCAGGGTGGATGTGTGCCTGAGCTCCTGCCACTGGATGTCGATGCTGCTGCTGCTGGCGATGCTGTAACCATGCGGCGGGCGTTCCCAAACAAAACAGCATTATGTAAGATTTAATTAAAATTAATTACATTAAGTGCATCCACATCCACATCCGTATCTCTGCGCTTCTGTGTATCCGCTGTATCCGCTCTTATTATGCGGTTCAGTTCTGAGGGGTGGTGGTGGTGGCAAAAAAAAAGAGTGCACTCCGCCACTTCACATCCATCCACCGGCGATCCATGCTATGCCATGCCATCACCATCATCATCATCGTCGTCGTCGTCGTTGACGTTGTCCTCATCGTCATCTCTAACTGCTGGGGATGAGTGCGAGAGAGGGTGCAGCAGCAACAGCGAGCGGAAAAAAAACTCCATCATTTTATTCTGGCATAATTCGAAGGATTGGCCAAACACCCTCCCAGGCACCTACACACACCCCAAAACAGCTCCGCCTAGACACAGACAAACCCCGCACCAGACAAACAAATCCTGTGCACATTGCGGCCAGTAATTCCAGCTTTTTATCCCACCCAGCTACTGTGAGTCCATCCAAGTGCGAAACCAAAAAGCAAAACGGCTCCACACGGGTCCGGGTGCGGGCGGAGGCGGGAGCACACAAAAATCCGTGTCATGGGGAAGCCTCTCCAACTAAAAACATGAAAATTTCAAATTAAATTCACTCAGGACTGCGCTATTTTAAATTAATCAAAGTGTGTCCTTCCGCCTCGCACATGCCGCCGGGCCAGACATCAATCAAAAGCGAGCGATATCCTTGCCCTCAGAAAGGAAGGCACCCAGTCAATGATGACGACGTGGTGGACGGGCACAGGGCGTGAGGACTAAAAGCCATCCTCGATGGTCGCATGCATATCCAGGATATTAACGCAAAGTCGTTCATAATTTAATTGTTAGCCCTTTGCGGCTGGCAAGCGAACCAGCTGCCCCCACAGAGTCGCTCCACGACGGACAGCAACAAAAGCCGTCGTCATCACGTCGTCGTCATCGCCGTCAATATTGAATTAAATTTTGAAAGAGCTCTGTGATCCGCATCGCACAACGCGCGGTTTATTGGTTTCCTCTCTTCGAATTCCAAGGCCTCGACGAAATTATCACGGGCCCGAGGAGGACACAATGTTGCAGCAGGGGTCCTTCAAAACTACTCCCCTCCAGCAGGGCGCCATCGCCATCAGTCAGACGAGCATCAAGTGCCCACTGGGCGACGACGACGACGACGACGATGATTTGGTGGGACTGCGGCAAAAAAGGATCGGACCCGGTAACTCTCTAACAAAACAATATTCATAATGGATTGCACTGCTAGTGGACCACTTTTTCTGGGCAAAAAAAAAATCCGCCAATCTCTGGCGAGGTACATCACTCCCGGGGCCCGGTCGCATGTGAATTCAGTCGCCGCGCCGGTGGAGCTTCTCCCCCCCGGGGCGGGTTACAAGGGGCCGGGCGGATGGATTCTTTGTTGGGGGCAAACAAACGAGTAAACGATGATGAAAGGTTTTGACCCTTATCTCGCCCCGATGTGTGTGTTGGTGCCTGTTCTTGAGTGCACTACCGGTGCGGGATGCCGAGTGGATGAAAGATAGAGCGTTAACGCTGCCGTGTTGTAATAAGTTAGAAGTGGTTTGTGGATGGGATTGCTGTATGAGTGGATGGCTCTTGTGGCCAGTGGTGGTGGTTCCTTCTCGTGTGTGAGGAGGGGGCTTCTCGCTTTTTTCCCCCTGAGAAAATCGATTGAAGGCTTTGCTCAGCGAATTGCACAAACGAATGAAGAGTCCTCTTTGTGGTCGACTGCCGGTAGTCTTCTGTATCTGATCTAATCTGCAAAAATCTACCCGCTAATGAGAAAACTTCTGTGGGCGGCGGCCTGCAGAGCGACCTCGGAGTGGTGGTTTTGTGCAATATGAGTTCCGGGATGGCTTCGGTGTGCACAATAGTCGTCTACATCATTCGGGGGAGGGTGTAGGGGGCAGCTGCTTTATCCATCGAAAATTGAATGCATGTTTGGATTGAAGTGAAGGATTCCCCCTTTCAAGAAAAAAAACAACATGTGAGGATTTAATTTGATTTGCTGGATGGAGGAGCTTACGATGGGGGAATGTGGGACTTGGTCGGTCAAGGATTTCCCCTGAATCTTTCTTCTAGATTGAATTCTAAGGGAATTTATGTCACAAGGCTCACTTTGAACACCGACGACGAAGCTTTCATTTAAGAGGCGAACCTTCGAGATCAAGCAACTAAGCAGACAGAAACCCTCTACTCAGACACACGCAGGAATCAGGCTGGATGGCATTTTCCAGAGCCGATTGTTTCAATGTTCAACATCGTTGCTAGGGAACACCAGAGGCTTTAAAACATTAAGTCATGAGCGAGTTCACCATTTTTGGGATTTGTTCAGCAAATCCTTTAATTGCCTGCAGATGTATAGAAGAGTGGACAACATCATCACACTCCACTTCAAATCATCCACAACCCGATCATCCCACCGCCCCGTCTCCAACCAAATCCAACTGTCCCTCGGAATTGCTTCAAAGTTCAAGCTCTCACCGTCATTGTCAAAACTTGCATTCATTCCACAGTCCAATCGCAGTCAAAAATTTCACGTCTTCCTCAGCCGGTCGCTGTCATTTGCCGTCCCACCAACCACTCCTGCAAAGTTTCGGCGAAACAACAATTTGTTGATTCACTCACTCATTTCGCGCCACTCACTCTCCCTTTTGCCCCGTCACTTCGCGCGTGGGCCAGCCCGATGAAGAAGTCAGAGCCACCGCGAGAGATGCCAACTGAAGGAAAAACTTCCACAGGTAATGAACCCAAGGATAACTGACTTAAGACAAAAATCCACTCGAAGATCCATCCCCGCATACACACAGCGTGCAACTTGTAAAGTGGCGGTGGAGTCCCCTCCTGCCGCCGCTCCGCTGCCGTGCCGTTGTGTTACTGCTGCAGGGGACTCTCAGATGGTGTCGGTGGAAAAACCGGTGTAATAACTTCAAGAAATTGTAATTTCCCAACTTTTGCTCAGATTTAATTTCCATTCATCCCCCCCAACTCGATTCGTCCTCCTCATTCTCCCTCTTCGCCGCGTCATCCTCCCTTTCCGTCACTTATCCCGCATCCTAGTCCCTTTGTCACTCTTAATGTTTCTTAGCCAGCTCCGTCAATGATGGACCGGTCCCGATTATTCCAGTGGACCGTGGGGCTGACGCCCACCCATTCATGGGCAGCCTCCCCATCCCCCCGCTCCACCGCCATGTTGCTGCTGCTCCATTAGCCGTGCATTGTGATGGTGTATGTTTGGCCGAGTGTATACCACGCGGTGAAGAGGACATTTCTTTTTAGCCGGGGAAGGATATTTATTGTTAAACTTTCAGCGTCCTCCCCTTCTCACCCGTCTTCAGCTGCTGCTGCTGCTGACGGCTACCCCCGTCCGCTTCGAAGTGTTGTTGTTGTTGTTGTTGAATATTTTACTTCTTTCTTCATTTCCTCATTTTAAGTGGCCCGCGGCGGGTGGACATGAGTGAATCCTTAGGTTTACTCCATTAGACTGAGAGGAGACAGGCATCGTCACTGCCGCCGGTTGCTGCACGATCGGACGCGATTGCCAATGAATTGTGTGTGTGTGTGTGTGTGTGCGTGGAGAGGTACTTAAGAGGTGTGGTAAAGCATGGATATCATTATTGTTACAAAAGGACACAAGCGGTGGCGACAAAAGCGAAGAGGAAGAAACCATCAACATCACCAGCAGCAGCACACACACACACATACACACACGCAAAAAGGACTAAACAATTTCATCCGTTATTTGTTGGTAGGCAACTTTTACCTTTTGCCAACATCATCAAGTGCAAAAGTTTTCCTCCTTTTCGTCCTGTGTTGTCCTGTGTCAGGACGCTCGTCGTAGGGCGGTGTGCGCTTTTTTTTTATTGTCCTTATTGGCTAAATTTATTTATTTTATTTTTATTTCTCAATTTATTTTTCGTCCTTTTTCGCCGTTAGTGGTGTGGCGCGTTGTATTCATTATTATTTTTATTTTTATGATTATGCCGTTGCCCCGGCTGGTGGTGAAGTTGGTGGAGGGGGTGGATGTCTGGAGGCAAGCGGGTGTGTGTGTGGTGGATTGTATTGTTGACTCTATTGTCGAGTTTAAAAGGATAATTCGAGGATAAACGAAAACTTCAACCTTTTTCCACACACCCCCCTCACACACACACATACATACATGCGCGCACGAGGCAATGAGAAACAGTTTCATGTCTTTGGTTAACATGCGGGCTTTGAGGACGTCTTTGGCGATGGAGTTGTGGGCGATGGAGACGTGGGCGTGGGGAGTCGACGGTGACTTAAAGGAGAGATGTGTCTGGCGATAGATTGATACATTGAAAATTGAATCCTTTTCGTCCTTTGTGCCGTACGACGCGAAGTCTATCTCCTGGAAGGAAGTGGTTTTCTTTTGTGGAACGGACAATTTTTCTTTTTCGTCGTCATCGTCGTCGTGTCCTTGTCCTTCACACACACACACCCATGGAATCGCTCAATCGGTTGTGCTGACTGAAAGTGGATCGCTGGTGAGGGGGGGTGGGCAGAGTGTTGCAGAGGTGCCATCGATGATGATAAGGATATGACGAGATGATGATGTTGAGGGATATTTAAAAGGATTTTATTTTTCTTTCTCCGGGTTATATGTGTAAACTCTTTGAAAAGACGAAATTGAATGAAAATTTTGCGAAATTATAAAAGTGGCATGGGTACCAATGATGGGACAGTGCGGAAGGGGTGGAGGGAGGGGTGGGGATGGTATCAAATTTATTTTGCACAATCTGCGTTTTGGGTTAAATGATCTGAGGGCAAGCAAGCAAGCGAGTTCAAAGGGACGACAAGGACATGTGTAATCGGGGGCAGAGCTAGGCGGGGCGACTTAGATGGGATTAAATTGAGCTGACAATGATCGATTGGACGAACTGGTGGGTGGGTCTGGGGGAGGGGTGAGGGGGAAAGGCAACGCGTGGTCCTATTACCGGAGCATAATGGGCAGCGATAATTGAAAGTAAGGATCCAAGGATTGTCGCAGAAATCAAATTTTGAGACTGCTGGTCAAGCAAATTTTGTATTCTCGATGCACGGCTTAGGACTAAATATGGGGACTGAATCTGGTGGAGGGAAAGCAGATGGATTGCGACTCAGTTGAGAGGAGATTAGTTTAAGGGTAAGGAAAACTTGAAGTTGACAATAAATCGATCCTGTCCACTGTAGAAAGAACATGAGCAGCCGTAGCACAAGTGATTGCTGAAGAAGCTCGTCTGCTGTCCTTTGTGACACCATGAACAATATGGCTCCATACATCAGTGAACAGCCTCGTACTCTATTTCTTTTGCTAAGGACACAACGCCGTCGACTTAAATTTATACCAGGTGTCAGACAATGCAGAGGAGGGGCCATCAAGAGAACAGGATGATAAGAAGCGAAATACGCACACTTTGCCGCAGCCACCTCGCAAACAAAGCCCTCTTCCTGGTACATGTCCGCCCAGTGTCATAGTTCTTCAGCGGATAATCTTTACTTTAGATTTTTTGCTTCACGTTAGTAGCTCTTAAGATGGTTAGGCCATGTAAAGCGTATGGAGACTACTGTTCCGGCCCAAAAAGTCTTCGAATCAGAGCCATTGGGACAATGCAACAGAGGAAGGCCCAGGCTAAGGTGGAGCACACAAGTGGAGAAGGGGCTCAACCAAATTAGAGTGCGCAACTGGCGGCAGCTGGCGAAAGAGGCATGTTGGTTAAGGCCCAGGTCACCACGGACTGTAGCGCCACAAGAAGAAAAAGAAGTTTGGGCTCTTAAACCTGTATCTACAGGTGAAGTCTGGTTTTGACTTATACTTCTAGTTTTGAGTCATATCCATATCCTGACCTAGCCACCTCTCATATAGAGTTAGATTCAGATATTAATTCTTATTCAGATCCTCTTCAAGATCCTGAGCTAGATACTGATCCAGATCAAAATTTCGATCCTTACTCGTGATATAGATCGTGACTTCAATACTGATCGAGATTTTGATCGAGATAGTGACTCAAAACCCGATTCAGGTCCCCCAGCAGACACTGATTCAGATCCTTCTTTAGACACTGATCCACGTTCTGACAGAAAGTCTAATCCTGATTCAAATTCAGATCTCTGATCTCTCTAAATCATGATCCAGAGCAGAATCTACAGATCACAATATCCTTATTCAAAATCTTCCATTAACTTCTCATCCAACTTCCACCGGTAAAATCCACTCCAACCTCCAGCCTCTGTCCTGCAACCCCCATCACAGCTCACAGCGTCATCCAGCTAAATGTCATTTAACAACCAAAGTCCATTTTTCTCTGCAGTAATTGTCACCCACACATGTTCTGTGAGCTCTCTGTGACAACAAGTCATGTCCCTTCCGCAGCAGTAACAGCACCCGGCTACAAAGCACACACACACACATACCCTCACATCACCCGTGGCGGCAATAAATAAGTGCAACTTCTCGAAATGACGTTTCCACTCCATTATGCAAAAGCCCCACACCCCCAACGCTCACTCAAATCAAACACAACTCGAAAGTAACAGTTAAACATAAAAATGAATCAACACACACACACAAACACACACCGAAGCCAACAGCAGCAGAAAAGGACGCAACAAAAAAAAACACTCAGCCAACGTAACACACCGAAAAACAGCGGAGAGCAAAAAAAAAATATTTGATTTACTGTTGCAGCGTTTGGATTGATGGCCGCAGAAAATTGTGGATACTCGAGAGTCATGAATTCGCCTCGCCTCGTCCTTTACAAATTACAAGCAGAATGTGTCCTGACAACCGGCAACTGGGAGAACATATCAAACGATTTGCAACGTCATGGGGGTTGTTAAATGTTAAACGACTGCAAAACGGACTTGTGTCCCCCGACTGCCTCCCTTTCGCCCTTCCCTCTTACACCCCCCCTCTACCAACAGGCTGACGACAAAGCAGATCGGCATCACCTGTCCATTTGCACGGGACTCGTTAAAGTGATTTAGGGGTTGTACGCCAAGGTGTTCTCAGCACCTACACGGGCGGGCGGCGGCGCGGGGTAAACAATACCCTCAACAACACATCTATTTACGACCAATAATTTCCATGGCTGACACGCTGAAAACGCGGCCGTAAAAAACCGGAACTGCTTGTGCTGCTAAATTTATGACATGCCTTGTGTTGGCTGGTTGGAGCGATGGAGCGATGGAGTTGGAGCTGCCTTAGTGCCGTGTTGATGACTGACACATATGTGTGTTCGCAAATTCAGACACCGCTGGTTGGCGCGTCGAAAAGGACACTTTGTCCTTCAGCCGTTGACAGCGTCGTCTAACAATGCCGCACATTCCGCACTCCAGTCCCGCATAGGCAAGGAGTCCTAATTCCGTGTTTTTTTTTCTTCCTTACCTCGCACGAAGAGATTCCTTTCCACCTCGGGGCCAAAAGATGTCACACAAGGATTTTCAATTTAATTTAATTTATGATCCTTAATTTGAAATTTGCCGCTCATTTTAGGAAGCTTTGGGAAATTGTTTCTCTTGATTGCGCCGCGTCGTGACACCACACCACCCCACCCCACCCCCCACCACCGTCGCCCGTTACAGTGATAATCAGGCAGCGACGACGACACCCAGCGGAGATTCCACACGGGACGACAACCCTTTTTTGTGCGCTCCCCCCAGCACACGTCGCCTCCGATGATGGGAGGCGGCTTGCCTAACTGGGTCGGTGACGACGGCTATGGCGGCGGCGGCGGTGACTGAAGGCGGCAGTGGTTAGCCGGGGTGTGAAGGCAGTTGTAAATTCCAGCTCGGAAGGGTTTTTCAAAATTTATGCGCCACACCAACGACGACGTTTGTCTACTCAGAAGGGAAGACGACGACAACCACCCCCTCTTGCCGGCACGGAGGAAGATGTTGTTATTAGAAATTCCTAAGTTCTCGTCGGCTTGTGAAGATGACCGAATTTCATCCAGCCTCTCCGCGTGCCTCACCTCGGATATGTGAATCGAATGAGGTCTGGCTGCTGCTGTGACTGCCTTTGTGTGTGCTAATTGCTTTGTTTTACATGTGTGTGACATTCCTAACGAGGCTCTTATTTTTGGGAGAAAATGAAAACTCCTGACTGAGCCCTGTCTGAGGGGCTAGTGGGTGGTGATGGGCGCCTGCCTGAGTTGTCCTTAATTACTTGCGGGTGAAGGAATTTGCCATGTTGACAATTATTTCGAAAGTAAATATGAAAAGTTGTTGGCAATAATTTCCCTCACCCTGACACTCCCCCTTCTCGGCGGCCACCATTCGGGGAATAAAGGACTTAATTGGGTTAGGGTGACAATTGTTTTGGTATGAGACTTACTGACGCGGAGAATGGGGCAAAGAGGGATGGCGCTGGATTTTGGCGTGAGACCTTAGGTGTGGGACGTCCTGCTGCCGAGAATAAATTGAAGTTTAAAGACGATTTTGGCGTAAGGACGGGATTTGTGAGGATTTTAAGCGGCTTACAGTGACCCTTTTGTGGCTCTCAACCAGGCGGGAGATCAAGTTCAATTGGTTTTCGGTGTGAAGTGACGGCGAAGGGAGCTTCAAGTGATTTTGAGCACGTGTGTGTGTCCAAATGTCCTGTCTTGATGAGGTTTTCGGGGGATTTGTCTTCAAGAAGGGTCCAAAGTGCAATGCCCTCTTCATCAGTCCGCCTGTCTCTCATTGAGGAGACAAAGCATGAGTCCTCCATAAGTGTTCCCCTCATGCATGCGACAGTGAGTCCTCGTGCTCTCAAAATAAAAAAAATCGCTCAGCTCTCTCCAGGCATGCACACGGTCCTCTTTCGCGCAAGCAAAGTTTTGTGCTAAAAATTAAACAAATTTGCGTTCGCATTCACATCACACTCGGATGGAAAAATGAATGCACACCAGAGGCACAGGGCGGCGAGTGCAGGTGTTGAGTGCTGCTTCTGAGGAATTCCTTCAGTGTGTGTGTGTGTGTGTGTAAAATCGTTGCTCCTTTTAAGCGCTTAACGAGGTGAATGCACACACACAAAAAAAAGAAGAAGAACACACACGTTTGTTGATCGTTGCACGGGGCGAGGACAATGCACCAGAAGCTGTTCGTCAAAGTGAATGCCAACTGTTTTACGCTGCAAAGTAATTGCATTGCAGACCCCACTCCCTCTCTCTCTCGCTCGCTCTTTCAATCCTGTCAGTCTCAAAGGCCATATGTGTTCATTAAGATCATACCCCAGTCCCCGCCACCCACTTCCCTCCGTTCCTCGTCTATTATGCAGCAGCATAGGCTTCCGGGTTGATAAATCTTCAAAAAAGCATAAAGCAGCCCAACGCCCAAAGAGTGGGGGGGCGGCGGTAGAAGAATATGGCGACTGCCATACCACTCAAAATGATGTCTCAAAAAAGATAAATGACTTGAACGGCAACCACTGTGAGTGATTCAAGCAGAGCCTGCTGCCGATGACAACCGACAGCAGAGCAGGACTCAACAACTTTGGTTAGTTCCGTTGTCGCCTTTGTTGGCCTCTCCCCGCTAAATGGGACCCTGCATAAGGTCATACATAATGGAACAACCCACTGACGAGACGCTTGTCCCGGGGACAGCCACAGTTAATGGTTATAATGTCTTTTCAATGCAAGCGGCAGAGTGTGCCCCCACAGCGCGCAGCGCGCACCAAACACAAAGCTCATTTGTGTGTTGAACTAGAATCAGTGATGTTATGCTTTGCTTACCAGGGGGGGCGGCGAGGGCGGTTGTAGGGGGGCATCTGTGGTGCTCTGGATGATTGATGGATTTTCTATTTCGTGGATGTCCTGGATGACGGGTGATGTGCGGAACGGAGTAAATTGCCGGGGTGGCGACTGGTGACTACAAATGTAAGTTTTCGGTGATTATTCTTATCCTGAGGGCAAATCTGAAGTGATTTTTTTTTGTTGTTGCTTGCTCTCTCTCTGCAAATTTGACATCATCATTGTGGCGAGAGATGGGGGTTGGGAGGAGATGATGAATTTTTGGGGTGCGAAAGCGTATGCTTAAGCGAATTGATGCTAGAGGGGTGGAGAATACGTTGCCTGCAGATTTACAGAGGATTCTGGCGTGTCAGGAAGTGATTCTTCCTCCTGCCACATCATCTCCCATTTCTAAAAATGTTTGTATTCAAAAAACCTTCAATTTCAATGTCCTATAAGAATGAGTGTCTTCGAATCTGAGCCATTGAGACAACGCAACAGAGGATGGCCTAGGCTGAGGTGGCGCACACAAGTGAAGTAGGACCTCATCCAACTTGGAGTGCGCAACTGGCCAAAGATCCTGCTGGCTGGAGAGGCATGTTGTTTAGGCCTACGATGCCTAACCATCCATCTGGTCCTACGTGTTCCTTCTTTTTCTCTTAAACCACCATAATCCGCTTTTACCTCAGCCAAAACACAAGACAGCAGGACGAATACTTTAAGGATGTCTACTCCTCAACCCACAGCCGACTGTAGGCCCCCCTACCCTTAGGCAATCACCCACCTTTCTCCCACAAGCATAAACACCACGATCTGAATATAAGACTGCACACAATCCGCCCAGAGGTTCTCAAATTAGAATTATTAACTTAAAAGTCCAGGACGGCACCTTGACAGCCATAACCAACGTTTCGCACTCACAACGGCAAAGTTTTCCTCTTCACTTCGCCCCAAGTTCTTCGTGTCTTCTTGGGCGACTCTTTTTTGCCTTGGAAAATTTCCTCTCAGCTTTACACTCTGCACCCCGCCCCGCCACCCCTTCATTCAGGGTCATTCAGTTTTCCAAAAACCCAAAGCTATTTAGTCCTTAAAATCAAATCGCCGCATTTGAAGTGGCACTTTCCCACTCTGCAGTTCCTCTCTCTCTCTCTCGCCCTCCCCCTCTTACTCTCACTCACTTTGTGACTCTCGTTTTAATGTACACAAGTCTTAGGAAGTGCCGTTAAGGATGACAGAGCAATACGAGCGGAGCTGAAGGAGTGTGGTCAAGTTGGAAGATGTAGAAGAAGAAGACGAGTGAAGAACGTGAAGAGAGTTAGTTGAGTCCTTGTGAATTGTATTTATGACTTCCAATTAAAATTATTGCAGATCCTTAAAATATCCTAAACTCTCCAACGACACACATACCGACACACCAGCAGTGCACCCGGCAGTGTGCTTGGCTGGGTTGTTATTTTTATTACACTTCTGACCTTCGGCCCTTGCCTTCCATTCATTGTATCGTGCCTTAGCTGGCCTGGGTGGCTGGCTTCCCTAAAAGCATTCTTTCGATTTTAATCTCCCCATCAGTGTCCCACCCAGCCACCTCTATATTGGCCATTTAATCGGAGCGCAGAGGGTCCTTTTTTCTCTAAGCGACCGAAAGAATAAATAAAGCGCTGAGTGTGGGGGGGGGGGTTGACTGAAGGAAGCACTGTGCTGACCTAAATAAGCGCAGCATTGACTTCACGTGTTTGCCTGTCAGGTAAATTAAGTCGGAAACAAAATGGGAACCAACACCTCCCATCCAACCCAAGGTGGGAGGGGGGTGGGGGAGGATTGCTGGAGGATTATAGCTCGTTATGGGACCCTAAACGGTGTTACTTGCCCGACGATGGCCGGGTGGATGGATTTCAGTTCTCCTCCGATCCGATATCGACATCTGTTCTGCTGATTTAATGTTACGGTGAAGGCTTCTTCAGCTTCGACTGTTACATCCTGAAGGAGGAAGACTGTACACACAGCTGAGGAGCGAATCGCTGTGAGATGCCAATAACTATTGCCACCCCCAAGGGAGGTGATCCGCTTCAATGACGACGACGGCAGAGATGCAGTTGCTAAAGTTCGACTCTTCCTCCATCAACTAGCTGTGGGGCTGTGTGCTATCCTTGCCTTCCCCGCTGGTAACTTTTACAACGATTTAATGACTTCCTTTTCGGCACACATTATTATCCTGCGTCAGACAAATCAACTCTGTTGGCACTGTGTAACAACCTCGTCCTCCGCTCAGGTTGCCTCGTTCACTCTCTCCCATTCGCTTTCTCTCCTGCTCCTTCGTCCTCCATCCTTAAGGATGGGATTTAAATTTACGACTCATGTTACCCGTCTTTATGAGGACTTAACCGTTGAGCAAGGATTTCTTGTTACTTTCCTTCGACTCGGCGCGATTCGATTTTGTCTGTGCGATGATAGCGGGATAAGCAGTGGAGGGAGGAGAACAAGGATTGTAAACGGGACTTTACGTTCGATAAATATTGCAATTAAAATAAATTGGCAATCGAATTGGAAAACCTAAATTCATTGCTAGGTTTTTATTGTATACACACGCGAATGAATGGATCGTGGAATTGTCGAGATGGGAGATGAGGAGGAGGAGGAGGTGTGCAGGATTCGCTGATGGGCGAATGAAGAGAGTTAGGGAGCTTTGCGGTGAATTGAGTGGATGGTTGAGGGAGGATGGAAGGATTTGGTTTCAGAGTCTAGACGGGATTTCATAAATCATCGCGGTGGTTGCGGAAATATGCTGTTGGGTCATAAAAGGAAAGTGTGTGTGGGTTTATTCCTTTTTTGGTTTCCTTTTTTTTGCATCCATTCGCGAGTGCTGCGAGATCTGGCGTGAGGGATAATTAGTCAGAGGAGTTTGTTTTTGGCTGGATTTCGTGGTTATCTAGAGTCCTTTTTGAAAAGGGACTATGTAGAGAGAGCGAGAGAGAGAGAGTGTGTGAGAGAGAGAGAAAGAGAGAGGGGGAGGGAGAGAGGGAGAATGTGTAGAGGGCCAGGAAAAGTGTTGAGAGTGTCCTTAAGAACTGAAGCTTTTTGATCTTAGAACGAAATTGGAACGATATTCATAACCCACCGACGATAATCCCTTCGCCACGAATGTGTTGATTGCTGGTGGGTACACGAGTTAAAAGATCGCTGGGATCGCTGATCTTTTAGCTTCATTCTATCAAAGAAGCCTGCTCTGGGAGACATGTTTGTGTATGCAAAATTTTTTCTTCTCAAATATGTGCACCAAGCGGAGGGCTTGGACTCAAAGAGGATCGGATTGGTCTCGATCAATGATCCTGGAACTTTAACAAATTCTGAGACATCCAAACTGTTTCATGAAGTCTTCCTCTGGACCCACCGCTGCTGCACCGCACACGTTCTTCGAGGACAGGGAGTTGAACCCCAAATCTTGTGTCTCCATGTATTGCCTCCCATTCGCTTCCATTTCATTTCATTCCACTAAATCTTCCATTCCATAAAAGGACAATAGTCTCCTTATCATGCAGAAGAAAAATTAAAACTTCCAAAAAAGGTATAAGGACGAGAGCCACCCCCATGAATCACCCATTCAAAATCGTGACCACACTCGTTAAGTATCCCCTTCCGTCAATTAAATTGCGGTCATATTTTAAAAATCCTTCCCCAGCCCACCCGAAAAAAAGGACAACCCATTCAACCTATTGAATGATTCCTCGGGTCGCAAAACAATTCCCCCCTCCCCCTCCCCTCCCAGGCAGACCTCGTTCGACCCAAGTGAACTCAAGAACACAAACTTCGTCGTCATCGTCCCCGTTGTTGTGGCTTTTTCGACTTCCTTCGTCGTTCGCACCTCTCCCCCCCCACCAGGCCAAATTCAAGAATCCATTAGGAATTCCGCAAGAAACAGAGACGCATTCCATTCCCCGTAGAAAACTCCATCACATCGCCGCTGTTGGGAGGCAGTGAATTTTTCATGGCATCAGTCTCGCGCATTGCACCCGAAATGCCTCGTCTGAGGCATTTAACTCGTTAGGTGTCGCCACGGCGACTGCCACACAGACTGCCGAAAACCAAAAACTGAAAATTCCAGAAACGACCGCAAATTCAATGAGCAAACTTTATGTCCCGCTCTAATAGTTGTCAATTAGTCAATAGCCTTCGGGGTGAATTAAAATTTTGCCCTGACGCTCATTAATTTATTTAAATTATCCCCGTCCCGCCCCCAGTCCCCTGAACGGGAAAACAAAAAAGCCAGGGATTAAAGGCGACGACCGCAGCAACCGCAATCAATCAGCTACAAATGGTGTCGCACAGCGCAACACACCGCACACACACACCCCCCGCCGCCCGCCACCACTGATCGGACCGTATTTGTATTGCATTTCCATTGAATGCGTTTGTGACAAATCAAATTATGTCCTGACAAGGGTGTGCGCCCCTCGAACAAATGCAATCAAGGTCCCGAGCACAAAAACATTGATGCGATGCGAGGCGACGTCCATCACAGTCCGACGAAGGAATGCTGTGCGAGCGGCGACAGAGGCGGGGATTAATTAAGTTTCCAGCCAACGTGACGATGTTAATTGTATAATCTCTTCATTTGAAGGACGCTGGCGAGGTGCCAGGATCGGTGCCAGCGCGAGTGCCGATTGCGGCTATGATCGGGACTGCAGCCGGGATGGAATTTGTGCTTAAAGGGTAGAGTGAGCCGGCTCTGTCTGAGGTGCAATAAGGAACACGGCCTAACAAGGACACCGCACACAAGAACACTACACACACACAACTCTCACTCACGGAAGCTGACGTTAGTGAGGACTTTCTTAATGAAGAAACTTAATCATGACTTGTGTGTTTACCTCTGCACTTGGCCTCGCGCCACTCCACACCACCTGCCTCCGAGACACAGGACGCATCCTTGAATCCTTGTGTTAATTTAATGAAAAGCTTAAGATAGGAGAGCGCATCTCAGAATCAGCAGCATCATCAACTTCAGTGGCAGTAGCAGCATTTGTAAACATTAATTCATTTATCCTTTCCAATTATCCTGATTGCAATGTGAGAGCGTTGTGCGCTTCTGCTCGCTCTCATCACTTAACCAGACGAATCTAAGACGCCTCCCCTTACTCCCATCGCATTCTAGCCAACACCAACAACAGACTCGTCTCAGGACTCACGACTAGAGAGATTGCACAAGGCAGAAAGATATCCTTCCGAAAATATTTACCTCAAAATGTGATGAGAGTGAGACATCCTTCTCCATCCTGCAGGAAGTGCTTCGTTTAGACGTTTTCTTTTCTTTTTTTTTTCTGCTGGTGCTCTCTTGGTTTACTGTCGTTTTTCTTCCTATTACCCCGTCGTCCTTCTCAAGGATACATTACATCCACTTTGTTGAATCAGTGGCAGTCGTAGTGAGTAAAGTGGAGTGGAGGTGAGCACAGGATGATGCAGAAAATGAAAAAAAAAATCGCGTAAAAGAGGGAGAGGGAAGGATCAGGGAAGGAGTTAAATTCAAAGACGCTGGATGGTGTGGATAGTTTTGGTCCGTGTTTACCTCATCGTTGTCGTCGGAGCGGCATCATCACCAGCATTCACATCGTGATTACCGTGTTTTTTCACCACCCCCCCCCCCCACTCCCTTGCCAAGGACACCATTTAGACCCCCCTCTGCCCGCCTCTATGCATTCTAAAGAAAATTTAATTACATATCCTTGGCATAGTCCTTCCCCGACTTCAATCCACTCACTCGCAAACAGGTTGAGTATCCCTCCGGAGGTGATACCTTGGCCTGGTATGGCATGAATTTGCGGCGACAGTCGGAATGATGCGGGGGGGGGGGGGGGGAGGGAGGGAGAGGGTGAATGAAATCCTTCTTGTGGTTGTGTGACTAATTTATATCGTTTTTTGTTTTGTCTTCTCTTCTGTCTTTGCAGATTATTTTAAGGACACACACACACACACACACACACACACAACAACGTCAACGAGCTGGACAATGCTACGTGTGACAGGCACGACTATTGACAACGGCAACATTTCCAAGGAACCACTCGCAAGCGAAATATGAATCATTCAAAAGGTGAGTACTACTCAAAGTCATCTCTTCCCCGTTCCCTTCTCCACCCCCAACTCCTCACTCCTCTCCAGCTGCATGCAAACGGCCCCTTGAGGGGAGTGCAACTTTTATTGCCACACCATGTCGAACTAATGTGTCAATAAAACTGACAAAACTAGCGACGCTGGTCAAAGCGGCTTCGAATCGGAGTGTGGAATGGGGCAGCAGTTGTTTTTTTTTTTTGCTGTTACCCCTCCTGCCAGTCATTGTTTACACTGGAGTGGTCCTGTGGGGGCAGTTTTCGACAGTTTCTTTTTTTTATTCGCTTCGGTCGAGATCTACAGAGAGGCGGGACCGGTGTGCGGGTGTGTGTGCGAGTTTGAGATGACCCTTGTGCAAATTGCATGGCGTGCAGCAGGTCGATGATTGCAAAAAGGATAATCACCGTGACAGAGGCGTGCAACGGGCCATTTGGTTGAATGGCCATTTAATACTTGCTCTCTCTCTCTCTCTTTCTCGGTTGATGCGTCTCTGGCTTGATGTTCTCCTTGTTTTTTGTTTCCGACGATTTGGGCAGACGGGTTACTCTCGAGGGGCCAGCAGCGCACATGTTGAGGGTGGGCTCGGTTTAGAGGGCTGATTAGTTCGGCGGTATTAGCCGCGTGTGTGTGTGGGGAGGTAGGGGGAATGGGGTGTGGGTGTTTTTTGATGGCTTATTGAAGTGGAAATCTGCAGTGCTCAGTGATTTAATTGGAAGGGTCAGACACGGCAACGATTTGGGAAGGAAGGGTTCATTGATTAGCATTTATGGTGGGTGTCGGCGTTAAGATGGCTTTGGGGGTTAATTGAACGCTCATCGATGGCAGTGAGGGATTCAGATGCGACTAGGGGATGGGGAAGGAAGTGGGTGGATGTGGAATGGAGACTTCAATTGATTAGAATTTAGTGCGGTTGTGAAACGGAATAAACCAGCGAACGATGGATGCAGATCCAACAGAGACAGTGCAGGGCATGGTGACATAAAGTCGATGTCTAACTCAAATAGGAAACGTGAAAAAACGCAACAAGTGAGCGCCCATCCCCAGACGAACCCACGTCCTAACTCCATACCTCCCACGTAACAATGCAAAAAGTTGCCACTACTGTGATCAAATTTCTTTCTTAGCCACCGTATCCTCCCCCAACTTCCCCAATGGTGCTCACAATTAATTTGATGCGCAATTGTGTTCAAATTTTCGCCGCACTCTTGAGTAGTCAATTGACAAAAGATTGACTCGCTTCAGGCATAAGTCGTGCATGCACTCGAGAAACGCACAAATTCATCTGATTAGAATCTCAAATCTCCTTCCCTTCGCATTCAATCAATTCACGACGCAATTGTCTAAACGATCATCCCTTCTCGGCAATCTTCTAATCAAATTCTCATTCTTTGCACCCTAATCTATTTATCCGCCCTCCTCCCACCACAAAGGACTGCATTACCATTAGTTTACCGCCATTCACAGATTTCCCCGCAAAAGGACGCAAAAAATCCCAGCCAGCATTCCATTTAAGCCACAAAATGCGGTTGTCCCACTCAAAGGCTGCGCCTTCACCACGTCTTCACTTACTAATCGCTGTCGGAACACAAAGCAAACTCCTTCAATGCAAACGTGATCGCTTCGAAATCCCTTTGTCATCTTCTGCACTCGCATCGTATTCAATTCACTTCTGCCCACTACAGCCCACACCACCACCCACACACACTGTCACTTGCTGACAGTTGAACGCGTGTGTTCATCCGATATGCTCTCGCACAACCGACAAACAAAGGCGTCCCCACACGCTTTTATTTAATTTTTATTTTACGCCTCCGTTTTGTGCACGTATTTTCATATATTTGACGGAAACAGAACCCCCCCCCCGTCATTGGGGAGCGAAATTCGATTCAGGAAGGAATACAAATTTTTTGTTTCGTTCTCTTGCATGCAGCGAGCGGACGAGGTGCCGATAGCGGTAGGATCCTTTCCTTATCCTTTGCACAAGATAAATATGGGTGGGTGGGTGCGTCGACGACGGCGAGCCTATACGCCCGATTCAATTAAATCAAATTGAAACGAAAGGACACGTGTTTTGAATTCATAATGCCGCCCTTTAGGGACACTTATTCGCATTTTGGGTGGACGGGTGAACGGGTGGTTGGTGGCGTCGCTCACACATATCACGAACAGGATCAGGGATACCTCTGCGCCACTGGATTGCTGAGTGATTTTCGAGAAGAATTTGTGTGTACTGTGTGTGGGGGGGGTGGGGGAGGAGTGGAAGGGGTCGTTTATGTATGCGAAGGAGGAACCGTGGTACCACCGCCGATTTACAGATTGTTTGCCTTGCTTAAGTGTGAAAAACGCTTTAACGTGTTAATGAAGTCATGTCCTGGGTCCTAGTGCTGGTCCTGGTCCTGTCGTCATCTCCTCCAGGCGGCGACACGACAAGACGAGGCGCTCCAGCGCTGGTGGCAATTACAAGGGCTCTTCAGTCGGGAATGTCTGCTGTGCCTGCCTGCCTGCCTGGCTGCGCTGGTGGATGTTGATGTCGTTGCATTGTCAGCGCAAGGGAGCAGCAGCGCTAAAAGAAAAGTTGCACACATCCTGTCGCTGTGTGTGCATAAATTTCCGCTCCCGCAGAAGGGAGTGTGTTTGTTATCCCTTTTGTGCGAAGCTCTGCGCACCCCATCCACTCGTTCAGCACTCCATTTTATCCTTGACAAATCACTCAAATGAAGTTTAACTAAGCGGAAAAATTATAAGCAAATTAATTTGTGAAACAAAAACTTTTCCCTTCTGGGTTCGTGTTCCGCAGCAGCAGCAGCAGCGCAGTCCTTAAATCCTTCACACAGTGTGTCGCCGGCACCATCGTCGTCGTCGTCGTCGCAGTTTCCAGTGCCTCTGGTTTCGGGTCCTTCCTCTTTCACACCCACACAGCCCGCTTCACTAATCAGATTATGTCGCTTTTCGCAGTTTTAGCTGTAAAATGCAACTAAAAGTCTTCGTTTCGTTTCGTTTCGTTTCGGGATAGTTTTAAACTTTGTGTCATATGCGGGGTGGCTGGGGGGTCTGCCATGCACAGTGTGCAGTGTTCAGCAGTTAGCGGTTGGCTGCGAAAAGGTCCTTTGGTTTAGTGTGTTCCGCTGCGATAGCATTTCTGTGCAAAACTTTCACACCCGCCCACGCTACCGCACCATCCATCGCCTTCCATAATCTGTCGGAATCCGTTGGTCCTTTTCGAGGCCGGTAGACATTTTTATCGCCGCTTGAATCGCTCAATTTGGTGTGTATGTGCGCGAGTGAGTGTGCGAAGTTTACGCAACAAGAATCTGACAGTTTTACCCCGCCCCCCTCCCCCTCGGCACACAGTGTCGCCCAGACACTGTCGGATGTGTGTCCTTAAATCGTCTGCTGTGTATGGTGTGTGTCAGTTAATCCGCTGAAGGATAATGAACTTGAAGGCGAAAGGACGGGAAGCCAATGGCTTTTCACTCCTCTCTCTCGTATGAAGTCAATTTATTTGCGATACGTGATGCACGCTGGACCATGATATTCCTTCTCTGTACGTGCCTGTGTGTGTGTGTGTGTGTCTGGATCGAAGGGCGGCGAAGATGGCTTCGCAGTCACTTCTCGGATTTGGTTCATCGATACACGGGGGTGGACGACTGGACTGGGGAGGGCTTTTCATAAATGCTTGTCCATCGAACGGATGGCCTAAGTGGGGTAAGCAGAGCGGCGGCGTGTGGGCGTACGATGGGGGTTGGATGTAGTTAAGACCGGTAGGTTTGATGGGAGTTTATCACTCAGCCAGCAATCGATATCTGGCTTGTTTGATGGAAGTGGGAGTGAAATGCTCTCTTAACAGCTGCACGATGGCCATGCCGACTCATCAGGAGACTCGGGCGGGACGTGTGGACGTTATCCTCGATGGCCTAGAAGGCGTAATCATTCGGCAAATGATCAATCAGCAAGCGAGGGATGACTTGAATTTCTCCAGAATTTCTCACCTTTTATCCTGGACCTCACCCAAGCTTGGTTTTCCATTGCCTTTCCTAGACATCCACATATGCCAGTCGCTCACACTGACAAATGCTCGAGTTTAGAGGCTAATTTTGACACGTTTATCGTTGTCAGGCCCCTCCCCCTCCCACACATGGATAGCTTCGATTAAGTCCAATTATAAACTATAGCTCCAAACCACCTGACCACCTGACACAGCAGACAGGAGCACCACCACCCCAGTCGGGGTGAGCTGGGAAAATGTTTCCACAACAATTCTCGGTCAAGCGACACAGTCCGGCCCCGGGAAACCGAAACGATAAACTAAAACTGGAAACACTGAAATTGTTGCAGCAGCAGCAGCACCGAACACAGAACACAAGCCTCAGCATCAGCATCGTATCGAAATGGCTTTTGGCTTGAAATCCCAACAACCGCCGCCGCCACCGCCGACACTCGGCCAATCGACCATTTATGTCCGTAGCACCACTACGGACAGCCTATTAAAGATATCAGACAATTTACAGCCCCTGCAGCAACATACAAGCAATTTGTCCAACGCCACTGCATGGGAATCTATGTAGGACTGCAATACAAGCTCGGTGGTGGGGGCAAAGCACGCAGCAGCAGCAGTAGCAGCAGCGACCAAACGGACAGCCATGTAGCACTATCGGATATCGACACCAATTATAATTCCATCGGCTACCCGACCACCCAGCAGCAGTGGGTGGCTTGGGGTGGTGAGCTGTAATTGACTGCCTCTCCAGCTGCAATTCACCCTATTAACAGGCAGTTTTCGTTTCGTCTTCTGGCGGGATACACGACACACGATAAGGAGAGACGAACTGTTTGGTATCTCGGCAGGATGCAGGACACACAGACCAACAGTTTGTGTTAATTTTAATTTATCCATTAATTGAAACCCCGGTCGCGGGGGTTCGTCAATTCCGCCGACTGTGTCACAGTGTTCGCCTTCATCGATTGTTCGACTTTTGTATGGCACGCGTTGGGGGGAGGGGGGGCTTGTGGATTTCACAATCAGATCCCGAAATCCACTACATCCGTTCGTCAGAGGGCGAGAGATAAAAGAAGAAAATCCAATTCGATAAACTACTCATGTCCCGACGAAGGACGGCTAACGGTGGACGGTGGATGGTGGAGGAGTGAAGATTGAGGACGGACGTCACGAGCGCTTTGTCTGTGGGGGGGATGGCATAAGGACACGCCTTGAACTCGGCCTAAATAACTGCAGTGTCCGTACGCACGTATGGGATTTTCCATTTACGATAATCGAAGAAAATTGATAGAAAGTCTATTCATCTACGAAAAATCGGTAATCGTCCTCTCCGGCCTACAGATTGGGCGGAGGGGCGGGTTGCAAATCGATTCAGGAAATATGGACAAAGTTCGATGGAGGGACGGCGGATGGCCTGCACAAGGATGAGATGACTTTTTCGCTTCCTTTTGACTGCCCATTCATTCAAGACTGGATAGATGGAGATTCATATCTTTATTTGCCATTCGAGAATATCCTTATGAATATCACGTTCAAAGGATGGCGAGCGTCGCATGCGTCTACCTTCGGTGGCGTGCGAGCGGAGCATCGCCGATCGACCGGGTTACCCATATGCCTGAGCAAGCCTTTTTTATTTATGACGGTTAATTTTATTAAAAGACCTCCTCCCACTGTCTAAACATCCCCCCCCTCCTCAAAGCAGGACCCGATTCGTTTCTCTTAGCCGCTGCCACTGCTGCTGCTGCTGCTGCTGCTGGTGCTGGTGCTGGTGCTGGTGCTGGCGGTGGGGCTGTTTCTTCTTGGCGTTGCTTTTTTATATTTTATGTCCTTTCATATCCTAAATGGGATGAAATTGCTTCCTGAGAGGGTTGGGGGGGACGGAGATGAGGAGGGTCCTGGGATCCCTGGGAGAGGAAAAGAATTGCCCATATAATTCATTTGGATTTGTGTTGAGCAAAAGAGAGGACGGCTGGTGAGGGGCTGTATCTGTTATGACCGAGGATTGAATGCCATATGCTCGGCTTCCTTTTTTTTCGGGAAAGGATAATACCCGAAGGAGGCTTCTGTTGAGAGCTGATGGACGATGGTGTGTTGTGAAAGGAGGTGGTTTGGGGGTATGCCATCATCATCGTTAAACTGCCTCCAAATGGTGAAGATTTTTAGGAGATTTTAGCACCTTATTTAGGGGAGGTTTGTCTTTTGCCGGCACTGAGCGTGGGTTGGCTGGGGGATAACTGGAGAGAGTGAATGAGGGGTGGCCGACTGAGGGAAAAGAGTTATCGTTGACGATGAATTGCTTGACTTTTAAGGATATTCTCGTAGATTGAGGGACTTTAAGTGGCCCGTCGAGATGCGGAAGCATTTTGTGGCCCACTTAGAGTGGGCGGGACGGCGAGGGGACGAAATGTGATGGTCATGGTGACGTTGGAGTGGCAGGATTAAGCTTTATTTGGTCAACTTTGTGTTCGATTAGGAGGTATGATTGAAGATTTTCGACTTGTGGGTCGTTTGAGATGTATGCCAGATGGCGTAGCTGAAGCAAATGGAGCGCCTGAAAGTAGGCAATTGAATTTATTGGTGTCGTCAAAGAGAAAAACAATAAATTTACGAAAGTCCCCGATATTCGCTCGGAAGGCGCCAAAGTTGTCAAAAGTCAAAAGATTGAAGTTCAGAAAGAAGGAGACTAGATATCGGTAGATCCTTGAACATTTTTACAAAATATAGCAAACTTCGGCTCAAAAGCTGAAGAAATTGCACAGAAAATGACGAAATGCATCAAAAATCGGAAAAGTCGTGGAAAGTTTCGAAAGTTTTCAGTTAAATTCGACAAAGGGCGAAAAAGTCGGGACAACAATCAACAAATGCTGTGGCCGCAGTTAAAGGGAATTTTGATGGGCGTGGACAGACTGGATCTATTCAGGGGGCTCATTAACTTGTTCGACATGATGGTTCAGGTGATGGACGACGAGGCAATAGACACAATGATTGACGGGATGATGGAGAGGCTGATTGACGTGGAGATCGACATGCATGTCATGTCGCTGACCGTGAAGTACTTGCACAGCCAGACTGCAAAACTGTCTCATTTAGAGACTCACTTGGAGGCGCAAATCGAACTGAACACTTGTTCCCCAGTAGCTCTCCTAAACGAGAGCTGTCTCCAACTGCCAGCTGCCACCCAACCTTTTCACCTCTACCAGGACCCTCTCCCTCCACAATCCTCCGACGCTCAACCAATTATACGTCACCGAAACTAACCTCCTCGAAAGCGTCAACTCCTCATTCTCAACCTGATTGAATTTCAGTTCCTTCTGGGCATCGCACCTCCAGCCATTGACTTCTTCCACTCAACCACCTGCTGGACACAATCAGTCACTGCAAACCAATTCCAATCGTCGAAGTGTCGACCTATGAAATCGATTCGTACAATCGACTCCACACGACGAAATTTAATGAAAACCCATTTCCGGAGAGCATGTGTCCCGCACAGACTCTGCCACTGCCACTGCCACTGCCTCTGACCGCCCTCTTCGAATTTTTTTTTTTTTGTTGTCGCTTCGCTCTCTCTCCCGCTCTCTCGGGTTGTGCGTGTTTTCCTTTTGCACGAAATTAAATTATTAAATCGAATCCGAAATTGATTGAAATCGAATCCTTCCGAGATTGCTTATCGGGGTTTACCCATGGGCCCGATACTGAGGTCAACCAAGCGTGGCAAGCCCTGTTAGGCGGTTCACAAAAAAACAAACGTAACATGTGTCAATTGGTTGTCGAGTGACGTGTGTTTATTTGTGTGCGTTCGTTGCAGCTCAGCTCTTTTTGTCCGCACTCAGGGGGATAATCCAGCAAAACAGAGGAACCGAGTTTGAGCCTTTGAATGACGCGCCAGCCAGGCAGCTAACGTCAACCCTTGAGAAAACCAACGCAAAGCATATTCCAATTAACTTTGTAGTTGACACGGCTGCCTAAGTAAATACCGCAATCTGTTACCCCGTGTGCGTTGCTGCGCTCAACTGGGGGAGGAGAATCCTCTGGCTTTGGTTTGGGGGTGACATCAGTCACCGCAATCAAAGGGATTCCACTCTCTCTCCTCGCTCTCTTTCTCATTCGGTCGTTTTTTTTTTGTTAGATGTTTCTGTTTTATTGTTGAGGGTCCCTGTTTACTGATGCCTTGTTGTTGTTGTAGGGGATTTTTTTAATGAAGGGAAATGTGTTTGCAGTTTTGTTGCGTTTCGGATTTTTTTTTTCAATTTTTTGTGTCGAAGGACGTGACGGTGTCAGTTTGCAATGACTGAAGCGGTGATTTGGGTGGAGGGTGCATGGGGTTCATTGAAAGATTGCAGTTGATTTGTCCTATGGGGTGGCTGTAGTGTCCTCTTGTGTGTATTTATCCTGTCGCGGCAAGAGACGTAACACAGTTGTGACAATAATTTTGTCGATGAATTGTCCTTGTAATTTGTATTCCTTACAAGAGGGTTAATGGGGTGCTGAAGGTGGGGTGGCAAAGCGAACGACGTTCGATGTTGATGTAGCGATTTATCAAATTTTCTTAAAAAAAAAAACGTGTGGCATTGCAGTGACAGGAAGCAAATGAAGGGAAGGACATATGTGCTCAATCAGCGCGTCATTTTTTATCAAGGGGAAAGTAAGGAATTGAAAGTGGTTTTGAAATAGAAACTCGACAGGTGGAGGGGAGAGATTTGAAAACAAATTTAAAGTTTAGCCACGTACTTAAGCCGAAAGGGCCCTTGTCCCCAATACTGGAAACCTCTGCAGTCTTCATCAGGATTTTCCGCTGTGATCGCACTTCGGATTCGAAATTTGGCAGGGGATCGAAGTCCTGCGTGTACAGGTTTTCGAGGTTCTCTTACGCGAATTTTTGAAAGCTTTACGTATCTTAACTGCCTTTACATGAAATTTTTTGAAAATTTTTGAAGAATCTTTTCGAAAACTTCATTTTCCAAACGAAACCAAATCGTTTTTGAGGTAGATTTTTAAGAAAACTGTAAAGGGCTACTACGAAGGCTGTGAAATGCAAGTTTTGATGTAAAAGTTTTTGAAAATACCACTAAAAACTATAAATGGTGCTTGAGGATTCAGGTTTCTGAAGGAATTAGATGCATATCCTGGAAACCTTCGCTTGAAACCACCGTTTTTAGAAGATTTTGGCATTTTTCAAAAGTTTGAACTCAAATCTTCCTGAGATTTTAATGAAGCCCTTGTTTTCTGCAGTCCTTCATGGAGTTGTTAAGTGATTGTCTTTCTCCGAAGTCCCCTTAAAGTCACCCCGAAGATGCGTTTTCTTAAAAAAAAACTTCAAATCAATATAACATCCATTCGTCTCATCCACTGTAAGCAACTTCCACCCCCTCCATCCACCTATGCAAGCTGTCTCTGCAATTTCAAGCTTAAAATTGCAGCCTGCCGTCATCGTCGTACTCGTGCCAAAATCTATATTCCTATAGAGAGGCGACTCGCCAACTAAAAGCAATTAAAGTCCGCCACCTTCATCTTGACTCTCAGGCACTCTCGCTCGAGTCGAAGCTGTTCAGGGCGCCCCCCCCCCTTAAAGACGATTTCACGTTTATCGAAAAAGTTTTTTTTTCTCCTACTCGGTCCACCCCTCTTCTTCTCCCCCCACCCCTCCCATCGCCCGTCATTCAACATTCACCTTCAAGGGGGGAAACTTAGCGCGATTCAGCTCCCGAACGTAAACACACTTCTCACCTTAAAACGTCTAAGCCCACACCAAGCAGCAGTCATTCGCCTGCCAGCACCAGCCAACCCCACTAATTTCCTATCGCCTTCTTATCTCCCGCCCAAAATCGGGGTCGAATGAAAAATATCCCCAAGGGTTGGGCGGTTTCTTCTCGCCCGAAAAACAAGAGAGAGAGAGCTGGGGCGAAAAAAAATCAGCAGTCGGAAACGTTCCACTCGATATCCGCCCGAAGAGCGCTCTGAAATTTAATTGCTGCCAGAAAAATGTAAAATAAGTCCAATAGATAAGACAGTCACGTAGGCAGAGCGCTTGGCGTTGCCTAAGTAGCGCCTTTTGTCTTTAGCGCCGGAGCGGGGCCTATCGAACGTGAGCTGCAAAGTATCGGAACTCATTAGGCGCATAAAGGATGAGGGGAGAGGCGGGTGGAGGGGAGATTGCACAAATCTGGTCTCGACTGTTATTGCTTCAATCGATGGTAGCAGTTAGTGTGCCGCAGGTTATCCTGCACAAATTCAAACTTCAACTGCGTCGAAAATCATATCAAAGTTCAGAGTGCTGGAGGGTGGAGGGAGCGGTGGAGAGCGCCAATGCACAAACGTAATTAATAACGTTGTCATAGTGAGTTAAGTTTCCTCCCCCACACACACACACATCTACATCCTACAGATGCACCTTGAGCTGGGAAACTACGGAGCTCCTTGCCACAGAGGTGAACTTCAAGGATGCCGTACGGCAGCGTGCGTATCATTAATTGCTCATGACTTGGAAATTGGATAGGAAAAGTGTAGAGCAGATCTTGTGTGCGGCTGTTTGCACTCTTTAGAGGGATCCTTGCCTGCCGTGATGCACGGCGCTGTCGTCGTCGAAATGGGTGGGTGGGTGGTTGGCGCTGGTGAACAGTTGTGATTTCAATCAAAATCCCTCTGCAACATGTGTCGACCTTTAATCCACCCCAGGGGAGCGTTTGTCAAGCACACGCGAGTCACTCAATCGAGAGCATCCACATTAAGGCAGACGCACATAACCACCCGCACACACACACACGCGCGTACGCATTTCTTATCCAATCGCCTTGTCATGACACGACTGTGACCCCTTTTCACATTCCAGATTCTAATCGGGTTATCTAAGGCACAACGGCCTGGGTTGCGGGGTGACTTGTGAATTAATATTCGCAAAATTGGAAAATCCACTGCCACGCCACTGATTGGCAGGATTGGGAATCGCTTCGGTTGTCCTGACCGGGTGGGGAAAAAAATCAAATTCATCTCGCTGCTGCTGTCTACCTTATCGGTGATCTCATCCTTCGCCTCCCCCCTGTCTATCATTCCGTATTTGAACCCGAAAAGGGCTAGCGTCCCCCCCGCTACCGGCTGCCAGTGTCACATGACTTTGACAGGAAGGAAGGAAGTTTCAGGGAATTATGAGTGAGAGTGCAGCGTCGTGGATGAGAGATGGATTTTGTTTGAGATCCTGTGCCCGCGTGTGCAAGGATTTTCATCCTTGACAATAATCCCTGTTTGACATTGGCTAAACTGATTACGGAAACGTCAGATTGCAGGGTTGACACACTTTTGCGTCAAGTATTGAATTTCACAATTCAATTGACACCCTCGAGTGCGTGGCGGAGGTGGGTGTTGAGAGATTACACGAGTGTAAGCCGATAGATGCATCGAGGGCATTTCATTTCGTTTCAATACGGCACCCACACGCATGGCTAGAGTTATTAGATTATAATCTGATTGGCTGTCTGGCTGGAATGGGGCAGAGGTGTTCGTTGGTATGGAAATGAAATTGGCCAGATAGAGGTGGAGACTAATTTGGACGGCACATAGAGGAGATGTGTTTGAGGCGTAGTCGGTGTGTCCTGATGGGAGACCCTTGTCAAGGCCCCAACTCCGTGAGACACGGGCTTTGTTTGGAAATGACAAAATGTGCTTTTGATGTCTTTAAGGGTTTCCTTGTTCCGAAATTTAGATCAAAATATTTTTGAATCGCTTCGAATTACAAATTTTGGGTCATGATGTTTGGAATCGCAGGCTTTTGGGTCACAGGATTTTGGATCACGAGATTTTTGATCATGAGATTTTGGATCACAAAATGTTGGAATTAAGAGCACCGAGCACAGACCTTGAGAACGTGACAATTTGGATGATGGGGTTAGGAATTTGTGTGAATTTTGATCCAAGATTTTGAACCAAGATTTTGGAAGACGGAATATTGGAACACGGGAGATTGGACCATGCCAATTTAGAGGAAGAGATTTTTGAACTCGAAACCTAAGAACAAATTTTTCGCACCATGGTCGTCGATCTCAGAATTTTGGATTATGTCAAGACATTGCATTCTGAACTTTTCTATTGCCTAATCTTAAACTTCGAAATCTTGAATTTACCCTTTGGGAAAGTCCTGCATATTTCAGCTCAAAAGCGATGTTGCTGCCTTCGCTCTGCCTTCCCTCTCTGAACAAACTTTATCCGCCAGTTTGCATTCGAAAACAATATTTGGACAGTTCTCCTACCCAACCCCCATCCATTCAAATACCCCATCAATTCCTTCTCACTGCACACCGTTCAAGGCACTAATCCCCAGAGTCCTCAAACCCTGATTAACTTCTCATCAAAATCGGAAGTTCCAGCAATTGCGTGAATTCTGCTCAAATAAATCACCTCCACGACCCCCCTCCCCCGCATCTGGCCAAACAACCAAAACTCCAGAACCCAACAAAATAACAATATTGTCACCCAGGACAGAGCAAAAGTCTTCTCCCACCAGCGCCATCGCCTTCATTCGCAAATGAAAATGAAATTGAAAACTTTCTCCTTTCCCGATTCGCTTTCCACTCCACCGGGAAACTAAACTCAGTCCGCCCGTGACTGAGATCCTCTTCTCGGTTCCGGCACTATAGCGTCTACTGGCGCAAGTAGTAACCGTTGTAGTAAATCCAATTTTATTGATGACTTTTAATCTGTTCTTAATCAAAAGACTATTTCTCCGGGACGCCATCCAGTCAACCGGGACTCAGGGGTGAAGGCCATTCGGACTGAATGACGCCATCAGTGTGCGATTGGCAAAAATCTGTAATTAGAGCCGGGACCTTTGTACACACACAAATGCTGCTTCTGCAGAGAGAGAGATGAAACCAAACAAACTCCTTAAGAAAATTATACATTTCCCCCTCCGACCACTGGAAAACCAATCCCCGTCCCCCATGCGCCAGTGCTGATCCCATGGAAAGCCTCGTTTATTTGGAGGTTAATGATTCGTAGTGTAGTTTGGCTTGTGCCGTGCCGCAGCATCAAGGATTACCGCAACGGCACAGCCAGCAGAAGCTTTCTCAACCTCGTCCTCCTCAGCCATCTTTGTGTGTGATAAATATCCTCTAGAGTATTCGAGGATACGAATGGAAAGACAACAAGAAAGCAATACCAAGGAGGAGGGCAAAAAAAGGATTCCACCGCAATCAAACTTTTCTTATTACCCATGGAACTTCATTCAATCGTTCGTTAATTTACGAGGTACGACGATGCTCCCTCGTCCCAGATGATTACCGTCAGACACACACACACACACACACCAACAGCGAGGGGAAGGAGGGGCAGATAAAGATTCTGTGTCTTTGTTTCTTCATTTTCGGACTGAAGTCCCAAGTGTTATCGTGCCCTGCCCAGACTCGTTCTGCCACCAAATCAGGCATCACATTGTTTATCGTGGCATCCCTCAGCTGGAGCGAAACTCCAATTTCAAAAAATCCAACCCCCCCCCGCCTAGACCCCAGGAATCATTAAAGCATCTTCACAATCTGAGAAATCAAAAGTTTGTCCTTTAAGGCGAGCGCGGTGGCGCAGGCAAGACGTGTCGCCCCCCTGGCCATTTGCAAGTTTATGCTTGTCAAAATCTCTTTGTAAGGAGCTCTTGTATGTGTGTGCGAGCGCGGGAGACACCATATGGGCCGTGGCCCCGCGCACCAAGATCGCAGCAGCGATTTACTTCCGAAATAAAAAGGAAAACTCCCGAAAAACTGCTGCCAAATGATGTGGCATCGTGTCGCTGGCTCGGAAGTGTGTGCGAGAGAGTATTCGGCTGTTGAATTGGGGTGTGTGTGCATAAAATTGCTTCCTCCTCGCATCCTTTGGCGCCTCATTCCATCGCCCGGCGGCGCCCATTGCCGCACCGGAAAATCGAGAATTAATGAAGTCATTTGGCTTGTTTCTTCCTCGCGCAGAGCCCCCAATCGACAACGACACAACGACAACGACGACGACGACGACGATGGCGACGATGACGAGGACGAGCAGCAGCGCACGGTGCCGGCTGAAACGCCATCAGTGGCGGCGGTGGTGCTCGACTGTGGAGGAAACTTTTTGAAACCAGTTTGACATTAATAGTCCCGCTGTTATTAGTTTCGCCAAGAAAGCGACCGGGAGCGGCACTGGGGGCTGTATCGAGAGGGAGGAGGTACAGATGGAGATGTAAGTGCAGGGACGGTACAAGCAGCAAGAGATTGCCATTGTTATCCTTGATGTTTGTTGCTCGTTGCTGCTGCTGGATTTCGGGGATGACGATGAATTAATGAGTCAACATTGCTTGTGGTGCGTGCGTGGGGCGGTGCGGGTGCGGGTGCGGGTGTGTTTGAGTGTGACAGCTATTTGGGTATCCCCTTGGCTGCTTTTGTTTTTAATTTTCTGCGGAAGAAGAAGAAGCGGATTTCAGCCCAATGGGCGCCACAATCAGTTGTCATCCGATGGGAATCCCATCTCGTCGGATGGCATGGAGGGCTGGGGAAAATGCTAAATTGGTTGGTGCTTGGCCAACTGGTGATGATGTTTGTTGATGTGGGTGCGGGGTGGCTTTTAATTATGGCATCCAACTGTCGACGGGTTTTTGAAAAGGGTTTTCGCCATATTTTCGGGCTTAGCCCCTCCATCGAAAAACATCGCCCGTCCGGAGTGAGACAACGTGTGGTAATTAAAACGTTTTGCTGGTGACACCGGCTGCTCTGAGGGAGTGTTCCTTGAGAAGGTGCACAGCGGCTGAGTCTTGAGAGGAAGGACGTCCTCTTCGTCGCAGAGACGAGTGTTTTCATTGCTCTGGCAGGTGTTTGATTGAAAGTGGTGGTCTTTAAGGGAATATTCTGCGAAGGGGTTGGAAGGCTGTTGCTTGCTGACTGTTCACAAATAGGGTGCCAATGATTTGAATGTGAGACAAACAAAAACTCTTCTTATTCTTACTTCTTCTTTTCTATGACTTCCATCGACAGAAGAATTCTCATTCCCTGCAGTCTTTTTCGGTGGATACATTTCGGGCGCCAATTTTATTTTTCAATGAAATTTGCATATTATCAGTTAACTTTCTTTGCTCTAATGTTCACGAGCAACAACGGCTTCCTCATCTGTCAGTACCACTTTTGTGAAAAAAAAAATTGTTTCATGTTGGGCGCCACTTTCATTTTTCCTCAAATCCGTCTCTCTTTCCAATGCCTTATGCTCTGACATCCATGTCAGTCATCTATCAATTTGCTCATCACCCATGTATGTGTGCACTGACTTTCAAACGATTCCACTAAAGCCCCGTTTTATAAATGACATTTTATTACCCTGTGGCGACACGATGCGGGCCTCCGCTAACTCTGAAAACTCAATCACTTACCCAGCCACAACGCAATTAAAGTGAAACGTTCCAAATCTGACTTGAAACCATCACCACGCATCCATTATCATCAAATGATGTTTAATTAGCGGTTAACCCAGTGTCCACTTTAAATATTGAAGCATCCACATGCTTAGCTACACCGCTCGCTCTTAGTCATGGGTCATGCTTTCAAAGCACCGGGTGCTCACGACTGAATGCGGAGGGGGAAAGTGGCGGAGCAAAAACATCAAAATGGACGCGCAAGAGGTCGCGTTAAAAATCCAACTAATTACAAACTTTATCCCCCACCCACTGTGTGTATGTATGGGTGCGAGTGTGTGCAGTCTACAAACAGCAACTAATTTCCGAGTGAGTATCACTAAGTGACAAGGATGCCGGGATACGGTCGCCGCTGCCATCGGAGTGCAGCGGTCGGGATGCTTGGGGCGCAATAACGCACTTGTCACAAATTGGCATTTAGCGCATGTCCTACATATGTACACTTGCATCCGACCTCAGTCTGACATATCGCCGTCCTTTCCCCGCTCCGCTCCGGCTTCTGCGGCTTCAAAATGTACACGAAAACAGTTTCAACTTTCAAACTGCGAAGAGCCAACTCATTTTGCTGCTCACCCGAAGGGGGGGAGGGAATGAGCCAGGGGGGATGCATACCAGAGAGAAATTAAACTTTAAAGAGGGGATAAGTAGGCTCTGATGAGTGGGAGGTGGACGGGTGGATAGTTGTATCGGTTGACAGGTACAAGCTTCTATAAAGCAAAACATCGCATCGACAGAGTGCTGGGTAAGCGTAAATTCTCGTGCATGCTTAAATAACTCCCATAAACATGACTTGACACAAAACACGCACACACACACGCTCGCACTCGATCCCGAGCCCTCACACACATGGCCAGAGTCTAAGCTCCAAGCCTGCATGCCACAAAACCACCACCACCCCGATGGAACAACATGCGTTACAAATTATAAATTTCACCTGTAACCGATACCGATACCGATGTAGGTACATGCAAACCGTTTTCCAATGGACGGGGTCAACGCTGGGCGGCTGGGATAGGGGTAGCGAGAGATTTATTGTAGTTTTATGTACTCTCGCAAATAATTCGCAATATATCTTGTCAGTTGTGTGTAGCGAAGGCACGACACACGAGGTTAGCAACACCACCCTCCAGCTACTCAGGCACTCAGCCGCCGCCGCCACCCATCTGTTAGCCACCGGACTGGCTGAACTGTAGCACTTTGCATTGAGGATTTAAGCAAACAAGACAAAAGCAATATGCTCATCGAGTGGCGCAGGCAGATGGAACGGAAGAGGGCGATGGTGCTGGGCAGGCAGGCAACATGAAATGGAATGGCGCCCGACGCTCGACTCTGTACCTCTTTATGTTAATTTGCCCACATTACACCGCACCACCCAGCCCGATGACTCCGGCTTTGTATTTGATTTGCATCAATGATGTTTGATGTTGTTAATTGATTTCCAAAGTCGATGACAAATCGATAACAATTTACGAGCACTGACAACGATGATGCCACTCGATGCTGGCTCCCGCCACCGTCATCCGCTCATTTGA
The DNA here is from genome assembly GCA_944738645.1 of Eristalinus sepulchralis. Classification (NCBI taxonomy): domain Eukaryota; kingdom Metazoa; phylum Arthropoda; class Insecta; order Diptera; family Syrphidae; genus Eristalinus; species Eristalinus sepulchralis. The sequence goes on along the minus strand of OX122885.1, from coordinate 2,202,252 downwards.
TGCACATCGTCCATCGAGAATGACGACAACGACAACGATGCGAGGGCTTATGCGGTGGGCGGGAATGACGGCGATGCCGTTGGAGTATTGTTTTAGCTGACAAACAATGGATATGTACATTATCCTTGCGCTAACCGCTCTCAAGGCAACATAACTCCTTGGATTTTCATTTGTCCAAAGTCAAAACTGCAACTGAAACTGAAGCCGATGCGATGAGGATGATGTCGACGATGACGGTGGAGGACTTAATGGATGCAATGTCCTTGAGAGAAACATGAGAAACAAGTTATGCCCGGCATCTCCAGTTCTCCTCGCATTGATAAACAACAAATCTGAAGTAGGCCAGCACAACCTTCACCCTCTTCCCGGCCTATACTCAAATTTGTTGACTGACTACCTGCCTGACGAGCTGCAGCATCTGCCATGGATCTGGCTGCCCAGGCATCGACACGCTTGGTCAGATGAAGTGTTTGCACACCTCTTCGGGAATATGTACTGCTGCGGAACAACGAGGAGAATACATAAAACTAATTTCATTATTCCCGCCCTGGATCGGGTGACTCCATTGAAGGGGCATGCCTGTGGTGGACTCTGCTCCGTGTAGTGAGCCCTCGATTTATTTTATTAATTAAATTTTGCATTTTATTTGGAGCAACGAATAGATGGCGACGCCACAAAGGACGTCTACTTTGACTGCCTGATGCGCCATTTCGGCCTTCTTGTTGGGCGCCAATTTAAATATTTCCCCAAATTTAACAGGTTTACATGGCATTTAAGCTGAATTTTGTCAGATTGACTATATCCTTCGTTAGGAGAGTCATATCTCTCTTCTCTGGAAATAGTTTTTCGTCGGGCGCCAATTTTTTTTCTTCAATTTTGATAGGTGGTTACGGATTTCTTCACAAATTAGACTTGTGTCAGATGCCTGTGAGAAATATTTCGCATTTTGAGTTTTTATTTTATAGTAGAAAGACTTCTTGTTGGGCGCCAATTTGAAAATTTACTCAAATTGAACAGTTTTACACGGCATTTGAGCTGATCTTTGTCAGCAAAATATTTCTTTGAAATTGCTTCTCGTTTCTCGTCGTTTTAATAATTTTCTTCATATGTTGCAGATGTTCGATGACCACAGGCTCGATTGCCTGAAGGGCGGCTGCGTTCTCACCAACTGGATATAGTAGTCAAGCTATCGTGCATTTGACACACACTCCGTCCTCTGGGTAGTTTGTTCCAACTCTGGCCACTTCATTTATCGTAGATTTTTTTATAATTCGGTCTCGTGTTGGGCGCCATTCTGCACTTTTATGCAAAATCTTCCAATTTTAACAGCAGCTAGCCACAGTTTGCTGCACTTAGAACATGGCCAGTTAGCAGAGTCTTTATTTCTCCGCTTTTCTGCACAAAAGTTTCCCATTTAAGCATCACTTCTGGCGCATTCTTAATTTCTTCTCCGTTTCACTGTCTCTCCACTGCTTCGAATTGAATTCCATGTTTGAAGCCACAAACGAAACGAACTGCCACTCCCACTCACTTCTTAAATTTAACCTCGCGACCTCGGTCAACTGCAGCCAGGACTAATGACAAACCTTCCCCCTGGGTTGATGTTGTCTAGCAGAGACATTGGTCTCTGATAATCCCAAACGCCTCGCCTGAATAATCCTCCTCCTCCCCGCTGTCGGGAGAGATTTTTCGAAGGGATCCCCATCGCCCTTTGTCTAATTGAGGTTAATTTGGCCGTTTAATTAATTTCCACTTATCACCGTGTCCAGACATATAAACCCCTATCACGAAAATTTGTTCTTAGACACCATCAGCACGGTGGCGGCGTCCCCCACTTTGCCTTGTGGTAAAAAGTCCTGGCATGTGTCAGCCCGGCCACCGACACTACTCTCATGCATGCAGCAAACAAGAACAAAAGAACGAAAGGACCCACCCCACTTGCACGCCACACACCCATACACATCCGTCGACTTGGGAAAAAGAAGAAAACACAAAAAGGACCGACTGCAGCCCCTAAGTCCATTCATTTATCGCAAAGTGCTCTGGTGGAAGTGTGGAAGTGACGAAGACGAAGGAATACTCTCCACAGGATGACAAATTCTCTAACAAAAACCGTTCACCCAAACACCGCCCCACTCATCTCACCTACCTAAGCGCATTCCTTAGCCGACACATACTCGTTCATCGGCGTCGTCGCCGCCGCTGCCACACCACTGTGCCGGCATCCGTCGCTACTAACTCACTCTCGGTGTCAGCGATGGCGGCAGCGGCGGCAGTGGTGGGGCCAGCTTTGGCGGGGCGGCGGTCATATATCACTGCCAGTGTAGCTGGCTCCTTGTCGAAGGACGAGGGATATCAAACGTTAATCCAAATTAATTTCGTGTAATTAAAATCACCTTAAAGCCAGGTTATATTTCACAGAGTGTTTAAGTGTGTCCTTCCTGGCTGATGACGCCACCCACCCACGGCCCTCCGTGTCGCCTTCTTCTTTTTTCCTGCGACAAGGATGTGACATTATCATCTCTCTTCCCCCCACCACCACCACCACCACCTCATCGTCAGATGGCGAGATACCACGGGTGTTTGTGTGTGGAGCGTGGTGCACACAAGGACTCGCAGTGCATTTGGAAAACGGATTTTGGAGAGCGCGGCAGCAGCAGTAATTTGAATCGGGCACGCAATTCAATATCGTCTCGCACCTGCATTTGGCCCCCACCACCACCATCGCCGGCCACAGTTAGGTGAGTGCCCGCCCGTGCAAGGACATTATTTCTATCTGCGGGCTACGGACTGCGGAGGAAGGACCCTCAACCATACGTTAAATTGTTTTTCAAGCTCGACTTATCCCAAATGGATTTTTCTTCTTGTCCGCTCCTATCCACTCCTCACTGCCGTCTTTGTCCTCCTCGTCGAGCGGGTTATTTGTAAGGACATGCGAGGACGACAGTGAAAATTGAATGCGCCAGCCATTCGCCCAGCAGCGACACACACAAGAAGAAGTTATTACACCGCGAGAATTCCATACAAAAAAAAAAAAACAGTGAAAAGGCGCCGCGCCATACACACGGGACGAGATGGAGTGGATGGCGGACTCGCAGGGAAGGACATTTTGGTGCAAATGACGGATGACTGCTGGAAGCACGTTGCAGTTCTTTAAAAATTAGAAAGTGATATCAAATCGTGAGGAAGGACAGCAGGTAAAAAATTGGTTCTGATATCGAAGTTGAATGCGACACTGTGCAGAGGCAGCAACAGCAGGTCCTTCGTGGGTGTCGGTTGCTACCGCTGGTCCCTGCTGATTTATATTATTGGCCAAATGGGCGCTGGCACACGAAGGTGGAAACTGTGCGCTGGAACTCACTTATCGGTCGGTGGATTCGAATGAAACTGTTGATCCTGTGTGTTGCTGGGGAATGAGGAGATATGGTGAAGCGGACGGAGGATTGGAAAATCAGAGGGAATTGGGTTTTTTATGGAGTGCCGCATGGGTGTGATTTTGGCGCAGTCATACTTACACGCGATTACAAGGACGTGTTGATGAAGTCTTGGTAGAAAAATTATGAAGGTGCTGCAGATGGAAAATGCAAAGGATAGTGGAGCCAACGGGCGTGCTTTGAAGGACTTCTTTTTGGTGAAGTTAGGAAGCAGTGGAATTGAGTCTTGAGGTCAGGATCACAAGTTGGAGGGAACATTACATTTTTGTGGAGTGCAGCAGGGTTCGCACTGTGGACCAGTCATGTTTGCCCAAGGTTTCATGACTCCTTCAACTATGCTGTGAGAAACGGAAACTTAAAAATTAAGGCGGTGTGGAAGACTGACCGATCAAGCCTCTGCAGGATTAAATGATCCTTTTAATGGCAAAGCCCAGTGGCAGTTGGAAGATTTTCGAAAATTGTTTCTTCTGCTCAGTGACTTAGAGAATAAATGCTCGTATTCATTCCAAGCTTATGGCGGAAAACAGGATCATCCCGACCCCCCACCAACTGCCCAGCATCTTAATTACTCCATTAGTGACATCCCTCCCAGTCAGGTTGAAGTTCCAGCTAAATATTTAAATAGTCATCAGAGCTCAGCTGAATGCATTAAAAATCCACTGCAGGTAATCGCATTCCATTCTCCACTTTACGCTCATGATGATTCTCATTAGGGTCAACACTATAATCTGCGCGCATTTTGAATCTCCCCAGGGGTATCGCACACCAATTCAGGATTCGCCCAAGTTTCACCCATCTCTCGCCCAGCCATTAACCCACATTTCCTCGGAAAACAAGGAGAGACAGTGCGACGAAGATGGAAAAAAAGGAGAGCACAAAAATATTTCCATAAACTTGCCCCACCCACTGTCAGCCGCACAGCGCCTCAAGCGCCAGCAGAAGCCACCACCACGTAAAGCACAGCAACAGCTGGAAAACATTTACTCAGTACCATTTTTACTACCCGAGTATTTGGGGCATTTTCACACCTAAGCGGAAGCTCACAAAGGATCCTCCTTCGACGTCGTCATCGTCGTCGTCTCTGCGCGACCAAACAAAGGCATCGCAGCACACAAGAAGTTCGAGCGCAAAAAAAAAGACCGCAGCAGTACAAAAAAGAAGATCAAGGCAAACCCACACACCGACACATACAAACCGCCCCCTGGCGGCGAGCCGAGTGTGGGAGAGAAGTCACGACGACGAGCTCGCTTTAAACAGGTTATCATCTCTCACGGAGGAAGAGAAAACAAAAAGCGCAGGATAAGCCTTCAACCGGATGAAACGTGAAAGAGGAGCGAAATGAACGAAAAAAAAAATACACCCGGTGTCTTTGTTTGTTCTGCGCGGGGATGATGCTGCTGACAGAAACCGCACGGAGGGCGACGGCAACGACTAGGAGTGCATTTCGCACTCGAATGGAGGATTTTTATTAGTTGAATTCCTTTGGTCAAGTCTCCGCTTCCTCCCGCGTGGCTTCCTCCCAAGATGCAGTTATAATGTGAAAAACCATTCAATCGTAACGAAAGAATACACACACACCCCCTCCACCGCAGGCTCCTTTTATTTACTCACATGTCTCAATAACCACAAGTGAAAGGATAAGGAAGAGAAGGTCCTTTCCGTCTTCGGTTGCCGTGCGTCCTTCGCCTTTCACGTGGTGAGGGTGGGTGGCTCTGACGGACCCCCAGTTTTCAGTTTTAATGAAACCATTTTGTAAATTAATTTAATTTTCTGATTAAAAGCGCGGTGAACCCTTTGCCCGGGCAAATTAGAAACTAATGCGAAATAAATATGGCTTCGCCGGTCTTTGACTAGACGTGAGTGCGTCTCGGTCGGCGGGTGTGTGTGCGGTAGCCCTTAAAATTTTATCATCGGCATTAATCGCTCTGTGCCAAGTAGACCGGGGGATCGTTTTGAAATTGAAACTAAATATTGTGTGTATCCTCGTGCCGGGAGTTTATTGTTGTTTTGCCCGTTCCCGTGGCACTTTGTTGGTCCTGTTGGCTTGTTTTTCTGGAATTATCACGACGAGCTGCGCCGAGTCTTAGGAGCGCTCTCCCGGCTTGTCTATCCCGCTTGGAATGTAGACGGAGGGGGGGGGGGGGGCCGGCAAGGGTATGAATGGGATAATTTTGTTTAAATTAAAATCCACAAAGTCTTTTACTTGCCTTTTATTATCCTTTCCTCTCTCGTTCTCGCTCTCGTTCTCTGCCTGGGGTTTTCATTCTGTACGCATTTAATGAGCATCAGCGGCAGCATTGCAGGCACAGCCACATAAGACTGGGGGGCGTGGGGAGGGGGCTCCTTCAAATTTAATTTTCACTTTCACTCATGTCGGCTGTTGGTTGAAGACAAGACGACGCAAGGCCAGGATGAGCAAGCTCTGAGCTCTGAGCTCTGAGGGTCCTAGTGGGTTGGCTGAGAATTTTAATTAAATTTTTAAGTGTCCTCCACGCTGTATGCCGAGAGCAAACGATTTAATAATATTACACACGAAATCTGCCTCGACATGTAGTTTTCTCGAGCTGCTAAGTGGTATGTGGATGAGGGTGGTTGCGGAGGATGGGGGGTGGAGAGGGGGAAGGGTCGATGGGGTTGGTGGCAAGGATAATGTTTTCATTTGTTTGGAGTTGCAATAAAAATATGGAAAATTGCCTTTTGAGTGCGCAATAGAGGTTGAATAGACGGCCAGATAATAGGAGGTTATAGGGCTCTTGTTCCGGCTCATATTGCCGGGATGATAGAAGGAAGCTGCTCTGTCGTAGGGACAAATGATGCTCGGATTAGGGATTGTTAAGTGGGGTTGTTTACGGTGTCGTCTATGTGTTACTTGATTGCGGGTTCGGTCCCCTTTGACTGGAAATCGGTGATATTGTGTAGCATTTGAGTGGGATTTTGTGAATGCTGAGACAAGGAAATGGAATGGGGGGCAGGGGGGAATAGGTGGAAAGGTGAATAATTACTTTTCAAATGTTTGCACCGAAGATTAAGAGATTGATCTTTGCAAAGCTTCTGTCGGGTGCACGGTTTTTGAAATATGAGCAATTTTTTGAAAAATCTTTGTTTTGTTCGAAAATGTGCAACTTAGAAAGTGGAATACGTTAGACGGGAGGCTCTTGCTTATAGTTGACATTTTGTAAGTCAAACACCTGCACGAACATCAAAGGACGTGGTGAAATGACAATTCATCATCGTTTTCGAAATATGGAGAACTTGTTTGCACCGTTTTTGAGATGGTTGCGTTGCTTAAGATCAAATGAATGTTTCGAAAAATTTGTGCTTATATGGTTTTCATACCGAAAACCTGCAAATTTAGTTTCAAATCCGCTCATTTACGGAGGAAATTGGTCACCAGATGTGTATTTTCTGAAATGTGTCTTATGTGTCTATCTTCTTATTTTCGAAATCAATATTGAGGATTCACTGGATAGGCCTTTCTACGAGATAGGAGGTCTTATTCAAAGTAGACCCAAACATGTGTTTCCTTTTTCAAAATTGCCTTGGTTTTACCTGAGGGCTACCAAATCTACCTCAAAACTGTTGTTTGCATCTAAAGTGAAGCCCTAGATTGCAAGCGGCTATCAGTTTTCAATTCCGCTTCAAAACTTTCGTTTCCTTGAGATTGGCGCCCAACGAAAAATTTGATGGATGCAATATTCATCACCAATTTCACTCGTGTCGAGATGGTTTCGAAGCTGGTTTCGAAGCCGGCGATAATTTCACGACTTCAGAAAGATTTTGGACACTAAGCTAATAGTTCTGACCAAAAATTTGAATTTTCAAGGTCAAGACGAATTGAAGGACCTCACACAATTGCAACCGGAAGATGGTCTTATCTCAAGCCAATCCCCACTTTTTTTTAAAAATTTATTGTTGACCTTTTTTCTAAAGCAATTGGACACCAATCCCTTCCACTTCCTCTGGGCCAATAAATCCCATGGCTTCAGTAGCCTTAAATTCACTTTAGCATTCACCCTTTCCCAACCCGCTCCACACGAATCAAATTCAAAAATCTATGAAAACTCTTCCTTTCACATGCAACCCTCGAGCTAACTGATTTTCTCCTTCCATTCCAGGTAAGCTACGATGTCATCTTCACACCCGACAATTGGTAAGTCCATTGTTCCAAAAGGGCACCATTCACGAATAGGCACCCAACACCCAACATCCGCCACCCCCCTCAGAGACTCAAAAAAAAAAATAGAGACTCACAAAAGAATTCACCGACCAACAACCAACTGTTCCACAACTTTCCCCTATCGACTTCATCAGACACTTATCCAAGCGTATAGCCAGAAGCAGCAGCAGCAGGAATCCCCAACGGGTGTCCTTGACCGGACCGGAGCATCTGAAGAAAGGCCCCGTTCACCTACCTACACAGGGGCTATTGTTACAACTTTTCGGTTCAATTAAATCCCCAGTAATATTCATGTCCTCATGATGGAAATTACTTAAATTTTCCCACCCACTCCGAAGCGGAAGCGGACTCGTCCCTCACCAATTCAGAGGACACCAATCAGGAGTAACAAGGGCTGACAATGAAACAATGTGTCGCTACCGAAGGGAAAGATAGTCCGCATGATGGCGATGGTCAAAAGAAGTTTTTCATTTGAGGTGCCATTTCCTGGATGTGGTACAGCAGCAGCAGCAGGACAATGGAAATCACTCTCTCACACACTTATCCCATTTCTCGGTCCTTGGAGTTGTAGGGTTTTTTTGTATTTTTTTGCGTTCGTCTTTTGCCAGTGTCCTTGGATGCGGGGTGGGAGGGGGAGGTATGTAGTTAAATGAATTACGTTGATTAGTCCTTTTGTTGAAACTTGTTCCAGAGTGGAGACTGCGATGGAAGGGGATGTGTGGCGGACGGGTGGGTGGGCGGTTGTGGGGGTCTGCCTTTTTGTTACATTTGCGTAATGGGAAAAGTTTTCCCATTGGTATGCCGATCCGTTTTTTTACTTTTTTTTGGGAGGGCTGGAGAGTGGGCAGCAGGGTGGCTGAGGATCCTTTGCTGGGGAGCTAGACGGATGTGGAGATAATAGGAACTAGGAACTGGACGGTGTGCACCGCTTTGACTTTATTTCGGCGGAAGGTGTTAAATCGTGATGCTCCAGTTAATACGAAGTTCAGAGAATTTTTAAGGCGGCAGCGAGGCGTAGAGATAAGAAACGATTTTATGGGCGGGCTGAAACACATTTTTTCTTATGGGTCGCTACTGAATTAAATGCTGGACTATCTTCATTTCCGATTCCGTGATATTGCTAAGATGAACAACTTGCAAGTTGCTGCTTAAAATCTTTCTTTTTAACGCTTGCATGGAGCACTTAGAGGTCGTGAGTGCAAAAATGAATGCAAAGGGCAAATTTTTGAAATGTATGCCGGTCGGCCTCACTGTTGAGCCCCTGTTCCAAGACACAGACTTAGTGTTAGGCTCAGTTTTGCGTCTTATGTAAAAAGCTTCAGATGTAAGTCGGAACCCTAATGATCGTCCCTAAGCATCAGCCTGAAGCATGAGGCGCTTAAGTCTAAGTTCGTAGTTTTAGACTGAAGCCTCAGCCTTGAGCCTAAGCTTAAGGTCTAGGGCTTTTGTTAAATTGTCATCTCAAAGCCTTAGGAGCCAAGCTGTTCTTTTCAGTCTCAGCGTTAAGCCTCAGCCCTTTGTCACACAGATGTCCCAAAAGCATGACACCCCACGACTACACAGCCTACACAGTGACACATCAAAGGGATGACGCAGCACCCCTCCACCTTGTCTCCAGAATCCAATCAGTGATGTCACAGGCGCACTGTCACTCGGACGTGATTAGAAGTCATCGTCGGCGGCGGTGGCGTCCCCCTTCAGATTTCTGATTCAATGTTTGACTTCACAACTGATACTCATCTTATGTCCCTCGATACCAATCAGGATTTACCAAATATTGAAAAAGTTCAATGCTCCCCCACCCCTCCCAGGCAGGGGGCATGATGTCACTTGAACCCCAGTTTGGACCCTTTAATTAACTTTCGAAACTTTCTCTTAATTTTCGGCCGGCGTCTAGTGAGACGCAGCTCAACTCAACCAGTGCACCATTTGAAAGGACATCATAAGTCCGTCCATGTCCTTTATTAAGAAAACATTCACATAAAATAATTCCCCATCAAATTCCCTCATTAATTCCCTGTCAATGTGTGTACACTGGATTAATGGGCATTTATTTACCCACCCTGACGTATGTCAATGCGCTACGACCCACTCCAAGCTGGCAGACTGCCGGGCAAACAGGACAATTTACAACTTCTCGAAATCCTTTATGACCGTAAGATGAGCAGGAGAGATGGAGGATATTGAGAAATGCAGGCACGGGGAGAAGGGGCAGAGATGGAGAGATGAACAGAGATCAAGCTGTTTATTGCCTGAGACGCCCCATCAACTAATGTCGCGCATATCAAACTGTAAATGACTAATTAGGGACATTCATTCTCATCCCCCCCTCCACCCCCAGCACACATACAACCCATTTGCCCAGGACAAATAGAGCACAGGCATGCTGGGTGGGCTGGTGGTTGTGGGTGGGCGGCATTAAATGACCAATTTACGACGAACGCATAATGCAGTCAGGCAAATGCCAGATGAGGATATTTATGAAGCTCCCTGAGCTGAATGCATATGCATGTTAAACAGGATAACTGCAGGATTGTAAAACTTAACTCATCCCCCCCGCCCCCACGCCCTGTTGCCACCCCTCTCACACACGAGCACAGACTGTAGTGGAGACAGTTGGTGCAGAGTCGATTACAAAGTTTTCTTTAAGTCAGAAAGCCCCCCCCCCCCCCCCCCCCTCCTGCAGGGCAGTCCCACCTCCTGAAGCGCAAGCACGGGATGGGACCATTATTCATCGCTTAAGTCCGGCGTGGCGTGGCGCGCTAATAAAACGCTCACTTAACACCCAATTCCCCGCCAAGTTGCAAATTACACTCCAGTAATGGCCCAAAGCAGTAACGGCTCTAGGTGCAGAATGATCTAAGGAAGGGATGGCGTCCTCGCCAACGTTGGCCGTGGACTCGAAAGCGGGCAAAAAGAAAACTGCACCCGTAGTAATAATAATAATGATGATGACGGTGATGATAGTATCCTCGAAGCTAGGACAATACCGCCACTAACTCAACACACACAGCAGGAAAGCTGCCCACGTACGACCACCACCATCACCAGGCACTACCACTACATTCAGCCGCTGCCTGCCCAGCTCCAGTGAGTGCAATGGGAGACATATCCAGTCCAATCAGGACGAAGCGTGTCGAGAAAGGATCTTCGCTAAAAACTGCCTCCCACGCTGAAAGTGGCATCCTCATCATTTTTCCCCAGGCCAGGGCGGCCAGTTTTATATGGCAACGGCGGCGACGGCAACGACAACGGCGGATGGCGTGTGTGTAGGTGCCGGGCGGAAAGGATTTACGTTTTTGTGATTTTATGAGCAGAAGGATAACGTATTTTTTTTTTTGTTTGCTTTAGTTTGCCACTGTTGTTGCCTCTGCTGTGGCCTTATGAATTTACGAGGGGTGTCAGTGGCCGGCCGGCCGGCCGGGCGAAATGGACACAAGGACACGAAGTAAAAATTAGATGACATTAACGGTCTTAATGTGAGAGCAGTTAAACTACGATACACGCATAAAACATGTTTACGATCCCGGCTGGCTCCTGGTGTTGGCGGTGTGAGGTGGAGGCAGTACGGCACAGCGAACGTCATCGCACACTGTTTGTCCGCCTGGTTCCGGGGGTTTATTTATTTTAATTTGCCTTAAGGACATCACGGCTGAAGTGACAGGATACGTTTTGTGTTTTTGTGCGCGCAAATATGGTGCACAATCGAAAGGAAAGTGGTCATTATGGGGCAATTGAAAGGATTAAAGCCATAAATTATGACACAGATTGTGGTTGAGAGGTGTTGGTGTGGATTTAAGTGGAAAATACTTCAAGCTGTGCGTGGTTGGTCGGTGGGATGAGTGGAGGGAACCTCATTGCGGTTTGACCTAAATTCCGAGAGAGGTGGGCTTATAAGCTTTGTGGATGGAAGTGCGAGGATGGTGGTGGGGCGTGGGTTATGCAGTTGCATTCGTTTGATTGCAGCCGATGAGTGATACAACGGAGAGCTTTAAAATGTCAAGCAAATGATTCTGCCAAAGAGCCACAAAAGTTGAAAAGACTTGAAAGACCTCCTCAACCCTTTCGGGGTCCAAATTTCAATCAAAAAGGAAGCCCCCAGAGGAAAAGCAAATTCCCTACACCGGATTTGGTGCGCAAAAGAGTCCTTCCTCATTTTCATGCCGTCCTTGTACGCGAATTCTCTCCTTTTCCTGTGTCCAAGTCCAACACTCCCACTCGAAGTCGCAGTCGGAAACCCCTTCCGCATGAGGACCGGTAAAAACCTTCTCCTCCGTTGACTCTCAAAATTTCCACTCCAGATGTCACCACTTCGCTTTGCGGTATCCCCTAGTACTCCGGACAAACTTCTTGGTCACTGACCCCCAGTATGCAAAGTCGTCCTCTTCAGAAATTGTTTTCTATGAATTTTTCAATTAACAGCGCCGGAAGTCGGCTTGAATTACTCACAACTCACGTCTGCTGGCAGTGGTTGTCAGTCAATGTGGCACATCCTTGAACTATGAAAAGAAAGTTTAGTCCTTGTTGTGCTTTCCCTCCTTTTGCCGTCGTGCCGCAATTTTTAATCGGTCCCAGCAGGAACTGCGTGGCAGTTCTCGCCTTCCAAACCTCCTTCCTTACCAAAGGGTCCTGTCTTAAGGCCATTCGGAAGAGGGAGGGACCATCCTAGCAGACTTCCTGTCTTATTCTCACTCTCTCTCTCTCCCTCGCCTTCCCTGGCAGAAGGATACTAGGGTTTTGCACTATTTTTCGAAGGATTTCCATTCATTTTTCCTCCACCTCCACCAAAACAGTGGCATACACGCCCCCCCTCCCGCCAACAGCCGCATGTGAGTTCCCAGAATTTTCCATTTCAATACATCAGCGGCGGGGGGGCAGCGCACACTAGCAGAGCATCAGACAGACGTCGGAAATGAGCTGTCAACTTCTGTAGCGCAATCATGTACTCGCTGCACCTCTAACCGTTCCGGTGAACAAAATAAGAACAAGTCCTGTACCCGCTTTTGAATGAAGTGTTAATATTAGAAAACGGGGCTTGTGTGTGCTGCTCGTGCTACTGCTGCTCCGTCTGACCGTGCGGCGGTGCACATCGTTAGCCAAGCGGCAGCGTGGCATGGTGGCAAGAAAGCAGGAAACTTTCGATTTAGTTGGGAGTGTTTGCCAGTGAATTGGGGATCAGCTGGTTATTTCAAACTCAAAATGGGGTTGTCATGGACGAGGAGGAGAAAGGCGCGCAGAGGGCACAGCGCTCCGACATCGGAATGAAGTCGGAAATGTCAGATTTTCTTTGGCCCATCCCGTCCCCCCCACCTTCACACACTCACGTGCTGAAGTGAATGGACTTAGAACAATGGGGCAATGAATTAGAATGGATGGGAGGCGGCAACACTGCGTGACGGGCTGCAAAGTTTTGCATTAACTTGGGCGGGGAGTACAAAGACGATGTCAAAGTTGGATTTTGACGCGTCTTAAATGATTTCGGAGAGAGGAAGTTGTTGTATTGGAAAAGCAGCTGTTTGCAGTGTGAAGGCATTGTTTTGCAGTTGGGATTGAGACATCTTGAAAGGGACCCTTGTCATAAGGTGGTAGACTTGGAGGTGGCTGAGAGGAATTTGAGGGGATTTAGAAAGGATTTGGGGTTTGTTTGGATAGGTCCAAGACCTGAACAGTGTTATGGTTACAAATTCTCGAAAACAACAGCCAAAATATTGTCAATAGGCCCAAATTTTCCAAATGTCAGAAAATTTAAAAATTGACCAGGGTCCTAAAACGAAAAATGCCAACAATTCATAAGGACTATATCATTGAGAGGAAAACAATTTTGAAAGGCAAAGAAAAAGGCCCAATTTCCGAAAAGACCGAAATTCAAAAAATTCCAAAATACAAAATTTTTGATTTTTGGTACTTCGAAATTTCTGAAATTTGTCCCGAAGCTTCTTCAGCATGTCCTCCACTTTCTCGGTCAAAATCAGATCCAGATCCAGTCGTCTATCAGCTCAGTGTACACCACACTCGTCTTCCTCAGATCCTGTTGAACTGCTTCTGACGCATTCTTCTTCCCACTTCGATGAACTTCTGAAGCAGCCTCTCCCATACTGCATCAAACCTCAATATAGGATCTCCAACACACCCTGCCAATGAGTCCAAATCACTTCTCAGTCAATCCTCTGCCAGCTTGAATCGTCGAATCGACGACATCAATGACACACTTTCACGTCATCGTTGTGCAACATCCCCTGGCCGAGATAACAGCCTGGAATGTGCCCATCCGGTGCTCCTCGTCCACCGCCACATCCGCAGTTACATCGTTCCCCTCCCACCCGCACATCGCATCAGCGGTTCGAACAAATTGCCGCAAATGTCCCGAAGCCCTGAAAGATGAGGCGAGCGAACAACGACGTCCCGCCAAAGACGCCCGTCCCATTACCATATTTATCTATTCATTCCGATTGCATTTCAATTGAAACCTCTCAAGATGTGATTTTGTTGTTCCCCTGCGTCGCCGGGGGTGGGTCGCTAAGTGCTGCGGCGATGTCGTCCCTCTCCACTGGCGCACTTTCACAATCTGTTCGTCTCGATTACAGCCGATTGCCGGGGTCCTTGAAGCCGCCCTTGATTGCGATATTTGTTTTGATTTTTAATGAAATTTTATATTTTAACTTTTAGTCTCGTTCCGTTGCCTGCGTTTACCATATCTAATTTCAATACACCCCAACCAACCACCCACCTACCCACTCCGCGTATATAGACTCGACTGCATGGCCGAGGCACGACGACGACGACGAGCAGTGAAACCCACAAGAAGTCCTTAGATGGCAAAATGTATGCCTGCCCGGAGCGTTTGTATTCTGCGGTATCGGTTTTATTTGCCTTGTCATCCCCCCGGCCCGGCGTCTGTTTCCTTTTCTCTGCCGTATCTCTGAGTATTTATCTTGCATTCGGAATAACAATTTACCATTTGTGTGATGGGAGAGGGGACGCAGCGAAGCGCACGGCCGCAGTGGGTGTGAGTCTTAAAAATAAGGAATTGTCATTTATCCCATTTGCATATTATATTTGAAACCTTTTTGATATTCGCTTCTATTTGCCTGGCAAACAGTCGAGATTTGCACAGCAATGTGCGGTTTTTTTTGCCTGTTTGGAATGGGAGCTTGGCCTAGAGAACGCGGCGGTAACGATGTTGGTGGGTCGTTGCCAATGAGGGAAGTCGTGTGCATGGAAACCTAGGCTTTCTGATTTTTGTTCATCGCCAAACTCGGCATATTTGTGTTCTTAAGGTGACTCTACAGACGAGTAGAGATGGATGCCAAGCAACTATTTGAGGGGAAAGACTCTCGATTCCAGGGCATTGGGAGAGGACGCCGTCGATTGGTCTGCCCGTCTGTCCGGAGACTGATTCAGACTAATGGACTTCGGTTTGAAGCCGAAACCTCTCTGCAGTTGGTGCACGGCCTTTTCATGAATGAAACTTCCCCCAGATTGATTTGCCGTTGATGGCCGACGCTTCTCTAGCATACTCTATGAACGCAGATCCAAACATCGATTTACCTTGGGAGCGCCGATATCGAGAAATAGGACAGGACAACACGTATTGAGTTGAAGGCGTTATCGTTAGGAAGGATCGTGGCACTACCTTCAAAAACCTTCAGTTTGACGAGTGTTGCTAGGAAACTCAGGAAGTTCGACTAGTGGCCTGACAGCCACACTCCAAACAGCTCGATACTTTCGATATTTTTTCCACCATTTTCATCTGTTCACGCCTTTGTCGAACAACGAAAGCGACAAACGCTTATAAGGACGCTTAGCTACAGAAATCAGGGATCCTTTCCTTCTAACGTAAAACACGGACAGCGCCGCTTCTCATCCAACACGATCCTCCATACCAACTGCCATCTCCTCTCTTACACAGAACAGCTTTAAGTCGTTCTTGAGTCCAACAAGTAACTGCCAAAATGCAACAACCACCAACCCCCTCCCCACACACCCAATTGTCAAGATCAATCAGCAAGACAAACGAAAACCCATCAAATCAGCCATCATCGTCCCCTCTCCAGTGACCACGACAAAACAGATAAAAATTGTAGAAAAACCCAAAAGCCAAGCCAAATACCGCCCTTCAAGTGCATTCCCCGCCACTGCCATTATCCACCATCATCATCGCCGTCCCGCCCGCACCGCCAATTGGCCAGTCAGTCCCTAATCCAACGCCACAGCAGTGAACGAATGAACGCTACGAAGCAGAATTCATAAGCCAGCCACTAACCTCGACGCAACGGCAACGGTGTCTGACGTGATTTTTAAATTAAACCATAAACCGGGAAAAATGGATCCGATAAGGGGCGCGAGGGCGACTGACAATGCGCGACGCGGCGGCTTCGCCCGACGGAGCCAAGTGAAGAAGTTGCGCATCGAAGCGAAGCGGAATTTTTGGCATGATATCCGGGCGGAGAAGATGATTGCCCAACAAGGGGATTTCAAGGAGCAGCCGAATATCCCTTTTTTTGCAATTCTAATTGTGTTTGCTAATATTATGCGAGGATTTTCGAGCAAACTATATGCATATCTCCTTAACGCTGAGGTCCTTTCTCCCCACCCACACAGAATCCATTCGTTCTGTCTCTCTCCTGAACTGTTTGCAGGCGATGCCTCTTGCCCATCCCATCTCCGGCTTGGAATCGAGGGAATAATAATTACATTGTGATATCCTTCCCTCGGCAGGATGAGGGATCCTCGTAGAAAATACTGATTTCAGATTCATTTGATAAGGAAAAGGGAAAAACAATCGAAGAAGGGGTTCCCAAATGAGATGCAGCAACAGAGGCAACAGCGGCGGCGGCACCATCCACCATTCACCAGCTGCCGCTGCTACACCGCACAGAAAGGATATAATGGGGCTTGGCTGCTTGCTAGGGATTAGATTATGAGTCATATCTCCCCTGGTGCACATATCCGAAAAATGTAATTTTATTTTCTCTCCTCCACTTTCACCTGTTTCACCCACACAGTGACAGGGCGGATAGATGGATGGATGGAAGGATAAGGGATATGCGATGTTCCGAAATGAAGATATCCTTTCATCCATTCCACCTTCCCCTCCCCACCCCCGCAGAAAGCTGATTATGTTTAACGATTTAAGACTATCTGCCTGCCTGCATGCAGGGAGGACGAGGAGGGGGAGTCTTGTGTCAGTTGGTGCTGGTGGTACCTCCAAAGGACATGGAACACACAATTTTAGATTGAAATATTGCACGGCAAACAAAAATATTGACGTGTGTCTTGTGTCGTCCTTTGGCTTCCCATTACTTCTTCTTCGACTTCATCTTCGTCCTGGCACCTTCCTCAATAACCAACCTCATCTCCCCATCTCCCCTGAGCGTGTGTGTGTGTGTGTGTGTGTGTGTCAGAATTGAATTATCCTGGATTTGAGATTGATTTTTTATTCAATTTCAATATTCATCATCATATGTGCTAGAATACCGAACAAGGATATGCCACTACAAGGAGGTGGTGTAGGTGGGTGGAGGGGGGGGGGGGGGGGATCAGGAGCTAGAGGAAAATATAAAAATCAATCCTGTGTAGTGTGTGCAGTCCTTGTATAAATAGGTCTTTGGTGTTTTTGTGTGCCGCCTCTCATTCGCTCCCGACATTCGATTCGAGTCCTTAAAATTGGCTTTCCTCCCTCCCCCCACCAGTCATCACTGGATTTGATGAGGAGAATAGAAGGGAAATCGAAATTGAAGAGCTGCCAGGTGAGGTGCTGATGAGCTCATCCTGAAGATTGACGGGTACTTTAATTACCATGTGAGAAAGGTGATCCTGGACGTTTTTGAATGATTCCTTCCGCACTCTGCCCTGCTCTGCTCTCCAATTCAAATCATCCGGCGATCTGCCTTCGAGTGTAAATCCGATAAACTGCGAGGTGATTGGAGAGAAGGCCAGAAGTCAGAAAGTCATTGGAGGGACAGGAAATCGATGTTCTCCTGGGATGGGTGGAGAGTGTGCGAAGGACTGGCATTGGTATGCAAAATTGATATCGACGCGGGTGCTTCCTGGTGAGAAACTCGTGGAATTTTATCGATTCGAGGTGATTTGTGTCATGGCAACCGACGCACGCTGTCTTGCGTGCTTAAATGACGGAATCTGTGCGAGGACATGGTGTGGGCGAAGCGGCAGCACGTGCTTCATGGTTGTCGATGAAGGGACTTTGTTTGGAAACTGTTTGCAAGACATGACAAGCGTCCACTGTGTGCCTTTACTGTGAGCCAAACTGACTGCGGGCTAGTGGAGTAGTCAGTTCTTATCTGTGACGTCCGCGTGGGCTTTGTTCGTAACAATCTCAGTGTCCTTAGAGAGCACTTCTCCATCATCGCCTGAGTAATATGAAACTGAGGTGTCTCTAGAGGAGTCGCTGTTGTGTTATTCTTGGCGGAGTTTGTCGACAGTCCTCCTGGGGTAAGCTTTCGAACAAGACTGTCCGACTTTCCGATACAATTTCTTGAGTTTCCAATTCGGACAGACACAAAATTCCCCGCCACACCGGCTATCCTTGGAAATATCAGTGAGGAAAGCATTTAGTCCTGAAGATCCCAAATGTTCCCAGTGAGCGCCATCACTTGACTTCCCAAATTCATGTAATCGCCCCTTTCGAGAGCTTCGTCCTCATCTCCAGCCCCGATTTGTCATTCCACAAGTGAAATTTACAACCAAAGTTAAGCCCAATTCATCACACTGTCACTTGAAAAACGAGTTCTGAAAGTAATTTCCCCCGATTGCCGTTCTGTGGTCCGCCGAAAGGAACCTTCCCCTCGTTTCAAAACATTTCACTTTCGATTACCAGCCCGACCTGGTTTCCCGAAAAACAAAACCAGTCAATGAAGCCGAGTGAGGCGAACAGAAAAGGATACAAACAAGGATAACGTGTCTCTGCCATAAATCTCATTACCTAGGTGATGGCTAATTTCGAAAGAAAACTGTGTAACCGAACGGTCCAGGGGATGAATCACCGAGGGGTTGGTGCCACCTCATCACCAGTAATCATCATCAACATGCCGACCGACCGGCTCACAAACACGAAACGCAACGCAATTGAGACAAATAACCGCGCCTCGCCGTCAGCCGTTGAAATCCCCGACAATGTCACGAATAAATAACTACCCAATTCTCAAAAGCGGCAGCCGGGACAAAAAAAAAAATGAAACAACTTATCCCCGAGGGCATGTTGTATCCCTTCCGTGTCCTCCTGTCGTCCTGTCGAGAACGACGCACCGAATGAAGACAAAAGCGCGAACAATAAAAAAGGAATCAGATTTCCCAGCACCCCTCCCGCCAACCAACAGTTGTTGAACAGTGATTTTGACTGTCAACCCCAGCCCCTATCAATTCCAAAACCCGGCTTTTTTTCGCCTCGCAGGACGAGCAGGACGCAACCGCCAGCAACGGCGCACACAAAAAAGAAATATTTTCGTTATTAGTGCACGTTATTGTGTCAAATTGTGTTTCCCAAGTCTCCCGTCGTGTAGTACACACACAGGACAGGACACACGGTGGTGGTGCAAAAAAATACGCCAAAGAATACAGGACCTCTCGGTCATTAACAACTGTAACACAATACGCGCTGAGTGTGTGCGCGGCAGCCCTCCGGCGACCACCGCACTCTGCAGCGGCGGACGTAAATCGAGGTGGTGATTACGGCAGGACTCGCACTCGGTGGGGTGTTGAAAAATTATTCCCTGATTATGGCTCGTTCGCCGGAGGCCGCACATGTACCGACCGACACGGGCGCAAAAAAAAAAACAGGGGTCCTGCAAGGCTTTGTTTATTATTAGCCCGATTTTTTCGGCCGGCGAACAATGCGTCACGGAGCACGGTGGCTGGGAACGCTTTAAGTCACATTCATCATCATCATCATCGCGCCGCGCCGTCGAAGGAGAAAGGATGAACGGGTGAGCGCACGTCCCGATCAACGGCTGGATAATTGCGTTTTAATTTGCGCAGCACACACGCAATTCACTGTGACAACAATAATTGCTACTGTGTGTGCAGATATTTCCATCCCTGGACGGAGGAAGGATGCAGGACATGTTCGGTCGTTGAGTCAATGCCGTTTGATTTCGGCGTTCGTTTCTTTGCGTTTTGTGCGTTTGTTTGTGCGGCAAAGCGCGGCGCGACGCAGACAGTTGTGTGTTTGAACTTGGATTTCGTGCTTTTGACAATTGAGGCAAATTAGGCGGTCGACTGAGCGCTGGAGTTGGGGAGAGGGAGTGGAATGACTATAGAGGCCTAATGAAGCTGTCCTTGCGAGGACGACGCACACACGCACACTCATTGTTGGGAGTCTTCATTTGTTCGTTGACGACTCGTTTGCGGTTGAATGAGTTTTGGATTTTTTTTTTGCCGAAAGTGTCCCGTATGAGAGGATGGGAAGCTTGTGTGGAAAGATGGCTTCTCGGTGAAGGTTCAGGACAGTGACCACAGTCGAGGGTAGATTGCAAAGCAATCAGGGCGAGTTTGCGGAAGGTACGCTGGAAGAATTTAATGAAATATCTCGTCATGGCTCGAAATCTGTTGAGGAGGGGCTCAGAATCTCGGAGGCCTAAATTCCTAAAAGGAGACAAAATTTGGAAAAACAAAAGTATTTGGATAGCCAATTATTTAAGGCTGTCTTTGAATGAAGAGAGAGAATGGTTTTAGAAACCCAAAATCTAAGGCCCAAAAAGGCCCAAAATTTCAACAAGTTCTAAATTTCAAAAATGTTATAGAAAAACCTGACTGAAAATTCGTTGCCAAATTTTGTACAAATGTGCACACACTTCATTCCAAGAGTGAATGGGGGAGGGCGAGAGAGAAATTTTGGCAAAATCCCAAAAAGGCCTAAATTCACAAAAAGTCAGAAGTTCTAATGACGAAACAGGACACTGAGATTGTCACACCACCATCAACCCGACGGTAAGCTCAGACAAGGAGGATGCCAAAGTTCAGAATTCAGAAATTTGTCCGAAATTCACATCGCCTAGTTTTAGGAGCCACTTACGAAAAATTCATCCAACACCTTCAACAACAGGGAATCTAAAGAAAAACGACTGCAAGAGGGCGCCAAGCTTTCGTCTAATCATGTTTAGAATTCAGATTTCAGGATTTTCGTCCTTCCAGGTCTTGGACTCTTCGCCAATTGAATTTCCAGAAGATTTCATGCACTTCCCCGAATTTCAACCCCAACAATTCTGCGTGTGTCGATAAGGACTCTTGTGTCTCTCATATGAAGTGATGCCACATTTCATAAAATAAAAGGTTCATCCTGCCTTGAAGACGGTCTCTCTATGGCGGACCCTTGAAGTAAATTACTTCAAGTATCTGCCCATGTCGTAGCCACAACTAATTACCCACTGCCCCCTTTGCAAAGTGAGTGCTATTACGTTCCACATCCTGTCAACCTTTGATCTGCTTCCATGAGGTCACACTCCCCAGGATAGGAAAAAAACAAAATACCTGAAACAGGATAGACAGGAGTGTGTATCCTTTAAGTTCATCTTTAATCATCTCAAAATCCACCCAGCCCCACCCACACGCACAGCGCCCACGTGAAGATCTTAGTAAACGAAGGGCATCCGAGCTGACATTAAAATCTCAGCCAGTGCATTGGCATAAAGTCATCCTTGCGGAAGGCTTCTGGTTACTTTTGATCTCACTGCCTCCGCCCACTTCATCATCATCGCCATCGTCATCGTCATCGTCATTCCCGTAGTCAACGTCATCGTCGGTGTGGCGGTGTGGTGGTTTGCTCATCTTTTGTTGCTGTTCCCAGAGAGAGAGAAAAAAAAATCACTCAAAGTAGAAGAAGAAGGAGATGATGATGGAGAAGCCTTTGATCTAGAGGTTGCATCGACACACAGCGTCGTCGGGGCACTACAACACGTGCATGGTTCACGCCGTGTACACTCTTCACCTCTCTGGCTTCACAAGAGTCGGGAATTTAAATATTTTAAGCCAAACTTATGAAATACTTCTTCAGCTTCATGACCTTCCCTGTCTACTGGCGACGACGACTACGTCATGTGCACTGGAGTCCTTCTCCTTCACGGTGAGCCAACCACCAGGTGGTGGTTAGGCTTGTTGTGGTGATGGGGGTGCCCACCTGATGGTGCCGCTTGCCATCCTGCTGCCGTTACATATGTGTGCCTGCGCCACCTTGTGTGTGTGTGCTTGTGCATCCTTGAGGAGCACAATTGGGGCTGCTGCGCTGCATTTTCATCTTGCATTGTCGAAAAATTAATTACATCGAAAAAGACGGAGAGCCTTGAGTGGCTCAGCGACGGCTACGACGACGACGACGACGTGCACCTGACTATGTGCCAGTGCTGGTGCTGATGATGATTATGATGCTGGGGAAGCATGAAAACCGCACTCGGCTGATGAAAATCAGTGCAGGCAGGCAAGCAGGCAGGCAATAATGTCGGGAGCCAGCTTCACTCATGGAGGATGGTGTGTGCGCTTAGAAAATGCATCCAAGGCCTTGCCAGCGCTGGCTGGGTTATGTTGTTTCACTTTCTGCGGCTGCCCTCTCCGCCTTTGTACGCTGCCTACTGTCGTAGTCGTCAAGGATGCTTGGCGGCGGGGGTGGTGTGCCTTCATTGTCGATTGCATTTCCGAAAAGAATCAGGCTTCATTTTTTCGCCTGCTCTCACGAATGAAAATGTTTTCACGGTTGAAGTGATGATAACGACGACGACGACGGGTTGGTGTAAAGAGGTGTTCTGTCAGTGCTCGAGGCTCAACGTGTGTTGATGAGTTGGGCTGGCCTTGAAATTTGAATTTAACATTGAAATTTGGAACGTGCTTAAGAGGTACGCTGGAAGAGGTCTTTAAGGAGGATTTTCTGAAGCCAATGAGTGCGGGAATTTTGACACCGTGATGTGAAGGAAGACAGCGCGTGTAGCATGAACTACATTTTACTGAATTTTGGATTAAATTTAAATGAGTTTGAGTGGAGGAGTTTTTTTGGTTATCAGAGGAATGGAAGGTTATCAAGCCTTCAGCTGTTTATACACTTTAAAGACAGTTATGTTTTTCTGTTTCTCAGTTGTATCATCATTTTGTTCTTCTACCGATAAGTCATTCACTTGGTCAATTCCTACAGTCGTTCACTTGTTCAGAGCATCCAATCGCTGAGTCGTTCTATCGTTTAGTCGTCCTACAGTGTAGCTGCTCTATAGTTTAGCTCTCCCACAGTCTGTCACTCAGTCGTTCTACCATGTGCCATCCTACAGTTCCGCCGTCCTACCAGTCAGACACCCCACCCTTCCGTGGTTGTCACATTCAGTCGTTCTATCCATTCTTAAGTCCTTCTATCGTTATCATGAATAAGTGCAGAAATTGGCCTTTCAATGGGTGGGGACAGCCCTACAATAAAAATTAAAATCCAAAGGAAATCATCTGAGGATTCTGTGCGTCCCTAATCTTTCAGACTTTCGGACGGTCTGTTCTCCTCAGTCGTTCAGATTGTCAGTCGTTCCCATTGTCAGTCGCGAAGATCCTCAGTCGTTCAAATGATCAGTTGATCAGATCGTCAGTCTTTCGTCGTTCGACAGTCATTCGGTGTAGTTAGTGAAGTGGCCACCTCAACGGTTGGCCAGACTTTCAAATGGTCAGCCGCTCAGAAGATGATTAATCCTATTACGTAGCTTTTCAGATGATCTGTCATCTATGTTGTTAGTCGTTCAGTCGTCCAAATGGTTCTGGTGGGCTGTCGCCTAGATGGTTTGCTTTTCAGATGGTCAGCCATTCAGATCCTAAGTCGTTACGTTGGCAGTCTTTCAGATGACCAGTTGTACAGATCGCCACTCATTCACGACATAAATTAGTCCTTTATCAGTCTGTCTTAGGTCTGCCAGGAATGTAAGAGACTCTAGATAATTGTTTTTCCATAACTCTCCTTTCCTTCCTCTCCCCCCTACAAGCTTTATTGCTCCGAAAAAAAAAAAAACAAAAAACTCACCCGACAAGACAAAAAATCAATTCCGAACACAATTGTCACTGGGATCCACCTTGGGCGCACTTAACCCCCCTCCCCCACTAATCAAAGCAAAGCCAATCGCGTTTGTGGGGTCATCGTTAATTGATGAGAACCTCGTTAGGTGACTTTAACCCACCGACGCCAATCACCAGCCACACGAGCCACTTGCACAATGAGTCCCTCTCCAAGTCGACAATTATAGTTGTCCTTCCTGCTGCGCTCTGTCCTTCCGCGCTCACCGCCGCAGTTGCCCACCGCGAAGGATAATTAAAACTAATGAACTACAAATGGATTACCATGTCGAACATAATTCCTCCCACAAAGGCTCCTCATTGCCCCCGGTGCCTGAGTCATTTAGATACGTGTGCCGCGCGTCACGCCCCCTCTCCAAGCAGACGAACGAAAAACAAAAAAAAAAAAAAAAACAAATAAATTATTTATTTTTCGATTCTTTTGTCTGAGGAATCACTCCCCCAGGACACGGGAAGGGGGTGTTCTGCTCACTGCTCCCCCAGACACATTTATCGAAATCGTCGCTGGAGGAGGAAAACTTTTCCCCAAGAGGACATCTACGCAGACACACATTCGTTCGTTGGCTCATAACTTTTCTGGTTTATCAGCAATTAAAATTTTTAATTTCATGCATAACTGCGACGCGGTCGATGGTTCCGCCACGTTGCGTCGCTTCGCCTTTATGCCACAGACGACGCAGTGAGTCAGCGAGCTGGGAGAGCAATTAATCACGGAACACCTTGAGGCGGTGAAGACTCATAAACTTTTGTCATAGTTATCGCGTCCACGTTCGATTTGGCCCTAGCTCGCGATTTGGAATATTTTCTCAGAACGCTTATCGGTAGTACGAACTGAAATTGGTGGGATGGTGAGGAGCGGGAGTGGGAGGAGTCTAGTCTCTAGGGAGGTGGTGATAGGAGCGATACGGTTGTGGATTCAAAAATTTTCCAATTTGTGGTTTTCTTTGAGACGCATCATCTGCTGTGGTTCCCAGAGAAAAGAGAGAGAGAAAGAAGAAACTTGCATCCACCTCTCCCCACCGCTGAGCATTTCAATTGTGATTACAATTGATGAAGATGTGGCGGTAGCTGAGGGTGGGGTAGTTTTTGGTGCTCCTCTCACCTCCACCAACCACCTGCAACCGATGACGGGGGAGAGTGAAGCTGTTAAATATTCATATTTGTTAATTAAATCATCAGACCGGATTGCAGTGGACTAGCAGAACGCTGGGGGGACGAGGGGTGACGGGGAGTGACGGGGCAAGGTGACTTAGGGTAATTAAGTTCTTAGCTGCAAAGTGGAATGGCAATTATTATGCAAATCAGTCGTGGAAGTTGCGGTGGAAAAGTGTCACGATGAAGAGGGATTGTCTCCTTTATTGATCCGATTGAGATTTCAAGACTGCACCAGACAGATGGTGGTGAGAGACAAAGAATAGGGGGAAGGGGAGGGAGATTGGTGACCGGAGGAGTCGTTAGATGCATTGTTTGGACTTTAAGGTGAGTTATCCTGCAGAAACTGGACCGCTCTCTCAAGGCGAGGGAGCTGCAGGTTCCAAGCAAGGACCTGACGGAAGCGGAAAAGCCTTAAATTTAAAGAAGAAGGGCACATACTGCAGAAACTGGACCTCTCTCTCAAGGCGAGGGAGATGCAGATTCCAAGCAAGGACCTGACGAAAGCGGGAAAGCCTTAAATTTAAAGAAGAAGGGCACAGAAATTTGGAGCAATGAAGCGAAATGAGCAGGTTTGCGACAACACCGCGAAGGTGATACAGTGCCACAGACTTCAAGCAACGACGCCCTAATCAGAACTTGGTTGCCTCTGTCTTACAAAATCGAAGACTTGGAGCAAGATTCGGAGCTGCTCTTGCTTTAAGGAGAGTTTATTGTTTCTGGCTTAAATAGATGGCAACATGTAAAGGCCCTTAAACTACATAAGTCCTTCTGCAATGCTGGCTTAGAAAGCCGGAAAATTGAAGCAACTTCGCTGCATGTTCTCTCTCTTAAGCCTTATTTTGCCATCGAAAGCCGGGAATCTGAGCATAAATCCAGCAATGAGTAGTTCCTAACTCATAGAGTTGGACAGAGTTGGAAGGATCAAGCCTTTCGTTGTCTTAACAAGCTTTGAACTTGAATTTTCCTTTTATATCCAGCCCTTCATCGGTCCTCTAAATTCAGCTTTAATTTCAAGGTTCCTCCCACCCGAATGACTCCTGTGCAGAAAGCTCAACGCAAATAGCCAACATCACGATTATCTCCTTAATCTAGCCACGTGACAGTTAAAAAGAACTTAAACGCATCCACCGCCCAAACCTCTTCCATGTTTCGATGGTAATCTCCATCTGCCCTCCCACCCCATTTCCGGGTTGTTTTCCCTGTCGAATGGAAGTTTAATGTTATGTCAGAGCTCAGTTAACTACCGTCGACTTAACCAAAACCTCATATGAGCACTCACTGTGTATCCCCGTTAAGCCCTTCATTCTCATTCTGAGCACACACACACACACACAAACACACACAGTCAGAACACAAAGTGACGACTATCTCCTCAAGGTACATTAATGACTCACTGGCAACATTCTAAGATGTTCTTAAACACTTTCTCTCTCTCTACATCTCTTGCTGCTCCTTCGCCATTATCCTTAATGTGTGTGTGAGTCGTAAAGTCGCTCTCTCGCCTTCTGAAATCATAATAAAATCAGACAACAAAACTCCCTACTCCTAACCGTTCCCGAAACTTCACGCACGGCATATGTGTCCTTTTCGATTAAAGGGATACGCGTCGCACAAAAAAATTAACTGTCACACACTCTAAAATCAATTCACTAAATTGTAACAGTAAAAGAAAGAAGATCCTGATTCCAGCCGGGCCGCTAACGGAAATCATTTGATACTACTCCCCGCAATAAAACCCATTCGCAAATTTTTTTTGTTCACCCCAACTGCCCCTCGCGCCGCCGTGCGTCGTCACAAAATCCAAAAGAATATCCTGTGAATACAAAATGAAAACATTAAAGGCGAAGTGGGTGATGGGGGTGGTTGGGAGGGGAAGTACGGAAATCGGCCTCGGAATGGGTGGGAACGGTCTTTCTTTTTAACGACCTTTCAGGATGGTGCTTCTTTCTTCGGCCTGTACCGCAATAAAGGCGAAAAAAAAACTAAAAAGGACACAGGCTGAAGGTTCGCTGTGTGGGGGGAGGGAATTTCTTGCCAAAACTTGCCGCCCCGTCTTTAGTATGATAATAGACCCAAAATCACTTCATTTGTGCGACACTTTTCCATCTTCATGTCGCTCTGTCGAAATTACCCGCCTTCCCACGAGGCGTCAATGGGGGATGGGGGGCTGAATGAAAGTGGCAGACGAAAGATGGGTTAGCAGCCACAAGGCTAAAAAGTCAAATAACAACAAAAGTCAACAAACAACAACAGCGGGAGCAACGGCAAAAGCAGGAGAGACTGTTCAAGAAGACGGAACAATTTTAAATTGCTGCGCCAACGAAGGACGTTCGCCTCCCCGCCCGCCACCAGTACATCAGCTCAAAAGCGACAACGAATTGAGGGTAGATAGAGGCAAAAAGGGATATCCCTCAGCTTATGAAGGGTTAAAAGGATTTCAATACAAAAAAAAAATTGTAACGAGACAGAATCATTGGCAGAGGGTTGGCGGCGTGGGGTAGTGGGGTTCAAAATGGATCGACCAGGATGCAAAGAATCGATCGAAGGGTAATAAAAATCTGGGAATAGCTCAATTTGCGACATTTTCGAATCCCTTTCCTTCGCCACCACCCTCCGCCAGTCAAGACTTCCCAAGAAATCCTTTGACATGCTCCCCCACTGAAAATCATTTCTCGGCCGGAAACTCGTTCAATTTGGCCGAAACGATAAGTGGGTGGCAGTGTCAGTTGTGCTCTGGGGGCCATCGACGACAACAACTACGACGAAACACGAGAGTGTCCTGCTTATCATATGAAAGTCCAACACGGGACACAGGACACAGAACAGAGAACACATGCGAGAGAGTGTAGTGAACGGTGAAAAATATAATAGGCCCAAGGATTACCACCGTATTTCATTATCATAATTCGGATTCGGGCGGTCGACGAGAGAGTCATCCTGGTGTCCCTTGTGTCAATTGATGCAGAAATGAAAGGACACAACCGACAAAAACGACAGATAGTCAAAAGGATAAACTGAATATGAATTTCAATTACTATTCAGGGATGTCCCTGCCCTCAAAGGATTCTCCGCTCTAATTACGAGGACTTTTGTTGACATCCTTTCATTCCGCACTGTTTGGCAAGCCACGTGACAACGTTTTTAATGCAGTCGCGATGCAAGGATCTCGATAATGCCACACTGATGCTGTCCCCCGGGGATAGTGGTTCATTACCACACTGTCATGTCATCTGAGCTGACAGAGAGCGAGCTAGGCGGGAGATGAAGAAGCCACGTTAGGCTTGCCACTATCATCACCATCGCTATCGCCAGAAGGATGAAAAGAACGTACCACCAGGAGCAACATCATTCAATGTCGCAATGTCAATAGCGAAGCGAATCCTTGGCGACGACAAATCCTTTTTTTTCCACTTCACTCCCGCTGACGCGCGATTGTTTTCTCTTCTGTGTGTGTCGCGTTGCGCGTCGGCGGCAGCGGCTATGAGGACATCTGTTCAGTGAGAGAGCACTTCAAGTCGAATCTGTGGCATCCATTGTCGTGGTCCTTTAAGTACAGTCAACCGAGCAGCGGAGTATCGATTCCGATCAAGGGTTCGATGTGACAGCGATCCTCCCGCCGCCGCCAAGTGACATCGTTTTTAATTAATCCCCGGATTAGAGAGCGTCCGCGCCTGCGGTCTACGCGCCTTCGACCGTTTATGATATCCCAGGATGGATTTTCGTTATCTTGATGGGTTGCCAAATGCTGCACTATCCCTGCACCACCATCGCCACCCTCACTGCACCGCCACCAGGAGGACGCGTAAAACCACAAACATTCGAAACCAATTTGCATAGCAACCACTATCCTTGCGCTTCCGGAAGGATTTTTTTCCGCATCCTCCCTGCGCCCAGCGCTTTGTTTTGCGTGTTTTGGGTGATTTTTGTTTTGTTATGGATGTCCTTCTCGCTTGGTATCGCTCGATGGTGGTGCATTCCTCCTGGTAGCGGTGATAATCCTCTTTAGTCGGGTCATGATAGGTCCTTTTTTGGTTTCTCCTTGACACAAAAAAAAGGGCCAACACGAAGCAGCCTTCATGCAGATGCCCATACAACACACTCCGAAAAAAAACAACAACACAGCAGTACAGGACCAAAATTGAAGGAGATACGGCAATGGGGGAACAAAGGACATGGATTAACTTTTCAATGCACAATGAGAAAAGCCGATGCAATCAAATTGAAGTGGAAATTGCCGATCGTATCCACACAGGCTCAGTGCATGTGTGTGTGTGTCGCTTTTTTTTGTGTTCCTCCGATAGGCTCCTCTAGAGATGAACGACCAGGAACCAGGATACAAGCGCTGGGTTATTGGAAATTACTTTAAGGATTTTTATTCGATTTTCTGTTCGCTCGATTCTGAGCGTTCTGTTCGGTTTTTTTTGCTGCTCATCGTCGTGTCTGACTGTGTGCGGTTATATGCCCCCCGAGGGAGTCGGCTCCGCTCGCTGGCTGTCTGTCTGTCTGACTGGTTGCGGATCAATGAATGGGGTTTCAAAGTTGATGGCTGATGTTAATTGGTCAATTTTTGAGTGAGCTCTGTGTAAAAATTCTGCAAAAAAGGGTTGGGATGGAAATTTAAGTGTCCGGGCTTGAGAGATGTGAGGCGAGTGATGGTTTTCAATGAAAATTGACGTATCGACGCTTTGGGGATGGGCGAGTGCTTTGATAGATGTCTGAAGTGAGGCCTGCAATTGTGAGGTTTCGAGTGGGGTTTGAATATTGTCTGAAGTGGGTTGAAGGGTAGCTACTTTCGACTAGGTCGCATCTTGTGTTGAAATGTTGTAAACAACTTAAGGGGGTGGCTGTTCAAAAGACAATCCAATTTGTCGGAGTTTTGGGAGCTCAATCATCGCCAATTGTTGCTAGTTTTTGGAGCTTTTACATGGCAGAAACGAATGCATTCAACGGCGAGGACCAATTCTTCGACACCAAGGCCATAAAGGCAGTGCAAAGGAGCGAACGACGCTTAGCAGTCAGCGAGACTAAGCATTCAACTACGCTAGGCAGTCAATGATAAGAAATGAACGATTCTAAGTAGTGAACGAACAACGGAAAGTAATGAACGATTCTTTGTAGTTAATGATGTTAAGTATTAAACGACTCTATGAAGGGAACGACGCTAAGAAGTTAACGAGGCTAAGAAATGAACGAGGCTAAGAAGTGAACGAGGCTTAGAAGTAAACGACGCTAAAAAGTGAACGACACTAAGAAGCGAACGAGGCTAAGAAATGAACGACGCTAAGAAGTGAACGACGCAAAGAAGTGAACGAGGCTTAGAAATGAACGACGCTAAGAAGTGAACGACGCAAAGAAGTGAACGAGGCTTAGAAATGAACGAGGCTAAGAAGTGAACGACGCTAAAAAGTGAACGACACTAAGAAGCGAACGAGGATAAGAAATGAACGACGCTAAGAAGTGAACGTCGCTAAGAAGTGAACTACGCTTAGCACTCAGTGACGCTAAGCAGTTTCCGACGCTTAGTCGCCAGGTCTCAAGAGTAGTGTTAAGCACGGAGGGAAGTTATAGGAAATGACACGATGGTACGCAGCAAATGACGATAAGGGTTAAGATGTCGACTGTCGATCGATAAACTGTTCCGGGAGGACCCCAACAAACTTGCTGTGTCGTGGACTGAGGAGGCTCGCTGGATTAAATCCATATTCCCTCCAAAAGCTTGCCCAATCAAGGATCTCTTTTATCACATACTTTGTCAGAAGACGAAACAATGGACTCCAAAGCAGCGAAGAACTACAAAGTACCGGAGAATGGTGAAACTGCGACCTTACTTGGTTGCCACCCAATCTCTCAAGGCTGTTCTGTAGTCTGTCCATCAAACTAGCCTAGTCCCGAAACGTTCTGTGTCACCATCTATCGTTCGACCTTTCCAAGTGGAAATTTAAGAACAATGCCATCTCTAAGCTCCCCTAACCATTCTAACCCTGCTTAACTAGATCTGTTGAGCAACCACCTCGTTTCCCCAAAAATTAAACATTCTTCACAAAAGTCTGCTCAAACTTTCCTTTTTTTACTTGTACGAGCTCACGTTTAAATATCCGACACTTGACTTGTTACCACAACCCTACACTTTCTTCTCCACCCTGAGCCACAGTAGACTTCCATGTAGACCCGCAAAGCATATTCTTGATTGAAGGCCAAGGGCATCACAATACCATCTGACAGTGCTCCTCATTAAGGACACCACAAAAATTTTGAGCACAAAAGCAAAAAAAAACAAAAACCCTACCACATCTCGTTTCTCTAATTCCCGTCACAAGGAGGAGAGTGCTGCACAGAGAAAATTTCAGATTCAACTTCAACACCACTCAGGCACATCTGCCATTTCTCAATTAACGAATCCTTTTCCGACTGCCCTCCTGCTCCTGCCTCCCTGAAGCCATCGCGTCCTCGTCCAACAATTTCGTTCTCAAATAAATTTGCATAAAATTTCCCAAAATCACCCCCAACTCCGCGGCATCATCAACGTGTGTGAGAGACTACTCCTTTCCCCACCCCACACACCATTCGCGTGTGTGTTTCAACTAGACTGAAGGATTGTTGCGCATTTTATAGCGTTCCACCACAGAAACACGCGAAAAAAATCACCAGAAAAAATATTCCAAAAAAAGGCAGAAAAGGATATTCTATGCCATCCTCACTATTTGCTCCTCTCTCAGTCTCTCCACCCCTCCTGCCGCAGCGATTCCGACTCTGATTCCGTAGCACCATTCAACTCTAGAGTACATTTCATGTTTTGTGTCCTTTTGTGCATACATTTTCGTCCCCCTCCCACGCCGCCACCGCCAGCAGAAGCCAGAGCCTCAGCAGCCATAACGATAACTGTTTGTTGTGATTTTATGTGTTTCACACATCATAATCATCAGCATTGTCTATATCCATCTGTCTGACTGGGTGACTGATTGGTTGGTACAGAGAGCGCACAGCACACAACCGACTAGTTCCTGCAGCAGCCATCATCATCCCTCCGCCAGCACCGCTGCCGCCGCCAGGAAAGTCACAAAACTTATTCAACCCTTTAATTACGAATTGAAATATGGCAATGTTCCAATTAACCAATTTCATACTCGTTCTGTGTGCCTCACTGTGTGTGGGTGGAGCGGGTGGAGGGGGGTGAAGAGTGTGTTTGTTTTATAACGAGCGAGCGAAGCGAAGCACAAAGTTTTGCATATCCTTTCATGTGAGAGAGAGCCGGGAACGTGGGAGAGCCAGGAAGGAGTTTGAGGGATCGGCGAAATGATGAAAGAGAAATGAATGTGTCAAGGGTTGACGAGGGCGGTGGTGTTGTGTTGCTTTTTTGGCTGCAAACAATAGCAGCGGGCACAAAAAAGAAAAACAAAAACGAACCAGCGACGAACAGACGAAAAGATAACAAGGATGCGAGATGATAATGACGAGAATAGCGGAGGATTTTAATTTGAAAATTTTGAGGACAGAGCTTGTCACACCATCCGCACCCACACACACACACTCACTCACAAAAACCATTGAAATAGTGGTGCGCCATGCTAAATGTTTGGTGTTGTGTTGGCTCAAGCTAATGAGGTGACGGTTTAAATTGTGCGAAGGATCATTTTGCAAGAGTTGAGCAAGCGAGCGCTAGAGAGAGAGAGAGAGTGAGAGTTAAAGATTGCATGGGGCTGCGAGCGGTGGGGTTGGTAGGGGCTTGATGGAATCTGCGTTGCTGCTTAATGATGGGTAAATGTTTAACTTGTTTGCGGTTTTTGTGTTTGACGCAAATAGTTGTGCAGTTTCGTTGGGATTAAGGGGCGGAATTGAGTCCCAGAAAGGTTAATAAGGTGGAGGAGCAGAAAGTTGCTTGGGAGGTACTGAGATGAGTTCTGATTGTCATTCGAAGTCCTGACTTGAAGTTCAAATTGAAGCACTTGCACGAAATGTACTTAGACTTGCCTACATTTAGGCAATTTTGTTATGCCTTGTGGTTGGCAATATAGCTGCACACGTTAGAACCAGCGTCGGACACCACAAAACCATGAAGACTTGGATCTGTTAAAAAAATTCTCATCATGCTGGAAGACCCGGAAAAATAAGCTGATCACAAATCTCCAGACCCCGCATACTGAAGGTGCTTTCACGCAAAGACGTTTCAAAAGCTTGGGGTTCCAACTGGTCCTCAGCAGCACGAAGAGGGGCGAGGTGGAAGGGGCGAAGTATCTGCGTCGGCAGCAACAATCAAGCCTTACTTAAATCCTTTTTCAAATTTTTAAACAAGATTGTCCAGAAATGCAAGTCCTCCCCTAATTTTATCGGCATATCACTGATTTCGCTAAGACTTATTTGGATCCTTGGACACCACGAGATCACGAGAAACGAGATTGCTGATGTCCTGGTTAGGCAAGGTTCTAAAGGGGCATTCGTAAGACCCGAACCCAACTGGGAACTACCCACTTCCTTAATTAGGGCTTCCGTCGAAGTTTGGGTCTCCCAACAGCACAACCAGAGATGGCATAACGCTTCAGGATGCAGTCCGATCAAGTGTATTCTCCCAAACGTCAGCAAGAAACCCGCGGCTTTTCTGCTATCTCTTGACCAAAAAGAGTGCAGAAAACTTGTCGGCGTACACACGGGACACTTTACCTTCACTAAGCACCTAAGTCTGCTTGGGCTTAGTGAAGACACCCGTTGCGACGCCTGTGGAGAAGGTGAGGACTTTCAGAGCACTTTCTCTGTCAAGGTGGCGGTTTGTACTTGTATCAGGTGGCGGCTGACGTGGTGCTGAAGAGCGGGTGTCAAAATTTACCCAATTTCAATGAAATCTCACCCGATCGTCGACTGATCCTCAGGCAGTGATCCTCTGTGATCCTCGAAAAAAAAAACATCTCATCTCCTAATTAGTCGCTTTTCAGCAGTATGTCTCAGTGTCTTGCCTATCCTCCCACCGACTGTCATCTCACTTAGAGGCCTTCGTATCAAACTTGTCATTTTTAAGCTTCCCCCTATCTCTCAACCCGCTCTTCCCAAAATCTGCTCTCGTAAGAACCCAGCTTTAAAGCTTTTTTCGAAGCTTAGGATTGACTTATCCAAATCCCCATTCGAGAGGTCTCAACCAGCCTGAAAAGGGCGCAGTCTCTAAAACTCGCAATGCCCTTTTTCAGGTGAAACTTTCTCTCAATCCTGCCCCAGGTCCGAGCAACAGCCTCCCTTCCTTTAATCCCCACTCGCATCCCCTAAGGAATCTACCACCCAAATCATAAACGAAACGGAAATAGCACTTTTCCATTACGAAGCCATCACTATTTGCCTCAGCTTCCACCCACCAGAAAAATAGCCTCAAATCCATAAAACCCTTCCCCCCCCCCCCTCCCTAGGCACGGGAGTTCATTTCACATTGTTTTTAAGCACGAAACTCACATCAAAACAGAAATATCCCGTTTAATGATTTCATTCGTTTTTCGTTTCACTCCCTTCGCAGGTAAATCCCGTCACTACCCAATTAATGGACTAACTCCAATCGCCACTAGCGACAAAACGACCACCAGCTCGTATCAGAACCAGCAGCAGCTACAGCAACAGCAGCAGCAGGCGAACAGTTTAACTGGCGGCGGTCGTAATATTTACAACAATCCCTATACACCGCCCCAGCAGCATCGCCCCTCATCGGCGGCCTCATCGTATCAACATCACTACAAGACTCAGCCCGCTCTCACCGTTGTCGGCAACGGCTCCAACCCGTACGACTACAATCCGTCGCAATCGGCACGCAACTCGGACAACATCTCCGAAGACACCGTCAACATAAACGAGGCCGACTTGGTCCTGGAACGGGACAACGCATTCCTTGTGCAAAGAGGTGAGTACATTAGCTATCTCCCGACGCCGCCGCTCGCCCGGCACGGCCCACATGCATAAAATGTGCAAATATTTACCACAGCCCCCCCCAGTCGGTTGGTCGGGGGTGGAAAATTGTATATCCAACCTTCATCCCGAGGATTAAGTGTCATTAATCGTCGTAAATCTTCGGAAGCTGCAGAGGAAGAGTCCTCTCCGTCTTGCTTGTGTCCTCGCCACCGATCCATCCTTCCCACTCACAGCACACTCGTAGCACTCGTCGTCCTGCGGTCCTGCGGCTGCCTGCCGTGGAAGTTTTCCCGCAAAAGTTATGGCCCTGGGCATAAATACGTTTTAATAGTAACATAACTTTATGGTGTAATTAGAAAATTCCAAGAGGTGATACGTCGTGAATGGAGAGGGGGGGGGGGGGGGGCGAGGGTTCGGGGGGAAATGGCTGGAATGAGATAATAAACTGAGCTTTGCCGGGGATGTGCGAATGGGGTAGTTAGGTGCATTATGAGCGGGGATTTCTGGTTACGGGAGTTTGACGATGACGACGACGGCGTGGGGGAGGACTTGTGCTCGCTCGGATGGAATATGGGTAGGAAGCCTTAAAGTGATGGTGCATCACACGGTGGCCTTGTTTTGAGTGTCATCAACGCAGGTAAGCCGGTGAGTGGGTGGTGGTTCACTGGAACTAATTTCAAGGCATCGTAATGATGGCTTGTCTGAGCATGCAGCTCGGCATTGCGGAGATGACGCTCATCGCATGGATTTGCAGTGATATTACTTTCTGCCTCGCGGACTGTGTTCGTGGAATTTTAACCGATAAATACCGTGGGCGCCCATCCTCGGGCATGGATATGTGTGCGTCGTGTTGGATGGCATTTAGCCTAGATTGCGAAAATGTCAGGCGCGCATGCAAGGATGCGTCGTCAACTCGGATGCCTTGTTGTAAAATGTGCCTTGAACTCCAACTTATCTTAGAGATTGGAGCTCATTGTGGGCTCTGGAGCTGGCAGTCGTTTTGAGAACTTTGCGCAAGAAGACCCACCAAGCTTGGTGGTATTTTTGTACACACGCAAACAGATCCCCATCCCCCTCTAGTCAAGAAGAAGTTGTGGAATCCATTTAAGAACAGCAAAATTGTCGTAAACTTGAACGGCGTCTAACTCCCCTCAATTGACCACGAAAAAGTCTCGAAATGAGGTTCATTCGCAGTCCAATGTCCACTTAGTACACCTCGCGGGTAACCTTAGTTTGAAGGTTTACGACGCCTCTCCCCCTGTGATTTCAAATCCAATTTTCCCGCAATCTCAGACCTCAAGGGCAGCCCGATGGATGATTTTGAAAGCAAGTCTCCGCAGCTGTCGAGACTTTATGCCGTTCCGCCCCGTTCACTTTTCCAATAAAAGCTGATGAGCATCAAAACTTCGTTAACCTGTCGCCCGGTTCAAGCGCCCAACTGGGCCATCA
Organism: Eristalinus sepulchralis; assembly: GCA_944738645.1. Taxonomy (NCBI): domain Eukaryota; kingdom Metazoa; phylum Arthropoda; class Insecta; order Diptera; family Syrphidae; genus Eristalinus; species Eristalinus sepulchralis. Next base: position 2,166,120 of record OX122885.1, on the reverse strand, counting down.
ACTCGTCTAATCCGACTTGAGCACATTCAAATGAGTGCCCACCACAAGCCCCAAAGTCAAATGGTGGCGGTGGTGGCCTGAGTTATAAATCCTACGACGATCTCCATCCATCTTCACAGGCATCCATCCGTCCAGGAGAACAAAAAAAAAGAAAACACAGCCTCCGAGATAACAGACCATAACTCGGGGCTTCACACATAACACAAGTAAACCGCTTTAAGGACTGCAAAGGACTGATGAAAAACAAAAACAGCCCGAGTGTGAGGATGGGGGGGAGGGAGAGCCCTTCAACAAACTTACAAGGCACTATAAAAGGAGATGACATGGTTATCGTCGCCCTCGCCCATCGCCCATCGCCCCAAAATGTCATCCTGACATACCTTATTTTTATCCTCCCGCAGGGCAAATGACAATGTGTTTTGCAACGTTTACCACACTAGCACTCACACACACACACGAGCGCAGAGCATGAACGAAGAAACCTTGTGCCTTTATGACGGCAGAAGGTGGACGAGGTTATGATACCTAGGTGAGATCTACATCACGGTGGACCGAGAAAGCGAGAGAGAGCGAGTCCCCATGAATTCATGGTTCAGCATCACCACTGTCATCGAGTGGAGCGGGCCCTGGTCCGGGCGCCGGTTGTGGCCACACACGTTATGCGCCAGCAAGACGACATCTTCATCATTGTGCCCCCGAGGGGATGCACAGTGGATGGAAGTTACGACCAAGATGCTGCTGGAGGACTTGAGTTTTTTTTTCTGAGAGGAAGGGTCTCTATCTCATGGCCCGGGGCGGCCAACCGATTTGCCTAGCCACTGGAAGGGATAATCACACTTTTAATCGTGATTTTGTCGTGCTCAACGAACTCCCACCCCCTGAGTTAGGGGCGAAGTGGTGAGGCCGGATTTTTCTTTTCCTTGGCTGAGTGGCTGGCCACGGATCCATGTGGCTCAGGGGAGCGATTTCGAGGCGAACTGCAGACGACGACGAGGACGGAGCGACTTAAATCGAGTGGGATGGATCTCTCTCTTGGCTGTGCAAGGACCTGCACACAGCAACTAAACCAAAGAGTGGCTGAGTAAGTTCCAAGCTCACCGCAGGAGAGTGATTTATTTTTAATTACTCGCCAAACTGACGGATTTATGGTTTCGGCCGCAGACAGAAAGAATGCCCAGCAAATTTGAAGGGGGTGAGGGGGAAGGAGAAGACACACCCTCATTGACAAATATTTGACACGTTCCCTGGCGCATATGGTCACTGCGGTGCAGGCATCGAATTTCCTTGGGGGGCGGAGAGGTTAGATTCTTTGATTAATAATCCTTTGCCTTATCTCCGGTGCAGTGTTTTGGCAGTCAAACTGTTTCAAGGGTCACTTCAGTCACCGGGACAGGACTAGGGGACACTGGCCAGCCCTCTCCCATTCCTGCCATGGCATGTGTAGTGTTGTCGTGAAAAGGATAATCTCAAATGTCCACATAAATATTTGAATTTCCCCCTCTCTGCATACTCCATAAACACACACTCACACACACACGCTGCCAGTTGGTCGGCAGCAGGACTTGAAACACAATCCAAATGGACATTGGGGAATAACGGCGAGTATCCGTGTGTGCTCTCGCTCTCGGTTCATGCATTGTGTGTAAGTTCTTAATTAAATTACCAGTGAAAGCGGAGCTTGGTGGGCTGCGGAGTGGGGGGGGGATGGCGGGTGTTTATGTTGTTTCCAGCGCTTGGACATGTTCCCGGGAGGACGTTTATGTTTTAGTCCTTCAGATAGGACAAGCGTGTGCATGTGATTTTCTTTGATTTCTTTTCCATCCTCTCGGCGCTGTACTTGTGTATGCATTGGCCGGCTTTTGTTTGAATTTCGTGCTGCGTGGAGGAGAAGGGGAGAGAGAAAAGGCGAATTTATTGTTACAACTGGAGAGCAGATGACATCTGAGCCGTGTGGAGTGAGCAACAAAGGAGGTCCTCGTTTGCTGATTTCTTGATTAGATATTTCCTGCCAGGGCTGCGTTTGCACGACTCGTTCCCAGGACGGATGTTCTGTTGATTGTTTAAAGGATTTGAGAAGATTTGCGTGTTTCCTTGACTTTTGTTCATCAGAGTGAGCCCGCGGATCAAGCTGTGGTCACAGACGAGACAAGAAATTGCAAACTCATTGAAAAATTTGTTTCCGCTGAATGATCGCATCAGATTGGTGATGGGGAACCGGTTGCGATGAGATCACTGTTCACATGTCCGACTCTGGATCGTGATAAGAAGTATGAAGTGGGGTCTGTGTGCTGAATAGTCGCGTCTGATTTGTTTCGCTGAACGATCTTGAACTGTTACACGATCGTTGGCTTGCATCCTTATCTCTCGAATTCAAGTCTAGGTTGTGCCAACATCGCCCTGAGCATTGTCACTTCATGGCTTATCTCTCGAATTCCAGTTACAAATGTGCCATGATCACATCAAGCACGATCTCTTATCTTTTCACTCGAAACAAGCTTCGTTTTAGATGAATTTCATGTGTGATCACTGAACAGGCAGCTTTATGACCTTCCCTGAGCTGTTGTAGTGAAATGTTCAACACGATCAACCTGTCCTGGACTGAATAGCTAACTGACTTGATTCCTTAAAGCGCATGTTTCCCTCTAGAGCATATTTCTCATAATTGGGCATGCATTTTCCATGGATTTGGTATGCGCATCACGTGATATCACGCCACATCACGCGACTTCGGGGGTTTAATAACTCAAAACCATGCACCTCTGCTTTCGAGGAAGACACATGTTGTTGTCGTGCCTAAACATTTTGCCTTTATTCTTTCCTCTGCATACCTCACGTGATGTCACGTTGCATCAAACGTTTTTTTTGTTTCTTATTTTTTTAAAATAACCTGTCACTAAGAATACTAACATTATTCATATAGAGGTCTTTTCACATTTTGTATTCATGCGTGATATCACGTGATATCATTCGGTATAATACACTTCAGCCTTCCCTCTTCCTCTTTTCGATATCCACAAATGATTCAAATTATGGATCGTGAACCTTTAATGTTAAATCATATATTGTCAAGAGTGAGATCACGTGTACTCACGTGATGTCAGAGTGACGCAACTAAGTCTCCTTAGATGCCGAATCAAGTCTCTTATTAGATTAATTTTGCATGAGATCAGGCAACAGTATACCGACCACGATCATGCCCATTGCGATGTGTGGCGTAACGTAAGCGTGAGTTATACAAATTGATGAATATGGGCGGTTATTCAGTCTGAAAATTGTTGTCATTTTAATCATTCGTCTTAGTTGTCAAATTTGGAGTGAATTGCGGTCACGTGAGGTTGCGTGAGTACATGTTTGGTAACGTGAGTACATGCAGAAAAGCTTGCTAAATGATTTACCAATTTGCGGCACCACTAAAGTGTCCAAAGAGAACATTTTTAACGATCACAAGCACCTGCCAGGATGTCACTATTCGTTTCACAGACACTTTATCCCATCGTCCATCCCCCCCCCTCACGATATCTATGGCAATCTCTTCAAATTGTTACTTTGTTCCCTCGCTCTGACACTTGCGCAAAGATTGCAAAAGTCTCTCACACTAGGGACATGCCCAGATTATTCCATCTCCACTTGACCAAGTCAAAGCCATTGCACACTCCCCCCCCCCTCCCCCCCACCGCCTACAACACACTCATCACGTCGTCGTAAAAATCATTTTATCATTTTATGTCCAAACTAACCTGTGCGGTGTGCCTTGTGCTGACTGACCACCCAAGGCCCGTGCCTTGGCCGGACCTCCATTCTCTCCGGGCCATCAAAACCATACACACAGTCAAATGGCAAGAGAGCACATTTTGACTTTTGTGTGCCGGGCACCATTAAACTCAGCACACTGTGTCTGCCTGCCTGCCTGCCTGCAGACATTAAAGTCGCCCCAATACACCTCTGCCGCTGCTTGTGCATTGTTCAACAGGATGGTGACGTGCATACAGCACATTACATCGTTCGCCTTCCCCCGCCTCCGCCCCAGTCCGCCATCTGGCCAAGCGCAGTGTTGCCGAAAATGCAACACAGTACACTTCAAAAGGCAAAGTTCCACACATACAGGAGAACAACCAAAAACGAGGGAAAAGAATGAAGAGAACCTCACCCACAAGTGAAAAAGGCGAAAACCGTTTAACTTGTTATTACCCTGTTGTTTGGGCACGGCGGCGCGATGGGGGCGAGGACGACGGCGGCATGGCAGTGCCGTTGTAAGGATGCGCGATGCAATCCCTTCATAACTAATAAAATTATAATTTTCCATGGCATGACTCGTATGCTCCGTGTGTGTGCAGATGAATAAGCACACACCCGTGTGTGCTTGTGTGTTTTTGTGGTTTGGCGTGAGGGGGGCAGTTTGGCATTCAGAACTTTTGTGTGTTTGTGGGTGGACTGAGGTGGGGCGGCTGGGAAAGGGGTGGAGGGAAGGAATGTCGAGTTTGGCAGGAAAGTTGACTGGATCCTCGACAACGAAGTAGAACGTACTTCTCGATTTCGGTTGAGTACCATTGCGGTGGTGTGCGATGCGAATGACGACGGCAACGGCGGCGGGGATTTACCCAAGAAGGTGGGAAGTTCTTCGGGCAGATTATCACTGGTTACGCGGAAGTGGACCGAATCGAGTGGATGGCGTCGATAAGTGAATTTTGCTTTAAGTGGTGATCAAAGCAGATTTGAGGGAATGTTGTGTTTTCGGGGGATGAAGGTTTTCTGAACACATCACGTGATGTCACACATACTCACGTGATTTCTCATGATCAGCATTTGAAATCACATTTTTTTTACTGTTTTTCTTTTAAGAAAATTTTCATTGGACTCTTTTCTAAAATGTTTACTTACCTCGCGTGACTACTGCGTGACCTTACGCGTGATATCATGCGACGTATGGAGTACGAGGCAAACATCGAAGAGGGTCATGTCTCTTTTAGAACATGCCACCACGTTTAATAATATTTTTTACTAGTTTAGGCACTATTTGCAGGTAGCTCACGTGATATCACGCTGAACAGAAAAAAAGATTTTCTAAGCAAATTATTTTCTTAATTCCCTCAACATTTTGAATAGTAAACCTACAGTTTTTCGATAAATATTAAAACGTTGTGAGAGCTTGACGTGATATCACGTGAGTCCATTTGATAGAAAAACTTGCATCTAACATTATTACTGCTTTTTAGTCATAGGCAGTTAGCTGGGTTACTTTCCATAGTTATTATATTCTCAAGACATTTGCGTCTATGAATGATATCACGTGTGATCACGTGAGTCATTCGGAATAGACAAATTCGAACATGAGGAATCACTTATTTGAAAAGTGATTCGGTTTCGATTCCATATTCGTCTTCATAGTGAATTTATTATCAAGCCATAGTTAGAGGAGAGATCACGTGAGCTCATGCGGGTGCGGGTGACATAGCCGAAAACTCCATGTATTTCTGTTTGTTACTGGAATATAACTTCGAATTTTATAACCGTTTCAAGCACAGGTCATTCAAAGACAAGGAAGAGATCACGTGATATTACGTGATGTCGTGCAAACAAATTTTTCATGACTGTACAACTCAGACATGGGCATCTCAAGCTATATATCATGATTATGGTTGCTTAAAACCCACGACTGTCACGAGTGATATCACGTGAGCTCACGTGGGTCAGTGTGAAATACGAATTTTTATCTTTCACATTCTCATTACATGATATCATATTTCAGAGAAAACTATTTCCCAAAACAGCTCCCACATCTCACATGCCGCCACGTTCCTTCACGTGATATGAGACGAAATCGACAGCATATTAATTTCTTTATCGCCTTCACTTGATAGCCCGATTTCCTTCTGCTTTCCGATTCATCTCGAAATCATCCTCTCTGCAATTCAATCACTCAAGCCTCCCAATAATCGCATTCTCCTGCAATCACATCCCATTTCACACCTTGCACCATGTGCCTCCTTCGCCTCCCGCTCCCAAAGAACGACTTAATGAAATCCTTCTCGTTCGCAGCCTGCTTGGCATGCACACTCATAACTTCCATTCCAGCGCCACAGGCCCAACAGGCAGCAGCCTACAAGTGCATCCCCAAGTTCAGCACACCAGACGCCATACCACGTCAGCAGCGCCGGCAGTGGCAGTGGCAGCGTTCAGGAATTTATGTAATTTCCATGGAAAGCCCAGATTGGAGAGCGACGCCATTGCCAGGGCTGCCGTTGTATCCCTCCTTCAACTGCATATCTTTTCCCGGATAACCACTTCAGACAGAATTCGTTCTCTTAACCCAAAGCCAAAGCCACCGAGTCCGTCCGAGGAGCGGCGCAGAGAGATAGCTGCCGGTTGGTGTGTTGCATTTTTTTAAATGATCCAGCCAGCCAGCAGGGAGACCGAGGTAAGTCCTATTTATCCTCTGCCACACAATCTCGCACACAAACAGTGGAGAGAGGCCATTCAGAAGTGCATATCGTCGACGCCTCGCCTTTGATATCATTATGTGCACCCAGGACAGGAGAGGACACTGAAAGGGAATAATAATCATAAATTTAAAGAAAAAACTGCAACAAGGATACACGAGAGTCTATGTCTCCTCCGCCGCCTAAGCCGTTCCGGAAGGATTTATGCAGATATTCATTGGGATCCAGTAGCCCCCTCGCCATCCACATTAATAATAACCCCAAGGGGGGTGGGGGTGGGGTGGATACGGTTGGGAGGTGCAAATGCAAATATCACCCGACCCACGCCCACCAGCCTGCAGCTGCATACACTCGACTCCTTGCAGGCGACAATCTTGTTAATTATATTCTTCACACTGCAATTGCGAGGAGTTTTTTTCTTCTGCGCCAGCATCCCTGTTGATATCCTTGCCGCCATAGATCAGCGATGCGGAGCCACCGAATGGAGCGTCCTTGGTGTGGAGTCTCTCGCTACTGTCGGGGCATTGCTTCGCTACCGCTGTGCAAATTCATGATGATGCGCTCCTAAGTGTCTCGTTGTTCACCTAGGATACAATTTTCCTTCTTTTTTGTGGCACCCCCCATCCCTTCCGTGGGGTGTGTGTGTGTGCTTGGCTGCCATCTCTCACGTCCGCCCGCTATGGGGAGCGCGCAAGAGAGAGGCTCCTTAAATAACTCATGTGCGGCCATAAAAATGGCTTAAAGTGATCATCATAAACGTTGAGTGAGCAAACATTGCAATAAAAATTCTTCCTTCTTCTGCTCGCTCTCTCCTTCTGAAGACCCGTCGGCAGCGGTGACGGTGGCCGGCTCAATGGTGCTCCAAACTCTGACGGAGACACACACATACGCGGCCGCACGGTGTGTTGTGTCCTTGTAAAGTGCTGCGTTTCATCCTTCACTCTCGCGTACAAAAACGAAAAGAAGCGCTCAAATCCTCGGAGAGGGTGAGTGGATGGGTGGGGGGGAGGTTGGAAAAGGATAATTTTTGCGTCGTGCAGTAGTAAATTTATTTCATCCTAATTTGGTTTTATTGTGCAATTTGGATTTACCGCCCGGCGGATGGGGTTGCGACGCAACCGAAGCGACAATTGAAGCCGAAACATTGACTCCTGGCTTTTTGGTGGCGTTTTTGCGTTTTTACACGTTTCTTTTCTTGTGCTCGCTCCCTGCCTCCACTCGGTTGGATTGCCAGACAGGATGGTGACACGATGTGATTGTCGTGCTCTTCTTTCCCTGTGCAAGGTTCTCCACATCGTCGTCGTCTTCTGCTGCTGCTGCTGCTGCTGCTGCTACTGTCAAGGATTTTTATTTATTTTTCGGTTGCGGAGGCTGGGCCCCATCGAGGCCTACTTCAGAACGAGGTAAACGACTCTTTAATGGGAGTCGTAGAGCACATTTGGCAGAATTGCGACGGGTATGTGTGATTAAATGAACTGAAAAGTTAAAATAGATAGAGAGCGCAGCCGGATGCAGAGTGCGAGGATCCTGCTCGATGGCAAATAAATCCTTTGGGGAGCATGATGAAATGGGATGCGGTGGAGTGGTGTAGAGGGCCGTTTTATTTCTGCTGAAATTGATGGCAATCTACGGCACAGATTTTCAATTCGACTTGGCAAGGTAATCAGGAATGAATGTTTCTTTTCTGAGTCGGATTCTTAAGTCGGAATGGGGAGAGGGAAAGGTTGTGTTTGGTGGGAATTTGTTGCCAAAAATGGTAAAGCCGTAAGAAGTGCATTTCAGAAATTCAAAAATTCAGTTCTGCCGAACTCATTGAGGACTTGATGAAGAGGCTTTTATTGAAGTTCAAAATCCAATCCTCCAAAAGCTTCCAAAAGTCCAATCTTTTTTGACGCACGTATAAAGTAGACGAAGCAGAGCAAGGGAATGGTTTTCTGGTTCAAAACTTTAGCCTTTGGAAGACCACGAAAATTGGCAAAAATTGTCAACAAAGCCTTGATTTTCGGGTTGATTTGACGTGAGATTTTCGGCCTCTACTCACCCTTGTCATGGCCTTCACCTGATAAGTCGACTTTTCCGTGTCATAAGCATACATCCCACTCTCAACCAAAAATGTTGAGTCTCATTTAAACTTCCAGACAGCTTCCCAAGTCCAACGCGTTTTCCAAGAAAGTGAGTCCCTTTGACACTTCTCGAGGCTTCACTTAATTGTTGTTCAATTGGTCACTCGCAATGAGTTTCATTAATTTTTCCCGTGCCCCAAAAAGGTAAATACGGTCTCGGACTATTAATCAGCAACAGCAGCAATACTGTGATTTTGGTTGCGTGTTGCCTTGGCTGTGCTTCGTTTCCGAAATTTCCGTGAAAATCTTCAAACATCGGGTCGCCGTGGTATAGTGAGTAAGTGCGTCGAACCACACGCAGAAAATCTAGATTCGGTTCCCGGACGGGACACCTCGCATTTTTTCACGGCACCACCTCTTTCGAGTTGCTGACAACACTCAGAAAGTATCAATTGTCTACGAAAAGCTTCTCAAATCTCGCCGTTCGGAGTCGGCAAAAGCTGTAGGTCCCTTCTACTCGTGAGAGAATTATACCACGCACAACACGCTTAGCTTTTGTAGCAGCTAGACCTTGGTGCCGTGAAAAATCCGAGGAGTTCAGCCGAGGAATCAAACCTGGGATCTTCTTACTCTTTACTCCACGGCCCTGCAGATCATCGCCGACTTTGATGAACGTCGAAATTTTAGAACAATCGATTGCCGCCATCGTCTAAAAACACTCCCAAAAACATACTTCACCATACAATCTACCATCTCGGTCCCAATCTTTTATTTTCTGCTGATTTTCCACCGTCAGTCAACGCCTCCACTCAATCTCATTGCACATGACTCCCAAAAGTAAACTCCGTCCATTGCCAGTCGCTTCTAAAAATCACCAAAGTGATCAACTGTCCCATTGAAGTCCACTTTTCCAACCAACCAAGCACCCAAGTCCCCGTCTCGTAAAGCTTTGCCATAAACCAACCGATCTGGTAAATCCCATTTAAGAACCCACACTCGTTGCCGCGGCTTCTCCTCTTTTATAGACAAATCTCCCCTCCCGCCGTAATGGGACGAGCGGTGCGCGTGCTTCGCTTTACACTCCAGACCAGCCTCTAATGCCACGAATCATTGCATACTTCGCTGAAATTCACCAACTGATTGCCATCACTTGCAACAGCATCAAAAGTTTTCCCATAAAACCGACAAGTTATCCCTCTCTTGGCCCGCCGTTGCCGTCGCCGTCCCCATCGCCATCGTCGACGTAGTCCATAGTCGTCGTCGTTGCCGTTGTCGCCTCCCAGGCCACTCGCTGGGCCAGGGCATAAAAAGCTTTAATTTCCCTTGAAGCGCATAACTCAAGCCCCGAGGTGGACCCCAAAAGTGGAGGGCGACAAATGTCCTTTGGGGCTATTAAAGCGCCACCTAAAGTAGGAGCTTCGAAGTTGTATGGGGAGCCTGTGTGTGTGTGTGTGTGAGGAGAGGGAAATTTCTCACTGAAACGTCTAATGCGAGAGAGACTGAGAGTGCAAGGCTGGGGAAAGCTTCCAAAGGGGAAACTTTCGTTCAATTCAAGGGGCTCATGGGAGAGATTCGACGCACTGGCAAGCCCCCACAGAGCTTGGTGTGAAGATATCCTGCGAATGCATTGGAATTCCCGTGCAAGCAACCCATGCTCAACCAGGACAATTAAAGCTCCGAGAGAAACGTGCCACTGCAAGCAAGCTTTTCCGGGATTTCTGGGAAATTTTCTCTGACAGCGATGGCGATGGGGCACCTCTCAATGCAACCTCTAGTATCCTGGAATTTCTGAGGCAATCTCTCAGTGAGCTCTCTCGCCTGAGAACTGCAAGACTGCAGGAAAACAAACAAGGATAAGTGAACAATTTTATTTAGCAACAGCATTTCAGCACTTCCTGCACATACACTCGTCTCCTTCCAGCGCATGCCGTGTCGTACATCCGCTCCTGCTCGCTCCAGGATACGAGAACACAGCTCTGCTGAGAAGCGCACAGGAAAAAAAAACACACAACTCGGGAAAGAAAAAACAACACAACACAAGCACACGCACACAATAACCAAAACGACGGTAATTTTCGCATCCTTTACGGATGTGCAAGGAAACTTTTCAGTCGACCAGTGTTCGCCCGTCAGTTTTGCAAACCCTAGCGTTTTGTTGAACAAAAAATTTATTTAAACTTTTGGTGGAACTGAGAGCTGCAAGGAGTCCGCTTCTGTGGAAGAAAATCAATTTTCATCGAGTGCGGTTGAGTGGAAAATAAATTTTTTTTTGTGTCGGAAAATTCGGCTTTTCTCGGGCGAGTTGTTTAAGTGAAAATTTTGGCTATTGTCGCGTTCGGAACAAACGAAAATGGCAGCAAGGATTCCGTAGGAAAATCCGGAAAATAAATAAAATTAAAGCCGAACGATCCAAGTGGGAAATCTCATTTCCTCACCACCTCTACAGAGAGCGTGTGGACGCGAGTGCTACGCGGGTGGCTGCGTGTGTGTGTGTGTGTGCGTTTGGTGGTTATATCGCGTGCAAGTGTGACAGGGACAGGACGAGCAGCGGAAGGACATTTTTTTGCCTGTTGTCGATGGTCCACGATTGGTGGCAGGATATGCACAGGAGTGTGTTGTAGTTTTCGAGGAATTTTTCGGTTGAGGGCGCTATTTATGTTTTTGCTTGAACCGCTGCTGCGTGGTGCTAGGCTTTAAGGCGCACCGTCGAACATCTGTTTTGTAGGTGCACCAAGTGTGAGGATCGTATTGTCGTGTGTGTGTGTTTCTGTGACTCTCGCGAACGCGATCAACAGTCAATTCGAGTGCGGGGGAATTTCATGATCAAACCGTTCGCTTCGTGGATAAATGTACTATGAAATTGACAGTCCAGAAGGTAAGTCCTGCTAATTTTCACTTCCATACGTTAGGCAATGAGAACTCCATCACCCCTCAGCCGCACGGTGGGATCGTGAGCTTAAAAGCTGTCTCAGCAAATTATTGAATCGCTTTCATTAATTTGCCACCCCATCACCCCCTTCGGGGGAATGAATGTTGAGATAGGTCTTCGACAGCAAAGTCAGTAGACGGGACAGTTTAACGTGCTATGCATGCCCGACTCGACCCATCTGTAGCTAGGAGGGGGATGAGGATGAAGAACTGTGCGCAATGCGTTGCTGCAGGGAGAGACTGCGAAGACGACAACAACGGGTGTCAGGCGGGGAGAGGAGGACTCCCTGCATCGATGGCTGATGGAATTTTAATCAATCTCTGTGTGTACGCGCGAGAAAACGTTTCGTTCATTTATTATTAAATAAAATATTGCACAAGCTACTCAGGACGTCGGAGGTGGTCGGACCACCTCCTCGAGGGGTGGTGTTTGACTAGCTAATGCGGTCTCTGGTGTATGCTCCTTGTCTGCTGAGGGGGAGCAGATTGATGTTTGCCTCCTTGGACGTATGGCCTTGTTTAAGATCAAGCGATGAGAGGAGGGGGGGGGGGGGGACGAAATGGGATTAGGAGAAGGTGGTGGAGGCCAGTTTGCAGCTGGTGGTTGTTCGTTGGCTGTGTTGAACTGCGTGGTTTTCAATCCACAGAAAAGGTCTGAAGGGATTGGTTTCGGAGAAACGTTGAGTCTCTAGCTTCAAGCTTGATCGAGGTCGAGGGAGACCTGATATCAGTGGCCTACCTAGTTAAAAAAATGTCTAGAGGAGCTAAATGTTCGGATCTAGAGAGCGATCTAGCTCCCTGAGGTGGGTTGACAGAGAGGCATGTCTTCAATCAAAAGGGCAGCATTTTAGTGGTAAAACTGTTTGTTCCTTAGTAGCCTCAAGACCATGCTGAAGACTATTAATGGCTGATGTCCATTCTTAAGGCGACCAAGAGATTCTTTAACCGATATATTGGAAGATGACGCCTTCCCCAGTCTGCCCGACTGGAAGGCAACTTGAATTTACTGAACGTAAAGAAACTAGGGAGAGTGTCACTACCCTGGATAAGACTCAGCTACGTGCAGATCCAATAGGTACTCAAGCGGGCGACGACTTTTAACTTGGAAAGACATACTAGAGGTATCTAGCTCAGAGCCGCATCAACTGGAGAGGTCTGCAGTTTTCCAACCAGTCCTTTACAGACCTTTACAGACCTTTACACACCTACACAGTTGACCGGCCAATTCTCTTTAGTTTAAGCGTTATGCGTCGCCATATGATGACCATTTCGGAGGAGAGACTTGAAGGTTTTTTCCGACTGGAAAGTTTGGTTTATCTACTGAACGTAACCAGGCTAGTGTGGTCGAATTCTGCCTTCCAGACTGCACCCAAATCTGTCTATAATCTATAGAACTTGTGCTTTTGTCTCCTCTTTTCGCTTACCCTTAGAAAAGACGAATCTCGAGTCCTCGAGTAATCTCGGTTGCGGGCTTATATACTGGTAGGGGTGATGCTACATCTCGCCCTTCCTAGCATCGATTTCTCTCTCTCAAGATGCTATGGTTTCGCATGCTTTGTGGGCGAATATCTTCCACCATGTACCTGTCGCAGTGAAAGCTGCAGATTTTGGTTCGGTCCTTTGCAACCTTTCTCAGTCTTCAGACCAATCATGCGTCCGATGCCACTTCAGCTTCATAGGTCACTAAGTTGCACCTTCGGAAGGCTTCAGCTTTTTCAAGTCACCACTGACTGCAGCTTTCGATGAGCATTTCGTCTCCTGTCCAGCCCGATATAGGCCGTTGAGTCATAGCCTCTCATACATATATCCGTCTGTCGTGCTGCAGGCCCCTTCAATTGTTTCAATGGTCTCGCACTGAACTCTTACTTTCCTTAGAATGGTCCTTGTCTATTTTTTTTGGGTTGGGACGAAACTTCGGGGCTTTCGACACCCACCTTCCACCACGGAGGCGAAGTTTCTGCTGCCTAGTGTGACTCTCTGTCTGAGACGTCGATTTTGACATGATGACAGCATGTACTTCGTTTTGCCCCCATTAACCGCCAGACCCAGTGCTCTTGTTCAGTCGTCGAAATCTTCACCGAAATGCCCAGAATCGTTGTCCCTAGCTTTGCCCTTGGCCGCATTCAACTAGTTTCCCTATTCACGGTTTCTTTCTTCTATCTCATCCCTCTCTCTCTCTCTCTTCCCCTCCCTCACTTTGTTATCATCATCTATTTGGCGATGTCGCATGTCACATCCTGCCATCCACACGTCCGCCAGAGTCAAAGTTGCCTGTCATCGCTTGACAAATCCAATTGGAATCCACATTCCAAACCGAACCAAGCCTCCCAGCTTTCGAAAGCCACGGTCTCAGCCAACAAGCGACCAATTGTTTCCCCGAAATCGGATAGCATCACCCTGTTTGTCATCGCTCACCCCCAGATCACGTTCCCATGTCCATTATTCGCCCCAGCCCCCTCCACCCCCTCCAGCTTAATGGTCAACTTGACCCGCTGCTGTGCATACTAAGTGCCAGCATTAGCCAGCTCCACACTGTCCCCTATCGGAGCACATGATCTTTCATGTCAGATCGTAACGACACGCCCGCACAAGTGGCTCCGCACAATAATCGTGCAGCTCATAAACAAGCAAGCAGCCCCCTTCCCCCACTGCCCACCCCCACAGCCCACCGGCTCATCGCTGCCAATTCTGATCGTTTGACGGATGTCGATGCATGACAGATAGGCCGACTTTGACCGCCAACTCACCGCCCTTCTACGGCAGCCGTGTTATGATTCGGTTCTGTCGCTCGCCGGCATTTGAATACAAATCACCGTGATGACCAAAAAAATGAGCGCCGCACGTAAACAAGCCCATCGTCGTCGTCGTTGCCGTGCCTTTGAGTCATGGTCAGCAGGGAGAGTGTCGTGCGCGAAAATTGATTTTTGTGTCCGCCCGTGGTATGTGTGGGAGGGGGCGATTTAATTCAAGTCGGAAAGTGTCTTATGCGAGAGCAGGGACTCACAAAGTAAATGATTGCTTTGGCAAATGCCTTTTCCTTGCGTCACATCCCCAAGATGATCCACAAGCCCAAAAGATAATGTTGATGGCAAAAAGAATTCTTAAGACAATTCAAAGTTCTGGACACGTAGCAGTTCCTGAGCACTTTCCATCTCCACTCGTGTCTCTCCGGTGTGCTGTGTGCGGCGACGGCGGTGGCGGCACTTAAGGAGCAAAGAAAGGATTCCATCCCGTCGTGCATCCTTTTGCAGAATTGCAGAATGTTTCGTTTTTTTATCGCAGCACTGCACAAGAAATGTACACGAGTGAACACACAATACATCATTATCAAACGGATTTTCGAGGAATCCTTCCCTCCCGCCAACAGACCGACCGCCCTCCTTATTTGTATTTCACTCCCTTTGTGGCATTTATTATATTTTTATTGTGTGAGGGCTGAAAAGTCTCGTATTCGTTGCACTTTTAGTGGTTTCTTCTGGGTCGTCCTGCTTCTGGTGGAGAGGATCCTACAAAAAAGAGTGCAGATGAGTCTTTGCCCGCCATCTCAGATGTGGTAATCGTCATTTACGAACGGAAGCTAACACAGTTCCTTCTGTTCCACATCCTCACTGACATCCATTTGAGAACACACGCTCTCAGAGCACAGAGGCACACTGGCACACGCACATGAATGAAGGCGGGCGGCGGCACCTCATTCGGGATACCACTAACCGCCGCATAAAAGGAGTAAAATATTAAGTGGTTACGAAGAGGAGTCCGTTCTTTGAGAATTGGATGAGGAGGAGCTTGCCGCGAGAAAACCATTTTCTTCTTCTTTTTCTTCTCCCCCAACCCGGTCCGCTTCACAACACTGTATGTGATCCTTGGAAATGGTGTGTGCGCTCTTTGGGAGAGAGGATATCGTGTCTTTGATTCAACAGGGAAGTGTTGAGATTATTCCGACAGAGAGAATGGAATGGAGTGCCACAAGGTTCGTGTTGAGGAACCAGTTCTTTCTACTTTGATGGAGGATTTTGTTGGAAAGTGCTGTCTTGGGTGGCGACCAGGAGCAGGTCTTGAAAGTTTATCAAGTCACACGGCAAGTCTTTCAATTAAAGTGGAAAGCCCAAGGGTTTGAATTCGGCGATCATTTCTCTTCTCCAACAGAAGATGCTTCAAAGTTTTCGAAAAGGGAATTTGGGCATCAAACGTGCTAGTGAGAGAAGCCGCCTGTGGGACATTTGTACCCTAAACAGGCCTCGCCATCGGACGAGGAGACCATCACAGTCTTAAATGGCCTTCCACTGGGCTACCAGGTCGGGACTAGTTTTTAAGAGTAAATCTCAAAAGGTCATTGAATGGCTCCACAATTAGACGTGCGTCCACTGAATGTGAAGTACCACAGCATTCCCATTTCGGGCCAACGTCTTTTGTCATTACAATTTTGCAAAATATTGAAAAATTGTTTTGTGGTGTCAAGGTATTCCAAAAGATCCTGAAATAACACAAAAACTGGAGACTCTCTGTCGTCTCACAACCCCAATAAATTCTGCTAGTCGCCACACTTCGTATCACATCGCCCGAATCACAATGAAGGACAATTCCAATGAATCATCGAACGCACCTGTGACCTTTAAGGGAAATGATCCTTTACCCAAACGAGAGTCTCGTTTCTTAACACATTAACGGTCTGCTGCTCGTCATCGCGTACTCCGTTCAAGTTCAAAGTTCCAATCACCCATTCGACAGAGAGAGAGAGAGAGCGAGTTGCCTAGTAGCCTTGTGCGCGTCACAAGAGCAAAGAATTCAAATTCCACGGCAATTTATTTGCACGAGCCAACAACAGCAGCCCAGCAGACAATATTCAGCCTGCTGCCGTGACCACCATCGTTCGGCATTCGCCCATCATTGCCAACAACTTCGCATCCGTGAAGGTTAATTGGAAACAAGTAAAACCAACGAAGACGAAGACGACGAGGAGAAAGCCTGAGAAGAAGGACCAAGCGCGCTTCAGTGCGCACAGGCAAAGCAGCCCCTAATTGGGATCAATTAAGGCGCATAGACGTAGAGCGAGAGAAGACGCTCTGCTTTGCATATTCGTCTTCCCGAGACGGATAGCTGGACGAGCGGATGGACGAACAGATGAACGTCGCGCCGCCGTCATCCAATTTTGCGCGGCGCAACCACAAGATGCGCACGTTGCAGCAACCTTGTGCGGTTACGGTGAACTGAGCCGCAGTGCGGTCAACCACGATGATGACGACGACGGCGGCGGTTAATTTGTTTAATCAATCCCGAGGATTATGAGGAGCTGGACGCTGCCTCCACGAACAAATGAAAATTCAATCTTCCGACGCTGTTTGTTGGCACTGACCTTTGTGAACCGTCTGTCTGTCGTGTGATTTACTCTTTTGCCTCTGCGCGGGAGTCCATCGGCTGCGGTAACGCATTTGACTGCCCCATTGCGTGTGTTTTACGATCCTTCTCCCGTCGCAGCCACAGACTCATACCGTGCGTCGTCGTATTCTTGTGGAATTCGGTCGGAATCGGAGCTGCGTCTGTGGGAAAGGAAAACGTCTGTGAATGCGAGGCACTCCAGCGCTGGGCGATGTTGATTCTGGTGAAGGCGTTTTCGAGGACTGTTGGGGTGTGCTTTGTGTATTTGAAAAGGACTCAGGTGACTCAGGGAGGTGTCAAGGCACTCGAGGGAGGCTTCCATGGGACGTGGGATGTACTTAGAAGAGTAGAAGGCGCAGGCAGTAGGGTGTGGACTGTAATTTGAAATCCTAATGACAGTCCTTTAAAGCGTTTCATTTCATGGGTGAGTGAGTGTCTCTTGCGTCTTGAGGGATATTCGACCGGACAATGGCCTGAAAATTGATATGCGTGTGGGATGAGGTGCGAAGCAGGTTTGTCGGAGGCTCGTGCAGACAACTGTTTGCCTGGAAATGCCTCGGAGACACAGTTCATTGGAAGATCTCACGTAATTGACTTTGAGAAAAATTCTAGTCACACCCATGGTCGAACATAATTAAGAAGGACGGTAGACTTTGATGTTCTTCTTGGGATTTGGTGGCGACTGTGACTCTGGGGTGACATGAGACACGGTCTTAAATTTTGCTGGGTCGGTTCAGATCTCACAGAGAAGCTATTTTTGAACTGCGTTCAAGGACTGCAATCGAGGTCCCATCTGACCACGTCGCTATTCCAGAGACCATTTATTCGAGGGACTATCTGGTCACGGTACTGTCTGGTCAAGAGCCTGTCTGTCCTAAGTCATAACTGGGCTACAGCCTATCTGGTCAAGGGCCGATTTGGTCAGCCGTCTATCTAGCTGAGGGAATGCCTCACACCACTGACGCTAATGTCGCCCATCCCGAAAATAGTTCTCAAATTCCATCTCGCTTCAGCTTCCGCAGATCATTACCCCATCTCGTGCCACTCATCCACCAGCCTCCCCTCCCTCAATGTCACCTCACAGCTCTAAGAACGTGGCTTCAGTCAATTCTCTGACTGCCCATTTGAACTCACCTTCAAAACCCAGCGTCTTAAGTGCAATTTTCACTGAATTTCCATAAATTCCATCGCTCCCAGCCCACTCCTCCCACTCCTCCCATCACAACTTCAGCTCACTATTGCCGGAAAGTTTTCGCTTATTACATTCCTTCATATGATGGCAGGCATTCATGCCACGACCATTCAGCCGGTCAGGACCGTTCAGGGGCCATAACAACAACAACAAGTAATCTCATTCAATTCAGAAACAAAGGCGCTGTAAAAGGCCCACGAAAGCCTCGCACCCGAGGAAGAGGCAAAAAGATGAAGATGAAAAAAAAAAAAGAAAACACGCAGAAACGAAAGCCCACACACTTACAAAAGCCACACGACGAATGTAAGCAGTTCCCTGGTGCCAATAAGAGCTTAGGCCACGAGGAGGTAGTCCTCAACCGCCACCGCCAGCGTGTATATCTGCTGCTAGCACACTGAAGACGATTCAAAACGCAACAAAGGGCTACTTTGGGAAAACTCTTCCTCGCTTTTCTCAACCCTGCTCCCCCTCCTCCACCCACACACACACAAACACACACACACACGCGTGTGTTAAATAAATTTATTTACTTGGCCTCGCGATAAGCAATTCTCTCTCACACTCGCCTGCTCGCTCCACGTCCTCCTCTAGCATTGTTTTGTAACCATCTCTGTGGCTTGTGTAAGTTTTTCATCTTTGAAAGGTTCCCCTGGGGCCTTGTGTAATGGCTGGGCTGAAGCCGGTTGCTGGGGGAGTGGTGTGAATAGGAACTTGCACACATCCCGCAAGGACAATAGAGCGGACGCGGAATGGTTTTGGAGTTGCGTAGTGCGATGGCAAAATTTGGCATGGCTGGTGGTGGGGAGCGGAGGGTGGAGATCGAGGACCTCCATAATGTAGGGAGCGGTTTGGCAACAAGGCCGGCGGGAAGTGAGTTGGCAGAAGTCAAGTTTGCATGAACTGTCCCTTCCGTCAGGGGTCTCTCCTTCGGCGAAAACGGAAATTGGTCACTAATGGCATCCGTTTGGCGGGCTGTAAATGGGCTAAGCAAGGACGAGGAACGGAGGGATTAAGAGCTTCGACGGCAAATGGTGGGAATACTGGTGCAGTCAAGTTTTCAGACATAATCATGTAGCTTCTATAATCGGGGAATTACTGACGAGAAGTCCTTGCTGCCAGACTCATGTATGTCGATGTTTCAGAAGTAAGGTGACTCGGTACCCGGGTGATGACATTCCTGGCTTAACAGCTAAAACTCTCCGTTTACCTGGTACTCCTGGGGCCATCTGCAGCATCTAGGGATGACTAAGTCACACTCTATGCTTGGCTAAAGGATGCTTAAGTATACGGAAACGCGGGTAATAAAGTATTACTGGTCCGGTCAAGGATATCAGTCTGCGTGTTCATTTTGAACCTGCTTGTTGTTTCTAGAGTTGCCCGGCTCCACACCATACATTCTGCAAACCTTCAATCTTAGATGGGGAATACCGCCGTGCCTGGAACTGTCGTTCACAGTCTGTACAGATATGTCTTCACGTTCCAATGCCTTAGTGATGCCAGATTCAGAGTCAAAGCACTGGTCTGCATATTCGTGGTCTCTAGCAAGATCCGACCTCACGTCCGATGTCTTGTCAAACTCAAAATTGTGGATAACGAAGCTGTACGCAGTCTGCGGAGACCTCTAGATCCCATTTCAATTGATTTCAGGAGGTTTTCGGTTTACACCCGCTTCCGAACTAAGCTGGGACGACAACGAAACCTTCTGTCTGCCAGGAACTCCAAGCAGAGAAGACTAATTTGTCAAGAAGACCTTGTTTTACCACACTTGCTCATGTGGAGAGATTGGATCAGTTCCATCCAACAGTTGAAGGGGCACACTAAGACAAACAGGACTTAGTTCCCACTATCCATCATTTTACTCAAACTTTTCTCACAGAATTCCTCTCTTCAAAATGGATCCCATCTCCCTCCAATCACCAATCAAATCCCTCCACAGTCCATCCAATAAATTGGAAATCCTGTCCTCTACCCACTTCTCATTACCCCTATCTAATTAGTCTCTGCCTCAGCCTTGGCCAGTCCAAGCCTAAGCACCAACTCAATCTTGATAAGCGCGCCTAATCAACCGCACGGCGGTTACACAATTGCGGCCAAAGTACACGGAAGCAATTCGCCAAAAGAAGAATCAGCAACATCACCAGCAGCACCAGCAGCAGCAACAGCCCCATTACCAGAAGCCAAGGTTCACCGAACACATGCAGCACATGCAGGAGGCAACCGAGACGATGGCGATCTGTGGTTCCTGCGCCAAGACCAAGATGACCAATAATCCCATCGACCCGAGGCAATTAATTTTCCCAATAAGCAATCCAAGCTGACGCATTACCATTTGTGGACTATGTCCGATGCATCCTGGCCACCTTCGCCGCTGCCGCTGCGGAGAGAGAATTCCGATAAGAACCATTTTCTAGCTGGTCGTCCCCCATCCTCCGGCACGCCGGATGATCTCTTGGCTCTGCGGCGGCTGCGCAAATAGATAAACTGCACGAAGCCATCACGATCCCAGGCTGGACGTGTGTGTGTGTGTGTTCTGTGGCACAAAAAAATTACTTCCTTAATTAAAGACCCCTCCGGACATTCTGTGTCCTCTTCATCATCGTGGTCAAGACCACGGATACCCAGCACGCACCGCATGCCACACCAACGGAGAGACGACTGACGACGCGACGTGGTACCTGCGGATGGCGATGTCCGCAGTCATGGACTCGGACGAACCTTATGGCGATTGTGCGCGAAGCTGGACACAGGCTTGTGTCCAGAAACGGACAAGTGGAATGCTGTTCGCAAACACTCGCGAGACGGCGGCAACGGGAAGGTCACTTAATGGACTTGTTACCACATGTGCTGATCGTGAAAGTGGCCGGCTGCACCGCGAGCGGGCCTACATCCGCGAAATTTGTATATTACGCGTACGCGAGTGCACCTCACGAAGCCGATAAGCAAATCGTCGACATTGTTGTCTTGTTCGTTGTCCTCCGTCCGTATGGCACCGGGCGAGATGGTGCTACGGCTGGGCACTCCGTTGCGTGCATAGAGCTGCGACGCTGTCTTCACTCCGTGAGATTAAGCACGGTTTACGACCCCGGGTGACGTTGAGTGGTTTGTAGCTGGCGATTGCAACTAAGTTCTTCGGTTCTTTGACCTTGATGGGACAGCCGCAGTGGTTGTCACAGCAATCCCGGACTTAGTGGCCACTGATTCCATTTAATCGCAAGCCTCAGCCCTGCCACAAAATCCAGCTCTCATTGAAACGCAGATCCGCTGACGGACACTAATTGAATTATTCCGCTTCTAAGCGTCGCTTGGCAATTGCGTGCGGGATAAGCTGAATGTCGGATTTGTTGTCTAGCGTGCAGCACTCGGCAGTCATCCTCCCTCCTGCGCGTCACCTGACATCGCGCCAACATGTCACGCCAGCGTCAGCGCCCCAATCAAGGCGAGAGAAAACGCAAATCAGGTGAAACTGTCGCGGACACCGAAGAATGAAACACTTTCCCACCGAAACGGCTACTGCTGGGGTAGGAGGCCAAAAGGGGTGACGTGAGTAGGCGTGGTGGAGGCTACGCTTTCAAATAAATTATCAACTTGTGCAGCAGTCTGCAGAAAACTACGATAAAATCTACTTTTCGCAAAAGTTTTCCATCTTGCAAGCCTAGAACTCAGCCCTCCCCCCACTCTCCCCGGACACACCGCCGGCACAGCCGCGCCACGCCCATTTCGTATAAATTATTTGAGTTGAGCGCAAAATTTTACGCTTTATCGAATTACCTAACGGCGCTTTTTGCGCTATATTCACCGCGCAATAATTTTTACTTGTAGCGTTCCTTCTGAGTTCGGTTTCCCCGGCTTCCCCGGGTTCTCCTCCGCACGCTTCTTGCAGTCCTTGTTTGAATGAACTGCAAGAAACGAAACTTTTGTACGTTTCGTCGTCGTTGCTCATCGTTAGTCGCGCGATGTACACCCGCCACTGCCACCGCCACCAGTGCCGCGCCATGCCCTGTGATGCCTCTCCAGCGCCCGCACTAGTGCTGGCGGCAGCGATGTTGGTGGCGTTTGAAAAGTAAAGTTTCTTCTTTTTTTCTTGCTCTGGAGAGTGAGACGCCGACGGGCTTGGTTTCTTTTTGTGTCGGAGTAAAGTGCATTATCCAGTGGCCGTGCCTCCCACATCGTTAAAGCGGGACACACTACGATGGAAGCACTTTGCAACTCATGCCAGCAGAGCGCATCAATTTAAATGTTCCACACTGGGGATTGTTTTACACCGGCGGCTGGGCTGGGGTCATGATCGGAGGAAGGATATCCGAAACTGAAATTCAAATTAGGACACGGACACACTTCGCATCCGGAGGTGAGGCGAGTCTTACCAGTTGAATCATTGATAGTCGTAACTGATGTTCCGGTTTAGTGAGGTTGCCAAGGTTTCCGAGGTTGCGGCACGAATGAGGAAGTTGGAAGGTGAGACCTCTGGAACTTGTGAAAGCACTCCGAAAGGGACGCCTTTTCTTAGAAGTTTTTCTAGGGTGCACGCAAACACAAGATTTCCTTTTTATCGAAGATTCAGTAACAGCCAAGCATTTCCAGCCTCTACAGGTATTTTTTGCTCAAGAGTGGAAGAGACCTACAGTTCAAAGCCAATTCAAAGTCAAGAATTTTGTGAAGCTTTCTTTTTTTTGCAATTGCCATCAGCAGCTGGAGAGATATGGAGATGGGAGAGGGATCAGAGATTTTTAACTTCATCGTGCGGCCACACACAAACCTACAACAAGCTCAATTTGGTGCCTTGGCCTTGATCTGATCTTCTTTATAGCGGCCGTCCTCCTAGGTACTTCCCAATTGGATGTAGGGCTGGGTAGTTGGGTGTCCATTGGGCCCATCGTGCTCAGTTTAAGGGGTAGCCGCTTGAGGTCTCTTCGCTTGTTCATCCTTTATGCGATCTTTGAGGTCCTCCAAGAAAGCTTTTCTTATAAGTTTCAGTCTATCGGTGGACAGGCCCAATGCAGATGTCTGTCGGACTCTAGACCCTTCGTCCCGCCTTCTACTTAGGTGCAGTGTGAAATATCTAACCTTTCTGAGTGTATTTCAGGGATATCTCGTTGACACACCCCATACAAGTTTCCTCTCTGTCTAGTGTAGGCTTACCGGCGCTGTACATGGCTTAGTTATCAAAAACATCGACGTTTGAATAGGCTATGCCGTCGTATGCTCTATAGAGTGCGTCGTGATGAGTGATCTTTTCCTCTATACACGAACTTTCCTCTCAAAAGGATCAATGATTTCCAATTAGGCTTCTGCGCCATGAAGCAGAACTGTGGACTATACAAAGACAGCTTGGTGTCTAGTGAGTGGGCTCTTTGTCTCAGTCACCTCCTAAGCCCTAAGAAACGGTAATTAGCAGGAGTTTGGGTTGTTGTTCCTATTTCACTGGTGAACCAATGTGGGCGATGTCCTTAACCAGAGCCGACAGTCTTGGCCGTTCTCGCCTATCAAAGGCGTCAGTGTTCGACATTCACAGCAACAAAAAAAAATAATTACCCTTTACCTCCCGCACCTTGTTCCATATCATCTTTAGCACAGCACACCGCTTTTTGTCTTCCAAGAATCGCCGACCTTCACATCATAATGTACCCCCTCTCGCCCCACGTCAATCTCTCACGCCAACACAAACACACACGCACACGGTGATAGCATGTGGGTGCTGTGCCTGCCAGACGATGTGTCCCCTCGTCATGTAAACGCCCCAAAGCCCCAAAGCCATTCGCCAAACAATAGCCGCCAATGTTTGTGAATTGCATTTGAACGAGTAAATTTGTTTTCTTTCCAGCAGAAATAAATTCGCAAAAAAAATTCAAGAAAATTAATAATTTAAGCCGAATCGTCTGTATTTATCTTTCAAAAGAAAACCGTTTTCGTCGGCGCTCCCCTCCCGATGTCAAATATTTCAATTTCCTTTCCGCCATTTTTTTTCCCCATTTTTTCCACTGCAGCCAAGCAGCACTTCCTCTGGTGCGGCGGCGGCAGTGTCGGTGGCGACGACGGTTGCGTCCTCCTTTCCTTTTTGGAAATTTAATTTCGCTTACAACATTTCACATGTTATTGTCGTCGTGGAAAAGGGGTGCGGGGTGCAGGAGGAGGGGATGGATGCTCCTTACGAGCATCGACAAGACTCCTTTTCCGTCAGAGAATTTTTAAATACCCTTCGGGCAATGAAATCGTTATTGAATGGGGCTGTAAGCGCGCGCGAGTGTGTGTGTTTGCCGCGGCGGAGGCGGGGGAAAGAAAGGTAAACCTTTATGTCACCTCCTGGTAATCGGTGAAGGGCCCCCAAACAAAGGGTATCTCGTCCCCCCATCAGCGGCGTACGGGACTTCAATTTTCTTTGAGCAAACACTTTGGCAATGCAGCGTGCGACGGACTCCGCCCACCCGGCGAGTGTGGATAGATTCTTCTCCGCGTCGGGGCTCTTGTTTTTTGTCCTTTGCACTTGCTGAAAGTGAAATTTTGTGCCCACACGACGACGCCGCCCAGCGAGCAGCCAACACACGTACGGCATTGACGTCTGGGCCATTTCCTCGTTGACACATGCGAGCCGAAGCGGGACCGCCGTCGCTGCACAGCCATTGTGTGTGGACAGCCCTCGATGGTGTGTGTAGACACGCTGATGATTTTGTTATGCAAAAGCCCGGAGTTTTGGTTTTTTTTTCCCTGCACCTTTCCTGGTCGGAACGACATTATGCACCTACGCTGCGCCGCGCTGATGGGCAGCCGGGGAGACACAGACAAAACGTATCCATGTGACATATCCTGGCATTGTGTGAGGGAGGGTGGGTGCGGTGGTCCCAGCGGATGTTAGCTGCATCTGCATATTTGCATACTTGATTGCAGGAACAGCCACAACAGTCGATAATGCCTCACGCTTACTTGCAACGTTGGTGGCGGTGGCGATGATGATGGCGCAATGGCGGCCGCGGTGCGGCGGTGGCGAAGGTGGTGGTGGTGCCGTGTCGCTGGCGACAGCGTTAGGTGTAAATTGCAGTCTTTTCGAGTGGGTAGATCTGTCTGCTCTTTAGCCCCGGCTTCGAGGCGTCCTTATGCAGAGTTTTTCGGTTGAATTGAGTTACATCGAATCGATTTTAGGCGCATTTGACGCGAGCGGAAGACAATTACTGCGGACGGTGTTCGTGGGAGGTTTGGCGAAATCGAATGCGCATGCAGATGAAGTAAAATTGCGTTGAATTAATTTCTTTGTATGTATGCGGATCGAATGATGGGTAATTTGATGTTGGATTGCTTTGTTTATTGCAAACGACTTTTTAGTTTATCTGGAACTTTACTTCATTACTTCATCGGTCTAAGTAAACGCTGAATTTCGGAGCGGATTTACAAAACCTAGTGATTGCGCTCAAGAGTACCTAATATTTGCCGTTCTTGTTACCTTTGCCGCCTTTAATTCATTGAATAAAAACTTTCGGACTAACATGGGACTAAATTTAATCAATATATTCCTACAAAAACGTGTAGGGAACATCTCTCTTGATTTTGGTTCTTCCATCAGATCGTTTATTAAAGATTCAGAAATTTCGGAGTAAATTCGGAGTTGGTTAAAGTGAATAATTTCCTCTTAGAAGTAAAGACCGACAATTGCTACTACAATATGCACCATTTTTATTCATTCGGAGTAATTTCGGAGTTGATGAAAATATGTAATTTCTTTTCGACAAATCAACAAGTATCATAGTTGTTTTATGATACACTCCAACGCTGATTTTAGTGTGTAAAATCAAACATTCTTATCCCAAACGAAGAGTATAAATTACGCGATCTTAATTTCCGGTGGTAACAAACTACTTTTGGCAGTCATCCACTTAGTTTTACTATCCGCCGTAAAATCGTACCATACCCCAAAAGTCGAATTCACATTTCAGATTTTTAGCGACTTTACGAGAGCACTTCAATCTATTAGACGCCCGTCATCACTTTTGATGACTCCATCGAAAGGACGTGTGCGCATACACAATGTAAAGCAGCACTTATCCGATCTGATTTCATTCACTATGCGCCAGCCCATCAAATTCTAAATGTTACAGTGTTCAAATTAGCTACATCCGTTCTAGAAAAACTGCCATCTTGGCAATACCCCCAATTGCCAATAAAATTCAGCCCACCCCCATCCTCCGCCCTCCCTCCAGTCCACCGTCATATATCACCAAAGGACTCCATCCAATTTAATGATCAAAACCATCACAAAAAAGATGAGAGAAACTTTTGACAGAATTTCTGACAATTTTCCACAGCAACAACCCATTCAGCTGCTCTCTGCCCCGCACCCAATATTAAGTCGCCTCGCCGACACTGCTTGTCAAACAAGCCATCCAGCACCAACCAGCTACAAGCTACGACTCCCATCAGAAGCGAAATTTTATTGCGCACATAACTTCCCTGCCACATACATCGCGCACCATCGGGACGAGCACAACTTTGTTCACTTTTACGACACAGCCAAAGACACACAACACAGCAACGGTGACACCACCACCCGCACCTCGCTGACAGATTGTAATATCCGTCATGCCACCATGAGAGCGACAACAAGATGATGCCGTGACGAGAGAATTGTGCAGCGTCTTGCATAGCGTCAAGAATGCAAATTGCATCTGTATGTGCATTCGATTCGAACTGCCACCCAAATGCAGCTGCGACGGGAAATGTAAGACACGACCCTACAAGGGCGCAACAGCGGCCGCATATGACTCAATCAGGAGAGAGAGCACTCCTCCGACTCTCGGGGCATTAATTAGCGGATGGCTGCACCGAGGCACAGTAATTGAATTATTTCCTCACAATTGATTTGCTGGAATCAACGCAAATGACCGCCTCACGCACACGCTTCTCCGCTCCTCCGCTTCTCCGCTGTGTCGTCATCCACATGCACTGTGACCGGTCCTTGCCGGAGCAGAAATCAGGACGCAAACCTCTTGCGTGCGAGCAAATTATGCAAACAATCTCCTCCCGAGACACAATGTCGATCCACGAGACCATGCCCCTTCCACAAGGGAATAACTTACACAACCAGGAGCGGGAGAAAAAAAAAACACGAAACACACAATAATTGGACTAATTACACTTTTAACAACTTTTGCTTGTAGTGCGCTGCGCCATGCGCTTGTGTGGCAACGGCGGCGCTGTTGCAGCAACCGCGCTGCGAATAAAGTCGTTATTCGCCACAAAAGCACTTAAACGGTTCAGGAAAAAATACTTTGACTTAGACAAAACTCCAGCACCTCGTCATTCCTCTCCACGCGTTGCCGGTGAGGGGTGGGGGGATGGGGAGTCTCGATTTTTATTTAGTAGCACGTTCCACTGGTTCGGCGTGGGGGACGCAGGCAGCCAGGCGTGGATGGTGATGTGAAGTGAAAAGCCCCAACTACAACTACTACTACTGGTGGGCTGGAGGCGGAGAACGAACAGGAAAAAGTAGCGGTAGCAAAGCGTTTGTGGCCATGATATGGATGAATTGCCAAAGGAGGAGAGGGTTAAGTGGTTCGGGGCGGGCGGGAGGGTAGGTCCCCGAAAGAAATCAACACGAGAACTTTATTAACGTCAAACTTATGCTTTCCCAAAGCCACCTTCCACCCCCCCCCAACCTTACCACCCTTTGTTTTTGTTGTTGCCTTTAGCCGACTTTGACCCCTTCCCTCCCCCCTGCCGTGCGCCATCTAGAGGGTGAAGAAAGTAAACAAAAAAAAACAAAGGAAATCGACGGCGCTAAAGGCGGTACCAGCGCGGAAAACTTCCACCACAGTCGTGAGTCGAGTTGATGTACGGAGGTACAGTACGTACTGTGAATTATTGGGGCTCCGATTCGTTTCTCCCCCTGTTCCGTGTTCCGTCATCCTCACTGGTGGGGCAATCAGGCGAAATTTCTGTGCGATAAAAGAAACGCAAAAAAAACTATAACCAACAACACACAAGGGCAAAGGGAACGAATTCTTCTAATTAGAGGGAAGAATGTGTCGTGGAAGCCAGTTGTGGCTCGGATGCAATCGAATGCAGGGGAAAGGATGGAGCAGCAGCCTTAAAACTTGTCGTACAAGGTTGTACTGTATTGTTGGCGGACTGAGGAGGTCCTTAATTTGTTTGTTGCCCAGGTTTGAAGGATGTTGTGGATTCAACAAAGCACCAAATTTTAGCCTGACTTGAGGGTACTCGAGGCGCTTTGGTTGTTAGTAGAATGTTGGAAGTTTGAAGGGAATGAGATGAAAATGTTCGAGCTAGCTAACAATTTTGTGGTGGTGGTACCAATTAATATTTCTTTTCTGTGTAGTTGCTTGTACATTTATCGGCTGTGCGTAATTTGAATCATTTTAAAGAATTTCGTAAAGAAAATCAACTTGTGGCTGAATTTAAAAAAAAAAAGTGCGTCATAACTTGTTGGTTTTGATGATTTTTGAAATTTCGGAGTAAATTCGGAGTTC
Source organism: Eristalinus sepulchralis (assembly GCA_944738645.1). NCBI lineage: Eukaryota > Metazoa > Arthropoda > Insecta > Diptera > Syrphidae > Eristalinus > Eristalinus sepulchralis. The sequence goes on along the minus strand of OX122885.1, from coordinate 2,137,652 downwards.
TCCGATATGGTACTTATTAGATTGGGAAGATATTTTAATTAACCCTATTCAAGTTAAATTATGTATTCTGAAAATGTGTTATTCGGAATACATTCGGAGTAGCTTTTTTCCAGGTTTCGGTGTCTAGAAAAGTCCACCACCAATATCAAACATTTTTGGCAATGACATTTTGCATTCAAAATTTTGAAAGCATTGCATAGTTTGTAGAAGTGTCCGAATTTCCAACACACGACAGAAATTCGGAGTCAGCCTTTACACTCATAATAAAACAGTCTTATTATTCCTGATAGTTTTTATAGGCTCACAGGGAAGAAAATAAATTTGAGAAGTGCAGCTGCTAAGAACCCCGCTTTCGGAATGAATTCGGAATCCCAAAAAATCCATTTATCTTTTAACTTACATTTTTCCTTTATCTCTCTTTTAAGTGCAACATCACGCACATCATGCAGAATATTTTCGGAGTAAATTCGGAGTAAATTCGGAGTTGTATTGAAGCACCACGAAGTTGATTACGTTGATCACTTCGAATTTGTGTTGCCTATTCTGCATATCACAAATTCGGAATTCCATCACTCATCCAAAATTCTCCGCAAATTGAATGACACAACAATTTTGCATCAAATTCCGTCAATCCTCTTTAAAAAAATGCCTCTAGACTTGCGGACGATCCATCAGGCAACCAACCATCACAACCGACCCACCAACCGACCGACGCTTTAAACTTTTTGCGGTAACTTTTCATTAATAATGTAATCTGGTCACATGAGGACGTCAAACTTAATTTCTCCTGTTACCTGGATAATGACATGACTCTCCAGTAAACTGCTTTAGTCTCTCACTCCCTCCTTTCCTCCCACTCCCGCCGTCAAAGCGCATTACGGCAAACTTTTCCTAATACAATACCTAGTCGCATCTCGTATAATTTGATAATTCGTAGCTCATGACCCTCCATCCTCCGCCACCATCCGTCGGATTTGTGTGGACGTTGGCAAGGGGGAAGGAAAAAAAAAACTTTTCTCATTCTCAATTTGGATGACGTAGGGGATTTCTGAAGCATCCACCAAGATAATAATCAAGTATTCCTCACGCTGATTGTGTTTGTATATGTATGTCTGAAAACTTCGCCACCGCGCGTCCCCGGCAACGGTGAAAAATTACACCTCCCCGCACGACAATGTAAAAAGGAAAATATATAAACTTTATCAATAAACATTAGGAATATTGTATTCTTTGTGTGTTCCGCTCAGGTATCCTTTTATCGTGTCCCAGAGACCTGCGCCACCCGTCTCGGATGCAGCACACACACACACACGCAGGGAGCACACATCACCGCACAGGATACGGTGGCGAGGGCGAATGTGGAGAGGATGTCGTCAAACTTTCTGACATAAAAATCACTCATTCAAAATGACAAATATATGTGTGCGAGGGGCGAGCCGCGGTATGCGGGGTGCGACCCGAGATCAGACCCAACACATGATGGCTTCACCTTGGATCAAGGACATCACCTGTCCCCACCCCCAGACAAATCAAACACAGAATGCAGAGGCGAAGCAAAAAAAAAGACTTTTTCCTCGTCCCCTCGAACTGGTTGCCGTGGTGAATGGCTGCGCCCCGTCCCAGAGACCTGAACCAGGAGGATTCTAATCAGATTCATGGCGATGTCCCTCGAAACAATATCGCAGCAGGATCCACCTGAAGAAGGCAGCTCCCAGACCAGATCCAGAAAACTTTCAAATTAGAAAGTTGTTCACTTGTGTGCTTCGTTTTTTTTTTTTGTTTCGTCTTATCTTCGGGGCTCGTCCTTTTTTCGCCCCACCGCCGCCGACGCCGGCTGGCGCGGGAGAGGGGGAGTCCATTCGAAAGGAAATTAAAAATAATTCCAAATTGGAACAGCTGGACAAAGACAGGACGGGAAACGAAGAAATTCTCAGTCTGTCTGCCCGCTTAGCCGGGGCACAAATTTAAATGTAAATATTTCAACCGTTTCCACCCGTTTTCGTTGTCGTACAAACTTTGCCGCCGCTGACGCCGATGCTCTCTCTCTCCCATTGCCGTTGCCGCCACCAGCAGCAGCTTTGCCACCTGTCAGCGGGTAGGCGTGGGTCGTTTCACCGGACGGTGGGTTGTACGCACAATTACCACTTTAGACCTGCAGGGCCTGAAATTCCCAGCGCTGACGACGGTGGGGGGGTGGTGTGAATGAGAACAAAAAAAAAATTAAACAAAACCCTGCGCACGGGAAAATCCCATCCAAATTGAGTACAAAGCGCGAGCTTCAGAGCTGAGTTCCTTAAAAAATTCCGAGCGTTTTCGGGGTGTCGGAATGTGATGTTGTTTTAGCCCAAGGTTCGAGAGGGAGTGGGCGGTTTCGCCGCCTTCGCCTGGGGTGTCTTCTGCATGAAGAGGTGAGCAAGGACCTAATTAAGTAGAATGTGACTTTTTAAGAGGCGACGGCTAATTGAATGTGATTTTTGACATTAAACGGAGAATTTTAAAGCTGAACGGCGACGGCGTGACTTTTCTGTGGTCAATGAACTGAATGGAATGGTGACCTGGTATGTGCGGTGGTTGACACCGTGTCAAGGAAGAGGTATTTGGACGGAAAGGGGACGGATTCTGGAAACACAAACAGTATTCCAAGAACCTCGGGACTGAGAAGGAGATTTTTAGGGCTCAGAAATAGGTCAGAAACTGAGCAGAAACAGGGTAGAAACAGCGCAGAAATAGGTCAGAAACAGCATTTTCGAGGAGAATATCGTTAACAACTTGAAGCCGGACGGTGGTGGCAGGTCAAAACAAGTCGAAAACAGTGCTCCCGTGTGGACGTTCGTTGTTTACCAGAAGAATTGATGTAGAGGAATGAAATGCAGATCAAAAAATTACTTTCCGGGCCTTAACCACAGGAAGGCGGGACCTAAAATCTCCCAAAAAACAGTGTTTTCAAGAAGGACTTCAATGGCTAGAGTAGGGTAGGTCATAAAAGTAGGCCAATAAATATTTTAGAGGCAAATACTCTCAACCAAATAAAGAAGGGATTCATAATCCGACCAAAAACGCCTTTTTCGAAGAGGAGCTTTATAGCCAAAAGCAGACGAATCCTAAAAACATACCAAAACAGAGTTTCCATAGTGGTTTTGGTGAAAAGCCCGTTCAGCACAGATGATGATTGGCTTCAAACATTGGCCTAAAAAACATTTTCGAGGCGGAGGTCATTTATCACAGGACGATGTGTTTTAAAAGTGGGAGGAAAATATCAGTTACGAGGAAGAGGCTAGAGACCTCAGGAAGATGGGTTCTGAAAACAGAACAAAGCTTCCGTTTTTGAGGAAGACCTGACTGACTAACAGTCGAAGAAGGTTTCCAGACTAGGCAACAAGCAGCGTTTTCGAGAAGGAACGTCATCAAACCCAAAAACACGGATTTAAAAAATGTCAAGAAACAGTGCCGTTCAATAGAGAAGATGGATCTAAAACGTTTTTGAAAACGTTGACCACTCACGTCAGTTGCATGAATCCTTGAAACAGACCAAAAATTTCCAACAACAGTGCTCCACGAGAGAAGATCGTTCAAAATTGCACAAGATCCATTCAAAGGCGAGCCCGAGTCCAAAATCCATTCAAGGCCGAGCCCTCAAAGCTATGTGAACACGCTGACCACAATAACACTGCTTTCGAAAATAGGTAAAAATCTAATCCCATCACCTCAAACATTCATTAAGACCTTAAAGCCTATCCCACAAAATTGTTTTCCCATTCACCCAAGAGGCTCTTAAAGTCAGGCACAATTCGCACACACGCATCACCGCACCATCAAACCAAACGATTTTCAGCCGAACAGCAGCAAGCAGCTCAAAGTCCTTTTCACTCGTTTCGAACTTAATTGAATGAAAGACGAATCCTGTCAGTGTTCATTTTTAACTACCCCCTATCCACTCGTGTGTGCATTCATTGAAATCCTTTGTCTCTGTGTGCACATTTTTCTCTCCTTTCTCGTCGCTCTTTGTCTGTGCTATTTTCTGCTGATTTTTTCTTCTTCGTGAAATCCCTCACACATCGAAACAAAAATCAAATAAAATCGAATTCACATCGCACCAAGCTCGTCCCAATTCTCTCTTCAGATCGCGCGGCCACACACAAAGCCTTCGCCGTCGATGCAGAACAATGCTGGGGGATGAGCTGAAATAGACAAAAAAAAAGCGAGACAATAATTCCTAAACACACTAACGAGCGCTTTAAAAATCGGACAACAATGAGGATATAACCGATGACAATGGCACAAAATGACACACAAGGGGCGGGGGGGCGCCACATACCGCACACTTGGATGGAAATGTTCCATTTCGACGACGACATGGTGGAGCAAAAACGGAGTAGGAGGTGGAGGGGGAGAACATTCTCCACTCACATGACAGCAGAGCAAAAAAACAAAAACCCATCACACGGAAGGACCGACGGGTTGGTGGCTAAGCTAAACAGGACGAAGCCATGCAAACGGACAAAATGCAGCTAAAAATTATTCCTTTCCATTTCCATTCGTGTCCGGAATACGTTAGACCGCTCTGTGCCATGGCCCCCATATCTGTGCGCACACAGGAGCTATGCTGTACATGTGTGGTGGATATGCCGCCTGCGGCAGGAAGTCACACGATCCTTAGACACCTTCCATGGAACGTCGTCATCATCATCATCATCATCATCGTCGTCGTCGTCGTTGTTGCTGCCACCGTGATGCTTGCTGCTGTCGCTCTCGTTCTCTCGGTGGAAGGATGCACGTGTGGGGGGTGGTGAGGATGAGAAGGATGGTTAAATTTTTCAACTCAAAGGCACACACACAGAGAACAGAAGCGACACCATGACGTCCAACTCGAATTACCAGCATAATTGGTCAGCGCAACGAATCCTTTTGCTAATTGCTTAAATGTCGTCCTTACTTCAAGTAAAACTTTCGTCTGGCTTTTCTTTTCGCGGCCCACCGACCAACGACGACGACGCGTCGTGGCAGCGCTATGAATTTCTCGCGACTTCCGATATGAGTCTGTGTGTGTTGGTGGGTTAAGGAAGGTGGAAGGGAAAGGGGGGGTTGGGGGAGGGTTAGGTAGAATGTACTTTCCAATTTTGTGTGATCCTTTTTCGGTCCTGAAATCAATTTCCTTCAGTGATTAGTTTTGCAGTCGCATGCAGGAATCGTCGGCTACCAACAACATCAGCATCGGCATCTGCACACCGGCAATGGCAGCAGCAGGAGCGGGTGTAGCACGAACAGGAGCAGAGTCAAACTTTTCAATTGGATTCTTATTTTCTCTCGTTCGTCCTTTTTTTTTGGCAAATTAAAGTTTTTGGGGGAAGTTTTATCGGAATTTCTCGTTTTTTTTTTCGAAATTTTTTTGTTCGTGATTATTTGTTGCTGTGCGGGGGAGTGGTAGGTGGGTGGGTATGGGTGTGCATGTGCGAGAATAGGAACCACTCGTCGCATTCAAATTTTCCATCGAGTCGAGAGTCCCACTCGCGGGGGTAGGGTAGTGGAAAAATTAAATTAGCAGTGATAGATGGAAAAAATAGAAAATTCGTAAACTTTTCGACAGTCGTTGGAAGGGGGGCGGGGGATGGCGTTGCAGGAGTTAGAAAACGAATTAATGGATGGCACAGGCACAAGGTATACGCCAACACGGAGCGAGTTTCTGTATGTTTTTCGCAAAAATTCTCAGAGTTGCAATTTAATTTGATTATTTTTTTATTGGATGGGTGTGGGTGTGTGTCTGTTGGTTGGCATTGTTTGTTGCTAATAGAAATTGGGGCTGCGTTAGGATGCAAAGTGGATCACTGATGCATGTCTAAACTGAAAGTCAGTCAACCAAAAAACCGAAATACGATGGCAGTGCATTGAAATTAGCGGTGACAATCTTTTTTTTGTTGATGGAGTCATCAATTTCGGGCGAAGGGGGGCGAAGAATGATTCAATTTGGATGAATGTCAATTTTCTGGCGAACAAAGAGACTTAATGATCGGGATTTTTTGACAACGTAGACATTGATTTTTGCGGTTTTTCGTGGCAAAATGCTTCAAATTCTGAATTCCCTTAGGAACTGTAAAGCCTCGTTCTTCATATCAAGTATTGTCGGGCCATTGGAAGTCCAAAACCTTAAGTTTCTTCCAGAACTTTGAGATTCTGGACTTCCTCCCCTGATTTGTCAGCCTTTGAAGATTTCTTTTTTGAACTGCGTTTAGGTCCCTTCCAGATTTGTTCCATTTCCTCCAAAAAATTTCGAATTTCCTTCAAAAGAAGTAGAAGTCCGAGTTATCAACAAGCCCCCCAAACTCTCCAGATTGCAAGCATTCTCTTAGGAAAGCGAAAAATGTTGTCATCCTGACTGAACCAGTTCCCTTAACATCGTCCCATCTCTGATAGCTTCCTCCAAACGCGCTGATTCTATTTCCGTCGAGGTCCTTTGAACTCAAAGTCCCCATCCGAAGTAATCCACCAACAAACGACCGCCAGCATCCTTGGCCACAATCCGAAACCCACTACTGATGACAACTAATCATCCTGATTAATTCCACATGTTAATTACCAGAGATTCATTAATTGTTCCTCCTCAATCCGTTCATCAATTTCAGGGCCTCGCCAATTTTTTTCTCTCTCTCTCTCTCTCTCTCTCTCTCTCTCTTTCATTTTGCTGCCAAATCCCAGCCAGTCCGTCCATTAATCAAACTCCTGGCATACACAGAGCCGGGATCTGCCATCGCGCTGGCTATCTTATCAGCACGACATGCAATGCAGTGGGAGGGGACACAAAAAAAAAAAAATGAAAAAAAAGGACTCTTTCTCTGTCTGTCCTAATTCCTGATGAACTATTACCCACCCCAGAGGCGCTATGTTCCACGTAATCGATTAACGATTTGGCAGCACGGCCTACTTTGATTCCTGATCCACAGGCAGCTGCAAGTGGCCGTGCCCGTGTCGGGCGCCAGTCCAAAGGATTAAAATACCCGGCCCCCAAAACCCATCATACTGAAATGTGTCAAACGCACACTCACACTCGTGCGCGCGCGCAAAAAAAACGAACGTAATAAATATCCCGATTGACGTGTCTGGGCTTTGGCGTATCCCCACCCACTCCATGGGGACTGCGCGCCCCCGATAGAGACCTATCGTGAGTTTTCAAATCTGACCTGAATCCCAACGCAGGTCCCTTTCCGAAAACGGAGCAAAAACGTAACAAAACATTGAGTGAATGCAAAGCAAACGAGGTAAGGTAGAAATGCCCAGCGGAGGACCTGTCTAATTTCTTCAACTCATCGTGCTTTGGCACGATTTCTTTTTTTTTTTTTTGCAGGTCGTCCGCCTTATCCTTACACCTCTATAATTCGGAATCTCGACCATTTATAACGAGTTTCTGGGAGGGCGACGGCAAGTGGGTCACGGTGGACCGCATCAAAGAGAGGCGCCCGACCGCAGGACTCACAACGACACGGCCAGAGAGCGAATCATAAATCATTCGAATCCAAATGCGAGCTCACACACAAATTCCCAACTGACCCACATAAATCATTTTCAAAACCGGATTTTCGGGGCCGGCAGGAGGATCTCGTCTCTGCTTTGCCGTCCTTGCTAAACGTCCTTGCCGTCGTCGCTGTTTCGCCCCCCACCGTTCATCCGTCGTCGTCGTCGTCGTCGTCGTTGTCGGTTTTGCATGTGTTGCGGTGGAGGCGTTGGTGGCGTTGGTGGCGGTGCGAGCGGCAGTGGCAATGCTGGTTGGTGGTCTGTAGGTGATGGTTTCTTGGTTGGCTAGTCCTGTCGTGTGTGGTTAATTTTTATACAATTTCACTTTGGCTTACACCAGGCTCCGTGATCCTCGGTCTGACTGCCGCCTGACCCTCTGCGGATTGTGTCCCTAAATCGAGCTGAGTTGGTCATAAATTCTTTTCCAATTATCAAAGCGCTACACCTTCAGATTGGCGCTCTCCCATTTCGGCTCTCTTTTTGCGGGCTTTTCTCCTATTTTTGGGGTTTTCCTCCAAACAGCCTGAGCTGAATATTTTATGGAGCGAGGAAAGGTCCTGCCGGCTGTGGCGGTCCTGCCAACACAGATGGCGGGCAGATTATTTGGGTTCAGGACTTTTGATTGACTTGAGGGGATGTGTGCGGGCGCTGGGCCACACACCGTCTCAATTGAAATTGGCATGGTCTGGCTGGATGTGTGTGCCTAGTGCTCTCTCACTCGGGTTAATCATATTTTGCTGACCGACAGATGGGCGAGTCATTTCACAGTTTATGGCCGTTGGCGGTTGTTAATCTTGTGGCAGGCGCGCAAGGTCCACTTTTACCGAGAGCTGAGTCATGCGATATGTTGGAAATCAATCCGGGAGACGACTGTGTGTGGTTGGGCACTTGAGACGGGAAACGATTTCAAGTTGTTGCGAGGGATTCCGTGCTTTGGCGGTTGGAGATGGGAAACTTCTGCCTTGTGGTGGTCATAATCTGGTTCTATTTATGCGTCCTGTGCACGTTTGGTAGAAGTTTTGTGGAAATGATCCCAATTGAGGGGTTGCAGGATGGAGGTTAAGACACTTGCTGGAAGACGCTGGAGACGGTCAAGCACAGGCGGTTTAGTTTTCTTAGTTCGGTCATAAACGTTGCTGCGGACTGAGTTACATTCTGTATGTTAAGTACAGCTCCAAGTATCCCCTTCTTCTCCTTTTAATTTAAACAGGAAAGTTCAGATCTATTTGACTAAAACGAGGGCTCATGTTGGGCGCCATTTGGGTTTCTTTAGAACTGAATTGTAACATGCCGCAGCCATCGGAGCTACATGAGGTATAACTCCGGTAACATCCATATTACGTGGTGTACGGATCTGGACTGGAAAAACAAATTGAGACCTAATACGTTTTTGAAAAACCTCATGTTGGGCGCCATTTTTGTTTTCGTTCGAATACCCAAAGCTGTTAGTGGACATTTGCCGCCAACAGCTTTCGTTGCGTATAAACAGTCAACAACCGTTTTCATCATCAACAACAGGTTTCCCAGAACATCCTTTTTTTTCAAAGCCATCTTCTCGTGTTCCCCATCAGACGCCATTGTCCACAGCGCACTTTGCTCCTGACAGGGACTAACAGCCACCCTTAATGAGAAGAAAAAAAAATCTTATTTAGACCCGCACAGCAACAAAAGAATAGCTGGGGTGTCAGTCCAGATCCTTGACAGGCTCTGTTTGAATCTCTGTGCGGAAGAACTTCGCATTCGCCTCACCTGTAGACACACCCATAGCCGGCCTGCCTGCTTCTAATTCATTCTAACAACCACCGCAACGTTGAGCTTCAATCTCACTTTCCACTTCCACCACTGGGGCAGTCCCCATCGCCCGGGGGATACATAAAAGAAAGGAATCTCCGCCAAGAAACATTCATCACTAATTAAAAGCAAACAAATTAAACGACAAAGCACTCTCTCTCTGGCACACACCGAGGCGCCTTCGCACCCAGCAGCAGCACTTGGGCCGCTCTGTCACCTCACTTCGTGCCAACACCACCACCCACTGTCATGGCCGCAATTGATTGTAACTTAATTCCTGTCGAAAGTGCACTCATTCCACTAATGAGCCATTTTCCCCCCATTAAGAGCGAAATTAGTATCTCCCGACGGTGGCAGCGAAGCACTGACGCTCCAATGGAACCGATGTCTCACACATGTTTCACTCCAAGATGTGCGCAGCAGAAGCGCATGGGGAAGACGATACGGGAGCTGAGTGCGCACGGTAGCCTGTCGGTTTGTTTGTATCTCGATGTTCATCATTCCGGTTTGGCGGAGGACTCCGATGGAGAAACAGAAGCCGAAGCAGACCGGGGAACAATTAACGATCCACATGTCGCTTTGAATTTGCGAACGAACGTGTTTCTTGGGCGCTCTCACCGACTGACGCACGGTCGCCACTACACCCGTTCCCATCGTCTTGCGTGGCGTAGTTTTTGCTTTTCAATCAAACAAACTTCCGGTTTAATTAATCCAGGCGACACCACACATGCAAAACCGAACCCAAAGTCAACACACACTGGCGACGACGACGAAGGCGACGTTGACGGAAGAGATGCCAAATATGTGCTGTGGCCGGTGGAATGGTTAATCACCCTTAATCGAGTCGATTGCCTGGAATTCCACTACCTGTCCGTGTCCCCATGGCTACCGTTGGCTTCTGCTTCAATCGTTTTTTTTTTGTTGCTGGCCACTGCTGCTGTTGCTGCTGCCGGTGCAGCTCGTCCTCTGTTTGTTTAGTGTTGGTTTTGCCTCTCTCGGGAGTGTAAATTAACACCTGACCATCTGGGCGGTGTGCGGACGGGCTACTGAATTCCTAAGGAGCTCCCCGCACTACACCGGTACTCCAAGGTTTTGCGTTTTTGCATTTCCTTCCCGTTTAGTGGAAGCCACTGCGAGGGAGCGGACGAAAACTGCCGAAGACGTCCCGATTGGAGCAGCCAATCTCCCGGGGGATAGATTGCCTGATTCGTTATTCATGCCGTGTGGTTAAGCGGAGCGGGCGGGTAAGCGACAGACGTATAGTCGCAGATTTGCCTCCCAGGACAGTCGTAATAAGCAAATTAAATATTCGTAATTGGGTCTAAAAATAGACGCCACTGGCAACGACCGCGACGCACAATGCGATGACTGATGGTGCGAAAACCTCAGCGAGAACACGCAGTGATGAATGCCAATAGAGTCATCCATCAAGTAGCAGCAGCGTGGTCACTGTTTGTGTTAAATTGACGCCCGTCCACCCACACTTCTTCTCTCTCTCGAGAGAGAGATTTGCTGTTGAACTCTGATGACTGACTTTTGTCTCGTATTCCTTAGAAATTAAATTTCCCGTTGAATCTGTCACGACATTTGTCTCACACGTCATCTCTTCTTCTCTCTTTTCAGGTACGTAGCGCTTTTCAAATGTCAACGCCAACGCCCGAAGGGGTCACTGATGAAGGTAAATTTACTTACAAGTGCCTTCAAAAAAACGCCCATTCACTCAGTTCTTAGAATTATTACCCACCCCCCTCTGAATCACACATCTCCCCTCAGACCCACTCGTCTCTTAGAAGCTCATAACTCGCAGGCATCGCACTCGGGTACAGCGAAGCGGCGTCCACAGCTATCCATTCTTAGCTGGAGACTCATTAAACGGAACCATTTACCTCGCACCTCTGCCATTATCATCACCCTTCCCTCCACACACACTCTGTATCCGCCCAATCAATCAAAACCAATAAAAAGCCATCAAAAGCAAAAGGAACGCAACACACATCTCGTGCGGTGAACACTTGGTCATTGCCCCCGTGGCGCGCGCGCACTTACAAATCCCCCCGCACACCCTCCACGGATGCCAGGATATTTTGCAAGAATCATTGCATTTAATTGCCAGCACTATCCACAAGCCGCACACGCCTTCTTCACTCTCTGACTCGACGACGACACGGCCAGCAATCATCAAACCATTAGAGGACCTCATCTCAACCACTCTCTCTCGCTCTACGTTGCGCCGCTCAAATTAGTAACAATTGGTCTAGTGCTGGCCGGTGACTGGTGGCTGATTGCTGTTTGGACTACGACACGGGTCCATTATGCAGCGCAGTTAGGTTCTCCTCCAGATGACGGGCGACGACCACGACGACGACAAGGGGGAACGGTGAAAGGTCAAGTCAGGAGGAGGCGTTGCCCAAACTCCTGCTGGCCGGCTCATTATTATGACAGCTAGCTGTCAAAAGAGTTTCAATAGGAAATTACAGTTTTGTCACAATTTGAATTGGTCCTTGTCAGGAGGCTTGTCAAGATGTGCCACACCACAGACGCAACAGCAGCGCCAGCATATGCTCCCCTGCTCAGACGGCCACTAATGACGTGACCAAATGAAGTGGAGAGGTGTGGGTTTTATGGTCTGGGTCCCCCTCTCGCTGTCCTCCCTGTCAATTCTGTTCAATTGGAGGTCATTATGCTCACCGCCGAAGCGTCGTGACCAGGAGCTCACTGTCGTCAGCATCATTAACGTGCCACGGACCAGCTCTCCCTCTCTCCATCTCTGGCAAGGTGTGTCCTTCCTTTTTATGGTTTTCTAATTATGATTGATTCCGTTGACAAATTGTGAGAGGTGGCCGACGGCGGCGGTGGCAGTGGCAGTGGCCGTGACGCACAATTGATTGACATAATCGACCGTTTATGGTTCATCTCCTTTGCCATCTCCTCTGCGCCCGCGGAAGGATGCCCGTGCTGGAGGTGAATAATGTGGTGGCGTCGTCCTCGTCGTCGTCCTATTATCTCCATTCCCCCATGCAACTGGTAATAGATTACCTAGGAAGCGTAAATTATTTCAAATTTACATTTCCGAACGGTCTTAACGCTGGCCACCGAACACAGTCACTGACTGGCTGCCCAGCCGCCACATCCTTAATAGGGCAGCACTGCACCACCATCGCTACGGCTTGTTGTTAATGCAAAAATATGCAGGACCCATATATTACCAAGTAATTAGCATTAATTTCTGAAGTGATAATCCCGGCTTAGCGGAACGTTTCATCGTCATTCGCCGGACGGGCAGACAGCGAGGAATGCAGTGCGCTACCGGTCAGGTGGAAGACGGGCACAGTGAAGAAAAAATTAAACAAAAATGCGCACACAGCGAAATAATGTTAAATAAAGATTCAGGTGAAGGAGAATGAATGCTCGGCAGCGGTGGGGGAAAATAGAGCGAAAAGAACGAGCTACTTAACTGGAATAATATTTTCAACGTTCTTTGTGTGTGTGTGTGTGTGGGGTGGGGGGGTGGGGAAGGGGGATTTTAAATGGAAATGTAGATCCTTTCAGGCTGAATGGAGAGAATGAAGTTGTAAGTACTTATGGCCTGTTAATTGAATGCCAACTTAAAGGATGTCTGTGAGGGTTGTTTAAGAGAGCGCAGCGCGGAGCAAATGCTGATGCTGAATGCCGTGGTAGTGGAGGAGTTGTGCTGTGGCGAGGCTAATTTTTACATTTTCTTGCGACCGATCTGTTGTGAAAGGAACAGAATTTCATTCCGGTTTTACTTCTGTTGGTTCTACAAGTGCTTAGCCTACGAACGAAAAAGAAAATTTTCGAAAACTCCGCAAACTATTTCTTGTAGCTGGACACACGTGAGTCATCTATGCGTCAATTTGAAAATTAGCCTTCGTGGCGTGGAGAAGACCTCCTTATTCGACTCAGACTTCTGCCCATCGCCTATTTCAACGAGTCCATGTCACGGAAAGGGTGACAGAGGGGTGTTCTCTGAAACTGGTTTCTGAAACTGATTTCGGCCCATCGCCTATTTCAAATTTGAAGCAAAAAGAAGGCACACGATGCCACATCTAGAGTATACAGTGGTTGGGACAGCCGTTCGTACCATAACTCGACCTTATATTGGCCGCATCACCGGTGGAGCTATGATTCAGTGAAGAACATTCTCGTTGAAACCTTTTTTCTACAATACGGCTCCGAATTGACCCAAAAAAGGACACTGAAGAGTCATTTGATCGCTTTGCCCATTTCCAGGTAGTCAATGCTGACAATAAGTTCCAAAATATGGTGTATGATGGAGCCATAACCTTTCCAGCCGATTAGACAGCCTTTGCTATCATCATCGGTGCACGTTGCCTGGGTAAAGTTCCCTGTTCACGGCTTCCAATTTCCATTGACGGTCACATAATGTTCGCTCGTCAAAGTTCACTGTTTCTGTCCATTCCTTGATTTTTCGTTGTGTACCACTGCAATCAAGTTCCATTGACGGTCACAGAACGATGCGGAAACTCCTTCGGTTTGCCCTTGAAAGTCGTCAAACACTTATCTGAAGTGGTCTTATGGTTGCACTTGCTGTTCTAAATGCGTAAAGGCTGCACCCAGCTGATAGCTGACAGCTTTGTTGTGTCAAATGTTACACGCAATATAAGACGAGTTGCCTATTAGCTTAGATTTCTGGCACATCTTCAAACAGACTTCTGTGAGATTGCTGATTCACTTAACAAGTTTCCGACAAGCGCTAGGTGAAGAGTCGCATTCCAAAAATAAGGTGCGAACGAAGAACGTTGTGTTTCACAAGACGTAAGCAGGCCTTGCCCTCCGACATCGGAACGTATGACAACCGCGCTCTTAAACCTCCATATGGAGTAGGTCTACATTTTTGCTGACTCGAATTCCATTAAATCTTGTTGACATCCAACCTGTCAACTTAGAAGTGTCGCTAAACATAGCTTTCCCAACTTTAGACGGTCCCACCTCCAGCTTGGTTCATCTGAGGACGTTCAAAATTGAACCGTGAATCAACTGACGACTGCTCCAAGTGTAAACTGCGCCAGCTGGTGACAAACTGTAGACTGCACTAACGAAAGACTGTACCAAATGAATGCTGTCGCGTCTTACAAATTCCGTGGCATGATGAATAAGTGCTTGGACCCCACACCAGAGGTCCTTGGTTCAGTTCCATGACTGAACATTGATGTCGTAGTTTTTAACGTTACAGCATCGTTTGAGAGGCTAATGACCGTCACGTCATTACCTCCTCTTTCGAGATGGTGTCGACCCCCAAAGACTGCTAGTCGCCAGGTCCACGTAAATGTCGTTGTTCGGAGGTAGCAATAAGCTAACACGACACTAGTAGTTCCTCAAAAAGGTATAAGTAGTCCCCTGTGGGCTGTAGTGTTTGGCTTTATTTTCAAACCCAAACGAGGGGAACATTCTACGCTCTGCAGTTTTTGAGTTATTTTTCGAAGCAATGTTTAAACTCGTTAACCTCAAACCTAAGCTATCTGGTTTTATAGAAGCCGCCGCTTCATAGTGTCCTAAATTTGCCATTGATCCTTCCTTTCTCTCGAGCTATCTGGGCGACTTGTCAACATTTCGTTCCTCCAAAAAACAACGCAAAGTCGACGTCTTGCACATTCATGCAATTTACCCCCTTGCGACCTCCTTTCAGGACCTCATCTCTATCCTCTTCCTCCATGACATCTTTCACTCGACATCATCATTTATGCAGTCAATCCCGACTACTAAAGCCATCTTGATTGCAATTCACAACACGAAAGCGCCGTTCACAGTACAATGCTCCAGTTTCAGAGCACACCCCTCTGTCACTCTTCCCGTGGCGTGCACTCGTTGTGTCACTATCCCCCTTCGAAACTATTTCCAATCTCCAAGTTCGCATTCTTGCCAAACATATCCACTGTAAATTGCAAAAGCAATCATTTACCTGAGAGACCCCCCCCCCTTCCCTCCCCCACTCAGTCACAACACAAGGAGAAATGTGATAAATCCTTTCTTAATGCGTTCCCCTCGCTCACCAACTTTCCAAATCAAACCATCAATCCCACGGTTCACATATATCCTGCCCAAGTCTTAAGTCTATACAAATCGAAACCTGCACACACACACGTTGATGCACACCCGCCAGACCAGAGCCACCCATATGTGTAATCCCTTCCAACTCAAGTCACTTTAAAACAATTTTTAAGTTCTCCCCCGACAGTCACCGGCTGCCACTGCCATCGCCATCGCCATCGACAGGAGGAGCAACCAATTCCTCCGCCACTCGCGGATTTCTTTGTTTCATCGAACCGAGACCAGGCACATCCTTGTGTGCCTCCGCACCACCGCTACCATGCCCCATGGAATGTCTTCCAGTGTGACTGTCAATCTAATTGAAATTCTAGACTGAATCTTCCGCAAATTACCTTCATTGACAAAAATCCCTAATCCCAATCCAAACATGCCACCTAGACCGCTCCGCAGCGCCGCATCGCCCCCGCCCCCGCCCACGTTGCCGACAGTGTCTTTCACTTCACTGAACTCTGGCGGGAGTGGCTGCGGAATGGGTGGGGGACACCCACTTGGAGCATTGAGAAGTAGTTGAAGCGCCCATGGAATTATTGAGAGGAAAATCTTCAAAACGGCACAAGCGAGCGCTGGAAAGAAAAAAGAAAAACACCGAAAATCCGCTCAGTTTTCGACCTTTTTTTCGGTTGTTGGTGTTTGTGTGTGTGTGTGGGGGTGGGGAGGGGGAGGTGAATCTAAGGAAACCACAAGACCAAAGCCATTTAAGTTGGAGATCGTGCGCTAGTGGCGGTGGCGGCGATGGCGATGTGATGGCGGTGATGGTGGCGGAGGTGAAGTAAGGACGTTCCTTGAAAGAAGACCCTGATGCCAAGTCTGCAATCTTACCGCACAGACCCTTCAGAGTAATTTAATCAGAAGGAGGACTTTGGAATGAACGCTGCAGTGAGTGGGTGGTGTGGGTGGTTGAGGGGTGGTGATGGCAGGGCCGTAAGTTTGGATAACACAAGGTCTCCGCTTCGGCGAGCGAGCAAAATAGAGGACGAGGGAAATAAGAAAAAGTAAATTCAATGATTGCACGGGAGTTGCAGATCGATTTCCCAGTGGAATTCCAAACTCACCCTCGCTCTCAATCTCCCTCTCTCTCTCTCTCTCTCCCTCTCACTCTGACGTTCTCCTTTATTGTCAATATAAATTGTGCCACCCGTGGGAGGGGGCAGAACGATGCAGAACCCTGCGAAGGATGGGGGATAGTTTGACGGTGCTGCAGGATTTTCTGTGTTCGGGAAATTATTCGACTAATAAGTGAAGTCCTTAATTTTATCAGGAAATAATTCAGACTGACTCCCTCGTCTCTCTGCCCTCAAAGTTCTCGTTCTCTAGTTCTCACCTTCATCTTTCCCCTTTATTCAATGGACAGTGGACAGCGACTTCCAGTGGAACTGATGATTATCGGCTTTTGGGACTCCCGGGATATTCTTATGCCAACTCGAAGCCCGGCCACAGGCCTAGTTTGTAAGAGTGTCGCATCCTTTCAGGAGTGTCTAATTTCCTGCTCTAGGTCAGCCTTGCAAATTGAACCTGAAAACTCGGATGTAGGCACCGCTGAGTATCGTCACACCCCCTAGTCTGAGTCACGAATTTCTTTCAAAACTCATCTAACTTGCCATCAGACCCAGTTCCCTTCGCCTCTCAAGACACTCCCCGACTTTCTCTTAACCAGGCAGAATTTTCTAGATCCCTCGTCATTCTGCAGCCGGCATAGTGATCCATACGTCCTCCATCGGCCCTCTATCTAACGCCTTATGGGCACTTCATCACCCTGTTCAACACAGCGTCCACTTATTCCGACATTCCTCTGCCCAAGTTCGCGCTGCAAGCGAACAAGAAATCTGCACTCAAAAAACGTTCAGTTGCGTAAACGGAACCTTGAGGCATTCCTGTACTCGCTCCAGCATTCCGCAGGAAGTCTTAAATCTCTCCGCTCGGTTCCGCATCTCCCCTCCCAGCACACCCAGCCAGGAGAGGGAGAGCCTCTGTCGGTGATGACTAAAATTGGTCATCATTTCCTCGGTCGATTGTTGGGCTCGACTTGAAATAACTCAGTTCACCGAAGGAGAACACACCGCGCACATGTTGTGCCCGGTCCGGTTGTTTCAGCAGCTCAGGGCTCAGGTATGGTCGTCGCAACAACAGCCAGCCACTCATTGTCATTGTCATCGTCTTCGTCGGCAAATCATCTGTGCAACCATTTCCCTATGCAACGCCGCCACGATCGTCGATGGCAAATGCCATCCCAGCCAGACCTCTCTATATATGGTCAGGGAAGAGCTGTAGGTTTCAGGTCCACTGAAATCGATGATTATCATCACTTTCAGCCGGAGTGCAGTGCAGTGCAGTGCAGCGGCGCGCTGCTAGGGGTGATCTGAACCAAATGCATTCCTTTCGGAGCAGCAACGACCTCTCAATTGGAATCTACGACTAGAGCTTCTGCCCATTTATAGATTAACTACTTTTGAGCTCGGCTTAAGGTTGGTTTATGCTGGTGCTGCTTGTGAGCGGTGTCCGGCTGTGTGCAACAAAGTGTGTGTGAGCGCATCTTGGGTTGGCATCTTCGTCGGACTGAAATGATGATGGGATGCAATCGATTTTGGACCTTAATTACGGCCAATGACAGTTATGTTGCATTTTACATGCATGCGCACCGACAGCCATCGCAACCATCGCAGCCATTGCAGCGATCGCAACCATTGCGACCATTGGCCATCGGCATAAATGGAAAGATGAAAATGGGTTTTTTGTTTTGCCGATACAGTGTTGCCAGGGCAGTGGAGGTGATCAAGTGGTTCGGGAGAGCATGGCGAGGTTTATGGGCAACAAAGCGGTGGCACGCTGGATTCTGGAAACCAGTTGTAGATCGGTAATGGACTGATTTTTACGATCGGACGTGTTTTGCGAAATCGCTGATTTTCTTGTTGACATTGATACAGGAACGTGTTGCTGTCTGGCTAAGTGGTGAAGTGTTGTGTGGACATGATCGTCGTCCATTTGGGTTGCTTATAATGAAAGGGGAAAGGGCTCGTCCTTTGGAAGAGATATTTTTTTAAACTGACTTGATCAGTGATCTAAGCGTGACAACAATTTGACCAGAAAGCCACGATCGTGACTTGGTCATAGCTCCTCGTAGGCAGAGGATCGATTGGCCTAGAGCTCTAGAAATGCGTGCATTGTGTGCCTTGGCTTAGGATGGCGTTCAACAACCAGAAAGCAATGACCGTGGTTCCTCGTAGACTGAAGCTCATGACAGAGGATCGAGTGACCTGGAGATCTGGACATGCGTGAATTGTGTGCCTTGGTCTAAGGCTCCCTGCGGCGCACCGTTTATACCGGGTGTTGTTCATTGTGCGGTAGGGACGAAACCATGTTAGTCTACACTTACACCTTCATGACTTCGAAGACGAAACAAATCAGTTTCAAGTTTGAAATTGCCTCCAACTACTCAGAGAGTGACCGACAGACTAAACAACGCCTTGCCCCTCTTGCTTTAACCCCCTACACCACTTTTGCATTCAAAATGTCACCCAACCGAGTCTAAGAAGAACCTCCCATTGCCTCCGTAACCTCCCTAGCTTCATTCCACGCTGCATCCAGGCCGCAGATAGAATCTCCTTCCATGGACGAAACCATAGCAGCGCTGCAGTGTTTTAATAATCGCGAATAAATTGAATTCATCCACCACTTGATGTGAAATTTGTGTGAATTTATGATGAGCACCAGTAGCACTGTAACCCAACGTCCGACCACAACGTAGTCTTCATTCGTGCTCGAGATGAGTGGCATAATCCTGCTCTTAGTATGAGTGAAAATCCCGTTTCCACTCATAGACACCGAACAATGCCGAAGTCTGAGTCCGAGGGTAAGGCGGCAGCGATTTCAGCTCAACCCCCTTTTTGGGTGTGCGTCTGCACTACGTCACGCATCCTTGCATTTCGAATCAAATTAAGAGAGAGAGAGTGAAGTTCTCCCACAATAGAAAAATTTATCTGCCTCCTCAAACATCCTGTCCGTCACAGAGTTCGAAAAAAAAGCAGTGTCGTCCTCCTGTGGCTTCGCTACCCCCACCATAACGTTACCGCGGCCAGATTCGACCCAGTTACGAACTCAATCAGTGCCCGGAAGTTGACCGCAATCTTTGAAAATCCCATGTGCTTAGCGCGCTCACGATCCGCAACCACACACACAGCACAACCACCGCCACCTCCATCGAGATTCGCATATTCCAGTTCCATCGGCCGATTAATTAATTACCTCTCTGCTGCGGCACCTGTGTGCGTGTGTTCGGGTGTTCGTGTCCTCCGTGCGGTTGGTCGAGGATTTGTCAAAGCTCCCACAATTAAACGGAAACACAAGGAAGAGCTCTCCGACTCGCTGTTGTGACGCGACGAGCTATAAACGATCCAATTGGGGCTCGTATTTGGATTTTAATGAGATACCCGGTGGAAGACAAATCTTCCTCTTCGACGGGTGTGAAGTGCGATGGCTGCCACCCTGCCTTCCAACCAGTTTCACCATGCTTCCGTGTAAGGTGTCCGCATCACGCAACCCGTGATAGATTCGGGGTGACATACAGCGCCCGTGTGCACTGCTTGCGGTGCCAATGGTGGTGGCGTAGCGTGACACTAGGCCATTGGTTTAATTCTCGCACACAGGTAAATCCAGAATTAAAGTGTAGATTATGCACATCGAGTTGTCACTTGAATTGTTGAGTTTATTGCGATGATTGTCGGTGGGTGGTGTGGGGGAGGTTTGTTTGTTTTGCGATGGCGGATGATGGGGTGTTGTGGGTGGTTTGGGGGGCGCGGCGGTTGAGATTGATGGGTTCTTCATGCGGAAGACGGCCTTCCGTTGACAAAGACGTTGTGGTAAAGAGGTTGAAATGATGACGCGCTTCGATGAGGACACCAGCGTGTGGGAAGAACTACTTGAAGTGAAGATTTAAGATTTTCAAACTTGTTGAACATTTTCAAGATTTACCAGAAATTGTACATGCTTCCTATCAGTCTTTCCTTCCCCTCCAACACAGATCATTTCACATTTGCCGCAAACCCTATTCACACACTTTTCTCGCGTCTCTTCCATTGGGCTCAGCCCCTGCACCTGGCAACTCCTGTGTACGCGACTGCCAATTGTCTAACAATTTCTTCCAAAACCGGATGCCAACAATTGCCCATTGTTACCGGGCTTCCTTGTACGTCGTGCCCAGCCACTCGCCCATCCATTCCGCAACATCTTCGCGTACACATATTCTCTCTCTCTCTCTATGCAGTGAGTTCGCAATTCCTAATTTATATGTCGCTCCCGATGTGCGCGCACATTGCGCTGGCAGTAGCTGCAACAGCAGCAGCAGCCTTCTCCGGCTCCTCCTCGCCGCCCGACGATCGTCGATAATTTATGTGCGTCGAGGTCTTACGAGCATGTAGACATGGCTTCTGTGGAAAAAAGACACCACCGCAGAACATCCACTCAGACAGACGGACGGACAGACAGACACAGGCATTTCCCGGCCGCGTGCACACGCTTGTATTTTGCGTGGGCCTCCCCACATCCATTGTTCTCACCGTCCTCGACCATGTGGGGCGAGCGGCGGTAGGATGGCCTCCTCAGTTTATTATTATTGCCACCATTACTGCGCACCGCGCCAGCCGCCAGCCGTAGGAGGCGGATAAATGAAGGCACACGGCCCAGCCGCGACGGAACAATGGGACGCGAGCGCGCGAAGCTTAGCCCAACATAATCAGCGTTTGACATCGAACACGAAATTGTCGGGGAATTTTTCGGAGACCTGTGCCCCGTCCGGGAAATTATTAAATGCCAAGCCTTGTTGGTCCTCCCAGGATGGCATCTCCATTGTACTGTCAGCTGCAGAGCTCCATTTTGGGGACCTCAAAGCGTTCGGAGTGCGACGGCGCAGGCCCTAATTTCTGCCCGAGTGGGCCGACCGCTGTCCACCCCATTAATTATTGCCGCTCACGTGGAAAAGAAGGCAGCATCTTGGTGGCACAGCCAGCTGCAGCTGCCCCAACTACTGCCCAAGCCCAGGAGTGCTGCTCGCTTGACAGCGTCGTGTGTCACACAATTAACATTACGATTGCATGACATTAAATGCCATTAAATTGATCCGTATGCAGTGCGCGAGGGGTGTGTTGCGTTGTTGGGGGGAGGTGTGTGGCGGGGGGGGGGGGGGGGGGGGGGTGGTTTGTTATTCCTGCCCATCCATCTACGGTATTAGCAGTTTATCTGTGTTCATTCAGCCAACAGAACTCGGCTGGGTATCGCCGATAGCTCCCCCCTCCATTCGGCCAGCCGTTGTGTGTATTCTAATTGGCATAATTATAACCCAGTTAAGGCTCTGTTGCCGCATACACTCTGCGCACATGACACTCGACACTGGACACTGGACACGGGACAGTGGACACTGGACAGCGGGCATGCACACACACACATTGCAGCGGAGAGGTCGGCGATGATGATTTGTGAACATTCACAGGTTTTGTTGTCGTTTAGATGGACAGATAATAGGTGAGGTAATAAAGTGGGATTGTTTATTAAATACTCAACCGCCCATCTAAGGGCGGGTGGGGGAAGAAGGGGGGTTTGTTGAAAATTCAAATTGCAGAGCGTGTGGCGGGTAATAAGCGGCTGCCATTGGATACTCGCAGCTAGGCTATGTGCTTCGGAGCAGGCTTGTTCTGTCATCGGGGGGCATGTATTTAGAATAATCCATAGTTTGGGAGGCCACTTACTGGCAACAACCTCTGACAGGACCTTGAGAGCGAACACACTCGGAGATTCTCCCATCGTCGACGGTTGAATTATTGACATGAAGTTGAGTAGCAGCTGCTGCTGGAAGAGGGCTCAGAAAGGGGTTCGAGGGACTGGAATCAGGTAGGGGGAAAATAAGCGGGAAAGTCCTACTTCTTGGAGCATGCTTCATAATAAGGGCTTGGGCTTCTCAAAATCTGGGGAAATTCGGGAACTTTCGGTGTAGTTGTAGTTGCGGCAGAAAATTTGAGGCCGTTGACTGCTTCAAATTCACTCTGCGATGCCTACATTTGATTCATATGTCCCTAACGACACCAACAGAGAGATCGTCGCGTCTTGGGTGTTGTCGTTCGATCCAAAAATTTCGTAGGACTCCCTTCGGTATTGCTCAGAAACGTCGTCTGTCCCATGAACGCTTGACAGTTCCCTTAAAATGTCAATGCAGTTCAAAATTGTTAATCAGATGTTCCCCTTCCCTCCAGTTCATCATCATTTCTCAAGCACATCCATCGAGTGGATTATCAATCACTACCATCGCACATCCGATTGACGACACAACAGATTCAATTCCCATTATCCTCTTCATATCTCCTGGAGAGTGACCTCCATTTTCGTTTTCATTAAGTTCTGAGAGTTCTTCCAAATGAATTCACCAACTTTTCAATCACCTCCCCACAGCCCCCAACCCACAGTCAGCTGTCGAAATATTGGTGAACATGCCTCCTTCAGAGGCGGCCCTCTCTCGCCAGCGGTGCTCTCAACTTGAGCGTTTAAGCATGTTTAGGTCGCACATCCATCCCATCATCCAAAAGTATGTCACATAATTTATCCCCCACCACCTCCCACCACCCAACCACCTCACCAACTGTGCCCCAAAGCAATTTCCGGGCCAACAGCAGGAGAGACGACACACAACGAGAGGCAGCAAAAGCAAAAAAAAAAAACACGAAAGAAATAGCCAAGCACTCCAAATCGATTAAAATACTTCTGCTCGGCAAAATGAACACCCTCCCCGCCACTGCCAGATACAGCAACTTCATCATCAGGCATCCGCCTGCCACCTCGAACCGCCCAGAGTCGAATCTGCTTAAAATTTATCATTTCGTGCACTAATGTCGCTGAATCTGAAGGCCACCGCGCCGCCACTGCAATGTCGTTGGTCCAGTGCACCCCAAATGGACTTGAAGGCGCTCTCCGTCTGCCCCTTTTCGATTCCGTCATTGTGAACATCGGCTGAAGGGATCCATCCCCCTTGCCCCTCCCCCCTCCTACGCCCCTGTGAAGAAGAAAATGAAATGACATTTATTTTGAAATTGAAATGGACAAGTCGAGTGAGTGGGGGGTGAGTGGAGGGCGAGTGCAGAAGGAGGCATCTCTCGGAGGCCAGGATTTAGGTCAAGTGTGTAATATCCTGCTGAAAACTGTTCCAGTGTCCCTCCGTCGGTGTTTGGGTGGGCGAGTGAGAAAACGAGAAGAAAACAATTTCTCACTCGCCATCATCTTAGTCGTCGTCCTCTCTATCATCGCCATCATTGTCACCCAGGATCTCATGGTGCCCCTTTTCCTTTTTGAGCAATATTTCATCGAGTCCTCCACTTTAAGTCACTCCGTCTCTCGTGACGTTCAAGTGACATCTGAGTGGGACCATCGTGGAGGATGGTCCCAGTTTGCATCCATCTGGGAGTGACAATAACCTTCCACCCACTCCCACTTAGCTATCAGTCACGCCATCTCGTGTCGTCGAAGCGAACCGCTTTCCCATTTCTTTTCATCAGTTTATGACACTTTGGCATGGCAAATAAAATTAGGCCTAATGATGTAATTAAGTCCTACCTCTGAACTACTGAACTACAACGCGGGGCGGGGGGGTGGTGTCGCTGGGTGCGCGTAGGCCCATCAGTCCCGCGGGCCATGGCGTATGCATGACGTGATTTAAATAATTTAGCAGCTCCCTCTGGCGCGTGGTGCATGACACGCGGATAGTCGCAGGGATGAGTAATTTTGAAATGTGTCAAAGTGATTACCACGCCGTCTCGTTGCGCCGTCAAATTACATGTCAATTTTGTGTTGCCACTCGGTTGCGGTTTGTGGGTGTCGGTGGGTCGCCACTGCAAAGGGGGTGAGGCGGCTAGTGTCCTCTATTGCGTGCTAATTCGCCATAAATCACTTGATAAACGATGATCAAATAAATTTTCGCATTTTTTGCTGCTGCGCCCGAATTCCCGGGC
Organism: Eristalinus sepulchralis; assembly: GCA_944738645.1. Lineage (NCBI taxonomy): Eukaryota > Metazoa > Arthropoda > Insecta > Diptera > Syrphidae > Eristalinus > Eristalinus sepulchralis. The sequence continues at coordinate 2,113,287 of OX122885.1, read as the reverse complement.
CTGGCGGGCGCATCCTTCTGCCCCTGGGGAGGGCGGAGAATTAAAGTCACAAAGCCGCCGCCGCGCCAGGGCACGCGTGTTAATTGAAAATCATTATTTCAATATTTGGCGGCGCTGCAACAGTCCTTGCAACCTTGAGCTATTTGCACAAGGCTCACGAGCGGCGTTGAGTGGTTGCTGGCACGCTGTCTGCCTTGCACCCCTTTTTTGGGGGGGGTGGTATTTGTGTAAAAAATTTCATCTGTACACACGCCGCACCGGCTGATGCCGAATGATCAACACTCACACGTGCATGTCAAGCTAGGCGGGCGGGGTGGCGGTGACGGTGGTGCTGATAACATTCGCAAATATTCATGTGCGTGCCGTGCGGGTGGGTGAGTGGGCGAGTGGGCGAATGGGTGGTGGAGGAAGCTATTGTCTGGTGTTGATTTAAGTACACAAGGATGTTTTGCTTTGTTTAGAGAAGGATTTTGCCGTGGATGCGTGTTTGGATTTTTCGCATAAATACGTCATTAGGGGAATTTACTGAGCTGCAGGAAAGACTTCCAGGAAATTTTCTTCCAAGTCTCGTGCTTATCGACCGTGTCGCAGTGCATCTCGGGGCCTTGAGCCTCCACACGAGACGCGTCCCCTCCGGGGATGGAGTTAATGTCAAATTACTCCCTCTGCGCACTTTGTTTCCATATTTTTGCCGTCCACATCGTCATCGTCGACGTAGTCGTCTTTTAATAAATTCGTTGCGTCTCGTTTTTCATTTCTGCCTCCACGGTGGAGCTACCATTGGGAGTGGATATGCTCTGGCGGCGGAGGAGGAAGGGGAGCGAAGGTAGCAGACAAGAGAATTGCCTCTGGGCAGCTTGTTTTCAGTTTGATTTGCAAGATGGAGTCAGTTCGCTTGCCTGGAGTAAACGAGCTCTGAGTGGAATGTCGCTGGTGACTGGGTGAAAAATCTATTTCATGCGTGAGCGTCAATTTAAGGCGGAAGGGCAGCCAAACGAGTATCACGACGAAGGGGGCGTAGAAAATGAGGGTGACGGCGACAACTGCTGCGGGAAAGAGAACAAGGCGACAAAGCGACGACGAACACGATGGCCTCGGCGACTCCGGGAACTCCTACAAGTTTGAAGACATCGAAGTTCGTGTTGGTTTCAATGCCGTCGACGCTATAGACGACTTGGACTCTGTGAATGACTTCGACGTCATGGAGGACTTCGACGCCAGGGAGGACTTTGAAGCCATGGACAACTTCGACGCCGTGGACGACTTCGACGCCGTGGACAACTTCGACACTGTGGGCAAGTTTGAAACCGTGGACGACTTTGACGCCATGAAGGACTTCAAAACCGTGTTCAAAAACACGGAAGACTTTGACACCCTTGACAACATCATCGCTTTCGATGACTTGAAGCCATCGACGACGATTTTCACGACTCCGAAGACGCGAAGAAGCGGTAAACGGTGACGCCACGACGTGACTGCAAGATTTCGTTCACTTCAACATCGTCGTCGCCCCCGCCCCCCATAATCTGCCGGTACTCCACTGGGGCAGCCCTCCGCGTGGCTCTTAATCGAGAGAACATGATGCGTTGAATATTAAGAGGTAGATGAACGTGGTTGTTTTTTTGTGCTCGCCCGCCTGCTTCTGTTTCGCTCTGCCGCACGAAGGATGTGTGCGAAATGGCGGAACCTACGCCAGAGCAAAGGCACGCCGCGCCGCGCGGTTCGTTGGTCCCACGGCCATCCCTGCCGTCGTCACCCGCATGTGTGCAGCCGGGCGTATGTATGCGTGTAATATTTATTGCGTGAATTATTGCCACCTCCGGGGACAGGCCGGCTTATTTATGAATTTATGAAGTTTTATTATGTAGCACGCTGCGTATCTGTATCTGGTCGTTTCACCGTTTCGCCGTTTCGCTGATTCGCCGCTTCGGCCGCTCCAGCGGTGAAGTGTCGCGGGGGCTCTGTGCTCGCCTCGATTAGGTTTATTTTCAGTTTAAATTTTTTATTATGACTGCCGCCGATGCCAGTGCCGCCGCTCGCTTTTACACTTTTGCAAATCACCGGTTGAGTATGCGTGCGGGGCGGGGGAGATATATGGGTGCCGCCGCGATTCAAGTGCGTGGCATGGTGGTGATGTGATTGACTTTTATGGGCAATCAAGTTGGGGTTTGATTGAAAATTATTGACGTAATGAATGCTGGCAAATCGAAATTTAGCCATTGTTACGACCATTGAATCGGAAATGTCAGGCGGGAAAGGTGACGGTGGCGGCAATAAAACCGAACGAAGGGTTGGTAGGTTTGTTTATTTTTTATTTTTGATTCTTTTCAATTGATGCGTTATGACGGTGGGCTGGAGCAGTTTTCCCCCCATTCAATCAAGGATCTGACACAAATGGGGCACATCATCTGTCATCTGTCAGATTCTGGGTGAAAATTGAATCACTTCAAGCTGAAGGACGTATGAACCTAATCGGTCGGCTTGCGGCACTTTCAGGAGAGACTGGGGACTCGCCCAAATCGATCTTCATCAAGGGAAATTCAATAAAACTCTAGAATCTAAGGATTTGCACCTCTCTCCGACGAAAGACCGGCGACGTTGGATCTGGTCTGTTCTGCCCACACCCGCCTTAATTAAAACAAAATTTATTCCATGCCTTGCACGACATCAAACATATTCATCGACCGTGCCAAGAAGTAAACCATGCCAACGATTCCATCCTTCAGTCGACTAGCCATCTGGTTCCACAGCATCGGCCACCCCCAGGGCTGTTCAATCAATGTCCTGTCCCAACAAAATTGTCATTTATCGATGATGACCTTTTTGCCTCTGGACACAAGCCAGCAGAAGTCATCCCTCCTCCTCCCTCCATCATACCCACCCGTCTATCGCGTATGATAGCAGCTTGACAAATTCCACATCCTCCACATCCACTCATGGCACTCGACATCTCCGCCCACCCACTACCTTATAGCCGATTGTCGCAGAAAATTGCCAACTTCGGAGAGATAAGAAACTGTCGCCCATCGCCCTGGAATACCAAATTAATCTAAACGAAGACAGTTAGATAATCCCCTCTGATCTGAATCTATCTAATTACTTCTGAGACAAATTGTGTGCTCCGCCAACGATGGGGACAGAAAAAAAAGGACTCCACACAGCCGCTAGACGTCTCTCACAGACACAGGCACACGTGCCCACGGAGATTGAGTTTAGAGACGGAAAAAAAAACAAAGGATAACCCCAACATCTTCCCATCCTGCGGCAGTTCACACCGGAAAACCCGGAAGAAGGATTTTAAGATTCATTCCTGCCATGCTCAGGGTACGCGGCTGAGGCGTGTCGCCGTCACCGCCGCCAGGGTGCGCGTGTGTGCGCGCGGTGTTTCCGGCTAAAGAGAAACTGAGAAATTCATGGGAAATTAATTGTCTTGACAGTTTTATCCTCAAACTCTCCGCAACAGCACGGCACGAACCCGACAGGGTGGAGGGAGACGACGAGGTTGTGTGTTCTCTGTTGACTACTGCTCGTCTTCTAGGGGGACCTCCTAGCACCTTTTTCTATACCCTATCACCTCGAATCAGCTCCTGAGTCTTTCTGCCATCGCCTGCTACCACCTAAACCATTCTGTTGATTTCGTGTACGCTCTGTCCAATCTCTCCATGTTCCAACGTCATCTGCCACCTTCTAGTTCTCTCCACCCTTCGACGCTTTAGACCGTCTTTCACCACATTCAGTCCGTTTACCTCTCATTTACCGCTCTCTTCCATTTGTGCGTCTTCCTGAAGCCTTCTGCGTTCTCTAGCGTTTTCTGCCGCTCATTGCTGTCTTGTACCGCTTCCTTCAATCTCCTGCGGCCTCTTCTGCCTTCTCCAGCCTTCGGCCCTTTCCTTTTATTTTCTGCGTCCTTCTGTCACTTTCTGGCAACTCCTAACATCGTCCGACGTCCTCTTTCACCTCCGTGTAGTTTCCGCCGCATTCTGCTGTCCTCTGCCTCTACCGTCTCCTACTGCCTTCAACAACAGTCGTCGCCCACCGTCGGCTTCTTCCGCCTTCTGTTGCAACATCTGCTACTGGAAGGCATCTCCTTCGGCCTTCTTGCGCCAAGTACAACCTTCAGTCGGCCTCTCCATCGCCAACGACAGTGAAGCGGACAACTACGACAGTTGCCGATACGACACTCCTAATGTCCTAGAGTCCTTGTTGGAGGGGAGATTCTTTAATAAACGGAGTCCACCTTTTTTAAAAATTCACTCACGCGTTGGCGTCTTCGTCCATCCACCCCATCGACTACCGTGTGCCGGTCCAGTCTATTCGAAATCCAGTCTCACAGTCTCTTCCAAACAAAAACAGTACAGGACCAACGCACCAACCCTACTGCAGTCGTTTATATGAATCAATGAGAAAAAATTATCCTTTGCACCTTTTTGGCAAGTATACACAACAGAATTGTATTCTTCCTGAATTTCACCGAGATGTCCTTTTCGTCCTCGCTCCTGTGTAAGTGTGTGTGTGTGTGTGCCATCTCGTTTTCTGTGCAAAAGATTTGAGAACTCGAGACAAAGTTTGGTGTGATTTTTCTTTTCGTGCCTCGTCTCTGTGCCGCCGAGAGTCCTTTGGTTTGTGTTTCCCGATTTTTCGCAATCAGCCGCACTGCTGCACTTTATGGCCGACACGTACTGTTGGACATTATTATTCGGCACGTTCTATTTAATTGTTTTTCAGTCCTTCTTCGTCGTCCGCCAGTTTTTTTTTTTTCTGTTTTGGTGTGTTCCCTGTCGAGAATAAATGTTTTTCTTGCGATTTAGGAGAGACGAGGACTAAATAAACTACAAACTGGGATCTGAGGAGGAGGGTCCTACTGCAGTCACGCGCTGGACGGATAACTCATTTGAAGTGTTAGCGAGCGAACGATTGATTTCGATTGGATTGGCCATTGATTAAGGAGCTCTCGTCGCTCGGAAGTGTACAAACGACGGGGACGCCGTTGACGATGGTTCTTAACTAGGTCCGGAGGTTTTATTGACTCGCCGATCCGTGATGGATTTCGGGATTTATTTGAGAATTTATGGCTTGACCTTCGCTGTGAGGTGGTGGGGAGGTGGTGCGTCTTTCAGCTACGATCGCATGTAAGGTGTAGCGGCCTGGGCATGTCTACGACTTTTCAACGGTCCGATGGGAGCGGAAGATAGGCAATGTCCAATTTGAGTAGTTACCTATCAATGGTTGTGATGTTGGGCCGAGGGGGCTGAGTTTTTGTTGATTTCCTGATTCGGCTAGTTCACGGTTTACGTCTTTTTCCAATGGGATGCGTTTATTTCCCCCGGTGCTAGGGCGCCTCCATCTTTCAATCAATTTTTGGAACTGAACCTAAAGCAATTGACGGAAACAAACGACTTTCACGCTCCTTTAACGAGGACTTATACGAGAGTAGCCCTCTGAGCGGAATTAAAGCTGATAAGACCAGCTGTCGCATGTCAGTTTTTTAACTCATTTCTCAAGGAATGGTTCTTTAACCCTTAAGTACTGGATCCAGACAGCTGAAAGGGGTATTGGAACTGAAGCAAGAAAGTGGGGCTTTTGAAGAATGAGAGGTTTTCAACTACGTTCAAGTACCTGACTACTGGGTGTTGTACCAGCTGCTTGAAAAACAGACGCCAACTGTTCTGAGACCTGGGGACCCACAGACATTTTTGATCAATTTTAAATCAGTCCTTAGAAATCACGGGCCTGGAAATATTAAGTGCTAAGACCTGAAAGAAAATCTTGACTCTGGATCGAAGAGCCTAATCGTTCTAGACGATTTTTGATAAAGTTTGACTCGTTTTTCAAAGTTTTTTAACGACTTTTTCGCATTCAAGACGTGAATTCCCTAGTGCGGGTGAACGTGGAAGAAGCTCCGAAATCATGAAAATGGAATAGATGTAAAAATTACCACCCTATGATCTCTTTTAACCATTTTGCACCATTTTCGAAAATGTACTCAAAATTTTTCAATGAAATTTCAACAATTGATCATTCCGCTACATCAGCAACTTGTTGGCAATTATTTCAGAAATGTAAAGTTATCATCTTGCAGTCCTATCGTTTACAAAGAAGCAGTAACCTGACACCCCTGACCGGTTTTTGACCGTTTTCGAATCTTCTCTTACCGTTTTTACTCAATTTCTTAGAGTATTTCAACGATCTTGAAGCTCTTAACAGCAATTTTGCTTCTAAAACTGAATTGTTTAAGAAATGTCAACAGCTTTCAGATCTTAAGCTCCAACAGGTCACACCCCCTTTTCGTTTTCAATGCATTTTCCAAAGTTTATCAACTATTTTCGAAGATTAAATGACCCTGTTGAGTCAGAAAGATATAATCTATTTAAGATCAGGCCTTCTCCACTGGAAGCCAGCCATAAACATAGTCATAGAACTCCCAGATCTTAAAATCGCCCACAGTGAGTTAAAAAATAAGCACTCCTACCCGTTTTTGACGTATTTTTGAGCGTTTTTCTGTCATTTTTGAAAACTTGAATGAAACTCCTGCGGGTTGTAAATATGTCGAATATATAACAATGCGAAGAAAGTCAACTCCTCCAAAGTTTTAAATTTTAATGACACGGAGTCATAAACAGACAGTTTGGACCATCTCATTGCATTTGCCCCTGCAAACATCACAGATGCAAAATGTCTCCAATCATTCACTCACTCAATCTGCTGCAACAGACACAACTAAATCCTGATCTCTGCCCCTCTGGAAATCCAACAAACCAAGTGAAACCTATTTGCTAATCGAGTAATTTTTCATGGAAATTAATTTCCGGCAGAGAAAAATGCGCAACTCAGTGCAAATCTAATTATGGCTCCCTTCAGACACCCGTTTCTTTCCTTTCCTCATTTTCCGCTCAGATATCCTTCACACAAATTTGTTTCGCATTCTTATTTTTTTTTTGTATTTTCCACGCCTTCGTTCTGCTCATTTTTAAATCCTGTCAACTTAAGGAGATTTTCTTCAGTGGCCCCCGCTCCTGCCACAAAAAAAAAAAACTGGGAAAAAATTCTCCAAGGAAATGACCTAAAGAATGATTCCATTTAATAAAATATTAGAACTCCTCCATCGTAGCCTGGTCTGGCCTGGCATGCACACATTCAGTCAATTGGTTCCAGGATTGCCACGAGAGGGAGGAGGGAAAAAAAATCTAAAGAAAGTGCCACATCATCGCAAAGGGGGGGAAGACAGCGAAGACACAGGGACGGCGAATCACCACCAATGTCACAAATGACTTGCTTCCGGGGTATCGCAAGGATACCACCAACCAACCAACCAACCAGCCCGTTCAGCCAACCATTCAACTGATGGCGCGGCAGCAAGCACAAGGCATGCTGCATCATTATTGCCGCGCCGCCATCGTCATCATCGTCATGACCATAGTTGAATCATTCACCGCCACACCCTCGAATTTGGCACTGAAGCCAGAGATCAAGTCGAGTGTAAAATTAAAACCATTTACCGCCCCGCTTCTCATATCCTGGGCGGGGGAGGGCGGAAAGGGAGCAAGGATAACCCCACGTTGGTGATTGCTCGCCGTGTCTAATTGATGATGAATAAAAAATAAAAACACATTCGCCATCCGCCCCTGTCTCCATCGTGTGTGGGCGGGCGGAGGGCGGGGGGTGGGTATCCTTGTCATAGACAGATTTGCCGCTATCGCAAAATAAGCGGTGTCAATAATATGATCCTGAACGGCAAACCGGGAAGCCGGCAAACAGCAGCAAATACGTCAGGTGGAAAGTTGAAACGACAGAAAGTCACTGACATCCTTCTCTCCACCACCGGCATCGCTCTCCACCGTCGCCTTGTCTGCCCAGAGCAGCACAGTATCCGTCGTCTTCGCTGGGATCGGTTGTTGGATGGGAGGATGAGGATGAGGATGGCTTGCAGTCAATTTCATATTTTTTTTCCACTCCCCGCCCCACTTCAACCTCACCCACCGGCGACCAGAAGTGAAGTGGAAAAATTGTCACATAGCACACGCAGAAGTTGAATCGAGGCAAAGGAGGAGGTGACGAAGAACCCCAGCAAGAAGAAGCTGTACACTTGTGTCATAAGTTCCTTGTACATCCTGCGTGCAGTGCAGTTGTTTTTGACAGGACTGTTCCGGCAAATAACCTTGCTTAGTGTACGAGTAAATTTAGTTTCTCTTCCAGCTCTCTCTCTCTCTCTCTCTCTCCCTTTCTCTTTCATCTTACTGTCTGCAGTCAGTTTAAAGCATCATGTGTCAACACAACGAAGTCCTGTTTCCTGCTGTAGCATCCCTTTTTTTTTCTGCTGCCTCTGCTCCCGGTGCATGGCACTCCTCGCCTCGATTTTTCACTCTCAAGGATAAAGGATGAAAAAGTTATTATGCGCAGTTAATAGAGTTGAAAATTCAAAATTTATTTGCAAACAGAAGGATGAAAAAAAAAATGCTAAAATCAGCGAACTATTGACAGCATGTCCTGGGCATAGATATGCAGGACAGGAAGGAAATTAAATGATTAAAACGAGACAAAAAAGGGAAGACAGGACGGAACTCTGTGTGTGTTCTCCTTTCTTTGCTTTAAAAATTTAATTATTTCCCTGTGAAACGATTCAGTGTCCTTCCAATGAAGAGGAATTCCGAACAGAGACGGGGCATGAGTGTATTTGCAGATGTCTTCAAAGGACAATAGAGAAAATGGATCTTGTCCTATGACTCGACTTCGGTCGGCGTCCCAATAGATTTGTTGTCCTTCTCTATGTTCTCTCCCTCTCTCTTTCCGGCTGGTGGTGATTTTGGCATCGCACCAATCATTTTTGGTCCAGCGGCGTAAGTTTTCAATATTGTCCCGTAGAGGACAATAGGAAAATAGGAAATCCTTATTATCATGACATGTGTGAGAGAGTTCTTATATTAAAGGCCCTCAAGAGGGCTTATCCTCTGTGGAGAAAAATGGTAATTTGGGCGACTTTCAGTTGACCGGCGACGCGTTTTGGGTGGTGTGCCACAAGGTTGGATGGCGGGTAAAAGTTTTTTTCTTCTTTGATGTCTTTGTGAAGGGACAGAAGTCTTGTGATTTGTTCCACGGGACAGCGAGGAATAGCAGCAAGTGTGGACAGCACTAGCATTTTGAAATTAAAGATGATGCAACCGAGGTTTCAGCGGAATAAGAAGCAGCACTTCAACAACGCCAGAGACAGTGCCTGCAGAAGAAAATCCTTCAGTGAAAGTATCAACCTCTCGCGAGGCCTTTTTCAACTCGTCAGTGTCTTCTTCTTCTTCTTCTTGTGGCGCTATAGTCTAGACCTCAACCAACATGCCTCTCCAGCCAGTACGATCTTTCGCCAGCAGCCGCCAGTTGCGCACTCCAAGTTGGTTGAGGTCCTTCTCCACTTGTGTGTGCCACCTTATCCTCTGTTGCGTTGTCCCAATGGCTCAGATTCGAAGACTAGTCAGTGTCGGAAAGTCCAAATAATCAGGAGAGAACCCCTGTTTGAAGAAGTAAATTCCCCACACAAAATCAGATCTCCTCCAGGATCATTTTTCTCAACTCTCTCTCTCTTCACATCTGCCAATCCTTCTTCTCCCATCGGATCAGATAAATCTTCTTCATTTGCCCAAGCCAACGGCTACAAACCCACGTCGTCACCTTCAAAGGATCCCAGAAAGGCATCGAAGCCAATCTCAGCCCGTCATCCACATCGCTCGCAATTCATTTTCCTCTCGGTGGCATTCCCCAGCCTGACGGAACGGCAAAAGTGAAACGAAACCGACAAATACGTTGCACGGCAAAAAACCCGTCTTCGAGGCTCGCCCTCGTCCCAGGCCCCCATGTGTCAACATCGAATTGATGATGATGATGATGATGATGCTGTCGATCGCATCGCATCATCGATGTTTGCAAACGTGTCGCAATGCTGCTAATGACTTTTCCGTCATACAAAAAACAAAGCACACCCTCTGACGCCTCCTCCTCCTCCTCCTCATCATCATCATCAGGCTGTTGCACGATCTCTCATCTCACTACATTAGCGACGACTGTGTTGATGGTCCTGCACATCGCGTTGTTGTGTGCCCTCAAACAATTTGTACAATTAACGTTCCAATGTGCGCGCGTACTTTTCAATCATCGATCCATCGCCGCCGATCGCCGCATCATTTATGCGTCTCACGCGACGACGCTCCTCTCTGGCTTTGATTAAATGTGCCTTCCAGCCGCTCCACCGCCACTGTCGACATCGACACCGGAGACCGGGGCCCCGATCGAGCTTGACACATAGCCCCGGCAGATGTGTGTGCGCGACACGCCATACGGCACAGGAAGGAAAAACTTGCCGCTTCGCTGCGCCTCGGCAAGCCATCTCTCTGCAAGACATCTCCCGACCGATCTCCGCCGTCATCAGCGGATCCCATCCAGCGAGTGATGATGATGACGACGCCGTCGATGCCGATGGTGGTGGCGTTGGTGATCTTGCGGAACGGCGTGGCGCGGCGCGGCGTCTGGGGGAACAGTCTTTTTGCGGACAATGGCACAAGAGCGCGCATAAATAATGCAACTCCGTCCGGTAATTGGACCGCAGATGATTTATGTCGCAACAAATTGATGCGCGGTGCACACACGCACGCTCGCTTCCAAATGACTGCGTGGTGTTGATGAGAATCGAATGTGACGCAACCGATCAAAAGGTCAACCGACCAGAACAATCCCGGCGAAGCAGTAAAAAAACACACTCACCAACCCCCGTGCGTCGTCCAGGCTGTCACGCACTCGAAGTGGACGGGATCGCTCAACCCTTAAATTGAAAGCTGCAGCGGCAGCAGTTAAAGGACTTAATTTAGCTGCTGCTCGACGTTTTGATAGATAGAATCGACTTTGGTTTAGTTCCGCTCCTGAGACCCTTCCCAGGGTAGCGCACTCGTCTCCCTTCAAACTGGGAGATGGCCATGCGGGGATGAAGGATTGACACGTGACCGTAGTCGGCAAGTGGGTGGGGCTGCTGTGCTCCGGTTGTTTTTTTGTGCGACAAGTGATATGACATCGTTAACGAGCTCGCAGTCTGTTAACTCGAGTCGTGTGTGTGCGCGCCGCGAGGGGACTCTTCAAAGAGGTCCTGATTAGATTAAACCGTGAAATGACACAAAAAACGACGACGATGACGACGCAGGGAACGTGCGTTCGATGAGATTTTCCAGAATTTCCCCACGTCCCGGGGTATTTTTGTGCGTCGTCCTTAATGAGTGCGGTAATTGCAAGGTAGTTAGACGGCAGGACTGCGGCATGTCATTAGTTAGTTGGGTGGAAAGCGCAATGATGCGTTTTTAATTGGAATGTTCCGTTGATGTGGGAAAGCTGGGTTGAAACTTCAGCCAACGGACGAGGTGATTAGTAGCGGATTTACTGCATAATTCAGAGTGCAGCCTAATAGAGGGAGGAAGAGAAAGTAAGAGATTGATTCCTTAGAAAGTGGGGTTAATTTGAAGAAGACCAGTTAAGGGTTGCGAGGAAGGGAATCGATGTAATCGAGTGGAGATAGATATCTTATCAAGCTCAATGAACGAGATGAACGGGTTTTGTGAAGGGAATGCAAGTTAGTTGAAGGGGGTGTTGTTGGCTGGAGTGTCGTGGGAAAAGTGCGTCTTTTTGGAACAAAAACCTTCTTTGCTGCCCGTCTAAATTCTGGATGACAATAGAACCGTCCGAGATAACTTGAATGAATTTGGTACAGAAACTGGGAAGAGCAGCAAATGTGCCCAAAAGTCACTATGCCTAAATTTTTCGTCGGGCCTGAGAGCCTAAATTTGCTTCTGAGAAATTTTGATGTGGACAAGTCAGAGCTCGAATATTTTAAAGGCGATCCAAGAATCAACAGAATCTGACAGACCAATATCTCGAATGTCCCAAGATTTTTAAAATCCGGTTCCAAAAGTCTACAGTGACCGGAAATAGGCCAACAAGTCCAAAAGAAGAGCAATCTGACATCTCAAAAGGACCAAAACTGTTGGTCTAGATCAGCTTTTGACTTTGATGCAGGGCGAGTCAAACAAATTTTTGACCTTTCTTGAATTTTTGACATTTTCGGAACGTTTTCTCGACTTTGATTCCAAGGAATCTCCGTTTCTTTTTCTGCATTCCGACCGATGATGCCACTTTTTCCACTCCGATACCTCGCGTTGTAGCCGATTCCCATAAATAAAGAGCCCCAGCACGAAGTCCCACCACTGACAAAACAAAATTTCGTGACCTCTTCCAGCAACAAGTCACTGACTCAGTGCCAGTCAAAACCGAGACGGCGACTACCCAACCACTGACCTTGTCCCGATGCCTGGTCTCAGAGTGAAAGAAAAACAATTTAAAAGCCTTCCATGCGTGCCTTGCACAAAATTTCCATCAAATTGAATTTCAATTACCCATCTCCCCCCGCCCCCCAGCCGCGGGTGCGGTTTGTGCCTCGTCCATACCAATGAACTGCGAATTTCTCATTAATTTAGTCCCGTCAGTGTCGTCGTCGCTGGCTGAGAAAACAGAAAAATCCACAAACAACTGTCAAGCCAAACATGACAAAGATGAAGATAAACTTAAGCCCGAAGTCAATGTCCTAATCCTTTCCACGGAGGGTAGAAGTTTTCCTACGCCCCAAACCCCCTCTCACCACTCGAAGACGGCTTAAAGCGAAACGAATTTGACTTGAGACTGCAACCGCCAAACAAACACCGACGACGACAAATCGACTCTAAGAACAAGAAGCGCCAAGCGTCAACCAAAAGTCGAAAAACAAAAAAATTTAAAAAAAAACCCCAACCCAACCGAGAACACAGAGCGAAAGGGAAAAATTTGAATAAAACCGAAGAAGGAGAACATTTCCCGCTGCTCCTCATAAATATTAAAATGGAAAATTTTCCGTTTATTAATTTAGTCATTCAGCAGCTTAATTCAGAGACGTGGGCGGGCGGGCTCTGACAACTCAGCACACGAAGCGGGAGCGTCGTGGGAGAACTGGTGGCGAACAGATTGTCTACCGACTAGTTCGGGACATTTTTTCCCAACCCGTCGTGAGCCTGACCAACCAGCCAGCCAGCCAGCCAACCGACCAATCGCCCTCAACTTGACTTTGCGCCTCGCCATCCCCCGGCCAGGGGAACGGTGATGCCGCCGATGGGGAGTGGAGGGTGGAAGCGAAACGGTGGACGCTTAATATGCCAAGAATTCTTATGCAAATCGGCTATTATGGCAGCTAATTGAAAAACAGTTTTAGAAAATGCGAAACATCGCGAAATGACGACGCTGGCGATGGCGCTGAAGGAAGCCGATAAGGCGGTGAGGAGGAGGTGGGGGCACTCCACCCTCCTCTTCTTGCAAATGGGAAACGAATTATCCTCGAAGGACCCCTTGGAAGATCGGAAATTTTGTCAATTCAAATGTCTCCGTCGGACGCGAGATGTGTGTGCACGGCGTCGAGACCATTAAACCCATTACTCAAACTTGGGCCAGTCATTCGTTTTGCGAATCCTGCCCCCCTTTGCTTTGATGACGCGAGCAGAAGCTCGGCGACAGCCGTTTATCATGTTCGCCGGGGCTGTGCGAACTTCATAAACCAAATATGACAGTTCATAGCGAAATAAATGAGCATTCCGGTGGCGCGGCGGCGTCGCGTAGAGGCAGCCAGAGCAACGGCGGCGGCGATGCGAAAAAAGATCCATCTAACAAGGCAAACTAATAAATCGGAGCCGCATTAAATTCCTGGTGCATCTCCCGAGTGGGGGGTGCGTCCCGCACAAGTTCTGTGCGCGTCGCCATGAACGCGGTTTCACACGTGGTTGCCATTAAGAATGTCGCCAAAATCTCTTAGACTGCGACGACGCTGCTGATGGCGATGGGTCGACAACGGTTGGAATGCGAGGGGACTGGAAACAGTCGGTGGTGGTGTTTTGTGTATGCCCACCGCACACATGCGAGTCATTCATTTGTCGCTCAAACAGAGAACCGGGACTACATGCCGTTTGTCATTGACAGCAGCCTCCTTAATTAGCATTTTAGGACAGAACATCAGAGCCATCATTTGTGCCTCCCCCGCCGACGCTCCGCCACCGCCACCACCGATGATCCACCACCGCTCCAGCTACCAACGTTGCTGCTGCTGCTTCTGATGCTGTTCTGTGTACGCCGCTGATGATTTGGAAGTGTACACTGGGCTGAGCAATTAATCATTTCTCCGGTTACAAGCGGCTTTAAACTGTCTCTGGGGTGATGTCAGAAAAGGGGGATTTCAGGCAGAGAAGGGCCATGACACAAAGACAGAAGCAGGCATCTTCGCTCGCAGTCGGGCGATAGGGTGACGGACGGAGGAGCTTCAGATGCATCTCAAGACATCGAACAAATAATTCATGGATCCTTCAGTTGCATCGGTGACCAAGCACTGGTCCGGCTGTACGGTGGGCGGTGGCGTAGGTGGCTGCCGCACCGCACTGTCGATGCTTGTTAATGCAACAGGACGCAACAACCGAGAAGAGACGTCCGATAGAATTCAATTGAATTTTGCAATTCAGCAGTTTATTGCAAAATATTCCCCCGCACCGGCCGGGACCTGGGATATCTTCACACATACGTGGCGACACTCCGCACTGGCAGGCTACCGCAGGCGGTGGGCCCTCCGGCTCCGGTGACGAGAACCATGCCCGAAATGTTCATCTGCAGATAGGCTCCTGGGGAATTTGCGATTTGGGGTGTGTGCAGGTGGGAGAGGGGGGGGGGGGGGGGACTGCATCGAATTTGATTATTCAAATTAAATACTTCGATTTATGAAAAATTCATCCGTTTTTGTCCGGCAATCAGGGTGGCCCAACCGGCGTCGTGTATGCATGCCAGAGACTGTGATTGATTTAAAGGGATTTTCCGGGGCCATATGGCTCTTTAATGGATCCGATCCCCGTCCCACCCACACCGGGCCAGTCGGTCTGTTAAAGTGGAAATAGATAGTCAAATTGGATTTGTCTGTGGCTTAAGTTGAATTATTTGTGCGGAGGAGCTGTGCCGGAGTGTTGACTGGAGATTGTCTGCAAAATTTTGCCAATGACGATGTGACCGAAAATAGGTGTGTCTGACTAGATTCGGGTGAAAATTTAAATTATGAGGACGGGATTTATTGATTAAAGGGAATCTGCTGCAGAGTTGTGAATTCAATCAGGATTCCATTGTCGAATTTGCATCATAAAACCTGATGGGGGATGAGGTGTCTCAGTGGGCCTGAGCCCAGGCAAGTCTGTTGCAAGCAATTATGCAGGAAAGCTGCAACAAGTCAATGGAATTTACATCGTTCCTGCCGACGCTGGAGAAATGTTAAAGTGGTTCCTCGAGCGTGGGCTTTCCTTATTAAAGTCGATTGGGGAGTCGCTTGAGGGCGGAAGGCGCTGCGATGAAGCAATTTTGACAAATTCTGGCTTTTGTGTGAATTTGTGAGTTGGGCTTTTTGGATTGAGGTTGTTTTCATAGCCAAATGTCGTCTCCGAGATGTTCGTTTGTTTAAGGGTTCAGGCGTATCCTGCTTTTGTATTGGAAGACCAACTTCAAGATTTTGGGTGTTCCTCGTAGATATCCAAATTTTGGACATTCGGGGTTTTCATAGATGAACACAGGTAAACCTAGGTTTTTGGCTTTTGGTAGAAATTTAAATTATTGGCCCTGAGAATTTCAGGCAATTTCTGCCTTTGCTCAAAATTGTACGCCTTTGTAATTTTTACCTTTCTGACATTTCCATTGTTATCAACATTTTAGACCTGTGTGACTTATTCACATCCTTCGGAATTCTGAATCATTTTGAGTCAATCGTTCTTAATTTTGAACAAACATCTACATTTTAGGCCATCCGAACTTAGCGATTTCCTTCGGTCTTTTGGATGTTTTGGTCATTTTGGTTTTTGATTTGATTGAGTTTTGATAAATTTTTAAGACCTTTTATTTTCTGTCTGTCTTTTATTCTCAAATTTTAGGCCTTCAATATTTTAGGAATAATTTTTTTTTGTTAATTTAGGCCTTGTCAAGGATGTCCAATATTTCATTGTTTTTGGTTCAGAATTTTGGGCTGTTCTTGTATTTTGTGTCTCTTTACTTATTGTAATTTAAGGCTTCGTTACTTTATGTATTTCTGGTTTAGGCCTTTAGGATTTTTGGCCTTTCTGAAAATTTGCATTGAATATCAAGTGTTAGATCTTGAAATGCTTGGAGCCTCTTTGAGATTATGGAGACAATTTTTAACTCCCTAATTTCAAGAAGAGTTATTTTTACAAAAATTTGGCTTTCAGGCTTACGAATTTTCTATGTGTTCCCAAAAAAAATCCAATTTCGTTCAACCAATGCTCAAAACTCTCGTCCACTCACTGACATCACAATCACCTCCATCTGGGCGCCACCTTATCCAAAGATCACTTCATCTTCCTGAAGACACAGACTCCTTACGACGTAGATGGACACTATCAGTGTTTGGCAATCATTATTCATCCCATATCCCCATTGCACACCGCTGTCTTTCGAACCCCAACAAACAATAGCTCACGGTCCTGCAACTCCGCGAGTTCAAGCAATAAACAAGAAACCTTGCTCATCTTCACCCCTCCTTGCAGGAGTCGAAGAAACATACAATTCCCTGCCAAAAACTTCTTCAAAACCGTCCGTCGCAACTTGTTTATCGCCCGGCGTGCAACTTTTGTCTAGATACTTGATGATCTCTCTAAATGCGCCAACGTCACATGCACTGTCGCATGCACTACCAGCCCATTCCTCCTCCCTTCCCGGGCCGTAGATAATTGGCCTACATTTCTAGACAAAACATCGTCAAGAAAACGAAATGTAGGAGGAACAAACAAAAAAAAGGACAAGAGAACAACATCTCGTCAGAGGAGAGCGAGAGAGAGAGAATCTGTGACACGAACAGACGGCAAATGTGTCCGCCAGTGTCCGCCTTATCACAATTCGCGCAAATAAGAAAAACACACACCAGAACCGGGAAAGCAGGCGAAACTTTAGGACAAAGGACGAGCATCATATTCCCCCCCTCCCTCCCACCATATTTTTTTCCGTCGGATGTGAGAATTTTCATACCATTTGCGGGAGTGCATGAGAGATTCACAGTTTGAATGTGCTTTTTGGCAAACATCGTGTCGTCTTGTCCGCCAATTTTTGTCTCGAATTTTTTTTCCCCGCTTCCTTCCTATGGCCGGCCATCCACTCACAGAACGGAGGATATGAGACAAGAGACCGGAAAAATTTGGGACAATGCTTATTGGGCAATAAACTCTACGTGACAACTCATTGCATTTGCCAGCAAGTTGGCAGCGGAGTGTGTGCATGTGACACCTAACACGGGGAGAGGGAGGACGTCCTCTTAAGTAACCCAGATACGAGTATCTTTTAAGGATCTCCGACAGGTCCGTCCACCGCCCTCTGCCCAGCGAAATAAATGAGATGAATGTGTGGATTGTACGGGCTGCCGAATCGGTTTTTGTTCGCCCGTCTGGCCCGAAGGATCGCTCTGCTGCATTGAAACGTGATTGGAAGGAGTTCGCACGGAGTTATGAAGTTTTCTTTGCCCCGTTGAGTCAAAAATTGTTAACAAGAAAATATTGCTGTGGGGTGGGGGTTGAGACAGACAAAGTTTTGCCGAATGAAATGAAGCCACCTAAGTGTCACGTATTTCAAATGGATAGGTTATCGGATTTTCGGGTCAGGCATGAGGTCACGCTGGCCTGGCTATTGACATGTGAAATCGTATATCATGCCGTGGAATCGGGCGAGTGGCGTGACGACGAATCCCTGAGAATGTTGAGGTTTTTGTGCTTTAAGTGTACCGACTACCGAATGTCTGCAAGCCGCTTTGTCTGCTGTCAGATGTTGCAAGAGGCGTTCTTATTTTTTTTGCGAATTCCCCGGAATCTCATTATATTCGAAAATGTTGCCAAAATCTTTGGTATATAACCCGACTAGATGATGGCTAGGAATTGAGTGTCGTTTCGAAGCAGTTGGAAGGCGGCTGCCAGGAGCCGGTGTCGTCGTGATCAGGAAGGAGTCGAAACACTGCTGCATTCTAGTTAACTGAAAGAAGGAAATTGTTAAGAGAGAATTCATCACAGCAGCTGTCCTTCGCCAAGAGAAGGACGCGGCCATAGTCAACTGTTGAGGGATGGATCATTGAGGCTCAAACTTGTATCCTGGCTGCCAGACTGTCTGCAGTTTGAAATCAAAGTCAGACGAGATGACAGGTGAACAAGATTGAAGGAGGAGACTAGGAAAGAGGATTGTTATTGGATCTCATAGAGCAGGAGCCATCAGAAGCACACTCATTACCACTAAATCTCGTCCCATTGCTGAAATCTACGCCTTAAATCTGTGAACTTCGCAGTAATAGAAGAGGGCTTAAAATAATTAACAATTAGGCTTAGGAAATTCAATCACAGGTAGCCTACAGAATCAACAACAGATTTGGCAACATCCCGGAGAATCCTTTAAGCGCATACCAGGCACAAGCCAAACTGGTAACGAATTCTTACTTCTGACGACGACAACTGTCCTCAGCCACCACTCAACGTCCTCTTCTATGTGATGTCAAGCAGAACGACTGTGATTGAAAATTGTCTCCTGGAGGCTCGAGAATCCACTGATACATCTCCACGTCGACAACCACTCTTTTAGAAGTTGGTGTTGGCAACAACTCACGGCCGTCAATGGAATTCAAGGATCAGGAGTCATTTCCAAACCAAAGAAGTTCTCAAAATGATTGACAGCTGCCCTTCCGAAGACTTAAGAACACTCCTTGTGATGACATCTTAAACTGATTAACAACCATTGCCTCATCTCCTCGCCTCAACCACACAAAGGACATTGACCGGGTGAGTTAAAGCAAATTCATGACAGTTTCCATCGAAAAACCTGAATTCCCTGTAAATCTTGTGCAAAGATCCCTAAAAGAACGAATTTTCTACCGGTAGACCGGGCAGTTCATAAGTTTGGTCACAGCGGGAGAGTTCAGTTTCCAGTGGTACGTTGAGTTACCAGCACCAACAAACCCCTCTTTCCTCTCGTCTCCACTCTCAAAGTCAGTTGGGTCCAAATTAACTTCCCCACCAAAGCGAAGGATGACTGCCCTCCCCCCCCCCCCCCCCAGTCCTACACCCATTCACACCTATAAAACTGACCGCAGGACGACACAAAACAAAACCCCATACACGTCCCCGCAATAAATTTAGATTCATTAGCTCTGCAACATCACCAACTGCATTGCAAACTGCAAACGTGCCTCGACAAATCTCTGTTGCTCTGCTGCACACACACACAGCACACACACACATAGCAGCCGGTAACAGCGGCGCAGGGACACTCTATCATCGCCGCACCACACCACACCGCTCCTCATCAGCGTTGTCCCTCTTTCTGACATTTCTCAAATTGGACAAAATGTCGTATTGGGACTTTCATTTGGTCAGCAATTAGCCAGAGTCGTTGGTTGCTGCTGGTCATCTGTCCCCTCCTTCCCCCCTCCTCGTCATTCTGCTCTACTGTGCAGTTAAAATATTAACACTCGTCTCTGGCTGTCGTCTCCCTGCGCCCTTCGGACGACTGCAGTCAAGTCCGGGCCGCCCGAAGGGACACACCACTGCCATGTCCACGTTCTGTCCAAAGCACAAAAGTTATAAAATTCTTAGAAACGAAAACTTTGCAGCACCTCCCTTGGTCCTGGGGTGTTGCACAATGCGATTGCAGTGCAATTGGCAAGTGTTTCAGTCCGGTATTCATCATCAGTTCAGCGGTGAGAGGGTAGCTCCTGCAGGAGGATGTGTTGCTGAAAGCTGTGTGTTTCTAAGCCATAAATATTTAACGGTGGGAAATTTACCGATTGGGGAAGTAATAACGCCACCGTTCCACCTCAGTCCCCGGACAAACGAACGTACGGAGAGGAGAGTTAAAAATTATTTAATGGAGAAAAATTACAATGGAGGCAGGGAAGTTAGTCCTTCGTCTTGTGTCTTTGTCGCCGTCGCCAGCGTCGTCACCGTTGCTGTCCGGTGTGACCAGTGACGCAGGCGAGGACTTATTAAGTCACACTCTTCGGAAAGTTGAGGGGGGAAAAGTTTGCTGCCGGACGTTTGCGACGCGAAACTTTCATTGGGATTTAATTGAGCGAAGACCGAGACTGAGCTGTTTGATCCTTGCGTTGCAGGACACATCACTGTGTGTGACCACCGCTGGGCGGGTGATTTCTGTCCCTTGGCTAGGAGGACGTGCGATCCCGCCGGGAGCGATGCAATTATATTGCACCTTTCCACACCGATAGGGTGTCCTTCGGGGTAATTGCCTATTCCTCCCTAGCGCGACCACCCAGGAAATATTCCAGCAAACGGCTCTGATTACAATGGAAATCGTTCCCAACAATCCGGTCTTTCACAAAGGCCCAAGCTCCGCTCCTCGCGTCCCCGCACATGACTGCTCGTTCGATATCCTCGGACGGGACGTCTGTGTGTGTGTGTGCTGAGGTTATTAATTGAATTGAATATTGAAGGAATTGCACAGCATGTCGGAGTTTCGCTTTGTGAATATTAGATTGCGCTGCACACCGCTCCACCGGTGGCGGCGGCGTCGTGTCATTTTGCAGTGCTAGGAGGAGTCCATCACCGCTGCCCCACAGTCACCGGCAAATCCTTGAGGAAGTCCTAATAACGGTGAATTAAAAGTTCTCGTACAACATTTAATTGGTATTTTTCCCGAATGAGGTTGTTGGTAAATTTATGATTATTTAATTGGAACCCCTGCCCCCGACCGACCATCAGTGCGGTAGTTTGTTTTTAATTTTTCCGTTTTTTTTTTCAAAGCCACCCTCAACCCTTGCTCTGATAAATAGTTTATTAAATGGGAGGGGGAGACGAGGCATTTAGTTTCCGTTTTCGGTCCGATTCTGGAGTTATTTTTAATTTAATTGGCAGTTGCACGTTACGCAGGCAAGCTTCGGTGGCGGTCCTGGTGTGGTGGGCGTTGGAGTAAGTGGCCACCATTAGTTGGCTTTCAACGCATTCATGTATAATTGGTGGAGAGTTTACCCCATGAATTTAGTTTCTTCGATTGAAGTTGATGGATAAGTTGGGGAGGTGATGTGGCGGTTGGAGTTGGGATCTTTGGGGAATTTTTGAAAAATTTTGAAAAAGGAGGGAAACTGCAAAACTTTTTGACATTTGAGTGGATTTGGGAATTAGTTGGGCTTAAAGCGATTGTTGTTGTCTTGCCCTTTCCCTATTAAGTGTTGGACATGGGTCTCAGAAGCTTCAGCTGCCATAAGGCCAAATGTGTGTGCAAATCGGGGATTTTTTCACCCGTAACCACCCCTTTACGAAGTGCGCTGGCGAGCAAACCACTTCGCTGCTGGTTTTCCACTTACAACGTCTTCTCCGTGGACTGCACGGAATCTTCCAGTCGAGCACAACGCTTTCTTATCCCTTTTATAATGTAAAAGCCAAACCTGACAGTAATGTTTCGAATCTTGGTTCATATTGAAACGTAAATAACTTTTCACGAACGTTGCAGCTTTTCCAATTCCCTCTGATCCGCAAAGTGTCTTCTTTCAGACAAGCTACAGAAATGCCCATAAACCGTCCCTGAACCCCGAAAACGCGGTTCAGTACCTCATCGGCTAATGTATCAGCCTCCACTGGGTCTGCCTAGTGCTCGTTCTTGTCGCAAGGTTTCAGTGGCTCGAACTTGCAGCCTTTTGGGCTGAAGTTGTGATATCTGTGCGGCATACATAGAAGTAGCCTGTCCGAAGACGCTTTGTTGGACTCATTCAATGGCGTACAGTTGATGATTCTGCTCCTCCTACTGCATGGTGGCCCAAAAATTGCATTTGATGACTGCCAAGCATTTTAGCTGTGAAACAGAATTGAGGTTACCAGCCTGCCAGCTTTCAATTGATGGCTCCATTGTCGACGGATATTTTTGGATGCCTTCATTTCAGAGCATGACAGTAGAAAGATGATTGAGCGCTGACGACAGTCGTTAGACGCTTCATTTCGTCCTTAACCTAGGCTGATGATGTCGAAAGAGTTTTCGTCTTTCCCAGCTCACCCCTTCTTTCATCTTTGAGGAACAGAATGAGAAATGTAAATCGATGACAGTCGTAGCCGTTGTCAATATAATTTCCACCACACTGTACCACTAAGCAGTAGCCCGCAGCAAAAAGTCATTCACGGATCGAAAGCTCTTTCCAAACCAAAGAAATCGTTTTCTCTCCCAAAACCGAGGATAATTGACTTGCGACAGATTTCACTTAAAACAAGCGAAAATTCACAAGCTTCCTTCACCTAGACAGGCCCCTTCACCTAGTGACCGATCAAACAGCTCTCAATAACCGCCCCTTCCCCGCATCAATAACATCACAAAGCACAAGGACTGAACACGCCTGCAGCTCACAATCAAAACGCACACTAAATCAACACGAAATAAATTGAAAGTACATAAGAGATACTTTTGGGCCTTCGAGAAATATGTTGTTCACGTCCTGAGGCTGGAGGGGGTCTAAAAAATGTGTGAATTACAGCCGCCACCCTCAGACCGATGCCACTAACACTAGCACCGCGCCACCAACAACCAACAGCCAACAACCACCAACCGAGACACGACCGACGACCCCCCACTGTTGTCGTTCCGCCGCCGTAGACCATAAGTGGGCCAGTCTATACGTCATCGTGCGCCGGGTGCTCTTCTCTAAAATTGCTTTCTTGCGTGTGTGTTTGTTTAATTAGAACTTTGCAACATCACCACCCCCATACACAGTCGAAACCCTCAAATCTCTTCGAAGGACGCAGCCGGCAAAGTTTCGTTCCAATTCTGGAAATCCCAAAGTCTGCCGGAGGAGAAGACGAAGACGATGATGATGCCGATGATGATGATGATGATGATGCCGGAAGAGGGGAACAGTCATATTTATCCAGTAAACATTCGAAGAAAACCCCTTTCAGGCTCGGCGGCTTAGAATAGCGGAACAGCCCCCGACCGACTGGGAGGGCGGGTAATGTGGGTGGATGTGGTTCCATGGTGCGGTCGGTTGATGGCGGCACGGCTTAGCCCACCACCTCGTCGCACTCATCTAGTCGAGTGGTTAAATGATTATCCTAGCCAAAATCAAGACACACACATGCGCCCACACACCCACACACACACACACACACACACACACGCAGACAAGTTCAATTCTATTTGCAGACCGCAAATTAAATTTTCATTATTAATGTAGGGCTCGGAGGTTGTTGTTATTCGACACGATTTGAAATTTTTGAATTTCTCATACACACAGGAAAAGGATTGCTTTTGCAGATCCTCGCCGGGTGTTCGGTGCAAACAATTAGATAAAATTGATTTGCTGTTCGCAACGCTTTTGATGTCTGTCCACTGTTGCCGATTGATTCTAATTGCTTGTTTGTTTTATTTCTCATTTCAGGTAAGTGGAGCTCGTGCTCGTGTGTTTACATCGTGTCCGAAACGATGAACGATGTGTGTCAACACAAACATAATCTGATCAAAGACTTGTGATTTGATGTCCAGCGATGTGTGTGGTAAGAATTTGTGTGTGTGGGAATATGAATGGGTGTTTGTCTTCTTGCCGGTGCAGATGGGGTTTTTTTTAAGGACGAATGGAGGTCCTTTAAGGTTGAAGTTATGTCGAGTGTCGTTTGGCTTGTAGCAGAGTTATGTGATTTAAAGTCGCAATTCGATCCTGACGTGATACGACATTTTAAGACTTTTTTCTGGTTTCTGTGCATACGGAAGACAAGTTGTCCATCTGCTCTGTACCCCACTGGTCTAATTAAGAGTTTATAACAGCTGGTCGCTGCTTTCACCAAGTTTCAAAGAACGATCTGTCTCGGCTGTACAGAGGCCTTCCCTAGCACGCCTGGCTCCTCTCTTGGTGCCTTATTAAATCTCCCTCCCCTCGACATCCACATCATGGGCTGGACAATCAAGGCCATCTCTAGATTAAAAGGGAATGGTCTTTGGTACAACTCGCACTGGAGCTTTGACGACCTCGCGCACCGCGTCTCTTACGACACAAGTTCCATGGAAATGCCGTCCTATGCAGGGTCACCAACGATCCAGCTGCGTCGCTTATCAAAAGTCGACTTTCCTTGCGTCCAGGACTGGCTTTGGCCACAAGCTGAACCGGGAAGGGAATTTTGCACGGATGGCTCCAAGACGACGGAGGGATCTGGGGCCGGTGTTTTCGTGGAAAACGACAACTTTAGACTTCACAACTCTTTAGGTAATTTCGCATCGGTCTTTTGAGGCGATGCTAATGGCCACCAACTACATATATTGTGAAGAACAGGTGACAAGGGCGAAGTATCTGCGTCTGCAGCGACAGCCAAGCTGTGCTTAAGACCTTGCTCAACCCTTCAACTACTTCCAAGATAGTCCAGGAATGCAAGACCTCCCTTAATTTGATCTGCAGACTGAATTCGCCAAGACTTGTCTGGGACCCGAGACATCAAGGAATCACGGGAAATGAGATTGCTGATGGGGGTCCGAATCTACCATTCGTGGGGTCCGAATCTACCTTGGGACTACCCGCTTTCTTGGTTAGGGCTTCTGTCGACGGTTGGGTCTCCCAACAGCACAACCAGAGATGGCATGGCTCTCCAGGAAGCTGACGAAGTGCATACTCCCGAATGTCAGCAAGAAATCCGCGGCTTTTCTGTTACCTTTAGACAGAAAAGAGTGCAAAAAACTGGTCGGTGTACAAACAGGACACTTCACCTTTGCTAAGCACCTTAGTCTGCTTGGGCTTAGTGAAGACATCTATTGCGACGCCTGTGGAGAAGGTGAAGATTTTTCAGAGCACTTTCTATGTCAAGGTGGCGGCTTGTGCTCGTGGCGGCTAATTGGCGCGACTGATTGGCGCTGATATGATGGGGGCTGAAAACTTGAGCTCTTTATCACAGAAGCGTCTGCACAGGTCTTTCTTTGGAAAGCCAGGAAGCTACAGGAAATAAAGGTTACTGCTTGGTAGTACAATGGAGTCTGAGTGCTCCAGTGCAGTGTTTCCCAACCTCCAACAAGAAAAAAAGTCGATTTTAGTTCAATAAATTGTACATCCTTGAAATCAAAGCCGTCATTTCCTTCTGCAAATGCACGAAAATTTGTTCCATGCACAAACTTACGAATGAAACTGTTCGCCAGTTTCTCCCAACTATACGAAGCACTGCATGACTAGTGGTACGTTTCTTAATTCGTTTCCTTTCTTTTTGTGCATATTCAGTTTTTGCATCAGTCCTGCCTGCATTATAATTTATTTTCCGTTTCGGTTTTTAAGTTTAAGTGTCACCTCCATTGAATCCACTTCCACTCTGTATACATAAGAAACAACATCACAATCATTAGTTCCATCATGCTTGACCCCAACCCCCAAAAAAAACAACCCTTCAACCATAAAAAAGTTTAATTTAGCAAGTGAACACCCCATCCAAATGAAAAATAAAAAAAATAAACAATCACAATAAAACAGGTTACGTGTCTTAAAAATAAAAGAAACAATTTCCAAGACATGATCTATACAGTAAATAAATACATATAATTTTGAATATTAGTGAAAATTGATAAAACGAATGAAACCTACAGAAAATGATGATAATGAATAAAATTGCTTCCAACAGGCGTTAGTTTTGAACGGGTTTTGGTGTATTTTGGAAAAAATCCGATTGAAACCGTCCAAAACTGAGGCCAGTTCGTGGCGCACCCGTCTCTAAATGTAAATATTTGTTTTTCTTTGTATTAATGATATTTGAAAAAAATGACAAAAATAAAAATGAAATAATATCTTCTGTTTTTTTTTTTTTTTGGTTTGTTTAAACGTTTTTTGAGTTTTTTCTATTTGTTTTTCTTGTACCATACATTTCGCCCCTCCGTCAGAGACATGCCAAAGAAAAATCAAAATCAGACAAAATCTGAACAGAAAAATACAAGTAAACAAATGAAACAAAAATTAATTCTTTTTAAAATTTTCAACTTTTTTATTTTTTTTCATATACGAATTTTCAAAAAAAAAATAAAAAAACACTGCAAACATTTTCTCTTCAAGTTCTGTTTATTTTTATTTCACTCTTAGATATGTTTTTTTTTTTCAAGTGAATAAGTGTGACAAAGTGAAGAACAACTCAAGTGAATACAAAACTCAAAACTCAATGATCTCTCTCTCTCTCTTTCTCTCGTTTTTTGTTTCAATTTTTTTGCAAAAACAAGCAATTTTCGTTCGTTTTGATTTCTGTTTGACTTTTTCTTTCCTTTTTTTGGTTCCGTTCTTGCAGGTGAAAAATATCTAGATACCGCATGTGTTTGCAGTGTTCGAAAAACATTTTTTTGGTTTGATTTTGTTTTTCATTTTCTCTCTACATAAGTGTTGCTTTTGTGTAATTGTCTTCGTGCCGATGTCACAGATGATTTTCTCAGCTTAGATGAGATTCGAACGTTTCTGATTTTTACTCTCGCTGACGCATAAAATGGCATACAACAGATTTTTGGGAAATAAAAAATTCTTTTTTGACTTTACTCGAACTATTCACTTTAATTTATACTTGTGAAATTGGATTTTCATTGTCGTCTGAAAATGAGAAAATCAGGCAGACGAGGGGAGGAGAAATTTTGAACGACATGAAAATTTAATGAACTTCATTCAATGCTTTCATTTGTTTACTTGTTCATACGTGCCCTGTTTTTTGCATATATCTACTATAGAAATATAAATATATTTTTCTAAGTTTTCTATTTCTGCATGTTTTTGGTTGTTTTTTGATTGCCTGCAAATCACTTTTGAGTTTTCCGTTTTCTGGCACTTGCATGATGAATGCCATTTCCTTGACCTTATATTCTCAAAAAAATGGATTGCATGTATTTTGACATTAGGAATAGCGCTCCTGGATATTGTTTTCGGTCAAACAGCTTACTCAACCAGGAATGTCAATTTCTTGAAACTTGTTGTCGGTCGACCAGCGTTCTCCGCCAGGAATATCAGCTGGAGCAATTCAAGACCCTTGTGGAATTTCTTCTTGCCCACTTCGCTGCTAAAACCCATTTGACCCACAGACCCCCAACAGTCAATCGCTCAATTTTGCTTCAGAAGCAACAAAGAATGGCAGTGTTCCACCTTCAGAACGTTGTGGAACCTTCTGTCTCATTTCCTTCAGTTTTTTTCGACAAGGTGCATTTTGAGCTGGGAGTCCCATTTGTCTTCATATTCAAACCAAACATCAAGCAAACAAGAAACGTTTATGATAAAGTCCTCAAGGAACCCTCTTTAGCATCTCCTTGCCCGTTTATGTGACTGGAATGGCCAAGCTGTTGTACAAAGTCAGTACGTACAAGAGATCGATGAAGAGTTCGTTTGCCTGAATATCTTTTGTGCTCAAAGCAGCATCTCTTGGCAGAAGAGATTCTGCACTTCGGTACTGATGTTATGGTCCTTCTTAACCTACGAACTTCTTGACCATCTTAAAACATATTCTGTCCACTTTGGGGCCTTTTGCTAAACTTCAACGGTTTGCTCCTTTTCTAGATGCACAAACTCAGCATTTACAGACTTCCATCCGTTTGTTAATTCTTTTGATTAGAAAAATTTACGTTTAACCCTTCAGTCGGCACACTCCTCCCGTCCCCTTTGTTTCAGTTTCAAATCTGCATCACTGAAACACAGCTGGTTGCCTGAAAGTTTCAAGAAATCGCTTGTTGCCCGATCTCCATGGAAGCTTCAACAGGCAGCCCTATCAGGCTCCAAATCTACGATCCTAGATCAGTACCTTGAGGAACTAGAACTAGTACTAAACTTTGCTTCAATGAAGCCATCATTCAAGTTTCTCTCCTCAAACTGAGAACCGTGTAAGCCACTACCACCTCGGGAGACCTAAGAAACCTCTTGTTGCTATGACTTCCAAAAAAAAACACTCTCCTTGGCAGCAAATTTCAGATTATTTCGCCTACCACTCAGCACCTATGTAGACGTTTTACAACTTCAAACCTTCAGCACTAAAATCCACGGGCCCCTATTTGCCAGCCTTAAGTCGCACGCATATTTCTCTATCAAAGCCTTCGTGAAAGCGCTCTCCACTCACCGCATAGTTCACTGCCCCATAAAAATGTCCTTCGAACAGCACTTGAACCCCACTCAGAGCTTAAGCTCCTCTATCGCCTTCACGAGACACTCGAAATGGCATTTTCCGGCAAGCTCCACTAAATGGATATGTTCCATAAAAACGTTAAGAACCTTCAAGCCCACCACATGTGGCGCACTTACGATTCACTCAAGTTTCCTGTCGATGACCTTGAGGCATCCCTCACTTTTCGCATTAAGCACTTCAGCTCATCTCACTTTTCGCCCCCCCCCCCCCCCCCCCATACCACCATTCACCGCACACAACCCTTCCATTATCCCATCTCCCGGTTCATCCTCTCCCCCATACAACAATTCACACATCGCAAACCTTCTGTCTCCGGCGCCCGCTCACAATGGCTGTCATAAGCAGACGGCAGTACGTGCGTACAATGCACGTGAAAATGACGGATATATGGCCGGGTTAGGACCTCGGCATTAGGCCTAAAGCCCACCCTCCACGGACACATCTAAATAAAGAAATATCTCAATAACCAATTTTAATGCACATTTTACGATTATTTATTACGTCAATAAATTACCATAAAAAACGGGCCAACCGCACACTACTCGGGGGTGGTGGTGGCGGGCATGGAGTGCACGTGGAGGTGAGCACACTTAGGCCGAGTGAATCATTTCCATCATCCCCCGCTGGGTGGGCGGGGATGGAAACACTGCCCACGAGTCTCAAAAATACTTTCACCGGCAGAGATATTGAGAAGCAAAAGTGACGCACTCAGACATCCTTTTGGAGTCCCCTCCCCATTATCACCTCAATCAGGGGATATCATCATGCTGCAAGACCCAACCAGCCAGCGCCAGCTTCGGGCAGGCGGAGACGCATCCATTAACCCATACGCGCGATTATTGGGTTCCGGCGATGGCCGGAGTAAAGAGCTGTTGGCAGCTCTGGCATCTCCCTATGGCATCCGATTGAGGAATTGCCAGCTTAGGTGAAAGGTTAGTGGGCAGATATCCTTTCCTAAGTGACTCTGACTCTGACTCTCACGCTGCTCACGGGGCGAGCGAAACAGAAGGCCCGGCATCGCACAGCGAAAAGATGAAAACACAAAAAAAAAACTGACTCCTGCGTGCGGGCGAAGGATACACGCACACACACTTGTCTCGCCTGCGTGTGTGTGTTGGGTTAAATGCCGCCAGAGGATGTCGTTAGTTGGGATTTATTGGATTGGATTTGAAAGTGAAAAAAAAGAAGAAATGGTGGGGAATCCCGAGATGAAAGGATGTGCTCAGAAGGTTGATGGGGAGGGGGGGGGGGGTGGAAAGTGAATGGTGGGCCGAGGGGTGAGTGAAGAAATGTGATCGAATCAAAAGGACATTCGCATATGAATTTAATATATTAAAATGGATTTCCATCGTGTATGTATGTGCATGTGAGTGTGTGCGGGTGCGTTGCGCTTCGCATCCTTGATGTGCCCGCCACCCACTCCAGCCACACACGTTTCTCCTTCATTCTTAAGTGAAATGGATATTTATGACTTTAATATATTTCCGTATTCGCATGTGAGAGCAGCAAGGACAGCGGAAGCGGTCCTCTGAAGGGATATTAATTCAAGAAGGATAATCGATGTGTCAGCCATTTCATCGAGCGAGAGTTTGAGATGAGTTCCTCAGCGCATCTTGAAGATCGATGGTGTGATGCTCATTATACTCCAACCCCTTCCCCTTCATCCACCCATCATCGCAGGTGGCGCCCTCTGGCAATACTTTTAATGGATTCCCTTCCGTCAACGCTAGACCGCTAGCACTCATTCATTCATCACTCACCGAGGATCGGGTTGGTTTTCCCGTTTTTTTTTTGTTAGGACTCGCCTACGTGTGGCTTGTGTGGGAATTGGTGATCATTGGGGTGGCTGCAAAATGCAATAAAATTGAATTTCTCTTGTGGAAAATTTTTGTGTGGAATGTGAGTGAAGTTTTTTTTTTCCACATTTTCCCTCCGTTGCCAGTTTGTCGTTCACCAGAAAATAACGCAATGCAGCGGTGAACGGTGAGTGGGGAGTGGAGTGGAGTGGTGTAGTGGAATTTCTGGTGGCATCGCTTCGCGGTTATACTGGTGGTTACGTGCGCGGGAGAGTCGCTCCTTTGTCATGTTCCAAGGAGCAGAGGGTCCTGCTCCTGTTATTAGTTCAAACGAATGAAAGCTTAAAAAAAACGACAGTTCGCCTGTGTGTGTGTGGGAAGAGGAAGAGGAGAGAAAAAAAAATCAAAAGAAATCTCCCGATGGAATGCAATTAAATCGTGTTACATTATCCAGTCCAAGAGAATGGTCGCTTTCTTTGTTCTTCAACTCTCGGCGCTGGACGCTTTTTGGGTCTCCCTGTTTGGGTGTGTGTGTGTGTGAGTGCTTAGTGGAGAAGGAACTTTCAGAAATGATTAAACGAAAGTGTGCAGGAAGTGCTGAAAAGAAACCAAAGAAAAATCCTGCCAAGAGGAAAAAAAAAAAACAACCGTCGTCCTTTTTTTTCGACATTAATTATGTGGTAGGAGCACAGATGGTGGGAATGTGTCAGTGAGTTAGTTATGGACTGAGTTGCAGGAGTGGAATAGCTCCACTTTGCAGTTGAATGGGCGCCCAACAAAGGGCCCTTCTTTCTTTTTGCCAAACTTTACATTGTTTTTGAACTTTCATTGATTCCTTTGAATGTCGTCAGTGTCGCATGTTTGCTTGTGAAAAATTCATCGGATTCTGTTGTAATCCTGGCGCCCCTTTAGTGGGCTTCCGTTTAAAGCACCCGGTCCTGGACTTTCCAAAGGACTTAATGTACAATCGCAGAATGTGTTGACGAGAAATAGTCGCAAGGATGCCTCTATATTGTTTTCCATCGGTACTAGAGGTGTCAAGACAGACAGCGCCGTGGAGCACAAAAGCATCAGGAGGCAAACAGTCGGCTTTACCGTGGCATTGTATGAACGGAGTCGTTTCTGATAAATCTCTTGGCAAATACGGAAGTAAACTATCAAGTATCGGCTGAGAGCTGCAGATGGTAGGGTGAGAGCATTAAGCCCAGTCGTGACTGTGAACGAAGGAATCAACTTCGAAATCACGAAGGGATACGAAAAATACCTCAAGGACCCACTTCAGTCGATGAATATGTTTTGCAACTATCGTCTGTCATTTGAAATGCAATACTTCAGATATATCGTATCTTGCACCCAATGTCTTCCTGTCCCCAGTCCCCTGTGAATCTTCGTGTTATAAGAAGGAAAACGCGTCCAGATGGGAGATACGAACGTGTCTTCTTTAAGGAAATAAAGGGAGCCTGCAATATAGTCTGTTTTGGTCTAATTTGAAGTCCCTCACTAGGAGATCCTTGAATGTCACCGAAATTCAGCACAACATGGTGAGCTGCTTTTGGTAAAGTTTCCCTTGATTCATTGAATTCTTACGAATACAGTGTCTATCTTATTTCCTAACAATTCATCATCAAAGCAATCGTGTGACATGGACAGACATTGGTCAGGAGGATTGTCAGAAGTAAGATCTTCCAAAAGTCCGCACAAATACTAACATACACTTATGATGTGCTGATTCTGGCTATTTGGAAGCAGTCTTTGTTGAAGCAAGACACAAAATGAGAACTTATAAGGATCCAGGTCAGGACACATGGCTAGCATCATCTGTTTCATGAGAATATCCCAGCAATTGCAACCGAAGTCTTGCCTGTCGACACATGAGTCGCAAGGAGAAAGCAACGCAAGGTCAACGAGAGTAACGACTTTGTCTACCTCAGCTCACGAGTCACTTGTGTATCGCTAATGCAGCGGATCCCAGAACTTCTCCAGCCAAACTCAGAGTGCAAGCATCCCTTCTCAGGTCAACCCTGACAGCACAGTCCAGTTTTCTGACACAGGGTCAAAGAGAAACTCAAGAGTCAATAGATTGACGACTCCTGGTCAAGGTTTAGTCCTCAACCCTTGGGAATATACAACAGCGACCGGAAATAGATCGACCGGAAATAGAGCGACCTGAGCTAGAGCGACAATACCCAAAGCGACCTGAGCCAGGGCATCAAGAGTCAGAGCGACAAGGCCCAAAGCGACCTGAGCCATGCCGGCAATAGCCAAAGCGATCAAAGCCAGAGGAACCTGAGCCGGAGCGACAAAAGCCTAAGATTTGTAGACAGCACATTCAATGGAGAAGGATCGTGCACTTGGTGTGTACGAAATTACGACGAATGACGAAGCGGGCACTGTAGGTGCGTCAATGCAAGGTGTGGTTCGGCAATGGACAATTTGCTCATAACTAGGCGGGAGATTGAGTTGTTCGGCGATGATTGTTAGTCGGAAACGTCGTTGATGCCCTTGATGCTGCGTATTCCGTTGAAGTTACATCATCGACAGAAATCAGATGCAGGAAAGAATGAAACACTTCAGTGGCGCTCACAACATCGAACC
The DNA here is from genome assembly GCA_944738645.1 of Eristalinus sepulchralis. NCBI lineage: Eukaryota > Metazoa > Arthropoda > Insecta > Diptera > Syrphidae > Eristalinus > Eristalinus sepulchralis. The sequence continues at coordinate 2,080,700 of OX122885.1, read as the reverse complement.
TGGTTACCCTCGATATGCCCATCTGCAAGTTGAGAGTTAATGACTGACTGCCGCTGCACCTACCTCCTGCTTGAATTTTTCTCAGCGAGACCAAATTCCCAAATTATGGGTCTCTCTTTTCAATGTAAGTAAAGGAGCTACTCATCACTTCTTCATACTTGACTTCGCCATCTCAAATCTGATCGTCGCCCGTTGTATTCCACAGACTTGGACTTTATCCGTCACAGAATGCAAGTCTTCTCAAACCACTTTACAGAGGAGGATGAGGAGAACAAGACTGCCTTTACGGCCTCCAATCGGTTTGCCCTCGGTTCAGTCCTTAAACAATTTCAACCGAGATACCCAATCTTTGTCATTTTTCTTACCAATTCCACTCGCTCCGGCGTCCTCAGCACTCTTTTGTTTCATTTTCTATAAGTTTAAAGCTGCCACTTGAAATTCTTAACCTCTCCGATGAACCATCGCAATCATCGAAAATCGCCTCAATGCCCAAGAATATCGATTCCCACCCATAATCCGAACGGAGGAGTTCAAACGAAAGACAAAAAAAAAAACAAGAATTCAAAGAACTTCTAAAAAAATTGGATATAAATTAAAAGTCGAATTTTTAATATCGGCCACAGAATTTCGCAATTTTACAGCATTCACAAATGTCGCCACCTAATCGCCCGCCCCAGCACCGCTGTCACCGAGACCACATAAAAATCCTCGCCGCTCGCCCAGCTTTCATCGTTCATCCATAATAACCATCAGCGTGATGTAACGCTGCTGACCACACAACACATTCGGCTGCCAAGCCAACGCCACCGCCACCGCCACCACCAGCACGTCCCCCTGAACCGGGCTTACCTCAAAATTTTGCCAATATTTAATTTTTAATACTCTCTGCCCCCACCCCCACACCCACACCCATTTACCACCCCACCCGCTTCAGGTTTATTACGAAAACGGATGTAATTAGGAAATATTTTTGATTTTGTTTCTTGTTCGGACGGCGCCCGACGGAAGACCGGGTTTTGCTTTTATGATCCGGCACTGCTGCGGCTGCTGCTGCTACTGTATATAGGGACGGGTGTGTTGGTCATTAAAGCCAATCGACAAGGATTCGATTCAGCTATCCCGCCCGCCAGCCACGGCCCACTCCACACGGCAGTCGTAAACGAACAAGATGCGGGCAAGGAAGAAAAAATCGAACTAAAGGGAAGGAATTTAAATAATTGAATTAAAATGTCGAAAGGAAACAACAAGGATCTGCCAAGGACATTGATATTCATTGAAACGCTTCAGCGACGAAGCAGATCATCAAACTCGTCGATTTTATGAATTATCCGCACGAGTTTGATTCAGTCCTTTGGCCAAGACAGGATGCTACAAAGGATAAGACGGGCATTAAGTATGCCATGCTCAGTGGAGAGCGGCAGGCAGCACAATGAAAACGATGATGCTACAATCAATCGATTACTTTCAGTGCTTTTTGCATTTTAAACGAAGCCGACAAAGGCGCACTGCTCCGACGGCGAAGTTCAAAGGATGCGCCGAGGCAGAGGGATGAGTCAACTCAGCGACTGACTGAGTCTCAGAGTCTCACGAAATTAATTCAAAATGGCAAAAAGGATATGCCCCTGTGGAACGCAAACGAATGCAGCAAACTTCCTTCCATTGGCTCCTTTTATCAACTCAATTTGCTTCATGAGCCGCATGAAATGAGGGCCCACCGCCGCCGTCATCTCCGTCGTCTCCGTCCACGATTCGAAAGAACGCCTCACGAAGTTCATTGTTGCTGACGAGCTAGAAAAAAAAAACCAAACCTCCAGCTGGAAGGGCGGCAGTGATGGCAGAGATGGCAGCATCGGCAGCAGCGTAACGTTGAAGACAAAAAGGACGGGGCATGTCCCGACTAGACGTCTCGATTGCAACTCGATATAAAGTGATTCAAACGGAGGCAAAAAGAAAAACGAGCGACGCACGAAGGACGAGATGAGAATTTCGTCTGAGAAACCAAACGAAGTGGGCGCCCTCCCACCCACTCACCCACCGCGGGTAGCGAACCCGCAAGCATACATTTTAAATACCACCACCACGGACGGAGACAGCGCTGTGCCATGCATTCCGCACTATTTACAGTTTCGCTTCACTGATTTAATTTCTTCTTATTGATCTGGATCGGGGATACGGGCGCCATCTGACAATGTCTGCAAATATTTATCATCTTTTGGGGTGAGCTTTCCACACACACACAGAAGAAAAAACAACAAAATTGATGTTCCTGTCATGTTTTATGCCTCGTCCTTAATGCCACATTCATATAGTCGAGTTCACCGAAGGAGTTCAAGCCGCAGACACACATCCTGAACTACCTACGTACCTACGCGCGCCAGCGCCTCTCTCTCTCTCTCTCTCACCAGCATGACAAACGTCCTCGATGGCGCTTCCCAGCAGGACACAAAAGTTTTTAATTTTGTGATAATCAAAAGCAATGGCATAGAAGTTTTATCCGCATTCTTCTTTTTTTCTTCCCTCTTGGCCGTCCGCCTGTCCTCTTCGCTCTCTCGCTCTCTCTCTCTGTCGGTACCTCCGCCCGCCTAGTCCACCGGCAACAGCAGCAGCAGCTTCCTGAAGGGAATGAGAGACGACGACAATGTTGAAACTGAAACTGAAACTGAGCCGGCGGTTGCCAACAGTTGAGGATTTTTTTTTTCTTTCGTCCACTTCTTCCACACGCCCCCATTCCCCAGACCACGAGTGCCTGGCAAACTTTGGTATCTCTTCAAGGATTTTTCTTCTTCTTCAGATTTTTTTTGTTCATCTTGAGGAGTACAGAGCTGGGAACCAAAAGAAAAAGATTACACGAGTGCTGACGATGGAGCTGAGGGAGGGAGGGTGGCCATTGCTTTTTCCTCTTTTTTTCCGGTGTTGTACTTGAAAAGTTTGGTTTTTTTTTTGTTTCCTTCGTCTTCTGTATCCTTTCCTTGCAATGTTGTCCTGTGTGACGTTATGTGTCCCACCTAAGGATATTTATTTGTGATTGAGTTGAATGGCAAAAAAAGATTCAGTAGCGCAGCAGTAGCAACATCTGATAATCTTCACCCTTAAAAAGGGGGTGACCTGTCTGTCAGACAGCCGGCTGGAGGAAGTCGAAAAACTCACTTGCAACTGTGGAACTTTTCTCCGTTGCTGGGCCTTTTCAATCGACAAGTTCATATACTCTGCGATTTTGTGCGGCTCTTCGTTTCGGGTTTCGTGCTCGTTTTCGGGGTGGGGGGGCGGTGCATTCATACGGTGAAGTTTTTTTTTTCATTTGACTGGAATTTTTTTTTGTGCGAGACTTTGATACGTTCTGCTGACCAGTCTATGATGCTGAGCGATGTAGGGTGTGTTGGGGTTTTATGGTCTGAATTTGGTTTCTTTTGCAGTCGTAGACTTTTTGATTCAAATTTGCACGGTGCACGGGATTGACTCACGAGGGTCTTACGTTTTGTTAAACTCCAAATATTGTCTGTCAGTCTAGGAGGAAAACCACAAGGACCTTGGACGCAGCCTGCGAACCCAGATGTCCCTCTTCTCACTCGTTTTTCACCAGAGTGGCCAGTTCTTTGGTATCCTGTACAGCAGGTCTCTTCTTCTTCTTCTCCTTGTGGCGATACAGTGTGGGGTGGACTTGGGCTTCAACCAACATGCCTCTCCAGCCAGCACGATCTTTCGCCAGCTGCCGACAGTTGCGCACTCTAAGTTGGTTGAGGTCCTTCTCCACTTGTGTGCGTCACCTTAGCATAGACCGTCCTCTGTTGCGTTGTCCCAATGGCTCAGATTCGAAGACTGAATTAGGTCTCTTAAGCCATCTAAACACGTATCTAGTCAGTTCCTGCCACACATCGTAACCATCATAAGCGTCCAAGTCTTGAATAGTTCTCCTTCCAGTTGTTGTGGCGGAACAGCCTAAGGCGGATGTAAAACTCAAGGTAGCTTGAACGTCTAGACTGTCGTGACTTCAACGAAGATTGACATTGGCTTAGATCCAAGTCATCAGACAAACACTTTACTTTCAAGAGAGGCCCAAGACAAAGCAACTTCTCCGATGACTGGTCTTATTCCAACCTGTGACGCTATGGTTCTGTCATTCCTTTGAGCAATCTGGCTGCCTTGTGTCCATTCTCTGTATGTTTCTCAGAGGCCAGAGGTCCCTATTGGACATCCTTCTTATTTGACTTAAGGACTATAACCACTTCCTAGTACAAGTCATGTATTTTCTCTTTCTCATGATCTGCTGACAGGTTTTTCGCTCCTGGTTCGAAATGCCCCCAGCTGTCCGTCTGCTGTTTTGCAGAACTGAAGGCTAGATTGTCACATTTTGAACATCTCTAGCAATGTTCTTCAATTCCGCATATTATGCTGTCTAGGTTCCTCTGTTTCGCATGAGTGACACAATGAACTGAAGTCTAAAAGGCAATCTTAAGCTTAGGGCAAATTCCATGAGGTTGCCAGAAAGAATTGAATTGCCTTTGGAAGCCTTACAACAACTGTTTCCTCGGATTGAAGGTTTTGAATGCAAATTTAGCTGACATTCCCATCGTCATAGGGCACCGAACATTCTAACGTCCGCATCTCAACCATAAGCTCCACTGTATGTCATTTGTGTGTGCATCCCTTTGATGGCCTTTTTTCCCCCTATTTTGTTGCCATCTCCCCTTGAAAGTCCAAGAAAGATTTTATTTTGTTACGGACAAAGTTTTTTGGTCAACTCTGCTTTCCTCTTCTCAACTTGGCCTTCATTCCTTCACTCTCCCTCAAGCCCCCCTGTCTGTCCTCCCATCCCACCCGCCATCTCTATTATGACAAGGATCTACGAATCGAATTCAAAAACCAGCGTGGAACGAGTGGAGTTTATAGAAATGCATTCACTGTGTGTAAGGTGAATTGATTGAAATGGAGAAGAAAATTATGATGACGATTGGTGGAAAAGTTCGCCATTCACCGTTGCATTGAGACTCCAAAAAAAAAAACACACGGAACAAACTTTCCTCTCAAATAACATGTTGGTGGATGGTGGCGGGAAGGGGTGGGGAATTCCTCTTCGGTTGTGATAAGTTAAACGGAAGACTGAGTCCTTTTGAATGATGACGAGTCAATTTGGGTACTCTTTCTGGAAGTTTTCTGAAATATGAGATGAGGTCTGAGGATGGTTTTCATTGAATTGCAGATGCGTAATGGAATGGGGCACTGATTAGGCTGCGAATTGAATGGAGGTCGCTGGATGGTGAACTTTGGGTTGTGGAAGGAGTTTTGAGTTTGTGTGTCAGCTAGAGTGTAGGCGGCTCTGTAGTTAACGAAGTCATATCCAAACTTGAGTTATGTTGGCTGTGACCATTTGTAGAAAAACGTGCGCAAATGCCCATAGCTGAGATCTCTGAGATCGGTAATGTGATGTCGTTCCTTGTCCATGGCTGCTGTCTTCTGACGCATTTGAATTTTCTGGCGTTTCTGACATTTTGCGTCGATTCATGCCAATTTCTTCGTTTCTGATACTCATGACGGTTTTGGAAATTTCTTCACGTTTTTGTCAATTTTGGTCATTCTGACATTCCTGACGCTTCTGCCAGTTTTTTCGTTTTTTCTGTCATTTCTAGTCTTTCTGAAATTCCTGGCGCTTCTGGCATTTTCTTCGGTTTTCGTTCATTTCTGGTCATTCTGACATTCCTGGCGCTTCTGTCAGCTTCTTCGTGTTTTCTATCATTTCTGGTCATTCTGAAATTTCTGGCGCTTCTGTCGGTTTCTTCGTTTTTCTCTATCTTTTCCAATCATTCTGATATTCTTGGCGCTTCTGGCATTTTCTTCGTTTTTTCGGTCATTTCTGGTCATTCTGAAATTTCTGGCCTGTCAGTTTCTTCGTGTTTTCTGTCATTTCTGATCATTACGACATTCATGGTTCCACCGCTGTTCTGGTATCCTTGTTATTCCGGCCATTCCGCTCAATTCTGACCAGTCTGGCCCATTTGGCATTTCTGGCTTTCCAGTCATTCGGTCGATTCTGTCAACGTTAATTACGTTTTTGGTATTTCTGGCGTACTTCTTGCTTAAGCCATTTTTGGTGATTCTGACCCGATGACAACGTTTCTAACACATCTCACGTTTCTAGCATTTTTGTCATTCGACGCATATCTCACTTTTGGAGCCTCTGTCATGTCAGTGTTTCTGTCGCTTCTGCCACGTCTATCAATTTAAAGTCCCCCTCGCTCGCATGTCGTTTGTCGGTACCATGCACTTGTTATCCTTTCATCCTTGAAGTTTCAAACAAAAATTCGATCGCTATTCGCCACGTTGATTGGAAAAGTCCTTCGCCTCTTCCATCTTTTCCCCAGGAACCACAAAAACATGCTCTCCAGTGAGCAACTCATCAAAACGCTCCTTCGTTGCGATAGCGCCCCTTGAGTCGATTCACAAAATGAGTACCGATTAATGCCGCAACTCAGCCACCACCACCATCACCACCACGAGGAGCATATGCTTACCAGGCTGCACTTCGGAGAGGGATCGCCCCCCGCTGACGTCTAATTACGAAGACAGAGTGCCTGTTTGAAGTTTTCCCATCGCCATCAAGCGTAAGCCGTCCCAAGATCATCATAAAATCCCCGTAAAACCAACCAGACCCGCACACAGCTAATGACAGGAAATCTTGAATATCAAAGTTTAAGTCCTTAAAATTATATGACAGAGGGGATGCCAAATAATAAAGTCCCAGCCTGGCCCCCTACCGCGTGTGGCACTGGCACCACGCAGTTTGGCATTTTCTGTCTGTGAACCCAAATCGACCCGAATCTTTGAATATTTGCTGGCTGGCGCACAACCCCAGCCCAGCCCAGCCCAGCCCAGCCTCTCAACGGATCCAGGTATGAGGAGGGTGAGTGAGTGGTTGCCAGTCGTTGCCTTAAATCAACATCCTGTTTATCAGACATGACGACACTCTCTCCGAGGACCCAGCCCAGTCTGGTGCGGCGACATGAATCATGACAGTGCCTTCCGTTTGTATTCATCTCGCAGACAAATCCCACTCCGCATGTGACACGCTCACACTCTTCCCCCCGGCGCCGGAGTACAGTGATCCTTTATTTAATTCCTTCTCCCATTTCGGCTGCTTGTTCGTGTTTTTTCCTCGATTTTGGCCGGGCTAATAGACGGGACAAAAAACACGTCCTTTTAGCATATCCTTTCAATATGTGACGAAATAAAAATCACACTTTAAGTGGCTGCAATAGTTGCATGGGATGGCGGTGCGGGCTGGTGTGGAGCACAAAACACATCCTGTCTGGTCGTAAAATTTGATTACTTCGCAGACACAAGCAGCTCAGCAACGCCGCCGCTGCCGAGCAACGACACCGAGCACAGCAAGCGTCCAGAAGCTGAAGCAGGCTCTCCGAGAAAGGCGCTTTGACGATGGCGACGACGTCTCTCTAATGAAGGTGTGTGCACGCTGCGTCCTGCAGGACTTTGATCAAGTGCAGAACTTCTCCCCGAGAGTTGTGGTGGTGATTAGTGTGCGGAGGGGAGAGGAGGGTACTTTCTTTTTTTTTGCTTTATTTTTCCTTTCAACTTTCCTCACGTCCTTCGTCAAATGCCTCTGCTCCTTTGTCGGAATAGTGTAGCATTGGCAGTGACAGGCCACCCAGCGGTGGACCTCAACCGATCCCGACGACCGACGAGACATCCTTTGATGTGACGCGTGTGTGTTGGTGTGCGATTGCGGAGTACAAATAATTTTTCCTCTAATTATCCCTCAAAGGATGACTGAGAAGAAATTGAAAAATTCCCCATGCACCCAGCCCCACCCACCCACTGGGAGTTTTATTACCTCGTCGCCAGACAATGGACTGTTAGGCGGGTGAACAAACGCAGCAGAAATCCGTCGATTTCTTGAGCAAACTGTTTTTAATTAATTAGCACCGCCAAATGGAATCCACGGGGATGGCGCGTCTCACGCGGTCAGTCTGTCGGCCATTAATTCGTATCAAGGCGGCCATCTCTCCACCTTGATTCACAAAGAAAGGCATGGCTCGGCAATTAAGTAGCCACCCACCCACCTCGGGCCGAAAACAATCAAAGGGAAATCTTAAAGGACTTGTTCGCTCTCTCTCTCTCTCTCTCTCCGCCTCTCCTTCCCTCTCACTCTCTCCAGTTCGCCTTTGACAAATAGACGAACGTCAAATGGAGTGGCAGTAGCTAGTTCGCGTCGCAGTAGCATGCCCCTGCGTCGATAGGTATCATCATCGGTGCCATTGGCAAGATGTCACCTAATCACGCTATCGTCTTGTCGTAAATCCGCCATCACTTCCTAGTCGAACCTGCGGGCGGCCTTTGTGTTGGCCGGTGTCCGCTGCCCTTGCAAAGTCCTTGCTGCTGCCGCTGCCGGCGGTGGTGGTGGTGCTGTGTCAATATGGGTGTGTGCCGAATAAAATTCATGGATGATTGGCAGCGGATAAGGTGATGGACGGCCACAGTCACCGTTGCCGCCACTGGACTGATGATGGTTCCTTGCAGTTCTTGAATTTGGGTCATTGCGTGCGTTTTCTTTCCTCAATCACCAATCCACTCCCTCCCCAGCCTTCAATTTACTCCGTGGAAGTTTGTAGAAACGTGGAGTGTGTGACAGAGTGAGTGGGGGAGGGGGGACATCACCCCCTTTATTCTTTCTTCACTGAGAGTGGTGGAGCATGTGGGTGTGCTCCAGAATGAAACTCCAGATATCGGATACAGAAGCAGGTGGGATCATGTGTGGGCTTAATGGCTGGATATTGGATTCATTAGGGTGCTAAGGAGCATTAGAACTTCCGGCCTTTTAGGCAACGGCCCTCCTCCACTTCATTTTCTGTGCCTCGTCGATGTGGTGGACGGGTGTGTATTCGATTTGCGGGAAAACTGAGTGGAAAGGTGAGTGTGTGTGCTGTTTCTGTTTCGAATTGAGGGCGGCTTGGTGTGGGTTGAAGGCGAACGCGGAGTATTTTGCTACTCATGTGTGTCCTGATTTGTTAAGACTTCGGATTCGACCTAGTTGTTGGTGGTTCATTTTGCAAGCACTCGTGTACCAACGATCAAGAGGCGAAAGATGTGGAATGAACGCGTCTCACTTGGGGCCTTGTAGTCCCATTATACGGCGCAGAGGTAGGGGTAAGTTGAGTGAGGGTATTTCCTTGATCTGAGAATTCGCAAAGAAAGGTTGTTCCGAGAATGTTGGTCTTAGTCTCATCTGATCTAGATTTGGGCGGGTGCATTACTGCCCTTCACTGTCACTGCAACACTGTCTGCACCGTCTGTCCTTAAGGAGACCTGCTTACTCTTCGTGGTACCAAAGATACATGTGAGCTGTCATTGATCTAATACGGAGAGAGCCTTTTTTCAGGCCCGATGATACTGTAGGTGTTTGATTTGTTATGCCGTCACCACATAATTCTGGTCTGGGGAGCGGTACAGATTTTTGCATCAGAGTCCATAGACTATCGCATTCTGTCAGTCAAGAGCTGTGAGATCTTCGTTACAGCTATTCTACGTGCCAGATTACGTTTACGGCCGCCTGGTTGGCAGACTAGTAAGACTTCTAGTACTATTTGCAGCACTTCTTGCCACTAACTACAGACAAGCTCAAGGATGACACAATTTCTGTTTCCAGGAGGTTTAAATTGAAAGCCCTTGAATATTTCTGAAAGATCAAGTTAACAAACTTTGAGCGGCTCACCCAGTTTTTGCCTCTAAGATTAGCTGGATAAGACTGCAAAGTTTGTGCCGCGAAGGCCTAAGCATCTTCTTTTCAGATCGCAAAGAAAATTCAAGACAGTTTGGATTGCTTTGAATTTCTATTCAAAAACTTCAAAAACGCCGTTGCCCATTTTTCATAAAAATGCATCGCCTTTGGATTCCTCAATTCCTTTCCCTTGACCTCGCTCTGATGATATTCAAAAGACTTTGACTCGCTGATGGCGACATTTTCATCACTCACCCCCTCCCCTCCCATTCACCCACTGAAGGTATCCAGTGACAACCTTAGTTAAGAGGCACCTTCAACCCAACAAGGATATTCTTCTGCACGATTTAAGTGCCCTCAGTCGACTCTGTCAGCCATCAGACTGTCTCTAAAATCTCTCTTTCCGTCCCCCACCCCACCCGTCTCTAGCAAGTTCAGTGAATACAAAAATAGAATCCTTCTGTTCGTCAGCGTCACGAATATCAAATTCCAATGAGACGACATCCTGGCGAAACTGAACTGAAAATCCATCTTTTCACTAATGAAGACAACGCCACCTCGCCACCGATGCTTCGTTACCCACCTTCCTCCGGCCCCTCTAAAAAAAAAAACAGAATTTCTTCTCTTTTTTGTCCCTCAGCCCCTATAACCACGTATAGCCCCACCCCCAAACCACCCATTTCAGGCACACAGACAGTGAAGAAAATAATTTTGTTAAACGACAACACCAAAAGGATTACACCACATCCGCGACAAATCCTTGCACAACGTGAACCGTTTACTTACAGCAAACAAGAAGTGCTGAGTAACACCAAACCGCCTTCAGACTCCCGTAACCGCCACCGCCATCGCCACGAAACACGAACCGGAAAAGCGTCAAGAGAGAAAGAGAAAAACTTCTCCCGCTCTCACGGCCACAATATAACTGATATTAATTTAATTATTTTGCTTGACTTCCATTATTCCATCCTGCCATGTCTGAGCGGATCCTTTGGTCGACTTTCGTGCACGTGAGTGTTTGGGTTGGCTGGCGATGTGTTGGTGTGCAGGAGGGGGAGGGGGCCAGTAGATAATAATAAATTCATTTCGGTAGGGAGCGGTGTCGGCAGCAGCAGCGGCACCTAACGTTTTACCGTTTTGCTTCGCTCAAATGTCACCTCAGAATAATAATGATAAACACGCGCACGACTTCAATTTAAACAGCCAGCCAACAGCAGCACCAGCAGCAGCAGTGGCAGCAGCGCGGCGGCGGTGGCTACAGCGACTGAACTGGGTTCGCGAAACCGTTGGAGACAGTGGGTGGCGGGGTGGGGGATGAAGTGAAAACATCCCGAGGATTATCGCGCGAACAAGCAGAGTCGCATCATCACAGGATCACGAGCACATCCCTTTCAGTCTCATCTCTCTCCTCCGCTCTTTGCGTCTGTCCCTCTCGATATCCCTTCCACGGGGCCATTACGTATTCATGGCACATGTGGAAATTTCACAAACTGATTCCAGAATCTCATAAATTAATGCTGACAATGAGGTAAATGCCGACGTCGCCGGCGATAGGAAGGACGGGCCACGAAACACGCAAAAAAAAAACCGGCGGACCGACAAGATATTAATTTACAAGTCTCGGGAACGGAACGGAACGGCACCCGCTGACGAAACTATTTGTGTCGATCTCCGTCTCGTTAGTGTTCGGCTTGTTAGCCGTGTTATCCTTGTGTAACCACTGCAGCCAATTAAGACTTCAAAACAAGCGGAACTCCGTGGCCGTGGGGCCGGAGGGAGGGGTGTCCTTTCCCATAAAAAAGGATGATAATGTCGCCTAAGTCGTTGATCGAAGCAAGGGGACTTCCCTACAGGGATTCGCCTTTATTTTGAAACACTCTACGCCTTGAAATAACAAACATTTGGATAAAAGGACTTACGAGGGGCATTCACGTCACGGTGACACCTCTGCTGCTGGCGGACTTTGGTCAGCAACGAGACGGTGGAGGGGGTGAGTGTGTGTGTGTTTGCCCAACTAATGGTGTTGTCTTAAGCTTTTCTTATCCCCTTCCCCAACTTTTTCCCTTTTCTTGTCTTCCCTGCATGCGTGGATGCCTGAGGGGGTGGGTGGGTGGTTGGTTGAGTCCTTCAGCAAAAAGAAAACATCATTCGGGGACCACCTTGATTATCGAGAGTGCGTTCCTGTACGTGAGATAAGTTCTGAATGATTTTGGTTTTGTGCCCCGTAATGGATTGGGCGAGGAGGAGGAGGAGGAGCGAATGTATGGAGGACTTCAATTGCAGGAGAGGCTGGTTAATTAATGGAGTGGGCTGTGATTGAAGGCCTTCATTGATTCATAAGTGAATCGAGTTGAATTTGCTTAACCGAGTGTAGTTTTGTGTGCTTGCGGATTATTTTTCTTGGCCTTTTGTGATGAGTAATGGCAGGCGAATGGTGTCCTTTCGTCCTTTTAATTTGAGGGATGTCTCTGAATGACGCATACCTGAATTCAATTAGTTTCTCTGCAAAGATGTTGTCTGTGGGAGACGTGTCGTGTTTGTCGCTGAAGGCTCTGTCAAGGGGGTTTTCTTTTGGATGTTGCCAAAGATGAGTGGAGGCTTGAAGTCATTAATCCTTTTATGGGACAGTCTTGCGATGATGGCGAAACCAATTGAATGCATCTAATGTCGATTACAATCAACTAGAGTGCTGGAACGCTCTTAATTCATTATTTGTACGCTGGAGTGGATTTGGGCCTCAAACTTGCTCCGGGCGCCACAACTTTGTATCTGCGTCGAAAATACATTCTGATGCGACTGATGTTTTTGAAAGTCATTTTTCAATCCGAGCATCCTTCGTCACTCCGAGTTGCCTCCAGATTGAGGACCGTCCTCCATTCACAGATTCCCATTTGTACTGACTATGGTCGAAATTTTTCCTAAATTTTGTTCCAAAAACAACTCTAAACGAACTAAAAACCAGTTTTAAGTGATATGCACGGCTCTCCTGCAGTCACGCTGAAAATTCTGGAAACCTTCATCCGGCTCTCCTGCAGTCACGCTGAAAATTCTGACCACGCGCCGCAGTCAAAATTTTGACCAAAAATGTTTCCAAATGCAATTCTGATCGATTTAAGAAATATTCTGAAAATACGCCTAAAAGTGCTAAAAGCGGCTTTATCTCAGATGCCACAGTGTTCCAAATTGCTCAAAATTTCAAATTCGTTTCAAATTTTGATCAAAAAACTCATCCTGTCAGATTCAAAATAATTTTTCAAACTCCCAAAGCTGAGGTACTTGCCACACGATCTCAAATTGGCTTCCAAGTGAGGTCTCGCACTTGTCTGTTCCAGGTCCTCATCACGAAAACCCATCGCTCCAACCCTCTGGCGGAACCACCCCATCCGTTGACCAGTTTATTGGTCCGGTGCTCGTTGCAATTTGCAAGAATCGATCAAATTTTACCCTTATCACAAATTGGACGACGCATTCAGGATGGATGGAGCAGCAAGAAACATCCTGTGTTCACTCTCGTCTCCACATAATAAGCAGTCTGGACACGTTTTCCTCTCCTCCAACTCCCGTCATATGTCCGATTGAGTCCGGGGTCCCGAGTCCGAGGCTACTCCTGTGCAATTCCATGATTGCTCTTATCTCAAACAAACAATAATAACTTTTGTAGTTTTTTTCTGCCCCTTCTGCCCTCTCCCTGTATGTGCAGGAGTAACAAACAGACAGACGTAGAGAACATCATCATTGGTCAATGGTTCCCCAAGGACTGTCGGGGTCTTGACTTTACCCCCGAAACCCAGTCACCGGACCGGCCGAGCTGCTGGTGTGGGCGATGATCCAACAAAATAGATATTGGAAAATATGTTATGACATCTAAATTCAATTCAAAGATACACAAGAGAGCGAGACAGGCAAAGCACGAAAAAAAAGAAATAAAGGATATGACATGGCAGACCGGAGCACAGCCGGACTCGGAGAACACAAGAAAATTCCCTCTGGTGATGACAGGACACAAAAGAATTAAAATCCAATGGTTTCATCTGCTTCGCTTCGAATTGGAATGGAGAAACTGAGTGGGCAGGCGATAGAGAGAGAGAGAGAGAGAGGGAGAGAGCGGTACGACGACATACATATCCCTGGACCTAATCCTGTGGGATTGATGATGATGATACTACTTGCTAGCTAGCGGTAACGCAAACACTACACACCAAAACCGATACACGCCACCCCACGCCAGACCACGCCATCCTTCCGCCCGCCCGTCAGGGTGGAATTGGCATCGATTTCATCTGCTGATTTGCGAGAATTTAATAAGTCTCTGGGGAATTAGTCAAGGATAACCGGTTATTGTTGTTCATCATCATCGTCATCATCATCGATTCACATCATCATCGCCGCAGTCAAGGCTTAGCGCGCAACCTCAGTGCACCGTATGCGTGTGCGGTGGCGGAGGAGGACAGGCCACCACCGCAACGGGCCTCTGGATTATGACATCTGTTCGGGTTATTAAAAACGTCTGCCATCCGCATAAATTGGTGCGCCATTCAGTCGTGCACTGCACAACCCTTAACCTGCCTCAATTTGTCTATCCCTCTGCAGGGTGGGAGTGGGGTGGAGGTGGTGGTTACAACTGACGAAAAAATATGCGAAAGCCCCCGGACACACAAACACAAGACCTGCCTCGAATAGTGGCGAAGGAAGCCCAGCACAAAAAGCGTGTGTTTATTAATTTCCCAGCTCAGCACTAGCTGCACCATCAACCAACCCCACCCACCCTCACGCGGCCCACTTCATGGCAAAATAATTATTCGCCAGCCATTGTAGGTGGATTAAGCGGGTGGGCTGGGAGCATAATAAAAAGTTATTATCGCGCGCGCGTATTTGTACAGATGTCGCGCGGGCGGTGGGATGGGGTTGCAATCATTAACCGTTAGCGTTAGCTCGGAGGTTTTCATCTCGCTTTTCCAATATCGCTTGGATTAAAGCCAAGTAGTTAGTGCGCGTTCCAGCTGACACCCACTTTGACACAGTTGGTGGCAGAAAAATACAACCAACCCATCGCCTCCCACCCTGGCACATGACATCCTTTCACGTGCTGTCACCTTCGCTTGCCGATATCCTGGTCCACTGTGCCTGGGCCCGGGCCGAGTGTGTGACGAGTGGTGAGTGTGTGAGAAGTCGGGACAGTCCGATGTTAGTCTGCCGTCGGCTATTTTTTCTTGTCACTGCAAATGAGCAGTTTAGGAGGAGAGGAGTCTCTGCTGCTGCTCCTCCTGTTCCGCCCTCGGGTCATCAGCATTTGCAGTCAGAAGGCAGAGGAACAGAACAGAACCGGCCATGATGTGGAATGAATACCACTGTGCTCGCAGCGCCTTTGGCTGGCTGACATCAGGTGATGGGTGATAGACATAGACGTCTCTGTCTCGCACTGTCCCTCACTCTCTCGCCTAGTTGTCGCTGTGCAAACATATGTTAAGCTGCTCAAATTTTCGGTTCGTGTGAAAGACATATCCTTTGTGGACTCAATGGCCGGACAGATGGACTTCAGTGTCCGTGATATGTGTGTGCTCAGGGTGCGCTGAAGTCGAGCGTTGGACGGAGCCTGGACGAGACAGAGTGGCGGGGGACCTCTAAAAGTGACCACCGGAATGGCAGAGTGATTAGAGTGAAGGATGATTTCAGCTTCGGGCCGTTTGACTAGGACGGGGTTTGTTTTTTTCTTTGCACTCTCTGAAAGCTGGTGTATGGTGTGGAGAAAGGCGGTAGGGGGAGGTGTATCCAATCAGCAGCTAAGGGGGGGGGGCTTCATCACACATTTTGAGGTTTAAAGTGAAGTGGGGGACTTTAAATTTAAAAGTCATTAGGTGTTGGTGGTGATAGTTGACGGATAGCGGTTAAGTTCAGAATTCTTTTGAAACGTTGGAGCACTCACTAGAGCGTACAATATTTGACGGTCTGAATTGACAAAAATTTGTTAAAAACCGATTCTTTTTGAAAACATTTCTGAAAACGATCAGAATGTTACCAATTTTTCTCACTTTACAAGAACAAGATCTATTCAATCTCAGGATATATCGAAAACTGATCGGTTGTGGCGGGCTTTCAACTTTCTTTTTCTGACTGTATTATAATTGTACCGAATTCTGTGTAAGCGTATCTTCACATCTGGCTAACTTCGCCTCTGACTGACTGCCACCTGAATGTCCTCCGCCTTTGGCTAAGAGCACTTTAAGGGAATCGCGCCCAAGGGCAAGAGTCGCCCACGAAGTCCTCGTCCAACACTAACTCCTCGATTCCAGATAAGCCTTTGATGCGCCGCTCGAACTTGCAAGACTACGATGTGACAGATTGTGTCGGCCTCTTAGAGCATGATCACCCTGGGCATCAGTTTAGATCCCACTTCCCACTCCATTTCGTTGTCGCTTCTTAGATGCAAATCCCAAGGACTAGCCCTCCTAATCCTCTTACGTCAAATCCACCTGTCGACTTCACGTCCTCCTCACCCACTGAACCCTGCGAGTGCTGAAAGGAACTTCGACCCTTACCCTCTCAACGCTGTCTTCGCTAATCGTACCAAAATTTACGATTCATAGTAAAGGAAGAAAAAAGACGCACCATCCCTGAGTGTGCGAATTTGCAATCGCTTCTCACTCGTAATCTCCTCCTCCCTCGCCCTCGTCCACCGCCCTATTTAGTGCCAATTGCGGTGATAGAATTCAAACAGTGCTTAATCCCCTCCGGATTAAGGATATTTAAATTCTTTCCGCCTCTGCTGGTTGCTATCCGCGCTCTGTGATGCCACGACGCTGCTTAGTCACCCTTCCGTTTGTTTTTTATTCATCGGTTCGAAATCGAATCTGTGATTGGCAACTTACATGTGACCACACGGTACATGTTTATCCCCATTATTCGATATGTGTGGCCAACTGGAGGCAATGTGCATGCGAGGACGGACTGTGATTGCATTTGTTTCACTCCATTGCTGCATCTCCCCTCAGTGCGTGTTGCCAAACCCAAACACTGAGTCCTGTGCTCTGTTCTGGATTATCTTTAGTCCACAGAAATTTTATAATTTTCTTCCTGACAGGGATCCATTTTTGTCGCCCAAGAGCTCTCAGGACATGGACAGACCACACACCTTCTGAAGAAAATTAAGTCTCCAAAATCTTCTTCAACACATTCCTCAGTCCCTTCCCAAAAGACCACATTCCATATTTAAAGAGAAACACACAAACCTCTCAGGTCCAGCTTCACCGCAACCTCCACCCCCCTCCCTTAAAAATCACCTTCAAATTTGAAATTGAATTTTCTTTGCGAACCCTTAAGACAGACCATCGTCATCGAAAGCAAATTACCTCACGACAGTTGAGGTTGGCTTATGAAAATGAATTTCATGCCGCAGGAGAAGAATTCAAGACATCCGGCCCAACACATCAATGCTATGGCATCCCACAAATATTACCCTCAGCAGTGTCTCATATTTTCGCCTGCCTGAGCAATGTGTGAATAACTCAGCACCACTAAGCGTGTACAATTCATCCTCTAACTGCGTAACATTGGATCGGAAGGGGAGGGGAGGATCTTCGTCCTCTGCCCTTCCCCTAGAGGTTCCCTGGAGGGATGGGGTAAAAAAGTTGTTAATAAGTTATATTGGCACGAAATGCATTCAAACTGTTTTCTAATTAATTTTGCGAAACATGAGTAAAATTCTTCCCACACAGACACACATAGGCGGGCACACAGATCCCTGACGTTGCCTCAGAGCACTCGTCCATCCACCAATTCCAGTGCGCTTTGGTACAAAAAGTTTTTTTTTTATTTTTGGTTTAAGAGATGGACGATGGGAAAATGGTGCTGCACACTGCTGCACACTGCAGGGCTCTGGAAACTCAACATTTTTGAGTAAACATGCAACTAGCAGCCCCTCACACACCACATCATCCCTCCCTGCGGATGTGAGGCGGGCGGAGGGTGGATGGTGGTGGAGGAGCTGCTGCTGTTTCTAACACATGTTCCAGCACACTCCTCAGTGTGTGCGAAATAGGTGTCGGATTTGACTGTCTACAAGCACAATTTCCCAACTCTCTGTGTTAGGGAAATGCCGCCAGAGGTGCTACTTGTAGTACTGGCGGGGGAACTGAAAGGGTGGAGTGACTGGGAAGCGAAGTGGAGGATAGTTTTGAAATTATCGCATTGCAACTCGGAGGGAACTTGTTTTCCAGAATCAACCCCAACATTCATTTGGCACACTCCCTCTCACGCTCTGCCTCTGCCTCGGTCTCCCGCTCATCACCCTCTTACGCCATGCACCCAATTTGAGTTAAAATGAAAATTAAATTTTCGAGCAAAATGTAAAAAGGATTCGAAAATTTATCTCACACACCGACGCCACCCACTCGCCCGCTTGGAAACTTCTGCCGTTGGCACTTTTCGAATTTATCCTTGCGCAAACAAAACAACAACAACAACCAAGGATGGTGAGAGGGGAAGGGAAAAAAAAGAATTGTATAAGTGAACTCACCTCAGAGCTGTATTCTCGAACATCTGAAAGCAATTTAATTTCTTTTCTTCTTCTTGTTCGCATCCTTCTAGTCCTGCGGAGAAAATCGCATTAAGTAGGGAATGCGTGTGCGGCAGGGCGGTGCGAGTGGCTGGGTCGGGGTTGGTAGGCTGTCTCGCCTGGCGTGGGCCATTGAACAATCGTTTGCCGATGTCGTGTGGTATTTGCCAAGGACAAACACGATAAAGGAGCAACTGTCATACCCAAGAGAGCCCGTCGTCTGAATTCAGTCATTCAACCCGTTCATGGGGCGGGGACGCGAGGGAGGAAGAATATGATTTTTTTAACGACAAATATGAAAACATATTTTATCGTCGACATATCCTTGCAACAATATATCCTTGTGCGTTGCTTGGAAATACGTGCGCGTCACTTACAAGACAAAATAAATAAATTTGCCAAAAATATTCTTAAAAGTACAATTTATTGACATTTCTGATGGGTGTGTGGTACCCACCTCCCCCTTCCCTTTTGCGTCCCGGCAACCATCTGGTGGTGAGGATGAAAACGGGGACAATGAGGACTAGGGCAACAATACTGATGTAGGGGAGGAAGAGGACGATAGCGCCTATGTTGGTACGACGAGGTTGTCGTCTCGTTAGGCGAACATGACGACAACGATGACGTTAAGAGTGATGACGGATAGTGAAGCGACGACGGCGAAGAAGAAGTTGAAGACGACAGTGACCAGGAAAATGACAACTAGGACAACGAGGCTGCGACGACAAACAGAACAACGAGGATGACTAGGACGGTGAAGACGACGATGATTTAAACAACAACGACTACAAGGACGATCACGAGCATCACAAGGACGACGAGAATCAGGACGTATATAACGGCGGCAACCAGAGTGGCAAAATCCATTTCGCAGATCATGCACAGTTTGAGAGGAGGAAATGCTTTTGCAGATCCCGCTCAGCGCCTAGGAGTGCGAAAGGAAAAGTATACTTCCACTACACATGCGTGTGGCGGGCGCATGCTGGTGGGGTTGACGTCTTATATGTCAAAAGAGATGGGAAACTCTTTTCATTTTTCTTGAGAAGAGGAAGTGTAACTCGTGACTTGCCACACCAGCGAATGGTTGGATGAGTGCCGCTGACGTGGTGGGAAAAACCTATTTGAAGACGAGAGATGACTGACAACATGTACACTGAAAGGAGAGACATCACCATTGGTGCATCCGAAATGATTGCATAATCTGAAAGGGATTTCGAAAAGGTGATCACAAGACACAAGTCCATGTTTGAGAGGCCATTAAAGGACATCAAGTGGGTTACTGAGGTATTTCATATACAATTCAGTTCACGGAAGTGAAAGTGCTTCCGTCAGACAAAGACAGAGGCAGTGAAGTGTTGGTAATGAATTGACAGTTGCCTTTGAGTCATACGTCGATGTCTCTTAAAGTCCTCATTCGATTTTGAAAAACAAACACTGCTTCGAAAGGGCATCTTAGGGACCTGGATGGACAGCAAAATTGAGTCGTTTGAAATTCAAAAGGTCTGAAATTCTCTCACAGAAGCAGATCAGTCAGCCAATCGTCCAGTGCCTATCTAGACACCTTGATTCTCATCACAGACACTGTCTTTGTCATACCCCTCATGCCGTCTTTTGCTTATCCCTTTCATCTCTCTCGTCCTCGTCGTGCTCGCCCTACTCCACTTCGATCTTGTCAGCTTGTCCTTGTCATTCGCATCCTCTTCGCATTCTTAGTCCTCATTAAGCTCGTTCAAATCACCCTCGCCCTCTACCCTATTCGTCGTCATTATGTGTCACTTCTGCGTTGACAGTATTCACCCTAGATTTCACAAAAAATGTCTCCTTCCAAACTATCAAACGTGGTCTCGGCGAGCTTCTCAAGATACTGCTTCTTAACCATTTAGGATACAAGCTACATCCTCTTCTAGAGGTTAAGCAACTTGACGGTGACAATGGATTTTGCGAAAGATATGGTTCAACAACAACCGATTGCTGTACACCATCTTAGAATGCAGTCTTCGGGCAGTAGACTTAAAAGAGTAGTTGTGAGACCCCAACGCTCCAACTATGGTCAATCACAAGACACGTTTTTTGGTTCAATATGCTTTCCTTTAATTTGAGCCTGCTGCTGACATCTTTCCTCCTTTCACTGCTATTACGTCAAAATGTGTTTAGCCTATGCTACAGGGAAGTGCCTTCCTCAGTCCAAGCATCTGCTCCCAACGATTCTAGCCAGACACAGGCATTTCTGACATAAATTTGTGAAATTTCATTTGGCGCCCGACAAGGGACACAACCAAACTCTTTCTGAAGATGTTTCCAATTAACTGCGACCATCCTTCCCCAGACACAGAACATTAAGATGACAAGAATTGCATTCCCAACCCTTCACAAAGAGTTGAAATTCCCCCATTGATTTGCCCCCCCCCCCCCCCCCCCCACGAAAATAAGAAACACATTGTCTCCGTCTCATTACCCCATCGAATAACAACCATTTGTCAGAATTTTATGATTTCACGGCCAATTTGCCCACAAAGCTTTTCTCTCAGTGTAATCGTCAACCCGAAATCTGATGTCGAGCGCCAAGCAGCAATGGAAACTCTGAAGAAATGTTATTACAACCGTCAATCGCATGCAAATATGAAATATTGCCACCCGAACACTGCCAAACCAAAGTATCGACAAAATGACGTAAAAGATGACATTTATCATTACACACTCCTTTTGCTATGAACAGTCCCCTAGCATGCAGAAGGGATATTAACCCAAACAGAGTCCTTCCCCCCACCCACAACAACAGTATGTTGTCAAAAGTTAGTCACTTCCGTTTTATTTATGCTTTTTCTGTGCTCTTGCTTTTCTTTTGCTGTAAATACCGATGACGGGACATTGATAAGGACCAAGACAAAATTATCCCCTTCACCCGTGGGGGAGAGGGTGGGAGTGGTGCCGAAGAAACAAATAAAGGAGCGCACACACAAACACACTCACACCGAAACGGTGAAGTGAACAACTTCCTGCGATATGAAAATAAAAACAAATCGAATGGGGTAATGATGTAGAATTCTTGTCATATCGTAAATATCGTAAATATTTCTGTCATCACACAATTGTCTATGTCCTCCGCCGCGTTCGGTCCTGTGCTGCCTCTGTCCGGGTATCGTCCATTGCTGGCGTTCACTGGCGAGGCGCACGAACAAATTTCGAATCCAGAATATGAAATTTAATGTGATTCCTTTGACGTCGTAAAGATAAGGCTCTGGACGGGTGGTGGAGAGGAAATGACTAGACGAGGATACAATTGTCGTCCGGGGGGTGGGATGGAGTGGTGTGGAGCATACATTTCAGATTTTGTTGGTCCACATCGTAGTGCGGGGGAGGGACATTTAAAATGTCGTCATCTTTTGATTTCTTTTTTGAATGTGTTCCGTGTGTCCTGGCTTGCTCTGCATCGAGTGTCTGCTGGGCGAGCAGCCTGAATGGGACAAATTTAACTTGACCAAAGGGAACACAGATGCCCATCCCCCATGACAAGAAAAAAGGACAACTTTCTGAAGGAATCCTTGAACAATTTGAATCACCTCCATTTTCTCAAGTCTTTGAAAGTCTAATCGGCTTAGTTTCCACTTCAGAATCCCCCGTCAAACCGATTCCATCTGAGATGGGTCCCACCCCCTCCATCGCTGTGTTGTCGATTTGAGATTATAAATCATAATTTCATTTTAACCCTTCGCTTGTTTAACACATCACGCTAAGGCACAAGAATCCCCAACACATTGGAATTGGAAGCTGCCGCGTGAAACAACTTTTTCGCCCGTTTCCCCTAAGGATTCCCCCCCCCCCTTCACGCCATCACCTTGTAACTTGTTAGTTAAATTTTAATTACATTAGCAGATCTAATAGTTGGAGATAGTTTGACGAGGGTCTGAGGGTTGTTTAACTACAACTCGCAGCGCAGAAAAATAAAAACAGCACTCGCACAGCACAAGCAGCGCAAAGCAGCATCCTCCCGAGCAGGCGATAGGTGAACAAGCTTACGCCCAAGTGCTGCTGAGTGGAAGGCAGTGTGGCAGTGAGGGATCTTTGGGGTTTCGGAGAATAGGAAAGTTGCCCTATAAAAGTAATATCATGTACTACGTGTGTAGTTTGCCAATGGGGTTAGAGGGTGAAATTAAATAACGAAAATTAGGTGCGGGCTGAGGGCGGGCGCGTGTGTGATCAACAAAATGCCAAATGGGAAACGTCGTCGTGAAATGGCAGCTGGTGTCTAAATTGATGTTCAAATACAGACAAAAAAAGGGTTGTAGCAACTGAAGGGGGAAATTCTACGGTGGAACATTGATTTGTTGCACTTTGATTGTTGGCAGGATATTCAACTTAAGACCTTAAGTCTTGATGGTCTAGTCCAAAGTGTGTGCATGTGCATTTATCTCAAAAAACACACACACACACATGAAATAATTGAAAAGGTCCTTTTACCAACAGCTATCAACTTTGATTTCGAAAAACAAAAAATTTGATTACCTTGTCAGTCATTTCAATCCGTCCCCCCACCACACCAAGCCTTGAGAAGTCAATCAAATCGATGAAAAATATTCTCCTCACATGTGTTTTGTTGCTCTTCTCCCTCCCGCTTGTCATGTCCTGCAAGGAGGCACTCTCGCTAACATTCACAAAGATCTGCCAAAGCAAGTACCCGAGGGACTACCGTTTCAAGTACCACGAGGTTCTGCTCAACTCAAAGGATCCCTACGCCATCTACAAGTCCCAGCAGCACACCTTGGCATATCTGATCATCTTCAGGGACTCACCATTTCTCGGATGTGATCAGCTGCAGTTTGACAATGACAAACAGTTCAAATGCAAAAATGGGACACAGCCACTGCAGAGGGTTGTGCTTTCGCCAAAGCTGTTCCAAGTTCACTGTGTTTACTATCACATGTCGTATATGGATGATCTCCTGGTGGATTGCATGCGAAAGGAGATTCCCACGGAGCGCTGCAGTTTAATTGTCTTCCATCACACCAACCTGACGCCGGTGAAGTTTGAGTTGAATAGCATCGAGGAGCGGGAAATGACGATCTTGGGGTGGCTTTTTCTGGGATTTTTTACCTTTCTTATTGTCTTTGGTGTTGTCGCGTGCATTGGTTGGTATCGAAATCGAAATCGTAACCTTTAAGAAGGAACACCTCGAATTGAATTTCTAATTTTGGCAAATACATATCGCTGCTAAAAAAAAAATCTCTGTTTGATGTCTACCTACATATGTAAATGCCAGGAACCTCGAAGCACTCTACAAACCCACAACAGCTGCCTTGCTTCCTCTGTCACCTAGACAGCTGCCGATAGTCCGTCAAGCGAAGAAAAATGTCAAACAAGCTCTTGCCGCTCCTGATCACCCTCATTCCAGCTGTGATGTCTTGCAATGATTTGAGAGGGCTCACCTTCAGCAAGTTCTGCTCCGGCACCTACCCCGAACGGATAATCTTCCGCTACGAGCACACACTCCTCCGATCTGGCGACCCGTATGCGATTTTCCAGCACCAAGGCGACACCGGGATGATCTACTTTGTGGCGCACAAGAAATCACCGATTCAGAGCTGCAACGAGCTGGTGGTGAAAAAAGTCGACAAACTGCTGTGCAATGGCACAAAGATGCTTGACCTTAACCCAAAACGTGTGGAACTCCATTGCGTTCACTATCGCCTGCAGTTGATGGATGAGCTCCTTGTCGACTGCAAGGGACCAAAGGCGAGCACCACGGGTGACGTGGAATTGATTGCGTTCCACTACAGGCATGCGTACGACATAAGTCATCTGGAATTTGACGCCGACATGAAGGCGAAGGGCCGCCTGGTGATGCTCTTGACAGTGGGTGTGTTTATTTTTGCCGTGTATTTGTTTTTGAAACGAAAAAAATAAATTTCAGTTTTTTTAAGGACATTTTGTGAATTTTTGATAGAAAGCAATGGAATCCTGTCAATTCTGTATTTTGGTCAGTGTGTTGTTTGCAGCGTTAGGCCTAGGTCCACCCCGGATTGCAGCGCTAGGATCAGATAAGCTTCATTGCGAAAACCTCTTCTCCATGTGATTGCCAAGTGAACGCATTCCTGTGTCCCTTCTCAGCAAACTCAGATGAAGGTGGTCCCCTCTTGGAAGGTGATGTAGAGCGACTCAACCCCTACAACCCCCACCGACACAACTGAATCCGACAGAGATCTACGCACTTCACATTCATTTCATTTCACTTATGACGCAGGATTATTCACAAGAGCTTTCGGCTGCAAACAGCACACCCACCCTTTCCACACCCCCACAGCAACTTTTTCTAAGAAAAACAAATTTACACCAAATTCCACTTGAATTACCCCTAAGTGAGTGATTGCTCGCAAAAAAAGCGAAGAAGAGAACGAAAAAAAACACACGTCGAGAAAAAATTGTTTTCACTCCTTCAGGATACAAACGAACGAAAAAAAAAATGAATAATAACCAATGAAATCCTTAACGTAAACATAATTCTCCCGTCTGAGGCAACAAAACATACATCATTCTCCCCATCGGGCCGGTGCCGCCCCCGGGAGCAGCCGCACCGAAACACCGAGCCGCTGCCGCCTGCCTTCCATGTGACAATGAAATTTTCATCAAAATCTGTATGAACAGCATATTACCCCATGCATGGGGTTGTTTATTATTTCTTTTCACTTTTTTTTTGTCTGTTCTCCTCCTCCTCCTCCGGGCGTTGTGTTCGCAACCATCCCCCCTCCCACCGAAGATTTCTCTTTCAATCCTTTACCGCCTCTTAACAGCAGCAGCGGCAGAAAGTAGGTATTTTTGGGTGCTTTGTCGACGGAAAGGATGTGTGTGCTTTGGATGGCACAATAGGACTGACAACTTGATTCCTTATTTTGCGTATTCTTTGAATTTGCACACACGTTCGTGTGTGTCATCATTATCATGGCTAAGTTTGCGCCCATATGCGGTGGGATCAGCGACATTGTACCAAAAATAGCCAACCAACAAGGACAACAGACGCTGACGACAACGACAACGACAACGAAGACGATACAACGAATTATTTGGCCTGAAATTTGATTTTCCTTCACAGCCATCCATTCATCCATTCAGCCGTTCACTATCTAGTAGTCATACTCCTCGCTTGTCATTCAATTTGTGCTTCGTCCTGCTGATGAACACGAGGCACGTATCCACACACAAGCACACGTTCGTTCGCTTTAAAGAAAAAAAAAAAGGGCGAACAACTCTCTCGAAGAAAATCAGCGAAAATTGAATAAAATTTTGATTTAACAAATCGGAAGGATTCCCTGTTTCCCCGTGTCCTCGACGGGGGTTGTCATTGTGTGTCGCCTGTGATCCATGCGAGGACACACACACACACACACATACTCAGCTCCAACGAAACAAGTCGATGATTTACAATTTGCTGCGCACGGAAGAACGCATCCATCCGAACGGCAACAGAACAAGAAAAGACAAAAAAAACACAAACACACACATTCAAGCTGGTGAATAGGGCAGAAAAAAAATTGAATACAAAAAAAGGAACGCACAAAATCCTTCTTAACAAGGACCAACAACGAGGGAAAAGATTTGAAGCCACGTCTGGGACGAGAATAAAGAGCGTAAACTGCGAGCGCGAGGCGAGGCGGAAGCGAGTGCTTGATTTTAATATGAAAAGAGGCTCCCTCGGAAATCCTTTTTTGCAGTTTTTTTTTTTATTCCTGATTTTCGGTACACATATCGGATTTAAGGGTGCCGGCCGCATTCACTTTCGATCTGGCAGCAGTCCTGTATTGCGGTCGGTTTGGTTGGGCAAGGGGAAGGCGAGAAGGAAATCCTTTGAAAGTGCCACCACACCTATTCGAGACGCTCTCTCGCAAAAGGACACCAATTGCCACTTAACGTATCCCCGATTTCCTTGGTTCGCTTGTGCCCTGACAAGTCAACAATTATGACACTCAATTCCCCTCGGATGCAATCAGGATGGATTTGTGGAGGAATTGCTGCTGTTCAAATTCCCACAGTGGCTTGGCGGCAGAGAGCATGCATGTGTCTGCTGGAATTCATCACTGAAGTGGGTTTCACTTGGACGGCTCGAATTCACGAAGAGAAGCGATATTGCGTGCACGAGGAGGAGAAGTCTTCCGGTGTGAGGATCTGAATGTGGTGGGTGAATTGAGGGTTTTCAATGCGAATCGTAGGCCGACTGGTATTTGGTGCGTTGGAAGTAATCCGCTGCTGAAAAGTGAACATGTATGCATTCATGCTATGTGCACCACCCCCCCTCAGAGTTCACTTGACGGAGGCGTCAGAATTGCCGCTTTGGGTAGCTGGAGGAAGGAGCACTTGTCAGGCATCACTTTTCATGCAGTCTTCGCAGGGTGTGCTAGATTTGTGGCGCGAGTAGTTATCGATACGAATCAGGGGAGGTGAGCTTAAGGTCGAAATTCAGAAATCCAAAACTTCCGAGCACTAAGCGCAGCCGATACTGTGGGCATCTGTTGGATTTGGATACTTCCAAACTGCTTACGCACTGCTAGTTAGGAATTTTCACAGATTTCCGTTCTTTAGATTCTGGAAATTTAGGCCATTTTTTGGAACTTTTTGGATTTTGAATTTTGACTGTTTGCAATATTTAACTTTGTCTTTTCGGAGTCCTAAAACATTTTGGAGATGAAAATTTGGATATCAGGGAAATTGAAAAGTTCAGTTAATCGGGCCTTTTAAGGCCTTGGATTTTTGAAAATTTTGGCTTATTTGGAGTCAGAAAATTGCAGTCAAAGGATTGAACAAATTTGGAGCAGCTTGTGCTTCTAAGACTTTTCGGGACTCCCTTCCCTTTTCATTCATGATTTTAGAACTTTCGGGACCAATGTTTTTAGGCCCCTTTTAGATTTTGGATTTTGAAATGGATTGTCGCAATTTTAGGCCAAAACGCGGAGTAACCTTAATTCCGAACCAACCCCAACTATCAGCCAAAGTATCCAGACTAACCTTTGGTCGCTACAGTGCTTGGAAACAATCTGTTAACCCACCCAGCCCAGGAGCGACATGCACACAACAACCCAAAAATAACAGTCAACAGAAGCATTGAGTAAATTTGCCAAGAAGTCAAACCGAAAAAGAAAAAAAACAACGACCGCGTGTTAAAGATTCACATTTCCTTGCAGCCATACTTCGGGCTTTTGCAGTCAAAGACTTCCCTTAGGACACAGGAGCCGCCATATCCTCCCAAACAATACCCACTTGAAGCCATAACATCGCTCTAAACTGCGCTATTTTCTCCCCTCTCTGACCCAAGCACACGTCCACCCCCTCTCATCGCATCGTTCCATTGCATTTCTCTCACTCTGTCGTTGGCTTTTTGAGTCTGTTTGAAGAAGTGGTGGCTGTGAAGTGGTGTCCTTTTAAACTTAAAAAGCATTTTATGTCCTTTTCTCGGTGCTCAAAGATTCCCCACCACTATTGTGTTGCTGAAACAAAACTTAACACTCTCACCCGTACACAAACACCTCACCGGTACACCCGCCCACCTACACAGTGCAAGCGATGGGGCGTGGAGGCGGGGGGAAGAAAGAGGGGAGTTGACTATCGTCCATTGTCACCGAAAGTGGAGTGCTGTGCGTGTGCTCTGGTCGTTTTGTTTTTCTCCTCAAGTGGCCTTTGGCTAGTTTTTAACAAGAGTGGTTACCCTACAAGAGTCCTTCGACTTTTGCAGGATATAATAATTATTGTCTTCCCCACTCGTCCCGGCGCCCTCCTTCACCTCCTTCAACTGATAATGACCCAAATAGAAAAGTTTTTTCCGTTCGCCACTTCATCTCCGAAGTCCCGAGAGGGATTTTTATTTTGAGCATTCATTGTCTATGCAAGGAGCTGAGGGGAGTCTGGAGGCGAAAGTGGGTCAAAGGAGCATCTAAATTTGTCAAAAGTTCTCCCACTCCTAGTCTTGTGTGAAGAAATTTAGTTGAAAACTACAAGCACACGATACACAGATCCCGAAGGGCGACAGAGAGTGAGAGAGAGCCTTCAGAAGCAGGTCTGAGTGATGTGGACTAAGTGAAGAAGGATCCGTATGATTGTTGAAGCGCATGCATGTGGTTTTGGATGATATTCAAAAACGTAAGAAGAATTGATTATCCTGATGGGAGGAGGTGGGTGGGAGATGCAATAAGGAAACTTTTTCCAAAGTTCTTAGTTCCTCCCTCAAAAGGATGACGGCGGCGGCGGATGGATGCAAGGAATGTTGCTCTGCACACTCTGGGCCTTGCAATGAAATTTAACTAAGAACAGGACTTAGATTAAAACATCCTTCCAACTGAGATGGAAGGCAGTTCAGTTCGTAAAATGATGCACATGCCGGGCTTGGGAGTTCACAAAGGAGGCGCTGCCGGTGGTGAAAAGGGGGGGGGGGGGGGGGGGTGGAGAAGCATCTTCTTTTAATTACAAGAAGAATATCCTTTTCTTCACTTTGCCCCCACCCGGTCATATGTATGGGTTCCAGGGAATTATAACTGTAATTAAATTCTCTAGGATAAGGAATTTTCTTTTGAAGATTTCCCGGAAGTAGTCCTGAATCGGCTTCCGGCAGAGTGATGAGTTTAAATCATCAAAGTTGCTTACAATTTCAGTTTCATTGAGTGGGGGGGGGGGCATGCCAACTCCCCTCAACCCCCTTCCTTATCAACTTCAGCGCTGCCGAAGTGAATAAAGGGATTAAACTTAAGATGGAAATCCAACTAGAAAAGGACTTCAAGTGCATTATGAGGTCTGTGAGGATAATTTGGTTTTACATTTGCTTAAGTTTTGCGTTAGTGTGTTGCGGGGAGGGGAAGGGGTGTTTGAAAACTCACATTTAATGTTGAATTCCCTTTTTTGAATTCATATTCAAACTTCTTCGTGTACATCATTCTCAGTTTTGCCAAAATTGAGCGACGAAAAATCCACCAAATGCATTCATGAATGAATGAAATCATTCCCCTTCCCCTCTCGTTCCCCCTCATTGTCAATTCCTTTCAAAACACAACAAGACACTCAAGCAATCTCGAAGCAATTTTTGGGACGGGCATTAAATTTCCGCTCAGCTCCTCGAAAGCTGACAAGCTACCTCCTGTGTCGTCTTCTTCGGTACAATTTTTCCTCATCATCACAATTCATTGTCTAAAGCATTCATATGAATGAAAAATCGTCCTTTAACAATTTCACACAAACGCACAAGGCACTTTTTCGACAGAGGATCCAGAAAGAGGCAAAAAATTGAATTCAATTTGAAACCACAAAATACGCAGATGGGTTCACTACACCCCCCCCCCCTCTCCACTCTCTTCACTCCTGCAATGGAATGTAGCACTGTGTGTGAGAAAGTCCTTCGGTTGTGAGGAGAGAATTCAAATTTTTACCCCATCTCCGGCAAGCCCGTCAAAACCCATCAACCAAACTGTTCTCATGTCATTTTTATTGAGATACACAACAAGAGATGAGCATAAAGGACGAACTCTGAAATAAAACGAGACAAAAAGGAGAAAACAGCGCCACCGCTCGCAGAGGATATAATAATAAAAATGAAAAATCCTTTTCCATGCCGCACGTAAGGCAATGTTTTGTCGCGACGCGTCAATTCGATCAGTAGGGGCCGCCAAACCAACTGCGGAGCGATACAGCTGACAATGTGACTGACTGTGCGTCGGTGTGTGTGTGTAAAAAGGATTGGATCACTTCAGTTATCCTGGAGAAAGTGAACAAAAACACTGAAAACATGAAGGAAATCGGTTAAGCTCGCGCACACGGCAAGAATGTCAACCAACAAAAGGCGAATTTATTTCGTCCTTATGTGTCCTTTTTTTGCCATCCCGTTTTTTTTTTTTTTTTGCTTCTTTCTTCGTTTTTCTTTGCCACCAAATGACAGGCTGATTTAATTTTATTCGTCATATCCTTTCTTTATACGCGTTGTCATCATCGCACATGTGGACAGAAGACAGCACGACGACTCAACCACCCGCGCACCCCCTCATTCGCCGGGTGGGAGGCGAATTGAATTTTCGTGTCGGCGACAAGGAAGAGCGGCAAAAGGAAAAAAGGGTTTCAATTAAATTGCATTATGGTTTCGTCCTTGTAGGAGTACAGGTGCTCCTTGATTGTTTGCTTCGCTGGATGGGTGTGCGTGTGTGTGTGTGAGGTTGGGCATAATAACAACCCGAATCGATTTGAAAACCATCAAGAGGACGTGAATGATTTTCTTTCGCCATTGTGACTTGAGCATATCGAAGGACAAAATTCACGAGGAGGAGGGACGGAGTGGGCGCTGTATGTTAGGGAGATCCTTAAAATTCAATTGATACACTAACATACCGTAATAGAGTAATTTGCATTCAAGCATGGATGTATATGTGTGACGGGAGAGGGAATAGAGGGGGGAGGGGTGATGGGAGGCTAATGGATTCCACTGCCACCCTAATCACAAGTTGAGTGCACACAGTCATTTCCGGGGCACACACACCCTCACTGGACGGCACAGAGCTCGTGGCAGATAACATTGAAACACTCCCTCAGGAGGGGCCCTCTTTTTGACTGTTCCTTGTCATTCTTCGCTATTCGCCGCCGTGTGTCCGCTTGGTCATTATGTAAAACAGAAGAGTGGAACTCCAATGGCAGGTCTTAACGCGGCAATTTGACTTCGAGGTGGAATACAAAGCGTACGCATGGAGATCGTGCCATATGCCTAGAGACGAGGTCTGTACTATTTGCTGAAGGTCCTTAGACTTTCATTTTGGCAGTCCTTGCCTTTAGTCAACTCAGGACGAGAAATTGGGTACATCTGGGGACATATCGTGCTTTCGGCTTCGTTAAGGCCTAGTCCACTCGAGGGATTCTCAGTCACTGAAAAAAATATTTTAGCCAATTCAAAAATGTCGAACAAATTTGGAGGAATCCACACTTTCCACGTAATTTCTGACGTTTTTGGGCATTTTCAGAAATGTTGCACATTTCAAATATTCAGAAAATCTTGGTCATCATGAAGCTAATTTTCAATCCCTGCATTTTTCAGACATTCTACGCATTTTCAGAAATTTATAGAATTTGTAGAAATTTTCGAATTTTTGGAATCAGAAATATTTTTTAAAATTTTTTGAATTTTCTGACATTTCTGAACCCTTTTAAGCGCCTTACGTTTTTTCAGTAAGTTTGCCCCTCAGAGACACCCCCTACCGACTACTGCCGGAGAATGAGTATCATCGTCATTCGATGAGTTTTGGAAATTTCCACTTTTCCTCTGCTCTTCCAATGTCAGTTTTCAGTCCTTTACATGCGTGGGTGCTGGCTCGTTAGAGAAACATCCTGAAAACGCTCCACTCGACTGCCCCGTCGAGGACGACTGTATTAAAGGTGCATAAGGGAGGACCAGTTCGCAGCGATGGCAGTGACGGTAAATCCTTTTACATAGATCTGGAGAGTTGTAGCTTATTTGCATATTGAATTTCAAAGCCAGTTCTTTGGGGTTGGGTAGACCGCATTTCCGAAATGGTTACGTTCATGCGGACTGATATGACAGGCGGTAGAGCGCTGGCTTGAGGTTTCGGTGTGTGTGTGTGTGAGAGAGTGAAAAGTCACGGTTGAGGTGCAGACACCCGAGGAAGCAACAGTGATGTGTGCTGTAGGATACCAGAGAATCGAGACTCGGTACAACTTTAAGCTTGGTGATGGCTTGCAGAAATTAAGAATATTAATGCGAGGTGTGTGGACTCACTCACATTCCCCTTCAACTGCGCCCCTTCTGGTTTCTTGGGGGTTGGCAACTTCCTGCCTCCACAGAGCACACCAGTGAGAGCCGACATTCTCCATCTACACCATCTTCTAGCGCTCTTAGCCCGTTTCCATTTGCAGCAGCCAGACCAAACGGAGTAATGGCTTTTGTGGTCGTAATAGTTAAAAGGATTTCGGGTTATTGGACGTCATTATTCAGGAGAACACGACTCTGCTTTCCCGCAGCAGCAGCAGAGTGTTTTAATATTTCACGTCACAATCTCAACGAAACACTATGAAATGCCGTTCCACCTATCAGCGGCGGCGATGCTCTGACTGGCGGATGCTTTGCCGCAAGGATGTGTCGCTTTCGCTGGTGAATTATTCAAAATCTGTCGAAATCTTTCCAGCGCTTGGCAGTACAGTCCAGGGCCGTTGAGGGGATCAACGCCCGCGATAAGCTCCGATCAAGCAGACATTCCAGCGCTCGACTTCGATTTGAAGTTCGCCGGCGAAATGAAATTATTCCTCGACCCTCTCCACTTTTTATTTTGTTCTCTTCCGGCACACAACCACCTGGAGACTTTCTCAACGACACCAGTGAAGTGGAAAAAAGCGATTTAGAGATGGATGGAGGGTGGGAACTGGTTGGAAATGGAGATGAGAATCGACTTATCGCATCCATTGTAGCTGGTATCATGTGTGTGTGCGGGGGTTTTTTTTTCTGGGTATCTTAATGTATGCATTCAATTGGAAATGGTAGCGAAAAGGATGTATACGTTACAGGAGGATACGCATTGTTTTGCAGTCAGTGACATATGTTCACGGTCGCATGGTTATCATAAAAGGATGTGTGTCTACGAGTGGTCGGGGGGGATGGGGAGGTTGGGGAGTGACTCAAAAAGTAGGCAGAGACACGTGGAAAGCACTCGAAGGGAACGCACTGAAGGATGAGGAAGTTGTCCTTTTTTTTCGGGTGTCGCTGAACGAAAGGGACAAGGGATCGACTTTGGAGACGGAGCTTGCTCGGAGTCAATGGGTTTTTGTGTTCGAATTGGTCGAGTGGAATGAAACGGGTTTGAAGTTCGGGTCTTGGTTTGATGATGACTGCTTTGAGGAAAGGGGATGCGATGGAAATCTTTTGAATTGAGTGACTTCATTCATGATTTGAGGGGGGGGGGGGGAGGGAGATGAGATATCAAATGATAATGAAAGTCGATCCTGGGATGATCCTGAAAGTCGCTGAATCACTCAGCCTTCAATCGAAAACATGTTTAGTAACTGAAGAAACAGGATCTCATTAAATGTTAGGTGACCAGACGAGATGGGGGTGGGCGCCAAACAGGGTAGGGAATGACGCACAACATCGCCCGCTACACAGCAGGACACATTTTTTTCGTAGTCAAAGACTCTGCTTACCTCGGCTTTACAGAGGTAAATGAAGACTTTGGGCTTAAGAGCCAGACAAGTAATAGAGTCATCTGTTGACAGAACAAGTTGGATGTTATGAACAGCCTTTTTTTGGCGTCTACAGGTGCAAAACTTAGACTGGCTAGTCCATGTAGAACATATGAATAATTCTACTCAGGCATGATGATCCATTGAATTGGACCCATTGGGGCAACACAACAGAGAAGTTCGTCTTTGATGGCCTCCACTGGTGGAGACTGACTATGACAACAAACTCAACTGGAAGCTTAGCATTTAAGGAAAGCCCGAAAAGCCCTGTCCCGCTGTAAGACAAGCATATGGGCGCAAAGAAAGACCTTTGTGGTTGAAGAATCTAGTTCCTCGTCGGCTGTTTTGGTCATAAAGGAGCGTGTTGTCCCAACGTTTGGACAGAGGATGCTGTCATCCTCAGGGGATCTTACTTCAAACCACAAAGTACTCCATCTTGGTCAACTACATAATAAATATGCAAAGAAAGACTTCAATTTCGCATAAATGTCAAGTTTTGAGTGTAGTAGGGGGTCGTGAAGCCGTGACTCACCACAAAAGCGTTAAGCAGCTTGATACACCTCAACCCCCCTTCTACCTACCTACCCAGTCTAGACTGTCATCAAAAAACCACCTCACCACTCACTGCCCGCCCATCCCACCGAGCAGCCCATCCTCTTCTCGAACAAAACTTTCATCAAAACAATTTCATAAAATCCAGTGAAAAGTTTCCAGTGCATCATCATCATCATCATCCTCATCGTTTGCGCTAGATGCTTCTGCCGGCCATAACTATCACCTCAAATCACTGCCACCTGGCTGCGTTTCAAATCGAACCAATCGAACTGAAACTTCTCTTCTATGCGAAAACTTCTGCCTGCACTTCGAATTGCTTCAATTGTCCCGGACTTATGAAGCAATTAATCTCTCCCCTGCGATGTCAAGCAGAGGAGGCAACGATTGAGTGCACCCCTCGGTCGCTGGGCAAATTGTCAATCGGTCGCTTTGGCTGCTCCGTGATGAGATTCAATTCGAAGTTCTGCGCCCTTCTGCGCGTTGATAATTAATTCAAGCGAAGATTGAATTGTTCCTCATAATCATCGGCGGGGCCGCGATGCCACCTCATTTGGCGCTGTCAAAAAGTCAAAAAGCCTTTTTTCCAGTTCAGTGCGCTCTGCTGGGCTTAATTAGCATTTTGAAGCGGCGTGCAGCTCACCCTCCGCCTGCTTGCGATGAAATTTATTCATTATTTACCCCGATCGTGCTCGGGAGAGATGACGGAGCAGTAGCAGCGCTGGAGCATTCCCAGCGGCGACGTGGGCTTCTTGGTCTTACATACTTTCGCCTTCGTTGGGAATGTGTGTGTTTGGTTTTTTTTTTGTGTGCATCCCAGTCGAGGTAACTTTGTCGTCCTCGTCCTTGTCCTCGAAGTCTCCGCCGTCATCGTTCTCATCATCATTACTGTGTCACTGGAAATTGGGGCGGAGTGAGGCGGTAATGCCGTATTCATCCCCGAAGCACACACAAAACCCCCATCTCCAGGGAGACGCAGACTGGCACCGGTAGCTGGCGAACAATTCCAAAGCGAGCCCAGGTTGCCAGGACCGGGGTGGTGGATGGCGCGGCGACGGCGGTGTTTGCTTGGCTGAGTCGGTGTGTAATTTGGAATTAAATGGGCCGAAAATATTCAACTTCCTCCCGCAGCAGCAGCGCCGAGACCAGGACCGGGTGCAGGTCCAAAGGAAAAATATCGACAATGCTGCCTCTCCCTCGCGGGGAGATTAAATTTATTGCTGATAATAATTTTTCGATTAAATCATGGAGTGCACAGAGTCGCTCGATCGGCCGTGGGAGAGGGGACGCGCATCAATAACTTGACGGGGCCGTGTGGGGCGGGTGGCTTAGCATTCCTTGTGAATTCAATTTTAATTTCCCAAGGACCGTCCTCCAGCTCTGTCTCTCGCACGCACTCAACTGCTGTGTCCCTCTTAAGTCCTTTGTGCAGCGCTGCTGCTCCTGCTTGCCCCCGCTGGCTGGCTAAAGACAATTGGGAGCCTCTTATTCCAGTGATACGTCCCTTTACTCTTCCCCTTTGCACCGGCGCCGCCTCCATCCACTCCTGTGTGGATTTATTTGTTTTCACTACGCAAACACAGTGATAAAGGAAAGTTTTGGAGGATTCTCTCCTTTTTTCCCGGTCGTCGCTGCTCGTTGTTCGAGGATTTTCTTCACAGGAGTTAGACGGCGTTTTTCTTTTTGCCCTGCGCTGCCTGGTTTTTGCGTCCGCTCTCCTTTGGCAGTGCACATCCTTTATTATCCTTGCCTCTAACATCCTTCGAGTGGCTATTAATAAATAATTTCTCATTTTGTTGTGAAACACGGCACACAGTGGATGGTGATAATGATGGTTGTGCTGGTGCGCTGGTCCTTCTCGGTGGTTCTCGGTGTCCGTTCGGATAAAGCCCTTGTTTGCTGCTGCTATTGCTGTCTGCCGTGCGGTTGGGGATAGGCAGCAGCTGGGGGGCGGCCCTTTGGTCCTCTGGCCTGGGTCTGGGAGCTTAGGGAGCAGATGTGAATGGGACGGCAAAGTGAAGTGAGTTGATGACGTTTATTCTTTGGTCAAATCCCGATGTTAAGCTTTCACTTCATTTCAGATTAAGACCAGATACTTGATGGCCGTGGGGCGGGGCCATTTGCCCATTCTGCTAGAGAAGGTAGAAGGAGGTCGTTTCAGTTTTGCTTTACTTATTAATAAAAAGGATTTCTTTGGGTTTTGTCAAGCGTGGGTGGGAGGGAGATTGATTTGACTGCAATGACAGGACGTTTAGAGGATGATTGTTGGATTGATAGTGAAGGGGTTAATTGAATGCCTTGGTTGTCGCTTTTTGCTCTTGAACAGAACTTGAGGTAAACATGGAGAACGCGTGAGGAGTCTAATCAAAAACGCGTGAAAAAGATTTTGTATACGTTGGTGTGGCGGAGGATGAGGACGATGCGGAGGAAGCTCTTAAGGACGTCTTTTATATAGACTGCCCATTTATAGATTTGCATTCAAAGTTATTTGCGTTAGCGTCCACAGATTGCAGTAGCCTTCAACATCAAGCTGATTAAGGAGGGAGGAAGTAATAGGGGAGTTGGAGGACATTTTCTCCCTCTTTTCAAATCCAGGGAACCTAGTCATAGAAGAGCCTAGTCATTTTGTGTGCACACCAATGTTGAGCTCAACTATTCGGTTGAAGAGTCTGAGCAAGAGCAATTTTACATCACCGAGTTCCAGTCGCATCACCAAGCCTAAGTTCCACACCGTCACAGGATCACTGAAACGTAGGTTTGTCCTTCCAGAATCTGTCCTGTAAGCATCTATCACTCTCTGATAGTGACTGAAGCTTCTACATATGTTGGCAAGTGGTGGCTTGAATCCTTGAAGTGCTTTCTTTGGGACGAAATCGGCTGGAGTTCTAGAAACGATAACATTCACTGTCAGTTGTGCTCTGTATTGTGTCCCGAATACTTGAAAAGCAATAGAGTGTTCTAAGCCGTAAGCCTCCTTGACTGGTTTTGTTTTGAGACTACCTTATGCCGGCCAGACTCTCAAGTAGAGTGGCAAGATCAACTGTCACACTTTTCAGCATTGCCTTTGCTCAGCTACTGCTACTGGGACTGCCAGGATTGCGATACTCTGTCATGGTTGCTCCGAGTTCTGTTGTCAGTTGATCCTTTTCCATCTCCATCAAGATGCCCCCTTCATAATCGCGCCCTTGATTTAGGCATAGCCAGCTTTTTCAACTTGGTCTTAGGACTTTGTCTCCTTTCTAAGGAATATCTTAAGGAATTAATGCATCTTCCGATGATTCTGTGTCTTTAAATTTCCTTGGTGGAACTTAACGATCAAATTTTTACATTTCTGTCACAGGTTTTCCTTTACAGGGTGACGCATATGTCTGACTTTTTGTATGTTCTCTCCGTTGATGACCGTTTCCTCAATGGATTCCAAACCAGCAACGAATTAGAAAAAGAACCTGTGAATTGGGTCATCATTGACGATGAATCCTTTTTTCAACGCCACCCTGTATAAATACACACATATGTATGTCATCCCAAAAATTTCCCTAAAAACTTTTTCCATTCTTACGGGCAACGTTTCGTTCAACTTTCACTCCTCAGTCCTCTTTTTGCCTCCTCTCCTCACACAGGGTGACCCAAAAGAGTTCCTCCAAAAAAAGAAGAAAATCACACGAAATTACATTTTAAGTGGAAATTGTGTATAGAGTACGCACTTGTAAAGTTGAAGGCGTTAGAAACCCATTAAAAAGTTAAAAGTCCCTGAAATAACACCTCTCACCCGTCGATATGTGCCCCCACTCCCCTCCACACAGCACAAAATGAGCAACATTTTCAGAAGAAAAGAGCACACACTCGTCCCCGCACAGAGCAAAACAATAACGAACACCAAGTTTCGGCAGTGAAAAGTTCAAACTACAATACAATACTTCAGATACGTCCTGAATACCCGCTCCTCTCTCTCTCTCCCACTCGTTCGCTCTCTACGTGTGCGAATATTATGTGCATCATAATGAAAAGCATGAAACGCGAGAAAAAGGCGAAAAATGATGAAAAAAAAAAAACGCAACAACAGCACCAACAAACAAACAAGCAAGCGAATAAAGTGTTCTTAATGACTTTTGCTTTAGTACTATAACAAGGACAACGGTAAGGACTCGCTCGCCATTCCACTCCCCGGCATCGGGACGGGGCGAAAACAACGGCGACAACGGCGATGAAAACGACAAATGAAAGCACTTAAATATCGTGAAGTGTCTCTTTTCATCCTTAAACGATTGTGTTCCTTCTCAATGGTGTGCATTGCGAACTGCATTGCATCTCATTCTCAGTCCGCCGCCCCCTCGCTCAGTTCGTTTGTCAGTCACCCGGTTCAATGATGCCCCCGTGTGTTCGCCTAGGCCGATGAAGACACCTACCATCGTCGTCACCAAGACCGCCGCCAGTGCCGTGCGTGCTATGGACAAGTGGATGGCGCTCTGGGAGGGACTACCGCGCCCACCCAACTATCCCACCCAGATGCACTTGGTGCTGTGGTGTACTTTGGCATTGCTCAAGTGTGTGTTTGCAAACATTCTGAGTCCTTGACTGTTTCTTTTCCGTTTGTGTAATTTTTTGGGTAAACACTCGGAAGTGGCACTAGTGGCAGTCATTATTATCCTGGAGGTCATAAGTTTTTGTCCCTGCACTGCAAGATACCACTTGTCGTCCGTTGTGCATTTGGGTGACACACACACACACAGAGGGAAACGGTCCAAATCCTATTCCACACGACAGCGACGAGGCCAGAATACACAGGGATCATGGGGAGCAAAAGGAGCACAGGGAGCAAATGCTTCGCGAAGTGGACAGAGATCGCGGGGTTCACAGAAAACACAGGGAATGCAGGGTACACAGGGTACACAGGGCACACAAGGCACACAGGGACTAACAGGAACGCATCCTGTAATTAAGAATTCCGTTTCCAGTAATTCAATCATTCACCCCAAGCAAGAGGAAGATTCCGGGTCGGGGGAGGGGTGAACCATTGTCACAGACATTGCAGTTTGTTTCGTTGCATCCTGCAGTCATGCGGTTACTTGGATGTCCTTTTATTCATTAATTGAGGCAACAACGAGACACAGATGCAACACGCACGCTAAGGTTACTCCGAAAACCCCCAACTCGCATTCCACCATCTGTGAGGGATGTCTGCGCGCAGCGGATTGTTGGGGGCAGAGAGAGAGGAAGAGAGTTCTCCTTTTTGCAATGCAAACAAGAGTAAAAAACGCATTTAGTTGCAATGGCGGCAGGAGGTCCGCCATCACATTCAGGACTTCGTTAATTTACCACCCCACACCGTTGTGGAGGGGCCTTTGTTCGCTCTGCGCTCTGCATAGACGCCTTCCGTCATACTCCTCCTACTCATTATTCATCTGCCTCGGCATTCAGTTCCTCTCTGTGCGAATGTGTGTGCAAATGGAAGACCGAGGGGGATGGCTTGAATTTGAAAGGCATGGAGTGTAAAAGTTTTGCCTCATTACCTAACACCAGTTTTTAGCTTGAAAAGATGCAGAGTCGAAGGAAAAAACATCATTTTTGTGCATAAAAGGATGGCGAGTGTGTGAATGCAACTGAGGACAACACCCAACAGTACCAACACTGCCGCTATGCCTGGTTGAATTCTCACACAGGATTACGTCGTGGCGGCGGAGGCGACACAAAACAGAAAAAATTTACACACACACCCACAGAAGCACACACACACAAACTCAGGAGTGCATTTGAAAAAATAAAGGACTCTGTGCATTCCTTGGCCGTGTGTTTGTTCGTTCCAAAGGCATTCATCAACAGATCCTGAATACATTGAATGAACTGCGATTCGAATTGAGTTTCAGTCTCTCTCTCTCTCTCCCCCTCTCCCTGCCCCACCCCTTGGCTTTGTGCATAAATAGGATTCATAATCTCGTTTCATAATGTAAAAGCCATCGTCATCATCATCACCATCATCATAAGCATCCTTTTCATCCGCCTCGAGTCCTCCTCACCCGTTGGTCGGTACCATTCCATTCAATGTAATGACTAAGGATGATGATAACATATCAGGAGCAGCGGCAGCATCATCATCACCACCACCATCGCCCGCCATCCAGCCGTACCTTTCTAGTTCACATGTAAACGACGACTACGACGCTGATGGCACAGTCAAGATTACCGTGGAACCTGAAAGAGTCCTGTTTTCTTTTTTGCATGCCCCTTCTCGCCATACACTGCATTCGGTCATTCATTAGGATTGAAATCCTTTTTCCTCCACCTCCGTGACGGGGAGTGCCTTGTGCAAGCCCCGAAGGAATTCAAAAACCAAAAAAAACACAGGCGGCCACCGACGGTGTGTGCGTCTGCAGCTGAATTAAAAGTTACCACGTCCGAACGAGGAGTAATCAGTTAATAGAATCATTATCGGTACGGAGAGCATTAGTGCGGCAAACTCCGTGCACGCGACTTGCATTACAACACACACATGTCCAGCTCCTGTTGCACATGTGCACCGCTCACACCCCACCCCCGCCCCGGTTTTTCGCCCCGAAATCCTGGCGCCAGGTCTCCCGGTCCTGTTCTCAGTGTAAACGGATAATTGCCACAATTTTTCGGGGTCAACTTACTTTAAATTAGTTCTCCCCTGCCACGTCTGGAGAAGGACTCTCGCCACCCTGAAAAAATAAAATCCTAGATGAACACGCTGTTATCTGTTGCACTTGGTCTGGTTCGCTTTGAGAGCACATCCTTTCCCATTAGGGGCGAGACGAAGGAATTAAAATTCGAATCCTTTTACGGGACAAGTACCAACCCCCCTGCCCCCCACTCCTCACCGACTCGATAACCGATACGTGTTAGGTAAAAGCCACACATGTGGCTATATCTCCACACCGTGTGTGTGTGTGTGTGTGTGTGACGGGTGGTGCGGCGTGTGAAACGATGCAACCCGGAGCTTTATCCTCTAATGAATAATCGATTTGCCAAAGGATTTATATCCTGGCTAAGGGGGGCGAGAGAGAGGGAGAGCAGGACGGTAGCGAAAAAAAGGGTGTGCAGTCGCATTTGGCTGAAAAACAGTCAAAAACGCTGAACCGCATCGGAACCCCTAGTACCCAGGACGAAGACCGACAAACACGGACGTGCAGCACAAAAAAAAAGGACGAAAGCAATTCGTTATGGATTTAAATTTTTCCACTCCGAGTGTGAGACTACAGAGAGGTGTCTACCAGGAGTAGCAATATAATCCATAAAGGGTGTTAATGGAATTATAGATCTCTCTCTCTCTCTCTCACCCTCTCTCTCTCAGAATCCTGCAAAAAAAAAAAGTAGGAAACATTTGACCGATGAAAACGGAATTATGACGGAAGAGGTTCAAATTGGCGGCGATGGGGGATGGTGTCATGACTCGTGGAAAATTCAGTGGTAAAGGGAAATCCTAGATTGATGACGTGACAGATTTTAGTCGGATTAGTATGATGATGGTGGTAACGATGAGTCCTGCCACTATCGCTGCCGCAGGGGTTGACACGCTCGAGGGATGTGGAAGTTCATTAGCGTTTGAAGATTGATTTGACTTGTACAACGCTCCGTGTTAATGTGCACGATGGGCGAGTGAAGAGGCGGGGGGTTTGGGCAGGCATGGGAATGGATTTTCGGTGATTGTATGTGGGTTTCCAGTTTCCATAGCAGTTTCCAGCGATTGTTAGAAGCTTTTGTGTGGGATTTCAAATGGATTACCGGCCGGGTATTGGTTGTTAAGTCGTTACATCGCCACTAGGTGAAATCAAATGCTGCTCGCTGATCAATGGATGGATGGATTGGAATTTATGCCTGATTAAGGGGTCATTGACTTGTGCGGATAAAATTTCTATCATTTAAGGGAAGCGACTAGTCGTGTTTACTGTGGAGTTTCCT
This sequence comes from Eristalinus sepulchralis, assembly GCA_944738645.1. Taxonomy (NCBI): domain Eukaryota; kingdom Metazoa; phylum Arthropoda; class Insecta; order Diptera; family Syrphidae; genus Eristalinus; species Eristalinus sepulchralis. Next base: position 2,038,758 of record OX122885.1, on the reverse strand, counting down.
CTTTAATGGGAGTCCTGGACTCGGGAAGGTGGTACCAGGTAAGTTTCCATACTGACTTCACGAAGAATCAGGTTTCGTTGTACTGCTGACGCATTGCTCGTTAAATTTACACCTCCTCACGAGAATCTCCGTCTTTACCTTGAAGTGGGTGCAGCTGTCTACACCTTCTAATCAGTTGAAGACGTTTCAAGCACTTGCACAGTCTAATGTAAAATTTAAGAGGTGAATCTGTGCCTAGATGGCATCTCCCTTCAGTTCCGACGCGTTTGTAATGCATTCTGACCGAAAAGTCGTTGGGCGCCATCTTTTCGGACTTTCTCTTCTTTCTCCACTCATTGCGTGCAGGTTGAGGAGACTAGACCATCCTGTATCAGCCCTTGGAAACTTGACAGGGCTAGATGGGGCAGTATGAGGTGACCTTGCCTCTCATTGTTTACCCAGGCAAGCTGCCTGGATCCAGGTCCGAAGTGGTTCGGTTCGTAGTGGTTCGACCTTCCCTTTCTGCCCAGGAAATTGTCACTGATCATTTGAAGGTTGCATATGAGAAGGCACAGGGAGTTGAGCTGGTGCCCAGATTCAGCAGTATGACGAGAGAGAACTCGTGCTCCTCCATAAGTCGCAGATTTGACCAAGATCAGACCAGGGAGCCTCATTGCCTGATTTGTACCGAATTCTGAAGCCTTTTGTGTATCGCCTCTTTGGCACCGACTATCCTCCTCTATCTCTCCACAGAGAAAAAAGCTTGACGTCCATAGCTCAATTCCTTGCCTTCAATCATGGATTCCAAAGCGTCGGAGTCATCTCATCACATACAACACGAAAGTTGCTCAGAATTTCAAAGGAATCCAACACCAATCGTCGTCCACCAGTCTGCAATCCTCCTCCCCCAAAGCATCATGTATCTGAATTATATCCACTCCCCCCCCCCCCCCCTATCCACCCTGTCCAAACCCATCTAACCGTCCACTTTATTTTTCGATTAAGGCATCGTTTTCCATCCAGATAATACAGCCCTGAGTATCCACAATTGGCTTATTCATAAGCAACTTCTGTGTGTCGGACACAGAGCCCTATTGGGAGTAAAAGTTGAAATCCTTCTTTCTTCGTTGCCGTCGTTCTTTCTACTCGACTTCTAGTCTGCGCGCCAAAGCCTGCCGCCCATCTCGCCCCGTGGCCGAGCAGACACTCGAACACAGCACAGAGGAGGAGGCGGTGCCCCCGCTCGAAAATGTATACAAAATTCAGAAAATTGCTTGCCTTTTAATGCGCTTTATGTGACCCCCCCCACACACACACACACCCGACTATCAGGACCATAGCCGGATCCTTCTTACTTTTGTTCCATCAGCTCACCCCAGACTGTGATTATACTAGTGCCTTGCCCGTCGTCGGGACCTTCGTAGTTTTGTTGCTGACGACATTTTTATTCCTCGAACGATGATATCCTTTGGTCAAAGGATAATATCATCATATTCTCCTCCCTACTCGCATCATGCATGAATATGAGAGCGTAACTCACCACTTTCTCGTACCCGTGCACATCCTATTATGTGCTCCAAGCCGGAGACAAAATCCAATTGCACTGCCGACGACGACAACGCCGAGGAGGACACCAACATCATCCCACTTAACTTACTCACTTATGATAATGTCTTCATCGGAGTAGATCCTGTTGCAGGGGCTGGCGATGCGCAGGGCGATTGCGATGACGACGACGACGACGACGACGATGAGTGGGTGTCTCAGCGATTCTGTGCAGAAGGAAGAAAAATGCTTCTTATCCTTTGAGCGTACACTACATGCGAAGACAATGTTACCGGGATCCATATCAATTGGATCATATTTCATATAACGGCCAGTTTGCATATATCCTGTGCATCCTTCATCGTAATCGTCGTCCTCATCGCATCCTCGTTGTCGTTGTCGCTGTTCTTACACCCCATCACGGCATTGTTCAGTCTGATATTCAGATTAGAAGTTGAAGTAAATTTTTGCTCCTCCCCTCCGCATCGGTCGGTGGCACGATGTGCAAGGATAAGCGAAAGGAGATAACGCGCCAGCTTAAGTTTATCATTTTCCAGAGAAACACCACGGCGGTGCACGAGTGTACGAAAGAAACACTCTTGTTTAGCATAAGGATGCAAGGACTTCACTTGTAATTTATACGCGTGCCACTGATGTAATCTTTAGTGCCTACGGTGTGCGGTGTCGGTGTCTGTCTGTGTGTGTGTGTGTGGGCTTTGCGCTCTATGTTAAGACATCGATGGGGCTTTATGCGAAAATGAAAATGTATGTGGTGTTCGTCGTGGTTTTGTTCCTCCTCCGGTGGAACAATACTGCGGGCCTGCGGAGGATGAGGCGAAGAACGGATTAGTTTTGTGACCCAAATAAGCTGCTGCTGCTGAGCTATTACGCCATAAGCTGCATTCCGTTCTCACATATAAATTCCCCCCACACGCACGAACCACCTTCACCGACAGCAGTGGCGGCCCCAAAAAAAAAGGAAAACAAAAAACAGGAACTGCATTTAAAAAATCTTCAAAACAAAGTTTCAAGTTTTGCGGGGAGGTGGTATGTGGTGCGCTGAAGAAGTGATGCTCTATCGCAGTTGTCCCCATCACTTTCCCAGAGCACAACCACTTTGGGAACTCACATTTGAAATGTCCTTAAAACAAGGACACCAACAGCAGCAGCACCCATCTCTCACATGAATTGCTCTGCTCTGCAGCATGCTCCTGCTTCTCCGCCGATTCCGATGCACGGGATGGGATAAAACAAAACCAGGACAGTTACTCTGAACACTGAAGAGAGAGGACGAAGAGAACACAATTACACGACGCCACACACTGGTTGGAGCTTCATTTGCAGTTGTTGCACATGAGGAGCGACGGATTCATTGCTCGCCACGCCGGAACACCTCGTGCCGTCCTGCAAGCACACCAGCTCGCGCGCCCACAAGCCCGCAATGATGACAATTTAAAGTGGAACGGCATCTCCTGGAACGCATAGCAGTCATAAATCATATTTTGCTCCAACGTCCCGTACAAACCCTGAGCCATGATTTATTGCCGAGTGACACTCGCTCTCTCTCTCTGTCTTTGGCGGCCCGGGATGCTCTCCTACCTGGGCTAAAGTGACTGCTAGCTTGAGCGCTCGAACATCCTTCGAGGGATGTGTGTGCAGGGACACACAGCATCAACTGTGAAGAATATGTTGTGCTCCTTGCAGTTGAACAATTGTTTTCGGTTTCCTTCCTGTCTTCGTGCCTTTTTCTGCTTGCTAGGATGGGGGATGGTTCACTAAAACTCGCTTCATAAAGATGACATGGAAATTAAATCTAAACACACCCGGTGCGCAGCGGCGAATTTATTGCAACCTGCACCGAAAGGGGATATCCTTGGAGCCCTGGTGTTCTCCTCCGCGTGCGTGCTATTAATCTGCAGTGAGCTGCAGAAAGGCATGGGTGAGCGTCCGCGTGGGGGTTGAGTGGGGCGAGGGGGGCGGTTGCCTGACTAATTGAAATTTGTTGAATATGCATTCCGCGGAGCGCGATGGCATCACGACGAGTGCACCGCAAAACGTATCAAGTTTTCGACTGATTTTGACAAACGATGGGCAGGCATGCCCTCTGATGGGTGATGATGAGGGTTTTTGTGCGCTCTCTCAGAGCCGCGCGCATTTCGCTCCACGAACGTCTTGAGAGATGAAGCTGCCGCAGCTGATGGGGATGATGATGATGATGCGACACGGAACGTCTGGGTTCTGGAGGTTGCAACCTGTGCGTCGTGTGTGTGTGTGTGTGTGTGTGTAGTGGGACTTTGACAAATAATGATGAACGGTTGCTTGATGATGTTGTCAAGGCATTAGCGCGAGATTGTGTCTGTTGGCATGCAAATGGAATTGAATGTCTGAACCGACTGACAAGGTTTTAATGATGTGCGGGCTGGGAATGGCTTTGAAGGAGTGATGGGGCGTTTGAAGTGAATTGGTTGAAATTTGCCGGTTTTTATGTAAACTTAAAAAGCCAGACCAGATGGAGCTCATGTCTCACTTCAGATGTGATCACTCAGCCTTCCTGAGAAACATACTTTCATCCCAGAGCTTGATGACACACTCACTTGGTGCCAATGAACTGCCCACCAGATGGGGCTTCCCGCTTTTATGTCGGGTTTGTTGGCTACGCGCTGACTGCTGCTGCCACACAGTCACAAATTTTATCCATAAAACGCATGGAATTCAAATTTCTACTGAAAATTCAATTCCACAAGACAACACAGAACATTAATCGCAGATTTGACTGTCCAACTGTCTCAACAACCACAAATTCCATCCCGAACGCTGACAGACTGCGGCACTGTACGTCAGTAATAAAATCATCCCCAAACCTGATGGTACAATAGTTTACGTTTCAGGACTTCACAGCATGTTTCAAAAATTCACACTTGTCCGACAAACATGCTTCCTTCATCATCGTTCCAGCTATTTTCATTCAAGTGAACGTGCCATGAGATTATTTTTCCAGTAAGACCGCTGTCACCACTTTTAATTACCGCGCACATCCCCTGCAACAATTAAAGCCGTCACTCGATCCATTAAAATCACGCGCTCATAAAAGGACATACACAGATGTCTGCCCAGCCATAAAGCTATTTTGAAAAACGACTTCCCCCCCCCCTCCGCCACTCACTCAGTGGCACCATCGCCCCGGTTCCGCCACCACCACGGTTCGGCGCGCCTCACTCATTCACTTCCATTCGAGGCCTCGTTCCTCGTAAAACTTTCAACACTTTTCCGATATCTCGAGGGGCGAATTTAAGGCCTCCTCTCCCCTTCCCCCCTCCCCCCAACACTCCTGGGTAATCATATCTCCGTGCCCAAGGGCAATCACCACCACCATCCGCAGAGTGGTGGCGGATGGTCCTCCTCCCGAGGCGGCCGGCACCAAAAGAAGCCCCAAATCGGATTTTCCATTAAAGATTTCGGTTCGGTCTATTTTGAAAATCGGTTTTCCTTTCCCCAAATCGGACACGGGAAATTCCACTCAACTGTGTAGCGCTGTGCTCTGCGCTCCTTCCTACTTCTCTCATTTACGAGGTGTCACAAGATTGCTCCTGCCATCCCCCGCTCATATGTAAATCCATTAGGAACGAGCCGCGTCGCAACCCCTTTTGCAGGGCGGCAATAAAAATTAATTAACACCACACCAGCATTGATGATGGCGAGGGAGGGCAGCAGCAGCAGAGACGGCAGACTATTTTTAGCCAGCCATCTCTGTGCCTCCTCGGGTGTGAACGGCAGCGTGTGCTTTCATCTGAAGACTAACACGTGCATTTGCTGGTGGCTACGAGATGAGTTTTATTTTTTTTTTTTGTTTTAGCAGGAAAAAATATCACTTTCGGGTGGATGATGTCGAAAGTGGCCTTTTGCTCTTGGACGAGCTGGAGCGACGGCGAAAATATTTTAAGAACTCCCCTCTGGCCCGGTGCCCGCAGAGCAGTGTGACGTGGCCATGCACACACGCACACATGTCCGTTACCTGTTGTGCAGCCAACCGTGGTGAACTTTGATGCGTCGAGTGTCCCCCGGGCGGAGCTCGTGTCTAAAACGGTGGAAACTCATTTGATTTTTGACATTTACCGCGACACCATCAGGCACCGAGCAACGCAATAAATTTGGACAGATGTCATTAGCTTTAGACGCTTGTTGTCGTTTTGTCGTTGTTTGTCTTGAAATAGGTCACACACGCGACGCACTCGTTGTCAGGGAGTTTCTTTTTTTAGGGCGCAACTTATTAGCCCGTGACGGAAGGTGTGACAGATTTAAGAGAAAGGATTCTCCACGGATCAGGGGGAACGGACTTTATTTGATTGCAGATTGCAGCGGTTGTGACACCTTGTGGTTGATGTCTCCAAGGGGTCGTCAATACTCCTCTCAGTTGTGATGTGTTGTGACTGGAATGGATGTCAATGGTCACATAAATTTTCTGATTTGTTGAATGGATGAAAATCGGGTCGACAACGATGTGAGTCCACAAACTGTTCCCTAATCGATAGACTCGGCAAATTGTTTTCATTTCTTTTGGGGGGTTTAAATTCATCTCCCTGCGGTGCACCCAACTCCCCCAAAAATGCATTGAGTCCGCCAAATGCAATTTTCGAAAATGTCCATCCTCGTTTATGGCACACAATGAAATCTAATTTCACTCAGAAAAACATTGAAATTCTATTATGCCCCCCTAATGAGCACATCAGCCTCAAAATAGACATTCAAAGCACAGATACGGTCCAACAAGGATTCAAATTTCGAACAAAAACGCAATTCAATACTTTATTACATCACTAATTATGTTTGCACTGCACCTGGAGAAATGACTTTTCATTCCCAGGATGATGGGAGGGGGGGGGGGGGGGCAACTTCCACCCCGGCAGCCATTTAATTTAAATTAAGTTTTATTCGCAACAATTTACAATGGACTGTCGCAAAAACGGCGGCATCGGCGGCGGCGTAAAAATTGACGAAACAAAATGCCGCGCTCGATCGTTTCCAATTATTTGCATCTGCAGGGTGTCAACTTTTTAATTTGTGAAATTTCCCAATGCGCAAAAATCTGCCGGCCCAAAAAAAAACTCATCTGAATTTTTAATGCCAGCTCTTTTCAAAAACACAAAAAAAACGACGCTCCGGGCCACCCTCCCCAAGCCTGGCAATTGTCAATATTTTGACACAACACTGCCACCGGATGAAGTGGGGCTGCACCTCACAAACTACCGCTATGCGTGGCGATGGCACGGGATGGGCGCATAATTAGATGTGCATATTTTATGATTGAAAGAGTAAACTTTTCCAGTTTACACGAAAAAAAGTAGCTCGAAAAAAATTGCATCAGTTGAATTTTCATGCAAAAATTTAAATGCAAAATTTTGCGTTTGGCATTTAACAGATGCGGAACGGGGCGGGGTGGCGGTAATATGGGATTCATTTGAACACTAATTAGATAATTAATGTAGGATTAGAATGAATTGAATGTCGATACGTGCGCGCTCTAGGATGACAATGGCGCACGAACGTAGGCTCTCAATGAATGGAATTCCGGTGAAAAACGAATGAATATTTAAAACGGATTAAAATGAATGAGTTGATTTGTGAACAGTGCGACAGGCTGCCGCTGGGTGGAGGGGCGCAACAGCAAATATTGACATAAGGAATTTTTGTTTTGAATTATTTTCTGGGAAAATAGAGACACAGTTTTGGACGGGCAAAAAAATTGCTAACCAACGATGAGCGGCGTTTTTATTTTGATAACTACAGTCGATCAAAAAAGAAATCGGACATACACCTATTTTCACCTACAAACCACAAAATACAACAAAAAAATAACTCAATCAATTAATGTTTATAGTTCTCTTAAAGTTTGTATTATGAGCTCTTAATAAACAATAAACAAAAGTTAATTCATTAATACACATTGGTTGCAGCACAGTTTGAAAATATATTTCTTAAAAGACACCTCAAAAAAGAAATCGGACACTTGGCAATATTGAACTCCCATTCAATTTTTCCTATATTTATTATTAAAAATGCGCTTCTTTTATTTGCCGTTACTCATTCGTTATCTCAGTTGCAACGAAAATATATTCAATTTGTAAAATTTAATCAACATGGATAGACGTCGCGGTTACACATCCATAGAACTACGGGAAATAGTTGTTAAACATTTTAAAGAAGGTAAATCTGTGCGCGATATTGCGAAAATAGTAAAAAGAAGTCACTCTACAGTAGGAGATATCATAAAAAGATATAAAACTTTTGATAACATCCAAAATTTACCGAAGTCTGGAAGACCAAAAATATTTACTGCGGCAGACGAGCGCTGGCTTGTACAGCAGGTTAAGAAAAACCCACAACTAAGTGCACCGAAATTGACTGTAGAGGTAAAAAGCTATTTACAAAAAGATGTTCATCCGGAAACCGTGAGAATCGTGTTGAGAAAAATTAATCTCCATGGAAGAGTCGGCCGAAAAAAAACCATACATTAGCAAGAAGAACCAAATAAAAAGAAAAGACTTTGTTAGGCAACATCAAAACAAAGATTTTTCTTTTTGGAAACGTGTTTTGTTCTCAGACGAAAGTAAATTTAACTTATTTCGATCTGATGGACAAACAAATGTGTGGAGAAAACCAAACGAGGAGCTAAGGCAAAGAAATCTAAGACCAACTGTTAAACATGGCGGGGGCTCAGTTATGGTTTGGGGTTGCATGTCCGCGGCTGGACCAGGGAATTTTGTTTTTATCAATGGAAACATGGATCAATACAAGTACATAAACATTTTAAAAGATAATCTGAACCAAAGTGCTCAAAAATTGGGAATAAGGAATGAATACCACTTTTACCAAGACAATGACCCCAAGCACAAAGCTCTCAACACACGTATGTGGCTCTTGTATAACTGTCCGAATGTGCTCGAAACGCCACCACAATCACCAGACTTAAATGTCATTGAACACCTGTGGAGCTACTTAGAGATTCAGTTGAAAAACTACTCCATTTCAAGCAAAAGGGACTTAGAACACGCCTTAGAAACGGAATGGGACAAAATACCAGTATCATTCTGTGAAAAATTGGTGAAATCGATGCCAAACAGGTTGAATGCGGTGAAAAGAAACAAAGGACTACCTTCTAAGTATTAACTTTTTTTTGTTCTTTTATTTGTTAAGTTATATAACCAAGTGTCCGATTTCTTTTTTGATGTGTCTTTTAAGAAATATATTTTCAAACTGTGCTGAAACCAATGTGTATTAATGAATTAACTTTTGTTTATTGTTTATTAAGAGCTCATAATACAAACTTTAAAAAAAAGTATAAACATTAATTGATTGAGTTATTTTTTTGTTGTATTTTGTGGTTTGTAGGTGAAAATAGGTGTATGTCCGATTTCTTTTTTGATCAACTGTAAATGCTGGAATAACGAGGTTTTGTTGGGCTGAGCAGAGACAAGGGATTTCGATAATTGACCCGTGGTCATGCAGGATTTGTATCAAAGTCACAGTTTGGGCACATGCTCTTCGACAGTGTAGATTTTTGAGAGCAAATTGTCTTGGATTGCCCCAAGACGTAGAGGATCAAAGCAAGGAGCTCATTAGTTTGGATGATCTTTTATGGAATCGTGTCTCCAATATCCTCGGAAACGAAAACGGGTCACAGACTGGTGGCTTTCAAATCTAATTGCAGAAATTAAAGTGCAAACACAATATCTCGTTCCCTTACCACTAGCCCTCAGTTTCAATCCCTGTCTGCCGCCTTATGCATTTTTCTTCTGTCGCGATCCTCTGGAGATCAATATCCCATCAAAGCTTCTACCGTGCTTCTTTGTAGCAATCCTCCGTGCTGTTACTTTATCCCAGTTTCTAATATAGGCTTCTAATGTGTTTCTCTGAATAGAATTTGGTATCTCGGCTTCTATCGACCGATCCTCTGTCACGATCCTTTTCATAGACATCCCTCATTCTGCTCTATCTCAACATTTGTCATTCAACTTTACCTTTTCTCAGTATTCTCTGTTGTATTCCTCAGATGCGGTTCTCTGTGACGATTCTCCATCTATGTCATGACCTTCATCTCAGTCCACAGTGTTAGCCTTCCTTAATGGTCCACTGTACCAAATATTTTACACAATGTTCTCCAAGATGTTCCAGTTTTGATTCTACCTCGCACATCTTCTGTCATCTCCTGTGGAGTCCTTGTGCTGATCACCGATCATCAATCGCAGTCCACAAATGCAGAACACTCAGTCACCTTCCTCTATCCTTAGTTGTCATCGCAGTGTACAAATGCAGTTCTCTTGTCGCACCCTTGTTCCATGTAGCTACTCATAGATGTCTATTGTCGAGATAAGTATACCCAGATCCTTTACCAAAGTTCACTCAATCCTTTAGAGGGGCCTTCCATTGCAGCCCTTCATCCCATTCTTTCAACTCAACTTCTCCTCCCACTGTCCTCCAATCCAATCCTTCCTCCTAGTCACTTCTTCGTCGCTAGATTGTATCGCAGTTTTTTGTCGCGATCTCCTTTCGTAGCTTCAACTTCTGCCTCAATCCTATAACGTGATTTTTTCACCGAAATTTTTGATGCGCATCCGTTGCTACCGTCCACTGCTGTTTGAACATCTCCCTCAGTTAGGGTCTTCTTCCACCATCTTCTGACGCACTGTCTGAAGCGATTCCTTGTCGTAGTTTTCGTCACATCCCCTCTACGCACTGATCGCAAGCAAAGTTCGGTGGCAGACTGTACCACGATCATCTGTCGATCGTCAATCGAGAATCACTGAGTCTAGGCACTACCGAGATCCCATGTCGGGTAGGTTTTCTGCGATGCTTTGCTGCAATCCTCTGATGAAGTTTTTTTCTAATCATGGGTTATATGGGGAAGACCTCTGTAGTGATCCTTTGTCGTGTTCGTCTTCCATTTACGACAACCCTAAGATCTTAAACATGCCCATGACCCTTTGCATCAATAAAACCCTCCGATCCTCTGTCTTGATGAGCTCCTTCGATGTACTGAAGCGGTTTTCCACTGCATTCACCTTACGGCGTCCTCTGGCAAGGTCTTCTGTCGGAATTTTATGTCAGGACTTAAAAATTTTTTTGCCATTTCTTGTCAAAGTTTCTATTCCAATCGTCTCAGGCATTTGACCAGAAATCCCTCATTAAAATACAGAATCAGATTCGCTTCCTACTCACCATATCATTTGAGGGTCATTGCACTTTCCCACTGAGCTCTTGAATATTCCAAGGATGTCAATATGATTTCCAAGGACATGAACTCCTCTTCATCATTTTTTGCCAAAGTTCAACAACTAAAGGCGAAATTCGTGTACATCGCAGTTGACCTCTCCACCCGTTCGCAGAAGCCATTCAGACCACCACCACCCACGACTCTTCTTCAATCTCAATTTCATTCACCACACCTCTCAATGGAGTACCGAAAAACAATTTCCTTCACTTCACAACCAGCAAAACCAATCGAACACGTGTGCACCTTAACCGGTTGCGTAAGTTCCTGCCGAAGATTGAAAGCAAAAAGAAAACCGAAACGAACTCAAATTTCTAAAGGACAAAACCCTGGAAACCCATACACGTGCCCACTTCCACCCCCAATCCACCACCTCGCAGGGAAAGTCAGAAAAATTAAATTGCCAACAAAGATTAATCCCACGCCCTCTTGTCGACTCACTGGGGGGATGCAGACGCAAACACAAAAAAAAAAAAAAGCTGAAATATAATAAGAATTGTCGTATAAAACCCCATCGACAGGTCTACACATACGGAACCATCCCCAGCCCCCCCCCCCCCCCCCCCCAGACACACACACACACGGAGTCCCAGCAGAGGATAACTATATTGCGGAACAATGAAACAGAACGACATTGTGACATTTGCCTAGCTCCCAGGGCCGAGTATATCCATTGTGTCGGCGCCAGAGCAGGTCAGACAGATGCGGCTAGACGAGGACGAAGAAAGGACGAAAGTCCTTATATGCCCTCAGGTGATTTCAGCACTGCTTAAAATCTTAAAACTTCTCAATTATGGCGAGGGAAAGCACTCTGCCGGAGAGTGCGCGCGCCTGTAGCCAACCGTGCCGGAGGCAACAAGCTGAACTGTGCTCGCTCCTAAACCCCCCTTGCCACCATTCCACCCCTGGCGGCAACTTGCATTTGTCTGGGGGGAAGACTACACTGAAACATGTATCGTTCGCCGACCGTATCGTATTTACAATAATAATAATTATTCGGACCCATTCCCAGTGCAGAACGACCCCCCCCCCCCCCCCCAAGGTGTACACAGCTCCCTGCATGCAAAGATAAGGAAGGACTTTTCGCATATTTTATCCTGTCGTTGAAGGAACTACCGTGCCTAGGGTGGCCGATGACGACGACTACCACGACGACAAGGACTGCAGATCCTCGCATGCCGTGCCGAGCAGGTGACTCTGCAGAGCTCCTTATCTCATGCATTGACTAGCAAACGACATTTAGGACGAACGACAGAGTTTTATTCTGCGTGCTCAGTGCTCTGTCGATGCTTTTCTTTTCCTGCACACATCCCGAGCATGTCCCGTCCGTTGTTCGCTGGATTGTTGCATTTCTACGGGGCGTTCTCGGTGTGTCTCTGGCGCAGATTGAACTTCTGAATTATTGTGTCATACAGTCATAGAAACAACGATACTATGAAACCGACTTCCGACCGACCCCTCAGCTCTTTGCATGCGAGAATTCACAAAGTTTTCGTTGTCGTCGTCGTCGTCGTCCTGCTAGAGTGCTTCACTCCTCATGCACGCGTGTAACCTTTTGTCTTGCCAACGGTGCTCTGACACTGGATGAGGGAGTAAGATGTGGCAAAATGTGGACGGCTCCTTCGGGCGCAATCACTGAACGGGTTACGTGTGAATTTATGTGTTATTGGTGTTTGACACTTAAGGCTTTTATGGGGCTTTGCGGCATTATCGTGACTTTTAAGTGATTGACCGAGTTTTTCGGGTGATTATGTTGAAAGCTTGGCGATGGCATTGTGATGGGTTCCTGATTGAGATTAACGGGGGCATCGACCCTTTTGTAGATCTATTGTTCAGTGAGAGATGGGTTTCCAAATCTACGAAGAGAACCTTTAGGACCCTTGCTATGGAAAATTTTCCCAGTTCCAGTTCAAGATAATCGCAGACTCTAGGGATCGACAGATATGGACCACAGCCACTGTAGTGTTACAGACCAATGCGTCGTCTCATGTTAATAACGTCTCAAGTTCTGGTTGTTGTGACACGGCGGGCAGCCTCACTTAGAGCTGCCGCACAGTGAGTTTCGCAACCACCTAAAGGACGCCAAAGTCGTTATCACTGCGAAGGGAAAGTGTATTTAAGAGGCATCTGCTCTGAAGCTGGCTGGACCAGATAACTGCCCACAAAGTCAGTAGATTTGTATATTGTTTCAAGCCAGCCAAAGCCCCAGTGAGCCCAAAAGTCTTCGGCTCCAAAGACTCCAAAAACAAGCAACTTCGACACGGACTACAGCGGCTAAGCTGGCTCAACATATTCAACTGGATCCAAGCCAATGACTGTGCCATCAAGAGGGCAAAACGCCATCAGTAGAAAGGGGAACATACTCCTCAGCCTGACCCCAACCGAAGTTGCGTTCACAACGCCGTTCCCAGTTGATGGGAGAACTTCAGATTCAGCCTCTGCTCAACTGAAGCTGATCAAGACCAAAACTACTCAAGACTAGGAACATCTTGGTAACTCTGATCTCGAGTATCAGCCTGCAATGAATGACAGTGCATCGGACAAGAGCTGCGACAATAAATGTCTAGAACGTGTCGAACTAAGACCAGTCTGCACTAACCAACGACGATACTCCCACCACAAGGAGGCCTGCCGCACGGTCGGGCTGAAATCTAAGTTCCCGTGGGTTGCGGACCTCCCGTGGCACCAGATATAGCCTCTCTTGAAGCTGTCACGGATAGTCACTTGACTGACCTTCAAAACCCGGGCCTGGTAGCCGCCATTCCGGCTCCAAATGGTATACACTATTAATTTGGCTACGGATGTGATGTTGAATCAAGTGACTCATAAATTCAATCCCATCATCTGGATGCCAGAGAACAGCATAAACAACGAATGTATTGAGGCCTCAGTCAGTTTGACTCACTGCTCAAGTCTGCGAAAAACCGAGTGGCAGCCAAATTCAGCAGTAGACCATATCCTGGATGGCTCAGACCGTCTTTCAGAGACCCGACAGCTGTCAAGCTCCTCAAATTAAAAAAATCCAAAGAACCAAAGAGTCTGCCACTTGCATGTCAGTGCTGCAACGTCCCCGAACAGAAGCTCATTAAACGGCACCAAAAATCTCCCCCCAAAGTGTTGCTGGAATTAATGACACCCACCCGCGTCTTCCACTCATCCTCGTCCGTGAAACAGTGAACCAACAGCTGCGCCATTATTCACCGACCTTGAGTGTATTGAATCAACGAATAATTACGAGAATGGAAATTAAATTTTTTTTCTGAAATTCCCCTGCCCCGCCACACACCACCCACCACCCCGCAAACAGAATAAAGACGAGAGATGTCATTAAAATACCTTTACAGGAGTAATTGTCGTCGTCGCGCACAGGTAATTCCTTTCGGTTGCGTTTTAAAATCGTCGCACGCTTGCTTTTTTTTCATCCTTTTCGAGTGAAACAATTTTAATTTTAAAACCTCCTCCCACCCCCTCCCCTTCACCCCATCCACAGCGGCCACGTTTCACTTGTAATTACATTCTGCCCGACCATATGACATCCAATCCTATCCCCCTGAGATGGTGAGCTCATATCAACCCTCCCCCGTCCACCTCACTTACAATTGCATTGTAAATTTTAATTTATTTTCCACCATCGCGCACAAAGCGAGCGACATCAGAAGAAAGGACGAAGAACAAACGTTAAAAATGAAAGATGCGTGCATACAACGCGGATTTTATTTATGCTCCTTAATTTGTACGTACCCACCTTTCGCTTCTGCACTACACTCCACACATTAAGGACATCATCTACACCACCGCCGTCTCGTCGACGCCCCTTTCCATCGTCCCCCCTCCCCCGCAGAGGTCTGAAGAGCTCAAGCAGTCACATCAAGGAGGGCACACCGCTTACACCGGCTACCGGCGAACAATAGTATGCGAGGGCCATCTATCTTAGACTACTTTGCCATTTTTAACTTCTTTCCATACACTCGTCGCACAATTCAAATTCACCCTCGTCCGCCGTTGCTGAAGCATGAACCTGGCTCGATGAGGCACTACGACAATGGCAGCGGCAACGACAACGACAACGACAACGACATATTAAAAAACATTAACGTCCTCCTTCCCCTCACACCCCTGCTTGACAGCAGCGCGGCAAGCAATTGCAACAAAGGAGCAGCAAGGACGATGGCATACAATCCAACACACACAGAAGTCCACAGGCTGAAATCAAAACAATAAATTTTCAAAATTGAAACGCATTCTGACACAAGGACTCGTCTGCGACTGCAAAGGAAACGCTCGCGAAGGGGAGAGGGGGAGAGTTTATCATTTCGAGAATCCTGCCAAATGCCATTAGTCGACTAATTGCTGCGCTAAGACGTTGCCGACGACGATGCCGCCGCCGCCACGGACGCGACGAAGGACTCACCTGGAAAAAGAAGTCCCATTTGGGGCATGGGGGGGGGGGGGGGGAAGGGTGAAAGTATGTGTTTTCCTCTCGTTTTCTTAGACAATAAATTTTCGACAGCAGCGCGAACGAATGTGTATCCAGCGGCGTTATCCTTCGACTGCAGCTGACTGCGGGGTCGGTCGTAAAACGTCCCAGTGAAAGCGAAGAAGTTACACAAAGCAAAAAAAAAGAAGGATACACGCGGAGATGAGGAATTGAAATGGCCATAGCGCGTGATGTCCTGAAGTTACCTTTTTGATTGAGGCTAACACACACACACACACACACGCGCGCATACGCCTGCAGAAAGGACACCATCCCGCGGCATTTCAGGTGAAATCCGAATCACGAACTGGAATGGGGTTGAAGTTTGAAGGATCCGCCGGATTGAGAGTATTCACAGAATTCACAGGATTCACCAGATTCGTTGCGGATCCTGTCTCACAGTGACATCGCTTGTGGCCAACTGGTGTCCATATCCGGCTGTCTGTTCACCCCGTTGTCCTCGAGGGTAATTGTTTGGTTAGACAGGGTGGATTCCATTTGCACCTTTTTTTTTCCCCTTGCATTCGTGGGGTGACTTGATGCTGCATTCCAAGAGACTGCGAATGGAAGGGCGATGAGGCGATGAGGAACGGCAAATTGGGGGACGAGACGAACCTTTACACCTTGACGAATCCGCAGACGCGGCAAGTAATGCGAAAACCCAACCGTAAAAAGGATTCGTGATTCGACTTTAATTAAAACAATTCGCGGGATTTTTTCACGATTCTGTCTCATCCTTCGCGTGGATGTTTTCACGTCACATTCTGCTGCTGCTGCTGTGTTGATGTCAGAATGTCCATAGACAGGGAGGAGAAATATAACGCAAGGATCTCTCAGGATTTTTCTTTTTTTTTTTGAGTGTCTTCCATTTTTGTTTGGGTCTGTCTATTGTTTGTTTCCCCGCACTCCGGAGTTGACGATTGAAATTCTACCCGGCTATCAGAGACTTGGATGTGTTGTGCATTTCGGGATCGAAAGGAGGCTTTTGTCATGCACCGCGGAGCCTTTTTCTGCTGACTGCTGAGATTGCAGTCAAGCCAATCGGAATGGGTTAGATTTTTTTGGAAGGTGTTTCGAATGCGGTCAAGGTATGAACAACGAAGTAATTTTGGGGAGTGCCTGGAAGACTGTTTTTATTGCTTGTGCTGCACTCAGTCTTTATTAGTTTTTAAAAATTCGTTTGCGCTTCTTGGGGACGGACGGTAGACTTTTTGAAAACTTTCGCACTCATCCCAAGCCGCTTAGCCCTTAAAACTGAAACATTTCAGACAAGAAACCAAGCTTCCCACTTGCCATTCGTGGCCTTTGACGCTTTGGAATTTCTTATTTGTAGCCCAGTACTTGTCTCAAAGAGCTTCCTTCAGCTTCAAACATTTGTAAAGGCTCACCAGGATGCTGTAGCTCCTACAAGGCTCTCAATACTACTTTAAAACTGGTCAAAGCAGAAATGGGGTCTAAATCAGTCATCGCGGGTTTGTTTAGTAACTTAGGCTCTGTTTTGCAGGGAATTCCTCTCCCCATCGCCTTTTTTACACGTCCACCTCACAGACTGCATCACAAATAGTCACAAAAGCCGCCACTCACCCTCAAGATCACATAAAAAACGGCCCAGAACAACCACATCTTTGGCACAGATTTCACAACGATCAGTGTCATCAAGCAGTAAAACTGCACTGTTACCATTTCAAAAGCCCCGTTGACATCGTTTGCCCGATGCACAAAAGCCACCATCACGTCACAAACTTAACCCACTTTCCAGTCAGAAAGCAATAAAAATGAATTAAATCCATAAATAAGGCATTCCAGGAGGGAATCCTTACGTACACACAAGTGGCGCCATAAACCGAAAGCACATCCTCCACAGCGGCAAAAGGTAAGAAATCACGTACCCCCAGGACCGCCTTTAACACATACATCTCCTCGTGGCTAAACTACTGCGAGTCCTTAATCTACAAAACCTCAAAAAAAAAAAACAGAAAAACATCAACAGTACTCATCGGGTGAGTGCAAGAAGACAGGACTGGAATGGAATGTCGCATATGACTTGTACGAGCGTGTGCATAATTTTTGTAGCTTCAGCTCAAAGGACACACGGGCCAACCCAGCACGGGAAGGACGAAAAGACGATATGATTGCAGAGCATGACACATGAGTGTATGCGAAATGATTTCCAGCCCAAGGAAGGATGAGTATGAACTGACGACATAAGGAGCAGGCACCACACCGTCGCCATATTCCACCAACACACACAGGGTCACGTTGCTCGTCTCGTTCGTCTCACTTTCGTCTCGTTCAACGTCGCACAGAGTTATGAACACGCAAGATTTATGATCGTTCATATTAAAAAATATGTTTTATGTCATTGTCCTTTCTGGCGGAAGGGAACAGAAGGCGATGCGGGCGCGAGCGGATGGTGCGACGGCAGAAGGACGAAGACTAAGTGTCGCGTGATAATAATGATGACACCGTGTACGATTGTTCTTAAAATATCTCGTCGACAAAAAGCCCGAAATCGTGGGCAGGGGGGGGGGGGGGGGAGGAGGAGAGGCGGCGCTTGTTAAAAGGATACATGTCGCGGGTGGGATCTTGTTGTGTTCAGCTGTCAGTTGAATCAAATGAATTATAATCTACGAAGCGACTGCGTCAGATTTTGGGCTCAGTTTGCGTGCCTTGGATGGGGAGTTTGTGTGCTGCGAGATGGAGCGTCATCTGGTGGTGATGCATATTCCTTCTGGATGGAGAGGATTAGTGAGTTTGTCAGGCGACTACGATAGAGATCGGAGTTCATGGATTCTGTAGTATGAGGGGATGATGAGCTTCTAGAGACCGATGAGTGGGGTTAGAGGCTGCTAGATATTGGTGTGTGGAGGAGCTTAGAGTGAGATCATCAGCTCCAAGGCTATAAATCAAAGATTCTAAACAACGATGGGTAGGGTTGTAGGGCCTTGGGTTCGGCAAAAAGAAACATCACCAGTATCGTAAGCTTGGAGGAAGCTTAGTGAATAAAGGCCTCTGCATGTGGTTGCAAAGACCCTACAGTGAGATTCTGGTGAGAACACGAGCTTAGAGGGCCTTAAGTCCATCAGTGGGGAACAGCAGGAAGTAGCCGAGCTCTGAATCAAGGACCTTAAGTGTGTATCGTTAGAAGGCCGTAGGGGAAGATCTGCAGCTTTGAATCAGAGCTTCCAGACAAAGATTCAAGTGGCTTCAGAGAATAAGATTCACCCGCAAGGAAGCTTACAGGCAGACGGAGCTTAAATCAAGCATTTTACTGGTCAATGAGCGGTTCGATGGGGTTTAAATGGAATCTTGGACTGCGATTGGAAAGCCTTCGATAAAGATCTTGAGTTCTCGGGTACTGACTCACCACTTCTTCCACTAGTGGGGAAGACAGAAAGAACTTGCTTGTGCTCTGAATCCAGGATTTTCGTCCTTAGCGGGGATGGTAACATTGTCTTAGGATCAACGGTCAGAAACATTGTAAGCTCTCAAGGTCCTTGCACAAGTCTGAGTTGAACACAAATTCGGAAACTCTTAAGTACTGAAGGTCAGCCCGTGTCTTGGATAGAAATAAACCGCTCAGGAGCTGTACTCGATTTTCTCTCTACAAGCCTTCCTACGAAGCGTCCAACTTATGTCGCTCGACAGTTCGAGATGGACCCGCTTCTATAGCCTTCAAACCTCCCCAGTAGATACGATCTCTAGTCATCTGCTTCAATGATGCGTAGCTTCTGCTGGTCTCTCTGCTGCCTCAGCGAATGATCACACAATTCTGTCGCTATCTTCACTTCCAACAACTCCTTCAAATACCTTCCTAATTTACAGTGAAAAAAAAAACCATCAAAGCCTACTCTCAACCGCATCGCATCACATTCCTCAAAGCGATGCATTCACCCCATCCAACGCCCACCCACCCCCCGCAGCTAATGGAACCAAATAAAAGTGAGACGAGTAAAGGAGCGAACAGAAGAAAAAAAATGCTCTAAGGACCAATAAATAGTACTCATCTTGTTACAAGAGCCCCCGTCTCGAAAGCACTTCTCATAAAGTGTCTCCCCGGGATGTTGGCAATTGTCTCCAGTGATACACCGTCGCCTTCGTTGTCGCCGCCGCCGCACTAAAAGGATTCCGTGTTTGCTATTCAACTTCACATAGCAAATGCAAATCAAACTACGAAACGGAGCCAGGTGTGAACAATGTCCCTGACTCCTTATCGTTGCGCCCCAGACCACCCACCCACCCCCTACCCCACGTCTGTGTTGAAATCTAACTTTCACCGTCTCCAGAGCAATCAACATGAATAAAATCTGCTGAGTCTTCCTTAAGGGAACACCACTCCAAATAGGACTTACAGGACCCTCTCTCTCTCTTTCTGCCTTCCCACCACCCCATTCTCCGCCATCATCTTCTCAATAAACTACAACAAAATTAAATTTGCCCGCATAAAACTTATGCAAGGATTCTCATGAGTGTGTGTGTGTGTGTTTGTTCCTGCCCGCTTGCGTGCGAGTGTGTGTTAAGGGGGAACAACTGGTGCAGCTGTGTGCCGGATTTTTTTTTTTATTTATTTTATTATCGTCCTTTTTTATTCAGTTTTTTCCTTGCGCCTTAGTAAGTCTGCAGGATATTCGCAACATAAGTAACTGTGGGACGAAGGAGACCGTGTGCCAAGTGTGTCCTGGCTGCCACTTCACTACGGAGTCTCCGACTCCGACGAT
The DNA here is from genome assembly GCA_944738645.1 of Eristalinus sepulchralis. NCBI lineage: Eukaryota > Metazoa > Arthropoda > Insecta > Diptera > Syrphidae > Eristalinus > Eristalinus sepulchralis. The sequence continues at coordinate 2,018,774 of OX122885.1, read as the reverse complement.
AACTGCTGTCGATTGACTGCAAACTACACCAAGGTCCTTTGCGACACACAAACACAAACACACACTACAGCTCAGCCTCAAGTCAGGATCACACGACAGACTTGGTCTTGGGATGGGTGGATGCTGCTGCTGGTGGTGGTGGTGGTGTGGAAGAGAGAAAAAGTCGCGCATTATTACAACAACCGAAAAACAACTTTGATTAAGTGCACTGTAAATATAATCAGAGAAGGCCCCTCGCCGCCAGAAGGCGGAAGGATATGCGCGCACACATGACACAGCGGCGGCTGGGGTGCGACAATACAGTCAGTCAGTAGTTGCGATTCGATAGGTTATTCCAGCGTGGGTTACTCTGCTCTCACAGTGCTGTTCTGTTCAGTGTTTCGTCCTTTTGGCCTCGTCGCCCCTGCACTGCTGTTGCTGCTGCTGCTGTTGGGCTTTAGTGTGGCGATTTTTATTTGCTTTTATTGCGATTTTTATGAGCCGATGCAGGGGTGGACGACGAATGGGCGATTCAACCGCACCCAACCCCCCCGCCCAACTCGGTAATGGCCAGGCCCAGCCCGTCCCGGGAGGGTGGGATGTCTGGACAGAGTTTTACTGCGACTGTATTGCGAGGAACATATTTCTCTTTTGGCTTCTGGCTAAGGGCTGAGGCTGGAAAATTTATGCAAATGGCTTTCAGTTCCGTTCTAATGAAAACGTGTACACACACTGCCATTCACTGCCACACACAGCAAACGGGTTTTATTCGCCCAGCCGCCACCAAGCTGCTGCTGCCACCGCCCGCCGCCCTTATGGTTTGGGTGCATATGATATGCAGCGCACTAGGGTGGCGCGGTATATGCAGCCATTTCGATTCACATTTTGTGGGCAATAACTGTTTCGACTCGATGAGGAGAGTGGGAGTGTGCGTGGATGGATGGATGGAGAGAGAGCAAGTGAATGGCTTATGTCCAGAGGGGTGTTGTGCTGCGAATTAAGTGTCCACAACTCTGACGCTATTCGCACTTCCTTCCCTTCTATTATTGTGGTCATCATTCATTTCCTGTTTTTCGATTTGGGACATTTGGCCGCGTCGCGCGCTGCACACACTGCGAGGGTGGTGGACGTAAATGCGCTTAACTAGATGGCTGTTTGTTTAGCCATGATCCATGCATCATCAGCATCGTCCCCTAACTCCTTCAAAATCAGATAAAGTCTGACTACAAGGATGCGTGAATTTGGAAATTGTATTTTCTGTAGCTTTGTCGCATGTCCTTGGAGGAGTGAATTCTGAGTGTTGGGTGGGGTAGATCGTGGCGATAGGGAGTATGGACTCTGACAAGTGATTGATCGGGGTGATTACGCGGAAAAGGCGTAAATTCCATGGACAAACAGATTAACTTCTGAGTTCATTTGAATTTTGCCAAGGAGACCTGGGAATTGTGAAAAATCATCAATTCCTTTGGGATATGAACATTAAGTTGCTTTTCTGATCGCCTTTCCAGACTGCTGGCTCCCTTTGGATGAAGCTTATCATTCATCCTCCATTTTCGACACAACAGGTTCTTTCCAAGACCAAGGACGAACATCAGCTCTTGACCGAAAGTCATGCAAATCCACTCCAAAAGCGCCCAAAATCCTCAGTTTTTGATCGAAAATCGCTTCATGTCACAAAAATCCTTTGCAAGGATGGCTTTAACCACTTGAAAAATACTTCTCTCCAGTCCTTGAACGAAAACTGCTTTATATCAAACATCATATGAGAAGGGAAAAATTCGAAAGGACTCACAGGACGAAAAATATTCCTCAGATTTCCTATCCGCAAAACGAATATTTATTGTCAACATTAAATACCTTCGAATCGGTGTTCATAATCCCACACACAGCCCCCAACCCAACTTTCCCCCTGCCACAACTTCCCCACAATTCCTGATGTAATCACTTCTGTCAGGTCAACTTCCCATTACGCCTAATTGCAGCTGTAGCCACGGTGGCACTTGGAAACCGAATCAACCGAAACGACTACTCCACCGACATGACCGTTCGAGTGCGCGGCGCACAGGCATCCCGTATCCATGGTGTTCGATAACACCATGGACAGAAATGAACAGGCAAATGCCCCAATCTCGATGGAATGTAATAATCTTGACTGCACAAGTAACAGGACACTGGGACAACTGCTTTGGGACAAAGTTTCATTTGAATCTCGACGCGTAGATATGTTCTCAATAATTAGGTCACCCCCGCACCAGCCCCAAAGAGTCGCTCGTGACTGATGTAAAGCGATAAGGCGAAGCGGCAGAGCAAATGAACGAGAGCATAGGCAAGTTAGCGGCGAGCAACTCCCACTGCGTCCGCCTCGAATTACAGTCATTCCATGGATTTATGACGTCTCTGGGAGCACTTGAATGACTCTCGAGGATGTGGACATATTCCGCAGTTAAGCAGTAAATTAATTTTTACCCAGCAACGTACGTTTGCGAATTCAGCCTTTCACTCAGAGAGCGTGTGTCCTTGTTGCGTTTTTTTTTTGCGCTCAAAAAAAATAGCTGACGTCTGATGTCAACTGATGACAAGGATGACTAAGGATCAGGATAACATGGTAAATTCCACGGATATCCTTTTCAAATCCGCAGCTATGCGTTTTGCCCTAGAGAGCTAGAGCCGTAGCCATAGCAAGGGCCACAGTCACAGCCACAGCCAGAGAGAGAGAAAGATTTGAATATTAAACTCTTAGTCAACAGAAAAGTCAACAGAACGAGAGCGAAATTGAAGGAAGAAGCAGCCCAGCAACGGTGAACTGGATAGAGATAGGGAATTAAAATAGCAAATCCTACTTGTTCCCCGTTGGTCAAAGGACGTTGTCGTGTTTTGTTCGCCGTGCTTCCTTGCGCCGTCATTCATCTATATTTCCTCCATTCAGCAGCAAACTAAATAAACAGGCGAAACCGCGCAGTGGGACGACGTTGGTGGTGGCTGGCTTTATAAGTCCTGACATCACAGTGCAATGCAATTAATACCGGCAATGTAATCCTTTCTCGCAGTCATATCCTTTTTGTGAGTGCTTTCCTGTGCCTCTGACTCTGCCTCTGCCTCTGCTTCTGTCTGCGTTTGAGTGTGAGGGTTTCTGCAAAAATTGCATTCTTTTGTAATAAATAGATGCTGCTGGTACTGTTGTTGCAACCGCACCCACACTCCCCATCCACCATCATCCCCTCTCGCCTTAGCCAGCGTTGGTACAGAGTTGAGGACTTTGTGTTTTTTTTTTTCATCTCCTACTCCTCCTCCTCCACTCACTAGACTCGGTGGCTTTTGTCTGAAAAACGAACGCAGTAATAGTGCCTCGTGGTGTAGTATTGATGTCTGTTCCCCAACTCCACCCCCGCCCAATCACCGGAATGCCATGGAAGCTGTTTGATACTAGGTAATGCCATAATAGTTGCGACTTTTTTTCCCTCACTCTCCCTCATTTTTCCTGTCATCACGGAGACGACTGTGAAGTTTAATTAATGAAAATCGAGTAGAGCCTCTGTCGCTGAGAAGTGGTTGAGGGGGAGAGGGAGGGGGCTTTAATTACTGAGAATAACTGATTAAATGGAAGCCGTTGGATTAAAGTTTAATCAGATGAAATGGGTTCCAACGCAAAGAGCCTTCTTCACTCGTCGTCTCAATCGATGCCGTCAGCTGCAGATTTTATTGACTAAAATGATGCCAGTGTGCTGCGGCACATACCGGATAGAGATTTTGAAAAATTGCATTTTGAAGTGAACAGATGCAACTTCCGCTCGAAAGGGTTGTAAAGTTCCATCTAGGCTTTCGTTTCCAGGTGCATGTCAAGTAAATTTGAATTTTGAAAAACTGAAACGAATTTGAAGCGATTCAAGCGAGAAAAAAGATGTCGGTGTCCTCTGATCGGGCGCCACTTTGAAATGAAATCAGTCCAATTTTTGGCTTCGACAGACGACACTATAAAAAATAGACTCAGCTTTTGTCGAATGCAGTTGGTGAAGGACCTTTATCTTTGGTTTGATGTAGAGGTGAATTTCTTGACCTTAACTGGCATCCATGATTGCTGTCATTCCTGCAAACATCGACCCAATACAGATTTCTCCCCTTCCCAAAGGAAACTGCACTCCAACAGGAACCGGATGTATGTATGCATCATTTAGACCCACAACCAGATTCGAAGGCTTCAATCTTGAATTGGCAGATGCATCTCTATCATCCAGGAGATTGAAAATGAAATCGAAAACACCGAAGAACAACATCGCTTTCCAGCAACACAGAGCAGGAGCAGAGATTAATGAATCTCCGCTCAATCTCCTCCACTGACACTCAATGGCCGACGATTGGCGGAGGTTATCCCGCCACGAGGATTTGCCGATGTTCCACTCGTTCGACGAAATCTCTTAACTCCACATCTCCACTCGCATCTCCTCCACGTCCTTGTCCACAAATTCACCCTGTGTCAAAGGTTGATCCCAGCCTGGGATTTCCACCATCACATCCCTCTGTTGGCCGATGCATGGCACCGACGACGATGACGGGGGTGCTATTCAAACAAATCTCCGCATATCCGGTCACAGTGCATTTGCATGTGTTAACCTAATCAGCATTATCGTCCTGCCAGCAGTAGTTTGAAGGAACTTTTGCACTCCTAATCCTCCCACACAGTGCGTTCCGTGAAAGGACTTTGAAACAATTCCCCGCTCTTGCATGTCGGTGCGGACGGCGTGCACCGAGAGATGACCGAGTGGAAAGCATTTTGCTACTTTGATCCTGTGCAAAGGCTCGACTAACAACCGAACCGAAGCTCCATTTGAAATGCAATTGAACTGCACACACTCTCATTCGCTCCCTATCTCCTCCTCCTCTCTCTCTCAGTCTTCGCTTTATGTGCAGATTCAATAATTGTCCATTGAAATCGGGGACAGTATTAACTCAACAAAAGTCCTTGTTTGAATACTGTTTCCCTGTGGGGGGGGGGGGGGGGGGTGGTAGTGGGAGAGGATTTGAAGGGGACCTGTGAATTATGTTGACTGCTGAATCGGTACGTTTTCCACTCTTTTCTTCCTCTTGATGGGGAGAATCGATGGAATTTAACATATTGCCACTTACAGGGTGCTTCGTGACACGTTCTTGGTGAGAGATTGAAAGAAGTTGACAGGGAACATGACGACAAAATGAAAACCACTTCAGTGTCCTTCGGTTGGGCTTCAAATTAAAAGTTTTCTTATTTCAAACAAGACGTTCGCAGATAGACTTGAATACATAGAAGCTGTGTCGAGATCACGTGGGAGTTTTCAAATCGGGTACCATCTTAAAGTCTAAGATATTCAGCTCATCTACGATGGCCTGTTGAACACATTAAGACTAAAAAGCTGCAAAATTTCCAGTATTAAACAACAAGCGTGAAGCAAACAACATTGGTGTCCCTTGATCGGGCGCCATTCTGAAGCAGTGAAATGTGCCCTCTCGCTAACTGCAAGGATTGAAAAATTAGAGTATGCTATAGTTGGCCTCCAGAAAAAGACAGAGAAACTGAAAATTGATAGAATACTGTTCACAATGATTGTTCGTACAACAATTGGGCACCATTTTGAAAGCGAAAAAACTCTAGACAGTCACTATATTATACTTCTAGCCTTTCAGATAGTCTTCCTTCAAGAAGATCACGTTTCCCGCCCTTCCCCCTTGCATACTCATGTGATTTTCCGAAGCACCCTGTTTCAATTACAGTGAACAACGACAGGATATCAAAATGCGTTCACATGCACTGCCCCCGCAGTTGGTAAATACGATCACTTGCTGTCGCCTATGCTCACACGTTTTATTCGGACAATGTTTTTTTGCTGTTGTCCCTCTCGCTATTGCTGCTACTCCTGTCGTTGTTTGCATTGGTTACGTCCTCGATTGGGGTCTCCTCTTTCGTTCTACATTTGTTCCACTGTATCACCTCCCTCCACCCCCTCTCCCTCTCCCAACATATGCTCAGCATTCACAAAACAGGACAACACACCAGGAAGCAGCAGAGAGAAAAAAAACGACGCCAGGAGAGAACAACAACAACAAAAAAAAAACAAGAAAATAAATACAAACCCAACGAGGAGACGGAGCCCGCACCAGAACCGAACACAACGTCAACCTTATGGCATTTTGTGTGTGAAGAGAGATTTCTGCTCTACGTAAACTGGAAAAATCTGTAGCGCTTAGGATAAACAACACATCATTGTGTCCTGCATGGCATATCCGGCCATCGTGCCTTCGTCGTTCTCCTCGTGCCCATCGCATGCGATCCTCATGCACAAGTTCATGCATGAAGCAGCATTCGTTGAGAGAATTGAGTAGTTAAACAGGACATACTGGCTCTGGTTGGATGGTGGGCGGTGGGCGGTGGGCGTCGTATGGGCTGGCGGTATCCTACAGCAGATCGGGAGTGGAACAACCATTACTTCTACAACTGTTGTCGAATGATAAATAATTCCTTGAACGGGAGCTGAGTGCATGTTGCTGCTGTGTTTGGCTCTCGTATGGCTGGGTCTGTCCGTCCCGGCCATTGTGCAAATAGTTTACTGTTAGTCCTGCCGGGCAACATTGGCTGCATTTTCAATTGGAAAATCGGATTCATTTGAATTCGTTCAATTTTCTTCTTCTAGTACTTTGTTGTGTGCGTTTTTTTTTTTTTTTGTTCCTCCCTCTCACCTACACACACACAAAAAACTCACGCATACATATTTAGCATGAATTGGCAAAAGACAACACACGCATATGCATACATTTTGTAGATTTCTTTATGCCGGTCCTGCTCGAAGGACCACTTTATCTAGTGAAGGACCAGCAGTCGTGGTAGGTGCTTGCATTAACTACATATTGGACGGAGTCCTCCGGCGGCGCTCTGCAGCACTCGCTCTCGCTGGCAAATTGCAAATGGCATATGCCGTCGTTCTGTGGTCAATGGGTGGGACAATGCAGATACTTACTTTTTATTCTTATTACAAGTGAAGCAACAATGGCGCGGCATGCCGGGACGGAGGACACTTGAGTGCAGAAGCCAGGAGAGTTGGCTGTCTCATGTGATTATTTTTTATATGCAAATGTGATCATCGATAATCGGATGGTGGCGGTGGGGGGGGGGGTGGGGGGGATGTGCATTGTGATAGTCCAACAGATGGTTAGGACATCGCAGGAGCATTACTGTAATCATGAATGACTGCAGTCGCTGGTTCAAGTATTGAATATGGTCGTGTTTATCGGGAATGATGCCGTTAGCGGTCTGTACAGCAAGCAGATGACTGCGACTTATGGGTCCTGTGGTTGAGCGTCAAATTGGAAAAAGAGTTAAAAGCTTAAGAAGACGATTTCTTTGGAGGGATAGAGGCGTAGAGAAGTAATGCCGGCACTTGGATGCCGTTAATAAGGATGTGAAGTTGGCAAGAGTGGGATATTTTTGTGTATCCTTTGTTTCGGTGCCATAAATTGGTGTGAAAGGCTCAAAACTGAAAAAAGGTGATGTCCTCTGCTTGGGTGCCAGTTTCAAAGTTGTTTAATTTCAATACCAGAAATTTGTGATTTGAACAGGAGGAATCAGCTTTAAAAATACAGGCAAATATCGAGTCCTGGAGTACACTTATTCTTCTAGAAAAGTTGCAAAACAAGTTTCAACGCATTTGGCCATTCTAAGCGCCAGTTGAAAGCTTGGTTTGAAGGTCCTTTCTACACGTGAGCACACACAACGCGAGTAGTGGCTATAGGAGCAAGAACTTGGTCTTTGCGAGCTGTAGACCTAGACAATTTATTTTATTGAAAAGTGTACTTTGATTGGGCGCCAATTTGAAATTCGAAGTGGTTCATATACCCAAGCCGTCAAGACGACAGCAGCTAAAAAGCAACTTGTCGGGTCGATCAGAACCAACCGCAAAAAATTAGAAGCCGGTGTAAGCAAGCAATAAGATTTTGCGTCTTCTGGTCGGGCGCCAATTCTTAATTGGAAGTGAATACAGCGAATCAATGAAGATTGCGTCTTCTCCGACAGAGGCCTTCACAGCCTATCAAATTTTGCGGCCCACTTGTTCAACGAATTCCGCCAAGACTAACTACGAGCGAATATTGCAATTTTTCAGTTGACTAATTCAATCTCCTCCGGATATCTCCACGGTAATGCCCCCCAACCTCATGAAGTGCAACCACATAGTGGCGCATCTTCGCAAACAATTAATTTAACATGATACCACTACGATACCCATTTGGCTGTTTCCTGCCAACTAAGCGACCATTTAACCTAATTCTGCCTGCAAAGCAACTACTGCAATATACACAACCACCGCACCAGCCCAAAGTCAGAGATCTAATAAATAATGGCCTGGGTCCGCTCCAGCAGCCAATATGCACGATGATGATGGTGAGGCTGCTGCCGTGCATTGCATCCTGTCCTAGGTGGTGTGTGTGTGCTTACTGAAATGTATTGTGTACAACCTGCTGTTGTAAAATTGATTTTTCGGCAGAAAAGGACACACACACGCGCCAACGACGGCCCTGTACATCCTATTTGCTGCGCTCCACTTGGCACAATTTCAATCTAATTTCCTCTCGTTTATGCATAAAAAGCCTTATCAGGACAAAAGCCGCCCCGTAAAACATATTAAATATGGCAGCGTCCGCTCTATCATAGGCTGTGGGATAAACAAAAAAAATAAAACACACACACACACACCGCGGAATATGGGCAGCGAAGTAGTCAAACCGATTGCCCGAGTATTTGTAATGCATCGACCGTTTGCCTGAACTTGGACAGGCCCCGGGCTTGCAGGCTTCATACTAAGTGAGCGACGCAGCAGTAAATTAATTGAATTTGCCTCTGTGCTGCCCCCGTCTTTTGAGAGCGCGCTTCACTGCCATTCATCCACGACCGCCGCTTCGCCCTCATCAGATGCAGATCACATCACGTGCCTTGTTTATTGTGCGACCCGATGGATGATGGGTAGGGTGAGTGTGTGTGTGTGTCTGTTGTTTTTCTCGATTTTCAATTTTCTCTTAATCAGATAAACTGTTTTGCATTAGACAAATTTGTTTTATGTGCCACGGCAATGGGATGATTGCTGGCAGTGGTGTGGGCGGTGATGGTCCGCCCATCCCTCTTCGTCATCATCAACAGCGTCGTCCCAATTCAGATGCATCTCCCTGCTGCATCGGGTTTGTTGTGTGTTTGCCTTTTCGCTTCGGATATCCACCACCCGAGGTTGGCAAAACCATTTTGGCAAGTCAAACCACGTTTCAGGAATGATCCAACAGCGCACCACCGCCAGCACCGCTGCCGTGCCCCATGTTTGGTTGCACTTTATCTTTGAAGTTCCATTAAAGCCAGAGGAGTCCGGCACTCTCTCGCCCACTCGACCCGAGCAGAAGGTACAAAAAACCGAGCAGAGCCGGGCGCAGCACCAGCCAGCAGAGTCCTGAATCGCTCCGAACATAAATTTGCACATGCACTAGAGCAGCAGTGGTCATTAATATTGGAAAAACCTTTTTCTATGGATGACGACCATGATGATGATGATGGCGATGTGCGAGTGGTTCCTGCCGAGAGGTGGGGGCATGGGTGGTGCACAATCCCCGGAAGCTGATTCTCACACCCACCCCTCGCTCGTCCCGGGTCGTCCGTGCTGGCACTTAGTGCGCGCACCCCCGCCCAAAGCAAACCTGACTAAACGAGCTTTTCGGTTGAAATCAACAAATAGCCGGGTTTAAAAGAGGGCGGGCGGTGGGACCTGGGCTGAGAAGAGACTCCGCACAACTGTAGATATAGATAAATAAATTAAAACGACAAAATTGGCATACACACACATGGAGAGTGTGCACCGCGCGAGAGGGCACCGCGCGAGAGGGCACCGCACTCTCGCTCACACACATACATCTGGGTTGTGGCAAGGTTTCATCTACTCCACTGCGGTGGGCATCTTTGCATACTTCCGTTTTTGATTTCTCTCTCCTTGCACGCCACTTCTTCATCGGCGCTTTCTGCTTCCGCGACCCCGTCGCTCTCTGAGTGCCTCCCCCCCCCCCCCCCCCCACAATGTGGAACGTAATTTGTACACTGCAAAATTTTGCAGCCGGATTTCTGCATTTATTTATTTTATTCCGTCATGCATGGGGATGCAGGTGTGAGTGTGCACCCCGAGTGAAGGGTTTTTAGCCGTATCGCTCGCTGCTCATGATAGCTTCACTTTGGGCGCCCTTCGAGGCTTCGATGTTGCTGCTGCAGGATGAACAACACCAGTAGCGCCATGTGTGTTTGTGTCTGAAAGAGAGAGGGAGATAGGTTTAATGAAGTGCATATTGCATTACGATGCCATTACTATAAATTAAACTGCCTAGATGCACTCGTGAATTTACATATCAGCCCTTTGGAGGCGATGAATATGTAATTTTTTGTTAGGATCGAAACTTTGCACACTGCAATTGCATCGTCAAGCGAACGATTGAGGGGTTGATTTGAACTGAGGTGCATTCACCCGTCGCTGAGCGGGGTGGGGGAGCTCTGGCCAATCCGCTTTCGAATCGCTCGGGTGTCTGTGCTTGAAGCAATTCAATATTTAGTGGGATTAGTGGAATGTATTTGGCATCGATTTATCGTCGTTCCTTATGCTGACCGCTGGGGAAGGTGCAATTGGGCTGCAAATGGCCTTAGTTCGCACTTGAACGATGGGAGTTTGTATGCAGTGTGCACATGGTCATTTAAATTGCTTTTTCCTTGCTGCTGTCGGGTGAACCTGTGAACCACGCCCTTTTTTTTTTGGTTCGTTTCAAGGTATCTGTGAACTTGAGGCGATGAGGTCATGGCGGAATTGAATTACTCAAGAGGGTATGGGGACTTTTGTGCTTTTTTTCGAAATTGATGCGTCACTCCCGGAATACTAACTTGAGTTGGGCGCCAATTTTGGTGGATATTCCATTTCTGTAGCTGAAGTACGTGGTCTTGGACATAAGAGAAAGATCTGAGATCACAATTGATCAGGACCTTGCATTGGGCGCCAATTTTTGTTGTTTTCCTTTAGTCTGCCATAAAGGTGACCGATTTTAATTAAAATAGCACATCATTCAAACTATCCGAAGACTCCTCGCTGTTTCTTCAAAGGTCACAGTGTCTTAATCACGACTTAGCGTTGGGCGCCATTTCTGTTACTCAATGGAATTCAGCTTTGGAGACTGCAGTTCTACTTTAAGAAGAAGATGGGAGTTCAACTGCCTTCTAGGTGATGGTCAGTTAGCTTTGTTGTATTTTATTTTATTCCATTTTTAGTCAATTTTGAAGAAGGTCCCACCCAGCGGTTGCCCATGACATTTTAAAATTGATTTTCTGGAATTTCCTCACACACTTCACCGCACTCCATTGATTCCTGCCGCTCCTCATTTCCCAGAATCCTCATTCCGTCTCGATGTCATTCCGTTTTGATTACCAACTAAAACCCGGGTAATTTCAATTAAATCTTCCATGAAACTACGAGACATTTTCCTCGCTACCACCGCCTGCTGCGTTCCACGCTCCATACACACAATTCATGCCGAATCTAGATCAGATGCCGTTTCAAGATCCGATATTTTCCAGAAGCCGTGCACGTCCGAACAACCCTTGCCATCCATAAATCCTGTCGCACTCAAATTTCTTCCATTAAACACCTCTCGCCTGGTCATCAGCGGTCCGCCGCCACCGCCGCCACTGAGGCTATCAGAAACTGTAATAGCGTCCTTACGCCACCGCTCTCAGTACCGTCCCCCTTCCTTCCGCCTTCCGTGAAAACACAGAACCAATCTTAACCAACCGTCTTTCCCGGGCATTTATAGCATTTAGTCCGAAACTGAGAGATAGAGAAAAGAAATGAGAATTTATAGCGCACACCAACCACGCGCGCACACACACACACACACACTGACCCGCGTGCACCCATTACCATTACCAGCAATTAGCTGGCACTTTAGAACCCATTATATGCCCACTTTCGGTTCCGCCAAGGAGATAGATCTCTTCTAGGAACCCCTCCGCTCACGTGTGTGTGTCCGTGTTCGGGGGAATATTTATAAACCGCCGCCGTCGCCGCAGCGAGGGCCACCTTTTGCGGTTCTTCGCTGCTCACCGATATTAAGCATGGCAATGTGCCGCTCCTACACCTGTGAACAACCGGGGCACGGCTGAAGATAAATGAAAGGAAAAAATGAGAACGGTCCCATACGGGCAGCGCACCACCAGCACCGGTGTGTGTGATGGGTATCTTGTTAATTGGGAATTCTCCACCCCCCCCCGCACCCCACCGTCGGCAGTCGGCTGCTATGATTAATATCCTTGTTAATCACCTCATCTCATGCGGAACAGGTGGACAGTGGACGGGGGGAAAAAAGGCGAAAACTATAAAAATTCCATAGGGGAGGAGAATGGCAATTTGCCAGGACATGAGGGTGTCCCCTTGCCCTGTGAGAGGACGGGACACATAAACGATGACCCAATGAGCCGCTAACCAATTTACAAAAATTAATTGTCCTGCTCTCCTTCATAACCTACAGCGGGCGGGGGGAGACTACAACCGGTGCTATCAGGATTGTGTGCGTAATAGATCACTCTCGGCAAGTAGGTCTCCCCGCTCCACACAATCCCCCGACAGGACTTGCACCTTTGGACAGCAGAGACGACAGTCGGACAACGACGACATGCCATCGTTTATCCTTATTCACTTTTTGCCTTCTTTATTACTTCGTGCTTACGGTGCAGGACCTCTCTAGTCGGCAGTCGCCAGTTGCCGTTGCCAGTCGCCGACACGATGGAGCAGCAAAAAAAATTGCAATCAACTCTCATTTAGCGGGATCATTTGTCACTCTGTTAGCAAGTCTCGGTGTTGCTGTCGCTGTCGCATCGCAAGGATTCTTTTCAATTTGACTTATCCTCGCCAGTGTGTCTCGTGTAGGCAGGCAGCGACACTAAGGACGCCCCATCTAGTTTGTAAATCACATTTTGCATTCCCCCGTCGATCCCCCTCCGTCTCTGCTGTCATGCTGTTGCGCGACTATACTCCTAATCTCGGACTTTGACACTCGACGTGTCGCCATGGTCCTTACGTTCACCTCCACTGCTGCTGCTGCAGTCTGTACAATGACCCACACCCGGCTGCGAACTGGCCTGCTATCGTGTGTTGGGGTGTGATGAGTTCATGCCTGCCAGCGGCGGCGGCGGCGGCAATTGCGGGATTTTTGCTCGTCCAGAGCAATTATAATGCAATTAGACAGGGCAGCAGAGCAGAGAGCACAGTGGCATACAGGATCACACAGCCGTTCACCGTGAACCGGAAGATGTAGAGCATGGTGTCCGCAAACATCTCCGCAAAAGTCCTGTTTAAAAATTCAGTCAAACTCCCGACTCCCCGACGATTCTGGTCGATCCTGGTCTCGTGTTCCTGGCCAGAGTCCTGCTTCTGGTCCGTGTCCTGCTCGACAGTCACATCAATTTTGGGGGGAAATGCCTCGAGGACATGCTATCGTGTGTGTGTGTGTGTCGGATTGTTTATCCGCCCACGGTAGAGGTGTTGGAATGTACGATGGTGCCGGCTTACTGTGGCTATGATGAAGGATAGTCAGCTCGGAATGAAAATATTATCACACCTCAGTCCCCCTCTCCCCCCACCATCGGCAAATCGGAAGTGAAATATTATTATTTTTTGCTGAACCACCTCTCGCCGTGTCGTCACTTGAGCGAGAGAGAGGACTTCGGTCCGCCCTGGGTACCGGTTGATTCGAAGTCAATAAATAATGGGCTCGGCCAGGATTTCCACAAAGGTTTAGTGCAGTGCGCAGACTGAGTAATGTGTTTAATTCTGTTTGGTATTTGGTTAATTTCGCTGCAGGGCACATTGTGTCACACACGAAGCACACACGGAATGCTGAAGTGGCTACGGAGTGGCACTGGAGTGACTGTTGTTGGTCCATTTGCATGCATTTGCAGGCTGCAACGGAGTGCGACTGTTGAATTTTTAAAACGAACTGCAATTGGGTTGAGTGGATTGTGTGTCAAGATGGAAATAGGGATAAACGGATTTGATGAGGGGGCGGCAAGTTGTGTGGGAATTTATCAATGTGAATTGTAAGTTCAACCAAAGTGGTTTGTAAGATTCATTGTCTGTGAATATATAGGAGGCCTTTCTCAGCGATTTTTTTTGAATTGGAACGTAAGTGGAACCTAAGTTGAATATAAATGAATCAAATTTTTGGGTAGTTTTTGATTTGTTTGAACGCTTGAATATTTTTTAAGAGTATTACGTGGCTGTGTGCAAAATAGTGAAGAAAGATTCGAGTTAGGGCGCATGTGGAACGTAAATGGAAAGCAAGTTCCCTTTTAAGCATAGAAAATTTTCAAATCCTTTTAAATATCTAGGAACACCAAGTTGCCCTGCAGTTATAGAAAGACACAATTCGGATTTGGAACCTATGTGGAACCTAAGTCTACATTTGATAGATCATACTTTTAAGAAATTTGAGATTTTAATGACTAGTTAAGATCTCCTGTGGCAAGTTATGCAAACAACTTTGAATAGCATCATAAATGGAACGTAAGTGGAACAAAAGTGGATGTCAAGTATATGAAATTGAAAACCTTTTCGATCTTCAAAAAATTTGGTTTCTGGTACTTAGAAAGAAGAAAATTGTCTGTTGAAATATATGTGGGCTATAATTATGCTCATTTGTGGACCCTATTCTCTACACTGTTGAAAACTTTGTCACGATAAAGAGATGACCACTGTCTCCCAGGGAAGCCCCAAAATTAGTCAACAAAGCAAACATCAGCAGTATGCCGAAAATCGCGTCCCCTCAGCCATACATAAACTCCAAGCGAGTGTCTGCACTCTACACTCATGTAACCCCAAAAGGCAATGAAGCCAATTACCCCGGCAACCCAATTGCCCCAGAAAACTGCCACAACTAACAGGCACACACTCACGCTCCATATCTTAAAGGAGATGATCGCTATTGAGTGGGTGAGAGCGAATGAAAAGTCTCTTACCGTAGCGACCGTTCAATTACTTAATTGCCCCACTGAACCAGGCTTCCGTTCTGCCACCCCATCGCTCATCTTGAATGCAACTCTGTAGAGGGAAACCTCAACTCCAACTAATCAAACTAACAGCGAATAAGCGAATATTGCCACCTCCACCACGCGATCCGGCTTCTTCGCCACCACCACCACCACCTCCAACGTTTTTCAGTTCTTCCCGCCACGCCCACCTCGCGGCGCAAATGCATGTATCTCGGCAATTCACTTTAATATCCCTGCAGCTTTACTCACCCATAAGGATATTAGGTTCTCACCGGAGCCTCACTCGTTCGCTCGCTCTCCGTCAAAAGCCACCCGTGTGGGTACACATGCAGTACACCTATCTATCACAGCCTCCTCATAAATCCACAGTTTTCCAATCTTTCTCGCCGTTGTGGGACGGCCGACGACTGAGGCGGTGGTGGGCGACCGATGGGGGAAAAGAATCGCCGACCGCGTCGATTGCATTACCACGGCTTCCAGCGGCTTAGGTTACCACAAATTGAGTACTTGCACAGCAGCGAGCTGCAGCGCGATACCCACCACCCCAGCTGGGGAGGGTGGATTACAAACTATCCTCTGCGGTTTACGGCTGCCGTAAAACTACCGAAAGAATCTCCGGGCAATAACTTAAGAGCAGTGCCTTGCATGTTCAGAAGCCCGGCTGCACACACTGTTCGTCTCCTTGCCGGCGGAGGAGTGGTGCGCCTTTAAATATGCATATCCATAAATGGGGCGAAAAGTTTTCCTCCGCCATCAGTGCCGCGGGGGCCGGCGGGGGGAAAATTTGATATGTGTCGGAGCAGCGGCGCGGAGATAAACCCGATGCTCTATAGACTGGCTGTGGCACGTACACCCCCAGCAACCGCGGATGCATCGGAGAAGCACAGGAAATCCTCTCGCTCGATGCCACAAGTGCCAAGGGGCCGGCGGCAGCGCCGGCCTGTCGCCCTCTTACGACGTGTAATGGGACAATTGTCAAATCCCCACACGTGTTGGTATTTACCCGCCAGCCCGTTGCTGAATTCACTGAGCCGAACGAAGCGGACGGACGAGACTCGACGCAAAGGGTTGCGTACCGTGAGCCGCCACTCAAGGCTCACAGGACGCACAGGGCGCACGAAACGGAACTCCTTTTCCCAACGGAGTGCAGAAGTCGTTTTCAACCCTTTTTATCGCTTCAGCTGACCGATAAGTGGGCAGGCAATAGGCCCAAAAAATATGAAAGCCACTCTCCGCCCCACCCCGGCTCTATTCTCTCGCATCACTTTCGGAGCATATTTTGAAGCGTTTTTCTGGCTTTTTATCGCCCATCACCACCCCATGCCATAGATTCCTCTTTTCACGCTCCATTGCCGCCGTTGCAGGCCGGAGAAAGGGGGCTGACTGTGAACCGGGCCCACTCCCGGGGGCTGGGGGGTTGCGCACACACACATACTCACAGCCATCCCAATCCGGCCATGGTTCGAATGCAAATGAGCAAGCGCCCGCCCCGCATCTCACATCCAGACCTATGAATGAGTCCATTATGTTAATTAGCCCGTCAAAGTTCTCCTGACCGGGTTTCTTTGCGCGCCGCCGTGTTTTGTGTGCGCCCTGTCCGTTGGCCTTCTGGCGGATGATGTGCTGCGGTGAATACACATGCTTGCATGATGGTATCAATCGGCGGGGTGGTGCTTGGGATGGGGATACATGCCGCAGTGCATTAAGAATTTTTTTTCGAGAGGGTGTTCGCCACACCCAATCCATCGACCATCGCCACCCACTTTCATGTCAAAGTCAACTGTATCATTCTGACTTCTATTGATGGCCATCAATGACGGCCTTTGACTGTCTTTGACTCCGGGCAGGGGGCAGGGGGCATGGGGCAGGGACCATCGCCAAATGAGGGGTGGCCCGTGTAGCCCATTGCCCGTGCAGTTCGTTGTAAAGCCAACCGATAGACGACGGTGGCCGATGTTGATTAAAAACGTGCGCACGGGGAGAGACGGTTGAATGTGGGCAAGGCCCGCATATGGTATGCATACCTTTTGTGGCTCCGTTGTTGGCTATTTTATGGCAAACCTCTTTTTTCTTCATTTTGGCAACGGGGCAGGGGCAGGAGGTTGACCTTTACAAATGAGGACTCCTGTGTATCGTGATGAAGACTCATGAGTGTTATCTTTTATGTTAGACCATGCAATTTTGTTGTGTTGGCCTCCCCCCGCCTTGTGTTTGCCGAAGGCCGAAGGAATGGCTCAATTTTCGCTTCGCAGTTTAAACAGACTCGGTCGGTGTGGCAACCCTATCTAGCCAGGATCAGCGAGAGAGTGACCGAGTGCTGGCTGGTTTCGGCGGCGTTGTAAGGTCGTAAAAGACAAGCTGTATCTTTATCGGTTTTTTTAGTGGCCATGGCGAAATGATGTCATAAACGGCGGAGATTTGCTACGTATCTGATAGCCGGCTAAAGGGCTCACCAGAGTGTCTCATCAAATGGAAATGCATGGGGCACAGGGCGCAGGGCAGTTTTTGTTCTTTGAACTGGTTCAAATCATGGAGAAACGAGTGTCAGTTTTTTTTTCGTTTTTTTTTAAAGCCCGGAAGTGTGATATGAAATCAAAATTAAGTGTGTGGCTGGGTTGGGAAGGGCGGGGGGGGGGGGGAGGGAATAGAAACTAGATGAGTTTGTTAATTGGGTCGTAAACCGGGGTGTCAGGAAATCATGGGGTGCGGGAGGTTGATGGTGTGAATGAGATTTCAAGTTTGCCGGACGAGTTTTGAACGACACTTAAACCAAATGTGTCCTTTGAGCATATTTTTGGATTTTTTTCGAACACACGACACTTTCTGTGTTAATCAGTTGAATGTTTTCTGCTCTTAGGACTTGTATATTCACTCGTTCATTTCTGCTCGTCTGGATTGATCGATAATTTCCACGCACCCATGGATCCTTGCTCATATCGGCTACTTTATCGTCCCCTCATCCGTATTCCTTCAATCTTATCCCCCTGCCAGTCACCCAGAAAAACTAGCATCCCCATCTCCTCACCACTTATGGCCTCAATTTCGCCAATGACTCTATTGACATCGTTGTAAAGCTTTCCAAACAAACAAACAAAAAAATCCATCGAATTCCCATGAAACCCCCCCACCACATGGCATATGATCATGCGTACGATTGACCACAATCGACAATCATGGGAACCATTTAGGCAAACACCATCTCCGCCCATAAACAACGTCAACTCTCGATCTACAGCCGTCCAACTCGTTTTGTCCGCTTGTTGACTTAATACCATCGCCAGCCGCAAAGATAAGCAGTCGCACAGCAGTTAATGCGTAGACATGCTGCACACCCGGCCACATTGGGAATATTTTAAAATTATCAACGGCCATCATCGGCTTAAGACCGCAACGGGTCTAATTAAGATTCCATCGTATCGGGCATTCGTCAACTGGCGGAGGCCCCCCAAAACGAGTTGATCGACTGATTAGACCCACTTAACGTGTCAAACGTTACCTTGATTGCTGCGCTTTTTCATGCAAATACCTTCACCGATCCGAGCATCGTCGCAGCGTCATCGTCTGCCTGTCTGCCCATTTAAATAATTCCATCTCACTACTGCGCTCCGATCGATAGATGCGCCGAACAATGCTCGGCGGCTGATTAATGATTTTGACAAAAGGCCCTTATGACCGTCAATGTTGTGATATATTCAACAAAGGCTATGTGGCTGGGGTTAGCTGTGTAGGGGGAGAGGGAGAAGGAGGGGCGGAATATCTTATTCCGATCAAAGGCCAGGCCTACCGGGAAAATAAGAGGAGGAATTTGTATCTTTAAACGGAAACGCTGTGCATCTCCAGCCAGATGGGGCCCACGGAATTTTCGGGTAATTCTATACTGGTACGGACGCCTCGATAACAATCGAGGAGTCAAGACAATGCCCCCAGATACGCTGTGCTTTGTAAACAGTCGCCGGAATACAATGATTTATGATGAAGAAAATCCGAGAGGAGTCATAAGCTGACAGCTCCTATCGACGGATCGCATCTAAGCTCAGCTTTGGGGGCTCTGGGAGCTCATCGCTCATCGCTCCTCGATTCCTCGATCAGACGAAGTGCACATTTCGATGTCATTCGCATTCATTACCGAGAGAGTGTGGGAATGCAGCCGCACCGCCGCACGGTTGATTGCGATTCGAATAGTTTCCTGGAAGCGCAACGATTTCCTGGCGATATGGGAAATGCTGCGGAAAATGTAAGTTCTAGCGAGTGAGTTCTGTTATGTCATTACTGCACACAGTGCAACGTTTGTAGCTGTAGAATAATCAACGGAAGGAAGTTGTCGTCGCCGTTTGACTCGGATGTCGTCGTGTGATGGGATGTGATGTCAGATGTGTTTATCGACGCGCATCACGTGCGAAACTGCGTGCCAGGCCAGAGACGCGATGTCTGGAAGATGGAATTAATGCGCATCGCGATGACATCATCACTAATTGAGAAGTCACACCCATCGACTTGAATGTGAACGGACTTGCTATTACATCAGTTGAGTGAGGGCATGAGAGGGCCCATAGGGGAACGGATTTGTCGAGGAAAAATGACTCAGATGCTGACGATCCATAGAGAAGTGGTCGATCTAACTAAATTTTCAGATGCTGCATCTCAATGAATTCCGCTGGAAATTCTGGGAAATCTCAGTCAGAGGAAGGCTATCAGTGTAGATCAGGCACTTCCTCCGACGTTCAAAATTCATTGCAGACACGCATGACGGATGCACTCTGACCACCTCACTGATCTGACTCACCGACATTCCCTTTGCAGAAAGTTTCTCCTCGGATGAGTCTTGCCTTCCACTCTCCGACATTCCATCATACTTTCCAATAAGTTCCTCTTTTTTCATTTGGCCCAAAATCCAATTGAATTTAAATCGTTTTGACTTTTTCTCCTCTCCACTCCAATGCAAAACAAAACCTCATCTGGCTGGACACCCTGTGGCGGCGCCCCAACAGAGCCATTTTTCACTTTTTTTCTGCTCTACATCCTCATCTCTCATCTCCCCTCCGCCTCCTGTACACGGTCATAAATCACTACGTACGCTAACAATTAAATTAGCCAAAGAATGAATTTTGAATCAAAAAAAAAGTAAAGAAAAATCACAAAAACCGGCGAACAAAGCTGACAGAGGCGACGGAGAATAGGTCAAGTGTGGCACGGAGTGAGGGAAGGACGGACGACGACGACGAGAACAACTTGTTACACTCATCAAAATCAGAAAAGAAAGAGAAAAATCACCGAGAAAGGATGATTAATTTTTTTTTCTCCTATTTTCCACTCGCCCGCTGACGGTTGTCGGGGATGTAATGAAGGGGCAGGCAGCTGAAAACTGAAATCCCCTCGAACCCAGTTAACACCTTCTTTGGCGGGCGTTTAGAATTTATTATTAATATCTCTCACCTCGTCTGGGATTCAGTTTTTTTCTTTTCTTTTCTCCATCTACTGTGGATGTGGATAGAGGATAGGTACCTGATTTGGGGTTTAATTGTTGAGGTAAGTGCAGCAAATTGTTGGCCGACAGTGGCGGCGATGGGAGGTAAAGGGAGCGCGGTGATGGCTTGGAATTAACATTGATTTGTGATGAAAAAGAAGCATTTAGGTCAACAATGACGGGTAATATTGATTTGAGATGAGCTACGCGAGAGCTGTGATATATTGGAGGCGGCCTGGGAGCGAATGAATTATCGAACATACGTCAAAGGAATGTATGTAAGTGGGTCATGGGATTCGAAGTTTCGTTGAAACTGTGATAGGGCTTGGACCTTGCGGGACGGTTCAACTCAAACAAACAAGTTCTGTGCTTGCAAAGTCACGTAGCCTTCACCTTCGCACCGAAACATCGCAACATTCCGTCTGCTTGCTCTACCTTGATTGAAACGAAACAATCCCAAAAAAAAACCATCCCTGCACCCCCAACAAAAGCGATCGATTTGAAACACAAACAGCCAGAGTGCAGAGTCACACCCATGACCGCCTTCATTCTGTGACGCGGTCACATTCACATCGCCATGCATGACCTGGAATTTGAACACCCTCGAGAAACTTGTCCCCATTAGTATTGGTTACCTCGAACTTTCCCTTCCTCACCCCGCACAAAAATCGACTCCAACATCGATCCATGACAGGAATTCAAGAGTAGGCCAACACTCCTCCAGGGACTCTCCCATTGAGTCATCTCAATTACAAATGAATTCAATTTTTCTCCCCCAATTAGTGCTCCTGACCCAGCCCCAGTTCCAGCCCCCAGACTATGATATTTTTCTTCAAAAAACTCTGTTTTAATTTCAGTGACATACTCGCCCCCATGTCCATGTCCTAATCACAAGGTATCCCATAACTTTCCTCCACCCACCGTCCACACGAAAGATGTGCAAGTTGAGAAACGAGGCAACCGCCTCCAGTCACCATCAGCCGCATGACCGCCACTACAGACCGCCGGCCAGCAACGCAAAAGACCACAACGAAACCAAGAAAAAGTGGGAGTGGGTCGTGACCACACAAAACTTCACACATTTCCATATTTAATGACCATGGATCGGTCTTCAAAAGTTCCTCCATCACCCAGCCCGCCTTCTCGTCGAACCGAGGAGATCCAATTTTTCCCCTTCCCCACCATGAAGTGAGCGAGCACAGGAAACGTTTCGAGTTTCATGCGAGGACACGAGGAGAAACTAGTAAAAATCCCATTAACGAGGTCACAAGAATTGTGAGAGAGATGGACACAAGGTAACTCGTGTGGAAATCGCACACACAAAGGAGCCAAGTATCAAGGACACTCCCCCCCTCCCCCCAGGCGTGCACACACGCACTCAGAACGAATGAGGGACAGAGAGAGAGAGAGTCCAATTGAAGACCGAAAATTTTACTATTATTATTCTGAGCATCACCTTTGGCCGCTTGTAATAATCTCTAATGTCAGGGAATCCTGAAAGGAACTGTAATTATTAGCAGGGGCCGAGATGCTGGACCCGGACGCCACCATATCACCTTTCATTTAACATCCAGGTCATCGCCTAGCACCGCCGCTGCGAGAGATAGAAGTTTTCTTTCGTTCTTTCTGGTGGTGTCTCGGTTGAAGGGCAAGTTTTATTTTTTCGCTTCAACCTTAAGCAGGGATATTCGTGCAAAATTTTAATGCCAACAACAAGTACATCGTCAACATTAAGGACCGTCGAGGATAAGTCTTCAGGATTCAGCACAGACACACTCACACCGTCACGAGCGCAAATAGACGGGACGTCGATGCTGATGCTGATGCTGATGATGATGACAATGGTGACGACTGTGAAGACGACACGGTGACAGGAACCCGGACGACTGAAATGTTGATGAGCCCAAGGACGAATGTCACCGCTGTTGCTTTCTCTACTTCTGCCACTGGGTGACCAGTGAACCGTTTAAATTACACACACGCCATCACGTTACACGCAATTGAGATGCGGTCAAAGTCAGCTCCCACACCCACCGAGAAGAGACAACGTTGACGACGACGACGACGACGACCAAGTAGAAGGTCCTTCCTTCGTCCATTGTGGCAATACAATTTGAATGTCCCATTCAATAAAAGAAAACCGAAACGAGACTGAAGACTGAAAAGAAACAGAAGCCGGGGTGAACGAGAGAAAAGGACTCTCAGTGAATGATATACATAAATGTGTACGTTATGTGTCCTGTGGCATCATGAAAGATTTCGGGACGCTTTTCCAACGTCCGCAGCTCTGACTCGGTCTAATGATCGCATTCGGAGTCCTTCGCTCGTCTTGTATGGCCACAAATTTTACGCTCTTCCCTTCTCGCTCTTTCGCATACAGTCACAGACACACAATGTAATTTCTTTGTGGAAAAGGACATTTGAGGACATTTTCATTGTAAGGTATTGACAAATACATAACTCCAATTATCGTATTTCATGATTCGTTAGGTTCATGGAGCAATAGGATCAGTCACAGGATACAGATATACAAGGACACCTTCTCCTCCTACCCGCCATCGCACCATCACAGTGTCTGTCGGTCGGTCCACTGTCCTCCTAAGAAACGACATGAAAATTAACAAAAATCCTTCAAAGACCCCATGATGCTGAACTTTATTCCGTATCCTTCCATCCCTCCCACCCCGACCTTCATCATCCTTATCACTTCACTGACTTTCTTCCTTGATTCAATATTTTTGAGGAATCAGAGGTAATTTCAGTTTTTCCAGCTCCCCCACACTCCGCACGCCCAGTGTCCTTCTCAGTCGGGTGTGAAATCCAAAAAAGGACCACCATCACACACACACACACAACCACACACTATGACACCCCATGACTTTGGTTCGGTGAGCTCTTGTAGAGGAATCTGTTCCGGAACATGATTCTCTTACTGTATGCAGGAAGCATAAATTTTTACATATCCTTAAGTTTGTTATTGACAACACAGAAGAGCGGAGTGGGGTGTGACGAAGCGTGGCCGGCCGGCCCGAAAGCCATCGAGGTGTGCAGGACGCATAAATACACCGCACGATGTGTTTATGGTGATTTACATAAATATTTCGTAGGACAACGTCGGGCGTCAGGCGGTTTGATTCGAGTGAGGTGATTGTGGGCGGTTACGGAGCTTAGACCACGCCGCACATGAATGAGTATATCCTTCGTCCTTCGGTTGATGAATTTGTGGCAGACATTTGGAGCCAAAGAACAAAAAGACGGGTAAGAGAACTTGTGGGGAATGGCAAAAAAAAAAAAGAAAGACCCCAAAATTATACAACCCCTACGCTCGTCCGGTGAGCAATAAATTATGTCCAGAAACCGGCTTATGCATGGGAATACAGCAAATTGGACTACGACACGTAGGCAGATTTCTTCCAACGCTTAAGTGATTGAACAGGTTAAAGAAGAAGCCTAGCATGTAGGGGGGATTGGGATGGAATGGGTGACGAGGGGGATGATTAAAAGGGTTGGCTATGGTATGGGATGGTGTTTCGACCACCTTTCCTAGGGAAATTAATGACGAAGGGCTTTGGCGTAGCAGTGTACTCATTTATGCTCCGACGACTTCGCACTTAGAAGCTCTAGAGATTCATTGAAAAATTTGAAGACTCTACGAAATCGGGGACTTTTTCAACGGGAATGATGCAGTTTCCCGTGGATTTTGAGATGCGCAGAAAAAATTTGCAAGAGTCTTAATGCAAGAAAAACTTCCTCTCTTCATCTGCTCCTGAAAATATTCCAAGGGGTATGTCTTGAAGTTTGAGGTCATCAGCAGGTGAAACCATCAGAAGTCCACAATAAACAAAACACAAATGTGACAAAAGACCGTTTCCTTCCTCGGAATTTATCCTATAACTCGGATTTTCAAAAACTTGTCCACCTCTTGGTGCCAAAGTTGTAAATGCTGAAAACGAGACCTTTCTGGTATTTTTAAGCCAGTTTCAAACAAGTTTCGACCCGGATAGACAGAGTCATCCAAATTTGAACTTCATTTCTTGAAGTTGGTGATGAAAGCTTCTGAAGAAGTTGCGAAATGTTTATTCCGACTACAATTTCGGGATAAGTGATGAGTCCTGATCATGCCGATGGTCCTAACTATGGACTTCAAAACCCAGAACAATTTTTGAAGTACTTCTTAAACTTGGCAACAGACTGTTCGAAAATGCTCTAATTCTACAGAAAATCATTCCTTTCCTGAGATTGCAAGTTTCAGCATTTGAGAATGACACAAAAGCAGGTCAAAACCCCCCTAAAAATGATGTTCAAAACTCGAGTCGACAAATGTTTCGATGTAATTGAGCTTAGAACACAATTTTTCATTCTTTTCATTTGAGTTTTGAATTTTGTAGCGCCTGCAACTGCTAATTGCTTCAAAAACCGCCTCGAAAACGCATCAAAAATGCCTCTTGAAAAACACGATTTCAAAACTGTACACCAGAGGACAGTCTAAGTTCCTATATGGAAAGATTCAAATCTTTCTAATACATGAGTCATTTAGAAACCTTTCCATAATCCCCAGGTTTCAATAAAATCCCCGAAAATGGCTCCCGAATTCCTCAACACCTTCGCGAATGAACTCAACCTCAATAACCATCCCGATCGTCGCTCCTTATCACCTTCCCCACCCCACCCTCATTTGAATACCAAAAATGCCTATAATTTATTCAAAACATCTGCCCCCCCCCCACCACCCACTCATCAGCTGACCATTGACATTCAACATTTGCCGCTTCAATTGCTCACCACATCCCTTCGCACCCGACAAGCATCCGCCACATAATTCCATTCATACCGGGCCGCGGAAATAAGTTTTAATTGCTCGGCAATGCCAAAACACCTCAAGTAATCAACTTAATGACCTCATTTACGGGCAAAACTTATCTGAAACCCATTTAAGACATTCCTGTAAACAATTTCAGGAATCCTATTTAGTCAATTAAATTCCATCGGCGAGGTGCAACGAATCAAAACCCACCCAATTCCGACCGCAAACCGACGACTGCCAACACAACGCCCCACCGTAGTCGCCACCATCGCCTCCATCGCATCCTTCGCGTCGTCGTGTCTCGTTCTGCTGCGGGGCAGGAACACTGTGGAAAGTTCAATCATCCTCAGGCATCTTTGAATCGACCCTTTCCATCGCATCCCTTTCTCTCTCTCCCTCTCTCACGCTGTTTCTCTCCGCCACCGTCTCAGTCTCAGTATCTCTCATCCCTCATATTTATTTGCGGTTCATTAATACTCAACGATTTGAAGTTCGCGAAATCAGTTAGCAGAAGACCGACTGCTAGGGGTTGGGGGGGCAAGGGGTGCCCACAGTGGGTTTGGTTGAAAATCATAAATAAATAACCGCAAAGGGCACGACAGGGGTTGGCCCTAGAGTTCACTGAAAATTCGCAAATGAAATTCCACGGAACCCTTTTTTCTCAGAGAGAGCCCCCGCCTCCCCCCTCCGTGGAGTGTATTATTTTTAGCATTTATTGCAATTTTATTGCGCTTCTCCTCGCTAAATGAAGGAGTGCCAACCCCACCGCGCCCCGCCCATCTGCTTACTTCAGCACGTTTCAAAGGTGAGGACGAGGGTTGGAAGTCCTTTAAAATCCGAGTTTATTAAAATCCAACCCCAACGAGCTTAGGAGAGCCAACCGAACGCGGACGGTATGTGTATGCATGACTCCAAGAGAACCCCCTTCAATGCAACGATGACGGCGGTATCACTATGAAAACGAAGCCACCAACCCCTTGGCGTCGACTGCGTCGTGGTCGTCAAGTCCCGTCCAGTTTCGGTTCGCAAACACATTCACTCGGTTACTTTTGGCAAACTTCATGTCCATTTTAAATTGCCATAAATTCATGTGTCTGTCTGCCTTCTCGTGGGGTGATTATTCAGGGGGATCTGGAGGACTGATGTCCATTCAAGCTGTTTGCACTCGCACCAGCCACGAGTGCTGC
The DNA here is from genome assembly GCA_944738645.1 of Eristalinus sepulchralis. Lineage (NCBI taxonomy): Eukaryota > Metazoa > Arthropoda > Insecta > Diptera > Syrphidae > Eristalinus > Eristalinus sepulchralis. Next base: position 1,992,270 of record OX122885.1, on the reverse strand, counting down.
TTTGCTCTGTGCTCTCTGTGTGCATGTGTGTGTGTGTGTGTTGTTCACCACCAGCTGTGAGAGTCCATTCTGTCCATTCTGTTCATTCTGTTCATTCTGTGTCCTGGCTAGCAAGCAGGCTCTGAATTGAAAGGTGTGCGAGAGTGGGAGAGGACACGATACGACAGCAGCAGTTCGGAGAATCCATAGATGTCGCCGCTTGGCGTTGTGTAGTGTATCACTTGTCAGATTAATTTACGTGTTTATATATGCAAAACTCTTATAAAAGCGTTCGTCCTTGTCGTCCTTTTGAAATTATGTTTGGTGTGTCCTGCCTGGTAACATATACGCCGCGCATCACAACTCTCGTCTGTCTGCTCGCTTGCCTGGATGGCGATGGCCTGTGTTCGTGTGGCTGTGTGTGTGTGGGCTGCTTTATAAACTTTTAATTTATGCAAATTGTGGACCTTTCAGAACTACACACACACGCACATACACATGCCTCGCACGGAGATTTGTGTCTACAGGAGAAATCAAAAACATTCAACCGTCTGCGGGATATTGAAAAATTAAAGTAACCAAACCAGTCACTCGTGGTCCGTTTTCTTATTAAATTCACCATCCCCACAGTAGTGGTGGATGAGAGGGGGTACGGAGGGTTTGTGTGGGGATGATATTAATTTTTGTTGTGTGTAAATTTGCTGTGAATCCTTGCAAGGATTATTTTATGAAATACAAGATGATATGATGTCACCAGTGGTCTTTAATTTAACCCCACTCCTCTTGAGACCAGGGATACCCAGATACACCGGTTTTTTGGGATGTCGATGTGTGGCCAAATGTTGAATTTCGGGCTAAACATGAAATGGAATGCAATTAGAATGAAATTTCGAAAATTAGAATATGATCACTAAAAGGGGGTTGAGATGGACCATGTTCTCTACACCAGAGTAACGGGGGACTTTCAAATGAGCTGTAACCACACAGCCTGTGACGCGGAAAGAAACTCCAAAATTAACTGGAAATCCTTCCCAACGTCACCCGTCACGGACACAGGATTTGACAGATGATGCGCAGCCGTTGCAAACCACATGCCATCCAGATTCCAGATTTCAATCCAATTGAGGTCGCAGCAACTCCTTTATCAGATCTTTTGGCGTGCACAGTGCACAGCTCGAAGAATGATGTCTCAATCCTTCGGAGCGCAGCACCACTGACTCATCACGGACTCATGACCGTCTCTCATAATTCACCCGACGGCGGTTGCGGCAATGATGTTCAGTAATCCAAATCCGACAGTTGTCTGTTGAAATTGTGCCTCATCGCCGACGATGACTTGCCACTTCCTGTGTGTGCGTGTCCTTTTGATGTCCATGACTAATAGACTCTGCCTGAGGACGAGTTCATTTCTTTCGACCCAATCGAGTGTGAAGTGTCCATTGTGTGAATGAATCCCCTCCCCCAGTGGGCTGTCACCTCAATCTAATCAAATCCTTTTTTCTCTCTCTCTTTTCAGGTATGTACCCACTACATGACGGCCCGTCTCAGACATTCCCACACATGTGGGTGAACCATTGAGTAAGACAATTCCCTGGAAAAAATAACACACTCTTTCTTAAGCTGTCGGATTAAGTTCATTCCATTCGCCCCGACAACGACGCCCAAATCCCCAAGCAGGCACAAATGAAAACAGAAAAAAAATCTTTGAAACAAATTTTTCCCTTTATTAGTTCCCCGCCCCATGTTAATGTCATAATATATCAAAGGAGACTTTTAAAATTGCCAATTTAATTACCTCGATACACTCTCACACGGGGGCCTGTGTGGTGGCCACTCCGCGCAGAGACACCCTAAACTTGCATGCAGCGAAGCACACACATGTGTGTGCGCGCTGCACAGATAGTCTTCGACGAGGGCCCAGCCCATAGCCATTCGCGGCCGTGACGAGCGAAAAAAAGTGATTTACGTGAATTCCATCAAAAAAAAAAAAAAAATTCATAAATTCCCCCCATCTCCAATATCGTCAGAACGAACGCAGAAGGGCGAGGGGTTACTGGATTACCATTCATCTGTCTGTCTGTCTGTCCATTTGCGGTGTTCCCTAAATTTCCCTGCCATTCCGCACGCCACCGATGACGACGATGAGCTGCAACAAGAGAACAGCAGGGATGTGTGTGGTTGAAGGGAATGCCCCCCTCAATGTGTGTACCAGTGTGTGCCGACAATGTTGTGTCTACTCTCGACCAAAACTCATTAAAAGTCCACATCGAGCTTGATACGATGGACAAGGACAACGCAGCGCAACATCGACGGCGATGAAGAAGATCCCTACGCCGATCCCAATGGGGATCTCCTGCCCCCGCGATTGCCAGTCGCAACCCAAAGCAAAAGACGGCCTCTGACGGCGATCCCGCAGACGGCCACATCGATGAGATTCCCTCATGGATCCTCGTGCTCTCTCTCACTCCATCTGTCTCCTCTTGTTCCACAGACCACAAAATCAGAATATTAATGATCCTTTTACGAGGTTGCGTGGTCTGCGGTCATAATTCATCGGCGATCGTAAAGCACTAAGGAGATCGCGCAAACAATCCTCTTGCGATTCGATTCGGGGCCGCTGCCGATGCTGATCCGCTTTTAAGTGAATCTCTCGTGTTTTTCGGCATTTCGCGGCCGACGCAGGGGAAACTTATTAAAAACTCATTCCGCCGCGAAGTGATCTGGGCCCACATGATGGAGCAATTAAAATTTCGTGGATTTCTCGGAAGTTGCAGTGCGCGACGCGATGCCACACCGCTGCTGTCCCGTATGAGACTTTTGTTTGGAATTTCGCTTAGTCACGGTACACTTGATGCCCGACTGTGGTGCGGAGCGATCACGTGTCGGGAGCATACGCTGATCCGCACACCGGCAATCGAAGACCACAGACGCCATTGTGGAGCGGATCGTGTACACTGTGTAAACTTCGGTTTTGCAATGCATCTCAATTTTTCGCGCAATTACGGCGGCGCTCTCCTCGCGACTGCTGCTGGCTTCGACAGAATGAAATTATCCGCAATTCGATCAAGTGCCGATCGCAGCCAGAGGACGGTCATTCGATCGGGAGATGAGGGGGCACTGCGGGTACCTGTGGTACCTTTGGCGGCACCCTTATTGGATCCTCATCACTGCGCCGCATCGCCGCCGGTGTGGTAGCGCTCCTGCTGGCAGCCGCGGTAATCAGAGTGAAAAATTGATTTTCACCGACCGAGGACACCTCAGAATACCAGGGGGAAATGATGATCATTGCAATTCGATTATTGCCAGTTGCCAGCGGTGTCGGGGGAGCTGTGCTGATAGTTGCGGATGGCTATGGGAAAATTGAGATGGTGTTTGCTAATGATCTCGTCGCGGGGTCGGTTGATAAATGTCATGATCTAAGCGATGAGACGATCTCACGATTGAAACTTTCGACTTCGACCGATTGCAGATATTCACGACTCAGGGACACTTTGACTTACGGGACGCGCTTGAACTTGGTACGATCGTGGATCATTTGTCTCGATCGGTGAAAACCAACATTGTTGTTTTGATTAGCTCTCTAGCATCGCTGGATAATTTGTCATGACACAAGGAGAAACTCCGAGGCGTTGAAATACATGATCTTTCCTGCTGATTGTGTTCCCAATTGATCAGGCATGTCACAGTCAGAAATTTCTATTGCAGTTGTCGCGATCATAGATCAGGGATCACTTCATAGAGGCACATGATCAGTTCGATGGTCCATGACAGAAACAATTCGTTCACAGGATGCCCACATCTTCACTTCTTGTCAGACATCAAGGTTTGGCCAGACAGCACCACTCGATCACTTAAGCTGGACTGTTGACAAAGTGATGACGGATTCCAGAAACGAGTCGTCCATCTGCAAACCCCCAAAAACTCCCTCTCTCTCAACTCACCGATGAGCGATAAATCCTGATTGCCAAAGCGAAAAGAAAATGCTTACATCACTCACACCTCACTCGATTGCGAAAATCATAACCAATCCCCAGCCAAACAGTCCGCCCTGTGGTAGCCCACATCAATCAGAACGCATTGCGCCACCGCCACTGCCCATTATCACACCATAAATCCCCCTGCCGGCAGTCGCCGAACAACATTTCCACCTTCGATTGCCTCATGTTTCCCTAAACTGTTTGTGTATCCTCACCGACGTTCAATAAACTTCCCCGTTAATTAGAAAAACGCGTTGATATGCACAGCCCAGTCGACGGAGTCCCGAGTGGCATCGGCTGCGACCCACTCCATCCGGAGATTTATGTGAAAATCCGTTTGCGCGTTTTATAGATACAAAATAAAACTTTGATTTAAAACACAATTAACCTGCAGTTGCATCCAGAAGGGCTAAGGCGGCCTGTGCGCCCGTGTGTGTGTGTGTGCTGAGTGTGGTATGCATTAGAGGCGAAGATTGAAACAAGCGCAGCGTTCGCTGTGTTTACGTTCACGATTAGAATCGCCTGCAGTGTGTGGTTTGGTTTCTCATCATCATCCAATGAAACTCTTTGTGTGTGCAGCAGCGCGCCCCCTCCCCTGGGACCCACCGCCGAAGCACAAGAAAAAGATACAACACACTTGTGTACACCACAAAGAGACACAGAGTCCCATTAGCGTGATTTGGATTAACAATTAGCCGGTGCACTCAAAAAGACCGCATCCGTCCCTTCGTTTATTGGGACGTTCCGATGAATGATCTCCCGAGGCGGCCGGTGGCGGCTGCGGCGGGAACTCTGAATCTGGTATCCGAATGCGAAGACGAAGACGCGAATGAAGAGAAGAGTGAGAGAGAGCAGACCCCCATGGAAGGTCGCCGCGCAGTTTGCGGCACGTTCGTGTATCTGATCTCGAACAGATGTTGCATTGCAATTGTTTTGTTACACATCCCAGCCGTGGGCCACGAACAATCGAATGACATATGGACGAGGGGCGGAGAACAAAGATTATTAAAAAAAAGAAGTTGATAAACAAAGAATTTTCGGTAACCATCTAGCCAGCGAGCAATCCATCTTGCCATCCATCCGTTCATTCATTCAACCAACCCCCGGCTCTAATGATGAATAATAATCTCGCGAGGGTATTCACGGCATCGCTCGCTTGCTGGCTGGCTGGCTGACTGCGCGGTTGCCTGTCTGCGGCAGTGGACTCCTCTCGGTCTTGCTGAGATGATGGTGTTAATGCTGATCGAGCATGACGCACGAGTGTTCGGCACGGCGAAGGCAGGAGAAGCAACTGCTCCTGCGGGTTAATTGACAAATGTGGCTGGGAACCGCTGCTGTGCGGTTGCACAAATTATGTAGAGCGGGTGGCGTGTTTATGTGTGTCAAGGATAATCAAACGTGAGTGGCTGTGTGGGGGGGGGGGGGGGGTTGGCGTGCCAAGGGTTCCGATGTGAATCTGCCACGAATTCGAGTGTCTTTTGTGTTGATAGTCGATTGACAGATCCAGCATCCGGGCGCTGGTTGCTTTCATGAATGATGTGAGGCTATGCACGTGACCAATTTGTTAGGTTTAAGGCGACGACTGCCAGCAGCCGTTGCTAAGAGAAGTGGCACATCGATCAGTCAACGATCAGTCACCGATGAACAAGGTTCCAGTTGCGGCGATGAGTAATGAACTGCTTCTGCCTTAACGGTGATGAATCGGCAGCCTATCGCACTTCATCTGGGCAATTCATTGTAAACTAATCGGGAACAGTTGGAATGAGTCGCCGCTGGCACGTGAGAATGCCAAAGTCACGATCAATTGCTTGGCAGCTTTGCGCATCTCGCTTATAGACGGTTCCGGGAAATGGATTGGAGAAAACCGATCAGACTGACCTGGCTTGGCTGTGAATGAGAACTGCGATGCGTGTACTCGAACATGTCCCAATTCAACTGTGGACACCGTCTGTGGTCAGCTTCGGGAAATGTGCTGTGCTGACCAAGAAATGCGCACAGCCATGCATTTGAATGCGACAACGATTTGATCATCAGCCAGACTCTGATTCGAAGTTGTTTGCACATTCTCTGGTTATCAGTTCGTGGAAACGGTATGGACTATAGAAGTTTGACCGTATTTATCGCTGAGAAAGAAAACTGAAATTATGATGTAAGCCTGGCTCTGACTAATGTTTTCAAATTTTCGCCGTTTAAGTGCTCCACTGACTGGCAAATGCCCGAAATGATATATTCCGAAGTGGGGCTGTTGGTCTAAGCCTAGCTCGAGATTCAAATTTGAGCTTGACTTGCTTAAATTATCTGCATTACGTGAGATCTATTGGCGAAACTGATCAAAAGGTGCGTACACACACGACGAATATGAAAAACTTGATCTAAGCCAGGCTTGAACCTACGAGTTGGTCAGTTTTCGTTTCCAAAAAATCACCATGAGATTATGGAAACTGAAAAAACTGCAAGCGATAGATTTGATTGCGTACTTGATGATCCAAGCCTGACTCAGAGTGCAAACTGCTCGTGGCTCGCTTTAATTTTCCTCCTCCCTTGTAATCAGCTCCATCCCACCTTCCTACTGCCCTGCAATCAGCCCTAGGATATGTGCCAGTCTGTGATCGTGTATCGAAACACCAGTTTGACCATTTAAGCCTGGCTTTGGGTCAGAATCCAGCGCTTAAGCTTTGCTTTCGGTCTCTGATTAACCGATTGACTAAGAAACAATGCATATGAACGCAAAATCGTTGCTCTAAGCCTGGCTTTGACAAAAATTTGTTGCCGTTTTGAGTCAGTATTGTATACACTGACAAAGGCATAGTCTAAAGCATGAATTTGAAGCTGAACTTTATTGTCTAAGACTAACTTTGAATCAAAATGATGCCCGACTGATGATCTGAAATTGATCCTGTCTTGACCCATTTTCGCAATTCTAACGACTGCTTAAAGCTCCCTTTTGACTCCCATATGCTCGACCTAAATTTCAAGTCTCCCCTTCCCTAACCCCCTGCACAGCAACATCTCAAAAAAGAAGTTCATTTGCAACATGTACCGTGCATCGTGTCAGAGGCAACGGGTCAGCGAGCAATCTAGGCCCCTCACACATATTAGACGCGCTTCAATCGCATATCTATGTTAAAATCTTCACGACTCCCTCGAGGCAACCACAATGACAGATGCTCGGCTCCCAGCTGTGCGAAGATGCCGATGACTGGAGAGACCCACCAACGGCCAGACATCATCATCGGCATTTAGGCTTAGAACTGAACGCTGTGAAGAATAGAAAGCTCGTGGGCTGGAAAAACTCGAAAAAGAACTCTGAAGAGGAATAAAAAGAACAAAAGAAAAAAATTCGAAAATTATGCAGAATTATTCGCTGCACACTCTCGCGCACAGAAACCACAGAATTCATCTTTTGTCACGTCTTCCGCTGCTAAGCCTCCGTAGTTTAAATGCATATTTAACCCATTATCATGAGAGAGATCACTCCATGTGACCAGTGCGGGGGGGTGGGGGGAGGTGAGAAGGCAGGGGTAAGGTTAAGGAACAGAAGTCGAAATGCATTTGAATGAGTCTCCTCCGTTCGCTATACGGGTTCAATCTCTAACGCGTATCTCTGTCTCTCGTAGACCTCAACTTCGACTCTAACTGCATGCGTCATACGAGAGGGAGAGCCTCCTACACCTAGAGGCCCAACGACAACGACAACGACAACGCGACACACGGCAACCCGAATGGAATACCTAATCACTTGTGTGTTGTGTTTCAGGCGATTTGTGGTGGTCTTTTTGTCACTTTTACGAGACGGGGGCTAACAGTACCCTGCCGTAACCGTAAGACACTCGTTTTCTATCCCTCCCCAGATAGGAGTACTTTTGTTTCGTGATCAACAAAGCGACGCACACTCATAACGACAATTGTTGTGTCGTTTTGGTCATTACACGCGACGACAGATATGATGATTCACAAGCGCGGTTGCGACGACGGCGGCGCAGCCACGATCACGAATTGCGCAGCCGCCACCGTACACTATCCGTGTACTTTCGTCATGTATCTATCGAATGCCAATCCCCAAACAAACAAACAAACAAAAAACACGAAAATCGGAAAAGACGTGGAAAAGCACAAAGAAATGACCAATCTTTGAGCACTGAGAGATGAGTGTTGTGGACTGGTGGCATGGCGGAGGGCTGTGCCCCACTGCCATCACCACCGCCACCACTTGCATATAATCGACTTTATTACTGCGGTTTATTTTGGACAGTTTTATTGTTGTTTGCCTATAATGTCAACCGATCGCACGTACACGGTTCGCCAGCGATGCATAGACGCGTTCGGTTTTTGTGGCTCTTTTTCCGAATCTTTTATTGTTCGATTCTAATTTACGATGAAAGCGCCTGATATTTATGACCGTACACAAGGAATTTCCGCTGAAGATATTAAAAATACAAAAGATTGCTGTTTGTCATCGACGGATTTTTTGATAGGTGGTGGTGATGGTGGTGGTGGTGGTGGCTGGATGTCGTAAAATAGGCAGAATTTCGTTTATTAGGCAGGGAGCGGGAGCGTCAGAGAGTCAAAGTCATGCATAATCAGGTCTAAGAAGTAAAGTGGCTAAAATTTCAACAATGGATCAATAAAGGCGTGCACAGCACAGCAGATACGCCCCGAGGTTGCGGAGATACTCTCTTTCATTTATTGAGTTATTTCCGATATTTTATGTGAACCTACGGCCGCATCCGTGTTGGGTGTTGTAGCCGAGATGCGGAATGTGCGGCAACGATGATGGCGGTGGGGGCTGGGGGGGGAGAATCATAATTGGGTTTATTAGAAAATCATTAAGATGCGAAAGGCATTGGGTGAGGTGCGAATGGGTGCGGATGGGATGTGACTGATTTTCCGAGGAAGAGGTGACAATCGGGCGACTGATTAAGACATTGTTTGACGGCATTGTTTGATGCAATTCAGGCTTGGCAGGTGACGTGGAATGAGTGGGGAATTTGTGCATCGTGAGGGGATTGTCAGCAATTTTAAAGCAGATTTCAGTTTCAGAAAAGTTGCCACAAATACGAGTCTTCACAAAAAAACACTCGTACAACCATATTTTGCTTTTACAACCTTGCCACTTGCGAAAGGGCAATCGACGCTCCAAACTTTTCACTTGAGAACTGAGCAATCGTCGCTCCAAACTCTCCACTTGTGAACGGTCCAATCGTCGCATCAATGTGGCAATGGTCGATACACTTCTTGCCCCAATTTCTTGTTCAAACTCAAGATCTGACAATGAACCTTGGTTCGATGGCGGAGGTGGGACACAAAATCACTGTTATCTGTCCTTAGGAGGAGGATCGCTGTTCAATTCTCGTCAGCTTTAAGCAGACTTTCAATCGAACCGTCACTCTTCTCAACACAGAAATCTGATTTAACTTCATTTCCGCCTTGAAGTCAGACTCGATTGGTGATCAGGTTGTCAGTCGGCTCCTGCTGAGGTAAAAGGAGGATATCAACATCAATGTTGACCTTTCTCGCTACCACAAGACGGCAGACTTAAGCAGAGTTTCATCGAAATACAACCCGTCCATTTCCTCCTAGAAATCTGCTTCCAATAGTGCGACTCGGTCTTTCAGTCGGCTTCTGTCGTGAATAAGGACGAACTTTTGGGCAATTCTCAGCACCCATAGTCGTCTAATATAAACGGGGTCCAATCGTAACATCAGTCTTCTTGCCACAAACATCCGCTTCAATCACATTTTGTCCTCGAAGTCGCGATCTTCGTGTGAAATGTGTCTTGGCAGGCAGTTGAATGGATTTTCTAGACATCCTCAGTTGATCTACAGTGAAACTAAATGTTTGTCACAGATCCTTGCTCTGACCCCATTTCTTTCAAGAATTCAATATGAAGGTGGTTTATATTTCAATGAAGCAGTACTTGAAGGAGCACATGAGCATGTTTTTTAAGCACTTGCAGCCATTCACGGCGAACCTGCGTCAACTTCCATGAAAAGCCTTCGCAAATGGCTGCTTTTCCTTAGAAATCAGAGTTCCCTGATGTTAAACTTACTCCATAGTCGCCTAAGGTGGTAATGAGGGTAAACCTTGCCCAAATTTTGGGGTTTCTTGCATCTGTAAAGCAGTTTAAAGAGCATCCCCATCAAAAGCCTCTTGCAAATACACGTCTTAGCCTCATTTCCTGCTAAAAGTCACCCATCCGGGCCCAGTTTGAGAATTTCACAAACCTGCAACTTCAACAGGCGAAGACTTATGCTTAAGATGATTGCGTGTCCACTCCCATAAGCACCCACGACACTGACAATTCTTCTCTGCCATCCCACAATGCAGTGCATTTGTCTAAGTCTTGGGTTCACCCTTTTTCTCGCTGACAAGCACCTGATACACAACGAATGCTTTCGAAGAGCAAAAAGTCACCACAAATCTCCCGGGTTCGTTACATGCCTCCTCCCGGGTCCCAACTTGACCACTGCTCCTTTGACTACACGGTTCTCCCCACACCCCAACTGTCCATCATTCTCTCCAATTCCATAACTACCGCGAAGTCCCACCCAGAGGCCAAACTGCACCGTCACCGCGCAGCCGCAACGACATCGACATCGACAATTGACGTAATTCAACTCCCAGCACGAAGACTAAACCTCGCCCTCGCAGTAACGATCAAATGAACGACGTTACTTCTAAGAAGCTCTAAGCGATCATTGACTCCCTTCCTGTCACGTGTACAGCACACACACGCTGGCATCCATCGACTACGCCCTCTGCCATTCAATGCCAAACTTCTGAGAAGATCTCTCGTCCCGGTGGTGGTGGGCGGACTGCGAAAAATGAAACCTCTGCGCGAACAATTTTCGAATTAACAAACAATACACCGGCCGCAGCAACAGCATCCAAGCGCTTGATTCCTTGAATCTGCCCCTCGCTCCTCGTCACCGCGCCCTTGCACACAACAAGCAGGCAGACACTCGCGCATTAATTCACTTTCGTGCGGCTAACATGGCTTCGACATGTACCCCGAGCGTGTGTGCATCCAGAAAGATGCACTTCGGAGGACACCGACAACAACGTCGTCTTCTTGGGCCTCCTCTCTCTCTCTCTCTCTGTGGCTAGTTGTAGGTGGACACAAAAAAAGGTGTGGCCCGGCGATGTTGCGTCGTCGCGTCTCTCATCTCATGACCACAGGCAACACGAAACATCGGTTCAGACGGTTTAACAAAAAAAACACAAACAGCCATAAAACATTATCAAGCTCACTCTCGCCGTGTCTTTCTCTCTAGTGATGCGACTCTCCGGGGACCTTGAATTCGATTGCGCGACACAGACACGCAGGACGCGCCGCAGCAACGAGCCCAACAGACACGACAACAACGTCGGCCAGACATCGCAATCGACAGCATTAATTGGCCATAGTGTACACGGAGACAAAAAAACAACGCAGCCAAGTGGAGTTTGAAGCGAATTCCTTTTTTTGTCTCGCCTGTACAACTGCTCTCCTGTAGGACAACCTTATAAAATGGATTTTACTTGTTCGTTCTCGCCTCAATCGACGTTCCCACCCAGCGCACGGGTCGGACATCGGAAAATAATGTTTATACCCAAAAATGGGATACAGTAAAACAATAAACAGGCACAAAGGCAAGGGACAAAAGGCCCAACGACGCCGCACCGCCGACGAATGGCCGAGTGGCCAGACGAATGCCCGAATGGGCATTGTAATCGGCTTTCGGGCTCATCTGTCCTTCGTGTGTATGCGGCTTCGCCTGCTCTGCGGCCAAGCCGAGCTCCGTCCCGTGGTGGGACACCTCCTTAAGCCGAACAGAAAAAATAACACCGACCAGAGCCAAAAGCCGAATTTGTGCCTTTCGGATGACAGAAATTAATTGAAGTAGGGGATCCCCAGACCCCTCCCCCCTCCCCCATCGGACGACGACATACACATGCCCATGTAACAAGTTGATCCGATTTTGGGATGATGACGGAAAGCCTGCGCCCCCGGAGTTAATTCGGATTATTAATCAAAATGAATATTTTTTGTAAACACTCCCTTCCTCCCCTTCGCTCCGCTCGCCACCACGCCGATCTATTCTCAGTTTGCGCCTTGTTTTGTTTTGTTGAATTTTTATCTCGAATTTATGACGAGTGGTGGCGGCTGTGGATTGGGGCTGCAGGTAGGCGCACTGTCTCCTCTTCCTGTTGGACGATTTGTAACGCTTGGGTGCAGTTTGTTGCTTATCTTATCGCGAGACGTGTCGCGGCTACTTACACAGCTGATGAAGGTTCTTTTTGGCCGTTGAGACGACTTAATTTGTCATGCCAGATAAAAATGTGAGAAACATGAGTTTTTCCATCGTTTTTCTGCTGCTTGCGCTCATGTGTGTACTGAGGTCGAAGCGAGGGTTTGAGCGAGGGTCGAGATTTGATGGTTGATATCTGAGGGAATGCAGATTTTTTTTTTGTGGGAATCTGATATCCGCCCGTAGACCCAGCACTATTTGAGAGAAGGACTTGGGCAAACAGCACTTAGTTGTTAGTTGCCATTAACCAGGTCTCATATGCAGCTAAATCCTTGGGCATAGTCACACTTGTAGATCAGACGACCTTATGTTCTCGATGAGGCAACAGAATTCCATCCCGCTCTGTGCGATGGATGGACTTTCAACGAAGGAAGGATCTCCCAGAGAGAGTGGGCTTTCAAGGCGAATGGGCCTGCAACAACGGATGGATCTCCAACAAACGATGGACCTCTGAATGAGGATGGCCTTCAAGTATATGTAGACTTCTAACATTGTGAGGGGCTTCTTAGTAAATGGGAGCGGGTTAACCAGCAAGGAGAAGGAAGCACGCCTCCAAGCACGAAAGAGCCTCGAAGATTGAATAGGCCTTCAAGGATGAATGGAACTCCGATGGGTTTATTTATTTATTTATATATGATTTACGAGTGTGATGTTGAAGCCTCCTCGAGCCTCTAGCAAACTTGAAAGGATCTTCGCTCTTTAGTAGAACATAATTTTACTTTCTGATCACACCCTTGTTGGGCAGTTTAAAACGACAAAGCTCGCATGACGTTTAAGACGAGGCCAATGGTACCAGAGTGCAAGGCCAGAACCAAGACACTTAGCTAAGGAATGCCAGATTTGCAGTCGAATGACGTGGCCGCAGGGCAGAGATCAAGATCCGTTCGTAAGGACTTTTAATTTTGGCTTTCAGAATGTCGTGAACTGCAAACTTCAGACAGATTGTCTCCGGTTTAAATCTTCCACTTTATACTTCTTAAGCCATCAGCAATGCGCAGTGACCATTGACATCACTGGAAACTGTGTCAATCTTCCCTGATTGTAGTCAGCATTAAATTTACTCGTAGAAGAACAACAGAACGCACAGACAGAGATGTCCTGGAAAGAACTAGCAAAGAGGACACTTCACCTTAAACTCATTTCCATTGAAAACGAAGTCGATTCCACTGCTCAATCTCCGTCAAAATGGAGCAGCCTAGCACACGTCAAATGGGATCAGTAAAACCACAATTTCACTTCAGTCAGCGAACTTTCTTTGCGGCATTTTTAATCGAATAAAGCCTCTAATCAAACGCCGTTGCTTCACTTCATTACGACTTAACGAAATGTTTCTACGAAAATCCCAATGCAATTTACACCTCACCAGAATTTTCTGATGAAACTTGAACCGACATCGTTGCCGACACTCAATATTCACACACACACACACGCACCCACAGGCAAGGTGCGAACTTCTGAAAATCACATTCACATCGTCATCGTCGCCACAAATTAAATTCTTTTAAATCTGATTTTCGCTAAAGTAATCAAGACACAATCCCCGCCGAAGGACACCACAATCAGGCGTGCGTTGTCGGCAGAAAACAAAAATAAAGCCGCAAAGGCGAGAGAAAAACAGAAAACCAAGAACCCACAGTCAACAGTATTAAGACTGACACCACCACCATCTTGACTTCTAACCAAAATTCAGTGCGCCCCTCCCCCCCCCCACCACACACCTCTCGTCAACACTCTGTCAAGTCCAAAAAAAGGGAAGTTTGAAAAAAAAAACAAAGCACCGTCCCCACCGTCGCCTGCTTCATCAAGAGGAATGCAAAGTAAAAAAAAAACGTTCTCAATCTCTCATCAGCATGTCGCTCCACCCCCGTCCGCACACACACACACACACGTAATTTGATTTTAAAGTGTAGCCCCACCCGTATGCTGCCACCGTGTCAACCGCCACCACCACCACCACGGATGCCACCCACTCACCGCCGTAGCCGCTCCGCACCGCGGCCATCCCGAAACACCAAAAGTGTATTATCCTCACACAACAATCTAATAAAATATTTAGAATTTTAGATTTCCAGATGAAGATAGGTGACTTCCCGGTGGCCGGGGGTGGGTGACGGGGCGCCGCCGCCAGTTGACAAGGCCGTTTCACACACTCCGAAATGACAACAAAATAAGCTTTCCCACCTCGGCTCGGCGCTGGTGGAGCGCGCGCGGCGGCTTAATGTCGAATTCCATTTTAGCCGCAGCAGTCTTTGGCATCGGGTACGGTGCTCCCGGTGACGGTGACAGTGGTGGCTTCCTAAATTATTTATTCCCACTGACTCATTTTTAATGCGCGAGGGTTGATTTCTCTTCTTCGCCATTCTCCTGCTCTCCTTCATTTGCCTCTTGCTGTGTCTCGGGTCTCGAGTCTCTCCTGTGCAGTATGTTTGACCTCCCCCTCCATCACCGCGCCCGGTATCCCACAAAATCGTGCGGTAAAATTCCAAATCCAGGGGTAGTCGCAAACGGCTCGGCATTGACATTGACAGGCGGCAAATCTAGCTCACTCCGGCGAAATGTCAAACGCCGACACTTTAAAGAGGCGCAAATGAAAGATAAATTACACCGCGAGCACATTACTTATTCCCTGCCGAAGCTTGCCAGGTTTTTTTTTTTTGTTCACTTCTTGCGAAGATTCTTGGTTACAGCTTCGCCCCGAGGTGGAATATGAGTGCGAGTGCGAGGCGGGGAGGCGGCTACAGTTCGAGCGCCACTAAGTCACGATTCGACTTTAAGTTGATGGAAAATCAAATAGACAGGGAGACGAATCAAATCGGAGAGATCCCACGGATGATGAGAGCTGTACGCTATGCGGAGCAGCTTGGTCTGCTGGAGTGGGTTCCACTCCACTCCATCGTTTGACTTGGTGGCGTCTGGCGGCGGCGGCGGTGGTGGTGGTGCCGCTACCGTAGAAGTATCCAATTTGAATAATTTAGCAATGGCTGTCAAGATTGTCTTCGTCTCCCTCCTTTTTTTTTTCTTCGTGTGTGTGTGTGTGCGTTCTATCTTTGGATTTTCGGAATCCGTCAGTCCTTGAATATGTAATTTCTTTTTTTTTTTCGTGGCTTTGGTTTGGATTGTTCCGTTGCTTGGTGTTCAAATGCAGAGAGAGGGAGAGAGAGGCCCAGACACCGACGGGATGGGAGGATACGTCATCCATCATAGACTGGAAAGCGGCAGAAGACGGGCGTTCCTATCCCCGCTGTGCAATCAATAGTGCATCAAACCAGGCGTCAGTTCAGATTTTTTTTTCGGATATGACTTGACTACTCCGCAGTGGTGTGGAATTAACATAATTTTGTTTGTTAAGCACACAGATGCGATGGGGCTGAGGGGTGGAGGTGAAAGGACGCCCTTCGAGGGACCTCTTAAATAATCTTCTGACACGAGAAATGGTTGAAGTTAAATTTTTGGGTCAAGCTGGAGGCCACTGGAGATTGAAACTGTTTCTCCAACGATTCGACGTGTCCGTGACTTGGAAGTCTGATGCCAGTCGTCGATCCCTTAGACGTTTTTCAATAAATCACCTCCGCTTAGAGTCATTTGAGGCAATGGGTGGTCGCGGAGAGGAAGTCGATTGGAGCCGGTAGGTGCTGGTAGTTTCAAGGGCTTCATGGTTCCATTCTTCGATTAAACACGCGGATATCATAACAACGTCGTTGCTCTCATACACTTCAAGAATCACTGTCTGGGATTGGCGATGAAGAAGTTTGGGTCCAGTTCGTTTCTGTGAAGTTCGTCGCGGTCTCGG
This sequence comes from Eristalinus sepulchralis, assembly GCA_944738645.1. Taxonomy (NCBI): domain Eukaryota; kingdom Metazoa; phylum Arthropoda; class Insecta; order Diptera; family Syrphidae; genus Eristalinus; species Eristalinus sepulchralis. The sequence goes on along the minus strand of OX122885.1, from coordinate 1,976,233 downwards.
GTGCCGCCAACTTCGTGCCAAGTTTGCCTAGCACCGGCTGAAGTTTCTGCTTATCGCCAAGTGTCTGTTGGCGTTAATTGTCTGTCCTCTTGGGGGGGGTGCGCTCAGCTCCTCGTCTTCAAAATTCAAAAAATGTGTGTGAAGGTGCTTTTGGTCGCTGCGGTCCGTAGCACCCTTGGGGATATGAGACTTCAAAGCACGCGTCTCTCTCTTCTTTGATCCACAGGCAGGTCCGTCCGTAAGCATTGTTTATCTCTCACGCCCAGTCTTGCTAAGCACCTTCGGATCCAATTCTTAAGATGACTAGGTCATGAGAGCGCTCCATCAGCTTGGACTCGAAGAGTCTTCAACTCCGAATCATTGGGGCAACGTGGCAAAAGACGTTCTCGAACGAAATGGCGCACAGATTTGGAGAAGGATCTCAACCAGTCATAGGCAGGAGGCGGCTGGCGAAAGATCTTTCTGGCTGAAGAGGCTTATTGCTTGAGGCCCAGGTCCATTTCGGATTGTAGCAGCAAGTGAATTCATACATTTTCAAACAGCCAATAAGTGCATTCTCCCTGAAACTGCCAGAACCTTAGGGAAAACGTTCCTATCCAGGACACAAGACAAGTAAATTTAAATGACTCCAACAATGCCTGCTTCAAACAATCACTTCCTAATCAGTTTACACAGTCTTGTCTGTCACTCCATCTGTCCCCCATTGCACCAGAAAACAGACAGCTCTCTTGAATGAGGCAAAGATCATCGTCCCCCTGCATGACTAAGTCGGTTAATGAACCCCGCATCAGCGGTGACCGCCTTCAAAGTGAATCAACAATTCAGCATTGCTCTGCGAGAAGAAACCCATAAAAATTCAATGAAATCAGAGCCATAGGCCCGTGCATAGATAACCCCATCCACGTCTAAGCTGACAGCTAAGAGAGAACAAAAAAAACCTCATTTAGCGATAGGCACATTCACACTTAGGACCATCTCATATGTCCCGCGACTGCGACTGCGACTGTGACAGCGACAGTGACAGTGACAGCGACAGCTCCGCGACAAGCAAGTGAACCCCTAATGGCACCAATCTTCGATCGTAAAATTGTTTCCTCTCGTGATAAGAACTTTATGGGCGCTCTTGTGCTGTGCTGTACACCTTCCATGGAAGCCGTGTCGTTTTATGAATTTTATGACTTGTCTTGCGACAAGTTCCTCCAGCCCCGGCCCTTTGCTGAGTACTTATCGTGCCTTTTGTTGGCTGCCCTTGGTTCGCTGGCAGTTTGAAGCTTGTAGGTCTCTTGAACCCAAACCGATAACCCGAGCCGCCGCAATCCCTCCACTCAACTCAAATTCCATATCCAGTAGTGCACTCGTCCCCCCCACTCGTAGATATTCCTACTACTCCTAATACAAAGAATTGTTCGTCTCATTTTGAGTGTCATCACTTCAGAGTCATCGTTGTCGTCGCCACTGTGGTTGTTGGCATATCACTCGGCTGCCACTGTCTGACAGCTGACTTCCCCCCCGGACCAGGGCCACATTTGCATAGAAACCGATAGATTGGAAGCGTCGCGTCCGTGTACCTTCCCGCATCCGAACTCGAATCTGAATCCGAATTCGAATCCAGCTCTGTCCATCCATCAACGTGATTTACTCGCTCTCCGCCTCCTCCGTTTGTGTGCCGGGGAGGGGGGGAAGGGGTAGAGCAGCATCCCAAACCCGGTGCAATCATCGATAAGATGCTTTTCGTTTGTTCGCCGAGTCCAAGAAAGGGTTCCTCAAAAAATAGTTTCTTCATCCGACTGACAGCAGTGGCGGCGGCAGCGGCGGTGGCAACGGTAGTGGTAGTTGCGGTGGCGACGGATGCCGCAGTGGATGGTAGTAGATCATCATCTTGAGTGTTTGGCTCCAATCTTCTCCTTGCTCTGCAGCAGCATCTTCGTTGTCTTAAGTGGCGCACATCTCCCGACGATGAGGTACATGTCTCTATCTCTGAAGCGAGGAAGAACAAAAAAAAAACCCCACACAGACAGATACACCAACACACAGGGACGCGCAACATGAAATAACACAAAGTGCTTTGTTTAATCAGATACAAATGTATCTTTTGGTTTTTGTTCGAGTTTTTGTCTGCATCCAAGTGTCCCAAATGGATTTTTTTTTTCTCAATTCTCTGCTGTTGTTGTGCCCATTCCCTCGCTTGGTCTCGGGGTGTGCGGCGCTGCTGCTGCTGGTGCTGGTGCTTGGCGCTGGTGATTAATGTCTCCATGGGTTTGAGTGAGTCTGGTCTGGTCTGGTTTGGTTCTCTTATCAACGCTCATGAAATTCATGTGCGGTACCCACACAATTCAATTAACTGGCGCATTAGACAGCGCCCCGGCAACCGACCAACAACCACTCCTAAACGTTAAGTTTCTTGTTTTTTTCCTTTGTCCTCTCTTTCTGGCGTTCTATTTTTTGGGGTTAATTAATATTTAATAGTTTTTCTTCTGGGGGATAAATGGCTTGCATACAATTGCTCGGATAGCTGATAAGAGTAATTGAATGTGTTGGCGTCGGAACGGTGCTGGAATCGTACAAAGAGGGCGTCTGCATGCTCGAGCTGAGACGAGACGGACTATCATATAGAGAGTGTGGACGCGCTGGAGGTGCTATGACAGCAGGAAAAGCTTTGAAATGGTGTCCGCAAAAAGTGTTAACTTACTGTTTGGGATTTTGAGTGAAATCATGGTGACGGTACAGGGATCAGGAGTGGAGTGCCTTGTCATATTCCACTTTGTTGCCGGAAGGAACCTCCTAATTTTTTTTCCGGAAAAGCTTATGGCTAAAGAAAAGTTGAGTGTGGACTGTAGGATGTGTAGGAAGCAGAAGTTAGAGTCCAATCAGCAGTACTTTTGTTACACAACCTCTGGGAGTTCAATTTAAAAGAAATCTACGTTCTTCGATAATTCTGAAGTTCCGGCTCTAAACCTTTAAGTCTGTTCTATACATTGGGCAGTCACTTGTAGTCCAGACAAGCACATCTCATCATTATTTAGAAGACAGCATGACTGGCATGGCCAGAAGTCGGATTTTCTTTGATGCAATCACAAAGTTGGTTAGAGTCCTTGCGGGGGTGTGTATGTACCAAAAAGATTTTTCTCCCATCACCCTCTTTCATACCCTTCTCTGTTGGGTCTTCCTCTATTCATGTCACTTCTGGCGTTCTCTATTGCGTCATCCATCGGGTGCATCATCCTTTGTTGAGCATTCTCTTGCTCACATGCGATTCAATCCTCTTCATCCTCTCAAGCTTGGAGTCTCTTAGTCGGAGCATTTGCTCCCTTGAGCTCGAGGTTTTCAATTCAGTGTAGTCTTTCGGACTGTAGCCTCTTGGACTGTAGCCTCTTGGATTGTCGCCACATTTTGGTACAATTCGAAATGAGCATGCATTCGCCACGTCCATTTCCTTCCAGAACCCGTTCACTTCAATCTAGTTTGATTCGTCACGCTGCAGACCATTGGCTTGCCTAAGTTCCAAATGATTCGTCGAATACTAAACCAAAGTCCATGTGGTGTCGAGTTTTGAGCAAATCAATTCCCTTCTGGATCCAGAATTCGGCCAGAACTCACAAATCATTTCAAAGATCTCCATGCGCTGTAGACAGTCGTATACGACTTTGAAAAAATAAACCCTGACATGTGTTAAACGTCAACAGCATTCCTTCTACTTGATTCCACTTGAAAGCCGATCTGCACGAGGAAACTTTCATTAACGCCCCTCAACCGCATCATCAAAAACCCAACCGAATAACCTTATCTCTCGTCGAAAAGTCAGATTCCTCAGAGAATGCCTTACATTGAACATCCCCCTTAAAGGCGTCAAAAGAACATCGCATCTCCACACCCGGCCATCTGTTCAAGATCTCATTCAGAGATTAAACGCCAAACAGCCTGCTGTCACATCTCAGACTCATTTCCTCCTCAAGTCTTCAGTCTCTCTTTCTTTCTCTCTCTCTGTTCGCATTGGTAGATCAAACAAAACCAAAAAGAATTCTAATTCCCAATCAAAATAAATTAACAAGACCCCCCTCCCCCACCCCCGCGCCACACATGCCCACCCCAAAACAGACAGTCGTACGCAAAAATTTCCCCGAATCATAGGCGTGTAACTCGATCTTTTTTTTCAGAACGCGCTCGCGACAGTCTCTTCCGGCTGCGAGTCGACGACGCGACGTCCCACTGTCTGTGCGCGTGTTTCTCATCTTTCTTCCCAAACCACTAGCCGACGGAGTTGGCCCGAGTTCCGCTCAGAGACCATCGCATATCGGCTAATTGTGTTTTTCTTATTTAAGCATTAATTCCCAGCGAACGCCCACCCCCCATGGGGGAGGGTGAGGGCAGTTGGAAAACCTCCAAGCAACGCACACACAATCAGTCATAATTGATTGTTCTTTGCTCATCGAATGGATTGTCAAATATTAATTGTGCTGGCTTGAGTTGCCTTGAACCAAAGGAGTTCCCGTTCCCTCGCTCCCACCCCCCTATAGTCCAACAATCTGTGTGCCCTTGGACATGGACCCATTTAATCATTTTTATCGAAAAGTCACTCAGTTTTTCTGTTTGGGCCCATCCATCGTTCGATGATGTCGATGATTGCCGCGTCGGATGGAAATTGGAAATGGATGGCGGTGGGATGGATGGATGAATGGATGGAACGGAAAATGAAAAGAAATTCAATCTGCCTATGCAGGCGCGGCCGCGCTACAATCGTGGAAAATTGTTTTGGTTACTTCACATGGAACCTCTCTCGGGCGCACCAAACCGCTGCCGCACCGCCGACTGTGATAGCCGAGCAGCACAGGCCGGGGGGTGCCAAAAGGGGAAAGCGCGTGGGGGCATCCGCATGAGCCGGACGGGGGAGGGGTGAAGGAGAAATGGGCATAATTGCTTAATGGCACTTAAAAGTAATGATATAAGGTTATCGGCTCTGGGGTTCTGTTTCAAAAGCCGAGTGCGTTCGAGTGAGAGGCGTGCACGCGGTTAATCTTTCGTCAGAGAAATTTAAGAACTCTCTCTCCGCATGCAGATGTTTCGTGTGGAGTTCGATGGATTTCAGGGGTGGATTTGTGGCATTTGGGTCTGTGCAGCGCCGCTGTCGCTGTGGCTAATTGAAGGCCCATTGACAAGCTCTTGACTGATATCTTTGGTTGGCTGTGGAGCTTCTCTGATGATGGTGACAGAGGGTGTGTATGCGACAAATGGACTCAATCGTCACCGGAGCAGCGCAGCGGTGGCGGTTGTGGTTGATGTGGTGGTGTTATGGATGATTTCAAGTGCATTCAAGGGAAAATGTCGATTGAAACAGACCCTTAGATGGATGGGGCCAAGGGAGTGACATAAAAGCAGGCGTGAGTGAGTCCATGTGGTGAGATCTGCAGAAAAGATTCAAATGTGAAGATCCAGACTTGGAACTCCAGAAATATTGAAGGTCTCTTAGGAATAGATATTTGGGGTGGTGCCTGCTTCAGAATCTCACTTTTGGACAGAGTCTCAGTGCCGAATTGAACGTGGCTTCGTAACGATAGGGCGTCGCCTGCAGCCTTAAATGTTTCAAATCTTCACACGGCAACCTTGTCACAGAGCTGTCCCGTGAGTCAATGCATATGAGGTAGACCCGCAGTTCAAAGCTCGAACATTAATCGGCGAATTTAAAGCCTTTACACATCCCTTACAAGCAGGCAGTTAGGCTCACTTACACATCAGGTTTGAATCGTTGGCCTCTCCAGTGTTCAAAATTACTTCGTGACAAAGCAAAGTTCAGGAGAAACCTCCTCGTCTCGTTTTGGTATAAAACAGTGGCAAAAAAAATCCAAAGCACGAATGGAAACTGAAGCTGTTGCTTTTGAACGCTTTCTCATTGCAAATTGCCGCTTAATGTCCACACACAACGTCAAACCCCCATCAAAGTCTACCCTGAGAACTCACAAAACACTGAAATTCCATCAGAAACTCACGTCTGCAGCCAGTTCAAGGACCTCAAATGGACCGATCCAATCGAACACTATTCCCACGATGCAAATCAAAACAAACTCTGTCAAAACCCCTAATTGCTCCCTCAATTACAAATGTCAACTCTTAACATCCCACAATCTCCACTTTCACTTTGAACACACACAAAAACAAAAATAAATCCGCTTCACTGCCCTCCTCCATTCACGGGACCACCAACGCAGACTACCCCCCATCATCCAGTTCGTTCCGAGTCCTTGCACAAAAACCAATAAACTCTCTCGTCTCAGCTCGCATAGTTCACCAGACGTGCACGCGATCTCGCTCCCTCTCCCGCTTGTGGTTTCCTTTCTACGGGGCGAAAAGCAGCAGCAGGAGAAAAGGAAAAATCATTTCCAATATCTCAACTCTCCACGGCTGTCATATGCACATTTGTTGACGTAATATATGCATTCAGCGTGCATGACGGATATTCAAATGAAAAATTCCTTAGAAAATCACTTCAAATCCCGACTGCAGAAGTGGCGGCGACGGTGGCGGTGACGGCGGCGGCGGCGGTCGAGAGGAGTGTTTTCATTTTCCGATCGTACGAGGAGTTTTTCGACTGCGCTGCCAAAAATGTAAACAGAACACCGCGCGGAGCCGAATTCATGTGTGACGCGCTGTGGCGGTGGCGGTAGCGGTGGCATTGGATGGCGTTGGCTGTGACGAAGGAGGATGCGAAAGAAAAAAGAGTTTTTCAAGTGAAAGGATTTCAAGGATTCCCACTATGACTGGATGACTGGATGCCGTGGTGCCGTGCCGGAACGACAGCCTAGGAGTAGGGGGTGGAATGAGAAGAGGATTCATTCACGTCGCGGCATGTCGGCGTGGCTTTATCAGAGGTTGTATGACATTTCAGGAATTCATGAAGAGAGTGAGAGCCCTGACACATGTCGATCAATCCAATTAGTCGAAGAACGCAGAGATCCTTGCACTAGACCTTCGTTTCTCATTACAAAGGCTTTCCACTCGATGAGCCGCACCCACAGAGTGGGGGTTTGCAGACAGGAAGAAAAAAATGGGAAAAACAAAACGATAAGCAAATGCGCATCGAGTCGCAGACAGGACGGGCAGGCGGGGGTGGCGAAGGTTGCAGATTGAAAAACTTTCAATGTTACTCTGGATACCATTCCTGGCTGGGAATCCTGCAAAACAAAAACAGAATAGCAACACTTTCCGTCTGATTTAACCCGAAGCCGAAGTTTGAGGAAGAACTTAGACGAGCACACTCCAACTCGCACGCCACCGCGACGGCAAGACGGAAGGCAAGGTACACGGATGAGCGCAGAGATTGAGGAAGTAGGTCTGGTGCCGGACGGAAGTTGGCTCGGTACAAGCCTGCGGCAGAAGCGCCACTTCAGAGTGAGAGTGCATTCCAGTTTTTGTTTTATTGTGTTCCGCAGTCTACTTGAAAAAAAAAATCCGTCCTCTTGCTGCTCGTCTCCGGATTGTAGTCGACGTTGTCCTTGTCGTAGTTGTCCTGTTTTGATTTTCCTCAAAAAAACGAAAAAATAGACTAAGGAGCAGTAAAACTTTTCCTTCGTTCAGGTGGGGGGTGGGTGTTTGAAGTCATCTGTCGCTGCCTATGTTCGGGCAGCGCAAACATTCACTTTCACGTCCGGTCCACCAATCAAGTCATTTTTGGCACAAGGACAAGAATTTATCGTTATCCACTGGGTGGTGTGAAATTTAATGATGTTCGCTCCTAGCGCTCGGGGTCAAGCACCATCTATGCGGCAGCGGTGGCGGCGTACAGTGAGTCATGGACGGTGGTGTCCTTTGTGTCCTTTGTGTCAAGCGACTGTATCTGATTATGTGGTGCATTAATGATTGGCGGTGGCTGCTGAATGCTGTGGTTTTTCTGTTTCTGTTTCAGGATCCTTGTTAAACAATGGAGTTCGTCTTTTGTTCAGGTTTACGAGCGTGCGCGGCAGTAAACGTCGACGTTATCCAAATGAAATTCCGCTAGACTAGTTTTGCAAGACCATGCGAGTTCGAGATGCGAGCGAGGCGCTGTTGTTCGTTGCTATATAACGCGCGCTCATAATTGTGTGTTGACGAAGGAAGGATGAGGTGTGGAGGGTGGAGTCGGTTAACCGACTCGTGCGAGTTGTGATATGAGTTTTTACGAGTTCCCATGAAGTTATGAAGTCCATTTGAAGGAGAGCACCGCACAGCACTGGCACATGTCTCTCGTAAAAACGAAGAGATCCAATTGTGCCATGGCATGGATGGTATTCGCAAAAGTTACTGAAAGGACAAGTATGTCTTAAACATTCTACGTGGTTGGGTATCTTAAAAGTACAGATATGTGTCGCTTGTGAGATAAGTGGAAAGTTCGTTGGAGGAACGTTATTCGCCTTAAAGGTTGTATGACTCTTTTTATTTGTCCGCGGTATCCATGCTCTGCGGGGGTTTTCAAATGAATCTTGAGGAATGGCAGTGCGATGGAATTTTTCTGTCAAAAGTGAGCCCAACAAAATGACCTCGAAAAAGCTCGTTTCTAGAGAGAATGCCACTGAAAAACGATCGGCTTCTCAAGAACTCTGTCTTATGGTTTTTAGGTGGCTGATTCCGAAAAAGGGGGTCACACCATCCTACACCTAGCCTCTAGCTTAACACGTGTCAGTTAAGTTTCCCGCCCGGGATTCATTCCATTCCCACACTCAAATATAATTTTTTTCTTTTTTGTCTTAAATTTGTCGCTCCTCCATCACCTCGCACCCCGTTGTACGCGCGGCCTTAAACCATTTCCAAACAAGTACCTCGCTCATAATTAATAAAGTTGACTGCCGTCCGTTTAATCCCTAGAACATCACAATAAAATCCTTTTTAACACTGGACAAACAAATCAACCCTTATCGGGGATACAATTTTCTGTTTCTTTTTTTTTTCTCACTCCACACCCCACCAGAGCGCCCACCATTTGACCCTCAGCCTCAGCTCGCTGTCCCATGCAACATTAAAATCGCAGCAGCAGCAGCAGCGGCGGCAGTTGAAGCAGTGAAAGCAGCAATGGCAGCAGCAGCAGCAGCAACAAAAGGATTTGAATCCCTTTTGCGAATAAATAAATAAGAACAACAAACTTTTCTCTTGCTCTCCATCTCCTCCATCTCGTCTCCTTCTCTTGGTTTCGTTTTTGTTTCAGGGTTGGCCGTTGTGTTGATTCTTGTCCCATTCAATCCCCTCAGTTTTTTTTTTGTAAACATTTTTGTTCGCTAACCCACTTATCAGAGCCCGAAATCTTTGTGCCCTCTTCGTTAACCCAGAATCATCTCCTGCGATCCTTGAAATAAAGTGAATTGGTTCGGGGGGCAGTGGGCAGCAGGCTGTGTGACCGCTGAGTGTGAGACGAAGTTTCAGGAGTGTGGGGGTAGGGGGACGGTTGGCGGATTTTGTGCCCTTTTGTGCAAAACCAAGTTGGAGACCTTCGGGTTGAGAGAACAATAGGTCTCTCTCTCACATTTTGGCCCTTGTGCACTTCTACCACCGCCCACCTCTGATCCGCTGCCCGCCTCATCACCATCAACCCGACCGAAGAGTCCTTGTTCAATTTCAATTTTTATTTCATTACCACCACCACTGCTGGAAGCAGCCCCGACCACCCCTAAGCCCTGTATGCGCGGCACCGCAACTCCGCAAATAACAACTTCAGCGGCACTTGCAACAATTTTTCCTAGGTTTTGTTTTTTTGTTTCCTCCTGCTGCCCTCTGCATCGGTGTGTGTGTTGGTTGGTGAAACTTGTTAATTTAATTTAATTTAAAAAAGAATTGAGAGAAAGAGACCATCCAGCCAACCGAACCCCACTCGTGGGTCTCGCAAAAGTGGAAGTTCTTCACGAGTTCCGTTGGTTATTCCAGTACTTTTTTAAGGACGAAAACTTTGCCTTAACTTTCAATAGAATATGACTCATAGGCGAATGAGAAATGAACTTTCCCCAAAACCGCTTTTCATCCACTCGAGGGCGGCGGAGGGGAGAGTCACTTGCGCCACCAATAAACTTCACAACAATACACAATCCCATTTTGTGCAGAGAGAGAGAGTGGAAGAGAGAGGAAAACCAAATTAAAAGGACGAAAAAATTAAATGAAAATAAAATGTACAAGGGAAAACGAAAATCCTTTCACTATGTGGGGGGAGGCAACCCCACACCCTCACATTCGATTAACTATACTCATCGTGCGGGTGCTGCTGCTGCGAGGTGGTCCGGGGGTGGGGGAAAGTTTGCAGTGCATGTGTGTGCTGTGGATCCGTTTAAATCCGGACTTCGTTTTTTTTTTCTCTTCTGCCCCCCTTGCCAAGTAGTTCTTTCACCTCAACATTCCGAATGTAGAGGATATGCACAGGGTGGTGCTTAAATTGTTGCCCCCCCCCCCCGCCGTCCTCCTTTAGTTCGTCTTTTTCGGGGTCAAACGGATTTTTTGCATTTTTTTTGGAATGTTGCTGCTGGTGGAAAGGATCATCTAAAAAGCATTTACTCTGCACTTGGACAGGAGTTGGACCGAGTGAGTGAGAGAGAGAGAGAGAGAGAGGGGGAGAAAAAAAAACCGGGAGTGGAGACATTACAGCACTCATTATCCGATGAAATTTTCCACTGAGTGCCAACTAGGGGGCGGTGCGCAGGGGTTAGTTTGCGGCAAGGTTTTGGAACTACAGATGGGAAGTAAGCAGTTTGCTGAAGAGTTTTAAGCACAATTGCTGCTGCTACTGCTGCTTAGAACCTTAATGAGCTCAACGAAAGGAGTGAACTTTGCTTGAAGGTTGTGCGCTTAAGTCTGGACCAACGGAGTGTAGATGTCGGGGAGAGGGGTTGGAGATTTTTTTTGGGAAAGTTTATGTTGTTAGTTGAAGAGTTTGCTGGCCAGCCGGAAATTTGCACGATGTCATGGCTTTCTGTTGACATTTTGAGAGTTTTTTTTTTTGCTGTCCAAACATTTCAGAAATTTCCTACCACTTCTTCCAGTAGGCAGAGCAGTCAAGCATCGGTCTGCACGTAAAGACACACGAAGTTCTCCCCCACACAATCCTTCATCCATTCACAGCCAATTACGTAAACAACCCGCAGATACTCGAAATTCGCGATAAACAGACAGAAAACGCGTCACAACAGGAAACGTCATACACAACGACTGACGACTGTTGACTCTCGACTCTCGACTTCACACCAGTCCGCAGTCCACGGTCTGCACATACATCGTGCCAATCTCCTCCGCAGGGAGCTGTCATTGAACTCCTCCAAGTTAAGCAGAAAACAAAAAAAAAACGTACGCCACCGACGCCATCACCGCCACGCCGCGTATGTTATTTCATTCCATCTGTCACTGTCCGGCAATAGTTACGTACTCGGCTTCCCTCCAGTTCAATCTCGAATTATTAATCAATCTCAGCAGTAATATGGTCTCAGATCATAGAACCCACGAGCACAGGCAGTCTCTGCTTGCTTCGCTTGCTCAATATGCCACCACCCACTCCAGGCCGGGCAGCCAGCTGCACAGATTCAGAGCCAGAGTCAGAGCTGAAGTCAGAGTCATAGCTGGAGCCCCAAGCCTGTGGCTGCCCCTAAATGTCAAATGCCGAACGGCAAGCAAACACATACGCGAGCGGATGGAGCGTGGCGTGGCAATGCGAGGTACCGGCCAAGCGTGGGTCTCCGCTTACATGGGTCTCAAGTCGCGGACGCTGACGCTGACGCTGAGGTGCCGACGACGACGTCCACAACGACTATGGTTGGGAGTTGCGAAATTCAATTCATGGATTGCTGATTGCCTGGAATTCACAGTCAGCGCCCATAAAATGACAAATCTCTGGCCTCCACTATCAATCCGGCTCTCGGGCGGGCATCTCTCTGGAGTCAGGAAACTAAAACAAATCCCCAGACCGTGAGGGGTTATCAATCGATCAACTCTAGCCCGTGAGTTGATCCACTTATCAGTTCATAGAGAGAGACAGAGAGGGAGAGCGATCGGCTCTATGCGTATGACTAAGGCGCTCTAGCTCCGAGTTTGGATGACTAATCACCGGCCGCGGTATCATTGTGGCGGGTCCGCCGAACATGTTCGACTTGGCCGACAAGTCAATGACTCAGTTCCCGAGTGCATGCTGCATACATATGTAAGGAGCTCTGCTCCATTCGGACAGTCTGTGTGGAAATTAATGTACAACGCGCATGAGATACATTTTATTGTTGCCTCTCGTCGTCGTTGTCGTTGTCGTTGTCGTCGCATTCAATAGGAATTCCATAAATTATGCTATCAACTGGAATCGTATCAGTAGTCCGGCGCGCTACGATGATGAGCGACGACGGGCGGGCCATTGTGCCGAGTCAGAGGCGATGTCGACGCGTGAGAGAGACTGAACCTCGTTCGTTGTGGAGCAATAAATTAATTAAAAACCTAATGCCGGCTGTATCGCTTTTGATCTTCGGTGTTTTGTTTATTAAGTCTCGTCTTGACCCGAAATGCTGTTGCGTTTCTCGTGCTGGAAACCCGTTTGGAACTCACTCGGTTGAGCTTTTTTTTGTCCGGGGCACGATACGGATGCGGGAGAGCACGACTATCGGCCGGCCATAAATCAGATTTTGGCGTAAATAATTCGTGAAGCATTCCAATAAATACTCGGTTTTTCGGAGTAACTCGACCATCATCGTGTCGGTTGTCCAGTTTGCTGGTCTTAAGCAGTCCATCGGTGGCCGGGTCTTGTCCTTGTCGTCGCCTTGGACGCCTTGGATTACCACAAACAATGATGGATTGCCATTGTACTGTCGGGCGGTGGGTAATTTATTGATTTTCTTGCGGTGTCTTAAATGGTTTTTGGGTGTTCAGGAAATTCCTGAGCGAAGTGACACTTATTTTTGGTGTGACAACGCGTTTGGATAACCTGGGCGGGTGTGCTGAGTGCAGCCTCGTGAGAGGTTTTCTCTGTACAGAGGTCAAGGAAACTTGGGAAAACGTTGGGTCTGATTTGGGATGCTGCCACTACTATGTGGTGGGAGAATAGATGAAAAGATTCTTGTCCCAGAAGCTGCCTTCTACGCAATCGAAATCGGACCTCGTGCACTTTCTAAACCTCAAGGAACAGTACTTTTGCATCTTTTCTGTATCTCTTCTGCATCAACCTCTGCCACATACTCAGCAAGTGCTAGCTTCCTGGTCCCATCATCCTCGTATTGTCTTTTATCGCATTGCCTACCGTCGCGTTTGCCTCTGTAGCGTTGCCTTCTGTTGCGTTGCCCTCTGACGCGTCACCCTCTGTCCTGTTGCCTCTGCCGCTTTGCTTTCTGTCGGGTTGAACCCTATTGGATGGTCCTATTACAGTCCCAAAAGTTGATCAAATTCCATTCAAAGAGTCCTCCCATCGGCCAACTGATGAAGATCTCTCACTCAAACCAGAACCCCCAATAAGATTCCCATCAGATCACCCCCAAAGCCGAGCAGATTCACAAGACAAACCAGCATCGCATTGCACCCCACAGCTCGCATAAACTACCGCACATAAGAGCACAGGCCACCGTGGCGCACCCTTCGGCACTCAACATTGTTTCCACCGCCCCCACCATCAGTAAGCGAACCCGAGCACATTCACCGGCGCACCGGGTCAATCAAAGCAAATAAATTAATGGACAGACGGCCCCAGCCCCGGTTTGCATATCGTGCAGCGCAAATCAGAGCGCCCATGGCCAAAAGTGCAGTAAGACCCATTGTGCTCCGCTGCCGAGTGCCGAGTGAGATCGCATTGAATTACAAAAGCCCGACTCGTGGCGTGGCGCTGAGACTTTCACTTGCTGACCGAAGCAGTTGGCCGGTTGACAAAGCCAGCACCGGTCATGTGTCGGATCAGCCGAGACTCTCCCGCACTCGGTGAGGTGATCATTGCTCATATTGTTCAGAGCCCCACATCACCCCATTGTCGCCGGTTAATTGAAGTTGAATTGCATCAAAGGAACGGTCTTCCCGGGCTTATCTGCGATAGTCTCGATGTTGCCGCCGTCACCGCCCCCTTATGCACAACATGCCGGTCTCGACATGTGTGGTAATTTAGTTTCCATTAGATTAGCGCACCGTGCGGTGGGTTAGCTTAGCTCTGTGCTCGGGGGGGAGGGTCGACAAATGGAGTTCAACTTCTCGCCGAACATTAATCATTTCACAGAGCGCACCAGGCGACCGAGGGAGGAGGCGGAAAAAAAACAGACGCACAGTCTGCGTTACGTCTGTGAGAGAGGAGAGCATACATAACGAGCACTGATGACGGTGGCGGCGGCGGCGGCGGCGACGAACAACAGCACTTGTCGGCTGGAGTACTCCTTTTGAGGTTAGAAGCCTCACCGCCTCATCGTCGAAATTAAACGAGAACTATAATGAATTTGTCAGAAAGAGATTTCTCTATCTATCTGCATCCTCCACCCCCATGCAACCACCCTCTCCATCCACTTTGTCGAATGATTAATTTAATGTTTTGTTCCGCTGCGACTTCGGAGTTAGAGGAGGGGGCTAGGAAGCGTGGCGCGTTCTTGAGTCGAGTCACAGAGTGGCGGCTGAGGAGCTTTCGCTAAGAAGGAGCTACCACTCCCGCCACTGCCACGCAGCTGCCGCTACTAATGATCACAATGATGATGATGATGATGTTTAGGAGGAAGCAGGCATAATCGGGTTTGTTAATTAATTTTTTTTCTGTCTCTCATCCCGACCACGATGGGGCCTCTGTGTGTGTGTGCGTAAAATTGAGAATGTTTAACCGCAATTACGTGGTAATTTATAGTCCTCCTATATCTCCTTCTCTCTCTCTCTCTTTCTCTCACTCTTTCTGTCAGCCTTTGATGATGAATTGAAGGCGGCCATCTCCCCCCTCAGTTCAGACGCGCGATGGTGTCTTCATTTAACGTACGCGTGTCGACATTTGTGGTCTGAAGTGTAAGCGGTTTTTAAATTCAGGTCATTTGAGCCTATTCGTCGAACAATGGCAACCGCACAGAGTAGCTTGTTACACGGTTACACAGGCAGTTAAACACTCGTTAGACCCTGAGAAAAATCTTCTGCCTACCCTCCCACCGGCCCTCCGCCGCAATGGTGGCACCGACGGGGAGAATGACTTTGTTGTGCCCAAGTGCTCCGGTTGGGTTTTGGGTTAAATTGACGTTTCATAGCCAGTGACCTTCGTGGAGATGATTTGTTGGCAGTGATTTATGATTTTTTTTTGGGTGAATCGAAGAAATCGGAAGTGAGTTTTGTCTGAGAGTGAAAATTAAGAGATTTACGATCGTTTTTGGACATCAATGGGTGGTGAAAGTTGACACAGAGGCGACTGCTTTGTGGGGTGTCTTAGGACAAGTCTTAGCCTGTCATCAGGTTGAGTCCGATGCTGTGAGTGAGGCCGTGACCAAATTCACTGGTTTTGCCAGCAAGCGGATATGTGGCCTGCCCCATAATGAAATCTAATCTAATCTAAACACGCTGTATTTTGAAGATCTTACAAAAAAAATGGTTCTTCAACGCAGAACACGGCGATCATCACCGTCCACAGCTCAACTTCCGTTAGAGACGTCATCTTTGATAAGACACACAACAACGCGCAACTGAAAACCACTCAAAACAACTACCACTGACTCCATGAAACATGATACCATCCACTTGGAGATGACTAATAACTCCATTGACCCCGTCTAACGTTTCAAAACCTATTCCTCATAAAATTCTTCAATTATACCATATGACCGAGGAAACAAACATCTGAAGTCATCATCTTCAATATTTGACCATCCCTTCGTCATCCCCTCTCTCATCCCCCACCCCTCCACACACAGTACCTGTTTTACGCATCGAAATGCCCAAAATTCAACACAAAAGCAAAAAAAAAAAATCATTAATCCATGCGTCCACGTATCACAGAAGCCAGCCAGCACATCAAAGAGTTTACGAGCCTATAAACAAGATTTTAAGCATTCCAACTGAATGCTGGCGTGGCCATAAACAAACGAGCCAACTATAAACTCTTGGCTTTTATTAACACAAAATAGCAACGAACCAACTGATCCCCTCGGGGGGCGGTGGCGGGCGGCCGAACTCCTCTTCGAACTCCCCAGTGACTCAGGCGGAGGGCACTGAATTAAAATTAAAAATCGCTTCAAAACACACAAGGAACACAATGAAAACAAGAAACACATGGTTTTCGAGGTTCAAGCAGCGAGCTCGTAGCTCGTGTGAGAGTGTCCCCGCAAATCAGTCAACAGCGGTACATTTCCGAGCTGCCTTCAGCATCTTGAAGGCATGTCAACACTCTGCCGCCATTAACACGAGTGCAGGAGCATCCCTGCGCATCCTGCGAGAAACGATTTATAAACCACCCTCACGAATCGAACGCACGTCAGTGGCCATAATTCATTTAACACCTCTCACTGGCGGTTAATTGGCACTGGAAAAGTGTGCCCTAAAACGGATCCCGGAGATGGCAGGGCGTGTGCTGTGCCCCACCACCAGCCGCACCAATAACAGATAAAACATCCCCCGCACACTGGTACTTGAATAAATCTGCCGCGGATCTATCTAAATTGTTTCGGCGACAAATCGCTGCACAGCCCATACCTTTGTAATCGATCGGGGGCTGGTGAGGGGAGGGACGGAGTTTATGGCAACATTTCCTCGCTGATCGATTATGTCATGAGAAATTATTTCCCAGGCAATACCGGGTGTAAGTTTAACCTCTCAGTCAGCTTCATTTTCCATCTCAAACCAAACGAACAATGAAAGCGATTTTTTTTTCTTTTTTCCTCTCTTACCCCCTCCTCTGCTGGCCACCCCATCGCTCCGTGATCGAACAATCAAAGAAAAGCCGAAGAGGAATTCAAAAGAATACTCAACCCAGGCCGTGGCGGGATGGGGGGTGAGGAAAATGGAAAAGGGATGACATTGGTGGCGAACCCACCACCGCGCTGAAGCTTTTTGCGGAATTACATTCAAAGCGGTGCGAAGTGGGAGTAGCAATACCTTTTCCACACGGCTGCTGGAAAATACCTCGAGTGTATATCCCGGGATGTGTACGAGTGTATCCCCGCACAATCCTTAATTCAACATCGTGGCGGTGATCGAGTTGACGTCCTGGCGGGGAGAGGGGGGGCGATGGGTAAAGTAAACTGTAGGGCGACGACAAGCGACGGTTCGTGAGGAGTGCCCTCCCCGTGTGCGTTGGCTTTCAGCGCAACGACGATGAAGATGCCAGGGCAGGCGGCATCGCCACCATCACAGCAGAGGCTAAGAGGAGAAAAAATGCAAATATACACAAGGATAAAGATGTGACTCGACTCGACGACAGCGACAACATAACCAGGTGGCTGGCGGTAGACCTAACCCTACACTCCGCACCGGTCGCTTCTTGAAGACTGCGTCTGGTGGCGAAAGCGCGGGTATTTCTCAACCCTTGGCTATAGGAATCCGCTTCGTTTTTTCCTCTGCTTTTCATTTTCCTTTCTCCCTCCTCTCCCCCTCTCTCTCTCTCTCTCTCTCTTCAAATCAGGGATGAGTACGGACTTTTGAATTAATTCCATTGTCTTAATATAGGATGTTGTTTTGAAGTGTCAGAAAATGACTGGGAGGTGGTGATGGTGTGGATGGTGCAGGGACAATCATGTTGGTCCTTCATTCCTTATCGAAGCCCTGCCATCTTCAAGGCACCGAGTGCTAAGGAAAAAAGCCGTCAAAACGAACCAACAAAGCAGAGCAGAGCGCAGAGGAGAAAAAAAAAAGAAAACGCCAAGTCTGAAGAAGAAATGAGAAGATTACAAAAGATTCGTTAATTAATTGATCAACGACGCTTTCAAAAGGGATTTGCATTACATTTGAAACAGGATAATTGAATATTTATTAGGGCGAGTCTTTGCGCCCGGATCTAACTCGGAATAGAGCGGAGTTCTAGTGCTGTGCGATTTGCATGAGGGATTTGTACGCCCTGAGTGACACACAAAAAAAAAAACCGGAGGCGGTGGAGGATGGCGGACCTCTTCGATTTGTCACACCAGTTCTGATGGGAATTGTATTATTAATTTGGTCTTGAAGAAAACCTTCTTTTTCCTGTTGTCTCCTTTTTTTGTGCTTGCGATGGGAATTCTTGGGAATTGGCGCGGGTGTTGGTGGTGGCTGAATGGAGTGCAAATTTTAAAGTGGTTGGGCTTCGTAATGTTCAATTGATGGTCTTAGACCCTTATACGTAGCTGCCTCTTAGTGCCTTCGCCATCATCCATGAAATGGTGGCTGTCTGACCCCCTTAACCCACTCACTAACTGTCTCGATCAAGTTTTTCGTTTGACCCTACGTACTGGTGTGCATATGAGTTTCTAAGCCAACAAGCCTCTCCTGCCAGCACAGTTGATTGTCAACTGCCTAACATTGACACAGTTCATTGAGGTCCTTCTACACATTGAGGAACATGTGAAAATTAAGGGCCTCAACCAACTTGGAGTGCGGAAAATCTTTAAAGGAGAATTCTGCATTCGAAAACAATGCAGCGGTCGCTTGATCTGTGTATCTCTGAATATGGTTCGTCTTTTTTCTGCAGAAAAGGAAATGTAGATCCGATGCGTAGAGCTTTCAGGCCTTACTCGGTTTTGATATTTCTACTGAAGTCGTCTGGACATGGACTACGGTGAACAAACAATCAAAGTCTTTGATGTCAACGAAGCTTGTAGACAAGTTGCAGTCCCACAAGGGATCAAGGTCTAGCTGTTCCAGCAACTACCAGTGTCGTGCTACTGTCCTCTTAAGAGTACAGGGGACGTTTTCATTCAGACAATTGAAACTGCTTGAGTACAGTCCTAAGTGACTGTGAGGTGGTGACGTGTAAAAATTTGCAAGATGGAGGTCCAGAAATCGAATTTAAGACCTCCGACATGTAAGTCTGTGTACAGCCGTCAAAATGATGCTCTTCAGAAGCAGATTCCTCACAACTGTAATACGATGTGATGTCCAATATGATGTCCTTCTCATTGACTGTCACCCTAGTGATCCAATTGGATGTGCAGGTAAACGATGGTGAAACGAAGTGCATGGTGTCATCGATGGAGGCGCACGACAACGTCTCCGATTTCAAGGTGGTCACCCATATCGTCTACAAATATCGTGAACGGACCTTATACATATTTCCGCTCCTCCTTCTCCTACACAGCTCCTCTGAGTCCTGAATTGTCGGTGGTAAGCCCCGAGAAGCTCTGAATGCCGCAATTTCGGTCGCTAGCAACGAGCAACTCGTTCTGACTGATACTGTCTTCTTGCAGTGGAGGGAATCTACAGTCTGTTAAGCACTCAGTTTGACAACGTTTGTCAACGTTTTCTGAACAACAAATACTACTGCACTTGAGGCGAGAAAGATGTTTGTCCAAGGCAGGACAACCTGTGACTGCAGGGAACAGCGCACCTTTCACTGCTTCTCACACAAGATTGTACTTAGTTTTGGTCTATCCTACTGAGACACTTGTATAGGCAAGAAAATGCGACTCCCAGCTCAACGTCGACTTCGAGTTATGAGTGTATGAAGCGATTTCGTTTTACTGACCTCCCCTCTCCAGTTTACTCAAAATGCGAATTTCTTATTGATGCTTCACGCCAACCTACAATCGCTCAGGGTCACCCTCCATGCGCCCCTCCGTTTCAGCAAACCATTGGCTGATAACGATTCTCGGCATGATCAATGATTCGTCAACCGTCCACATTAACACAGACCTCCACTGTCCACTAATCAGATTAGATCACCCTCTGCTCTCCGTCCACCGCACACCCCCTTATCATATGTTTGACAAATTCATATCAAAAACTCTCGGTCAGCCGATAGCCGATGGTTATCACTTTCGATTTTTTTTCCATCGCCGTCATCACACACCGCACCGAACTGATGGAAGACGATGACACTTTGCTCCCGATCCGACATTCCTCGTCCCACATCGTACATCGCACATCGCACCGACGACTCCCGCTCACTCACCCACTTTTGGCAAAGGTGACCTGGTTCGTAAATCCCTACAAAAACAAAAAAGGCAGCAGCAGCAGCGAAAGGCAGGCAACCGCATACAGGACAGCACACAGCGCACACAGGAGTGTTGTGTTCTTCCGTTTTTGCTCCTTTCTGCTGAGTGATTTTCTGTTTTTGTTTTCCCGAGCTTCTGTTTCATTTCATTTCGTCCGCGTCGTCGAAAAAAGTGTCCATCATCAGCACAGCACAGCGAACACAGTTCATCTGCTGGGGAGGGTGGTGGGTGGGTGGCAATAGCACCAGCAGCAGCTATACGCCTCGTAAATGGGGTCAGTGCTAGGTTATCATGGCGTCCCTAAGATCCTTTCGGCACAAAAATTTACCCACCACGATGGGAAATTTTTAAGCTTTCACAAGAGAAGCCGTTGATTATGTAACCAACCCCCAACCGCCTCCCCCGCCACAGAGGGAGATTTTCGATTGCGAGAGAGCAGCCCCAGCCAGGGGAAGTGCTAGAACGCAGAACATAAAGAATCGTCAATTGTTCTCCCCTTTAGCAGGATAACTGGATTAGGAGGGCCAAAGGTACTGTGTGCCTTCCAGTGCGAGACTCTCGTCAAGCATGCGCCCTTCCGCAACATTGTATACAGATGTGAATGTGTAGCAACACGCAGCAAAGGAAATTCCTTCGTTCAAAACTCTCCCCACGCAACACTCCACACAGAGAGAGAGAGAGAGTGCGAGTGAGCGCTCGCTGAGAGCATGAAAACAAATTCATCCCAAGGAACCGTACGCAAGGGAGACAACAACAGACATGCGTCGACCAGCGGGAAGGAGCAAGCGAAGCGGAGATACAATCGCGGCTTCGTCAAGTTCCCTGTTTCGCCCGCACTAGGCGAACGTGTGGTTTTATGGTCTCGTCGGCAGCGAATGTCTGCTTCAGTCTTGTTTGTCGCTTTGTGGTGTAAAGAACGTGCTATCGAGTGAGGCTCGCGTATCGCGTACATTTGGTTCTTTCAACTGACAAGCACACCATTCCATCTCATCCACCACCACCGCCAGTGTGTTGTGTTGTTTGCCTGCTTGTTTACGATCAAAGAAAACGAAAAGTGCATGGAACCTCGGGTAGTCCTCCTGCAAAAGGACCTCGGTTTTGTTTCTGTTCGAGAATTTTTCCGACGACGACGAATTTTGTGAAGTCGCCTGGAATGTGAAGTGTGTTGTGCGTGCAAAGAGAGAAAATCTCCGTCGATTTTTTTTTAAAGTGTTTTATTCGGCCCCGAGTGCAGTGCGTGCGTGAGTGTGGGTGGAAAATGTTTACCACCAATCGCAAGGGATAACGAAAATTCATCATCATCAGAAGATCGCTGTCGTCGTCTTCGGATATAACGATCGCGCCCACAATAAATTCAAAGCATCTCGTTGTCCTGTCCGTAAATTCAAAGAAAGATAACTTAAAGGGATACGAACGTAAAGAGGAGAGAAACGAGGATATTTCGGGAACTGAAGCGCCTCTGTTCATTCTTTTTTTTAAAGTTTCGTTGTCGTTTTTAGTTTTGATTTAATTTTTTCTTTTTGAGAAATTTTATGTTGCCCACTGTGGGTGGGTTGTATTTTTTATGTTTTTGGATTTTTTCTCTTAATTTTCCATCAACAACAATAACAACGAGCGCAATTAAAACGTCAAAACGTCAAGTCAACAACGATAGAGACGACGTTGTCTTAACCACGCGTAACACCAAAAATTGCTTAGCGATAATAAAAAACACAACGATTACGAATGTCCTGCGAGTTGTAGTTAATTCACAAGAAAATATAAAATATGAATCCTTATGAATACGAAACTGCAGCCGATTACCGCGATGATAATGGAATTTTGCGTGGAATTGTACAGCAACAGCAGCAGCAGTTTAATCAACAGCAGCAGCCGCATGACTATGAGTACGAGTATCAACACTTGCATCAACGTCCCAACGATCGAGTCAGAGGAGGCAAGTGCACTTATTTTTTTCTTCTTTTCCTTTTTGTTCTATGTTGAGGTTTAATTGGATATCCCACAAAGATGAGTCTGTCCGAGTAATGAGTGCGTTACAAGGCAAAGCCATCAACAAAGTCAAAGTTTACAGAGTTCAGCACCGCAAACGAGGTGCTGTATTGTGCGTCAATTCATTCGCAAACTAATGACAGACAACAACGCAATTATGCATAAATGTACGTGGAGGCAGTTTTTTGTTTGTGTGTGGTAAAACATTGCTCACTAACGATTGTTAAATTGTCTATGAATGTCACTTGACAGTCACGAAGTCTGTTGAGCAATTGAGTTTGAACTGTTTCTAAAGAAATCTCTACGAAAATGTTGTGGATTGTGTGGTGGTACTTTGTGGTTCTCTTAAGGTTTCGTTTAGAAACAAAGTGCACCTAGGAACTTTTAAACGATTTTTTGTTTTGACAAGTTTTGGAAATAACACGGCCCGATTTATTCCATTTCTGGCCAAGTGTGAGTTTAGATCTGTCTTTGGTTGACCTTTCATCTAAGAGTCTGTCACACTGACTTACTTTCTTCGTTCATTATTGCACTAACGTCCATATTAGACCCAGTTTTCAAAGTCGGTGAAGGAAATTTTCATGTTTACACGACACTTTGGGGGGTTGCTCCCGTATATCGGACTGAAACTTTAGAGTTGGTTTCAATACCTCAAGTGTGAGATTTTTGTACATGAATTCTGGGTTTCCTTTACAATTTTTTTATACAACTTGATTCAAATTTAAAAAAAAAGAAAAACAATCAAAAAGACGTGTTTTAAGTAGAGTGGTTCAAAAAATCGTGATAGTCTCAGCTCTGCTGAGAGAAAAAAAATATTTCGAGTACTAAGCCCCAACAAATTTAACCCTATCAAGTCAAGAAGTGCGCTCAAAACCAGAAGCAGTGTTTTAACAAATTCGAAAATTTAGTCTTGAAGTCGAGAACTGAGGCAATCAGAAGCTATACGTTTCGTTCTGTGCATTTATTTGGGGCCGATGGTGTTTTTTTGAACCTTACGTGACTAAGAAGAGTTACGGTGCTGAGATTTTATGCACACTCTACAAAATTTGAGGTTTTTAAGACTTTATCGTATTTGAAGCACAGTTTCTGCCAAACCCTTCACTCTGTTCCTGAAATAGACAGGATGCTGAAAAGGTTTCCGAAAAAATCCCCGAATAAACTCACCTCTACGCCTCTGGTGTCTTAATTGTTTAGCCTTCTTTGAAGGGTTCGAAATGGACTTAGGACGTGAAATCTTTCAATTCGAAATCTAGTTTCTTGAAGTATATGAACCATGTGGCAACTATGTGAAGTCTTCATTGGGTGTTTTTGCCTTCAACCGACAATATTGCTCAGAGCTCAGTAGGTTGTCACAAAAAAAAAAAATCTCCAATTGGTGTCACTTTTAATTTAAGACATTTCCGCAATATTAAGCAACAACATTTTTCCTTTACTTAAAAATTTGAAATCGAAACCTTTTCTGGGGGATAAGTGAACCATTAGTGTTGTAATGAAATTTTTGTACGAAGTGTGACGTCAAATCACTTGAGCTCTTCTAGAGTATGCTCCTCCATGAATTTCAAATCAAACCTCATGTGTGTGGATGTCGAAATCCCATTCCATTTCTGATCTGACGCCCAGAACGATGCGTCTTCAGGGGGCTTGTTATATTAGACTCCTTGAATGTGACTTTGTTGGTTTGACTTAGGCAACCTTAACTGCTCCTACCCAACTAGGAACCTGCTTGAATGCGGCATGTGACCATCAAGCTTTTGATAATTTATAGATTTCATGAAAATGCCGAAAAATCAACAGTCGGGTCATCTGGCTTCGGAAAAACGAAGTAAATTGAAACTGCTCCATGTCCAGGATTGCAAAGTGCACTTTCAGCACGGAAACATTACTAAACTGCAGTTAATGTTCGTTGCCCTGGGATGATAGTGCATAATGATCCGGGGGCTCTTCAAAGTGTTCTCCTTCAGAGATGTGACTTCCTACGGAATGAATATTGTTTTTGAAACGTTTTTCACAGAGAAAGTTGCATTTGATTACGATGTGAATATTTTACAAGAGTGATTCATGGTCTGGAACGAGAGTGGATCCTGCTTGATGACGTAGCAACTTTGATTTTCAAAACAAACTCTCTGACACACTTCATGAGGATATGTGTTTTTTCCTTAATATCTGACGCTTTGATTAAAAAGAGAAAACTTAGATAAAGATTTGGTCAACATGAGTATGAGTATGAGTATTTCGAAGAACTCTCCTTTGTTCCCCACATGAATGGATGTACATTCTTTTAAATTCCAGACAAATTTAACAACGATGTGAATTTTCTATGGATTCCGTTCTATTTTAAGTCCAGGATGATGTTTCTTGATATCCCAGCTGAATTAAATTGCTCCCGCCCCGCTTCCCAAGCATATTCTCTGAAGCACATAAAATTCAACGGAATCGAATTTCCTGAAAAAAAGAGAAATCCGTGCTTTTATTACATGTTGACGGTCACTTAATGAGAATGTGAATTTTTGTGAAGATGTCATAATGGTCTGATGATGATGTGTCTTGTGAACATCTTCAAGACACGAGCGCCTCGTATGCTGCCTCGTGACGACAAAATTCAATAGAATCGAATTCTTTGCGATCTAGTCTTAAGGACTGCATGTTTTGTATAAGAAGCCCTGTAAGAGGATATTGCAGGATCAAATTAAGCCGCTTCAATCTTCAAAATTCTTGGCAGTTGCATCTCACATCAGAACATCTGGGACCAAAGTGGACATTCGACTTAATTCATTAGAATCGAATGTGAACTGACTGCGATGAGAATATGTCTTAAGATTACGTCATGTTTTGGAACGAGATTTTGTGGGAAACTCTTTAATAGCCGATCAGTTAGCAAACTACTTCTTTCCTTCAAATATCCTACAAGACTCTCTCTTGTTCGCCAAATTCAATTCCTTCTGAATTGTTGACGTTGAATTACTTGACATTCTGGGACTAGTGGATAATTTGGCATCGGTGTGTCTATTTTCTAAGGAACCCCTTCTTTAGATGATGCTTTGTGACTGTCATAGTTCTGTTATCCTTCCTGGAAAACTGTTAAAGTTCTAAGTCTCCTTAAATGCGATGTAGTTTTCTATCAATCTGAACTGGTTTCCTTCAAAAATTGCTCCTGGCCGCAATTCTAAATATCCAAAGCAATTGAAGTCTGCACTCATCTCACTCAAAAATATGCTTCATTCATTGAACTCTGGTCTCCATAAAAGACACAGAAACTAACATTGACTGTCATTGACTCTCTGCCCATCCCCTCCAAAAACAACTTCGCGACTCTCCTTGGAAAGTTCGTTGCCTCTTACTTTGGCGTTCCTCAAAAATCACATTGCCACCCATAAGTTTTCGCTTCAGTCCATAAAACATATTTTACGTCACATTTTCGAGGAGACCAGCAGCTAATTTGTCATATGGGACAGTCGCCGTCCCACGAGACGCTCTCTGACGTCGACAGAAACTTGTTTACTCTTCAGGACAACAAAACACAAAACTCGCGCTACTTTCGAACGATATAAAAACGAAGCAGAAGAATAGATTTCTGGAAATTTATTGAGGACTGAGAGACCGTTAAGCTCCATGACAACCCACACACTAGTAGTTATGAGCAATCCCTCTTCTGCTCATTAAACTTTTATCTTTCATAAAATCTCCGCACCAGCGGGAGGATTCCCAAAACGATTCAATCTCAGTGGCGAATCGAACTGGACGACTTGCAAATTCAATGCGATCCCTGAATGCGGTAATCTTGGTTTTTAAGGAACCGGTTCCCATGGATGCTACGTACCTCCGATTTCACTTCGGATGAGGAAAATCTTATTTTCCCCTCCTGCTAAACATCAAGTCATAAATATACATCGCTCCGAAGGAATCCTTTCCCTTTTGCGCACCCCGTCCTCCTCACGCAAATCTCATCTATAAATTCAATAGCAATGATCTGATTAGGGACAATTGCATGAATGAAGAGGAAACCCTTTTTTTCCAGTGGCGGCAGGGGGAAGTGGGAAAGTCAACTATTTGGCCATCATTCACGTTCTCCTCTGTTTTCATTTCGAAAATCATAAAACCGAATGAATCTCTCTTTTTGTCGGGAGCACCAATCAAAGAGAATGACGACGACGACGACGATGGCCAAGCACATGGATGCCCCATAATAGTTGGATGATTGTTGTTCGTCCTTTTTGTGGATTTTTTTTTCTTGTTCTTTCCGTTCTTCTTTGTTTCTTGTGCAGTCCTCTCGCATTCTTCCGTCTTTGATTAGCCATGAGATCTGGCAGTCAAATTGTATGCGATTTCCTTAATGGGCATCCATTCGGTGCTGATGAGCAGGACGAGGACGGAGGAGAGGACGCAGAGAGGAGCGGGGAGATAGGGTTGGATGCCTTAATTAAAAATTTAAAATTTATTGTATCCCTTGCACGATAAGGGGGCTCAAAGGGTAATGCAGCAGCCCTCTGCGTTGTGTGTCAGGAGCAATAAATCTGATCCATCGCCCCCTTTGGCCCAATGTGAGCGGCGGTAACGACCTCTCCGAGGGATACGTATGCGTGTTTGTTGGGTTTTGATGAGTTTTTCAAGTTTTAACGAACCCTCCAAACGAAACCACATTCATAACGTGTAGCGACTAATGCCAGGTTTGCACTGCAGCAGCAAATGTTTGCACACAAAAAGAAATCCCAAAACACAGCAGATCTTCATCAAACACTCGTAAGTTAACCCGTTTTTGTGTTTATGGGCCCCTAAAACCAAACAGAGCCCCTTCAACTCCAGTCAACTGCATCCGTCCTCTGGCAACCGAGGCGCGCGCACACACACACACACATCACAGCGACGTTAAAACGTGAGAATTGACCGTAAAATTACTTTTAATGTCTTTAATGTGCATATTAAATGGGCTTAAACAATTCGATACTCCCCTTGGTTGTCGCACCTTGCGCCTCCTTCGACTTGATGTCCTTATAAAATTTCAATTTTCCAGTATCCCGCAAGCAATTTCGATTCACTTTGGCGGCCGTTATGAAGCCACCGTTCGCTGACTGGCCACTCGGAGCGACTGGCTATTTGCATTCCTTTTCGGCTTAAAGTTATGTATTTCATACTAATTTCAGTTTTGAGAGGGACAGGTTGACTTCGCCTTCGAGTGTGTGTCAGTGGCAGTGTCAACGTGTGGGAATGTCAGCGCCGGTGTTGAAGTGGTCAGTGAATCGTGTAACTCGCGTGATGACTGGTGGATGGTTGGTCAAATGGATATTTGATGTTTGGGCCGACAGTTGGATGGATTTTTCGGTTAATTCATGCATCACTCAACACTTGTCTGAATGCTGTTAGCGATAGAGAGTCATTTGAGGACACACCGGAGACTGTCAACATTGACACATCCGCTGTGCATTCAACAAACAAAAAAAAAATCCATCAGTCGGATGAAGCTTAAGCTCTCCTCTGACAGATTGGAGATTTCTGGCTGCTTCAGCTGACACTTGAAAACTTGACCATCAAGATCCACTTGAGTCGTCAAAAACAACCACAAGCCACTTAAGCATCGTTGAGATGACTTGTCGCTCGAAGCTTGAATCGTGAGAAAATCAACTCGAATGTAAGCCAATTATCCGGGGCTTACGGTTGAAACCAAAATCAAAACAAACCAGCGGCTAACTGAGTGGGAGTCAATTACTGCGAAGTCGAGACGTTACGGTGGCGTGGGTGGAAGTCTTACCAGGTCAGTGAATCTGATCAAAACGTTTGTTATTAAAATGAATTAATCAATTCATCAATTTTGTGACGAAAATAGCATTTTTTCCACAAGAGTTTTTTTTTATTTAAATGGGATTTAATTTTGATATCTTATGATATATTGTTGCATTCAGCCATTTAAATATTGCTCACATAGTCAAAGGGAAATATAATCTGAGAATTTAGAATGATAAGACGATATACTTTTCCGCTGAGTTCCGAAAACCACAACTATTTGTTGACTTACATTATTCAGCACAGTGAATTGTAGTCACTTAATCGATTAGAAACGAAAATAAGTATTTTTCTCTGATTCAGTTATATATTTTTCTTGCTGAATTCATAAAGCTAGTATTCAGCGCGGTAAATTGTATACGTTCAGTAGCTGACACACCAAGTACATCAAATTGAATTGATTACATGTCATATTTTCCCGCTGAATACAAAAAACGCGAACATTTTTATGAACAATAACAATTCAGCGCTGCGAATTTTCTACGTTAAGCACTTGATAAACGAATTCAACCAACTTTGACCGATTTGTTGGAATACTTTTTAGCTGAATTCGTTTAAAAATGAGGCAGTGTTGAAATCTATTTAAGTCTGTAATGGCCACACTTCAGACACCACCTACAAGAATGCATGTACCTTGAAGTGGGTAACTCTTACTCACAACTCAGCTAACTTCGCACTTTACGGACTTTTATAAAGCCATCATCTCAGAAGTCTTGATCAATGCCTAACGAATCATTCAGTAGATCTCTCTTTCTCCTTCTACCAAAACTCAGTCAAAACTGCCACCCGATTCATAGCTCACATCTCAAGGTGGTCACACTTCACAACCAGCCTAGCCCAGCCCATAAACAAACAAAATATGTGCGTTAATCATCCCGGAATGCACAAGTGTGTTTCGTTTTAAAGTATCACGTAGTAAATCCATTCGATTAATAGCCAGCCCCACCGCATATTCAAGCCCCCATCGGCGGGAGAAGCAACAGCAGCATATGTTTCATATTCAGCGGCAGTGTCTGTGAGTCACCAACGCGCACTCACCAGATACTCCTCGCCGTTTATTCGAACATAACAAATAATTTCCATGAAAATTTAAGTATTCCCTCTCGATCTCGGCATCGCCGGCAATTGGTGCGTGTTTATTTTGCTGGGCGATTTGTAAAATGTTTCGTCTAAAAATAGGCAAAATCTGTGAACGCACACTGAAGTGCCGGTCGCGACGCCTCGCTCTTGTGAATGGAATGGCGTTGTTTATTTTTGGACACATTCTTTCAGGTATCGACGACGACTTCAATAGTGTGCGGTGAATAGAATCCCTGAACTTTAACTTTGAGGGAAGGAAAATTAATTCAAATGGCAAGGGATGTGGTGAAAACTCCTCACCGTTGTCACAGAAACCACTAACCTAGATACAGAAGCGCTCTCACTCCCGCGCATCTTCACTGTTTCCCCTTAACTGGTTAAAAATTGTTTTCTCAAGAAGAAACTGATGCTTCTCCAGTGGATTAACGTCCTCTCAACAGTCGCAATGGATGGAAGGATTCTGATCTGTTTCAAATCTGCTTCAGATTGCAATCATTCCGGCCACGCTTGCACACGAAGGTCATTCCCTGGAATCCCCAATCCGATTAAGAATGCACTG
This sequence comes from Eristalinus sepulchralis, assembly GCA_944738645.1. Taxonomy (NCBI): domain Eukaryota; kingdom Metazoa; phylum Arthropoda; class Insecta; order Diptera; family Syrphidae; genus Eristalinus; species Eristalinus sepulchralis. Next base: position 1,946,809 of record OX122885.1, on the reverse strand, counting down.
CGCTGCTGTTCTCCAGAAGAAAGCTTATCCCTGGCGCAATCTTAAAGTAATGCCCACCCACTGTGAGGGAATTCTTTCCCCTCAATCGATTCTTGGAAAATTGTGTAAAGCCCCGCCACCAACGCGGCCAAGTTCAGATCCGTACCACTTCACACCTTAAGTGGTGTGAACGCTGCTAATTGGGATGACTCATGCGGCCTCGAAGATGCATGCAACTGCGTCCAAAAATAGCCCCACACAAGACCACCTCCCCAGCGCAAAGAGGCACTCATCGAGCGCTAGGCGATTTCGCAATTCAATACCTAATCCAGGGCTGTATTTATCGCCAGGAAGCAATCAATCTCTGAGCGGTACACAAGATTTTTCGTCGAACGAACAGCGCATCATCGTCTATTTCCTGTGCAAGGGAAATTAAATCGGCTCAAGCGTACATAGTCGTAAAAAACACAACAACAAGTACCAGAAAAAGAAGAACGCAGAATTCTAAGCCTTCTCGTGGCGGCAATCTGCGTTGCGATTAAATTTAATTTCGAGTATATTTCGCCATGTACTTTGCACCTCATAAAATTTTCGTCTTCACGGTATCTCTCTCCTGCGCTGTGTTTCTTTCGCGTCTGCACCTTCGGTATCGAACCAACGATCACCCTTTACAACCGCCCACCATCTACCTGCCATAGCGCACCTCCGCCGACTGCTGACGATATAAACAAAAGCGAAACGGAAAGCAATTTACCTGCGAAAACTCTCTGGAAATCGTGTACACATCGCGCCAGCTGTTTCATTTCCATTCTCTCTGTCTCTCGCTGTTGCAGGCTCAAGGTCGCTGGAGGGTGGAATTTCTTGGGCGCGGATTTTAAATCCTTTTTCGAAATCAAATCAGGTATAATGTCCTTATCTATGCAATAAACGCAAAAAGTACGAAAGCCTCCCCAGCTCCACACGCCCGCAGCCCTCGATTCGTTAAGCTTTTGCTGATGATGACAATTTTTATGGTCGCCCAAGTCGTGGCTGCACTGGGTGCGATGGCTGTGTCCATAAAATTGTTACTTATACTTAATCTTTGCCGAAAATTTCATTCCACGGATGAAGTGAGTTCTCGGGTAGTTGGTGGAGGCTGAGCGAAGGGTGCACACAAAAAAAAAAGGATTTTTAATAGGTTTTCTATCCTGGCCTCCGTTTGGGCTGTCGGTTTCGCCTCGTCTCACCCAAGTTTAATCGCTTTTTACAAGAAATCTTTCAGTTCAGAGATTAGGCGGAGAATGGCCACCGCCGGTAGTCGGTCTTTCAGGATCAGGAAGTCGCAGGAGTGAATCCGAGAGAAATAAAGGAACGCTTCAAATATTTTCTCTTCGGTCTGCTTTTTTTTTCGTAACCATCAGCACTGTAGCATCTTTATGACCCGTTAGTGAAATAAAAATCCTCTGGAATAGAAACCCCCTCAAAGCAGGCAACTGAAAAAAGGTGGTGGACACCAGAGGTGGTGGGGGGGGGGGGGGATGGAGCAAAGCAATAAAAAATGATCCATTGAAAGGATATGATGCCTACTCCTCTCCACGTCCGCCTCACAAAGCCGTCAAATCCTTTCGATGAATGGAGAGCAAGAGCGAGGACCGAATTGACTCACTTGCCTAGTTTTTCGTGTGTTTGTTGTATGCATTCGAAATGGATTTTTTATGGAGCCATCTCAAGTGGAAAGTAGTAAATAAATAAAAGGGATAGGACCAGAAGAGAAAAAAAAAAGACGAAAGTTTACTAAAATAAACTAAAATGCTTGGAATTAATCGCCATTTCGATGGATCATATCATTAAAAGAGCACAAAGGAGTGATTCTCGAAATTCATGGCGAACGATGAGACAACAACTCATAGTCCTGCAAAAGGAGAAAACAGCAGAAAATGAAAATCGGGGGAAAAACTTCGTTTTATAGGCATTCGTGTGGGGTTTTATGTGAGGATTTTTGGATATTATGACGGATTTAACATTCGGTTTTATGAATTCCTTGCTCTTTTTTTTTATATTTTCCTTGACGATCCTTGATTTGGGCGGGAGAGGCGACCCCACAGCCTTGCACACAACAATTTAATTGTCCTAACTGAGAGTCTAATGGCGAATATCGTAAAATCGTCATCGTAGTTCTCAAAATTAATTGAAATTAAAAGCATAGTACGCATTTATCAGCCCTGCGGTAGGCCTTATGGTTTTTGCTTCTGATTAATTGAGTTGATGTTATGGCGATGGTGGCTTTATTTCAGTGTGCAAGCACTAAAAAAGGAGTGATCAAATCAAGCAAGGATTTCATGACTCTGCAGAAAACTAACAAATACAGAGGGTGGTCCTTAAATTTACTGCTTCTCGCTCGCTTTGTCAGGTTTGATTCCCAACGACGACGACGACCATGAAAATCAATATGATCACGTACATAGCTGACGACCCTAACTCTCGTCCTCATTGAAACACCGTTTCTACGTCTTCGTTCATTTCTCCATCTTCATCTCTGTCAAGGAGCCGCCTTGAATGATACCTTAATTTTTTGTTTCTACTTCAGTGAATATCTTCGAATATATCCTTCCGACCACTCGACTTTATTTACTTTTTCTCAATTCCCTTTCTGGCAAATTGTGTTTTTTCTTTTTCGTTGTTTCTCCTCGTTTTTCGGGTCCTCTGATGCTGCTGCTTGCTAAGTCCCTTAAACCAAATGACTGTGTAAAATTCAAAAGACACACAAGCACAGTCACAGTCACATGACACAGCCTCGCACGAAGAATGAATATATTAAATTTCACTTCAGTTCTTCTCGTTTCGTTTGTTCCTTCCATTCTCCGTTTCACCTACTTCACAAAAGGATGCATTCTTCAGCCATAATAGGTAAGAGCAGGATCCGAATCCGATAAAGGACGTTCCCAAAAAAATCAAAAAAAAAAAAAAAAGGAACCCAAAGATAGATATGGTGGCTGGATGGGAAAAGAAATCAGATAAAGATACAGAGAGTAATGTCATCCACTGTCAACTGTTTGCCGAACGAGAGGAGAGGACTTAGGGACCTGCACACAGGCATGCAGAATACCGACAAAAATTCAGTCAAGCAAATCAAAATCCACACAAGTTCTTGCATCTCACTTTCTCCCCCACTCTCCTTCTCGGTGTGTGTCTCTGTCGTCCCCGGCGGGTGCAATCTAATAAGCCAAGGAGTAGGTTACTTCGTGTGCAACGTGCAGAGAGCCAGCCACTTGAACGCAAAATGAAATCGGTTCTAGCGGCGCAGACGATACAAATTTCAAGAGAATCAGTTAAAACCCATTATTCTTGCTGTCCCAATTTTTTTTGTTGTTGTTGCTCTCCTCCGTATTTGGTTTCCCCCTCGTGGGACGAGAGTACGCAAACAAGGATCAGGGCGCAGGGAAACGAAGGATGATTGTGTGATGTGACAAGCAAAGGTTCTGTCGTCCAACCGGGCTCTTTAAGTGATGTCGTCGTCACTGTTTCGCTGAGAGGTTGAAGAGCATCGAGGGGTGGCGGCGACGCAGTGAAAGGGTTTGTTTTGACAAGTTGCCATTTGCTAAATTGAAGGACAGGGTTAACAGGGAGCTACACTCCGATGAGAAATGTGCGTGTTTTACTTGTTAAATATGTGGGCAAGTGAAGGATTTCCCAAATTCCATTCTCGCCCGTTGCCCGTTGAAGAAGGGGGTGGGCGATGAAAAAATGCAAAATTAAGCCGTCCGCAGGGAGAGGCAGATGGACGGTGGCGGAGTATTTGAAAAGGGATTTAGATGGGTCTATCAACATTTTTCAACCCGACAAATGTGACAGAAGGTATTCCTCAAAATAAAGAGCTCTAGGAACGTGTGCGATGGAATGTCAGTGGTGATTCTTCTGAATTCAAATTTTAAGCTTTTGGCTAGGTCTTCACATTGGTCAGGGGGTCTTGAAAATGCAAGGACAGGGGCCTTGTAGATGGAGGGAAAGACTGCATTTCCCTCCTCCCACCAGAAGAAGACATTCGCGCTCGGTTCACGGCAAAGAATAAAAGATTACTTTCACTGCCTGCAAACAAATCCGATACACAAACCCACACACGAAACCCCCCCCCCCAAGAGAACATCAAGTGAACTGTGATCTTATCACGGTCCCACCATACAAGTGAACATTATTTAATTGAAGTGAAATATTTTCCGGGCACAAACATCCCTCAGCCATAATTAATCCCGCCTTCTGTCACATTCACCGCTCAAGTGTCAAGTGCCGACGACGACAGCGAGCACGATGGCGAAAAAGGACTAAGTTTCCACCCACGAGTTATCAATTCAATTTGCGTGCTGAAAACGTGTCACTCGTCGTCCTGCAGGCGAAATATAAAAACACGACCCTCCCACTTGTCACTGTTTACATTAAATCGCTACTTCAAGTAGTATCGAACGAAGCTGTCACTTAACTACCCTCATGACTCATCTTAATCAACACTCCATGCGCCGCACACTCCTTCCGCACAATTTTACAACTTACAGCCACAGTGCAAATATACTGCCGTGCACACGCCTGCCCACCTCCCCTCGCCGTTCGCCGATTTGTTGTCATTTCAATAGTCGATGATGAGGTGGAGAAGCAAGACGTCTCGCTTGTAACCAGTTCCACGAGACCGCGCCAAGCATGACCCAACACAGAATGCGCCATTTATTGAGATGTCATAACTTTTCTAATGATTCACACGCTCTTGAAACCCATTCCTTAACTGCCTGGAGAGTTGAGAGACTGGTCTACCGCCATCCCTCTGTTAAAGCGAACATTCACACAGACGACACAACAAACAACTTCATAACAGCGCAAGCAAGCTTACTACTCGTACACTATACTGCTGCCGCCTTCGGTTCGCGCGCGCACCAGTGAGCGCAATATAATGGAGAATGGATTCATAACTCAGAGCCCAATTCATTCCCGATGTGAGAAATATAATTTCTATTTTATTTATAGAACGCTTGCCACCCCACAAACCCCCATCGTCGTCTTCGTTGGCTGGCTGGTTGGCACCCTTTCGAAGGCAAGTGTACTCGGCTACTACTGCTCGTGCTGGTGCTCACCCCCGCCACCGATGCTGTCAGTGTTTCTCGTCGCTCTGCTGTGGCACTTGTGCTGTTGACTATTTCCACTGGAACTACATTTTGTCACGAACTCCTTTCGAAACGAAATGTACAAGTGGATGGGTCGAGGGGGTGGGGGGAGAAGGATGTGAAAAAAAATGAATTACATACTCACTTGAGAAGAAGACTATACCGACAACGACGACGACGACGACGACGACGACGACGATGTCGACGAAGCAGTGGATGGGGGTGGTGCCAGCGAACGAGTGAAAATGTGTCCTTTCACTTTTATTTAAAAATAGACACACATCCACATACAAGTGAAGAAACTAGGAATTTGAAGAAAAAAAAAAACAAAACAAAACAAAAGACCGAGGCGGATGACAGGGAGGTATTTTTAAATAATCGATTTTTGAACATACTCCCTGGATGAAGTGTCAAAAATCTGGCGCAACATCATCATCCCTCCCCTTCGGTGCCCGTGTCGCCTGCCCACAATCCCTGACCCGACGGAAGGTTATGACTGGCTGCTCTGTGAGGGAATACCCATCATCAGCAGAAGTTAAAGGTGAAATATTGTTTCAAGACAAACACTCTTAGACAAGGCACACGGGGGGTGTGGTGTGTGCTGCCTGAGTAGAGTGCCGGCCTACAGAGGGAGGGAAAAATCAATACTTGTCCTTGTTTTGTTTTTTTTTTTTATATTTTTTTGGGGCCTCCTTCTCGAGCTTTTCTCCGCTTTTTTTTCGTCTTTTTGCATCAAAACTCTATGTCTACCCTTGAAATGAGTTCCTCACGAGAAATATAAACAAAAATATGTATAAACAATGAGATTAGGCTATTTGATGGTGTGTGTGCGGGGAGGTGTGGCAGTTGGGGCACAAGGAAGGTTGCTAGTGTGTGCGAAAAATGGTCTAAAAAACATGATTCTTCCACGGACGAGACGAGTGTTGTGCAGAAAATGACGAGGAATTTATGAAATGCTACGTTCTCGCCATAACATTCAGAGAGGTAGGAGAGACAGAAGAAGGAAAAGAGCGAGAGAAAGAGAGAGAAGGAAAAATTTGAGGTTAGTAAAAATTCTCCAGTTGACAGGTGGCGAATTGGGCGAATTGAAGAAATTGCTGGCGAGAATGGAAGTATTTTTGACATGCCCTGACAGGTGCATGTTCAGAATGTTGGGTCAAATGCCAATGTCATGGGGGCTGGAGGTTTCTGCGTTGGCTACTATTCAAGTTTTTTTTTCACTTTTTCGTGCGGTTTTTTCGCCCGACCGTGAACTTGATGTGGAGAAGGGCGGGTGGTTGAGATTTTCCGATTTTTTGTTTTGCTTTTGCCCTGCAACTGAATGGGGCAATGTTATGGGCGTTTGATGATGAAATTGTGCGTATGTCGAGACTTGATTGAGTTAAGTTCGGACTGTTGATCTCAGTTATAGACTCTTTCTCATTTCAAACAACAAAGCATGAAGCAGAGTTGCCTCTCGATGATTGAACAAAAAGAAGACGGTTGAAAAAAATGTCATAGAAAATATTTTGCAGACATATTGGATGAGACAATAATCACCTATTCATGAAGAAACATCCTCCAAGTCTTAGAATTTTCCACGAAATCCTGTATTCAGCGCTTTGAATATTGCTCATTTAGTTACTGAGGAGCTCAATTAATCATTTGAAGCTGAAAATATGTCATACATTTCCGCTGAATTCGCCAAAACCAAACAGTTTATTAAAATTTAAGATTCAGCGCTTAAAGTACTCATTTAAATTGACGAGGGGCCAATTGAGTTGTCATATTTGTTCTTTGATTTGCGTAAAACCAATAGCTTAGTCGTAATAGAGCTTCATTCATGTTGATATTCTTTATTCAGCGCTTTTAGTTTGAAATTGAAAAACTTATATTCCGTCATTTTAGACTGTGTTATGGTTTTTTGCTGAATTCCTAGAATCATTTTGATTGGAATTAAATTGTCAGAATATTGGTAGATCAAACGTTGAGTTCTGACTAGATTTCAGGCATTTTCCTTGAATTCCAAAAGGCAAACTTTTTTAATTTTGAATTTCAGTATTCAGCGCATTGAATATTTGTCAATCAATGGAACAGTGGAAGGTTTTTTATTGTATTATCTCATTTTTATCTCATCGACTGCCATACGGATTTGCTGAATTGCGGAACGCAAACAAACTATGTTCAAATTCTTTATTCAGCTTTTTGAAAACTGTGTATTCAAAAGTCGACAAACTATGTATGCTATTTTTGACTGCTTAGATCCTACAATTTTGTGCTGAATTCATAAAATGTATGCTTTATATGTTGAAATTCTACATTCAGCGCGCTAAATATCAATCGATCCATAAAGGGGACACACATATCACAAGTTCGAGCTTGTTAGACATTACTTTTTTTGCTGAATTGTAAAAAATTCTTGGCAAGTAATCAGAATTCGTGAACATTTAATCGCAAAAATTACGCGATATCATTAAGATATGATATGTCCTTTGCTCTTAAACCAAGAATAACCTTTTCATCATGACACTTTTTGTAACAACTTCCCAGTAAGTGATTCAAATCAATTTTATGGACACAGCTTAGGTCTTGTTGAAAATCTTTATCCCCAAAACTTGAAATGACTCAAAGAACCTTCAGATTGAATCTAAACAATGCGTACGATCAAAGGCACCACAAATTACATGAAAGTAGCATCAAATCACCTCTCCACACGGCCACCTGTCAAAACGATCTTTACTAATCCGATCATGCTCCACTCAAGAGTCTCAACTGAACCGGCAGACTGCAGTCGAACCTCTTAATCCTTACCAAAAAGAAAATATCGAGCGCATTTCCACGAAACGGAAGATATGTCAAATCGATTTCGATCCGGTCATATACTCTATGTCCTGTCATGCTGAATGACATGTTAAACGTCTTAAATGTCACACATTTGTTGCCCTACATTACAGATCAAAGCACTGCACAGACACACACGCAGTCGCTCCTCAGTCAGTCGGTCGGTCGTCGACGAAAAAATTTGACCTGTCACATTTCTCCCACACAGCCGCGTACACATATCCCGCACACAAAAAGGGACATCCTATTGTTTCCCATACAATTCTGCATTGTTGCATCAACTCAACGGCACATACAGGCGACAGACAGGGCCCTTAGCCAGAAACAAGATACAGACACATTGTGAACTATCTTACCTACGCCACGGGAATATGAAAGAGAAAAGGAGAGAGGGACAAGGGAACAAAACAGAAAAAAAGAAAGCAAAGGAAAGGTACGCGCCACACAAAAGGCAATTTAGGCAGAAGATGTAAAAACAAAAATCCATTAAGGGGGAATATTGGCGGCTGGCTTGTTTCACTCTGTCAAACTAGTGGGCCCATGACGAGAGTGAGATCCGAGGACATACACAGAGGAGTAAGGGGATTTTCTTTAATGCGTTTATCTACCTGCATAAAAGGGCAAAGAATGAGCGAGTCACAGAGGGAGCAACGAAGAGAGAGGTAAAAGGTTTTTCCCTTCTCGACACTCGTCTGTCTGTCGGTCGTTCATATAAAGTGGAAAATAAAGGTAATTCGGGAAAAATAACTCGATGTGTCGTGTCCCTTTTGTGGGCAATTTTATTGGCCATTTGAAGTGTGTTTTCATGATGTTTTAAGGATGTTTTATATTCGACACTCTCAAAGTGGATTGCAACCAAAAAAAAAAAAAACAGAAAGGAATAAAAAGAGAAACGTGAGAGGTATTGTAGCAGGCAGTAATTGATGACTGGTCCCTGATTGATCCTTGAAAATGAATGAAAATGCAGTCAACAGCAGACCACAATTAGGAGGAGTGCTGCTCGCTTATCAGAGCCAATTTGTTTCGTTTTAGCAGTCGGAATGAGGATCATTTGTCAAAGTTCACCATTGGAATCGATAAAGCGACACCTGTCGCGACGATCACAAAACACATCCGCACTCGTCGCTTGCGCTGAATAAGAAATTTGCTCGGAAAATGAATGCAAATGTGTGCAATTCAAATGAATCGCTTCATTTGAAGTCGCCTCAGAACAGACGCGACGATGAATTTGACATGACATGACAACGAGCAAACAACTTCACCTGTGTCGCCCACCCAGAATAAGTTCTCAAACTGAAAGGTGCTGTACTCGTATTTTGGAAAATTTCATCACCTCTCCGCATTTGGTATACAATTCTCACTTTTCTGAAATTAATTCATAATTTCCTTGAGACGCAGAATCCTGTCCCTCACACAACACGCACACTGGCGCGCAGAGACCATCACACAGATCGTCATACAGCCCATCGCACAGAGCTGCAAAACTCAGGAAACAACGGCTGTAATGATGATGGAGCGAACAGGAACCCAAAGAGGGATGAAGTAATTTTTGTGTGTATTTTTGAAAAAGTTTTCACTTTAATTGAGTTTTTCAACGCGAAGGGTTAATAATTTGCACCTTTTTGCTTGCTTAATGCTACCTCCCTCTCCCTCTCCCTCTCCCTCCCTCTCCATCGCCACCATGTCGAGTGACAGGCTGGGGGATGACTTGCTGCTGCTAGGTGATGGCAGCCGACGCTTGTAAGGGTTGCCAGGCACTGGAGGTGGGAAGGGACTGAATGAGATCAGGATTGTTGATAATGTAATCCTCAAGATGAAGACTGGTAAATTTGTAATTCAACGAAATTGAGAATTTTAAAGATTTTCCTAATTGAATGAGTGGTGTGGGGGGGGGAGGGGGAGTCAACGAGCAGAATATACTGATGTTGATGTGCGTAGGTGGGCATTACCTTGAATTCCAATTGAATGTGGACTTCTGCGAACTCATGAATAACCAAACAATAGAACGCACAATGGTCATGCGAATTTAAGCCTCTTTGTGGTGTCTGTACATAAGCCAACAGATTTATTTTTTTCTGCTCACAGCCATGAAATCATTGCGAACCCACTCACATCGCTTCATTCCGCACTGCCACCCACCCATGGGCAAAAATCCATCACCTAAACACATCATTAATCGAGGGACTGTCACCGGGCGCCAGAGTAAACACTCAGACCCACCGACACACAACGGCATCGTTTCGGGTTTATTCTTTTCGCTTTTCCGGTGGTTTTCAGTTTGTTTCCGTCGTCGTCCTTCATTTTCTGCTTATTCTTTGAAAATTTAATTATGATTCTACCTGTCACCGCGGTGGGAAGGGATCACAAAACGCTTTTGGGGCCAAGTCACCCCCCCACGCGCCCACCCACCCACACCATCTGTCATCATATAATTTATGATATGACATCGCAATATAGTCGAACTTCAGGTCGGGTATTGGGCTCGATTTTTGGCTGGTAAGGACTCAACATCATTGTCGTCTCGTGCACATTTTTCATCGTTATTTGTCATCTACTTGTAAGCACACATCTCCGCGACTCTAAGTTATTCCGCAATCCACGTCATATTCGCAATTTTTTTCATTTATTTTTGTTTCTTTTCATATCTTCAGGATGAGAGTTTACGGCTTCCGTTTCGTTTTTGTTGCCTTGATAGCTCTCTCGCCCTCCTTCGCCCTCTGTCACTCTAACGAAATAATAATATTTTCTTCAATTTTATTCATTTCTATCGTTTGGTTTTTCCTTGAAAGTCATTACAAAGACCGACAGCAAGGCATCGCAGAGAGAAAGGAGAATTTGGAAATGAGATGAAGAAGAAGAAATCATAATAACAAAACCACCATATTCATGCACCTACCACACATATCCACTCTTCCTTTCGTCCTCACTCCTCCGCCAGTCCCTTGGAAGTACACTCACTGTTGTTTCTATTACTTGGCCTGGTTGTCTGTCTTTTTTTGTTTTTTGTATTCATTTCGTTCCTCCTTTTGTCAAATGAAATTCTCCTCCTGCTCTGCCAAAAATAAAGGAAAGAAAATCCCAAGGAGGAGAAAGGAGAGAAGAGGAGACAGAGTCTTCTAATAGACCACATGTGAGAAAGTAAGTGAGTGACTGTGTGTAGTTGCGGTGTGGCGTTGCTGCTTTAAAGGAGAAAGGGAATGTGATCGGAATTTATTGGTGATTGAATTCTGGTTCGGTTTAGAAATGGTTCTTTGCCTTCTGCTGCCACCGTTCACTTTGGTGTTTGTATATGAAGTTCAACTGTCGTCAAAGAACAAAAAAAAAATCGAAGAAAAAAGTAATTTTTCAACATCATCATCATCATTGTCGTCGTCTTCTTCGTTGACGTTGTCGTTCTTGTTGTCGTAGTCATCGTCGTCTCTTGGACAAGGTTATTTTTATTTTCTACTGTTCATACAGACTATCATCTACACAGTTGATGTATGATGTGTGTATTTCTTCAGGCCACTGGAATGAAATGTAAACAGCGCAGAGAAAATAGTTATTGGCTGGCATCCTTTTTCGTGGGTAATTCAATTTAATGATGAAAATAAGTTTATTCAGCGCGACTTATTTGATCAAAATATGATCTTATACGGCTCCAGGGATGGAGAATTGCTCTTGAAATTGATAATTTATAGTGAAATTTCATATTCAGCGCATTGAATATTGTTTATTCAATCGATGGGAAGCAAATTTGATCTGTTCGGACTGATTAGATATCATAAATTTGTGCTGAATTCCTAAATGCGTTCTTTTACTTTGAAATTTTCTTATTCAGCGTTTAAAATGCCAACCAGTTAGTCGATGAGATATAGATGCAATCAATCGGCACTGATAAATCATGATTTGCTTGTGCTGAATAGACATGAAATTTTCATTGCATTGCTTCTTCCTTCTTTTTTCTTTTATATTGTGTTTCAAATATTGCTTTTTGAATAAAAAAAACTAAAATCACTCAATCAGATATCTAATTTTTCCGCTGAATTCCAATTTTGGGTTGAAATTCTATATTCAGCGCTTTCAGTTTTTGTTATTCAATCGCAATGCAAACGATTCTATTAATTTAGACTGATACGAGAATATAATTTTCTGCTGAATTCCTAGTTTGTGTGAAACTAATTATTCAGCGTATGAAAAACAGTCAATAAAGTTTAAATAAAGCCCAGTTTCAGTGAAAACTTCAGCTGAATTTAAAAAAACGCATAAATTGTCACAAAATTTTATTTATTTTTGCTGTCATCTTTAAAATTCATCTTCAGCTTTAATCGTAAAATGCCCTCAAACATAATTTCTAAAAAATTCAACACACGAATATTCTTACAAATTCTCTGCATTCGTCGCACTAGGCAGAAACTTCAATCACAAAATACCTCAAATACCATTTCAGCACCCATTCACTACATTCATCTCTCAGTGTATCTATAAATGATCATCACAAACTTGAACCCAATTGATATTTCCATCAGAAATTTATGTAAATTTGAATTCCCAAAACGCTTCCACACATTCCCCCCCTTCAGCCCTCGAAAGTAAGAAACCACACAATCTATACTAGGTCTAACCAATCCACCCACTTGAACATCCAATCATCGTCATTCCATCACATCCATCATGGTAGGTGCCCTCGCCACAGTATCCCACTGCTGGTTTCGTCCGTCCGTCGTCGTGTACTCGGCAGAAGCACTAACAAACATTACCAAACAAATGCCGTATCGATGTATAAATCAATCCACATCAATTTTCGGAAAGAACACGACTGAATGGATGGATTCCATTGGGAATTTCATGTGACTTTACCATCCTCATCATCGTCATACAGTCGGCCCGTCCAAGCGGTTGCAGTTGCAAACGGCAGCAGCAGCAGCAGCAGCCGCCGCCACCGCGGCCGCCGCAGCAAATCACCATCACCGGAGTCGTCGTCGACTGTCGTATTTAGCTTGGTCGGGATGGCGGCAGCTTCGGGATCGGCAACATCAACTGCCATGCACACAGACACAATGCCTGCATACACTTGACGTTTGCGTTCGTAATCATTTAACCGGCTGCTGTGTGCAAGGATGACGAGGCGGCAGCGGCGGCAACGATGTAACGCGAAAGCCGCGTCGTTTAGGAGAGGGTTTGCTTCATTAGGCGAACGAATGAAAACTAAACTTTTCAGAATTTTTCTCTTCCGCTTCCCGCCTGTCAAATCGAGAGACTATCGTCTTCTTTTTTCGCTGCCCTTTCCTGACTCTTCAGTCCTGTCAAAAGAAATACGCGGCAGATCCCCTGCGCTACGGCGGCGTTCCTCTTTCCTGACAGTCTCATGTGGCTCTGGCTCTCTAGTTTCGACTCTCGCTTTACCAGTCGAGGATGCTATATGGTTTTCGACGAGGAAAGATGAGAACGCTGATGCTGCATACATTGTGCAGATGCGGATGATAATGATTATTGACCTCGAAAGCCCCTCGTCGGGCATGAGCGCTAGTGCGGCTGTGTGTGCGGCGTAATCACGATATGCAACGGGCGCCCAGCAGCGGCGGCCGAGGAAGAAAATTGCAATTTTTTGCCGCTCTCTTGCGTGTTCTATGGGCCGTAAACCCGCCCCACCACCACTGCCCGGCGAGCTGGTGATTGCTTCGACGCCTGGGAAAACAGCCATTAGAGATGCGTGAGTGAGTGTTTTGTGTGCACACATTCGCGGCGATAATCTCAAAACAAAAAAAGAAAAAACAGAAATTTTCCCCTTTACGTTGGGGCCACGTTTGGTGTTCGGCGGGCGGCCACCTTCACCACACGACGACCTGACCAGCCATCAAGACAACGAAAAATCAAATCACTGTCTTTTAATCTTCGAAGATTGAGGCGCCCATATGCGGCAGTGTGTGGCTCGGTTCTTATGCGCGCTACCTGCGGCGAACGGCAGACAGCACAAACGACGCGCTTCGGCTACGAAAAAGCCTTCGAATAGCACGTCGCTACGTGAGGAAATTTCTCGGTGTGTTCGTGTTGAAGCCAATTGAAGGCTAGGCACCACACATACACACTCACCCCCCCGGAGACCTTGAAGGCTCCCGAACACAAAGAAAAAAAAAAAAATGGCGCACGGCAAGAGATGAGGAGGAGATACAAGAAATCACTCGCCCAACTTGATTGATCGATAATTTTCTGTTAAATGAACTGAAATTTTTGTATCTCATTCCTCGGTGCCGCGTGTATCGATTTGTAGCATTTAATTTTCTATCCGTCGGACAAAAGGGAGAATCGCGAGGCGGAATAACTGAAAACATTCACATAATTGATTGGGAGTTCAATTCGCCGTAAAGACGCTGTGCGGCGGCAAAAAAACGCGGCACAGCGTCTATACATCACTCTTGCGGCACACCGGCAGCAGTTGAGACGCTGCCTATCGGCAGAACAAGCCGAGATCAAAGGCGGGTCTAGAGCGAGCTAAATGTCAGCGTTGGAAGACAGAGTGCCATTATACAATACAAAATTAAACTACAAACAGCGCACTCCCCCCAAAAACAGAGCTCTAAGATGTGATGTGATTTATGATTCGGATTGGCATTGCGTACGTTCGCGTCTGTCTGCAGTCCCCCCAGATCACACTGCCATTTATGGGTGGGCGCGCAATAAATTCCCCAGCGCACTGAGACTCTGGCTCATAGCCATCATCAGCATCATCGGCATCATCGTTGTCGTTGCCGCCACCGCGCCCCCCCAAACAAAATATTCCAAAACCAGTGCGGTGTCGACAATTTTCTTCAATTAAATTTAGAGATGTAAGCATAAAGTACATAATAATACGATTCCAACCCACACAGCGTAATAATCGTAATCGCTGTCCTCTTCTGGCTGCTATTCGCCTGCCATTCTTCGTAGTCGTGTCGGTCGCTGGTCGTCGTCTGGTGTCGTTTGTTTTTTCCGCTCTTCTTCGACCCCCTCAAGAGGCTCATAAACTTGTGATTCTCACTCTCCTTGTGATTGCATAGAAAATGAAGTGAATTTCGAAATCACACCGATGGGCATGGAGATTGGTCCACATGGCGGATGGAAAGCTGGCCGCCGAATCAAATGGAGAAATGTTTCAAAAATAATTATGGATTCTCCAAATTCCCGCAAACGCTAACCAGAAAGCAGAGACTAATGAGTTTGTATCTGTCTGTCTGTATCTCTGATCTTCTTCTCGTATCGGAGGAGGATTTCATCTCCGCTTTGCCTTCTCAGATGATTAATCGCCAACTGACTGTAAAGACTTAGCACTTAGGTCGGGTGTGAGAGACTTTGGCCGGTGTTCTCTCTGATTGAAGCTGGAGGGTGTGGAAGAAGAATATTTTGTCCATTTCCAACCATGCCATCCATGCGTCCGTGTGTAATTATAGAAAAAGTGAGGGCGGGGTAAGAAACTTAACCATAATGACGTTTAATACTTACCTTTTGTTTTATGTGTGTATCTCTGGGCGAAGCCCAACTGCCAGATGCCAGACAAATTTTGACAGATGAATTAAGTGGGCTTGACAGGTGGTATTGAACTTGAGATAAGTTGCGTGAACTAAGGCGAGTTGAGGTATTTATCACGATTGAGAATGAGAATACGTTTTAATCCATTCCGATTTGTGATTGACGTGACAGGTAAACAGGTTCCGATGGCTGATTGTGTCAAGTGTGCTGAGGCACTAAGGGACTCCCTAATGGATCATGACCGTGGATTCTTTTTCTTAGAATTTCAATCTCAGCATGATCGTCACGAACAAAGAGATTATGATTAAAGTAGTTTCGGCGTAAAGTTCTGTGTGGACGACCCTATTCAGCGCATTGAATATCATTCGTTAAGCCCTTTAGAAACATCTGCAATTATTCCAGTCTGTTTAGATCGCATTTATTTCCGCTGAATTTCCAAAATCATACCTTTACACCTATAGAGTTTTTTTAAATGTTGCTCATTCGATCGACGAGATTCAATTTCATTCAATTTGGGCTCCTTTGGTGTGATATCGTGTGGCTGAATATCAGGAATAGTAGCTGAAGACTGAAATTAGTTATTCAGCGCATTTTATAATAATTCCGGCGACAAGAAACAAATTCAATGATTTAGGTTCGTTTTCTCGTCATTCTTTCTTGCTGAATTCCTTAAAACATTGACTTGATGTTTGTATGTTGAATAAATCGATATTCAGCTCTTAAGGAACTGCTTGTTTCATCAGCCAGTATAAAATTCAATTAATTTTAATGAATAAGATGCCATAAATTTCCGCTGAATTCTTAAGATCAAGAAGAAAATGTTGAACTTTATAATTCAGCGCATTGTGTATAGCTCATTCCATTCATGAACACCAAACCCGCTCAATGTGAACTAATTTCGAGACACGTTTTTCCGCTGAATTACCAGACATACCAAAAATCTCTTAAATATAATAAAGTGATGGTCTCAGACGATCAGTATTGGAACAAATTTGAATTTTTTCCCAGACACAGCAATTATGAAATCCATAGGAAGCATCTCAATCTCCATGTTACTTCCCTGCCCCAAGCACTCAGTGCTGATAGCTTCCTTTAGATAGTTTTAATCTAGCGATTCAGAATTCACAATCAATCAATGTAATTACCGATGACTGGGGCGATAGTCAAACGTCGGTAATTAATCAGTCGACGGGCAATAACTCTAATCAAAGGAACTGCTCGCCACTTGTCACAATAAATCTCAAATGAAAACTGTAATCAATTCGGTGGAACCCTCCTCGCTGTTGTTAGATGATTCCCAAAGTCGATGGCACTCCTCCTCCCCTCCTCAAAGCAAATGACGCAAACACCACAATCGCCCTCAAAAATATAACCAAACAAAGACCATGCGTGACATGCCAAACCGAAATCGCGTCACTTCGTCGTCGTTTCCACATCAGAACTTCCTCAATCTTGGGTGTTGAGCACTCGATGCTCGCGTTACGACCATAGAGGCTCCGCCTCAAGAACGCGCAATCCAATTTAAATAAATAATTAATTTCCTTCAATTAACCACAAGGGCATAGTTTCGTTGCGCGTTCGTTCTCATTTCACAGATACCCAACCGAAAAAGCGGAACACAAAACGGGGTCTATGACGACTCCCCCACCAACTGCCACTGTTTGGGCAGAGAAGGGGGCCGTCTAAAAATCTATCTCTGCGTGGATCTCCGGAATGCAAAAGCCAAGTCACAACAGAAAATCCACTCAACCAAATCGAACTGCCGCACACTCGGCGGCAGAATGGAGGGCATAGAGAATGCGTGTGAGCTGCACCAGCCAGCTTGTGATGCGACGGACGATGTTGAAGCGCATTAACTTCGCTCTTTGTATGCACAAGACAACACTCATCGACAACCACAGCTAGAAAGACATCGACAAGTTGTGGGGATGGTGGCGCGACTGTCTTAGGCGAGGCGGCCGGGGCCCACACTGTTTTCAGTCTTCATCCAATCGTAGACATGGATTGAATTCACAATCCGTTGGAAGCAACGTAAACACAAAATTCAACCACCAAGCAATGCAGCAGAGCAGAGTGCTCGAGAGATCGCCATCCCGTTGCTGTGGTGTAGTGGTGCTGCTGCAGTGCCACGCACAGTGACAGTACCCTGTCTTGCTATGGGGTCGTTAGGGGGCTTCAAAAGAGGTGATTAGCTCTCCACAATGCGATTACACTTGAAAGTTATTAATACTCCAGTGCGGCGCGAAGGCACACACACACACACAGAGAGAGAGATAGGGGCGTAAGGCCAGGGGAGAATAAGAGAGATATTTATTTTTAATGCGCATTAACGTTGCGGAAATGGCTTGTTGCCTTGCATTTAACTAGTTTTTTCTAATTTATTTTCAATCCACTCAGCCCTTCGCCCATTCTCGGTGTTGGTCGGTCTCCCCGGCTTGCATCTCAATTCGCCATTCAACGCACCCCGTGTGGATGTCAGCCGTTTAAAGTGCGATTATTAATTGCCACACCATATGGCGCCATGGTATTGAGTGCGTTTTGCAGAGTGCACTCTGTCACCCCTATTTTGACAGCGCTCAGTGCCTCGGAACAAATTCGCCAGTCAAGATGGACGACAAATGGACGATTTGTACCTAATGGCCTGGAAACATGTACATACGACAGAGTGAACAAAACAAAAATTTCGAAAATCTCGCGCTAAGGGATGAGGGGATGACGACGACGCCGACAACGCACGGACGTCGTTCATCCATTTCATACATCCCTCATCCTCATCGAAACTCCCTCTCGCCGGCCGAGGACAATGGACAGAAACAGAAGCAGTGCCATGCTCTGTTGTTTGTTGAAACGATCCATTGATAGGTTCATTAGGATGACTGCCCGGGGAGGGGGCGCTGCAAGGGCTGTCAGAGAATAGATGGCACGGGGGAAAATATAAACTGAAATTTAAACAAATTGCCACGAGATATACAGCACAATAAAATCCAGTGATAAAGGATTTCGCGAACAAGGCGGAGGATGGCAGCAAAAAAAGAAAACGCCGCTGATGACTTTAGCCTGAAATAGAAATATGGATCCTAATTTAATCCTTAATATTCCATCTAAGGCACACAGCCAGCGACACAGAACCGAAGCGAAACGATGGCGCGCAGGAGTCCTTGCAAAGGAGGATGTACAGCTCTCATATCTCAATGTCAATACGAAGAAGAAAAGACATTTTCACTTACTCCCCAACCACCCCCCCACCTCTGCTCCTCCCATCTCTTCACTTGTTCGCCCACTCAGTCTTAGAGTGACTGTGGTGGTGGTTCATGCTTTTATCGAAGCAAAATACTATTCCAAGGATACAAGTAATTCCGGGCATGAATTCCTTACCCTACACACCACTCCCTATCATCGCCCTCGCATCGGTTCACCCTCCCTCTCTCCATCTCTCTCTCTCACTCACTCTCACTCTGCCGCCCTCCACAACAACGTCGTCTTCGTCTCTATGAAGATCGATAATAGCCGTTAATGACAATTCTCATAAATCATTTGGGGAAGTTGTTCTATTCTCTGTGCTCTCGGCTGCCAGGACAGTAACACAGCCAATACACGAGCACACCCCAAAGTCATGAGAGAGCACACAGATAGATAGTCCTTCGAGTTTTCATTCACTTGCGTAATAATCGTTATAATAAAAATATATTTTACATATGTCACATATGTACGTACATATGTGTGTGCGGGGCATGGCAGGAGGGGAGAGCAATATCTGCACCTTTCAGACCTTCAAAATAGGGCCCGCTCCGTTTGAACCGAGCCAGACTGACATTAACCATGTAATTAGGCCATGACCTAGGAATTTTTATCACTTTTATTATGGGTGTCAGCGGCAGCGTCGAGCAAGACGGGCCTCGTCGGAGTCGGGCTTTGTGTGTTGCTGCTGCTGCTGCTGTTCGTTCGTTTTTGAGGTTATGTATGGTGTTGACGGGGAATAAATTAATTTTCGTTTCGTTATTTTATTTCCGTCAACGACGACGACGACGACACGGTGAGGGCACACAATGTGTTGCGATTTGTCACAGAAAATTGCATTTGGAAGTAATTTGCTTGAATGGCGAAGAGGGGGATGTTGATTGGCCAATGCGCTCGACGCCGATATGGCAAATGTCAGATGCGATGACTTATTTCGATGCGTGAATTGAAAGCGATGACGGAAGGAAATTATTCAATCGACTTGTCAATTGAGCTGAAACTTTGATATGGAACTGTTTAAAGTTGTGTTGTTGGTTGGATGACTTTTGCTTTGACTGATGACAGGTGACATGTGACAGATAGCAAGGTATTTCAAGGAGAAGGGAATTTTCTTTTCACTCTTTTTTATTGGCGGAGCATTGGAGCCATTTTCACTCAGTCTTCTTAAATGAGAGTAGTTTTTTTTTCAAATGCTTCGAAACTGACATATCTACGCGTTGCAGAGGCGGCAGTAGATGCTGTAACCTATTTTGTGAACAAATATGTACCGAAGGTGTCTCTAAACGTTACTTAAAACGAACGCTTTAAAAGAACTGAGCAATGAATCATATCAACAGCATACAGTCATCTGTGTTTGACTTTTGACAGCTGTCAACTGATAAAGTTTAGCTAACAAGAATGCCTAGACGATGTTCAAAGTTGCCTAGAAGCAGTTGTGTTAGGCAAATGCCTCCACCGCCGGTAGACGTTTGAACAGCTTGACACCTAAGAAGCCGATTCTTATGATTCACAATTTGTTCACTTAAAAAATTCATTTTGTACCAGCAAAAGTTTGGAAACATTCAAAAAATCCCATTGACAGGTGGCAGCCACTTTGAATCAATCTTCCCACATCGTGTTAGCCGCCAGATTTTTTTTTTGATTTTCTCATGTTAACGTCCGAAAAGTCATGTGGCACGACCCAAATTCATTTAATAATAAAAAAAAAATTGACAGATGACAGATTGGTCCATTCGGAGAACACGATTGCAATCTCCCACCGTCCGCGTCGAACAAACATCCGCTATTGAGCAAATTAATCGATCGCTTGTCCATCTGCCACGAGAGTTTGACTCTCTCAGACCTTTTAAAACGAAAACTGAAAACATGGTAGATTCATCATCTGCGCAACACCCAAGACCAATTCGATGATGAATCACCAGAGAAGAGCGCACCGCCTCGGTTGCGGTTGCAGGGGAGTACCGAACAAAATAAGAGTGCGGGCAAAAAGAAAAGATCAACGGCGTTGCACTCCCCTCACAGCATCGATCACTTGTTGTAAATGGCCACGCCACCGACATCACCCTCTCCTCAAGGGCCAACGGACCAACAGGAAATTCCTTAGGGATAGGCGCAGCAAGCTCTCGGAGCCCACTCGCCGAGACAACCAGTCAGCAGAGTGATCAATCAAAAATCCTTGACATTTTGGTCTGATGTGCAGTGCCCTCCGACGATGGATAAATATGTTTATTTCCATCGGTCCAACGACGAGCACGCACATGGAACATGAATTGTAAATACCACCACCGAAAACAGATCCACGCCAAACAGAGCACCATCCGTGCAGCACCACACGGGCCACGACAACGACAACGACAACGACAACTGCAACGGCGACGATGACGGGCGGGAAGCTGATGCTGGCGATGATGGTACTGATGATGATGATGCGATGATGTACGCAAGGATGTCCTCCGTCATTGGAGGCGCCGTTTTTCCCATTCAGCCACCCACCCACCTACCGAACAGTACATTAGATAGCAAACGTCAAGCAACTGCAACTTACTGTTGCCACCGCTCACACACACACACAGCACTCCGCATTCAGGAAAAAAAGTGTCGCCTAGCTGCTGGAGAAGCGTTTTGAGGAAATTTATGCAATCGTTGTCAGCCCCAACGTGCTGCTGCACCAGCACCAGCTCTTATGTTGCATTTGGCAACATGAATCTGCCATGTTTTCCAGGGAGGTTGACACGTATTGTCTGCCAGGCAGTGTGCTGATGATGAGATGTGGGCGAGTGGGTGGTCAGCTTAAGAATTTGAATAGCTGGTGGATGTGTGAGGTGCAGGGACTCTGTCCAATGGGATTTGTTTGCCAACATCGAAATGTCATCCCGATGCATGAATGTATGTGATGTGTGGAGATGGTAGAGTTGTGAAGACACCCGCTCGGCAAATGGGGAATATGTCATTCAGTGACAATAACCTGGAAGCCTGCATCAGAGATGAGGAAAAACGCTGCTGAAGGTTAGTTATCCTTACAACACATGTTAAACATGGTTCACGCCGTAAGGAGATGGAAAATTATTCCAAAGGAAATGTCACTGTCAGCTCCCTGTCTGACTGCTGGCTGCTGCGATGGAAACGGAGGGGGATGCAAACAAAAAAAAAATATCGAAAGCAAACAACAAAACAACACGACAAAAAAAAAATTGAGAAGGAATTCCTCTTGGAAATTGTGCGCTCGAATCAGAGTTTGTGGCATGTTTGGGCATGGGGTCGGTGTCAGATTCATTGATGGGATCAATTGAGTTGCTGGACAGATTTCCATGGAATACCGTTTGTTATTGAATTCGATTCCGACGCAATAAATTAAATGAATATTGACCACATGGCTGACAGTTGATCAAATGTCGGATATGACATGTCACATGTCACATTTTTATTTCAGTTAATTGCTGAACAAAAACAAACGAGATTATGAATTTGTTTGTTGTCGTTGGTGGGTGGCAAATTAGGGGCGCATTTAAGGCAATTTCTTGAGAACTTATTGCACCCGTAGATCGCACAAGATGTCCTTCCAGTCAGTCAGTTAGATTGAGGTTTGTAGTTCATCCGTGACAGCTCAATTGGATCAGAATCCCATGAACTTCGAGTTTCTAGTCTTATTTGTTGCACATCAGTGCTGCCAGCTGCGCGAAATGAAATTCACCACGCGGAAGGTGACTAATAGTCGATTCACCAAAAGTTTACAACGCAATCTAAGCAATAAATCGATTTTTTTAATTGATCCTTGTGATGAGCCGATTTTATGCTTAAACGGAAAAATGTGAAACTGAAATCTACTACAAAAAGCTGAATTCACCACGAACCGAGTAGATTGTAATTTAAATGGGAGACACTCGCCTCGAAAACTACCGCAACTGTGTCACAGCAATGTTTCAACTAGACAAAATGAAGTCAGGAGCTGTCCTACTTCAATCTCACCGCATTTGATTCACATTTAAGAACCGACTTTACGCTACATCAAAAACGAGGTACTCCACACACCAAAATCTATCAGAAAAATGCAAAATTCTCTTTGTTCTGTGGTGTTCCCCACACAACTCCTAGAAGATTTTCGCCTGCAATCTCCTAGATTCTTAATGCAAAAGTCCTTGTGTCCTTTCGTTGCCATCTCCAACCTTTTTTTAGTTTTTTTTTTGTCATTCTTACCACAGACGCCGCTTGCAATATGCCAATCACTTTTCCCATCCAAAAAGCTCTTTATAACTTCATCACACCTCCCTTCCCCCCTGTCGTCCCGAAGAGGAGGAGGAGAAGGAGAAAATAAAAACAAACGTTCACACACAGAGAGAACTCCTTTTTTGTTGTTCTTCATGAAACCGTGAAATATTAGCAAAGAAAACCGGAGAAGAGGGCAAGAAAAAACACACTCCACACACTCCTCACACACATTCATCCATCTCAGCCGCTCAGCGTGCGCTGTGCCGGAGCGTACTTCACATCCACCCGTTAATGGAATCTCCCTGCCTAAGTGCACTTTTAATAGCATAGTTTGGGATGGCAAAGCCTTAGACGGCAGGCGGCGTATGAGGATATAGGCGCGCACATATTTCGTGCCACCGCAAGTTACTCTCCCCTTAGACATGTGACCCACACCCGCATCACTGTGTGAGTTTTTTTTCATGCCTCGACTTGTGTTACTGTTCCCTCGCGCTAAAACAAAGCCCCCCAGCGTACAGACAAACGCACACACACACACGCAGGATGAAGCTCCTCAAAGGGAGCCTCCCTCACACTAACGTCATGGCTTGAATAAATTGTGTGGGCTTTTTAAATGTTCGTTACGTCGTCATCGTCGACAGCGCTGTTCATTGGCATTGCAGCCGATCCGCAGAGTGGCTACAAAGGGCGCGATTCCAATCGTTGCTATTCAACGATCGACTGCGAGGAGGACGCACCCGTCCATGCGAGTTAGATATGCACGAAAACGAAACTTTTATGGCCAGGTACACACACAAAGGACGGCTCGGTTCGATTGTTACTGCCCGAGTTAAAACATCACGGGGTAGCCGATGGGCCTATCATGAGACAGGATATTGCGTTCGCGGCGTCGTCGTCGCGTCGACCGAAAATCGAAGCATTAAGAGTCACCAGCAAACACAACAAAACAAACACCGCACACCGCCAGTAAGTCCCCTTCAGTCCGTCTATCCACCATCCATGCACCAGCCGGGCCCATCTAGGCCAGGCCATCGCGAATATGGGCATAAACTACTGCAACAGAAGAGAGCCAAGAGTAACTAAGAATATGGCAATGGGAACGCAGAACCTGTACAAAAAAGTTGAACATTTCCCATTTTCACATGGCGCACCTCTCTCCCCTACCCCTACCCCTGCTCCACCACCACTGTTACTGACTTTACCTTCGCCTGTCAGAGAAGTGAACGCTGCACAGAAGAGTAGACTCTTTTATATGTGTGTGTGTGTGGGGAGGGGAGGGGGACTGTGTGTTATTTTTACTTTGCGTGCCTTATCGTCTTTGACTTTTGAAGGATGTGATGTTGTAGCTCTGTTGGTTGCGGTGCTCCGGCTCGTCTTTGGTACGAGGCAAAGCGAGGACGAGCAACCGACAGACCGACAACGACGTCGACGACGGCGATGGCGTACCATTAGGTTGCTTTGCCCTTTGCCCGCCTTACCCACATGTGAACGCAAAAGGCAGCACAAACGCCAGACAGAGACAGAGAGGAGCGCACGGCACAAAAAAAAAAAAAAACTTTAATAACAACACCGGGACAAGCGAGTGAATAAGGATTCCACTTCAGCCAGCCAAGGCAGACCCCAACCGACAAGTGGAGAGCACAGAATGGATTTCTTACAGACGGCTTACATTAAACTAATGAATATATATCCTTCGCATTTTGGTTTGGCAGCTTGTGACGGAGGATGGGTGGAACGGCCGTCGTGAAGTATTGAAAAGTTTTCCTCCCCATTCCGTCTGCCATTCATCCGCTGAGGCCTTGCAGAGTCGCTGTATCTAGCAGCAAGACAAGAAAAGGAAGAACAAAATGAAATTCTTCAGCAATGCATGCGGCTGGTGGTCGCTGCTCCACCTGGTCGTGGATGCCTTCTAGCTGGGGACGACGACGCAGAGAGAGAGGCTTTTCAGTTTCTATAGTTCGATTCGGACGTAATGAGATTTGATGACCTCGGGAGATTCCTACCATCCGATTATAGATTCTTTTTCCTTTTTCTTCAGATTTTTATCTGGATTTTCCCCCGATGGCCGCTGATCGATGTGTTCGACTGTTGCAGTAGAAACTGTGCAGCTAGTTAGACGAGGACAAGGAGCGTCCGATGGCAAAAACAAACTTCTTGTATGACAGCTGGACTCTCCATAATTCTCCTCTCTTCCTGCAGCGGTTCTGCTTCATTTTTTTTGTGTGTGTTTGTGCCTTGCGTCTGTTTGTTAAGGCTTTCATTGATTTTGAGCGATTTTCAATGAGAGTGGGGGGTGGGGCGGGGGACCGTGGAGAACTTATTAAACAAGAAAAGTGACATTGAACATGAGAATTTGAAATGATACGAATTGTTAGCAAGAGACGACAACGTCTGGTTCACATGGCCCGCAGGGAGACTGGCCAGCCATCATCATCGTCGTCGTCGTTGTCGTCAGGGAGACAAATGTCAACATGCGTTTGATTTGTTGAGGGAAAATTCATTGCTTCCTGTGGCATGGTCTGTGCAAAAGACTTTAAGTAAACTGAAGAGAAAAAAAAAGAAACGACGAGTCTTGTGAAATCAATAAAATGTCACCAGTGTCAGTGTCATCGTTCCTCTGTCATGGGCAGTCAATTGTCACATTGTTTGATTTTGAGGAATTTACTGTGCAATAGATTGACTTGAAATTGATGGCTCCTCGTCTTTTTTTCTTTTGCCTCCGCCTCTGTGTGTGTTCAGATGACAACCCGGAAGGGTTGTACGAGAATGGAACCATTCAAGTGGTCTTTGAGAGATCTGGTTTTCAAACAGAAGTTGCAATTCTCTTTTTGAACAGACCAGTGAATGAGGGAAGTTCTTGTGAAAATGAATCTCAAAGTCCAACATGGAAGTCCTCTTCAAAACAATGATTTCTGCTGAAAGCTTTGTGCATGAATTTCCTTGATTCCTTGGTAGGAATTCTCATGTTCGAAGTGCTCGAAATTGATTTAAAATTCTCGGAAGCCATTAGTGCCGTCTTTGTGTTAAGCTTGGGATTGATCTGTGAGCCTTGACCTGCAAACATCTTCAATTGGAAGGAAGCCTCCTAAGCGGCTACCTACAGTGCACTGACATCGGTCGAACTTCTGAGTATGTGAAATGGTCCTTGCACATATTACCCTTTCTGTATATTAGGGGGTATCTCGAGAGAGGTTACCCGTGTTGGTAAGAACAGCCAGATATCAGGACAACGTCACGTGGGTGCTAAAGTGTGTCATTTTGCCAGCGAGCAAGCACACGTTTTGCGACAATTTTCTCTTGATTCTAAATTCCCTACAGAACCTGAGTCTCAATCAGCACGCATCCCCAATTGACATGATCCTTCTGCAGTTGGCCCCATTGGCGAACATCCATCTGGTCGAGGTTGTTCTTCATTGATACATATTTGTCATCTCCGTCTTCTTGATCGTATATAATTTTCCACCACCGATAATCATATCCGATGTCGAATGATGCGCAGATTTCATCAGAAATTCACATTCCTGTGACAGGTGGCAGCGATGTAAAAACCGACATTGTCTTTGTTTCACATAAACTCCGTTCCACCCCTCTCTCGTGTACAATCAATTTCAGGGAACGTCAAATGAAAACAACGAAAGTGACACCTGCATTTTATAGCCATAACTTGTCAATAAGCGTAAGCTCTCCTGTCACTATCTGTCAAAGGGGAGAAAGCAGCAGCAGCAGGAGCAACAATATCAACACTACTTGCCTCGGACTCATTTGACGTTAACCGAACGCTTCTGACATTTGTCATCGCTGCCACATCGTTACACCTGCTGCCGCCGGAAGAATTCAATTAGTTTTTAATGAATTTTCTCTCCTTTTCGGTGGGGCAGCCACCACCACCACCACCACCGACAACAACAACAATGCGAGGAGTAAAACAGAAACAAAGTGAACACGATTTCATCGACCCCATTTCGACAGGGCGGCTCATGACGAAGAAATCACATCAGTCTTCGAAACACGCGCTATACTGTCAAAATCTACCGACCGACCAACCTAGTGCTTGTAGAACAAACTCCCCCTACACCCCCCCAACCCTCGGCCCCGTCCTCATATTGCCTATTCAAGGAGCCGGATTCGATTCATGAAGTCACGTGAAATGGATACCGACGAATTGAAACCCACCCCCGTGCGCCATCGATTGTTGAGGTGAGCGAGGTGTTTCCATTACGATTCCATGCTCCCATTTTTAGAAATGTTACCATGAAACATTGATGAAAAGTCGAGGAAATTGTGGCACGAAGCGGAGGAAATGTGAATGAGAACTGAAAACAAGGCTGTGTTACGCATTCCCCTCTGAGGGCAAGTTGCAGGTGTGCCCGCAACTAGACTAGGGGGAGGTGGGGAAAAGAAATCAATTTCAGGCGTTTTAATTGGACTATCTTTAGTCTCTTTCTCCTTCCTTCTCCCTCTCTCTCTCTCTCTAATTGAAAATTACGCTTTCCTCGTAAACTTTCCATTGTATATTATGTCCTGTTGAATTGCTGAAAAGGACATCGCGAATTACTCTGTAGAATTTAATTAAACTACGAAAAAAAACTCTTCCCAACAACAGACGTACAGACACTCAAACTCAAACACAGCAGACCCCCCAAAATAAAAAAAAGACAAACATACTCTACAAAACAAGAATCTACACAATCCAAAACTAATTTCATTCTCTCTCTCTCTCTCGTTTCAGGTATGTAACGCAACAACTTTTTACACGAGAGATCACTTCAGTTCTCTCCCGCAAATTACATAAATAACCCGAATTGAAAAATCCACAAAAAAGCGCGCCGGAAACAGACAAAAGGACTAAAGTGAGTAAAGCATTTCATAAGTGAACGTGGGCTGCTGCTCTTTTTTTGCGGCGGCTGGTAGTGCAGGATGAAGTCAGAGTGCACAGGTCGATGGCAAGCAGGCAGGAGAATCTCTCTCGTCCTCCTCGTTCTCCTTCAGATAGGTGGACAATTTCCACTAGTCACGGATGGATGAAGGACGACGACGAGTACATCCATCCACAGCCACAGGCTGGTACCATGCAATACACACACCGTTGCGTTGATTGCATTATTCTCCACATTCTCATGTGGAAAAGTGTACTTCAAGTGAAGCTTTTCCTACGTTTTATTGTTCCAGGAATATTTTTTTTTGTTCCTTTTCCGTATTTCAATTTTAATTTTTATCCATGCAAACAAAGCCAAAGCGCGAGAGGAAGTGCGCCGCCCAACTACAACGCGGAAAAAATTTGCAAACGACACTACAAAAAAATCATCAGAGCTTGTGTGTTTAAATTAAAAGCAATAAAATAAAAATTGTTGTCCAGCTCGTAGAGCAGAATTAAGAGGCAACACTCGACGAGCACAGAAAAAAAAAACACACACACACAAAGTCGTAACGATGTCGAACGAATGGGTGAAGGGGGGTGGGGCAGCGGATGAGAATGAGTGCAGGGCAAGGCAACAGAAATAGAGCAAAGCCCTGCACAAAAAACTGGATAATGAGAAAATCTACCGCCATCCATGACAACAGTTGCCCTCGAGTGTGTGTGTGAGTGTTTGCGGGTGCATCCTCACCTTCAGTCGCACGCCCCCTCACTGGAACGTGTAAAAAGACGAGATTGACTTAAGCGCACAGTCATTAGCAGGAGTGGACTGCTGCCCTAATTTGAAATTTTTCGTTTAGGGTGAATGATGTCAACTATTTGTTGGAAAAGTTGACTTGTTTGAGTTGGAAACGATGTTGAGGGTATGTTGGCTGAAGACGGCAGGAGCACATTTCTTGTGTGTTCTTCGTGCGGCGGTGCAGTTGGGAGTCCTTAGTCTCTTCAGCTGCGGGGCTACAGTCTGGGAGTCCTGAGCCTCTTCAGTTCAGTTGACTTCAAGATCGCAGGTGACATTTGCTTTATAGAGACAAAGGGACGTATGTCATGTCATATGTAGTTTTGGCCCACTTGCGAAAATCGTCTGATTTTGTAAAGTGACTCCATACGGAGACAGTCGATTTTAAAGGTGTTTTCGGGCAAGTCGTCGCGTGGCGGCGTAGCTCTTTAAGCGTCAGTTTCAATTACAGGTCGATCCTATACACAGGCCGGCATCCAGACAGTCATAAATCCTCGTGTATAACTTTCGTTTGGGCAGAATAAGCTTACCCTGAGGAAGTAGAGTCTAACCCTTTAGCGCTAGATAGGTTTCCGTTTCCCTTGACGCAGTGGTCACTTCTTCATTGCAGTAGCGCAGTTCATGGCTGCATGTGAAGATTAGTCCAAACTTTTTGTATTTTCTTATGAAGCTGCACTTAGCTGAACTTATGCTGTAGTTCCTGGACGTCTGGCAGTCTGGCATGTGCGTGAAAACCTCCACTCCCACTAGGGACAACAATTTTTTCCGTATTCCACACCTTCCCCCCTCTGGAATCACTCTCACACTATTCCCCACAGCATTCAAAATTTCCCCCACATATCACATCACAAACAGTTTCCATAAACTCCTACACTCCCACTCCACCTCCTGCCAAGCATCATGTAACAATTAGAACTTTTCTCAAAAACTAATCACCCACGATTGCACTTGCCTGCCAATAAAACGTCGAGAAGTAACCGTAAAATCGGCACAAATCCCCAACTCAATTGCATCGTAAAGCAAAAATTTTCCCAGCAACAAAACCGACTCAACCATTGAATAAGCTAAAAATCCATCGATTGCTGCACTTTTCCCTGCCCCGCCTCCTCCACACCAGCATATGCTGCCCCCCCTTACGTCGTCAGGCAACAACAAGAAGAACCCCAAATCAAAAGCAAAACCAAAACAAGACAAGGAAGAGGAGCCACAACGAGGAAGGAGAAGAAAAAAAAACATCATCAAGGATAATACTTTAAGCATTTCTACAAACGAACGAATCATTCACTGCGGCCACTTCTCGTTTCTCTCTCGCTCTCGCTCTCGGATGATTGTGGAAAAATTTCCATATTCACACAAGCGCACACACGTAGCGTGGCAGGGGATACCTTCACAGGACACCCAGAGAGCACAAGCTAAAGGGTATAAGGCAAAGACGAGGATGTAGAAGTGCTGCAGAGCAAAACGAAAAAGGATTGACGTTCAACAGCGCCACACATCCAATGATGCCCGAAAAATCTCATACCCCTCCTCACCCCCCCCCCCCCCCACGCACGCCATCATACCGACCACCTATTGCAGGGACCTATGCGGATCCTTTGTAGGAGCCTTTGGTGCGGGAGGGCTCCGATTCTTCCTCCTATTTGGGGAAACTTTCGGGAGGAATGAATGAAATGTTGTATTCAGAAATTTAATGGATACAAGGAATGGGAATCGTCGGAGGGGGGTGGCAAAAAAACACACACACACACACAGAGAATTCCCATCTATCCGGGGGTGCAAAAGTTTGCCCGGAAAAGTTGGCTAACGCACATATGCTTCTCAATGCAGCGTTAGGATAGACACATGCTCGCAATTACAAAAACGAAAAATTCATTCGAAATATTCCAAACTTCGTGTGTGCTCTTGCCGTCGCCTGCGCCTCCTCCATCGCCTCCACCGCCTCTGCTCTCTGTGCCCTGTGTGTAGAGTGTGTGCAGCCCTGTCGTTGAGCTCGACCGTCTGACTGTCTGTCTGAGTATCGCTGGAGCGCTGTGAGGATTTGTCGGAATTTCTGCCCATCCTCGTGGTCCTCAGTTTCCGGGATCTTGTTGATGATGGTGCCAGCCAGCCAGCCACCTAGTTCGTTTGGGTGGCAACGCGACGGCGACGGAGGTGGCATGCATGCACTGTACCGCACCCCCTCGAATTAAGTGCGATGATGCAGATGGTCCATATGCCATGGATGCCATTCGATGGAGAGTGCACTGAGCGCAGAGGTGCCACCCCCTCCAGTCGGGAATAAATTAAATCGATTTTTCCTTCAGAAAATCCGAGTCAGCTCCGGCTGGTTAGTGCGCCCCCCTTCCCTTCCTGGTTTATTATTTCAGTTGAACGACAGCGTGCGTGCTTGTTGTTTACACTGAACATCACCATCGCGCATCGTTACATCAAATGTCATTTTCATTTCCATTTGTTCTCGCCCGCTGGCTCCGGAGGGCTAGCCGAACGAATATGTTTTCAATCTCTCTCTCGTCTTTGCGCGGTTCTCCTCGTCCCTGCGGACACAAGTTGGCCGTTTGTTCTCATGCAGCACGAACGTTTAAAGAGGTAAGCACCGAGCTCCGCACAAAACCTAACTCATTCCGAGTCAAAGTCATTAAGATCGTTACGGAGCGATAACATCCAGCTGCAGGCAGACCCATACTCAACCCGGCGATGAGCCAGCGTCATCGTCTTAAGCGGCTTTTTGTGTGTGCTGCCCGTTCGAGAGATCCAGAGAGATCCACCAGATCCACCAGATCCAGAGATTTGTTTTTGTGCTCTGTCTGTTTCTCGCCTTTTTTTTTCATCTCCTCTCCGTTTTATTGCACACCAGATCGGATCTCGGGTTGTTTGTTATCAAACCCCCGGTTGTTCACACAACAGTGGGAAAATTGTTTCCTCAGACTCATCCATCCGAGCATCCATACGAGTGACCAGCCGACGGTGGCAATTATAAATTATCCAATTTTTTCTCCATCTTCTGTCTGTCCCCCGATGCTGGTGACTCTTTTGAGCTTCCTTCTGATGGATTTTGACAGCGATTGGGGGGAGGGGAGACAAGAATGGAAAATATTTGAATAAGCGGCTACCAGGTTGTTAGCACGACACCGCATCATTGTTACATGTGTCAATCAGGTGAAAACAGTCGCGCGCTGATGGCCTGTGTTTTATTTCGAGAACGGTGTGAGATCCTATCTGACTGCGGGAACTGATCGCACTCCGATCTTCGTTCCATTCAACTGAAAGAAAGTCGTAAAGTGTGAAGTTATGAAATATGACTCAGGCGTATGATTTTTCGGTAAAGATGAGTGCCCGACTGCCTGTGGAGAAGTGGCAGTCTATGCGGGGATTGCTTTCGCATTTTGATCGTTCCGATTTCGCTTTTATGTACCGCGCAGAGCGGTGTAGGGACAGTCTTACGCAACCCAGGGCATCTTTTGAAGTGGTTCTCTGTGTGACGGACTGGGCTTTTCTATTCTCTTAAAAAATAGGCGCGGCGGCGATGAATGCCTTTTGTGTCTTTCGTTTCGTGTGAAACTGTTTCTGCTGTTAAGTGTCCACTTAGACCAACCGTTTGGATGCCTTGTACCCAAAAGGGGGATGGGTTGGCTAAAAAGTTGCAAACTGCCTTCTGCTGCTGATCCTTCTACACATCGTCCTGCGGAAGCTGTTAGCAACGGGATTTCAATGTGAATGCTAAGTCCAAACTCTTCCGATATTGCATCTGACCTCATCTTCTCCCAAAATAACTTACAAGGGTAATGCTTATGGAAGAGCCACTCCATCTCCGACAACCTGACAGCAAGTCTCAGCCGAAGCCAAAGTCGATCTTTGAAGGTAACGATGATAAAATGGCCGCTTGAGTGTCAAAGTGTGTGAGTAAATAGTTCCTTGATGAAGTTTCAGCAAAAGTTTTCGCACCGAATTTTCAAAAGATCACATACGACGATCGGGCCATTATTCATCGATCTTACGCATTATGCTTAGCCACAATTGACGCGTTACCTACGTTCCTACTTCTTCTTCTTCTTCTTGTGGCGTTACAGTCTGGGGTGGACTTGGAGCTCAACCAACATGACTCAGAAGCCAGCACGATCCTTCGCCACTTGCGCACTCCAAGTTGGTTGAGGTCCTTCTCCACATGTGTGCGCCACCTTAGCCTACGCCGTCCTCTGTTGCGTTGTCCCAATGGCTCAGATTCGAAGACTTTTCGAGCCGAAGCAGTGGTATCCATACACTCTACATGACCAAACCATCTTAAGCGTTCTATCCGAAGACGCTTGACTAGGCGCATGTCGCTGTACAGCCCATAGAGTTCGTCGTTAGATCTCTTCTCCAGATGCCATCAACGCAAGCAGAACCATAACTCACATGCAAAACTTTTCTCTCGAAAAGACTAAGGGCTTCCTCATCCGCTTTTAGTAGCTTCCAGGTCCCCACGTACCTACACAAGTATTAAATTTAGATGACACAGAAATCTAGTTTAAGGTTAAGTTAGTTAAAGGTTTAAGTTAGTTAAAGCAGCCACACGCACACGTGATAAAGTTGAAAGGTGTGTGTATAATTTTCCCTATTCCTTCAATTCAACAGACTTGACTTCGTCGGAAAATTTGCGTCGATAGGTCTTGCGGAGCGTCACTTCGATTACCTCAAAGTTGTGCAGAAATCGCTCGATGTAAGGTTCCCACAAGAAGGGAACGATTTTTTTACGAATGGAAAAATGATGGAGTACACTTGGAATGATGCACTTTCCATCATTCTTCCGCATTTCACCGGTAGACATGGTAAAGCCCAAAATGGTATGACACAGCCATCCGACCGATGTCTCTCTACAAAAGAAGATTGTAGCACTCTATAACGCAACAACATTGAACTTTCTTGCAACTTTCCACACTTAGCAGATAATGCGTAGATTACTACAGCAGATGAATCTCTGCAATCTTCATCAAATTTCCCCTGCTTTCTCTCGTAGCTATCATAAAATCTTCAATTTCTTGACAGACAATAGCAAAAGAATGACACAACTCAAGGGAGGGAGGGTACGCCATCAACCATCATCAAACCACGAAGAGAGGGAGTGACAACAATTAAAAATTCCCCACAAAAGTGGCCATAAATCCATTCAAAATTAATTTTCCAACAATTACTATTATTCTCACTCGTTTGTCTTGACTCTAATTGCACACTTCCAACAAGGAAGGCCCCGGCACAGAGAAGACAAAAGTACCAAATCATCAGCTTTACATGCTTTGCATTCAATTTTTAAGACTCGTTTTATATCTAATTTTATTCACGCTCCTTTCCGGTCACCGAAAACGTTCGAAAACCGAATGCTCATGTGCCTATGGAAAAACATGCACGTTTCGTATTTGACATCGCCCTTCCATCAGCAAACGTCGAACAATAAAAGACAAGACAAACAAAAAAAAAAGAAGACGGTGTTTAATAGAAAGAAGCGACGAAGACGAGGCGAAACAGCAACGATCAACCGTGCGTAGTAAAACAACACGACGGACCCGCACACTTTTTTCTTGTTTTTTCTGTTCATTCTAAGGTGGAATTGGAATTCTCTGTGGGTAGGGGCAATTTCCCAAAAGAAGAAGAAGACGCTTTCCGTCTTCTTCGCACCGCTCACCGCTCACTGCGTCGCCGGTGGGACAAGAAGATGTCGAACCAGAAAGGAAATTACATGTAATTTTCCGCTTCAAAATTTTAATAGATGGTTATAGCCATGCAATGAATTTAAAGGGAAAACGATACCATCACCGCGCCGAGGCTGAGGGGACCGAGAGTCACCCTAATTTTCGCCATGTCACCGAATTTAAGAGCTTCTTCTTCGTCGCTGCTCCTCCTTCGGCCGCCTGACGACACGACGTCGTGTGTGGATGGCGATAGCCCTGGACTGCGCTTTGTCGTGTTTACACAGTTGTCCAGGGCGCAGATCACACTAATCTCGACCAACCTTATAGTCTGTTTACTTAGGCTAAGAGTACGACGTCTCAGTGAGGGATGGTGTGTGCGGGGGCGTCTGGTGGATTGGAGTGGCCACTGCATTGCAATTGATGCTGATGCATCAGCAGCTGCCAACAATAACAGAGATGTGTTTTCTTTTCCGTTTTTTTTTCTGTTCGTCTCGCGACGCGTCGGAGTGCAAGTTCCTCTGGGGCTGTGGCGTGTATCTGGAGCAAACATCTTGTTTCTGGGCCTGGGCCTGGGCCGGGGCGCAGATGAATGAATGAATGGTATTTTTCTATGGAAATTTGATGTGAAAATACAGTGGGAGGGGGAGGGAATGGGTGTCGGTTGTTGTGTCTTGTAATGATTAGCTTTATTGGAGCGACTTGACAGTTTGTGTTGCTGGGCGTGATGTGTTGTGTTCGTTGTTTTTTCAGGCGTTCTGTGTAATTAGACGGAGAGGCGAGAATGTTTTCGATGCTTTCATGCTTTCTGCGTGTTGATTACAACATTTGTACGCATTACGTTCTGTCGGGGTAGGGATCTTCATTTCTCTTCCGCGTCGCATTTTTTGCTTTTTTTTTGAAAGCAGCTGTTAGGTTATTGTTTTGATAGTTAATGTCCGTGTCGATGTGATGAAAATCGACCCAAATATCGGAGACGGGGCGTCTACAATAATCAGATTAGGACTTAAGCAGCACTCACAATGCTAATTTATCGAGATGCGTGTAGCGCGTGTCAGCACGTCGGCCAACAGAGTTGTCCTCCGCTTGGTTCATATTTGAGATGGAAAATTTATGATTGTTCGACACGAGAACAGAAATTGTGCCCAAATTGCTTGTGACTGCAGTCTTATTTATGCTCTGATCATTTTTATTGGGCCCGCGTCTAAAATTCGGGTCAACGATGATGTTGTAAGCCCGCGGAGATCGGTTCCTAAAATGAATTTTATGTTTCAGATCAAAGCACCGTGTAAGTGTCACATTATTTCAATGTTTCATTAGCGCGTTAATATCTTTCGATTTGCATTTAAATGTGTCTTTGGACTGTTCGAAATTTTACTGGATTGTGTGCAGTCTGCTTTTCATTTGTTTTTATTGACTTCATTCGGTTGTCTGTTGGATGGTGGTGCGGGGAGGGGGAATTTGCTGGAAGTTTGCCATATTTCCCAGGTGGTCCTAAATAGCCCAAATAGACGCTGCTGCATGGCGTTTGAGACAATTTGTACGAAAATAATTTTGTCTGACGTCGGATGTGGTGATGGGCGTTTTTGATGTGTATTTCCTGTTCTTTTGACAGTTGTTGTGAAACTGAACTAATAAAAGTGTACCGTGATGATGGATGTGATTTAGGTTGCTAAATAATTTGGTCTGCTATTGGAGGAGTGGTCATGATGGTCCTGGAAGTCCCAGAGCCTCACAACATCTTGTAGAATTTTTCAATTCATGAGTTTTCAAAGAAATGGTAAAACGTTTCATGCTGCTAAATCAGTAGTTTTGTATGAACTTCAAAATTTTACAGCGACGTCAGTCAATTTATTCAGACTGTTTTGGCAATTCACGATGAGGAGACAATACGTGCAAAATATAAAATTTGAATTTTGGGCAAAGTTCCCAAAGTTTCACCCTTCTTCTGATCCAGTCGAGGGGACAGTTTGAAGTGTGACAAATATTTTGAGTTCCATCATACATTAGCCAATCAACCAACATCCGTAAGCGGCGAAATGTAAAATCTGCCAGAAAAATTGGCCACTTCGTGAGAGTGTGCAAAAGAATCAGAGGAGAGAAATCAGACCTTCTCCTCCTTCCTTGTTTGACGTTTAAGTTCTGTGTGTACCTCGGCTTCAAACAACAGAGCTCATATGGCGGCATGATCTCCTGCTGGCTTCCTTCAGTTGCCCACACCAAATTGCAGACCGGGCTGCTGCTCCACTTGTGTGCCGCCAACTTCATTTGTTACGTCCTACAGTTTGGGTTCAAAAACTTTTTTGACTGGAGCATGATGGTCTAAATGGTCAAGCTACCAATGGTAGACGCCTGACTGATCATGATTGACGTTGAATTTCCTCCTTCAGGCACGCAAACAGGACCAAATGTCGCACTTAGCACATTCTCCTCGAGAAGACCAAGAGTTTCTTCTTCCGTCATCATCTTCATCGTCATCGACAGCATTCTGCGCTAAGAAACAGGGCTAGGGTGATGAAAGTGAGCTTGATCTACCAAACATTGATCACAAAAACAGTGCTCACACAATTTCATTCCATTCCATTCCACACATGCCTCAGACCTCTGCCAAATTTAATCATACTTCCTAGAGTTTGGAAAATGATAAAAATCGACACTTCCTTCCATCTGTCATATCTATCCCAACATTTTTGAGCGTAGTCCCTCATCTATTGACACAGACTGTGAAGTGAAAGTATGACAATTTTCGTCCCTTAGATTGTCCGATTATTTGATCTAGAGCAGGTCTTATCGCGTAAAATGTTTAAGCAAACGGCGCTTATCGAACGCATTAACAACATCCCAGTCAAGGTTATCTTCTCCAGCCTAATCAAATAGAGTTTTATCAAATCTCCTAAACAAACTGAAAATTTAACCTAGTGACCGTTGCGTTCGGGGTGAGAAACGCATCGTCTGCAGCAAAGCTGTGCAAACACTTGACAAAACTGTGTACACACAAAATATCTGTCAACCTCACTTGAAAGTCCTAAATTCAGTTTGTTTGCAATCGTTTTTGTTTGCCACAAAATGCACCCAAGATCTTAACATTTGATTGTGCATCGCCCTCGAATACCTGATGCAGAAGAAGGGGTCCCAAATGAGGGAACAACGCACACAAAAAAAAAAAAAAAACATATTTTCCCATTAAAAGGGTCAACGGGGAAAAACAACACTGAGTGGTGCGGTGTGGAACTCGTTTCGTGAAAGGATCTCGATTTCACGTAAGACCCTTAATGCGATCAAACTGCAACAAAGCGTGTATTATGAAACCCAATCTGCTTGGAGTTTATTAATAACATAGAATCTGCTCTGATGGCGATGTCGTGTGATACGATACGAAATATCGGCGACATTCAAGTGGAGCGAGGAAATTCAATACCATCCAGCTGATGGCCATAAGGCTTATGCGTGTGCGAGTGAGGGGTTCTTTTTTGTGTGCATAGTCCACAGAGCCGGCATGTCCCAAGAACCACTTGAGACCGTGTAATTAGAGGGAATAGTGTTACTCCAGTGCACTAGTTTTACAAAATGTATCCGACACATGTTTATTAACATTCTGTTCTTTCTTTTTTTTTTTTTTGTCTTCCTCTCTGTGTGTGTGTGCGTTCCTCCTTTTGTTGTTGTTTTTTTTCTCCTTCAATGTTTGCTCTAAATTCTGTCGTCTGTGCCAGTGGGAAGCAGGGTGTGAGTGCATGGCGCTCTCACATCCGTTTCAAATTCAAATTGCAGATTGTTGTGGCTCCAAACAAAACTAACGGAAGCAGAAAATTATAAACAGAACAAAAACCAAGTCGAAAAACATTCCAAGATAAAGCTTTAAACTGCAGAGCTCGAGTCGAGTGAAAGATATGAACGGGCGAACGTTGGTGCCTTTGCGCTTGTGTGTTCTTTTAAATTGTGTTTCTGAGCACGTTTCAATTATTATTTTCTTCCCTCGCCTACACACCACCATCGGGGAGTGTAAGAATGGGCGCGCGCACAAGACTGGGACTATGGTCAGCGCGTACACTCCTTATCAGTGGGCGGAAATCATACTGACCTTAGTGGCACCACAACAGCACAACGCCAGTAACGCTCTGCAAGAAGAAATCATTTACGTTTCATGATGGAATTTCTACAACTCTTCCCTTCATCTCGCTCCCTCGCTCCGGTACGGCAAGCGGAACAAAGCTTTTATTTGATTAAACACACTTAAGACGGGCTAAGCCGATGGTGATGCAATTTTTGTGGATCTTCGGAAAATGTGCTTAATACCGAGTGGAGGTGAGGTTTCTCTCGCGGCCCGGTGAGTGTGTGTGGGCTTGGGAAAGATAAATGTACTTAACAACTCTTAAATTGCGGGTACTCCTTCGCAGATCGGTGCTGCATTTGCATTTGAAACCCCGCACCCAAGTTTTCAGCTTCACCTTTAGATCGAGGTGCTCAAATTCTGACACCTTTCAGTCACTTGCATGGTGATGGGTGTCCTAATTTCCAACGCAGCCGCTAATCATTTCAGATTCGAGCAACTTTTCGACACACAATTGATGCGACACTGAGAGAGAGATTTGTGATGTCTAGAACCAAACAAATTACAAGTTCATTCAGTGAGTAAGTTTCAGTCTTAATAAATATCCTCCCCGATGAGGGCTACATGAGCGTTGAATTTCCTTCAGACGTCATGCGTTTGGCCGTCAAATCAACGACTCTCAAATGAGGGCTAGGCTTTGCTACTAAAATGTGCTGCGGTGTTGGGACTGTGAGCGTGCTTGTAACTAGATATTTTTTTTCTCTGGTGTTTTTTAAAATTAAGAATACTTTGAGTTGTGATAACGGGGGGGAGAATAAAACAAATACATCGCCTCTGTTGTGATGGGGATAAGAATATCGGTTTCCGGTTGTGCATGGTACACACAAATGTGGGATATGTGTGATAAAATGAGGGAAAAATATGTGTTACACGATGACGACGTGGTGGTCTGCCATTGAGGGACACTGCAGCTTGATAAGGATCGTAGGGAAGTACACGTTCTACATTCATCACGGGATTTGGTTTCCCTTATTTTTTTGTGGGCATATTAATGTGTGACTGGAGGAGGAGGAGGAGTGCTTTGGATCCTTGTCTCGGTGTCCAGTTCGGTTATGTAAATGGTGTCCCCCGATCAATGGCAGGTGTTTGTTTTCTTTGTCAGAAGGTTGGTTTAAGTTATTTAATATTTCACAGCTGTCCCCGTCTGTTAACCAGTTCTTTTTTGCAAACATTGGTAACAAATGCAGGTGAAGAGTGGGCTTGTGTCACAGTCACCTGTGCCGATGATGGAAGTGACTAATAAAGTGCGATGTGGATTGGTCATACTTTGCAGTGACATTTCAGAAGGGTATAGAATGGAGATTGTGTGCGTGAGGGACTCAGGAAACCTTTTCCTATCACCAGATGATCTGAGATGGAGGGAAAGTTGAAAAAATGAGGCGTCCTTTTGGATTATTCGAAGTCTGGGGGATACAACAGCAACATACATGGGGGAAAGTTCTATAGTAACGAACGGAAGGCTGATTTGCAGGAATGAGTCATTTGTGGCTACAATTTTGATGAAAAATCTAAACTATTCAAAACTGCTATTAAAACTGCCAAATACAGTGGCGCACCCAATCTTCACTGCGAACCTCAATACTCTGAGCCACAACCAGAGAAGTTCCTGGATTTGTACGGAAGGTCTAGGAGGATGTAAGCTGCGAATAAAATTTGCTGTTTCGGGAACAACCAACGTTGAATTTGCTGGTTGAAATCAAGGTGCTTTATAAGGACTCGTGCTTGCCATAACAAACTCAATATCGATAATGAAACACTTGGGGCCACTATGAACTCCTGTTTGGAGAGGATTGCGTTCTTCTTTTCATATCTTGTGTGTGCTAGTGCCAGGCTAGAATGAGAATGGTGCTTGTTTCTTTCACATCCAAACAGTCCTTCAAAGCTGCTTACGGGCTGTTCAGAATGGAGCTTGTTCCATTCCAGTCTTTAGCAAGCTTGTTTACGTGTTCAATAATTAGTCAAGTTCAATCTCCATTCAGGTTAGCGCAGTCATCAGTTTGAAGGGCTTAGAATCAGTGTAGACCCGACCTCTTTTGATAATCTCCTGATGCTGATTCTTTGCATCACAACCAGGAATATTTTCAGCTCTCATATGGCAAGGGATATATGTACCTGGATTATCACGATCATATAGAAGTCTCAAGGCTGGTGGGGTGAGTTTGTCTAGCCCGCCATCCGAAACTTCTCTTTGTCCTTACACTGAGCACAGGTTAAGTTTGAATTCCTTTGCAATCTCTTCTTAGGGCTCAGGGCAATCACTGTGAAGAAGATTCCAAGGTCTTGAGAAATAAAGTCAATAGAAATCAAACTCTAAACAGATATATTGTTCTACTTAAACCAAGAGAGGTCCTTGCGAGAAGCAAACACTTTTTTCTGTCCCACATTGCAGTGGTTTGAAAGCCGAAAGAACACAGACTTAAGTTAGGGGTATTCTGATGATTCTGGAAACGCCTAGCGACAAGGTTCACACACAGTACAAGCGCTGATCACCCATGGAATTGTTTCACCCTATTTCTTGCGTACTTCAAACTCACTTCAATACCAAGTGACTAACTTTTTAACTGACTTCAAAGTCCAGCAGTTGGCCATTCATAAGTTACAGCCACTTACTACTGCATCTGCCCCATCAACAATACGTCTTCCCTCGTCACAAAGCTCTCCCCCATAAACGCTATATATATGAACTAATCCGAAATTCCATCTCCACTCGTTTAATCCCGCCAGGGAAAGAATTTAAGATTTCCCTTTGAAATTCTGGTAAATTCCCCACTTGATGGTCTTCCTCCCGACTAACAAGAGCATTATAAATCTCTCACCCCCTCCCCCCTCAAGCACAACGATCCTTTCAAACTGCATTTGAAGGATGAGGGTCTTAATGTCGATTTATAACACACTTCAATCTCCCATCAACGTCGGTCGTCGGCGTCCGGCATCGCACATTTCTCAATTCGCGCACTCCATTTGCGAGAACAAATAAAAGGGGGAAACAACAATAATTATTTCTTTTCTGGTGATTAGCCACCCTCTTCTTACATCATCGAGTCCATTCATTTGCTTTATTGTGTTTGATCACAAGACCCCCCCCTCCCCTGCGCCGCTCATCGATCAATTACACTCCTGTCAAATCTGACATTCATCCACATGAATAGATTTCCGTTGATTGTGGGCGCGCGAAATTTACATTCTCCAAAGTTCTTCACTCGATTCGTTCTTATTTTGGAAATAGGCGCTGTGTGCTGTTCTGAACGAATTCTGTAGCACATCGACCAGCGCGCACAGACAATGAAAGAGGAGTCATTAAAAACAAAAAGGCCATTAAAACAGTGTCACACTGGGTCTGTTGCCCGGTTGATGAATGACTCTGGGGCATTTTTATGGCACAATGTGCGTAGGGTACCGACAACGACGACTGTTCGAACACAGCATAGAGAGGAAAGAACTTCTCCTCCTCATCGTCGAAACAAATAAAAAAGAAAAACAACGAAAACGAAATTCAAATTTTCCAAAAAAACATGTAGATGAAGAAAAGAATGAAATGAGAAGAATGTCGAAATGCCAGACACACACACACACGATGTGTGTGATGTCGTCATGTGTGGAATGGGAGATGAAGCGAAACGGAATCTCAATTAAGTCTCAAAGAAGCCCCTGAATAGATCTGAATCTAGATCATCCTCCTTAGATCACACCGACTCCGAAGCCGGGGCGGGATTGGGTAACAACACAGCAACAACAACACCGACAACAAAAATCATGTCACATCCACTAAATGTGAATAACAACTGAACGATTTTTATTTGGCAGATATTAACGCCCTCATTAGTCTTCACATGCGGATGATCCGCAACGAAGGCGTGTGTCTACGGGGGGGTCAAGTGACTTCTCATTTTCATGGATATTCTACCTGACCATAACATGCCCGAGGAGGAGCAGCAATAACAAACGAAAAATGAATTATAATTAACCAGCAGAGGGAATTAATTAATCAGTGATGTGTCCAAACATGAGTTCTATTTTCAATGCGGACATGCCCGTTGGCCGGTTGACTGTCAGTGACAACGATATGCGGCGAACTTCATAGAATTTCAGCTGGAGATAGTGCTCTCATTAGCTCACACTATCGTGTTGGCTAACGAAGTAGATTTAATGCAAATCGACAGCCCACCTATTAGCCGCTAATGAGGTGAGGACATTTGTAAATGCCGATGGTAGGTTCACGCATTCTAATTTAGGCGCCTCCCCACACCACCGCCCGGTTCGGCTTTTATGTCGAAGCTTTGACAACTTTATTGATGGACGTGCAAAAATGAGGATTTTTTTAACAGTGGGGTTGGGCTGGTGTTTGGTGAGAGTAGACCTTCGACGGGAAGCACTAACATTGTACGTGCTGTTGGTCACTAATGAGTCAAAGGGCTGACTTGGAATTAGTTTAGGTTTTAGTGCCGACTTCGAATAGCGAAAGTGTATGAAGACGAGCATTGCTAGGGAGTATGAGGAAGTCTGAACTACACTATGGAATGCATGATAAATTTGTCTGGACAGTCAAGATTGCGGGATGAAAGGTTAATTTGGACCCCGACAGAGGGTTGAATTCAGTCGTGCTGCCTACTTTGAGGGTCTTGCAACCCGAAGTGTCTACTTGGAGGGTCTTGTGTTCAATCTGGACCGTCAAGGTTGGAGGATGAAAGGTTGATCTAGACCCCGATGTCAATCATGCTGTGTACCTGTAACCTTTGGAAGCCTTATGTCACTCGAGCTGCCTAAAAAGAGGATCCTGTGATGAATGGACTGTCTGTGTCGCAGGAGCTTTCTACTTGAAAAACCCTGTAAACCATGGAGCTGAAGCCATCATTTTCAGGCCAAACTAGGTGTAGAAAAATGTTTGTCCAAGACAAGTCTCTAGCTAGTTAGCTTCCGCGTAGGAGTACCTACATTCAATCAGACATTTTTATCGTCCGAACAAGTTAAGGCACCAATCCACGACGCGGCCTGAAACTTACAGCCTAATTTGTTTAATTCAGTCACGAGCAGTCGACTTCAGAGGCTTTCACAAAGCTGAAACCTCATTCTTTCTCTCTTTGGAAAACTCAGTAAAACTTGTCAACATATTGTCGTCCAAACCCAGTTTTACGCCCATGCACGTATAAAACATAAACCACAACATCTAATTGGTTCCAGTCTTACGCGACACTCCAAACCAAGTCGGCCTTTTGTTCATCTCCAATTTCACTAATTGGGTAAAACACTAAACTGTCACATTTCTTACACCTAATTGGCCCTCTGTTCCCTACAAGTTCAAAGCACCGTGAACCATAAAACTCACGAAACGTCGTCAACGTCGAGACCAAATTCTCAAGAAACTTGCCGCCGCCGCCGTTGCGGTTCATTCACAGTCGTCGCTCGTCTATTTTTTTAACGAAAAAAGTGCAGCTATATGCATACCGTATAGTTTTTTTTTACGACATCTTATCTTAACCAGTTTGTTTAAACAATTAACAGACTTCCACATTCCATGGGGTAGCGCACAGTCAGCAGGCAGCGGTCCAAGTGGCCCAATTCTCCTCACGCACGTCGTAAAAACATACACACTGCT
Organism: Eristalinus sepulchralis; assembly: GCA_944738645.1. Taxonomy (NCBI): domain Eukaryota; kingdom Metazoa; phylum Arthropoda; class Insecta; order Diptera; family Syrphidae; genus Eristalinus; species Eristalinus sepulchralis. Next base: position 1,902,944 of record OX122885.1, on the reverse strand, counting down.
GCCCGGGGACCCCCATTCAAACTAATAACTCGAAAATGTCAAACACAAATTCTCTTCCTTTTCAGTCGGCTGACATTTCCCCCCCAAAAAAAAAACAGTTTTTCGAAGAAAATCGTCAAATTTTAAGCTAACAAACCTGCAGCGCGCTAAGGTGAAAGATAAATATTCATTAAGCAGATTTCATGAATATTTTACACAATTAACTAGCGCTACCACAGAATTTATGACAACTATTAAAACGTTTAACTGTCACTTGAGGAGCTTCGACGCGTTCGATTGGGTTAAGATTTATGGGATATTTACGGGGCGCTTAAGCTTTGGGAATGCTCGTAAAATCTGCGCTTTGTCTTCTGAGGCGGTTGCTTGTTTTTTCCGATTTTTTTTTTATTCACTCCTACCGACATCTAATGAGGCAGGATCCGAGACGAGTATGCATCAATTTCACGAGGGGCCATCATCATAAAGTGAGAATCGAGGCGAAAACAGTCAAATTGAAATCAGATACAGGCCTGATTCTGTATCAAGATACGGGATATATTGCATCGATGGACCGTATCGTGTGTGCAGCAGTCCTGCCCTCCACCTCTGTCGATGTTGTCATATCGATTGACTGTCGTGTATTTATGTTCATTAGGGATTCGTGGTGGTGCCGTCTTAACGCGCATACAAAATTCCCTTGCGCGTATCTACGGCCTGACATCTATGAGAGTGGAGTCATTTTGAATTTGGATAGATACACCGAATCACCGGCACATCGTGCGTGTGTGTGTGTGTACATGTCAAACGAATGGAGATGACAATCTTCATCTATCCTTTCGCTCCTTCGGATCGGTTCACCGCAACGATACGATGATGATGATGATGGTGCGCGGAGATAATTTCATGCGATTGATGCAATTTCCAATGAAAGGATTGCTGCGTTGCATTTGAATTGGTTGGATGGTCATTTGAAGATTGTAATCTGCTGCTGTGTCCAGTCATATGGAATGCGATATGCGCCCTGTGACAGATCTGTTTATTAACAGAGACGGGAAGGGCAGATAATTTTCCCCTCAAATCTATTAAATTTCTAGCACTTAATGTCCGCACAATGTAAACTCACTTGTCAGTCCCTTCCGAAAATCAATTTACCACACTCCCTGCTGTTGCAAGATGCAACAAGATGAACGTTTGCGCTTGAAAGCACAGAATAGAAAATAAAGACAATTGAGTGAACATTGCTTAGGAATTGTTTCGTGTCAACATAAATACGAACAGAAGGAATGTACACCCCCGCCAGCCATCCTCCTCTCGGGTGTCCCTACACGTTGTTGTTCCCTTTGAAATGTGTCCACTTCTATTTTGTAATCTTGCCATAGTTTGCTATTTTTCGAACCTTTCCCCCATCCTCCACCCCCACCTGCACCCATCCCCTATTCACCATTGAATCGAGTGTTCCTCTGGAGCGTTTCTTCGTCGTGTGTGCCCTATTCATGCGGGCAGAGCGTGTAAAAAGCATCCGAGTTTGTTAAGGATCTGGGACATACGATTCTCTGAACACATCCTCTTCAAAGAGGCAACAAAATGAAATCTCAAAAAAGGCGATATACCAGTACATCCCTCTTCCCCTTCCCCTCTCCCAGCTCGCTTGTCACTTGGTGTGTATGCACTATTATATCTGACAATTGCACATTACAATCCACAATCCTGTTCATTCTCCTGGTCCTCATCCCCTCGTTGTCCGTTCAACTCTTCGTCGTGTGTCCAACTAAGGGTATATGCTATAATAATAATGCAGTAAATCGCAGACAATGGAAAACTCAATAAAACTAGACCAAAATAAAGATATATACGCGTTTGTACACACTCGTTGTGCCTTGTTGTCATTCTGCTACCAGAGAGATGTGAACACGGAAAGGTCTCTCTGCATTCCACATCTATCCCGGCACCTCTTCACCACAACAAGGCAAAGAAAACAGAAAAAGAAAATGTAAAAAGGAAGGACGAAGGAAAACCCCCCTTCTTGGTAAAGAGGAACCAAACCTTATTTGTCGAGCTTAGACGATGACATTGTGAACAGACCCCTCTCACAAAAGGGTCATTCATACTCTTGAAGTCGTTCGGTTGATGCCAAGTTTGGTTTCCACCAGCTCTTTGTGTTGTGTTGAATTTCATCCCCACCATCGCCATCGCTTCTCTTGACCAATCACTTGAAGTTTTGTTCGCCACCATTTTGAGTCTGTTCACAATGTTCACAGAAAAACCCTCTTGAACCAAAAGTAAATTTCAGACATAATTATATATTCTCTCCGTCTTCGGTCTCCCTCTTTCTTTTTCAGTTTCATTCTTTTAGCGATTTGGCAGCTATCCCGGTTATCCAGAAATTCCCCATAATAATCTGTCATTAATTTCCGGTTATTATACCAAGTCTCTGCCGTCCAGACAAAGACTATCGTGAACTGGCCTGTGTTTGTGTGTGTTTGCGGGGAGGGAGAGTATGGATGGAATGGGTGTAAGTCACAAATTTATCTTTGGACTCACGCAAATTGCAACAAACAACGACACCATCAACGCAGGGGGAAAAGCACGACTCCCGCCTCATAATCTCTCCCACCTCTCGAACCAACTGTAAATACCAATTTCATTTCAATTGATCGCTGGTAATGCGTTTAAGCTAGATGATATCTCTAGTCCACCCTAGCCCTCCATTTCGACAACCCCCTCTGTCGCCACAGCACCACGAAATTCGAGGACTTTTGTCTATTTTTTTGTGCACAATCTTCATTTCGCAATGCAAGGCCAACCCTGCGGCCACTTCATATTTCTTCCCCTCCGTATCCCCTCATTGTGACACATAATCATGTGTTCCACCCCACGAAAGCACAAAAAAAAACGGAAAATTTTCGTTTTGCTGGTTTTGTTTCAATGTTTTGCTTTCTGTCAGAAATATTTGGGGCATTTTTCTCACTCGTCCTCTCTGTGCTCGGTTCTGTGTTTGTTGGCTTATTGTATGCGTACAAGTTATACGGTTGGTTATTACAAGGGATTTGCAAACACCAGGCCAAGGGGATTGCCTTGCTTCTTGTGCCCATTCACCACCCCCACCAATGCCTCAGCAAATGGCACACATAACACAACACACTGGCTGGCGAAACGAGACAAAAGCCTAGAAGAAGGAGAAGAAAAAAAAACACACGCCAAAAAACAAGAATAAAATAATTCTTCCATTGCAAATTGATTTCACGCAAAATGGAAATTATTGGGATTACATTTTCCCTTCAATCGATTTTCGCTTTGTGCACACTAAGCCGAGGGAATCTGCTTCCTTTCCTCTTTACAGTTTCAGCCAGTCCCTAGTCATCGTTGTCGTTGTCGTTGTCGTTCTTGGTAATTTCCAATTTGTGGGATTCTTAAATAATTCACAATGGAATACCCACCCCCTCTCTCACCATCCCATCCTCATCAGACGCCCCCCCAAAAATCGCAAAAAATAGCCGAAAAAAATTGACAGGTACACATCGACCTCAAAGGGCGGGTCGCCACCCCCTTAAACTGTCAATGGAAGGGAATATTCGTGTGTAATGATTTCTGTCAAAAAAAAACCTGTGGTTTAACTGGTACGTTTGATAAGCAATATTCCCTTCATTTATTTCGGCATTTCCAACCATCTTTCATTGTGCGTTGTATTTGGGTTAAGGAGGGCTTTCGCTGTTCGATCGAAAATAGACGACACGTGACACGTTACTTAGGTGAATGTCACGACAGATTCCACGTATATACGAGTACACGTCACATTACATCCCAAAATCGGGATATTCTGAGAGTTGTCAGAGAATCCGTCGGCACTCCACTCTATCAACTGTCAATCTGTGACAGGAAATAATGATGGACTTCAAAAACCCGCCAGATAATCCTGGTTCTCTCGACTTAATTAAAAAACACACACACACACACACATTTCGAGGGGGAAGGCTTTCAGAACAATGGGCATTGATGTTGGCATCGGCATCAGCACGAGCGCATTATCGTATTAATCGAGACTCTCAGCCATCAGTTCGTTGCCATACTATACCGTTAAATACAAGATGAAAACAATGGAGTCCGCAACGAAAAACTCAACCTTTCGCGTCTCCCTCTTCACTTGTGTGGTGTATCGTGTTCGCTGCGTGGGCAGCGAGAGAGTAGTTGTGTTCGCCGCAACCTGGCCAAAATGGCCATGATACCAACATAATAATCATAAGAAAACGTAAAAACACACAAAAAAGAAAAAAAACCACGAAGGAAACCATTACTGATCGTTAGGGTGGTTTATTTAATAATAATAATAACGGCGCATACCATGCAGTTTTCTGACTTGTATACGTGTGTGTGGGGGGGGGGGGACGGTGCGTCTCTCGGGAGCGAAGCAATTTCCGCGTGGGGGCACGATTCTGTTGCCTCGTCTCAAAATTTATTCATTACTTCCATGCCATTGAAACGTATACGCGAACCTTTATTTCTTTTCTTCCTTTATTTTCTTGCTTTTTTCTTCACTCTCCCCCTTTTTTGCATTCGATTCTGGCTCGCTGTTTATTCTTTTTTTTTTTTATTTGATTTTGCCCTGTAGTGTGCGCTCCTTCAAGTGGAGTAACACTTGATCGTTTTTTATTGTACACAAATTAAAATATAAGATCTTCTGTTTGCTTGGAGAGGGAGATTAGTTAATTCTCACTTAAGTGGTTGCCCGGAGAATGAAAGAACGCGAGGGCAGGGAAAACGAGACACTGCAGTCAGTTCGCCACTGTTTTTGGTCGCATGTCAGTGGGGCTTGGCTACCTGACGTTTCATTTCTTTTTTTGGTTCTTGTTGTTTTATTCCTGCCCTTATTTAGCTTTCAAGTAGCTCTTAATTTGGACATGGAGTGTGTACTCGGCGGCGAATGGTCTCTTCATAAATGGTTAGTTCATAATTGAAGTGGTCATTCAATGACAGCAGCTGCACTTTGGTTTGCGTTTGAAATCTGGCGGCACTTGAAAGTAGAACACAGGCACACATTATTTCTCAATCATTGACATTGACTAGTGTTTGGCGAAGAACAGTTTTCTAGACCCCATTCCAGCTTAACGAAAGCGCTCCTATAAGTACTAAGCCTACTAAGTTCGATTGATACACTTGACCTAACTCGTTTAACTCATCTGAAAATAAGCGTGTTCTCGAGATCTGTAAAGTAGGCCTCCCCGAAGAGAATTAGCCACCCACTCGACTCAAGTTTCCACCCGGCGCCTAGCTTCTTCAAATTCAGAGGCAGAGAAGAAATCGCACGATGTCAAATCTGGTGGGATGACAGTTCGCAGCACAGCTTGGCCAAATTCGCCGTGGCGATGGTGGACGTGTGAGCTAATGCTCTGTGCTCTAATAGTGGTCATTTTTCTAGCAATTGGGCATCAAATCGGCCGAATAATTCTGCAAAGTAGAGCCCATCTCCTAAAATCACATTCATAATAAGAATTGAGTGGCACTACAGCCCACAAGGGACCAGGGCCTAGTTTATACAACACGTTCACTGACAAGTAGAAGGAACCTACAGTTTTTTGCCGACTCCGAACACATCTTCAATAAGCATCAAGCACTGCTCTGAAGTGGTTGTTGTTAAGAGTGAGCCATCCATCGCGCAGACAGCTCGAATTTCGCCGTTCAGAGTTGGCACTGAACCGCAGGTGTCATCCACCAGTGAGAGAACAAGACCAAGCAAAGCACGAGTGAGCATTTGCTGAAAAACACAGGCATTTGACCCCCGATTGTAGCGTCATCCAATTTATGGTCTAGTCTGCTAAAGGTCCTTGCAAACTTTTTATAGTTTTTTTTCCTGATTTCGGGACACATTTCTTCAATCAACTCTGCACTTCACTCTCATTAAACTCCCACCCGCATCCATCGAAGAACTTAACATCTCCCCTCTCCAGAACTCAAACGACAAACTAAAAACTTACACACATCGCTCGTACAAATTATAGAAATCAAAACTTTTTGCAAAATCGAAGAGGAAGCAATTTCCCACCACAGCTACACCTGAAGTAGCACAGATTCTATTTGCACGCAAACTCAGTCAAAGGATCGTTCCGCTCCTCTCAATCAACTGAGCATACAATTTCCAATCAAACAAAACTTTGATAGTTAAACACGCCCCACCCATCCGTGTCCACCCACCGGCCCACCCACAACGCAATCATCAGGAATATTGTCACATGTCGACACCCATCAACACACAGATTCATCATCGACTCGCTTCATAGTCTAATGGTCAATCTGTGAGAATTTTCCTTACGGTTACCCACAACAGTAATAATAAATAATTGCCATTCATTCCTTTGACTGTGGCCGTGCCCTGCCTGCCTCTCTCAAGACATCCTTTTCCTCCTGCGGGGAATCGTCTTCAGGTTAAGCACACGCTCTCGGGCGTACCTTTTGGCCGTAATTGCTTACAATTTGTAAGCATCTTCAAAAAGCCATCGATTGAATGGAGCCGACCATAAGAAGCCCGAGATAAATGGTAATCAATTTTCTTTGAGTCATATTTCATAGGTGTGCAGGCACAGCCACAGCCACACACAAGAACCGAAATGTATTCAGACGGAGACGGAGACCGGCTGACTGGATGGATGGATAGATGGAGAAGAGGCAACTTTCACTTCCTGGGAATGGGTTATTGTTCGAGTGTTCTGTGCTCTGACGAAGTCGTTAGCCCGTAAGACTTTTGAGGGTAACTGTTTTGACGTTCAGCTTCGTTTCCACTCCATTGTCATGCATGCACCGGAGTCTGTTAACAAATAATCAAGCAGACAGACAATAGTTTCTCGTCTCGATTATGGCCGGCACTTGGCATAGAGACCCATTTCGGAGGGAGACCGAATGTCAAATCAAGTGTCCTACTCCCCCACACCTCCACCGGCACCGCCTCGCACCGCAGGCGGGGGGCGCATTGTTATTCAAATTGCGTGCATCATTGATTACACATTTGCATTCTCAAGTGATAAACATAAAATCGATGAAAACTGGTTGCAGCCACTCATCGCAGCCATCGCCTGCCGCCCTCCGCTTCTCAAGCTGGTTTCATTACCGCCCCATCTCCTTTGGCTCGTCTGTGACATGAATGACCGTCGGAAAGTGTGAAGCACGGATAATCTATTTTACTTGTGAACTGTCAAGACAAGTCCCAGTGACACCCTATGACACTGGCATTTAATTATGTTCGGTCTTTCGTCGCTGGCTGTTGCGAAGAGAGTGCGCGCGGCCGCCCTTGAGCGAAAGTAAGAAGCATTCTATTAGCCGCAATTATGATGGACAGATATGGGATGAATGTGAGTGATTGGAAGCCTGTAGCGATTGCCGATTCGAGTGAGGGCTTTAAGTGACACCAAGTGCTGCTTTTGGTCTTCCTTTTTTTCTTTCTTGTGGGAGACACAAAAACCTCGTCAATTGCAGACGATTGATGGGACTTTAAGGGCTGTCACGTCGCCGTTTGCCAGGGGGGGGGGGGGGAGGGTGAGTGGAGGAGATTTTCATTTTCCATTCCATCGACGTCGAGGGACCTCCATGAAAGGGCATAAAAGGGGGTGGTGGTTGGTGCCGGTGCCATTGTTGTCATCCCCACCACCGCAGCCGCTGTCTTCTCCCTTTGATTGATACTAGATAAACAAGTTATGGACGGAGAGACGAGTGGTTTTTGGTGGCGTAGCGTTGCCATCATTAGTCCCGCCAGATACACGCTGCATATATCGAGCAGTCATGTTGGCGGCGGCACTAAAAGAAGCCCAGCACAGCAATCTCAAAATGTAATGATGATTAATTGCTCGAAGCTGTGGTCCATCTTTACGTAGATTACCCGAGACCCAATTTATATGTGTGTACATTTTTTTTTTTTTGGTTCAACCCCGCCCCCTCGATGATGGCAACCCACCGAGATGGACCGTTTTTTTTCGGTCCGTTGGGCTTGGAAATCTTTCGTATTTCCTAGGGTCTAATAGGTGACGGAGTTAATTGTTTCCCCTTCCCTGCCACTGCCAATGGTCACCCTGGTCGAAAGCAGGGCAGGATGGAAAACGAAACCCTCCAGTGGGGAGGAGCCTCCAAGGGATACCAATTTGTTGGCCATGAAATACATGAAATAAGAAGCAATAAAAAGAAAGGAATTTTCTAATTAAATCGACTGCCCGGTTTGTTGTAACTCTTAGCGGTTCTTTAAATGGATTTTTAAGATTTCTTTAAGTGTTTTCTTTTTTTGCCTTCTTTTCCGTTTTTTCCCTTTTTTTCTGTTTTCGTGAAACTCTCTGTCTTTCAGCCTCAAATAGACATACACACAGTGGCGGTGATGCGAGGTGCAAGAGAGAGAATCCGCGAAGATCAATCAACGTAAGATGCGTGACTGATAGTGTAGAAACGTTTCTGAAGCGTCAATGGGCTGAAGTTTAACAGTTTATGGCGTTAAGTGCTAAAAAATGTGAAGTGTTTTTTTTCGACTGTTTTCTGTGCTGTTTGAGAGGAATTTGAAACGAATTTTCGTTTAAGCCATGATGAACGTGATCGGTTGAGAGAAAGTGGTTCAAGTGCCGTGGAATTTCTCACGTATGCAGAGTTGATTTGCTCTGACTTAAGGACGGCATAACACACTGGGCTTCCACTTTCCGTAGGAGAAGATTGTTGAACGGTTTCTGGTCATGATCTGTGATGAGTCTCTGATCAGAAAAGGTAGTCAGGTTCTAATAATCGTGGCCTTCTCATTGACTGCTCACTGTGATGTGGACGTTTGTTTCTTATGTTGACGTGTAGGCTTCCCTGCAAGGTGTCCTCTGCAAGGTGAATGGAGTTATCTTACATTTTTTCAGTTTCTATACTGATCATTCACTTCCAAAAAACCGCTTATTTTATGGACTTTTTTACCCTCATGCATCAGATTCAATTCTGTTGTCCTAACTTCATTCTAATTCACCTTAAAAAGTATCTTCAAACTTCCCGCCCTTCAATTGTGTTTAATTACGGATATGCATCAAAGATGAATACTTTCAAAATTTAAATCATCTTTCACCTCAGCAAACTTCATTCTCACGCATTCGGATCGTTCTCTGTGAAAGTGTCGAGATTTCAAGGATGCACACACCATTCAAGGATCAAAGGCTTCTGCTCACTACTATCCAGAACGTTATCCAACTCGCTGCTATCCTAATTTCACACGGAAGCATCTTTTCACACTAACGACGCCCACCCAACACGTGTAGGTTTCCCGCGCGCACACACACACGCGCCCCCCGAGTATCCTTGACTCAGATTTATGCACATATGCGAACAATATTGAGATGAAAGCAAAGCGTCTCCCAAATCCACTTGATGGATTTTCCTCGGCTTGCGCTCCCGCACATCACATCTTTAATCTGACGCAAAAACTATGGAATTTGACGGAAATAGCAGGAGCAGCAGAAAAGACACAAACAGCAGCAAAGCAGCGGCAACAACAACAACAACAAAAAATGAGAACTGAGATGAGAAGACGATCCAATGACGACGCTGATGATGATAATGATGACGACGCTGATGAAAGTGACGAGTGTAATTGCTTTTTCCGTAATTAAAACACAGTGGGTGGTCGTGGGAGGCGGGGGTTTGTCAGAGAAAGTGTGCATTGTAGACGCCCTTGTCCTGATTTCCTTACCTTTGCTCTGCAACTGAGCAAAGCGCACACAGATTGAGTTAAGAATGTCATTATCTCTGTTTAATTCTCTGCGTTTCCTCTTTTGTCAGCTGGTTTTGCTTTAAAGACTATGAAGGCGTGCTCAATGAGCCCGCACCACTGCCACCACCGTCACGATCCTCCTTCTCATCATCATCATCATTATCGCTGCCACCACATTACCGGGGAACTACTACAACAGACAGAGAGGCAGAGAGACGCGCGCAAAAATACCCCCAGCGATGTATACGCTCAATTGAAAAGGAAAACAAACCTCCCCACAAACACCCCCCCCCCCCCCTCGCGCCCAACCCCATCACGACTGACGGAAAATTAGATGTGTTTTGAACTGTAGTTTATTTCCGGCGGCTGAACACTGCCATGCCGGCAGCGGCAGCAATGATACACTCGAACAATTTGAAAATTATCCGTCTCTCCACCATCCTTTATGGGTCCCAAACGAAATTTTAAATGTGTTCCCGCCCCCCTCCCTCACATGAATCCACAGTCAAATAGAAACCGAAATCACAAAGCGCGTGAAAGATGATGAACAAAAACCAAAAACAAAAAAAAAAAATCCAATTATCCAAGAAACCCATTTCGTCGACATAAATTACTCCAGCAGTGATGCTTAAAAACAAGAGAGTCCTCGTGACGGAAACAGTTCGCCCGAAAATGAAAGAAATCCAACCAACCAACCAACCATCCAACGAACCATTTCAGTAACGCGTCTACGCTAGTCTACGCCAGCAGTTTGCTTCACTGCTGTGCTGGCTGTTAGTGTTCACGAGTGTGCATGTGTGTGTGTGTGTGTGCTCTCCTTCCACCATTATCCTAGTCATTCGTCCCTTTCGACTTATGATTGCTCTATGATTACGCAAAAGGGAACCGCCATCCATGGCGCGTTCTCTTGGCGAAATTCAACCCAAAAAATGTGTGGCACAAGGGGAAAGGAGAAGGAAACAAAAAAATTCATGACAACAAGAAAAATAGGGTGCCCACCCACTCCACCATCACTACGCCACCGCCACAGAAGCAGTGGTGGAGGAAAATTAAGGCCAAACGATGTCTAGGAGTGGGTGGCGCCCCACAACACCAGCGGCAGCCAGCCTTGGAAAAAATTGCGGAATATCATTATGAATTTTGTAGAGCTGAATGGTTGGCTATGAAGCACCAACAACAACAACGGGGACAATACGCAAAAAAAAAGGGTGCCAACCAGAAAAGCCGCAAAAGGATCTGCAATTGTGTGCTGAGAAGTGTTTTGTTTACACAGACACAAAATAACAGTTTTGAGGGCTGAGTGTTTTTCACTGATGTTGAATTTCGTGTTTTTTGTTTTCTTCAGCCTTTCTTATACAAAGTACAAGAAATGGTGGATCAACATTTGAGAAGAATCACGCGAAGTATTTGCACGAGGATGGAGCGACTGAGTGTGTGGCTAAGAAGACTCTGCTTTAAGTTGAACAATCTCACATCATGGGAACTTCCTGTGTCGCTAGAAGATTAGAGCGCAAGACTGGATTCAAAGAATTCAGAATGACGACTGCCAAACTGTTCCTGAAATCAAATGAACATAATTTGACTTCCTTGAATCTTGAAGGAGACGGCAGCAAATTCAGCAATATTCATACTTTACTACTCGTTCAAGAGCGTTGCGTAACTATCCAGATTTTACCTACTCACTGACACATCACAAAACCAGATTCAAACTGCAAGTGGTGTTCGTCCTGCCTTGCTCAAGAAAACATGTATTTTCTTCCAAAACTGGATGTTTCTGATCATTGTTCAAGTTGACCCAGGAACACATGGACCAAAAACCTGAACAGTGAACACAGCTTGTGATTGTCTCCGGACCTGTCCATTAAGTCCGAACCACATCAACCGTCCACAAACCTCGTGTCCAAGTCATCCCGCTTCTTGACAGCACCCAATACCACCGGGTCCGCTTGACAAAACAGCTGCCTCATGTCGTAGAAAGTCGCCTCATCGCCTCCCACCTCCACCAGTTCACATTTAAATCGATCAACTTCAAAGTTAATCTAACATTTAATTGACTGTTATGTTAATGCAGTCATGTAGCTTACACTTAAAAGATCCCACATCGGTGCGCCCCGCATTCCAGTTGAAATCATTCCGAGCAACCGCCGCCGCCGCCGCCGTCTGATTGCCTTCATTAAGCTTCCAAATACCCACCTACAGCGCTCCATCGCTGCCTCACTCACCGATTCCTGTCGCACAATGCTATGCCTCATTGATTCGCGCGGTGGAAAGCAAAACTCCACGCAGATCAAACTCAAACTCCCCGCGATACAACGCCGACGACGACGACGACGAAGACCGAGAGAGCAAAACGTACGATTTCCTCTGTACAATTATGCATAAATTAGAGTAGCAACATGCACACACATCCACACACACACATACAGGCCCACGTTGCGCTCCGATTTAAAATTCCACTAAATTACACGTCGTTCCTCGGTTGGCTTCTCGGCTTCGAAATCAGCTCAGCGACCTCCCAAACAGTTGTTGGGAAGTTTTTGATGATGATGATGATGACGACGACGACGACGATATATTCAATTCACATCACGGTCTGCACGTTTTATCCACAAAAAGAATCTCGCATCCCAGCACACGGCACGGATGCGGGTAGACCCACATACGCCATAACCCTGACATCCTTGGAATAATTTCTTTTCTTCGATATATGGATGGTAGAGGGGGAAGGCGGACAACAACACCAACAACGGCAACGAACAAAAGCCCAAGCAAAGTATCCTGAGTAGTTTGTCAATATTTGCTTATACTATTGCCCTTAACGTCGCACAGTTTCCCTCCCCCCTTTTGCCCTCCGTCACACTCCCCATTCGATATCCGGATCGCATCATACTCTCTCGTGACATTTACGTCACAAGGATTGGCACACCAGAAACAGGGGCAATGGGCCGGGGGGATGACAACAAAAGCGATACTACCTGTTTCTGGTGGCTGTCTGTAGGCCAAACAACTGGGGAAAAGAATAAGGCATGCACGGGTGTGTGAGTGTGCATGTGTGGGTGTGTGCGATTGGATGTGATTGTCATGTCAAATAAGGGAGAATTGATGAAACTTAAACCAGAGAGAAGGAATGTCCTGGCTGCAGCGCGCAACACTCCCTTCCCCCTCAGACCACCGTGTCTGTTTACTTATGTGTCAATGTCAGACAAATGTCATTTGTCACCACCCTTCGGAAGATACTTATCCTTCCACATGCTCCACGCTCCACGCGAAACTATTTCCCAAAGCTCTGTGTCAACTGTAGTTCCAATCGAAAGCACAAAAGAATAAAATACACACAGAGTGAGAGAAGGACAAGATGGGCATGACGGGAAGCAGGGGATACTCCTGGATACGAAATCGTTAAGAAGCAGAACTTTTTCGACAACACAACAACACAAGACACCGACAAAAACGAGGACAAAACGATAGGAAAACTACACGAAAAGACGAACGGATAAGGGAAACTTCAGAAATTCAGAATTTCAGAAATTCATGTGGTTTATTGAATGCAAGAACGTCACGTACCCCCACGCAAGGATAACAACAAACCGGAGAAGTTCGTCGTCGTCGCTGAACGCACTCTCAGTCTCAGTTTAGTCGGATTTCACGGGTGTTCTTTGTTTTTGCCTTGTTTTGGATTTTCTGCCGGAAAGAAAGACACACACTCATGAGAGTGTGCTCATGAAAGTGCGGTAAACCGATTGGTAAACTTAATTGATTTTGCGGTGTCATTTCATACTTACGCAGACAAAAATTAACCCCGACATTTAATCCTTCTTCGCTTCACTCGAATAATCCCATTACACTTGTACTTCCACTAATTTCACCAAGACACCACGACGACGACGACGTCGAGGGCGAGGACGACGATGACAACGCACACAGGATGATTATTCACCCTTAAAATGTGTGTACACTTCATTTAAGGAGCTTTGAATATCCCGCCGCTGCCGCCAACGGCACACACGCACATGGAACGGCCGACACGACCCATATAATCATCATCAACATTCTCATCAGTAGCGCCATAAACCCTTCTACCTCCCCCTCCACCCACCCCACTCATCTTCCATTTGACGTCATCCCCATCATCCCCTTCATCCCCAAATCGTCGGCGTCGTCAATGTAGCTCACGTTGCACTGGGAGTCAGTCATCTTCATCTTTGGTCGTGTTGTTGTCATTGTCACTACTGTGTTGCCCCCGCTGTCAGTGCCGCACCTCGTCCCCTTGGCAGGTCGAGGGAGATACTTAATATTTCAGTCTTCCACAAAAGGCTTAAATGTACTTTGCTTCGGTGATTACGCCAGCGCTTCGGCGCACCTCACACACATTTCTGTACTTTCTGAAGGAGTGTAGTTTGATGCTTATGGAAACCTCGTCGCAGTCGTGAGCATACACCGCAGCCGCCGCCATCCCCATCGTCACCGACACCGCCATTACCACCGCTCGCTCTCCCTCGCCACCCCGAAGATGCTACATAGTCAGGAATATTCAAATTGTGTACAGTCGAGGTAATAAATTTCGCGAAGTAGGCCAAAGTTTTCTCATTTCTCTCAAGTTCCATCCCGGGTGGCGGAAAAATTTTCTCGCAAAACTCTCAACTACTTGTAGTTTTGACATTTTCTTCAAGCAAGCGGTTTGTGAAAGGACCTCAATTAGAGGAGCGGATTGGGGTAGTCAATGCGGTCTCGGTCTTTCTACGAATGTTCAAATAAATGTGACACTTGGCGTGACCTTCCACGAGGGTTACACTGCACAATGCATCAACTTACAAGCAGCGCACAACCATAAAACTCAATTAGACTGTCACCCCTTGAAGCAGCACTTGTCACTGCGCCAGCACACGAAAGTGCAGGTCATTCCACCCCCAAAACCACCGCTACCAGCAGCGACACTCAAGAATTGAACTTTCCCTCCCCACATAAGTATTTCGGTCAAATGCCATTTAATCGAGAAGGAAGATATCGCATTGCCTCCACACCCGACGAAACCCACAAATACCAAAACAATTCGCCACGGGTGTTGATTGCAAAAAGGATGAAGTCGGTAAAGGTGGTGGACAATGGGGGGGGAGGAAGGAACTCCTTTGCACTCAATTTTAAAGTGAAACAAAGCCAAGAGGTGCGGTGTATGAGTGCGGGGCGCGTGTTTGGCAACACTTCTTAACCTTCTTTGAGGTGCTTGACATTTAAACTCGTTTAGTTTCCAATGGTGACTATCGACTGGCGGAGAGTGGCGCACACTCCACCCCCTGGGACATCACCTGGTACTACGAGTACGACCATTTCAAGTGAGTGTTACGTGTAATCAGCAATTAATGTTCTCTCAGACTGTCAAAGCACTAATGACACTTCAGACTCGTGCCTCGATGAACACATCCTTCACCAAGTCGCCACGTGTGCCACAGCAAATCGGTGTTCAGGAGGGGGCGGTAGTGGGAGGAAAAACAAAAAAAAAACGTTTTGAGATCCGATATTGTGTGTGTTTGTGTGTTGTCTGCCGACGGCAAAGCCCGGTAAAACAGTGAAATCCCCTTTTAATTCGGTTTCCATTGAAATTGCCAGAGTGGATCCTAAGCCTATAAAGGGCTTACAATTTTCTATTTCACTGAGAATTTATTATCATCCCGGTCTTGGAATATTTTTGAATATCATCAACTACAAGAATGATTTCCATGTCGCTTCGGTCGTTCGGCTCGCCTGTCGTGCGCTGACGGGTATGGCGATGGGTGGTAGTAATAGACAGAACTGGCATCGTCTTCGCCTTCATCTTCTTCATCTACTTCTATGAAGCAAATTGGATTATGTGAATGAACCGAAGACACAGAGAGGGAGAGAGAGAGAGAGCGAACGAGAGACGGGCCAGAGTCGAAGGATCATTTCGAGTACTTTTTCGCTTTTTAATATTCAAATTTGTCAGTTTGCCTTCATTCCGTTTAAGTGTCTGCCTCACATTTCGGTTCGTTTGTCAACTCATCAACATTGATTGAATTGCCATTGAAGGCGTTTCGCTGAGGGAGTGGAAAACGCAAGAAAAAAGCGCCAGAAAATCAGGAACTGAAGAGAGTGAGGGGAAAAGTTGGATTAATTTGACAGTGGATACCCAAAAATGTCTTTCAAAGGATTAAAACCCTTGTGCAACATCCGGGGGGTGGGTCTTCTGAGCGCGAATTTACGCGACAAAGGGTGGATAGGGATGGGTGGTGAGAGGATGGTGACATAACCTCTAAGCAAGTTGAAAATCTACTCCAACTGACACTGCAACAAGGGAATAAATAATTTTGTTGGCATCGTCCACCTCTCCCTCTTGCCATCGCTCTCCACTCTTCCTTATCTTTTTCCCTGTATCTATATTTGTATCTTGAAGCTAGTCCCATCCTCACTTTAACCGCAAATAGGATTTAGTGTCTGCTACAATGAGCGACACGACTGTAGTAAGAGAGCTCACAAACGACCGACGACCAGTTGTGCTAGGGCGGGGATGCTTGACGGTGGTGCTGGTGGTGGAGATGTGGGTAAGGATAGCGAAAAACCGTAAAGTAGTACAATGCAAACCTTGTCTTTAGGGGGTAAACACATTGTATGTGGGGATGGCAGAGTGTTAGCTGTTAGTTGCCCCGGCACTCGGCCCCGAAGGGTGGGTGGGTGGTTTGGTGGTTGGGTTGATGTGTTGCTGGCGTTAGGTTAATCCAGAGGAATTCATTTATCCTTCGGTACTTATTCTCTTTCATACCATATTCCACTTCAGCGATGCGTTTTTTTTTTCCTTCGTCTGTTTGTTTCTTCTATTTCATTTCTTGAGGAAGATATGCTCTTTCTTTCTGCAGCCATGTCGTCTCTTTTATTATTCATTGCGATGGCTTTTGTAAGAAGCTTATCTGGAGTCAGAGCCAATCCAGACGGCGCATACTGCTGCTGGAGCTGGCTTCCAGTGTGCCGGCCGGGTGATGGTACTTTTCTGTGCATCCTCGACAAGTGGATGGGCTGTGCGCTACCCACTCTTTCAAGTGCACACTGTTGCAAATGAAATGTTTAGCTTTTGTTTTCCATGAATAGTAGTGGTGTACCTATCGTAAACACAAAAAGGTCAACTGCTCGAAATAAAATGAAGCACACACCGCACAATCCGCTCTCCACAGCAGCTTGAAAACAATGTGAAACGTTGATGGAAACAAAATGAAATGACGACAAACAAACAACAACAACAACAACAAAAGAGGAAACAAATAAAATTAAAAAAAAACGAGAGAGAGAGAGACAATTGTTTGAAAAATGATTTCTGTTGTTCTTTTCTTGCAGGCTGTCTCCTTGAAGGAGGTACGCCATCGGCACCACCGGATGTCCCTCCGAGGAATCCAACAATGAGTCGCATGAATAATGGTCGTTTAGCTGGTAACCCAAATGATTTGGGAGAGTTTGACCCAACGCGTTTGGTACGAACGCCATCGGGCAACGTTTACATTCCTAGCGGTAATATAAGTAAGTAGAACTCTGACCTAATTTTTGATAATGTTTTGATTTTGAAAGTAGTAACTGTAGAGTAGAGGAGCAGGAGTTGTTTTCGTAAATTTTGTGATTTTTTCATGGCAAGGGGGGGTGTGTAGGAGAGAGTCCTTTTGATGTCAGTTGATCGTTCGTGGTTTTGAGATTTTTGTGCAACTTTGAACTTTTCACTTCCCGAAGAAATTTGTCTTGATCTTGGCTGTTTGTGCTGTTACGTCAGAGTCTGCTAGTTTGGCTCATTTTTGTGATCTTTGGCGAATTTGTTCTTCACCACTTGTCCTTTATGGGGGTTTCCTTTTTAACAATCTTTGTTCTAACGAACTTTTGGATAAACGATCACCACGTTAGAGAATGTCTTCTATGGTGAGTTCAATTTAGCTCTGTTCGTTTAAATAGATTAATGGATTTGTTGAATTTTTCTTTCGTAATAATCCTTCTCGTTGATTGAGGTAAAAGAAATTAAAGGAAGCTGTTTGTATTGCTAAGAGATCAGCACAGGAATAATTTAACAATCATTGAAGCTTAGCTCCGTTTCTTTAGAGATTTTTGAATTCAATTATGCTGCCATCATATCGATATACTCATTGAAACCGGAAGACGCATGCCCAGAAGAGATTCCTCTTAGTCTAAGTAAAATAAAAATGTATACTTGCTAAACATGGGGACATGACACCACACACAATTACAAATCACCGAATAAGTCTTACCACAGGCAGATTCTGCACTTGAAGTGTAATGAGACGAAACCTTCAATGCGCGAGTGTAAATGTAACTTGACAGAACAGCGTTCGAATATCATTTGATTAGAACTCTCGTTAGATGTTGTGAAATTTAATTTTCTTGTGGTGAGACTTACGTTCACATGTTTTATTTTCCTTCTTAAAACTTGCAAATTGCCTTAACATTCTTGTCAGAGAGTTCTCATTCCACTTGTCTCACCAAAACCAAAATCCATTCCGCATTCACTTTCGTCACAATTCATTCACATCGACCTCCTAATCTTCATCTGCACGCCACCGCCCACCGCCCCACTCTCAATCAAGCTGTTGCCTCTAAATTTCAACTGTCAATGTCAATTTATCTCAAGTGTCCTCTATGAATATTTCTTCATTATCCCTCGTTTCACTTTATTTTCCTTCTTGCGTTCGAAACTCTCATAAATTTGCATTCTCTCCTGGCCTCTCTTGATTCACCTTCCATAGTGCACTTAGTTTATCATCCAACTCCAGTCGCAACAGTCTGCCACTCCCCTTGGATTCAAACTGAACCGAATCCGTTTCCCACTTCGGTGCGCTTCGTGAATAGTGCAATAATAAATTATCATATCCTCTCCACCTCCCCCACTCAATGCATTCTCATTTTTACGGCCTTCTTTGGATGCACCCATTTTTGGCCAATCTATTTGCACATTTTTTTGTTGTGCCCCTTTCAGTGCGGCTAGGTGGCAATCTAGCTATTAGGTGGTGCATAAGGCTTCATTGGATATTATTCATCCAAATATTTATTGTACATTTGAACCTCCACAGCCTGAATGGTTGGATTGGATTGGGGCGGGGATGGGGGGAATGTTTTAAATCCCTGCCCGAGAGCCCACCACAGGCATTTTCCTGGTCCCATAAGATTTCATATCGTAGTCCACATCCACCAACATGCAAGCAGACAAACAGGATCTGGTTGAAAAGGAGCGCAGTAAAAAAATATTCAAACCCACTCACACACACACACGGTAGAGTCCTGCAGAAATCCCCATTTCGCCCTATTTTTGCATTTTTTTTCGCCATCGTCGTCGTCGTCTTCTATACACCCACCGCCGCCGCCGCCGCCGCACACTTGAAAACAAATTGAAAAGTCAACCAATTCAACGTATGAACGATGCAACCATGCCCTGCATTACCATCATCAACGACACTCCTTTTGCGCCCACTTTACACACCCCCTTCGGGGGGTCGTCTATGCTACTTGTTATGTATTTACGGGACGCACGGTGGAGAGCACCATGGGGGGATATGCGGAAATGGAGCGGCAGCGGCGGTTGAAAAATGTGGTGGAAATGGGTGCAAGGATAGCGGCGAGGAAATGATTTATATTAAACACACAAGCATACACCGAGAGCCAAGTGGGCAAACAAAAACGCCGAGGGCCGCAAAAAGTGAAGAAATTCAGACACACAGTATTTTCCATATTGGCATATTTTCATAAATTGCTAGTCCATAGCTTTGGCCGTCCTCTCAGTGATCCTTTTTCACCACATGCACAAACACACACGTGTACATGGACTGATGTAGTGGAGCTTTGTGGCACATTTGAACGCAAACTACCTACCAACGGCTTTATTAAGCTCCAGAGGATGCTGATAATTGAAGAGAGAGAGAGAGAGAGAGAGACGAGAAAAAAAATGGACTAGCACAAAAATTGCATGTGTACGAGTGTACGCCACACATTCTTATGCTGTTCACTTTGATTTTTCCTCCCTCCCAAAAGTACACCTCACTCTGCACATGCACGCAGGGAGAGAGAAAAAAAAACAGCAAACCCCGTAAGTATGCGATACTTAACCAATTTAAAGCTCTCCAGTGATCTCAGGCAGGTTGTACGTCCATCAGGCCATCTGGCTGCATCTGGCTATGACTGCGAATCCCCACTTTATTCCCAATGGCCGGTGGTGCCGAGGTTGTGAGAGGCGGCTGTGTGAAGTACACACTACTCCCAACTACAGCACTCAAGCGACGAGGTCCTTTTTTTGAAGCGTTCAACTGCTGTTACTGGCATTTCTGCTGCCGAACGCCGGTCGCTTGGACACTGAAGCAGGAGAGAGGGGAAGGGGTGCAGGCATTTTTTTTGGGGGGGTAAATCGATAACCGCACACAAATTTTCGTACATACAGGATACAGGCCATAGTCAATGTGTGCCAAACAATGGCGCATATTGGTCATTCTTCGCATTTTTTTTTTTGCTTGCTGACCGCTCTTTGTTTTGCTCTCGTTTCATCGTTGATGCTGGCCATGATGCTTTTGTGCCATTTTAAATGACATGCGGTCCTTGCAGGACTTAAAGTTTGATCTGTGTGTGCGCTCCGCATTGCAAAGTTAACCTAAACTAATTCACACACATTCTCTCCCATCCAGGAGTATGTGCAGAGTGAATGAACAACAAACTGAATCGCTGATTAATGGTAGAGAGAAAAACACGGCAGTACCGGCACTCGAGTGAAGTTGCATAGAATTTGGTGCCCGATTAGATTTGTGTCGTTTTAAATGGATGTCGCATATTTGGGGGGGAGGGGGTGGTGAAATATTAAAGGCCCCCTCACACAGTGGGTGCATGCAGGCTCAAAGAGGCAAAAAGGTTGCGCGGGAATGATTTGTTGATAGGACTCCAATGGGCGAATTGAAATAAAATTATGTGTTGTCCTTGGCTGTGCATCCTCCGATGAATTATGTCGTTGGCACAAATAGATGGGATTGACTTTTACTGATTACGATTTTGGAAGCACTATGCTGTGGTGGTAATGAGATCACGGAAAACGACGGCAGAGAGAATGGTTGATTATGTTGAGAGAGGCTGATTTTTTCAACAGTTTTTGTTAACTTGCCTCTTTGCCAGCCTATTTCACCAAAGTCTCAAGAATGCCTTCAATCTCCGAGCTGACTAAAATAAACTTCTGACTGAGCACACCACGAAGAGACGTTTCTGTTCGTTGGAATTGAATTCAAAGTTCTTGCCGCCCGATTCATTGATGCTCATTACCTCCAAAGGGCTGTCCGGTTCGTGAAGCTTAAATGTCCCATCTGTGTAAAAGGCGAAGTAGGAGCTCCGATGTGACAAGGTGAAGGCTTTTCGAAGGGCATGACTTCTGCACCATGTTCAGTCAAGAAGGGTTGTCAATCCTATCAGCTTCCAAAAGAAACAGAAGAAAATTTGAACTTTTGGAATAGAAAGAATGAGTCTCGAAGATGGGCATGGATAGAAGCAATGGCTCTGGGTCAGATGCTCTAAAGTTCACTGACTTATCAAGGGTATCAAGGCTGAATATAGCAGCTTAGGAACGGTCTAAGTCCCCACAAGAAATATGTGACTTACTTGCACCCTACATGTGTGCCTGCGTTACTTTTTCGAACACATCCTTTTTGGCTTTTTGATCAAACCGCAAATTTTATCTTGAAAATGCAAGGAAACGGTCACTTAAACTCGTTGGTGTCATGTGTTTCAGACGTCCAGCACCCAGTCACTAGTTCACATCGTTTTCTTGGTCTAGTTAAATAATGTGGCGCCCAACAGTTGCACTAGAATGACTAATTTAACTCCATACATTTTTATGCGGCCACTTAATCAAGCTACATGCCAACAGTCATATGTAGGCAAAGTCGATAAAAAATTATGAACTCTCCCGTCAACAGCAAGCTGACCCAATTTACAGCCTTCCTCGAAGACCTGAATGAATTAAGATCCAATTTCAAGCTAGTTAACCAGAATGTCTTTTCCTTCCGGTAGAAAAAATGTCACCCACCCACGAAAGCGCTTGCTCGCTAAACAAGGCACTCATTGGATTTTTTTTTCTTCGTCCTTTTGCCCAGTCGCCTGCCGTTCCCTCCATCAACACCGATGTCTGCTCTGCATATGTACGCAAATTAATTACACAGGTCGTCTGGAGAATATCCTAGTAAAGCCTACGAATAATTGCATTTAATATGAAACAATAAAGCAACAACGCTTGAACATTTCTTCTTCTCTCGCACCCACTCTGTGTGAGTGTGTGTGTGTGTGAGAGAGAGAAATTAACATAAAACACAAGTGCAGTGACCTAGCTTTTTTCCGGTTTCAGTCCTGCTTTGAATTCCTTTGTGCTGGGGCTGAATTTAACATTTAAATCACCTTCATTTGCATTTCAAAACAAATAAATCAAAATTACAAACGTACCGCTTAGACGGCACATGCACACAAATATGCAGAAATGAACCAGGAGGGGGAGGGTGGGCGGGGTTGAAAGGATTTATAAATTCACATGAGAATAAGCCTCAGAACGCGTGTATCTCTTTAACAACAGGAACGCTGGTGGGGGGCGAATGAAAATTTCATGCATCACTGGGGCGGTGTGGGGGATATGTGCAGTGCACTTGTTCTTGTCAAGGCTTCTCCACTAATTGAAATGAATTTCTATGTTCGTTGACATTTCCTTTTTCATCTTTAGTGTGTGGATGTGATCCCCTCTCAAATCCTATTCAAACTCACGCTATAGTCTTATATCAGGAAAATCCTTTTTCACAATTCCACTATCGTAAACCATTCTCGTGCGCATTTGTCCTTCTATATTCCACTGTTATCCCCTTTCCGCCGATGCTCTCGTCATCCTCGCATTCACTGTCAAACTGCGGAGATAATGTGTGTATATCCTTAGAATCCGTATGCCTTTAAGTACTTTCACATCTAACATCAAATCACCCGCCGTCAACCATCAGCTAAGGACATTCAATCCTTCTGTTTCCTGTTTGCATATTATTTTCCATTATACTTCCGCTACAGTCAATGCCATCATCATCATCATCATCATAATCATCATCAGCGTAGTCATCCTTGCAGGCGTTGTTGTCGCTGTCGTCCTTTCAGTCTGTGCGAATCTTCCTTCGAATCACTCAAGTAAGTCGCTGCAATCCTCTCTGACTCACGGCTTCACCATGAATATGCATGTGAACTGAAAGTAAGACACGGTCGTCACACAACTCATACGTTTTGCCCGCAAAACAAAGCAAAACCTCCTCGGACGGGGATTGCTGCCCATCCCTTGCCTCCACACCCATCGCCATCATCGTCGGGGGTGCGTATAATGAAGGAATTTCTGTTGAATACATTATTTGCATTTAGTAGCAGAAGTACATTTGAATATTTTCCTGTTGCTGGTCCTTCGCTCCTTTTTCTTCCCACTAATTATTTATAATCACTGGGTGTGTGTGTGTGTGCATGGGAGAGAGAGTGTATTTATTTTTTAAGGCGAATAACTTAACCAACCCCGTGGAGGCGTTTTTGCATACCGCCGCGCTCTTGCATGCATTAAATTTGCGCTACCATCCCCCATCGCAGCGGTCCATCTACATTATCTCACCAACGAAGTGTGGAGCTGCGGAGCAGAAAATTCCTCAGCTCTTCCAAGTTCGGGGAATTATTCATGCGTGGAGAACCTTTTCTCTCTCTCCCTCTCTCTTGTTTGGTCGCATTTAAATTGAGGCAACACGCGCGCGTAGCGCGTTAATTAACATATTTCCATCTGCTTAGCATGCAATGCAATTTTTCTGTTGGTGGCTTGTGTCTCCACTTGGCAGCGGCGGCGACGTACCACAATTACCCCATGCCGGGTGCGTTGGGCGCATCCTTTTCTTTGTTGCGCCTTATTCAATCATAGACACATGCATAGACGAGTGGCACTCAAATCAGGAAGGATGCAATTTCTGGATGCGCCAAAAATGAAGAGCATGAGTGAGCCTATGTGAGACAGTGGTAGACTGCTCAAGGATTCATTTCCTGGATGTCATTATCGAAGGAGACAACGCCGAGGGTAGGGTGAGCGTTCTGCCGCAGTGCATTATCCATCCATCTAGCCATTCATCCATTCATTCACACACACCTCGCACCGCATTCCTTTACCACCCACACATACCGACACTCATCATTGCGACGACCACTCATTCACCAAGAAGAATCAGTTGAACAGGACGAAACAGCGAGAAAAAAAATAGAAAACAAACCGGGAACCTCGTAAAAAAAGAGTGCGGTGTGCGCTCGCTTTTCGTTTGCTTTCACAAAATCTCCCCGGGGGACTGTTTAAGCAACCGAGAGGGAGAGAAAGCTGGCCCCCAGTACACCCAATTCCGTGGTGCGCTTGCATGTTGTGCGGGTTGCAAGGAGGGGGGACGAGAAAAGGACATTTTTTTTACCCACCTCTCCCTCCCCCGCAAGGTTTTGTTCCTTGAAACTGTGTGTGGAAACAAAATACAAATTTCGAGAGTTACTTTTTTTCATTATTTTTTTATCCCCTGCCCCCACTCGTCAATCTCCACCTCATCCCTCTTCTTTGAATACATTTTTTTTTTTCTGTCGTTTCGTTTTCGGTCTTTACAGCCCCTTAGGGGGCTTGCAGGGAACACTCTGTGTGCGACGACGACGACGACGATGACGAAGAGGACGGTCTTGCGGCGGTGTACATGTGTTGGCTGTATGTGGCAATGGAGCTCGGTGGGGGAGGGGGGTGATGGTCGGGATATATTTTGCATACATCCTCGGAGTAAAGTTTTGGTGTAAATCTCGAAAATCCGGTACTTTTTCCAAACATTTTATCTAAACGCCTTCCACTCAGCCCCTGGGGGCGGTGAACGTGTTAGCTTTATGTTTCTTTCTTCGGTTTTCATTTCTTGTTGTTTCCCTCGTTTTTATTTTGCTCGTCGTCTTCTCAGCCCAGTTCGGCTCATGGTTTCTTTCAAGAGAACAAGTGAAATACACAACTACAGACAACAGCAGCAGCCACACACAAAAAATGCTTAGAAATTCTCTGCGTGTATTTAGATGTTACTTTTTATTTACGTCGTCGGTCGGAGAAAAGTTGCTCGGATGCATAGGTTAGAGCTGGAGGGTCGTGTTGGTGTGCCCATCACCCACACCCCCTCGCCATTAAAGGATGAGGGACGTGCTTTATTTTACCTCGAAATAGATCCGTGCGACCGTTCCCGTCTTCAGTTTTCATTTTCGAAATTGCACCGAAATGATTTTTGTCTTCGCTTACAGAAGGTGACAATACGTTGTTGGTTGGCTGGCTGGCTGGCTTTTCATTTCCCGGCATAAATTATTCATGCTTTAGGACGGTGCGGCGCGTCAAGATGTGTGTCATTTGTCTATTTTTTGAGATGGCATATCCATTAGTTGGAATGTAGGCTAGTAATGTGAGCAGTCTTTGTTTCAGAGGCACTCTCCGCTAAAAGGGTCCTTGTTTGCAATCTCAAAATCAGGGTCATCCAGGTTGTTGTCATATGTGTCAACTTTGATGCTCTAATGGATATTCATCATTAAATGGCATGGGGCTATGATCCGGAATGTGATTCGAACCGGGGACTTTTTGCATAGCAGTTGACAAAGTACCTTAACGGACGCATTCTCCAAAGAAACTTTTTATATCAAAAACTCAACAATTCACGGGTGGTCTCCCTGCTCCCTTCATAGGTAAGCAGGCAAATCCAATGCCCGAGATCACTGATCCTAATGACCCTCACGTTGCACCTCCATACAATCTAAGATCCTAAAACTCAAAACACTCATTTGAACCAACTACGTCCCCACGTTCTCCAAAAAAAATTACACCCTCAAGCTAGAAACAGAAAAATCAACATCCTCCTCACCTCACTACACAATCAATAATCACAGAAATACCCTCCCCCACTTCCCCCTCGCAATGAACTCTCAAACAATCGTCAATAGTAATTACGAGTCAATCAATGGGGGGCGGGGGAAGAGAAAGAAAAATCACAGAAAAGGACATTCAAAGTGCCACTTCGGCGTTTATCACTCCAATTTTGGGACCATCAAATTTATATCCTGTCAGCTATCATCCAAATCCAGAGAACCCATCACTATTTAAGTGCCTATGTGGCGTTCTTGATTTTATGAATAATCTATTGATGTGCGTTTTATTCGTCTCTCACTCCCTCGCACCTCGCCCCAATCACAGTCGCTGCCAGAAAATGGAATAACACTTAGTGACAACGCAATAAAGTCGACAATTTCGAATTTTTCACTTCCCAAGTGTCACATAATCTCTTTATGCCACTCGAAAACTATCAAGGCAACCCCATTTAAAAGCGATTTCCAAAGGACATACACTCGTCTCCATAACTCTCAGCTCTCTGGGGCGGATGGGTGATGGCGGCGGCGGCGGCGGCGGGGACATTAATTATTCATTCGCTCGTGTTTATTCCAATCAGAGCCGCTTTCAGTCCCCGTCGTCTTCCCTTCGATAAAGCCACCCAAAGTTGAATGTCAGCCTTCGCATCTCTGTTTCGCCTAGATTCCCGCCGCCCCCCTCACAGTCCGCCAATGCCGTGGTCGGGGCACTTCTCGTTGTCGGTGGCGCTGAGCCGACGAGTGCCGTATGCCGGGTGAATGTGGGGTGTGTGTGTGTGGGTGGGCGAGGAGTTCGCGTTCACGTAAAACCCCATATCGACCGGTCCACTCTGCCGTAAAATCCAGCCATAAACGCAGAACGAGAGACAAATAAACAAATCTTCCTGCCGAATTCTTCCATAAAATCAACATCAAACTGCCAGATACTCTCCGAGTCCTTCTCACTTGGCGGAAAAAAAACACACACCGAAAGCATGCCCTCCGCAACGTCAGAGCAATGAACGTATAAAGACAACACGAACACACACACACCTCAACAGCGAGAGCAGCAGAAAAGTAGGAAAATCTAAAGAAATCCTTAAATGCTTCAAACAGACGTATTTCCGAAACGGTTATGTGTACGAATGTAAATGCAACCACTTTGCCGACACATTGGCTTTATTGACGTTTGCGAAATGCGAAATGGCTGTCAGAAGGATATCGGGGAATTGAAAATCCTTAGGGATCGGCTCACCCCATCCCGCCTCCCGCCTTCACGCCAGAGTATGGAGTAAGTTTTTGGGCGATTTCTTTCCAAAGCAAGACAGAGAAAGAGGGGGGAGGGGAGAAAAGGACAGCGAGAGAGACAGAGAGAAGCTGGGAAAAAAAAATCCCGCGTCCTTTTTGTGTGCTTGCTCTGGCCACGATTTGGAGTTGATTTATGTTCTTTTTCTTCGCCTCTAATACAGCAAAACGAGAATAGGAAAGTGCCACCAGTCAGCCACCATCGCAGTACCGCACTAACACCACCACCACCAGCAGCAGCAGTAGCAATCAATGCTGTTGGGGGGGGGGGACTTCTTTTTTTTTTTTGCACTAAAAATACCATCACTTTAAACGAATGGAACGCAGGAAATGGCACAAAAGCAAAGCCGAGCGAGAGAGGAAGAAGAAGAGGAAAAAAAAAAGAAATCATCATCATCCCTTAACCCAGATTTTTTCTTCTCCTTCTCCCGGATTCTTCATCTTAGTTCCTTTAACCCTCGCTTCCAAGCAGGGAGAAGGAGTGAAAGAGAGATTTAACTAACGCTCGCTGGAGAAGCGACGCCAAAAAGAATGAGTTTTCCACCATCCCCCCCCTTTGGCGAGCGACGCCAACAAATACAAATTCCTTTACACAACCGAAAAATAAAATAGGAAATTGTGAAGACTACAGACGGTGGTGGATGGAAATCCTTTTTTTTCACCTCCCCCGCTGCTGGTTAGCTCTAGTCCTTTTTTCACTCGATTTTACTACGCTCTCCTACAGTCTGCACTAAATCGGCGCCATTTCGCCATGTTGGCGTGTATTTTGCCGTATTCTCCTGAATTTTCATTCATCCACCAGCCAACCATTCCCCCATGGAAACGATTCCTTGCTGGTGGGGAGGGGATACGATTTATTTCGATTTACAATAATCAGTCTTCCTTGGAGAATACGTACGTTCCGTGTCCTCGAATTGACTGCAGATAGATTGAATAGGGTTATAGTTGGCTGAGAGGCAAGGTAGGCCGGTCCTCTTCTGGAGGGTTGCACCGTCCGCCCCGCGGGTGAGATGGAATTTTCTTGACAGTCGTGTAATTTGCATTGAATCAAATTGATTGGAGTATACTGTCATTGAAGGTGAACGCGCGGCGAACACTTGTAGGCGTTTCGGAAATGTCAAACGTCAGATTTGTCATTGCTATTATTTTCTGATTTTTTTTTTCTCTCACCCATTTTTCTCTCTTCAGTGCGCCTTTCAATATGAGTCTGGAGATTTCATTGTGTTTTGAGGGCTTTATTTACGCCTTCCCCTTTCATTCCTCGGGGGAGTCACTGTTGACATTTGTTTGAAGAAGTGTGTCAGTGTGAAACTTGGTTCGATTTTCAATGTTAGCCTAGATTTAGGGGGGGGGGGGGGGGTGGGAAGGATCAAGGGTACGAAGTGCGATGCGACGAGAAATGTCGCGAACTTTGACAGGATAATTAAAGAAGTGTGAACTTCAGGCATGACGATGTTGGGTGGACGCAAATTTCGGTGCATTAGCGCTTATCATGGGTGAAGCTCTCAAAGAAAGATGTTGCGGGGGATGGTCTCTTCGGCTTAAGTTCGCCTCTGCACTCCGCAAGTAGAACAAGAACAGACTCATAATGCCTTTATGTCTGCGGAGGGTATGTCCCTGTCTGGGGGAATAGTGGGTTTTGTTGAGTCTCAGGTGTGAAGCGTCTGGATCGCGAATGCATTGCAAATTGATATTGATGACTGCATGGGATAATCAGGAATGGAAGATTGTCCTTCTAACCTTCTTGAGGTCCTTCTCCCAACTTCCCCGGCAACTCGGTTAAATGTGTTCTCTGTTCCGTTGTCCCATAGTCTTGAATTTTGAGTTTCTTGTGCCTGAAGTCGTTTCAAGCCCTCAGCGAAGCATAGCCAACTTCGCTGATAGCCGACAAGGCTTATGTCGTCATTTAATGTGTTGTAGGATCTTCAGATCAGCTGTTTACGGTCCCCCTCCTTCAGTAAGCGAAGGACATCGTGACAATACCAATGAAAAGTTTTTTGTCTTCTAAAAATATCCCAAAGCCCCCTCTCAGTGTCGACACCGCGACGCGACAATGAATAGCGTGCTGCCAGCACCTGAATCTTTACATTTGACGCGTCGTCGTCTGCCGCTCCTTTAGATCGCCTGTCAGACCGTACCTCCACCCAACCCCATTCCCATCGACTGCCATTCAGATGTCTACAACCGCGCTTTACCCCTTCACAGCGCCGCGAGTTGGGTAAATTAATTGAAAGGCACCGGGAGGAAAATAAAAACGGGACGAGAACTACAAAAGGACATTAGTCGCAGCTAATGTTGTGTGTCAAAATCAGTATTTGACATTTGCCATACCTATGACATGTGGTAACAAATTAAAAGCGGATTCCATTCCTACACCTCCGCAGTATGCCCACGCCTCCCATTTCGTTGCACATTTGCATTCCATTAGCCGCCACAAGTGCCAGTGCTGACGACTAGAACGAGGGCGACGACGACGATGGCGATGACGATGACGTTCACCTGGGTGAAACGCAACCCTTTATCCTTGCATGACTGGTTATTTTCGAAGAACGAGTGTTATTCTCGTGCCGGGAATTACATTTGATAAGTTTGTCGAGAAGCTCACGAGACTAGGGCCTTTGCAAGACTTACTGCAAGTCATCATTAAATGACTGGCCTAGTAGTGTGCGCGTCAGAGACTGGCGCGAAAGGGTACCAAAGTGCCTAACTACCCTATAAAAAGGTGACGGGTCTATTTTAACCCCACCGGGTCATTAATTCTCGCATGACCTTTCCAGAGATGAATGTATTTTTTCCGGGTGCGATTTGAGAGCGGCACGGACGGACAACCCAACAAGTGTGCATGTGTGCGAAGACGAGGTTTCTGCGAAGAAGTCCATGAATAGAGAAGGAGAGTTCAGTTTATTCCTGGCAATCTGACCCAGAGATCTCGCTTGTTGTGTGCACCTCCTCTAACTTGAGACTCCTGCAAGCATTTTCTTTTGTGGTGCGCGCTGGTATCAAGTGACCCGTGTGCAATTGTTTTTTTGTGTTTATCCATCAAGGATCACAATGCACTGGGGGTCTGCATCGCGAATCGGTGAGTTCTGGGAATTTTCTCTGCAGATTCATGATGGCAGCGCGGCGGTGCAGTATTCAATTCTGAATGCGGACTCTGAAGCATCATCTCGCCAACATTTGTCGTCATAATGCCGTGGCTCCAACCATCATCTTGGCGTTCTCCTCTTTTTGTCCTCTGAACTCCTTCTGGGATTTTAATATAAGATTATATTGGAAATGTGATATCAATCTTCAGGGGTTTCGAAGGTGGACGCGTCTTCCCGTCCCCCGCCCCCCTCTCTCTCTCTATCCCTCTTACTCTGTCTTTCTTTCTGACTATTCGAACTGGTTACCGGTCACTGTTGGTGGTTGGTTGGGTCGCTTGAATGCGAATGCCAATGCCTGTCGGTCTCCAGGCAAACAGATGGATGTAAATGACGCTGCGCGGGTGGTCTGTGTGTGTGCCCACACAAAAGTACCTTCCACTCCTCGGAAAGGTATCAGATCTGCTCCGTTGATCGTCTCTCGCATCCCTGACACTGAGGTCTCCTTGACTTGGATTCCTTTCCTTTTTTTGTGTGTGTGTGCAAAGAAAGGACGGAGAGCATCGATTTGGTTGTCATGAAAATCCAAACACAAAAGAGCCAACGTTCACAAATCAATGCTAAGGTGGAGGAGACGGACGAAGCGTCTCATAGCTAAGGAGATACATGCGAGAATGGAGGAGGATGAAAGATGAAAGCACGCGAAGGGTTTCGGCTGATGGACGAATAACCCCTTCCTGGGGTGAATGGGGAGGTTAAATCAAAATGATTCCATAGAACGATATGGCACTGTGAGAAGTCTAGGGGTTAAATTACCATTTGGGGAAACGACTGGGGTGGGATTGTGGAGGTAATTAAATTGCAGAATATTGATTCCTGAGAAGGCAAACAAATTTTTGGGATATATTCTCATCCTTTGCCTCTGTGTCATTTCGACCTTGAGTCACTGTCGGCGATGCGAGAAAGGTCGATCATTATGTGTGTGGAAACAGGCTCTTTGACATTGGTCTCTGCTCGATCCCTCATTTGTGGGTTTTTCTGAGCGGCTAAAGAGCTTAGCATGTGAGTGCTTAAGGGCTGAAAGATTTCCATTAACCGCCGAAAATCAATCAATTTTTGAAGTGTAGGAAAGGGAAGGTGTTTGGTTTTTATCGGGTTTCGTTGCAAAATATTTTGTTCATTTTTAAATTTGTGTCGGTCGCTCTGTCTGTCTTTTGAGGCTGTTTAACATTTGGATTACGTTCACAAGGAACATACAATTTGTCTGAAGAGTTGTTTATTCTTCTTCATTTCGTCTGTTGTCATATGTGCATCCGTCAGTTTTTATTTATATGCCCATCTGTCGGGTTGTCTAGTTGTTTATCTTTCTGTTCGTTTGTCCATTGGTCTATCTCTCCGTACGCCATGCAACTAACACGTTCAACAAAACTCTCTCAAATTAAAGATACATTTTCTTAGAATTTAAGGGTGGGTTCGAAACATTTTTTAAAGTGAAGTTTCTTTTGCAAATCAGTGAACGAAACCTTTTCTGCGCGAATGAATATCACTCTTTTGCAAATTAATGTTAAGCCCGTTTCATAATAGTCCCTAAATTCTGTCTGCCTAGCTTCATTTGAACCATGTACCTCCCACTAAATTGCTTAAAGTTGTCCGAAAACTATTTGCAAATCCAAAACCCACTTCCAGCATCGTTCCTCGTACTAACACGCAATTCCAACCTTAATGCATCCAACTGACTGTCCAGTTATTACAAAATTAACAACAAATTAATCAAAATATTCGCATAAATTACCGTTACTTATGCCACATCACTCATCGGTAGCAAATTAACGCATCCTTAAGCTAAAATCACAGTTCCATGTGCATTTGTTTATGCAAATGTTGTCAAATGTCTACAAACAGACATCACTGGTCACATGTCCTTTATCGTCGGCTTATTTGTTGTTGTTTTCATTGTTGTTACAGTTGGGAATTTAACATGTTTGTATCTTGTCCGTGTTATCATTTCTAGGACATCACTCTATCTCTATCCATGTGTGTCGGTTCGATGATTTGGCTCGCACATCCTTCCATGCAACCTTCGACACATGCTTGTGCACATGCGAGACTGAATGCGATGCAGAGCCGACGCCCAGGAGGCCGAGGGTCCTTGAGAGGAGTGCTCAATCGTTAATGAATGTGTCTATAAATACGATAATTGTCTGTTAATTTGATGGACGAACGCATGTAAATCGTGATGAAGCTCTTGGTATATCTCGCTGCCTCGTTGTCGCAACAAATTCAACCGTCATCCTGTCCACCCTTCCCACCACCCCTGGCACTCAACTAGAGAGCTGGTTGGCTGGCTGGCCTGGGTACCACTTGAGCATCTGGAATTGTGCAAATTGCAATTTGCATATTTTGCGGTTTATCCAGGATACGTGAAGAAATTTGTATGTCCTCCTGAAGGTGAGGAGGATGTAGGATGTTCCGTGTGCATGCATGTTTGTGAATAGAGATATAAATTGTTGATGTGCTATTCCATGAAAAACACCAACCGCATTGGTATGCACAGATGAAATAACCCAATCACACGTATACCAAGGTACTACAATCCGGTGTGGGGGAAGCGAGTGTGAAGGGGGGATGAATTTTATCGATAAATGTGTGGGTTGGTCAATGCTGCAGCATGCGATGAAGAGTGAAAGAGAGGGAGTGATGAGAGAGGGCAAAATGTCATAAATTGATTGAAGTGAACACTTAAGGGAATTCCCTGTTATTGGATTGGTTTCAGGAGGAATAAATCTTTAATTTTGAATCTGTATCTGGACATGGACACGGACATGCAGGGAGTGTGTGAATTAATAGATATTGTTGCTCCCTCACAGAGGCCTACTCCTCTTCAAAGTTGTGGTTTGAAAATCAGACTGAATCCCTTCCGAAGTGACTCTACTCCACCACTGGCGGCAGCTTTTCACACACTTAACACATGCAATTCAAGTCCTCCTCCTAAGTGGACACAAAGTAGGCGAAATTTGTTTCAACTCAAAAACTCATCAACTCACATTGCAGAAGAGGATGAGCATACAGATGAGTGTAGGAGTGGTGGCAGCGAACAGCGGGCGGTCTAAGTGTGTCGCATTAGGACTCTTAACGCAATTATTTGTACCACATAACTGTCGGTTGCACAAGATCAAACTTCCATTTACCCCCGAAAATGAGTTAACAATACACCACGCAACGCACACAGCCCTGAGAACATTAATAATGCATTCATTGCCTCCTAACGAATGCTGTGCGCAGCATTAATATGCAAATGAGTACCAACCGCAGCATGCAGCATGCAACCCTGGGTCGGCTCGGATCTCTCTAGCGTTCTAGTCCACGTTTATTTGAACAATTTACGATTTATGCGTAAATTGTAATGGAGCCTGTGTGTCCCTAGAGGGGGCGAGTCAATACGGAAACATACAACAGAAGCGCTGGCAGAGCCCGTCCCTGGCATCCCTAAAAACGGTTGGGCACAGGGTGCACCGGAGAACGCACACGAAATGTCTATTATAATATTATTTCAATTTGCATAACTACGTGCCCCGGGGTACGGAAATGGCAGCGGCGACGTCGGTGCTGGTGGTGGTGGTTTGCAACACCTTTTCATTGAAAACAATAGAATCTGGAATGTATCCTTGATGGTCCGTGGTAAAATATAATTCGCACCTATTCTGAGGTTACAGCAGCCCTGTATCGATTGACAGGCAGACACTCGCCATCCAATAAGTCAAACACAAAGTTCTCCCTCACATTGAAGAATTCTGGAGACACAACCCATCCATCGAGCGGGTCATTCCCCCAGCAGAAACTAATTTCTCTCCTTTTCGGAATTAATCGCCTTTGTATGCTGTGGGGCATTTGTCAATATTGACTCTATTTTCCGTCCGGTTGATTTTAATCGGAACATTTTAAATGAGCTGGCGCTGTGGGCTGCCACTGTCACAGCGAGAGATGTGACATTTGAGTGAGTATCTGATTTTGAAGATGCTCCAACACAAACTTAACCTAACCCGCAACTGAGGGTAAACTTCGTGTCTCTGTCGTAAGACGCCTAAACAAACATATTGACACGAGTTTGAAAGACACACCGAGTGGCGGTACCTACTTACACAGTCCGGGTAATCATCATCAACGGTCTCAGTTTCAGCACCCATCTGCTGGAGGAATTGGTCGGGGCGGCTCGGCTTGGGAATGAGAAGATCCTGCTTCACGATGAGAATCTGTAAGTTGATGATGTTGTGGCGGCTTTTGAGGAGACAACAGTCAGTCGTCTATCGCTCGCTGCACACGTACAGGCCCGAAAAACCCCGACTAAAGTATTCATGGAAAAGTTTCAACTTGTTGACCTAGTTTTTTTTTTCCTGAGCCCCTCGTTCCTTCACCGCCCATCAGCTATCCCTCCACCGCCCACCGACAATCCGACTATTGGACAAAAAAGAAATGAACTTGTGCTCGCGTGCCTCAGTCAGTATCGAAGAGATTTCACTCGTCGTTGGATTTCACAGCATATCTCGAAAAACCACATCTAGGCCAATAGGTCCTTCTATCCCGGTCTCCATATCTGTCTCTCTCTCCCTCTCCCATTCTCTTGTATCTTTTGTGGGTTAGGAAATAGGAGGGGGAGTCGTGAATATGGTTTAGACCCTAATGAGAGAGACCTGCCAACAATGTGTAGTAGTCGTTGTCGTTGCTGGAGGAGGAGGAGAAGGAGGAGGACATTGTATCGAAGGACATTTTAAAATGTGTATGCTAATTATATTGCCTTTCAGGGGGGACGCACACCCACACGTGCATAGACGCCCAAGGAAGGGACTTTGTTTGACTTCTTATATCCTCTGAAGAAGATTAAGTAAAACATGACCTCGACATGGATTCACAAAGGACCCTTGCCCCTCAGCAACCAGCCAAGAATGTGTGCGTTCGAGATAATGCCTCCCAGAGGTACGGCGAAGCATCCTCCTGCTGCTCCCGGTGTTTAGATTTAATAATTTCAAACTTCTGTTATCCCAGTCAATGACACGGCTAAGCCGTGTCCTATAAACTTCCCGTTTTATGTGTTTACTCTGGGCGTGTGTGTATGTGTGTTTGTGTGATGACTTCGAATCATTGGCATTTCAAACACGCACCTCGCCAAAAAAAAGAAAAACTCTCAGTACCTTGCACTGTCGCCCAGCCACAACTCTTCACAATATCGACGGTGACGGAGGGGAAAGAGGCGCACGGTCCTACATGAGTTCTTAGTTAATTTTTGATTTCAATCTTTCGTTGTGGCGTTCCCACTTGTTTGCGTGTCAAAAGTCATGTTCAATTGCGCGACGCAACGCAACGATCCCCTGCCGTCGATAAGGTGACTCGTAAAACTTATCACACATTGACAATCTAGTTTGACGTTAAATGAAATTATACACCGTCGCACGTGACACAGTGGCAACATTTGAGGCCGTCGATGGCAATGGACGGTGACAGTGTGAAATTCAAAAATTTCTACAAAAAGAGATAATCGGCAACGCACACATTAATTAAGTTGAAGTTCTCTCATTCGAGCGCGATGTGGTCGTACACCGTTATGACAATCAGTGAATAGCTCCCAGCCGCTGCGTTGCGTTGGCCACAATTTCATTTATTACCCTTAATTAATTTCAATAAATTTCATCCCTTTTAGCCGGATTGGAGGGGTTGATTATGGCGGGTGGTACATGAGGGTGGGTGTCTAAAACCTTCTGGCTGCTGCTGCTGCTGCTGCTTTTGCTGGCGGCCATAGCTTCCTGTGACCAAATGTGGGGCGGGCGGCAGAATGGGATGATTCATAAAATAAAAGCCACATAAACAGAATAACAGACATACGCATTCTCGCAGAGATGGGCGGCTGGCTTATCCCATCATCTCTTTGAGAGTTCAGTTCAGTTGCGTGGAGGAGGCGGGGAGGAGGATGGTATGGCCATATCCATAGGCGCATACACCCAAAGCATCTCGTTTACCAACCCGCACAGCCCTGTGTGTGCGGTGAGTGTCTCACAGACAAATATCATTTTGACTTAGATTGATAGACCTTGACACCGCATGTCTAATTTGGGTTAATTTGTTCCGCTTACTTAGGTTTGTGAATCTATGAGTATCTACCACCGCCGACGCTGCCGCCCCATCTTGGATTATGTGGTCGAAATATCTTTAGAACATTTAATTCCCTAAAGACATAAAGAGGCATTGACTCACATTCGAAAGTACACACTTTCATGCGTGGCATTACGTCCTCTTGCGCTCGTCCTCTTCCCTGTCCTCTTCCTTGTCCTCCTCACTCGTCGCATCCGTCGGAGCTATTTTGAGCCTTAATTTTGTTGGCAGATTTGGCAGGTACACAACGACAAGGATATCCCATTTGGCAACAGCTTTGTGTGTGCGAGTGTGTGTGTGTGTGTCTGGTGCGTTTGCGGTTGATTACGAGACGAGAAAGTTTTGAGATGTTTCTTTAATTAATGCTGACTTCTTGCAAGAGTGAATGACAAATTTTGCGTTCCCTGAAAGTGGGGTCGAGCACTTGGGGAATTTTTGTTTTTTTTTTTTTAGGGCATTAAAGTCTTCCGAATCGGAGTGACCTTCAAGAATGTGATGCCTGGGGTTATGGGCAGCAGTTTATGAGGAAACAGCTTATCGCTGTGTGCGGGAGATGTTTCGAGGTTTTTTTTTTCTCTGTTAAATCTTTTGATGATGCGGTTTAGAAGGTCGTAAATTTTGACAAATGGACGAAATTATGCGGATTTTTATGAAAAGAGAAAAAAACATAGCTCGGAAGAGAATTTTCACGGGTCGGGGACCTGCTTTTTTGCAATCACTCAGCGTGTCCGTGTCTCACGAACAGAGGATTAGACGTCGCCTCTAAACTGCGGCGAAGTTTGAGGAGCTTTCTATTGGAATCTTCCAAAACACTCATGCCTCGATTTCTTCGCATAATCTTCAAGGACTTACATTATTCCCATATTTCAATTCCAAACTTAAACTCAGCCCAAGTTTAAGCCCCTGGCACAGCCGCAGTTTCAGTTTCATTCTTAAGTCGTTGTCTCAGTCAATGATCCAACAAGTCTCATTTCTAACCCTAATTCCAGTCCCAAATATAGTCCCAACTCCAGGACCCCAGTTCTACCCAAAGTTCGGGCCGTCTCAGAGCCTCAATTCCCAAACTTAGTCCCAACTCCAGTCCGACCCCAGTTCTATCCAAAGTTCGGGCCGTCTCTGCCACCTTCAATTCCAACTCTTCTCCCAATCCTAGCTAGTAATCTTAAACCTGCTTCAAGTCTCAATACCGGTCCCTGCCTCAGTTCCAGTGCAAGTCCCAGTTTCAATCCATGTTTCAGTTTACGTCGCACTATGAGCAATTGTGGACATTCGACCACATACAGCTTGTACCCGGTAAAGCTGAATGAAAAGCTACTTTCTGTCAGGATATCAGTTCAGTTTTTATTTCAATTTAATTCAATAATAAGTGAATTACAAACCGGTTGCTATTCGACCGACGAGTAACCGCCTAACAGGATGATTCCAACTGCAAACACTTCCTGTCCCATGTCAAATGGATTAAACTAACACAACATCAGTGCTTGTCACAGATTTCCGGTGAAAAACTTCCTAACGATGCTGCGGTTTGCCCTTTATCACTACCCACTGCGGTTGCTGGGGATTACTCAGAATTGTACACACATTAAAGCCACATTACATCATCATTAATCAGATAAATGCAAAGTGAACGACGACAATACAGAAAAAAAAATCCCCTTCCCTCCAAACACACACACACACACATACGGCAAAAGAATTCCACGGAATCTATGAAATTTAATATGAATCCTTATTAAATTCTTCTGCGCGTTTTGAATTTCAGCAATCAATAAGTAAATCGTCCTCGAATGTGCTTCCTAATTAGGAATCATTTAAATTTCATTAAGAGCATCCTTGCTCCCCGTACACTGCTCCTCATCCTTCATCTCGAATTTCTGTCATTCGTCATTCCACTTCATTTCATTTGAGGGGGATTTACGAATTCAAAGACGAAAAAATAAAACTGCTTCGTGTGTTATTTGTGGGTTTTCGTCCTTGCAAATCAGTCGATCCCAAACCCCTCGTCATAATCGTCTTCATCATCGTCGTTTCGGTCTTATCTGCAACTGCAGACGAAGGCAACCGTCAGCAACACCAACAACAATTTCCGTAGTGTAATTAAAAATAGGAAATTCCGTTTCCGAGTTTTCCTTCAATTTATTTACAAACTTCCTCCTGGCCCCCACCCACACCCACCGCCTGCACTCCACACACTTAACCACTTCTTTGGGAAAAAAAAATGGAACTCAGCTCAAACGGGGGAAAGTGAAGATGAAAAAAAAAAGACAAAATGAAATTCAACAGAATCAACAGAAACCATAGATCGTCAGTCTATCATCCCCTTAAACTGCTGCGGCGAAATGATTCCTCCTTTCCATCACAAATACGAGTGCTCCACGGCGCTGACGGTGGCGAAGGTGGGGGTGTGTGTATGTAGAGAACGAAGTGCTGAATTAACTAAAATCATTTCGACTACCGACAAATCAAGGAAATACGCAGCGCGCACAGGAAAAAAAATGAAAAGAAAACCAAGATTCATCCCTATCATTAGAACTACATTACCGATGTAACTCCCCGCACGACCACACAGCCATTCGCTAAAGCCCCGCATTTTGATGCCATTTCTGACTTGCGAATGGTAAGTCAGAATTCCTGATTAATTTGTAATTATGTGTCAGCAGAAAGACGTTAGCCACACTGAGAGAGAGCAAAAAAAATGAGAAAGAGAAAGAAGCACACTTTAGTTTTGGCCATCGTGGATTTTAGTCCTTTTTCCGGGTGGGTGTTGGTGGGGGGGCTCTTTTTGCGTGCAAGTTTCCTTGATTAATGATATTTTTATTCTGTGACTTATTTGATGGTAATGGCGGTTTGGATTGGTAGTGTGCTGTGGGGTTTAAATGTAGTCACCGCTCTTGGGGTGTGGACAACACAGTGTGCGCTCGAGGGTGGTGCTGGGAAAATTGAGAAA
This sequence comes from Eristalinus sepulchralis, assembly GCA_944738645.1. NCBI lineage: Eukaryota > Metazoa > Arthropoda > Insecta > Diptera > Syrphidae > Eristalinus > Eristalinus sepulchralis. The sequence goes on along the minus strand of OX122885.1, from coordinate 1,863,886 downwards.
CAAACGCTATGACGCAGGAGAATAAGATGTTTTTGTGGAGGTTGTACTAGGCGTATCACTGTTGAGTGACGTAAGGGTAATTGTTTTCAGTGGTGACAGGCAATAATCAAACTGTTTTCGGGAACTCTTTAAGCGATTTGGTCTGAATAATAATCAATATCCTGACTTCGAGATGTTGTAGGAGGTGGGAATTGGCATTGACAGAAATGTAAAGCGAAGACTTACTGAATTGCATGACTTTTGCCTCTACCTTTGTTTGATCCTAGTTGTGACTGTTAGCGGTTTCAAAAGATCATACCTCTAGTGTTGGTTTACTAGATTCGTACTCAAGGGAATCCAAAAAACTTCTATAGAGTCACCATTCCCGAATCAGTAAGCTTAGCGTGCATCCTCGCCTTACCTGCGTACCATGCCGATTGAGGTTCTTTTCTACTTGAGTGGAGTCATCTGTTACATTGTTTTAAGCGGTCAGATTCCAACTCAAATGTACGAAACAAAGAAATAAACCATTACTTCGTGCAAACAACAAGCTGCCTCAAATAATTCACTCTCCAAAGCAAACAAGGATTCATTAACGAAAAGGTTGCATCAATTCTCACACTCCTCTGGTTTTCCTGATGCTTTTCAGTTTTATTGATTTCCCATTGCATGTATTTGTGTTTGTGTTTTTAATCATAAAACACAATTATGTGTCCTTTCTCGTTAAATGATTGAATTTGCGGGGATTACTCTCAATTAAGTGCTGCAAATGCATAAAAATTTATAGAAAATGGATATTAATATTCACACATTAACACAAAACCCCGATAATTGTCTGCCACAAAATAAACATGCTTGCGTGTGGATGTGTGCGTGTTCTGGGGGGGGAGGAAAAAAAAAAGAGAGATATAAACAAAATCTCATTATTATTCAGCAACCAATTCCGCCTGATTTGACATCATAAACGTAAAGCGGCCGGACTAAGAGCAAATACCTTTCGGATTAAAAAATTAAAAAATCACTGTGTTGCAGCTCATTCAATTTTTTTTATCCTGCTCCTGCTGTCTTGTTAGTTTGCTGCTATTTATTTTTCGCAAAAAAAAAAGCATATATGTGTAAAATATGCATATTGTTTTTTTGTAAACGAGATGCGATTAAATATTGCCAGGAAAGGACTCTTTGAGGTTATGCACGTTGCAAGGTTTTTCGGGTTTGGTGCAAAATTATTCTGCTGTAATGGTTCAGTCCATTAAATTTCGACCATCAATTTAATTTATTATTTTATGCGCGAGATGATTATCTGGAGCACGTTTATAATTAAGCCGCCTACGCGTTATTATTGAACACACCACCCACCGGTTGGTGGACATTTCACACAATCTGGATAGAGCCTAACATCGAATAGGGGTCATTTTTTGGGGGATTCTTTCGCTCTGACAAACGATAGAAATTCGACGTTATTTTGGCGTTAAATTACAAATTTTACCGCTCTCTTGATGTAACGTGACTATCGATCCTTTAACACACAAAAAAAACATAATTTCTGCTGGAAATAAAATGAATTGCATTTCCCACACACAAGCGCAACAGCCTTTCCCCCGTCGAGCAGCACCCGCCCACTTCGTAGCAAAATCATTAATTTCAATTATTTCCAATCCGCGTTGTATATTCGACATTTATAACGATAATTTCTCCCGAACATGGTGTTCAATTCTCATCTCAGTTCAGATGAAAGGATAACGGACCCGGATGACACTTTGGCTGGCCATGGAGAAAGAAAGCAAAATTGAATTGAGCTCTTGTATCCTCGCGGAATATCCCTGTAAATGCAAGGCCACAACGTGTGCTTACATGTGTGCGACGCGCAGCAAGCAGACTCTGTTCATTTGACAGATCTGATAGGGAATGTGTGGAGGGCGAACAGAATGTTGAGTAATGTTGGAAATTATTAAGTTTTAAACAGGCCTCCAAGGACATGCAGGGTTGTGAACTCTTTTCATGGTTGCGCCACCACCGCCACTACCATCACCAGCACCCTCATCGTCATCATCCACGATCTCCGTCATTCCCCAGTTCGTTTCATTTATATCGAACCCAAAATGTAATTACGTTAAGTAATTGATGAATATATGCAATATCAATGAGACACCGATTACAACGAACCAATGGGCATACACACACACATACAGCCTTCTGATGATAGGGTTTTATGGATATCCTTCCTATTCTTATTTCATTGCCATTTAAAATAAATGACTTTGAAGGACCCCGACTACTCGCACTCCCGCACATTCACTTCCATTTTCAAAATGTTGTGACGAGAGTGTCTGACGCTGATGATGATGGTTTTGGTCGGTTGTGTGCGCAGACCGTCAAGCGTCTCACTCCTCGCACCGATTGCACGCTCAATATTCTACGAATATTTCATAGATGCACTTTAATTTAAAGTTTATCTCCTGTCAGTCATACATGCGCAACATCCGATGATGGGGAATAATTTTGTTGGCATTGCTGTTGCCACGAATAAACTTCATTTCCGGTCAGAACTGATGTGTACAAGTGGACTGAACATTGGCAGCGACGACGGTGGTGATGTGGGCGGGAGATAATGTTAAAAATCCTCAGTACCATTGCAATTTATTATTCATTTAAATGTGTCATGTTAATTGCAAATAATATCAGATTGTGTGTTATGTGTCGCTGTTCAATATGTGGATATCACTACTACTGTCGTCTCTTCCGCCATCGAACCGCGGTGTTCGACTAACGTGCTGATTTGAATAATGGCGATACACCATCAACATTATATTTGACATTTAATTGACATGAGTTATAAAGCTGTATACAGTCTCCTGCATTTTTTTTTAAATTAAATATTTGATTTAATCCGATGTCAATCGTTAATAAAAAATTTAAAATCTGCTAAAGTTTGTTAGTTTTATTTTTTTTATTTTTTGACAAGTGACAGAAATTTATTTTTTTTTACTCAGATTCATATAAAATGTGTGTGGCAATGGATTAAGTATTCATTCGCTAAATTGCATTACCGACGAAGACTGCAATACTTAAATTTAATTCTCACAAACCGAACTGCATTACCCACCATGTTATATAAAATACACAATTTGGACTTAAAACGACCGAAAATCGCAAAAAAGCATAAGGCTAGGTCTGCCCTTCGACAATTCTTTTTGCAAAATGGTTAATGAATGAAGGAGAGTAACTGCCTCACCGTCCTAGAACTGTTTGGCGATGATTTTCAGACTTGTCGGACTATGGGTGTGTAAAGAATCACTTCAGACGGTTCGTTGTTGTCCAAAGTTGTATCTATCTATTCGTCCACAAAACTGGCATTCTGTGTTGTGTCTTCAAACTCATTTGATCAGATTAATGTCATTGCATGAACCTTACAATTCAAGATTTTTCACTCGAATGGACCAAGATTCCTTTCAGAGTCTTATGGACATAAAAGCTGGTTCTTCAAAGGTGGACCTTATTCTTCAAATGCCTTGCAAGCCCAAATAATTTTCTTTTCTTGTATTCAAACATTTGACCCCAAAGCTTGATGAACATTTTTTCTTTTAAAATAACCTATTCGTGTCCTTATTTTGTTGCAAATGCGTCTGCATCTCCATTCGCGCACCGTGTCTCAGTCATAATTTCAAAGCCTTCCCTTACTACGTGTCTTTTCCTCGAATCTACAAAAGCACACACATACACACATAAACAAAATAAGGATGATTAAAAAACGTATCCCATTCATTCATCAGGACATGCGAAACCTTTTAAAAAAAGCAAAAAAAAAGCATAGAAAAACGGCAGCTCTGCTCCCTCTATATAGTCAGTGTTCCATTAGAATGAACACAAGAAGCAGCAGCAGTAAAGAATTTTCCGCTTGCTTATAATTACAAAATTTTCCTTTAGGATATTTTCCAGTTTGAGAAAGGTGATGGCAGATGATGGTTATGTGAAATGATGCTGTGCGCCTGGTAGTTCACACCTTCAAGTGAAAGTAGGGAAACATCGCACGAGATAAACACATGTACCTGCTTATTAAAATGATACGTACACCCTGCCTCTTCCTCCCCCACACAGACACACTTTCCCTTGACATCCTTGCCAGTAGTGTGTAATCAAGTCTCAGCTCGTGCATGACATTCATGAGCATACCATTTGCCTCGAGGAGTTATTCACAAAAAAAAAGAAAGGAAAATGCAGAGGAAAAATGTTAACCTGTCTATCGCATAGGCGCACCCACATTTGAGGGTGGATTCCGTTAGATACACGACTAGCGGGAAGGTACTTGGAAATGATTTGCGGTTGAATTCGGTTTCTAGGATTAATTGAAGTTTGACAAATCCTTGAGCGGTAGTGAAACTAAAACGTTTCTGCAATAAATTCAAACTGTGTCACACGGAAGGTGATTTCGCTTCACCTCCATCCCACGCCTGCATCACTCCCAGTCGAGAGTGTGTTGGTTTGATTCTTTGAAAATCAAATTAATTGCCATCGCACTCGAGAATAATCACACGGATAAGACGAATAAATTATTGCCATTTAATAAGTTCGCTTCGCCCTGCCACCATCACCTTCCTCCATCCCCGATGGGATGTGGATGTGGATTTGAATACGGATTTGGATGTCAATGTGAAGTGTGAGGTAAGTGTATACACTCTGGCCTGGCATTAATTTTTATGCCAAAGACGAAATAATACAAGGGTTTGATGTACCACCAGCAGCAGCCCCACTCCATCTTCCTTTTGCTACCACCGCTGCCGACGCTCATCCCTCGGCTGGGAGGAATTAAGGTGATCGTTTGAGATTTATGGGCGGGAAGGAGTTTTCATTTATTTTTTTTTTGCCTTTCTCTCTCTCTCTCGCTCTGTTGTGAACCTTTCTTTCATTTTGAAAATTTAAAGAGAGTTCATGGAGAGCCATTTGACACATCTGTGAAAATTTCGACAAAACGCAAGCCACCCCCCAGCGTAAGTTGGAATTAGTTGAAGGATGTTAAGCAGAGTGTAATTTTGTATTTTACAAATTGGTTTTCAAGTAGAACATTAATCTGTGTGACAAGGGCGATGTGGATTTCAGGGTCCCTTTGGGTTTGAAGCCAGATTGGGGCGGGTTCCTAGGTACGAATGCAAAGGAAGAATCTACAAATGTTGCAAATCACACCGAAAAAAAAAACTTGATTTGTTGAATAGGGGAGATAAAGTGGCTTTCGGCAGATGACTTTAAATTATCTTCTCGGATCCCTTGAAGAGAAAGTTTCCCCACCCCCTCCACCATCACTATCTTCCTCAAAATGAATTCCCACTTGTCTCCACAACAGACACTAAATCATCTTAAAGCGGATTTAGACAATCTTAAATGCACACACTCTGTTTTCACTCACTCTCTCTCTCTCGCGCAGCAAACTTAAACTGCTTTCAATTACCTTTTTCAATTATAACGCCATCCCATGGCAGCAGCAGTACAGCAGAGCACAGCACAGCACAACTCACCAGCAGCAGCAGCAACACTACCACTTAATCGTGAATCTTAAGGCGTTACAACTTCGACGAGCGAAGTTCTACACAAACACACACGCACTCTAGACAGACAGCCAGTACACATCCCCCAGATCAGATCAATTAACTTTTTTTTTTTTTCATTAAACTTTCGCAATTATCGCCCCATTTGATCCTAATTGCGCAATATAATATCTTTGAAGAAAGATGGCTACTATTCGATTCGTACTCTCCCGCTGCAGAGATAAATCATCCGTGTGCGGTGTTCTGTGCGTGTGTGTGTGCGGTGCTCCACCGAGTCAGTTAATTGCTTAAATATATAATTGATTAATTTATCTATCTTTTTGCCGCAATCTGCAAGCATTTTCTTTCTGCGTTCTTCCTCCTGGTCTTGGTCCGATTCAATCGATGCTTCGACGACTGTCGAAAGAAAAGTTTCCATTACTGGGGAATGTGTGGGTGGGTGAATGAAGCAAACCCTAACGTCAGTAGACAGATGAAATCGAACGAGAGAGACAGAGCCGGTGGGTGGGGTGGATGTCCTTACCTTCAGCGTGGGGATCGTCGTCCGTCTCTCTATTGAGTTGTATGTGAAATTGTGCGTTTCAGTAACTTTTACACGTTTATCCAATAAAACCTGCCACATCGACCATATGAACCTACTCTCTCCATCATGAGTTCGATGTCGTCTCCTTTACAAATCCATACGAGAGCGTCCCCTCGTCTTCTCTCCTCTCTCTCTCTCTCACTTTCTCTATCTACGATGCTGCTGCCTCAAGATGATAGTGTCGGGCGTACATGACATGTCTCGTATCTTCAGTCAGCTTAACTCCGGTAGCAGCCCTTCCTTATCGACACACCGATGGTGGTGGTCTTCTCAGCAGCATCGATGAGACGTAGAAATCATGTGAAATGACGCAAAAGCTGACTGGCTGCCGGTGCCTGTGTCTGTCCGTCCCTATGACTGCCACAGCCACGACTGCTCAGATATAATGCAAAAATCATGTTCCATTATAACCTCAATGAATGTGCCATCCTCCCAATTTCGCACCGTTTGTCTATGCCGTGTATTCATTGGTGAAAGCCGACGCCGCTACCGCTGCCACCCTCTTTACATATATTATTGTGTCGTCCTTTCGGCTGACAGTTTTTTGCCCATCGTCACCCTAAATTCGATCGCCTGCCTTATGGCAACCAAACCAGGGCCAGGGTCTGCAGTGTCTGTTGTGCCCTTCGTTCCAATCATCCTTCCTAGTAATAAGACATTTTCTATAACTTCGATGTCCTATCCGAGGGTGTAGTCAGACACATACATAGGCACACAGCCGTACACATCCTCGAATGCGCAACAATTCGCATGAAGGAATATCCTTTCCGAATAATGTGAGTATGTACAGAGTCAAGGCTATATATTAGAGGTATCAACGGTCGATTGAATCACAAGAGGATGAGGCACAAGCCAGGAAAAAAAGAATAAGAAAAAGATGAGAGAGGGCGAGCACAGGAAAAAAAAAAGAACGCCAGCGTACACTCACACAGCCACAAAGGAGCATCCCAACGCCACCCGTCTCCTTGTAACCAGCGATGACGGTGACTGCAGAGAGTACCCAAGGATGTACACGTAATCGAATTATCATCAGTTAGGTAGGATAGTCCTTGATTGAATAGGACTTTGGGTGTAAATCCTGTATTCATTCGTTAATAAAATGTAATTTGACCGGAAGGTGGATGTGTAAGAAGGGATTTTTTCCATCGACAAGGGACTTAGGATAGAAAATTCTGGGACTGGAATGAATAGGGCGAATTCATTGAATTCCCCACATGCACTCATGTATTTTAGTTTTTCTTTTTTTTGTGAATAGAATTTATCCCCATATCTCATGCGCTTCAATTTCAATTTTTTTTTATTTGCAGATATAAGCAAAGGATCACCAATAGATTATAAAAGCGGTTCGGCCTGTTCAACGCCAACCAAAGAAACCCTCAAAGGTTACGAACGCAGCGGTAATAGCTGCATGGGCCCTGTTCTACCCCCACGCAGTGGTATGGGCGGAAATCTATCACATCATCATCACTACTCAGCACCAATGAATTTCCGAAAGGATTTAGCTGCTCGGTGCTCAGCAAAATGCATCGCAATTGTATCAGTTACATTTATTGCAATAATCTTAGTTTTAGGAATCTTATTTACAAGTAAGTATCTGTTAATCCCTATCTTCCTCACTTTCGTTCCCCAATTACGTGAGTCGTCATATTCGACTTTAGTCGCATATGATCATAATTTCTGGTCGTATTCGTATGAAAATTTCATCTATGGAGGTGATTCAGACCTTAAGATCGAACTTTATGATTTGTTCAAGTAGACTAAGTGCTTGCCTCAGCTTCAGAGACGATGGCTATTACATAGGCAGTGGCATACATATGTCGTCCAGACTCGAAACAACGATCCTATCTGGTCACTCTTCCCAAACGGCCTCATAAAGATATGAGATTATGACGCCAAGCGTAATTAGGGCTACCCATCCCTAAATCACAAGAATCCCCACTCAATTTTTCTCTCATTTAAAACAAAAAACAGGCTTTGGTGTCTTGACCTGGTCACCATCATCTCCATGTACAGTTCTAGTCGGCAATGAGGCATCCGAGGTAACGGCAGCCAAAAGCACAAACACAGACCTATCAAAACTGCACAATACGGCGCGAGCATCAAAATCCGGACAACCGATAACAGTAACAGCGGCCACATCCTCAGCCTCTCCGTCGTCCTTCCAGTCGACGTCAGCGTCTGCGGTGGCACCCTCATCGTCAGCATCGTCAACGTCCTCATCCTCGTCATCGTCGTCCTCATCAGCGTCGTCCTCACTGGCGAACACCAACAACGGAGGTAATTTCAATTTTTATTTTTTAACCCTTTTTTTTTGTTGCAGAAAATTGCGTGTACTAACCACGAATAGCAAATATTTTATTTTTTATAACACAAAATGAAAAAAAAAACAAATACACTATAAGAAAACACACCTGCATACAATATATAGTTGAACTGATAGATACATTTACGATGATAGCTCAAAAGAACAGCGACAACGACAACGACACTGACGACGACGACGACGACAACGTACACAATGAACCCACCACTATCCAGAAGCTCTCCTCGAATCGGCAATGGAGCCACGCAAAGGATGCGCATTTCAAACATCTCAAAAGGAACAAACGCTATCGCCGTAGTGCGGATGGTTTTCACTCCCTAATTGCGAACAGCCCCCTCACAGAATATGACCAAACTGCACAGGAGGAGGAGGAGGAAAAGGAGAGTGACAGCAGCCGCCACCACACGGGTGACATCATCAGTGTCAACCCCCGACTTCATGTCATTGCCAATAATTATGAATCTCGTCAAACTTCGAATACGACGACGAATAATGGCACAAAAGGCAAAAACGTATTAAATCTCAATTCAAAGTTTTCTCCCCCCAATCCCTGGCGGAGTAATGAATCAAAGAAGATGTTCCACGAAGCGGATGATGATGATGACGACGATGATACCGCCATCACAACCATCAGAGCCTCCGACGGCAGCAGCAGCATCACCACCGGCAACGCCGGTGTCGGTGATGATGTTGTCAAGGCATCACCACCATCCCCAGCATCACCATCGGGGACCGGTAAAGTTGATGTTGCTGACTACGACGATTATAATGATCCTAGAGTCGTCGTTGTCTCCGACAAGAGTGGCACCCGTACCGCTGACATTCTTAATAACTCGAAAAATTCCCAACCTCCGGCAGCACCCCTAAGCCGCTCATCTATGCCGCAGCAAACGTCACCGTCTACTGCCGACGCGATAACTTTCGATGACAATCCATTAAACACCAATTTGATATCAGGTAGAAATTTTATTGATGATGATAGTAGCGATGATGGCGCAGGAGACGGTGCCATTCAGGATGCGGACGACAACGGTGATGGCGTTGACCAGGCGAACACCAGCGAGGTGGCGCTCTATTCGTCATCCCCGTCTGTAGCAACAATCGCTTTCGATGATGAATTCGGTGACAAATCGAAAACTGTACACCATCCGATTGAGATAAATGCCAAAACCAAAACGATTCCGTCCATCGCTAATGATGCCGACGGGGTTGTGGCCGCAGCCACCACTACTGCCGCTGATGACAGCGTTCATCGAACGACAACCGACGACATCCGTGAGCTGATGATGAACGATGGCCTAATTGCGGTCGACAGTCACTCCGGATTCGTCCCGTACAATAACATCGAGGACATTGACATTGTCAAGCTGGAAAACGACCGAAGGTCTCAAGATGAATATTACAAGACCGTGAATAAACTCGAAAATCCCAGCGTTCAAGGCGAATTCTATAAAATGGCCGACGACGACGATGAGATCGATCACAACTTCATCGAAGAAGGCGATGAGCCAGTGAAACCAAAGCCAGTGCAGCCGCAGGCTTTGCCGGCCAAGAGCAAAAAGGAGCCCACGTTCTTAACGATAAACCCAGAGAACATTCTTGGCAAGCGAATCCTCCTCAATTTGTCCATAGCCACGGATGACGGAACCGGAACTGAGAATCATTCCGTGTACACTCTGCACGTCTCTGTGCCAGCCGAGGAGATCGGCCACAAATCCCCTCCAGCACCGGCGGAGATGAAGCACAAACCGCCGCCAGCTGTTGCACCAGCTGAGCTGAAACATCCCGCCAGCTATTGCATACCAGAGCCTCCACCGAGAATACCCGAATGTCCGTGCATTTGCAACAACGTCCCACTCTCGATAACCGACGATGTCGATGAGGATGAGGAGATATTTTTCAAGCCCCTTACCGAGTCTGCTTTTCCTCCTTCAACTCTCTCTGTCCCACACTTAAATGAAGCTTCCACTACTACCTCTACTACCACTGCTACTGTCACTACTTTGGGGCCGCCCGATTTGTCTGCATGTCCCGACATAGGGCCTGTGCTAATACTTGAAGGTGATTTGGTGAATAACGTTGAATTTTATGCAAACTATAATCGAGCCTGTACAAATGAGCTTTCTATCTAACAAAAAATAAAATCACATGCCTTCCCTATCTGTCATCGCTATCTCAACTAACAACAAGTGTATTACATTAGATATGCATTCGAATACGTCGTTTCAAACTCCAGTGTATAGACAAATTTATAAGTATAAATATTTTTTTTAGATACAGACATTTGAGATGAAATGCCGGAGACTTAATTTTAGCTACCCCAATGCTTTTCACATTTTTAGTCACGAGTTGTTAAGAAATGTTTGATGTAGCCAAAAAATTGGACTTATAGGAAGTGGTCTGAAAAGATGAAATTTCAATGCAGTTATGACTTTTTTGAATAAGTCGCCTAGTTCTGGTCAAAATTTTAGTCTTAATTCTAGATATCTGATCAAGAATAAAAAAAAACTCTATTTTTGGATCTTCGTGTCAAAATTCAAAAAAACCAACAAACATTTTTGATTTTACTTTCGTTAATATTTCTGTTCATAATTTAAGAACAATTTGAAAATATTGTCCATTCCATGCAAAAGTTTGAAGTAAAGGCCTAAATTTTGGCATTTTCGAACAGAATTTTGAAACTGGGAAATAGTTTTGGCTTTCCTGGTCACAATTTCAAAGCAGAAACTCAAATGTTGATATTTATGATTACAGCTTTGTAAAAGAGGCCTAAATTCTAAAGAAATGATCGAAATTTAGACATTGTCAATTTTCAAAATTGAAAAACTTACCCAAAGAACGTTGATTAAATTTCTTGGCCATCCAAAATGCCTTCTTCATAGTGGCTGTGATCGAAAATGATTCATTGCGTATGGCAATCGCCTATGCACTCAAAATGGTTGCTTTTCCAAATGGCATTTGTTCAAAATTGCATCTGTTCTAAATGACGGCGTTGATGCAAAATGATTGTCATTTAATGTGAGAGCCATGTAATTTCAAATGGCTGTCAATTCAGTGTTCATTGAAAGAGCATTGGTACACAAAACAACTTGTCAATATTGCAACCTTACAAAATGGCGGCCATTCATTATGCCCAAACTCTCACGTCTTCCGCTATATTACAACTTTCTTAACAACTCGAAAGAAAAAAGATTTAGTCTACTAATGCCAACAAACAACAAACACATACACAAATAAATATTAAAAAAAAAAACAAAATCACTACTAATTTCCCGTTATATGTCTAACCAAGTACCCCCGTTTATGTATGCTTGAAATTTATAGGTGCAAGAACATTCCCAGCACGAAGCTTCCCACCAGATGGCACCACATTCGGACAAATCACCTTGGGCCAGAAGCTCACCAAGGAAATCCAACCGTACAGCTATTGGAACATGCAATTCTATCAATCGGAACCGGCTTACGTCAAATTTGACTATAGCATACCGCGCGGAGCGTCAATTGGCGTGTATGGCAGACGCAATGCACTACCAACACATACGCAATACCACTTTAAGGAGGTCCTAAGTGGGTTTAGCGCAAGGACACAGCGTGCCACACATGTAAGTATATGTAGATCTTGAGGCCGCAGCAGCAGCAGCATTTTGTGTTTGTTTGTGAATGTCTTATGCGGGGCTGAATGGCGGCAGGGGGGGAGTAGCAAATTTTGGGTGGAAGTATTGGAGATACGTGGCTTAGTGTGGCAGACCCTACAGAGAGTTTGATGACACACACCCAACATGCATCTGTGTAGGGTGGCAGATAACATCTACTCCTGGAACAGGGTGCGACAGCTAGCCCCCTCCGTACTCCTGTCCACCTCTTGTACATATGTTATGCAAATTGAGCAGCAGTCTTACTAACCAAAACCCTTTTTTTTCTCCTTTTTTTGTATCTTTCTCTCTTCTCTCAACTCCTGCACTCCTCTAATACTACACTTGAACATGCATAAAAAAATAAACAACCCCCACACACACACCGACTACGATACACTCCTCAAACTGAACAATTGCACGGAAAACTGAAAACTGAAAACAAAAAAAAAAATCGGGGCAAAAAATTAACGACAACAGCTCTCGATAACGCGTGAGGTGACACGATACATGGAACCCGGACATTGGTTCGTTTCACTCTACAACGACGACGGTGATGTGCAAGAGGTCACATTCTATGCGGCCATTGCGGAGGACATGACACAGAATTGCCCGAACGGCTGCTCTGGCAACGGACAATGCTTGCTGGGTCATTGCCAATGCAATCCCGGCTTTGGGGGAGACGACTGCAGCGAGAGTGTCTGCCCAGTGCTGTGTTCACAGCACGGAGAGTATATTAACGGGGAGTGCATTTGCAATCCAGGATGGAAGGGAAAGGAATGCTCCCTGAGGCATGATGAATGCGAAGTGGCCGACTGTAGTGGCCATGGGCACTGTGTAAGTGGCAAATGTGACTGTATGCGGGGCTATACGGGAGACTTCTGTGAGAAAGGTAATTTTTCTAATTTCAACACACACATACACACATTAGTTCTTCAGTTCAACCTACCATAAGTACGTGCACTGGGGAGGAACAATTCTTGGCCTCGCCTGTTGGCAAACGAGAGAGAGACGCAATTAACCCTTTTCCTAAATCGTTTCCTTTGACTTTTTCCAGTTGACTGCCCGCATCCGAAATGCTCCGGTCACGGCTTCTGTGCGGACGGTACCTGCATCTGCAAGAAGGGCTGGAAGGGCATAGATTGCGCCACAATGGATCAAGATGCGTTACAGTGTCTGCCGGATTGCTCCGGACACGGAACGTTTGACTTGGACACACAGACCTGCCACTGTGAGGCGAAGTGGAGCGGGGACGACTGCTCCAAGGAACTGTGTGACCTTGATTGCGGACAGCATGGACGATGTGTGGGGGATGCATGTGCCTGCGAGCCCGAATGGGGTGGCGAGTTCTGCAACACCAAACTTTGTGACAGTCGCTGCAACGAACACGGCCAGTGCAAGAACGGAACGTGTCTCTGTGTGACCGGCTGGAATGGAAAGCACTGCACGATTGAGGGCTGCCCGTCGGGCTGCTCGAATCATGGCCAGTGCCGGGCGGGCGGCGAGGGCCAGTGGGAATGCCGGTGCTACGAAGGCTGGGATGGTCCAGACTGTGGCATCGCACTCGAGCTCAACTGCGGCGACAGCAAGGACAACGACAAAGGTAATTGCCAGAAGTGCTCTCACAAATCGTTCCACCCCACCTAAAACTATGTGTTTCCTATCCGTTTAAGATGGTCTGGTCGACTGTGAGGATCCGGAATGCTGCGCCAGTCACGTGTGCAAAACCTCCCAGCTGTGTGTCTCTGCCCCGAAGCCCATCGACGTGCTGCTGCGAAAGCAACCGCCGGCAATTACCGCATCCTTCTTTGAGCGAATGAAATTCCTGATTGACGAGAGCAGCTTGCAAAACTACGCAAAGCTGGAGACGTTCAACGAGAGGTAAGGTCTATGTTTCAGTGTTTCAATGTTTACTCAACTGACTTTTTTGGTTCGTTTGGTTTTGTGTCAAAAGAAATTCGAAGCGGCTTGTGAGCATCAAGTCAAATTGGCAGTTTCAGAAACTTATGGTTTACTTTTCCTTTTCTTTTTTCTTTTCTGTTCGAAATCATATTTTGACTTAGAAGCAAAACCAAAAAACAAAAAAAAAATGAGAAAATAGTTTGCAACATGAGTATATATTTTTTTATTTTCCTTTTTGTGCCCACGTCTTGGAAACATCCCACCGAGAAACCTCCAAAGAAACTTCCCAACAATTCCTTTGTTATATGAAACCTTTTCCTCACCACTGATAAATCAAGCCTACCCTTATTGTTTAGAATTAGACTTACGTATGTATTTTCGTTAGAGAGAATCAGCTTTTTTTTTCAATATTAAGAATTACGGTTAACAATGAAATCAAGCAGAAGGAGGAGACACTTGTGCAAAAAAAGGGTCGAGATAAGAGAGGAATCTATTTGTGGCGAGACACTTACTCGTCGTCGTGTAATGTTTCCTTGTAAAGTAGAGTCATAATTGTGAATGGTGCACACGTGAAGTACGGTGGAATGGAGATTGGAGGATAATGTGAAGGGTCCTTAAGGAAGTTTTGTCTGTTTTTTGTGTTTCAGCAATATTTTTATTTGTCCCGAAAAATCTTGAAAAAAAGTGAATTTTCTTTGAACCTTTGATCATACAAAGGAATCTGAAACTTATTCTATGATTGGTACTTCATTTGTTTCTGGGTGCTCACGAAATAGGATAAAGGCTCTAAGGAAACACAGCGATTTGCATTGGCAAATTATTTGGTCTAAAAAATTCATATGTGGAGTTGGAGTTAGGCTTAGTTTCGGGGCACTTATTTTGATTCCATTCTGGAGATAGAGTGCCCGCTGTAAATATAGAGTGGAACAAATTTATCTTGAAAATCGACAGCTATTATTAATCGGGAAATCCACTTGGGTGTTTCACACTCGGGTGGCTCTGTGGAGATATGAACTAAATTAAACTGCAACAATAGCAGCAGTAGGTTCTCAATCCAACAAGAAACGCACAATGAAGTGAGAATTTTTCAGAGCACCATTAGCTATTTCGTTGTTTGAGCAACGATCGCCTTAGTTATGCATTAAAAGAGGTTTAACCTCTGACTTCCTGTTGCTGAAGGAAAGCTCAGTTCAATTTTGAAAAACAGAAATCAGTCTCTGTGCACATATGGCCCTAACTCGACTGGATCGAATAAAACATTTGAGTACCTAATTGAATGGCACTACAGCCCACAAGGGACCTGGGCCAAGCTTCTGTAGCAATTACTCGTGTTGTGCGTGCTACTGCTCTCTCACGAGTAGAGGGGACCTACAGTTTTTTACCGACTCCGAACGGCGAGACTTGAGAAGTTTTTTCATAGACAATAAGTTCTCTTTGAATGTTGTCGTGAAAAAATGCGAGGTGTCCCGTCCAGGAATCCAACCTAGACCTTCAGTGTGTGGGTCGACGCATTCGCCCACTACGCCACGGCAACCACAACCTCTTCTATTAGTCACCATAAATAGCAATTGTAATGGGACACCGTTCTCATAGATATTCAGGTGAGATATTGTGCACTCCTTTTCCACGAAGGAGGCTGCAAGCTGCCTAGACAAGGAAAATTCAAATAATCCGTTGTCTTCTTTGTAACAAATAAACTCTAGCATCAGTTTATATTCTGGCAAAAATTCCTCGACACCTGTGGTAACATCAGCAGGGCCTATAATATGGCTGCATCAGTTCAGAATCCAGCCTTCCGGTGTGACTTAAAGCCTTACCTGGATATAATAAAGGTTCATCTTTTTTTTCAGAGACACGTTAATTATATAATGAACCTTTACTGGTCTAAAAATATCTTAGAATCACATCTTTCTATCTAAGCATGTTGCGTACAACTTTTTCTCAATTCTTTTCGGACTCACATCTCATCCATTTTCTGCAAAACTAAGAAGAAAATTTGCAGATCATTACAAGTCTAAAATCTTCTTTAAAACGGCGTCGATAAAACTTCCTTAAACCCCATCAGAAACATAGGTTAAGCAGCCGTAAAGAGTAGAAAGTATATCGTAGAAGGGTTCCTTCTGTAGGATTGGCGTAGCAAAACTAAACTGCAGAGAAAAGAATACAAACAAACAACAACTTAACAATGAAAACAACGTTTTAAACAAAATTCTAATCCATTGTTCTATTTTTTTTCTTTCTCTTTCCCATAACATACACGCGCGCTACTACTACTAACCAAATCATTAACAAAATGCAATGCAATTAATTTATAACATTTGCAACCATTAACGCTTATAATTCTAAACGTAAAACTAACAAAAAAAAACCGTAAAAAATATTTGTACTAAAAACAAAAAATATTAAAAACTCGAAAAAAAAAATGTATCCAAAAAACTAACAGCGTATTTTGGAATTATTTCAACGCAAGGTAAGAGCAACTGGTTGTTTGGTAACAAAACAGTATTACTAACAATTTCTTTGTTTCTTCTGTTTGAGAGAATGTCTTTTGTTTCTTTGTAAAAGTTCTAAGATACTTTATGTTTTTGTTTTTCTTCTTTAAGTTTTCTTTTTGTTTGTTAATTTTTTTTTGACTTTTTTCTTATTTTCGGTTGTGGTATACGTATGACGTCTGAACTGATTCGGGCTGTCTTTAGAACTGTTTGTTTTGACTAACTTTAATTTACATTAGTGCATTTTGTAATGTTTCTTAAATATGTAAGGACTACACAAACGATCTTGTTTTTTTTTTCTGTTACAAAGTCCTGAAACAGGATAATGTTAAACACACACAGTACTCGTTATGAATTTTTACGAAAGTCCAAGCAACCTTACTTCGATTGGTTCATTTGTTTCTACCTTTTTGGGAGGGATTTAGGAATGAAATTGAATAAAAGAACAAACAAAAAAAACAACAGTTTACTTATAAATTATATATCCTCTGTGTTGAATTTTATGTTTTGTGGCGTGTGAAAAACAATGTTTTGATTTCTGTTTCAAGTTTCATCACATTTCATTTGTTTCCTTACAGTGTTTGTCGATATCATAAATTGTTGAATGTTCAGATTCGTTTTTCGCATTCGCTTTTTCTAGAAAAGTAGCTTTCTCTAATAACCGTCAATTTTTCAGATCACAATTAATTTTTTTCTTCTTGTCTCGTTTCCGTTTTGTTTCAACAGTCGTTCAGCTGTGATTCGAGGACGAGTTGTCACCTCGCTCGGTATGGGACTGGTTGGCGTACGAGTTTCAACGACGACTCTTTTGGAAGGTTTCACTTTAACACGCGATGATGGATGGTTTGACTTGATGGTGAACGGTGGTGGAGCGGTCACTTTGCAATTTGGCCGCTCACCATTCCGGCCACAAAGTCGCATTGTTCAGGTTCCATGGAACGAAGTGGTTATCATCAATGTGGTGACGATGTCAGTGGCTGAGGAAAAGTCTCTGGCAACTGTGGCGCATACTTGTTTCTCGCATGATTACGACGTTATGAAACCGGTGGTGTTGGCTTCGTGGAAGCACGGATTCCAGGGCGCATGCCCGGATAGGAGTGCAATTCTAGCGGAATCCCAAGTTATTCAGGAATCGATGCAAATACCAGGAACCGGCTTGAATTTAGTCTACCACAGTTCACGGGCTGCGGGATATCTATCGACAATCAAACTGCAACTTACGCCAGAGGTCATCCCACCCACCCTTCTCTTGATCCATCTCAGGATCACGATTGAAGGAATCCTCTTCGAACGGGTTTTCGAAGCCGATCCCGGTATTAAATTCACCTACGCATGGAACCGTCTAAATATTTACCGACAAAGAGTCTATGGAGTCACCACAGCGGTGGTGAAAGTCGGTTACCAATACACAGACTGTAAGGACATTATTTGGGACATTCAGACAACAAAGCTAAGCGGACACGACATGTCCATCTCAGAGGTTGGAGGCTGGAATCTGGACATTCATCATCGGTACAACTTTCACGAGGGTATTCTGCAGAAGGGTGATGGCTCCAACATTTATCTCAAACACAAGCCAAGAGTGATCTTGACCACTATGGGAGATGGACACCAGAGGCCTCTAGATTGCCCAGATTGCGATGGAATTGCCGCCAAACAAAGATTGCTGGCGCCTGTGGCTCTCGCTGCCTCTCCTGACGGCAGTCTCTACGTGGGTGACTTCAACTACATTCGCCGCATAATGACCGATGGAACCATCAAAACGGTTGTAAAATTGAACGCCACAAGGGTGTCCTACCGCTACCACATGGCACTCAGCCCCCTCGATGGAACTCTTTATATATCCGACCCGGAATCGCATCAAATTATCCGCGTTCGGGACACAAATAACTTCGCCAATCCCGAAAAGAACTGGGAACCAATTGTAGGATCTGGTGAGCGATGTCTTCCAGGAGATGAAGCGCACTGTGGGGATGGAGCTCTGGCAAAGGACGCCAAACTGGCCTACCCTAAGGGTATCGCCATCTCAAGCGACAATACTCTGTACTTCGCCGATGGAACAAACATTCGAATGGTGGACAGAGATGGCATCGTGACCACACTCATTGGCAATCACATGCACAAGTCTCACTGGAAGCCCATTCCCTGTGAAGGCACCCTCAAGCTTGAAGAGATGCATCTGAGATGGCCCACAGAACTGGCTGTCAATCCCCTTGATAACACACTTCACATTATTGACGATCACATGATCTTGAGAATGACGCCTGATGGACGAGTTCGCGTCATTTCTGGAAGACCCCTACATTGTGCCACTGCTACCACCGCCTACGACACTGATCTGGCCACTCACGCCACCCTGGTCATGCCGCAGAGTATAGCTTTCGGACCCATGGGAGATCTATTCGTGGCGGAGTCAGACTCACAGAGAATCAACAGAGTCCGTGTGATTGGAACTGATGGACGCATCGCACCATTCGCTGGTGCGGAATCCAAGTGCAACTGTCTCGAGAGAGGATGTGATTGCTTCGAAGCCGATCATTACCTCGCGACAAGCGCGAAGTTCAACACCATCGCAGCTCTTGCTGTGACCCCAGACGGATATGTCCACATCGCTGACCAGGCGAACTACCGCATCCGCTCGGTCATGTCCAGTATTCCGGAGGCAAGTCCATCGCGGGAATACGAGATCTATGCCCCAGACATGCAGGAGATTTACATCTTTAACCGCTTTGGCCAGCACGTGGCTACCAGGAATATTTTGACGGGTGAGACGACATACTCGTTCACGTATAATGTGAACACATCGAACGGCAAGCTGTCCACCGTCACAGATGCCGCAGGCAACAAAGTATTCCTTCTGCGGGACTACACCTCTCAGGTTAACTCGATTGAGAACACGAAAGGACAGAAGTGTCGCCTGCGCATGACGCGTATGAAGATGCTCCACGAACTGAGCACTCCGGACAACTATAACGTAACATTCGAGTACCACGGTCCCACGGGACTGCTGAAGACTAAGCTGGACTCGACTGGCAGGTCCTACGTGTACAACTACGATGAGTTTGGACGCCTCACATCTGCTGTGACACCAACTGGACGCGTTATCGACTTGACATTCGATTTGAGCGTAAAGGGTGCCCAGGTTAAAGTTTCCGAGAATTCCCAAAAAGAGATCTCAATGCTCATCCAAGGATCAACAGTCATCGTCAAGAACAGCGAGGCTGAGTCAAGGACCACCATCGAAATGGACGGAAGCACCACAAGCCTCACTCCATGGGGCCACACTGTCCAAATGGAAGTTATTCCCTACGCCATTCTCGCAGAGATCAACCCTCTAATTGGTGAGAGTTACCCGGTGCCAGCGAAGCAGAGAACAGAGATTGCTGGAGACCTGGCGAACAGATTCGAGTGGAGATACTTCGTGCGACGTCTGCAGACAGGCAAAGGCGGTAAGGGCCAGCGCCCGGTGACACAGGTCGGACGCAAGTTACGAGTGAATGGAGACAACGTTCTGACCTTGGAATACGATAGAGACACCTCCTCAGTGGTGGTGTTCGTTGACGACAAACAGGAGCTTCTCAACGTTACGTACGATCGCACCGCCAGGCCAGTGTCATTCAAACCTCAGTCTGGCGACTACGCCGATGTGGATCTCGAGTACGATCGTTTTGGAAGATTGGTTTCATGGAAGTGGGGAGACCTTCAAGAGGCTTACACATTCGATCGCAATGGCCGGCTCAACGAAATCAAGTACGGCGACGGTTCTTCCATGGTGTACGCCTTCAAAGACATGTACGGCAGTCTGCCACTGAAGGTGACTACCCCCAGACGATCGGATTACCTTTTGCAATATGACGACGCCGGAGCTCTGCAATCGCTGACCACTCCACGAGGTCACATTCACGCGTTCTCTCTGCAGACATCGCTTGGCTTCTTCAAGTACCAGTACTTCTCGCCCATCAACAGGCACCCCTTCGAGATTTTGTACAATGACGAGGGACAGATCTTGGCCAAGATTCATCCACACCAGTCAGGAAAGGTTGCATTCGTGCACGACTTTGCTGGACGGCTTGAAACCATCCTGGCTGGACTCTCATCAACTCATTACACCTACCAGGAGACAACATCACTGATCAAGAGCGTCGAGGTACAGGAACCTGGATTTGAGCTCCGCAGGGAATTCAAGTACCACGCGGGCATCTTAAAGGACGAGAAACTCAAGTTTGGTTCGAAGAACTCCCTAGCCTCGGCTCACTACAAGTACTCTTATGACGGCAATGCACGCCTCAGCGGAATTGAGATGAGCATAGATGACAAAGACTTACCTATGACTCGCTACAAGTACAGTCAGAACTTGGGACAACTGGAAGTCGTCCAGGATCTGAAGATAACGAGAAACGCCTTCAACAGGACAGTGATTCAAGACTCAGCCAAGCAGTTCTTTACAATCACCGACTTCGACCAGCATGGACGGGTGAAGAGCGTCCTGATCAACATCAAGTCCTTTGACGTATTCCGTCTCGAGCTGGACTACGACCTGCGCAACAGGATCAAGTCACAGAAGACCACCTTCGGACGGTCGACGTCCTTCGACAAGATCAACTACAACGCCGATGGACACGTTATTGAGGTTATGGGCACAAACAACTGGAAATTCCTGTATGACGAGAATGGCAACACCGTCGGGGTGGTTGACCAGGGAGAGAAGACGAACCTGGGCTACGACATCGGAGACCGTGTTATACAAGTGGGCGATGTGGAGTTCAACAACTACGATGCCCGGGGCTATGTCGTACGGCGAGGTGAGCAGAAGTATCGCTACAACAACCGCGGACAGCTAATCCACGCTTTCGAAAGAGACCGCTTCCAGACTTGGTACTACTACGACGATCGCGGTCGCCTCGTGGCATGGCACGACAGCAAGGGCAACGTAACACAGTACTTCTATGCGAATCCAAAGACACCAACCCTCTTGACCCACATGCACTTCCCGAAACTAGGCAAGACCCTTAAGTTCTTCTACGACGACCGGGACATGTTGGTGGCCATTGAGAATGCAGAGCAACGATTCTACGTGGCCACAGATCAGAATGGCAGCCCACTGGCGTTCTTCGATATAAACGGACAGATAGTTAAGGAGGTGAAGCGCACCCCATTCGGACGAATCATCAAGGATACAAACCCCGAATTCTTCGTCCCCGTCGACTTCCACGGCGGTCTACTGGATCCGAACACAAAACTCATCTACACCGAGGGTCGCCATTACGACACTACTGTCGGACAGTGGATGACACCGAAGTGGGAAACCCTCGCAACGGAAATGAGTCTTCCAACGGACGTCTTCATCTATCGATTCCACAACAACGACCCCATCAACCCGAACGTGCCAATGCGGTACATGATCGACCTCGAATCCTGGCTCCAGCTCTTCGGCTATGACCTGGCGAAGATGCAGAGCAGCAAGTACACAAAGGAAGCGCACTACATACCACAAGCCTCCATCAAGTCGCAATCGCTCGCTCCAGACTTCAGTGTGATCTCTGGGCTTGAGTGCATTGTGCAGAAGATCGACGAGAAATTCAGCACATTCGACTTCGTTCCAAAGCCACTCCTCAAAATGGAACCCAAGACACGAAACCTACTTCCAAGAGTCTCATACCGACGGGGTGTTTTCGGCGAGGGCGTTCTGCTCTCGCGCATATCCGGCCGGGCGATGGTCAGCGTTGTCGACGGCAGCAACAGCGTCGTCCAAGACGTTGTCTCGTCGGTGTTCAACAACTCGTTCTTCCTGGACTTGCACTTCAGCATCCACGATCAAGATGTCTTCTATTTCGTAAAAGACAACGCCTTGAAACTGCGCGACGACAAGGAGGAACTCCAGCGCCTCGGCGGGATGTTCAACATCTCCGCCCACGACAGCACAGAACACGGTCCCTCGGCCAAGGAGCTACGTCTTCACGGCCCTGACGCTGTAGTGATGATCAAGTATGGAGTCGATCCCGAACAGGAGCGACACCGAATCTTGAAGCACGCACACAAGAGGGCCGTCGAGAGGGCATGGGAGCTGGAGAAACAGCTGGTGGCCGCAGGCTTTCAGGGACGCGGAGACTGGACAGAGGAGGAGAAGGAGGAGCTCGTCTCGCATGGGGACGTTGACGGTTGGATTGGCATCGACATTCACAGTATTCACAAGTATCCCCAACTGGCCGACGATCCCGGCAACGTGGCGTTTCAGCGCGATGCCAAGCGGAAGCGCAGAAAAACTAACAGCGGCGGCCACCGAATGAAGCAGCGAAGAACAACAGGAACGTCGTGAGACGGCGATTACTACTACTAAGGCGAGGGAAAAAACACTACGCTGAATTATAAATAAATATAATTAAATTAGATGCCTACGCGGTGCCATCCTGGGGGATGGGCATAGCGCTGGCAATAGTTTTGTATAAAGTGAAAAAGTATAGTAGTGTCAGTTTTAGGTTATCCTCTCTTTCTCTCTCTCTCTCTCTGTCTATCGCTCTTATTCTTTGTAATATATGAGGTACTCTTCTCACTTTGTTTTCTATATACATATGATTTTGAGGTTTTGTTTAGATTTTTTAAATGTTTCATTTTTAAATAAATTTAAAATGAGAAAAACAAAAAACAAAAAATTGCAAAAGAAAAAAAAACTGAATGAAAAATTTACAAATTGTGATATATTTCTATACAAGAGCACGAGATGATGTTATTATATTTCAGAATAAATGTTTTTTATAAGTTCAATGTTTACGATTTTTTTTAAATATGATTACTTTGTTTTTGTTTTCATAGTAGGAACTAAATAAACTTTCACACTCACTCCTGGATGAAGCAAAAATAAGAAAACGAAACAAAAAAAAAATCACAAAACATGCATAAATTATATCAACAAACAAGCAGAGCAAACAATAAGCCATGTGTAAATTTAGTTATTAAATAAAAAAATAAATAAATGAAACCTAAAAAAAACAAAAAAAAAGCAAGCCATCACATAATTATGTACTGTAATAAAATATTTAAATAATGCATAAAGTAAAACAATGAGAAAAAAATGGTAATAAAAATGTAGTAACTATGTTAAACAACAACAAAAAAAATAATTAATTAGTTGTAAGAGTAAGACATGAAAACGAGAAGAAAAGAGCATTAAAACTCTATTAACAATATTATAATTGAATATCTAGTGTTGCCAGTTATAAGGGGAATAATGAAGAAAAAAAATGGAGAAATTTTGTAAAATATATTTTCCTAGCTTCTAAGAAAAACAATAAAACAAGAAAAAAAAGGATGAAAAAAAACTAAATAAACTTGTAGTGTATAGGTATTGTGTTAGTAATTTTATTTAAAAATGAGAAGATAAATAAAAAATTGAATAATCAATTTGAGTGGATGGGCGAAAAGAGAAATGATCAGAATTGCAGAAATTTTGTAGCCATAAATTAAAATGAAAAATACAATGACTGATTTGAAGAACATTGAAATCAATTTCTGATTTGTGTATGTCTTTGAAGAATAAACGCGAGTGTATCTCACACCGAACATAAAACTCAGAAAATAATAAGAGATTAAAAAGCAACTAAATTATAAGCAGAAAGAAACAAAAACAAGTAAAAATATAATGTATACACATAAAATGGAAGCTCTATGAAAAGGTAACGAAAACAACAACTTGCTAAATAAAACAAAAATACACAAAAAAAAAACTAAATCTGTTTTTATTAGACGAGGTGAAGTAGGAAGGTCAATGTGAAGAATTGTTTCAATGCCTTAGTACTGAGTTGAGTTTTAATTGTGAATTTATTGCCTATCATTTGAGATTTTGAGGTCCAAGGCCACCACAGATTTCGACGGCAAGGAAAGCTTATCATTTAAAAACCATTTAAGATGACTTTTCAGGAAGAGAAGCATGCGTAAGGACTTAGATTCCTGTACGGAAAAAAACGTATGGCCTAACAATATAAGTCTTGTGAACTCTTAGATCACTTTGTAGAGGGATTGAACCTCTTGAATGGGTGGACTCAGGATGTACATACAATCTGAGTAAGTTCGTTGACTTAAGCCAGCACGAAGATTTTAGGGAAAACTTCTCAGCTACGTTCTGTAGATACTCTCATCAGTTGAAAGGGGCTGATTTTGTTGAATAGCATGAAAGTAAGAATCGTATGAGCTTCTGTCCTAAGCTTCCAATAAATATTTCTTTCCCCTCAGTTCAGCGGGAGAAAACACGTAAGGGGTTTGAAAGTGCGCTTCTTTTCCCATAAACTGTTTTGCGAACAAAATCTCTCCACTTCTAGTCGTGTGCCTCAAGGAGTCCTAATTGTTTGTATTTACAAGGAATCAGTCATAATATCTGTGACGGGTTTGAAAGGAGAACATTTTGCGCTTTTTGAGGCCTCTTTTTGTCCTTAAATCGACATCGAACTTGACTAGCAAGCAACTTGAAAGATCCCGTTCCCTGCTTCCATTGATCAGACGCAAATCGTGTTGAATTCTCAATCTTTTGGCCTTATTAAAGATTTCAGAGAAAGTTATCTACCCAAAACCAATAAGGTGAATAAATAATGGCGAACATTTTTGCCGATGGATTTGACGGACCATGAAGAGATAGAACCAAATGACAACCGAGTTATTGCACCGCTTCCTACTACGAAAATTTCTGTGCACCGCTTCCTATTCGGAAAATTTCTGTGCACACTGTTTCCAGTCATGTGTCAGCTATCACTTGATCTCTAAACAGGAGGTCTGAATTCAAAGATCCTCTTTACAAAGTTTTGTTGTTCGTAAGCGCGATCGATTCACTATACTTTAAGATTCCTAGGTTCCTTGACATCCGGACTATGTCTATACATCTATGGACTATTCATCTTGACAAAATGTGCAGTTTCAGTTTATCAATACTAATATGTTACAGCGAAATCTTAACAGTCTCTTATTTCTAGAAATCGCGTGTCTTCTTCTATATCCGCCTTCGTTACAGACAGTGCCATATATTTGATGTCGAGGTTTTCTTTGAAAGTTACCAAGAATCTGCTTCTGATTAGTCTCTCGTATCGAGTCTAACGTTTAAAAAGCGCAGTCCGTACCGATTCAACACACTCTGTGTTCGAAATTTCACCCAAATGCGTTCAAGAAAACGACTTTAATGACAATGTCCGACTATGCTCGAAAATCACTTCCTACTTGTCTACTTACATTTTGCACACAACATACTACACATAAAATTATATATCTTCTATGGCTGTAACAGGGTAAGAAATTAAACACAGTAGCAAACACTTTCACATAACAATCCAAACTGGAATGCAGGAATACCACAATGAGAGAAAGTTTATGGCATCCATAATGCTTACAATATATAACTCGACAGATACACACACCTCAAAACAAATACCATAATCAAATAGAAGTTCATGCCTACATCTAAGAAAAAACAAAATAAATAAAACCCAAATCATTAAAGCAATAAGTACACTTTAATTTGTCTCACATAAATAAGAGAGTAACGCTTGTATCGATTGCAGTAAAACAAAACTAAACTCATTCACATAAAGTTTCACAGTGTAACAGTGGCTTAATCAATTGTGTTGATATACATATGTATCTAAACGAAATAAAGACACCTTAGCAGAATAACTAACGAATGAATTTGAAGATAATAAGAAGACACAACAAGTGAAATATATCTGATTACCTAAACGAAACGCTGTATAAAATCTAAACAACCCTATGTATAATGTATTTAAGGTCTCGTAGGATTAAGCTCTAACCGTAAGCACTTAGATATTAAAATCATTAACTATAAAATAATTTAAATTGTGTTTTCCATTCAATGTTTTCGTTTCCTTGTTTGTCCCCTTGTTTTTGAGAATTGTTCTACGCAACAATATTGTTAGCAGTATTGACTACATGGTGAAGTAAAATTAATCATTAAACTGAAAGAAGAGAATCTGAATAATCGAAATTCGTAGCAAACAGTACAGTCGGCGGGTATGCGAAAATGAAGAAAATACACATGAGAGATCATGATAAACGTAATGGGATAAGATATTTGTATTTGTATAGAAACAAAGGAAAAATAAAATTGAATAAAAAAACATGAAATAAAATGGGTGTGTTTTTCTGAAGGATGTTCATTTGTGACGCACGATTAAAACCGATTGGCTGATAGGGAACAACTGCAGGTTCATGTAAGGTGGTGTTTATTTTCTTTTTCAAAAATCATTTTCTGTGACTATATGCATTTAGGAGCGACTATTTGGGACGAGATGTCGGTCACCGTGGAGTAGTGGGTAAATGCGTCCACCCACACGCAGAAGGTCTAGGTTCGATTCCTGGACGGGACACCTTCAAGTTGCTGACAACACTCAAAGAGTATCAATTGTCTATGAAAGCTTCTCAAATTTTGCCGTGGGGAGTCGGCGAAAAACTGTAGGTCCCTTCTACCCGTGAGAGAACAGAAGCACACACAACTCGAGTTGTGTAGAAGCTATGCCCTGGTCCCTTGTTGGCTGTAGTGGCACAATGTGACCACAATGTGAGATGCAGTGCCACAAGATGATTGGTGACGAGAATTTACTATTATCTTCCGTCTTTAAAGTTGTTTTTGATTCGTGGTTACATTAGAAAAAACGTCTAAGCCTTGGTGCTCCTAGTCCAAATAGAGCGTATTAAAGACAGACAGACAGCCCGAAGTGTTTTTCAATCGAAGCAATAAGGAAAACGCAACAGAAAGCATCCGCATTTAAGATGGCGCGCACAAGTGGAGAATTACTTCAATTAACTGAGTGTGCGAAATCGGAGGCACACAGAGAAGAGACAAGAGAACGTACCGGCTGGGATGGGCTGGGTTTTAATAGACTAGCCTTGCTGGTAGCTCATGTGAAAGGCTTCTACAGGTTCATATGTAAAAAAAGTGTAGTGTACAAATTTGCAATGCGACAAAATGGCGGCCAACGTGAACGCGTTTGGATTGGTTTTGAACTTCTTCCCTGATGAAGATGAACTATTCATTATCGATTCCTTTTAGGAAATAATGCAAACTGCTGTAATGTTTCCAACGCTTCTGTTAGTTCGAACAAAACTTGCTTTAGGTATACGAAGGGAGAAAAAAGTGATTTAGATAAGTAAGAGAAACGTTGGTTGTGGTTGTGTTTTCACCCCTTATCACCCTGTCGGTGCTAAAAATTGAAGTGAGTATCATTATATGGCGCATTCTTTGCGGTATTTTTATTTAGGTGGGATAGACTGAGTCATCAGAGTATCACAACACTAAACACAGAGGTGAAGAAATAAAACTGAAGTGTACTTTTACAAAATCCGCTTCTTTCGGGTGTATTGACGTTTGTAAAGCGAGAAAGGCTAACATCTGATCACAGTGGCTCGCATTCATAGATAATTCAAATCAAGAGAGAGCAAGAAAGGA
Source organism: Eristalinus sepulchralis (assembly GCA_944738645.1). Classification (NCBI taxonomy): domain Eukaryota; kingdom Metazoa; phylum Arthropoda; class Insecta; order Diptera; family Syrphidae; genus Eristalinus; species Eristalinus sepulchralis. The sequence continues at coordinate 1,835,998 of OX122885.1, read as the reverse complement.
ATAAGCGACTCATGGGGAGAAGTACAAATGCCTCTCCTTTGAGTGAGGACTTTGGATGTATCATGAGAATCTGGACACTGCTGCTAATATCCATATGTTAAAATAGTTTGGAATAGTAAAGGCTTCATCCTTTTATAGGACTTCATACAATGAAACAAAACATACTTGTAGTTTTTTTTGTTTGATTTTTATTTATTAAAATATAAACAATGCTAGTATTTTGTTTTGTGTTTTTTCTCGAGGTTAAACAAAATATAAACATATGTATATACTATTAATGAAAGCATAAGAATGCATATATATACGTATTATGTATGTCACTCCATATTGAATCGTTGACAATGAAAGATCAGTGGGCGTATGTGTTGTGTGTACTGCAGAATGTGTATACAACTTCATTTTGTCCTGATTTACTCAGATTTTGTACATAACGTTCACTTGCTTGCTTGTATTTATTTCATCCCTATTTACATTTTTTGTTTTTGTCTCATTGTTTGCTCTATAAATAAGCCAGTGGCTCTCAATAATTGTTAAATAAATAATTATATCTGATAACAAAACAAGATAAAAATAAAAATTATTTCTTTTTGCATCTTATCCCCGACGTTTCCTCTCAGTGGTTTGTGCTGTTTTCGGGGGTGTAAGGCTGTTTGTGTGCTGAATATCGGAATGTGTTGTAACAGTGCTAGTAGTGTGTAGTGTTGCTCAAACTTCTCACGACTTGGGTACATAGCCTAACGCAAACCAGTCTATCAGCTCCTGACGCAAATCGTATTTACTCAAATCAATTTGCACACCGCCGAGGAGCTCGTTTTCCTGTAGCGTGTCGTGCGACCAAACTGTGACGTGCAGTAGACGATTTTGAATATGCTCCAGAGGCATACGATACTCCAACTGTGAAAACAGAAAACTGGGTTATGAAGGGGAGTGAGCTGAGTGAAGTAGGGACTCTTACTGTTTCCATGAAGCTGGGGACACATGTTTTTCGAATGACTTTTGTTTTTCTCTTTGTGATCTTTGTTTGATCAGGTTTCAGATAACACTTGACATACGTGTTTGGCTCTTGTCCACCTTGGAGTGTAGGCAAACCTTTTGCATGGTGAATCTGAAAGGGGTGAAAATGATTTCATGGCTGGCTGAGGGTGTCTTCTTGTAACTTACCATAACGGTGAGAGCTCCACGACGATACTGCAATGAGATCTTTATAGCGCCATCATTGTTTGAGTTTCGCTGAATTGGTTTTATTTCTATGGGAATTTGGAAAAAATTGATATCAGAATGAGCAGGACGTGTGTAGGATTTCTGGATTACCTTTGACCTTCGAAACTTCAATGTTTGCCTCCTGTTGATCCCGAAGCAGTGGATGGAAGAATGTGTACACCAAATCCGAATGAGCAATTTCGTCAGCTGACTTAAACAGCGATATTAGGAATCTTCGAATTTCCGGCAATCGCCTCTCTGCAACCGACTTCACATTGGACCGGCCAACGTGTATTCCACTTGGTAAACTGCGAAAAATAAAAGCACACCTCCATTGGTAAGAATTCTCATTAAATTTGAGTAAATAAACACCACCACGAACCGCAGCAATTGTTTGCCATAACACTTTGCCCTGATTCAATATTTGCCGTCAGAGTAAAGCACATAAGCTGAGGTGCAGAATTTAAGCTAGAATTTGTTGACAACACTGACAGAATGTGAATGTACGTACGTATGCAGATAACGATTATCACTCCAAGCACTCATATATTTTTTTATCTTCCTCACGATTATGTCGTTTGTTTACAATTTTGGGCTAGCAAACTCCATTGCTTAGGAAGTCTGAAGAATGATAAATCTTGATTTTCTTTTCGTTGCCGTCAGTAATTAAGTGATCACTCAAGAAAAATAGAATTGAACGAACCGAACCTCACAGACGAACGCGAAGCATATGAACAAATATTCCCAATCCCACCACCTTGATAGAAAACCCAAAAGCTTTTGTGTTCATATCTATTTTTAATTGATAATGATGATAAGCTTTCAATATCGTTATCGGGGACATGCGAGAGAAAAAAAAATCCCGCGCACACAAATGAATACCCGCAATCAGAGAGACGACAGCGACACAGCGAAAACGTCGCATCGAATTGAAATGAAGAAGTTCTGAAGGTGGTCTTAACTCATATCTAGTCGTGGAATGTGCTTTACCTTCCGCCTTCTACGGTTAATATAAAAAAAATCATTCCTTCAAGTAAAATGGTCAAGCTCGGGACAATTCCAAATCACTTCGATGCAGGTGAGCCCTGACAGCTTATCTCCGATGAAGATTTTAGTGAAATTCCTTTGAATTCCCAGGACAAAACTACATCGTATCTCTAACGTCACTTGGAGTAGTGCTATGCCTGGTCGTAGTAGTGTTGGGCATAAAATTTCGTTGGTTTAAGCAGCGTCTGAATTTTGAACCTGTTCCAACTGGTGCCAGTGGATCCGGTGATAGTGGAGTAGTTTTAAAGAGAGCATCACGCAGCTCACAGGAACAAGTAAGTAAATCCAACAAAATTTCCCTGCTGAAGGGAAGCCATCACTTGATGGCTCGCAGGTTTGGCCTAATCAATTTATGTATTCTCACACCGATAACGTTTAACGACATTTACGATAGTATATTTAATTAAAAACAATTGTTGGCGGTAGAGATAAGAGAACACAAGCAAGAGATTTTGTGACCGCAGTCAAGAGTTATTCTCAAGCCGATTTGTTTTCCTTCGTGTTTTTGTTTGATTTTGCAGTTCTGTGAGCCGGTCGTGGTGCAAGGGGTTTTCCGGAAGAAATTAGACGAAGATGTAATTATTGAGAGGCCGAAGACGTTGCCACGTAAGTGAACAAGCAATCAAAACAATCAAACCGATCAGTATCTTCATTGCAGCGATTAGAATTCGAAAGGCATCACGAGGGGCACCATCATTTGGTCCTCCGAAGCGAAATGAAACACCGGTTGTACCTGTGGAAGAACCGGTGGTTGTTCCTCCTCCTCCGCCACCATTGCCATCATCTTCATCGATAGTTTCATTGCCTCAAAATGGATCCACTGGATCTTTTATGAAATCGCGAATGAGATCTGAACCCAAGGATGAGGGGAAGGTAACCTTTCACGATGCAACAGAAATCATAACAAACGGTAACGTGGAAGAAACATATGAAGAACTTAAAACTGCAGAAGATCAGAGCACCATAGACTACAGCCAAAGAAGACCAACAGGTTACGTTAGAGCGAGCGAAGAAATGATGGAAGAACTCAGAAAATTGGAAAGGGAGCCACCCGAAGCTCAACCACGAACAACGACTTTGGAACGGCAGCGCGAAACTTTCAAGAAACACACCAGCAAATCGGCTAAGATAACTATGGAACCACTCAAGGGTGGTGACGATCAAATTGAGGACGGACAGATGGGTCAACGCCGTCTGACTGGGTTTTTCCCTCAATCCAGTGATGAGAGGGAAGATATGGAAGAACTTGTTCAGCACGACTCCGAAAGAAAAGTGCACAGCAGAGTTGCATTTCAACTGGACGACAATGATGATGAAGATAAGGACGACGAAAGCGAAGAGTCAAATATGCCCTCACCACCTGTTTTGCTGAGTACACAGCTTTCGACAGAAGAAGAACGAAACTCTTCAGACAGCTGGTCAGCAATACAAAGGCATCGGAATCTAGCGCAAGAAATAAGCGAACAACACGAAGCTATGCAGAATAGACGGCGAGAGAATGCTGAATCTGCTGCAAATGGTCCTGTGCCAGAATTTCGAAATCCTTTAGCCGGACAATACCAACCGCAACAACAAAAGCAACAGCCGAAACCAAGAACAATGCGTGACATGAAGAGAAACAATGCCAGGAACGATCTTTTGCTAGACAACGATAGGAGCGACTTCGAAGCCTAGTGAAAGCCAATGTTGATTTATTTTGTGTTCACAGTTAATAGCCGCAATAAATGTGTTTTCATGCTCAAGTGGAATTCATTGCGTTCGCTCGATTAAAGTGTCAAGTGACTGATTCATTTAGATTATAGACTGACTCATACAACCTGTACATACCTGTGTAATTTGGCCAGTGGAAAATGCAGACACAACTTCTGATGAAACTCCGTGAACTCCTTGTACGATCTGAATAAGTGTGTGTGATCTGTTTGGTTGTGTCTGGTCACGCGCAAGATATATGTGTAGTATTTTTCCATGTCGTAATGCTTCTGACAACGCACCACCATAACCGACTTCAAGCGCCCGTCTTGCTGCATTCTGAAAGCAAACCAAACATTCTCTTAAAACGAGAAACACTCGTTAGTTTAGCGTCACTTACGTGTACTTTCTTGGAACAAACGAGAGCAGTTCCCCACTTCCTTCGTCATTTGAGAATCTAAGCTGAGATAAATTGTGCAGGAAAAAGTTGAACTGAGTGAACCAACTTTTCAGGGAAAATTGAATCATTTTCGCAAACGATGCCGCGGCCTCTGGGTTCGACTGCGACGGCAGAAGGGCTCTCCGCACGTAGGAAACAGCGTCGGCTGTTACACCAGGTATGCCAGCGGTTGCCATGAGGGCGAGCATGTGCAGAATGAGATCACCGTGTTTTCGAATGATGTTGAAAGCGCGGCAGCAGAGGTCCACAAAGTAATGAAAGTCCGTGGAGGGTTTGTCTCCGCCGTTTATCACGTAGGCCATGTCTGAGGTGAGTACGAAGGGGGTGCGATCACGTTTGAAGTTGCCAAACATCTGAGCATCACCTAGGAACTTGCCAAAGTCGATGTGGAACAAGTGGCCTGATGTCTTTAGCATTATGTTGTCGTTGTGACGGTCGCAGATGCCCAGAACGTATGTGGCGACACTGTAGCCGGCACAAGACACTGCAATGGAACCTACGTTAGGCAATTCATGAAGGGATTAGTTTTAAGGAATCTACCTGTAAAGTTCTTCACAGCTCTGGCGTACTCCAATTGACTTGGATTCTGCTTGGCCAGCCACTCCGCGATGGGACGATCCTTGAACGAGCCAGTTAGCCCGTACTCCACTTGAATCTTGCGCAGAGTCTCCGCATCTGACACCATTTCGATCATACCTTTCTTATACCCCGTGGGCACGCAGTTAAACGTGACCATCTTGAGATCCAAGCCATCCGCTAGCCACAGCTTGTTCATCACACGAACGAGTTGAATTGTCAGCATGTCTTGTTGCAAGTCATCTCCAGACTAAACCATAAAAGACGCATTTACTAATTTGCCTAGAACAATGCACTTGATCAGAAGTACCTTGAAGATGGCTGGTAGAACCTCTCGATCTGGTCCAATGTAGGATATCTTCAACGGCAGAGTATTTGAATTGAAATAACTACAGGATCTGACGTTCACACCAGTAACTTCCAATCCCGGGCCCAGCGGAAGCGATGTGGGCTTGTCAACCAACGCTTGATGCACACTATCCATTCCCTGACACAGGGTCTTCTGCCTCAGCGATTCCTTTGACACCTTAACTGCTTGTGCGATTTCGGCGAGATTCTATGAAAAAAACATCAAAAGTTAAAACACTCCAAATCAAATCATTTCCCATTAGGAGGTACCTTGCACATCATGTTTTGGCTCAAAAATCTTGCCAACAGCTTTTCTCCACAAATGGCTAGCAAAGCCCTCAGCATCATCTTATTCCGGCGATGGTAGCGGGCTTGAGTGATTAGAGATTCATCGTACTCCGTGCTAGAAGCGTCGATGGTATTTTGCGGAGCATCACCAGGCAGACTGTGCACCAGCAGCCAATACATATGATGAGCGATGCGAGGAGATTCAAGGCACTTGCACAGAAGAAACCGAGCCATAGCTGAAGCTTCGTATGTGTCATGCTTCAGTGCTTGCAACAGCTGTGGCAAGGAATCCACAAGTTGGTCGTTGGGCAGTCTAGAAATCCATTCGACTGCTTTTGCTCGAACCTGTGCGTCTGGGTAGCGTGGCAGAAGCAGTTCCAGTGCCTGGAGTGGTGTTAGTTGAGACCATGACCGAAGCAGGGAATGCAAATCAATTAAACTGGCATAATCCCAGCTGTGGGCGGCATGCAAGACTTTTGGCAGGGCATATGGGAACTTCTGCAAATAGTGGCGCTTTTCCCAGAAAACCTCCCGCTGTTCTAGTGCACCAGCATATCCCTGTTCTGCTGTATCCAGGAGTTCCTGCTGTAAGTTCAAGTCCAAGGAGTTGAAATCATATCTCGGTGCCTGGGGAGGGTTTTCCAGTGGCTCTGGGAACACAATTCGTCCTCCATAAGGCGGTATTTCAATGCTCAGTACTGGGCACAGGTCTGACTGAGGATGACAACCTCTCGCTGGTGCTGGTCCCAAAAACTTATCGGTAGTTGGTGGCCACATTGAGAGTAAGTAGGAGCCACAAGCCATTTCCCGCTTGTAATCGAAGAGCTGAAGAGCACCCCACCCCAGCTCGGTGGTAATTTGTTTTTTCTCTCCGTTTTGATCGTTTGATTGCTCATTTTCCGCCGCCTGTGTGCCGTACAGGACAAAAATCAAACGCGACTCTCTGGGCAAAGTGCAGATCGGACTTTTATCAAATGTGATCCATGACTCGAACCTGAGTCGTGGAAAGAGGCCTCCGCTTGTGTCGTTGGAACACTTAATGACCAATGGTTCGGATATGAACCTTGTCCCGTAGTTGATGTGAACTCCCAAGGAGTAATCGTCAAACTTCCAGTTGGGTGGTGGTCGGTGCAGACAGCTAATACTTACAATCACTGGCTTTAAGACACAAGAAATCGGGATGGGAGCTGAAAGTTGAGAGGATATAAATATAGGAAGGATCTCAATTGCTACTGAGTGACTTACTTGTCGTGTAGTCTATTGATTTAACACAGAAATCGACACGAAAGGCGTTTGAGTAGACCTCAATCAGCTCCTGAACGGCATCACGGATCTGATTACACTTCGATTTGATCTGTTCCAGCGTTGATTTAGGACGCAAGATGACTTCCGCGTAGTCTCCGCGATCATAGCCGATCTCAGGGTTCACTCCATACGATGTATACGTCACTTGGCCATCGTCGCATATCTTTTTTAAGTCATTGATGCAATTGGCTATCTCCACTGTGTCAATGGAACCCAGGAGAGCGCAGATTGCCTTGACTCCCTGCACCACGCCAGAGCAGGAGAGAATCGATCGGGAACTGGAGTCACCAGCGGAACTCTCTAGCTTATCTATCTCAGTTTCGAGGGTTTCTAAAATCAGAGGTTAGTTTGTGGGGTCTCGAGTGAGGTAAGGTGTGGTAAAGCTTACCAATCAATATCATCATGCTGTCATACGTGATTGTGGTTGCCGTCTCATTGGGGAGGATCTCCTCAGGACGCAACTCATCGTCCCTTGCATCGTCTCTTTGCGTACGACCGATCACCATCATGTTTGCATCTGATTTCATGCAAAGTCCCAACTGGACATCCTTTTCCAGTTTTAAACTGTCATGCACACACTCCAATTGACTCAGTTTCGACGTCGGCGAGAGCCACTCTGACACTCCAATGGGTTTTGCGGCAAAATCATCCGGCGTTCCTCGTATTTGGCCTTCTAATGCGCAGAATGCATGTCCAATCACCAGTTCGACAGGGGAGTTTACTGAAAGATGGGTTAAGTAATACTCTTTTGTGTGAGGCAATCGTCGCTGAACTTACTGTCGCAGGTGAAAACAATCGGCGAGCCATATCCCTCGATTAATCCCTTCTGTGTCGCCTCGCTGTCTCTATACAATCCATCTAGGGCTGGATGAACAAGGATTTTAATACTCTGCTCCAGTGGGTAGTAGTAGTTGAACTCCGAGGCAACTATATGCCCCACGTTAGTCTCGGGATTATCGTAGCGATACTTGGAACGAAGCTCCTTAACCATGTAGTAAAATTCAAGCAATTCTGGATCGTGCGCCTTCGAGTCCGTCACCATCTCGTACAAACGTGTGAAATTTTTTCTGCGATCCAGCACTACACTCTCTAGATTCTGAACACCAAGTTCAGAAGCTCTGTTGTTTCTAGGCGGCAGCGGTGGTGGTGGTGACGTTACTCCCGAAGAAGTGGAAGGCACATCCTTTCCCGTTGTGTACTCCGATCGCCATCCAATTGAGGCAACTGCAAAGGAAATTGATTTCGAATACTATTCAACAGGCAAAGTCTGTTCTACTCACCATTTGGGCTCACAGGAGTCCGATCTAATTTGTTGACTGCTTCATACACAGGATCCGAGTACTGAGTTCCTTCGCTGTACAGGTAATCGAATGGATCGTATTCCGCGTAGTAGGATGTGCAATCAGAAGCATTGTCGCTACCTGCAAAAATCGACAGCATGTTCGTTCGAAGTCAAACGCAAATAATACATAAGCAACAGAAAAAAATCGCGAATGCCCGAGAAACCCAATCAAATATATCGTAAAAATTCGCTTGATTATTTTTAGCTGCATATTAATTATAGCAACGTGGTGCGAGAACAGACTTAGGAAACACAAACAAATCAACATCACAGCTGTGAATTCATATGGACGAAGTGACACAAAACGACTCTCGACAGTTCGTGTGATTGAGAGCGTGGGCGCAATGGCACGGATTAACTTCAGCGATTTGGGACACAACAAACGACTTAGACAGAGAAAACAGACGTGATAGAAGTTCTTCATCTGCACACACACCGCACTGGTGGAGGATGCGAGAGAGCTGTTGTGATTGCCGAAAGTACCCGACTGTGAAAATTGCACTAAACTTAATTGTGCTCGCGCTCGTAATATCATGAGTACGTGAATATGTGTCATTCCAATTTATTATGGGACTGGAACTATGTGACTAAAGAGCATAATAACATCAGTTTCTCAGACTCCGATGCGTCTTTCAACTCTGTGAGCGGAACGAATGACGAATGTTCTGGCCATGAGAATGCAGGTCACGTGCGAGTTACGTATGCAAACTACTAGCTACCAAACACACCCGCCTGTGTGCATAATCAGTGAAGTGCTGATGCTACGCAGAACGTTGAGTCAAGGGAAAATTATATTACAGAACATGGGTAAACACTGCATTCCCCCTACTGAAATCAGGAGGACGCATGAATTCAATGAATTGTCTTATGCCTCTACATAGATTGCCTAAACATCGCACTACATGCTACTACAACAATCCAAGGCCACATCGCATTTGTGTCCGAAAAGAACAAAGAAAAAACAAATTGACTTTAAGAAGATTGTGTTAAATGTATATTTTATTTCTTTCTTAGTTTGGTTACAAAAAATCGATACAGAGAACATTACGAATGCAAAACCACACGTGTTTATGTTGTAAACCGATCATAGATCTCATCTATGTACATATACATATCTGTAGATATGTATGTATCTTCTCCAAAGGCACGATTACTGTAGTAGCAGTAGAGCAACATAATATATTCATTATTTTTTCCATACTGGAAGAGAGAAAGAGAGATAGAGAGACAAATTCCGGGATTTAACCGTTTAGCTTTCATTTGGAATGTGCAACTATAATATTTTTTTTTTGTTTACTGAAAGACACAGAGTTGTGAGGGGGCGGTGGAGGATTGAGGAAGAAACACAATCGGGAAAACTGATCTCTCTTTGAAGGAAATGAAAATGAGAATGCGAAACGGTTCTTCTTGGACAGACTAACTCCTGCATGTGATTCGGTGATGTACGAAATTAGTTTGAAAACTTACCATAATCCTCGCTGAGGAGCGGATCGAATGCTTCCAGCACGCTCACTCTGGATCTAAAATAGAAAGTAAGAGGAAAGTTCAATCACATCCAAAACAAGGCAATTTTTTACTCACGGATCATCCTGACTCAAATCAATCAAATCATCCCCAAGGGACTTCTTCGGACGTCGATTGATACCATTGCTGGAACTGCTCCTGACGGACGAGGCAGCAGCAATGGAGGAGACCCCGGAGAGGGACTGGGATTTTGTCATCGGAAGCATGGTGTTTGGCTGGCTTTGTAGAACTAACGCACTACTCGGGTTTGACACATTCTGAATTGGGATCTCCGGGACAGCTGATGTTGGTTGATGTTGTAAATTTGACGTCGCCTGCGTCGGGGTATACGATTGCTGGCTTAACACATGCGGCGGAGGTCTATGCATCCCATACTGAAAGCCATAGTTGACTGGAGCCACTCCATAGCCGTAACCAGCAGAAATTGCTGCTCGCTGAGGATACTGTACAGGGAAAGATGGTGCGTATTGCGCAGGTCGAACAAATCCCATTCCTGGAGCGTGCATGACTTGTGTCGGCGGCATGTTGTACAATTTCTGCAGTTCTTCGTTTGTGAGTGGAGCTTTCTGTTGTGCCGGCTGTGGCGTAAAAGGTACTAGCTGCATACCACCGGCATTCACCTGATGATTAAGATACGAAGGCGTCGATCCGAAGTTTGGATAAGAGGGCACTGCCTGAACAGGCGTTGCAGCAGAGCTCAATTTTTGAATATCCTCAATAAGTCGATCAAATGTCGAACCATCGGGTTTGTTTACAGACGTTGGGCTGGCGAAGGATATCAGATCACTTTCCGTTGTTCTGGGAGTAGAAGTTGTCTCGTCGGGCAGACGGATTTCACTGTGCCGTCGGGAAGGGACCGCCGGCGGCGGAGCTATAGAAGAACTGTTCGGTACATTGAATGACCCAGGTCGGATGCGGGACTGTGAATAACTTTCGGCTTCAGGTGGTTTCTTGTAGTAGGAGCCGTCTGCTGATGACGTTCGCTCCAAATATGAATACTGCGTTTTTGACCTTCGATACTCGTCAAGGGCCTGTGTTTCGAGACTAAGGGCCGTGGCTTTGGCCAGATCCTCCTGAAACTGCTTCTCATAGTCAATCTCTGCTTGGTTACTCATGACTGTTCTATCTAGAAAGGAAAGAAAGAAATAAGTACACCGCCAGACGAATGGTAACTCCTATTAATTCCGATTGCAATATCGAGCGTCTATTTGCAAAGTTCTGATAAGATAAAACACAACAAAAAACAAACATACACGACGCATTTCGCCAGTAATTCTACAAGACTATAAAAGAAATAACCGATGAGGTAAACGTTCGACAAAACATACGAAATTTCAATGAAACCGAAACCAAATGACTGGCCAAAAGGTCACTTTTGAACCGCACTAAATTTCTGCATACTAAACCGATATACAATTTGCATAATTGCGTTGAATCAGAGCCTACAAAAAGACGAAAGTGGACAAACATGACAGATGTCAAATTATGACCATCGCTAATTAAACTGCCTCAAAAAAAAAAAACATATACAGTATCTATAATCTCTTTCGGTGAATAGATAAAAATGAAATTTCTAATTTATTTGTTCATATCACAAAAAGGCACAGTTATCGCATGAGTGGATTAACATCTACAAATATGAGTGTACCCCGCTGCTATGCTCCAAAAGGCATTTATGTTGAATTCCTTCCGATTCTTGTGGTCTTTTGTTCAATGTTCGTCGTCGTTGTTGTCGTCGTGCAGCGATAAAATTTGTCGAATAAGTAACGATAAGGAACAATCATACAAATTTTAGATAGCACGGATAATCTATCAAAACTGGGATAATGTACATTTGGTGTTCGATTGTTGGGGGTTTCTTATTAAATTTACTTAATATTCTAGCTCATGCATGCATACACCCATTTCCGACAAGTTTAAATAAACAAAGTTCAATTTGATAAAACTAGTTGGCATCGTATTTCCGGCTTACCTTTAATAAATTGTATATTCTCAATAAATTCAAACCTCAGTCTTGCGTTTGGAATGGAAATTCGTTATTTATCCGCAGGCTATTAGGGTAATTTAATGAAAAACATTTTCTATTCAGAAATTAGAAATTACTTTTGGAAATCTCAACTCCACCTTCATATCGTCGGACAAATTTGACAGTAACCTAAGGAATTTCGAATTTATTTCGACAAATATCCGAGGAATGTACTAGATCTTCTTAAAGAAATGCAATACAATCAAAAACTTGTTGCATTTGGTATAAAACTATAAATTTCCAATTTTAGCACCAGAAAACAATGAGGTTTTTGTATGGCAATGTAATATGATATTAAAAACATTTTATTGTATGTGATTTTAATAATAGTAATGCGATTCAGATTGCGACAGAAGATCACTCTAAATAGTACGATTTTTTTCTAAGATATTTACACAAGATGCATTATCTATTAAGACGTGGTCGACAAATGAAAGACACATTGTTTGAGACGCTCATATTTGAATTCTATTGAAATAACAAATCGCCTTTACATTCATTATACCACCCACAACAATGACACCGCCCTACATTAACGCACTACATTACCCAAACAGAGTGAAGTTATTCCCAAATGGTTGTTTCAGAAAGAACCGAAAACGTTTATGTCAATATTCTTGCGTGTGACAGTGGAATTGGTGAATTGAGTGTTGGGAAAGTATGTTGTTTATTTTTTCTTAAATAAAATTTATTAAGACTCACTTTCTTTAGAAAATAGAATGGATTTTCAAAATCGTGCTGGTGGAAAGACCGGCGGAGGTGGTGTTGCCTCCTGGTCTGAAACCAATCGCGACCGCAAGGAACGTCTTCGACAACTTGCCCTGGAAACAATTGATTTGAACAAAGATCCGTATTTTATGAAAAATCATCTTGGCTCTTATGAGTGTAAATTGTGTCTCACTTTGCATAACAATGAAGGAAGCTACCTCGCGCACACACAGGGTAAGAAGCATCAAGAGAATCTGGCTCGTCGCGCGGCCAAAGAAGCCAAGGAGGCGCCATCAATGCTTGCACCTGAAAAACCGCGAGTTGAGCCGAAGAAATTTGTAAAAATCGGTCGTCCTGGATACAGAGTTACAAAACAACGCGATCCTGACAATGGTCAGCAGTCTCTGCTCTTTCAAATTGACTACCCGGAGATATCAGAGGGCATTATCCCGAGACATCGTTTCATGTCGGCATATGAACAAAAGATTGAACCTCCAGATCGTAAATGGCAGTACCTGCTGTTCGCGGCGGAGCCATACGAGACGATCGCATTTAAAGTTCCGTCAAGAGAGGTGGAAAAGACGGATGGAAAATTCTGGACACACTGGAATCGCGACACCAAGCAGTTCTTCCTGCAGTTCTCCTTTAAGTTTGAACCGAAAATTATACCACCTCCTCCACCGCAGCTGCGCGTAATGGGACCTGGCTTTGTACATCCTCCACGGCATATCTTCAACGCCGTTCCACCGCCACCACCGATGGGGGTGTTGCCTGTTCCACCTCCTCCTATGTAATCGAACCTTAACCAATGTATGAGCGTATTTTTTGCAAATAAAAGTGTCAAAACTGATTCCGGTTTTCATTTACTTGAATTGGTGGTAGCCAAATTTAAATGCAGTCCTTTTTTAAATTACTTTTCAAAGAAAATATTTTATTGCCAATCTTTTTTTTTCATCATTTAAATCTAAACAAGTTAAATTGGTGTTAACGAGTTAATGCTCCAAAATTTTGTTTCGTTTTTTGTTTTATAGAAAACGTTACAGTTAAAATATACAGTATATTTATTATGTATACATACATATAAGTGATAAATATAAAATTGAAGTAAAGTGGCCCGTATTGCACCCACAAACGAAGAACTGTTCCTCCTTGTGTTCAAATTTGGCCAATAAATGGTTAAAAGGGGACGGGAGGGATAAAGGGAAGGGAACTTGGGGGGGGTTGGAATAGATTTCAAACAAAACAAACATATAAAATGTAAACGTGTGACATGTTGCAATCCTTGATTGTACACATGTGTCCTTAAATTAAGTGTTCACCCCATGGGATGGGGATGTCTACGCCTTTTCGCGTTTTTTGAAGTTCCGCTTCGACGCGCACCGATGGATGATGTCCGAAATGTGGGACTTGTGGTCGAAGATCTTCATGATTTGATTTTGTGCCTCGGTGATTCCGTCGACTATGATTTTGCTGCGCTGCATATTGCCCTATAGACAGATTTGAGGTTAGAAATGGACCTGGACGTGATCGCTTTGGAAATTACCTTTATTAGATCGGAAATCCGCTCGATGTCGTTGTTCTTGCCATGCGATTCCATTTGCTTGAGCATTCCCGTTAGCTTCTCGTACCCCTTAGCCTCGCTTTCACACTGAAAGTCACACGATTACACCTCCAACCGGAAAGCAGTATTTCAGTCGAGCACTTACCAAGTCCTCCATTTGTGATTTCAAATGATGAACTTTCCACCCGTTGATCTTGCCGAGGACATTGGCTTGATTGGCCAGATCCATTACAGTGGGACGGCGTTCTTCACGGGGCTTCACGTCACTGTGGCGCTGGAAGTGGTTGTTCGCAGCTTTCCAGTTTTGCTTATAGCTCTGAAAAAGTGAGGAGACTGAGTATCATACGCAAACCAAGTCGTCTTAAGACTCACATTCAAGAGCGTGCAGGATCGTGGCTTTTTCAGTACAAACTCTGTCGGTTTTGTATTCTCCTTGTTGGAGTTGATGTTCTGGTTGTTGTTGTTCACCTTGGGTGGTTCGGCCGCCGCTGCTATGATGGCGTTTCCACTGATAGCAATCGGAGCAGCGATTGTTGAGCTTATGGTGCCATTTGAGCTATGTGGTAGTGATACCGGAGTAACGGAGGGAATGGCTGCAGCCAGGGATGATGCATGACTTTGCGTGGATTGCTGGCTGTCATTCCTAAAAAAAATGCATTCATTAGGTGTCCTAGTATTGAACTTTACAACTTACGTTGACCGTCGTGATTTTTTTCGCGAGGGGCACTCGATTGATCCGTTCATGTGCATCTGACTGGGTTGGTGGATGGGGGCTTCTCTGGTTGAAGTTGGCGTTGCATTCTGGTGATTTGCGTACATCTGTGAAGCAGAGAAACAAAATTAGAGCTAAACATGCTTGGGAATTGGAACTCACGTCATTGATGGGGTTAAAGTGGGACTCGTTTGGCATGCGATTGACTGGAGTCATCTCTTCGTTGATCTGCTGGTCAACACCGGGGCTCGAGTTGGCGCTTACAGTTGTGGACCCGTCCGACGACGCTGGGGAGACAGGACGTTGATCTTTTTTACTGTCCAATCCTGCCGAGCCAATGGATTGCAGTTGCTGGTTGCCTAGAGATGTACTGGACGATGAAGCACTGCTCATGGAGAGCAACGTTGGGAATAGGTTCTTAGCTGCACTGATGGGGGAACCATCGCTATCACGTTTGCGGAGGAAAGCCGACGATCCCAAAGCGCTGACTGCACTGGTTCCAGAAGTGACCTTGATTGATGTCGACAGGGGAATCATGTGGCCCTGCGACTGTTGCTGTGGTTGGGATTGCTGAGTAGCGACTGCTGCTTGATTGGGGATGATTATCTGGTGATGAGCTGGCTGGTTTCCCGGACCGGATTGCAGGGCGAATTGGTCCGATGACAACTGGGCGCTGAACCTCACAGGGACTGTTTGTATTTGCGCAGCTGTAGACGACACGGGAATCTGGAGTTGACCGATAGCCCGGTTCGAAGACGGTACAACCGTAAATGTGGCCGATGAGGGCGCGTTGAACGGAAGGGACGTTACTAAGCCGGCTGCCATATTCGATGACGTCACAATTTGATTGTTGGATATGGTGCTACTGGTAACAGTTGTTGTCGTCAAGGAGAGCACTCCTGTGGACACCGTGACTGAGCTTGCTGGCACTGATTCGTAATAGAAGGTGCTTACAGCGGGAAGGAAACTGGTGCCAGTACTGGGTATTACGGTTGTGGTTGGTCCGGTGCCACCTGCACCCACTCCAGAGGCGTTTCCACCGCTATGTGGCCTGGTGTGGTGAATGAACACACTCGCAGGCTGAGCATGGTGCTGTTGGGTTGTGGTTATAATTTCGGTCACTTGACCGCTTTGTGAGCCAGACTGGGATTGGAGCTGATTAACGGACGATTGCTGTGACATTATCTTTCCAACTGTGAGACCAGCGTTTTTAATGGGAGTGATGGTACCGGTGATAACATTGTTGCCACGAGAAGTGATAGCTACAGGAACAACAGTTGTCCCCGCCGAGGAGACATTCTGGGCGGTAAGGAGCTGCCCACTGGCACTAGCAGCCAACGTTTGGCTGACGTTGACGATCTGTGTGATTGGCGATTGCGAACTCACGGTAACTGTTTGCGACTGCGATTGCTGGGACAAATTTGATGCCACTGAGGAGGTGACGACGTTCGTATTGCCCGCAGATGGGGTGGATACGGATGCGCATTGAATATTAGCCGTGCTGCTGGTCTGTTGCTGTGTGTTCGACGGTATCTTTCCAGGGCCCAGTTGGGTAATCGTGAGCGACGATTGTACCTTATTGGTGGCTGGCGGCCGGAGGCCAATTTTTCCTCCGCCAGAGGTGTTCACAATGATCGGTATCACATTGTTTGGAATCCTTGTAGTTGATCCAATGATCTGCTGCGTGGTTCCCCCTGGTTGCTGCTGCAGTTGTATAATGCGGGTGGTAGGTATGTTGGCGTTGCCTCTGGACTGTATTGTGCTGCCGCCTGAAGTGACCCCAGTCGCCACCACACTTGTGTTTCCCGTCGCTGTATTGCTAGAGGCGCTTGCTGGAGTCATCTGGGTGCTGATTAGTGGTGTGTTGGGCGGACGAATGCTGATGCTTGCTGTGTTCATACTCATCCCCAACTTAGATGTAGAGAAGGGTTTATTTACCGGTCGGATCTGTCGATTTTGAGCAACTGTAAAACGGGTCGTGTTCACTGCAGGATTGTACTGCTGCGTCTGAGAGTTGGACACGTTAGTGCAGACAAACGTTGCCGTCTGTTGTCGTGGCAGGACTGTGGCCAAAGCGGTGACATATGTCTGTTGTGCTGGTTGCCCAGAGACCGTTTGAATATTGGCTGAAGAGGAGATATTTATTTCTTACTTTTCAAAGGTCTAAAGTTGGATACTTACTTTGATTTCCAGGCTGTGGATTGCCTTGCGATGGCTGTGAAGTCACTGATACAACGCCACCAGTACCAGCACCACCAGTCACGACAGGAGAAGTAATGTTCTGGGTGATCAAACGCTGCCTCGGTTGATGGCTAATTGCACGAATCAGTTGCACTTGGCCCCCAGTATTTGCCATCCATGTTGTCGCTGGGGATGATGTGTTTCGGGCGACTGTTGTGCCGCGAACGAAATTGCTGGATATACCAGCCACAGAAGTTGGCTGTGTTCTTACGGGTGTCATTAAGCGTTGACCTTGCATGCTGGTAGATGTCACCCCAGCCCGTGGTAGGTAAGTGGTCTGTGTAACTGGCCTGGTGACTGTTATGGACGTATTCGATACCGTCCGGGATGGTACCGCCGTGATTTGCGTTCTCCCCGTGCCCTCGATCTGTTTAAG
Source organism: Eristalinus sepulchralis (assembly GCA_944738645.1). Classification (NCBI taxonomy): domain Eukaryota; kingdom Metazoa; phylum Arthropoda; class Insecta; order Diptera; family Syrphidae; genus Eristalinus; species Eristalinus sepulchralis. The sequence continues at coordinate 1,818,595 of OX122885.1, read as the reverse complement.
CACCGACGGCACAAAGGTACTTGGAGGCACTACCACACGCACTTGCGCTGATTGGCCACTATTGGGAAGGGCTCGAAAAGAAGTCGTAGATTGTTGCTGGGTCTGTTGCGATTGCTGCCCACTACTACCACCACTTCCCTGCACACTAACTGGAGCCACCTTTATCCCATCGATGGTTGTTGTTTTCACGTGAGTTATTTTCGCTGCAACTAATTACTTTAGTTAATTTTTTTTTCTATACGTGGATGGGGCTCTATGGGGAGACTGTACCTGATTTGTCGCCACCGATATTATCCGGGGCGCTCATTTTTTCGCTCTTGGGGAAATCTTTCACTACTGATTTATTTGGACACTGTGTAAGGGGATTTGTCTATCTGATATAAAAAATAGAACAAAATGTATGAGAAAAATTTTTTCCTGACTTTCTTCTATCGACTGGTCAAAAGTAACCTCTCAAGACAAACAATTTTAATGACAGAACTATTCTTTTGACACGTACTACTAGTATTACCTATTCAATAAAAAGAAATTAATAAATCTATGAATTGTCGAGCTTTCATTTAATTTGCTTCCACTCTATCTGAAGATTTTCTTCACTTTAACAAAAATGTCTACCGAAGCTGAAACTCTGTGAAATTGAGATTGCAATTGGAAATGAATTCCAATTTCACTGGAACACGGATGGAATGAAATGGTAATTGAATGGGAAATTGAAGAAAATACCATTTGGGTGATGCCACAAGATTAGTGTGATCAACTGGTATAAGTAACATAAAACTTATTAGTAACAATTTAACGACTCTGGTTTATTAATTGATCAAGCAAATACACTTGAAAGGTTATTTAACACTTCAAAGTAACATATGGAAACTAAATAGAAAAATAAAATATTGTTGAAACACATCAAGTTAATCATAACCAACTATTTCATTGCGCACGCACCATAAACTTTTGTTCAACTCTCACGTGTATTTCTTCTTAGAAAAAAACCATCAACAAACACCCAACTTTCGTTCAATCTGTCATTTGTTGCGATTGCTGCTGTCATAGAGGAAAAAAGAATTAAAGCAAAAGTTCGCCTTCGCTCATAAGTTCGGCTTGTGTGGATTTTATTTCAATGTGAAATTGTGCACATGTAACACTAGAATTTTATAAGAAATATGCATGATTATTTTAAGCAAGTTTCGTACGCAGTTGATACATAAGTTATTATTGCTTAAACACGTTCAATTGATGAGTGACTTTTGCGTCTCTGAATATAGGAAGAAAGACATTTTGCTACTCCAATTCCAGACCACACAAGTAACGATTAAAGCACAGCAATGGATACTCCAAGCAAAGATGGGAAAAATTTGCCCATGTTCACTCCGAAGAACTCTGAAGGATCACAACGTGTTATAAAGCAAATCATGGTTATCGATCCAAACAAACTTCGAGTGGCTGGATTGGACTTGAAAATGGCTGAGGCTCTCAAGAAGTCAAAAAGCAGCAAAGGCAATATGAATTCAATTCGCACGAAAGAGGATAAATTGGCGCTGGCGAAGACCTTATTAAACAGGAAATTAAAACAAGTGAAGTTTTCACAGGAAGCTCAAATTCAAAATATTACAAAAGAAAAGTGTGATTCTCCTCAGAAACATCAGTCGAATGTCAGTGCATTACAGTCGTTGCTCTCCTCACCGCGAACTTTTATCAAGCCTGCTCCCAAGCAACCGCACACAATGCTTGTAAATATTACAGGGAATGACCCGAGAACTGGATCCTTTGAATTAAGCATTTCAAATAAACCACACATGCAGCAGGAGAAGCTGTCTGTTGAGCAAATTCCAAAGGCATCAATAAAAATAACAAAGCCCGTAAAGACAAAGGATGCTCCGCCGAAAATTATAGAGAGTATGGTTATATCGCCAGAAGTGAAGTTCGAAGTAAAGAGAAAGTCACTTCCAGCCAGTCCAAAGCGAACCTGCTCGGATTCTCTAGGCAACCTTCCGAAGGTAATAGAGAGTAAAGTCCTTTCACCAGAGGAGAAAATTGATATGAAAACCTTGTGCGGGAGTACTACAAAGCCAGTGCCAGCTACGGTAAGAATAGAGATTACAAAGCATGAAAGTGTGCCGAGTAAGGGCGTCACTCAAGTGAACTCTTTGAGTGTCTCACAGAGACCTAAAGAGTATGCACCCAAAACTACAGCACAGCCAACGACAGCAAAAATTAAAATAGAACCACCCAAGCAAGAGTACGAGGAAAAGGTCTCAGAATCAGTAAATGTTGTGACTGTCCAGGAGAAGTCTAAAGAGTTTGATTTACTGCCGGCGTCAAAAGCAAAAAGTGAAATTATTCTGACCCCTAATTCAAAGCATGTGCCCGAGAAAATAGAACCACCAGCACCGGTATTGAGGGAGGAGTCTGCTGTGGATTTTATAAACAATTTACAGATGAGCGTCCAACAAAAATGTGATAAAAAATTAAAGCCTGAATTGAAGGTCGAACCTAGTGGTGTTCAAGAGGACGCCACTAGCTTCCTGATGTCCCTCTTTGCCCAAGAAACATTTACTGCAACAGTGTCACCAGAAGTCACAAAAAATGTTGAAAACAAAGCTGTTAATGATGCAAAAAATAATTTGCCACAAACCGATACCAAGCCTGAAATGAATTCCGCAACGAAAGGACATCGGAGAAACATTAAACCTCTCCCAATAATAAAACATAAACCAAGGTTTTCTGGTGCGGCAAAAGTTGCAAAACCACAGGAGCAAGATCCTTCTGAGACAGTCCCAAATTTCGCTATAAAAACACAGACAACGGAATTGAGGCAGATTTCTAGTGACCTTACCACTGAGACAGATTCAAAAGAGCAAGAAGGGATTGTTGTGAATGTGGAGTCGATGGAAGCGTTATCCAGTACATTACTCAAAGATAAGACAGACTCAATGGATAAAGGTATGAAAAGTATAACGGAGTACTTAGCTTCGGAGATGAAGTCGGCTGGTTCCGCTATAGAAGAATCAGCATCGGAGAGCATAGAAATATGCACACCTTCCATTCCAATGGTCGGCAATGAGAGGTTGGAAAATGCCATTCAAAAAGAAAATGAATCGGCAACAATAGCAAACGATTTTGAAAAGGAAGTTGTAGTGACAAACAGTGCGATAACAGAGATGCTGGTTGAGGACTCCGCAGTGGAATTAAATGTCAAAAAAGTGGAACCGAAGACAATGAGTTCACATGAGGAGAACGCAGAACGTACAAAAATTGTACACACAAACGTAGATGAACCATCGCCAAAAGGAGACAAATTTGGCAAAGCTGAGCAGGCAAAGAATGTTATAATAAATTCAGTACCAGTCCTAGTGGATGAAACTACCGTCGAAGCGGAAGTAGCAGCGTCTGTTTTACCTTCAACGCAAAATGTGATAGAAAGTTTCGTGCATGACCGTGTAAAAAGTGATGTGATGGTTAGGAAAGAAAATACTCCCAAAGTTGATGAGACTGAGTCAAAGAATGTGCCCGCTGAACATCCAGAAACAGAGACTATGCAACAAACTGCAAAACAAATAGAAAGCGAATCAAAGAAAATAGACTCGCTTGTGGAGAGTATGTCAACAAATGTTCCAAAAACGGAATCTGCACCACCACCATCAAGTCGACGTAAGGGCAAAAAATCTGTTCCAGTACTTATAGCAAAATTAAAGAAGAGCCGTAAACCGGCGTGTCTACCGGGAGAACCCAAGGAAACTCAAACACCAGTTCCGTTGGTGAATGGTAAGCTTATAGACTTGTTCCCGTACATGACAGACATAACACAGGCATGAATAAAGAAGGGCATGGAGGTCTATTTACGTCAAGTACGGGAACAGACGTAGTATTACACTCAAGAGGGTCTTTTTCTAATCACTGCTCTCTTTCAGATAAATCCCAAGTTCTAACAAACGAAGCTACTGACACAAAAGAAGCTGCGAGCAATTCGGTACAAATCGCAAAATCAGATTCGCCAACAAGCGAAGTGGAAAAGAAGAGCAAACAGGATCTACTTATCTCTAAAGAAGATGAAGCTTCACATTGCACGAGCAAGGAAGAAGAAAAAGCAGTTCCCAGTCAAACAATGCCGCAAAAATCCAGTTTGTCAGAATCCCCTCTAAAACAAACTAAGCCAGTGACCAGTGAATCCGCAGTAGTGATGGATGTAGAAAACCAAGAAAACAAACTGGAAGCAGTGTTGAACAAATCCGTAACGGAGGGTAAGTTAGAACGATTGACTAATGAATCCAAAACAGTGACAGAAATCAAGACATCGGAAACCAAATTAGGTCCAGCAAACGAGAACGAAATGGATGCGCAAAAACAATTGGCAAAACTAGACCCAATAAACACCACACAAACGGGAAGCGATATACCGGGTCCCCAACTGGAACTAATGACTAACAAATGCATATCACCCAAGGGTGTGGAAAAATCAGGAATCGCTGTGGAACCTGTGAAGGGAGTTTCCGCAGAAAGCACTGTGTTATGGCTGCAGAGTAATGCACCTTCTGTGGTGAGCGGGTACCCTGAAAGACTAGAAGAAATTAATGATAAGCAAGAAGATGTCAAATTGGATTGTCAAGCTGTTGTACACAAGCTTTCAGGCACTACCACAGATGAGATTAGTCAAGGACCACCCGAAGAGATTCCAACCACAATAGAACCCATAAGTGAAGCGAAGGAATGTCTTAACGAAGACAAAGCGTTTATTTCACCGAAGAAAATGAAAGAAGTAGCAAAACCCCATGACAAAAAATCACCAGAGAAACAAAAAGGAAAAGGAAAGCGTCAAACGAAAGTCAAAAGCGAAACAAACGTGGCAGAAGACACTGCGTTCGCCTCAACAAATGAAGCAAAATCAATACCATTTCCACGAGTGCGAAAAAAAAGTGTGGACTCGATGGAACATATGACCCTTCCTCCAGAGGCACCACCCACCGATGTCGAAATATCAACTGAAGTTATGCCTGACGAAGCAAAGCAAGCATATACCGAATATCTAGCACTGTCTCATATAGAATCTCCCAATATCGAATCTTCTAAAGGCAAACCGAACCTCAAGAAAGAACTCAGTTCTAAAATAAAGGAATGCAATGAGAAATTGCTGCCAAGGAGTGAAGAAGAACACAAAGGTATTCTCTCGTGCCCAGCGGACATATTTGACACTATTCGCGAAGAAAAAGTTGTGCGAAATGAAACTGCTCCATTGCCACCATCTGGTAGCAAGACAATAGAAAACGAATCTGACGAGTTTGACCACCACGACAGCGACTTTGGGGTTTCTTTTCAAGATGACACAGAAAATGACGATACTGCTGCAGTCGATAATCTTGAGGAACTGCAATCTTCAGAAAAAATATCGCCCGACAAAGCAAACAAGTCTATGTACCAATCGAAAGAAGATTTAGACTTTCTGGGGTTCAACGAAAGCGAAATCGAGGAAGGACAACAGTCAACTTCCCTGCGATTATCTCAATCGGTATTTGAACTCATGCCCTTAAAGGAATGAACTGTTGTCAACTGTTTGTATTTTTAGGAAGATGTATCTCCATTGAAACCCACGCCACAATCAGAAACCCCCGCCAGGAAGAAAACGACTCCATCAGTGAAAAAAACTCCACTAAGTGCTGGGAAGAAGCAAAAGGCAGAGCAGGCAAATTGGAAGAAAAACTCGGCAAAGTCACTGCAAAGCTGGCTAAAGTCATCGGATAAGGACACAAGTGGGAAGGTAAGTAGAAATGCTTTGTTCTTGTACGTTGTGTACACACATAGCATTTCTCTTTGCAGGACGTTGATACCTGCCGGAAGGAAACGAACGAAGTAAAGGCAGTCGATAGCGTTGAATTTTTGAAAAGGAACATTTCCGATACGAAATCGCCGGCAAACCTTTCTGAGAACAACGCTACGCAAAAGCCCAAAACGCCTGTCCGTGGCAGGCAAAGAAAAGGAAAAGAAGCAGTGGTTGCCGAAAAGAACGAAAAACCCGAAAACCCCTTAAGGAAAAGTGTGAACAACGTGAAGGACATTGGCGAGTTCAGAGAAGCAGTAGATGATTCAAGCAAAACTGCAAACGTAATGAAAGAACCCACACAACCCGAAGGTAGCACACCCTCACCTTTATGTGCGGCTGACAGCAAAACAATGAATAAATCATCAGCTAGGGGGCAGAAGTCCAAGAAAATAAAGAAGGAGGAACTTGCACAAATAGAAGATGATTTAAACACTCCTAGTAAACTTGAAGAACGTGGTTTCATACTTGATAAAGTCAAGACTAATATCGAAGCTATGGAGGTTAAGGCATCAATTGAGACACCAAGCCTGAGACTGAGTGAGACATCACGTTCCACGCAAAAAGAAACACCAAGTACGACAGCAAGTCTTACTCCAGGTTCTACACTAAGCAAAACACCAAGTGCTACACCAGGTGCTTCATCAATTGTGACACCAAATTCAACTCCAATTCGTGGCCAGAGGAAAAAGAGAGTCTCTTTGGCAGAAAAATCTTGCGCAATCGAAGGGGAAAGTGATCCAACACCTAAACAAAAAATGGAACTGGGCAATACTTTATTTACTACACCTAAACGAAAGCTTGAAGAGGTAACAAACAAAGATCCTATAGAAACAGATACTCCCACACCAACAGCCCCCCGCCAGAAAAGAAAATACACGAGAAGGTCAGGTGTCACAGCTACTCCGTCTGAAAAGACACCAAAGTCTAGTCACAGTAAAAATAATTCCAAATCTGAGGAGCCAAATGAGGCAGAGAAAGCAGAATCAATTGAGGAACCCACAACACCGCTCACAAAGTCCAATACCAGAAAACGTAAAGCCCCCAAAGACGATACGGAAATCCCAAAGAAAGTATCTCACATCTCTGAAGACCCTGACTTCAGATTTACAACGCCAACCCCAAAAAAACGTGGACCAAAAAAGAAAGTGGAAGTAGTGGACTCGCCCGACGTTGTCATCACGCCAAAGGCTGACAGAAAGTACAAAAACACAGCCGAATTCAATCCCCGACTGCTCTTGATTCGTAAAAAAGAAGACCTCAAGTCGGACGCACCTCTGGTGGATCCCACCCTACAAACGGTTCCGAAGAGCAAAGACGATGTGCAATGTGCCCTTTGCATGGGTTATACTCCAAAGAAAAAGTGGCTGCAACACATAAGTGACCACTACGGCGTGGGTTGGGTAGTGGGTACGCCGCCACCTTTGAACATCACATGCCGCAATGCTGTCCTGAGCTACATGATTGAATTCTTCAAGACCTCCAAGGTTAAGGGCTTGAATTGCCGAATTTGCCAAGTTCTACGTCGATCTGCTCTGGGCTTACTTGCTCATCTCGAACAGTGTTGTTTGACTGAAGAGGAGATAAAAGAATCCCGGTTGGTATGTGAGCACTGCAACAAGGAGTACTCCAAAAGCTCTATGACGGTACACTTGCGATCATGTACAGAGCTATGGAAAAAGAACAAACAACAGAATGAACCAGAACAAAAGGCTCCCGAGGAAAGTCAAGAAGTAGTGCTCTCAAATACAGGAAGACTTAAGAGGAAATCAGTTATAAAGTAAGTTCCAATTGTTGCATTGATTTATAGGGTTTCTTAAACCGTCTTCGTTCATTTTGCAGGGCGGAGCACAAATTCAAGGAAATGGACACTGCCGAATTTACTACTGAAGAGGTAAGGACGAAGATCGAAGAAAATTCTCGCAAATACTAAGTTTAATTTCTTTCAGATGATTAAACACATTACGGAGCCACGCAAGGATAATTGGGAAGCAGCCTGGGATCGTGATATCAAATCATTCGGAAAAGGATTCTGCGTTGAGCGGAAATGCCACTTTACAGCGGAAACAGTTGAGGAACTGCGTGAGCACTGTCAACCAGGAGTCTGTCCACACTTTGTTCAACCAGGGTTCTACTGCTTGAAGTGCAAATTCTATGCGGACAATATGGAGGCAGCGCAAAAGCATGTCGACAAACACATGTCAAAACCAACTGAAGATTTCCAAGACAGCGAAGACGAAGCTGTGATCAGCCATGTGTCCTCGTCTGAGGACGGATCATCTGGTGACGAGGAGGTGAGTGAAGAAGGTTCGGTTGATCAAGAAGGCAGCGAGAAACAGAAGTCAAAGAAGAAGGGAGCAAAGTCGTCAAAGCAAAGGGTTCGAATGCACCCACCGAAGCGAAATGTACCCATAAAAGATATTAGGAAACGTAAGTCATATGCTCTTGTGCGAAGAAACATATTACATTTGATCCCATCTTCGTAGTTGTGCCACCTCGAGTTCAAAAAACCGCTGCGGAAGTTGCAAAATTGCATCAAGACTTGTAAGTTAACCTTAATTTTACAAAAAAATAAACTTAGCTGTCTTACTCCTCCATTTTCAGCATTAAGGAAAATTACTCAGAAGAGCCACTCTTCAGCTATGCCACGCCAATCATATCGGAGGTTATGGACGACGGGATCGATTCGTATTTCTCAAAATCCTCAATTTCACCGAAGTTTACTTTGAAGGGATTCCGAAAACCTTTTGTGGACAAACTCGGTAGAACCCCCATTGAACCTCATCAATGGCAGCAGCTGCAGAGACTGAATGGGATAGCATCTAAATGTAAAATTGTCTTGCTCTCCACAGAAATTACAAATACTTATGTGTTCTTCCTTTTCAGGTGAGCACATGATGTACTTAGGTGGCCCTGTAAAGACAATCGCATGGGTTCCAATTTCTACATCTACACCCACTCCGTATCAGTACCTGGCAAGCGTGACTAGGAAGGAACAGAACAAATTCACGCGATACCTGCAACCCAAGCAAAGTCGGTCCTTGGTGTACATTCATAGGTATCAGCTTGATGGTACTGTTCATAAAAGGTTAACGGGAGAGATTTACTACGCCATTGCCTTAGACGATGGTCCCATCCACTGCATAGAATTTCTTCCTAGTGGCGGCTATGAGCCTGAGACAAACAGACTCGGCTTGTTGGCCGTGGGGACTATAAAGTCTGAAGTTAAAGTTTATTCGTTGCCGTTGAACGTGCAAAAGCGAGACTGTGATATGTGTCCAATTCTTCGCCTTGAACCGTCATTCGTGTTGGGTCTAGAAATGGAAGAAACTAAGAATGAGTCTTCAGATTACCATAGAACCCAATGTACAAGTATAACGTGGTCACAGGTGAGGTTTACCCACGCTTCAGACGCCTGAACTGACGGCTAATGATTTTTCCACAGTTTGCAGGCCACAGTCATATAATTGCCGGTTTCCTGAACGGATTTGTAGCTATTTGGGACATTACGGAAGATGATGACAATCTAAATCGATTTCTGGTGAACGGTGGTCGCCAATTTGTTCCCATTTCCTACTTCTGGACGAAGGATGATCGAATAAGAAGTAAGCACACGATATAGTTGACCTCTCACCCCGATAACTCACAAAAACATTTCAGGAGTAACTGTGCATTACGACATAAATGGGCTCCGGTGGTTGGCTGTTTGCAGCGTCCCCAGAAGAATGGTGTTCTACGATATTCGAGATATCAATAGACCACTGCAGATCATGGACGAGCGAACTAAAAATGAGTGCAACGCCGTTGATTGGCCAGTTGTTTGGGCCAATCCAGCATTTGCCCTTGGAGATTCATTGCCCACTCGTAAGCTACAAATTTGCAGACATCCCATATAGACTCTTACCAGACTGCATTCTATTTTCAGATGGAAACTGTCTTAATTCCATTAGCCCATCTTCTCTGGCCTATGTCAGTAAGAAGTTTGAAAAGTTCTGTTGCGGCGTCACTGACCTTCATTTCAATCCTTGGAACAATATGTATGCGGCGGGAGCGGAGAACGGCGATATACAGGTTACTCCTCTCAGGGACACTGTCCTGGACGTCAGTCTGCGAAGGAAGAAGGACGAGAAAATCTTGACATCTCTCGATATTGTGCCCTTGAATGGAGGAGAAGTAAGCGAAAACATCATACAGTCATCTCGACTGCTGGAGACGGACTACAGTGATAAATTCGGCATCGCATTCGGTTCAGTTCAACATGTAAGTGGTCTTAAAGACAAATCCTAAAGAAAGTTTTTTAATGTTCACCCCTGTTTGCAGGTCATTGGAGTGAAGACACCACAACTGTACAGTACAGCACGAATTCCTCCGTTAGCGCTCACCCGTCTCACCCGCGTCAATCAAGTGAGATTCAATCTAAATCAAAAGACGAATACGTTCCTGGCGGTAGGATATGCAAATGGTATGGTGAGAGTCCTGATGGACAAGTGGGAAGATCCCCTCAAGGCAGTTGCCGCATACTCTGAAGCCTCTTAGTTAAGATTGTTTTAATTTATGTTATTTTTTTTAATTTGTGCGAGAACTAAATATACACGCATACACACATGTCTTGTGGAAAAGTATTACTAACGCTTAAGTGAAGTCAGCTTAGCTGTAAGTTTCCTAGTTTCGTATGCCATCGGTTTTGCCCTGCAAATCGATATCTGTTTAAATAAACTTTAAGGAATGCTTTTATACTTTTATTTCTTTGGTTTCTTCTTTTCCGCGTCGCCTTCGGACTGTTCCTCAGGTGGATTGTTCGTATAGCCCTCTGGGAAGAACTTCATACCGTGCTCCTTACCTACAACCGTGTCAAAGCTCACGAAAGTTGGCCCGAATGCAACAAACGCCAGCATAGTGTGGCTAGTCTTCTTCGCAACTTTCAAGACAAGTTTGTCCGTTCTACGATTGGTGGGAGGAATGAGAAACGTGTAGTACATTCTATGGATTGCTTACGTTTTTGGAATTTGTGCTTCATAGCCACTCAGGGTGTTGGCTATCAGTTTCGCCTGGTCTGGCTGGTCGTTGGTGAAGAATCCGTAGAGCAACACATTTTCCTCATGTTTAGCGATAACCTCAAAAATGTCCTTCTTTTTGTAAGCATCAAATGCCATTACCACATGTGGAGGATCTGGGACTGGGTCTGGGGGCAGAAAGGTCTGCGTCTGATTTCGAAAGAACACGTATATCAGAGCGGCATGCGTCCTTCGATCGACGGGCACCCAAACCGGGGGAACCAGAATTATCTGAGCGTCGCTTGACGATGACGAAGGAACCGCCTCAATTACTGGAGGTTCTTCTGGCTCGACCTCTTCTGCCTTTTCTTCGGTTTCTGAGTCTGAGCCTGGAAGGTCAATATCCGCTGGTATTATTCCCGCAGTGTTATCTTCTGGGACTTCTGGTGGTGGCGGTTCAACTTTTTTTACCTCCACATCTTTGACAGGTTTTCCGTCCAACTTTGTAGATATTTTAATTTCCAGGGGCGTAATTAGCGGCGGTAGAGTCTCCTCCAATTCCCCTGTCTCGGAATAAACCTTCTTGGGTTTTGTTAGCTCAGTAGTGTATTCTCGGAAAACCTCCTCCAATAGTGCATTCGACTGCAGAGACACTTTCCAGTAGCAGAGGAGCACATCCTTCTCATACATGTGCTGGAGAACTTCAGGATCTATTGGATTCTGGCACGCATAGTTCACTATGTCGAAATGTTCTGGGAGGAGCTGAATGGTGCGCCGGTCCTTGACCTGCATGTGATACCGATCAGCCACCTCCATCAATTTTTTGTAAACCTCTCGAGCGATATGCGGCCCGAATATTGTCACACCATTCTCTGGAAGATTGAGCATTATTTCATCGGTGACATGGTCCAAGTATTCCTTCTTTTGACGGGCTTCCTCTTCGATTTCCCTGCGACGTGCCTCAGCTAAGGCATTCTCGATTAAATCCCTGCGTGCTTTTTCCTCCGGTTGCAATTCGTGGAGTTCATAGTATGTCCTCTGCGTAGACTCTAGGAGGCCTAGCTCCACCTCAATTAAATGCATGAGTTTTGGAACATCAGATCCGAACATAATGTTCACCAATTTGCTCTTGGTAACAAATAGCCAGACTGGTTCGCTCTTGTTTCTGTATCGTTCGAATACGTCGATTGTATCCGATTTGCACTAAGGAGAATAATTTGAATGAGATTTCTATTTTAGCCCGTATACGTACGATTGCCAGGTGAAGGTCATCTCCACCCATTTCAAGCTTGATCTTCTTCAGACTTCCTACCATTGCGACACACGGTCCACACCATTCGGAATAAACATCCAGAACTAGGAGCAAAAGACAAGGGAGTGTGTCTGCAAGAGAATCATACCTTCTTGTCACTTACCTATTAATCCGGGCCTGTCAATAAATTTAAATAATTCCTCGTCACTGTTAATTTCAGCTTGAAGTTGTTGCTGTCCTCCCTTCTTGGCCATAGTTTGTTAATTTAACACAAATAATTTTGGGCAATAAGCCTTAATCCGAAACAATAATTTGCAGATATCAACGAACGATTTTGAGAGGCGATTCTGCTCAGATAAACTATCGATCAAACAATTTTTCATTGTAAAGTATTTCTATCGCCATAGACTTAACTTCTCTCTCTCTCAGTGGATTTTTGCAGGAGAACAAGATTGTGGGGGGGGACTCCTAGAATCAAGTCTAACTACATGAGGTCCTTGACATGGTCTTTTCTGCAACTCACATTTTACACAGCTCCACTTCTCTCAACTGGCAACAGTCAGGACATTTAAATTGTCTATAAATTCACTGGTCAAATTTCTTTAGTTTTGTTCGGCATTTAACTATTGCTCCCTCCAACAGAGTGGGACGCAAAGCACGAGCACGTGTTGAAGGAAATTGCCTCTACTCCTTTCTAAACCAGGTTTGGACTGCCGCGCCGAGATTTGTATCAAAGCGCAATAGTGGTACAACGTGTAAATGACTTGGAAAGTCCACCGTAGGATTTTCACTTATGTCAGTTCTACAGACTCTCTAAGAAATATTCTTCAAGGTCTTCTTTTCTCAAGTTGCAAGCCTGGTCAGGTACAAAGGCGGTTGCTGAGTTTTCTTAAGCATCAGGCCTTCTGCAGAGGTAATATAAGGGAAGGACCCCCTCTGATCACCTTTAAATTTATACCCACTTAAACTTCTCGATAACTAACATTATGACAAAAGGCCGTCAGATTATTAGATGCTATTGAATTCAGGCGTCAAAAACGAGTCATTTTAATTATCCGAATCTACTCCGGATGCTTCAGGCAAAGATTCAGTCGACCAATAGACTCTTATCCCAATCTACTTGCATTCTAATGTTCTCAGTAGTTCTTTTGCAGATTGCATTTGAAATGACGCAAGCTATTTTTTTGTTTTGATAAGATTTCATTTCGTTGATAAGAGCAGTGCAAATTATTTGCAATGCTTGCAATTTCTGACGAACCTTTGACGCAGTCTTATCGCGTTTGGAATGGTCTCGCTAGCTAACGTTATGTCGCAACTGCATTTGGAGTGCAAGCAAACTGCATCCAATGCTTTAAAAGGTAGTTTCGAGACCACTCTAAGCCATTGCTGAATTTTGACTCATATGCAAATTTCAATAAATTATTTTTTCCCTCTTCTTTTTATCACTCCACTTATGTCAATACATTCAAGTGCTTGATTTTTTAAGAACTGGCGCAAAAGTCCCGATGCAATACAACGAACTTTTTAAATGAAATCAAATTTGAACATTTTACACAACGGAAGCAAATACGCAGTAATCTAAGCTAAATAGATTAGAAACGGCCACCTTGCCACTCAGATCTTAATTGTGGCCGTTGGTCAGCTAAGACGTCATGTTTTCGTTATGTTCCTCAAAACTCAAACAATGGTAAATTTTAATGACAAAGGAAAGAAATAAAAGTCGAAAAAAAAAAATAAAAACCTCAAAAAAAGATAAAAAAAATTTCGAGTATTGAACTTATTGGCTCGAATACCGCATGGACAAAAATCCGCAAATTATTACGGGGTTTCCTATACCGGTACATTCGAAGCCAATGAAGTTGCGATAGAACCAGCACCTAACTTTCATTCAAATACCGCATGGAACCCTAAGCACGCACTCACTGATTACCTTATCCACAAGAGCTGAGGCGATAAGAGAGCGTATAAAACACCAATCAATGGGCCTTAACAAGCGCAAACACTAATCGCTTTGGTGGTGGCCCTGATTAGAACGCGGGGGAAGCCTTCACATATGATTATGCAATTTGATATTGTTTTATCATCGACATCAAGTGATGGTGTTCGGATTTACGTCGGTACTGAGCATAGGGAACAGAGTTTAGGGCAGAGATTAAATTGATTGAAAGCAGCCTACTTACAAGCCTATCATCTGAATTGAACATAGTTACCCTGAGAACGATCATTGATGTAATCCCGAATAACATATGGTCTTTCAAATTAAGTGTAGTATGATACAGTTTCTTCCAGTGAATCAATCCACATTTATTTGAAGCTAGAGTATTGACCACTTCACCTTCAAGTCGGGAATATATGGTACAAGTAATAGCCCGCACAGCCCAAGTAGTTGCTAAATAAGAATAGATGCTAAAGTCTTGAATTTAATAAGATCCCATTTATCGTAATCGACCCAAAAAAGCTTTAAAATATCGGGGGGCTTCTAGAATTAATCTCTTCGGCGCATATTGATACATTTGCCCTCGATTTTAGCTGATAATTCTATAAGATCTCCATATCTGATATCCAAGACAAATTCCCATGTTTGGTAAATTTTAAATTATGTTATTATTTCCTCTAGAGTCCTATGCATATTTACGTTGGTTCAGCTTTTCTGGCAACACTTGTACCCCAAAGGAGTCTTCTCCAAAGCGAAGGCAGCAACAACACAATGAGCAAATGGGACGCAAGATAGACAGACTCTTTTCGAATATATACACTTTTTACGCTCGTTCTCCTTGCGCGTAAAATCGATGGCGGCGCGCTCAACGTCACATTCATTTCAATTCCATTCTGATAAGGATCTCAATTTGTCCCCTTCGTTGTATTACTATGATGTCTGTACACTTTGACTCTACGTACGCGGGGGTTGTTGGCTGGTGTGTTATAAGGATTAGTGTGCCCGACTTCCCATAAAGAGAGTGCCGAGAGAGGGCCAACAATCGGCTTGCGAGTGTAGTGGCCATAAATTTCAACCCCTGGTGGCGTTTGATTGCGCTCTGTGAGCAGCAGTGGAGATGTGTGATGACCTTGCGTGTTACTTTTCTGTTTTTAGCGAACGCGCACTCGGCGCTAACTACTACCGTGAAACAGAATTCTTAAGCCGTACTCAATCAACGAGTGCTGCTGATGTTTTGAAAACTCTCAATTATTTCTTACTTGTCTGGCCCACAGATGGGTGGCTGACTTGCAACACATCGAGTTCGATTTCAGGTCAGCCTTGCTGTTTTGATACTGATCGTAAGAAAGGGGATTCAGAAAGCCTTCAAGTCTCCCTGCAGCCTTCTTTTACGCACAAGGTGCATCGCTGTCACCGAGAAAGTACCATAAAATCGAATAGAGATATAAAGTACAAGCACCAGGACGAGGGGCAGTAAGCCTCGGGAGTGAAGGGACTTCACCCCTTACTTGGTGTCGGCGCCGCGTAAGTGCATGCATGCATGATTCAGTGCGAGCTGCTGTATTAGTGGTTTGAAAAGGGGACAAAAACAACCACCAAATTTCGTATTCCCCCCATGTCCAGTTCAATACACTACACACAGCTCTCCCCTTGTTGAGGCACACGTATGTACGTGCGTGTGGATATGAATATGCACTCGTGTGTATGAAGTTCACTCCGGAGAGTTTCTTTAAATATTTTCGTCGTTTTTTTTTTTCCTGTGACGAGTGAGTG
The DNA here is from genome assembly GCA_944738645.1 of Eristalinus sepulchralis. Lineage (NCBI taxonomy): Eukaryota > Metazoa > Arthropoda > Insecta > Diptera > Syrphidae > Eristalinus > Eristalinus sepulchralis. The sequence goes on along the minus strand of OX122885.1, from coordinate 1,802,831 downwards.
GGAGAGAGAAGACTGTCTGCAGCCTGTCGCAGCCACCCTCATACTTCAAGAGATTTTCGTCTTTCCTGGAGTAGACCATAACCAAACCAGAGTGGAATGAAAGTTTTGAATTAAAAGAGAGAAACAAGCGAAAGGCCATTAAGTTTTGTGAGACTGAAATAGGGTTGCCGTTGGAGTGGAAAGGACTAGCACTGGATTTGTTAGTTGAAGACTGTCTATAAGAGAAGTTTGAAAAAAGACTCGGTACTTCGTTAATGTGAACATACGATAATCATAAAGCTGAGGCAGATTTTTGTTGGGCCTTCGTCAGTAAGATCTGAAAGGGTATTATATCATGCTAGCTGTCGTACTCTAGTAAACAGTAAACTCCACTGGTTCGACACTTTGATAAAAATTCTAGACAGACAGACCGAGCTTCCGGGGTAGGTGTACTGCTGAAGACGCGTCACCGTCGCTTCACGTAAACAATTTCGTCTTCTCTCCATCTCTCGTTTTCTACAATCTTCTTTGGGGAACACAGTACAGATAAAGCTAGAAAAGAAAATACATTGGTTTCTACTTCGAAGGCTCATAGAGTGGCGCCACTATTCATTGACTACTTCCTCTAGCAGTAATCTGTGTTTTAAATCTGAGGAGTATGAGAGGGAATTGAGACGATGTGAGCACACCCTTAATGTTGACCACAATAATTTCTGCTTTAACTTTGTTCATAAATTATGTACACGAAATTCATTTGACTCATCTCTGTATCATGCGATAATGGCACATCGCCACCCCATCACCCTCCCTCATACAACTGAATTACCACGGCAACGCGACGGCGAAAATGTATGAGTGTTCTTTTTGTGTGTGCGCTAGTGTATTCAGCGTTCATCTCTTTTTCACTTCAGCACACACACACACACCCATGAACCCACGCTCATCTCTGTGTTGGTAGCATAGTTTTAAATTCTTTTTTTTAAGGGTAGTAGAAATGAAAACGTTAAATTGAGTGAGGCGGCGACGAGCAAGACATTGAGACTGTGAAAATGTTGCTGGGACTCGTGTAGATTCGGGCCAAAAAAGTTGAGTTGTTCACAAATCACACCAACAAGGAGGAATACACACTTCCGAAGGGATAAATGTAAAAACAGTGTTAAACAGTGTTTAAATTTGTTTTGAAAACTTTACTATTTCTTGCATTAGTCAACATTTTGCACTGCCCCCGCCTGCAGTCGCCCAACGGGGGTGAAAAAGGAAAGAAAAAAAAAAACAAGAGTAGAAAACGAATTCAAAAGATGGAAGCAACCTCAAAACGAGTATAATCAATATGGAGTCTATCCTGTGGGATAATTGTCCCGTCTCAGTGCATTTGCGGTGCTTAATATGACTCGAGCGTGCATTTTTCGACGTATTTCTCGGTGAAAATTCGCTAGTTCGGAAGTGTGCTCGGAATAAAGTTGAAATTGAGAGCCGGGCGCCATAGTAGCGTTGTAGTCTTTTCGTGGAGGTGGAAAGGAAGTCTGCCTGCATTTCCTGTATACAGTCAGTGCTTTCAGATTTGCACCATCATCACCACAGTTCGCACAGTGGGGGAGGTAATTTATGTGTGCGTGTGTGTGTTTAATTTATTCATCATCATCCTTCCGTACAGATATGTGAAATAATTCAGTTTTCAAAATTCAAGAAAAATAATTTCACATTTTTTTTTGGGCGGTTGGGGGCGTATGTGGTGGGGAGTACAGTAATTTTCTCGTCATTGGTGCTGTCTCTTTCGTCGGGATTTGCCATAATATCCCCAACTCGTTGTGGATCGTGTGTGGATGGTGTTCTACCTGCCCCTGAAAACGCAATTATTTTTTACGGTGAACTTAATATTTTAATTTGAAGATCTATTAGGTGATAACATAGTGACCGTGCGGTTAGTGGTTACGTTTGCCTTCAACCGTTCGTTCTCGCTCTTGCGCCCAGCCCCCCTGCATCATTGCCGCTCTGCAAAAAGGGGTATCTGGATCTGACAGCATAGTCTGGGACTTTGTAACATCTTTTTTTTCTTTTTTTTTTGCTCTAGTGTTTGTTCGTTCGTTTACGTTGTGTGTATTTTACATAGAGGACGGTAGCCTTGTCGAAATGCATTGTGATGGCGGCAGGGTGGAGTGCACAGAGTGGGTGGATGGGGGAGGCAGAAGTTTTTAGGGAGGTTTTCACTTTACGTCCACTGTGTATGGGTCGTTTACTTAAATGGGCTGTGGGTTGAATGAATTACGTGTTGTGTTGGTTTTCGTCTCTCATAGACTGCTGCTTGCCAATAAATCGGTGACCGAAGGTCGGTTGATGATGATAATACTCTCAGAAATGTTTAAATAGTCTCTGCGAATCTTATGTGGAGCGTATGAGACTTAAGTTGTACACTTTGCTTGTGTAAGCTTGGCAAATGGGTGCTTTATGAATTGAGTACATTATGGTCTTATGAATTTAAATTCGAAAGGGGTGACTGGGTAGTGTCGATGACAGCACTGCCGACTATAGAGAGTTATTCTCGAGATTGGAAGTTGAACGTTATAGTTGCAGCTCTGGCAGATTTTTTGTTTATATTTTTTGTTTGAAGAAGGACGTTAATTGCATGAAGTAGTGGTAGTGATGTTTTGGAAATGCTGATCCTACTTAGTTTATCGATTTCTTACTTTCTTAGTAATTACAAAATTGAACTCAAATTCAAAATAATGCCCTCGATGCTTTGAAAGCAATTCGGAAGAGGAACGAGGCTCTTCATCATTGAAATATTAATACAGTTTAAGTCGGTGTAATCCTTTATAAATGAATAAATAGGGTGACCCTATAGCAAATTATTCCTTCATGAACCTTGTTCAGTGAGCCAATCACCTTGTAAAACCTTTCATCCAAGACGTTTAATTGAGGAAATGTGTTATTTATAAACAGGGACATAATTGCCCTCTAGTGCCATGTTTGTACATAGATGATGGCAGCAAGTGACTCTTTTGATTAGCTTCAAGTTGTTCACCATTTTTGAGTCAGCAGTCACGAACCGAACCCAAAATCATCTCATCTCACCTGTTATTTACTGGGATGATCAAAATCCCCATAAAAGATAACGAATTCCATTATTTATGAGCAGTGTCAGCACATTGAGGACTTAAATCGATGTCTAACTTTATGATACATAAAGTGACATTTGTTACATGTTAAAGGAAGATGTCATGGAGTTTTGAAATCGTACCCATTGAGTTGGCACAACTTGTTTAAAATGTCGTAATGATTTAATTCTAATAATTTTATTAAGAACCTTTTTAACATGATTTTCGTCCTTGTAGATAAAGTAGTGTGATCCACGAAAAGGCACATTCACTTTTAAGATGGATGTCAATTGCATTGGAATTCGAAACAAGGCATAAGTTCTTGAAAAATGACTTTACAGCTGTAAAACTTCATTTTAGGGTGTATGAGTGTATGAGCCAACTCCTTTTTTGTCATCAATCTTGGTTTCGAGATCGGTTTCTTGTTTATTCATTCCCGAGAGTAATATTTTTCCAAAAGGGGCACAGTACATATACAAATTTGTTTCCCCGGAGCTCTCGTCAAAACAAGTAGTCCGGGATTAGAAGACTCGTAAACCCTCTTGGCTGCTCTGCATAATCTTTATGTAGATGAACCAATGTAGTCGACTTTTTTGCATCCAATCCTTGAGAAAGGAAACCTGCTCATATTTGCTTCATATAGTGTGCATATTTGACTCAACCTGTCTCCCATTTAAAATGTGCGACAAGTTTGGATACAGAATCGTCAACGCAAGTTATTCTTGTTTTGCAGAAGAATTTAACTCCAAATCAATTTTTTATTTTACCCGGTGTATGCGATTTATGTTTTATCCATTGTATCTTATGTGTTATCCTTTGTATCTATTGTATCTTTTATTTCATAAACACACATTTCCTAATAATTTTCTTTGACTTTTCTCTTCTCGCCCACAGATACCGCACTGTCAATCTTCAAACTTCTAAATTAAAGAAGAAAATCGCGTAAAAAAAAGAAATGCATTTAATTAAAATAAAACATAAACATTAATGAAAGCAGAAAACAATATCGAGTTCAATTACTAGTATGAATAATTACTTAGGAAAAATAAAATAGCTCACAGAAGTAACACACATAATGTTGCTTCCCACGTCGTGCGGCCCCGGGCCGACAACGTCACCATCAGCATGCCTCATCTCTCAGCACAATGAAAGCGATTTGAGTGAACGGAAATGCTGCAGACATCAATCCCACGACCGCCACGATACCGTCATCAGCCATCATCCCCATCAAAAGCACCACCACCACCAGCAGCAGCAGCAGCAACATCAACAGCGGCAATCTCAATCGAGCATACCATCTTGGATAATAACTTTAATCGTATTTTTATCATTATTCAATTTGCATCAGGTCACGGCCGAAAAGAGCAAACATTGTAAGTATTTCAGAATTGTTCCCTTTTTGCTTCATTCTTTCAATTTCAAAACTGTCTCGGGAGCATTAGGGAACCGGCGATGACAAGTGAATGTGGCCTAGAATCGGCGCTCTGTCATTTGCGGAATTCAACCCAATTTTATTTTCTGTGTGTATGTCCACTTTCTGGGATCACACTTCGCGTAATCAGATTACGAGCATTCCTTACAATCCTAGCGCAGAACAGAAAAAAAGACCACTCACACCCCACGCGCATCGGCCAGCCAGCATTCCTCGAGGACATTTCATTCCTTCTCCCTTTCAGTGAAATATGAAACGAGGCATCTGGCATCAGGAAAAATAAAACTTTTGACAGAATCTTTGTACAATCAAAAGTTTCATGCGCCCAAAAATTAAGAAGCAGAGCAAAAAAAAAAACGCAACGAAACGAAACACACAGACATTCGGAGAAGTACGAAGAAAACGTCAAGAACCATTTTTATAGACTGCTAATTACATCCTGTTAATAAAAAAAATTAATTCTTTCGAAGTTTCCCCCAGAGATGGAGGGGCAGTTGGGCTGACTGGTTTGAAGAACTGGTGTGCGCTGGATAAAACTGGTCGAAGTTTCTTTCTTCTTGAGGAGTCTCTCTCGTTGAGATAATCCGTTTTCATCGCCCTCGGGGCTGGCTGGTAGCTGAGTTCTGAGTTCACAAATGACACAAATTTTGTCGTTGTTGTTCATCGACGAAGGCCAGTCCAGTGTATTGGGAGGAGGGCAAGAGATGGGGGTTGGTTATTTTATTTGAAAGCTGGACACTTTTTTGAACGTTTGGATCTTTGGCAGTGATATCACCAATTATCTTATTGAATTTGACATCTGTTCTGTAATGAGATAGGAGGGAGTGCGAATTGAGATGGGTCGGCTAGGCGAAATCTCGAAAGATAAGGTTTATTAAAATGTGTTGGATTGAGAGAGGATTTTTCATTCACGCCCGCGGCTCTGCTTTGAGGAGATTTACTTTGGTAAGTACTTGCGTTGGTTAGACATTTTTAAGGAATTTGATTTCTTATCCTTCTCGTGGCTGAGAATTTGCATTGAAGTAGGGAAAGTACTGCCATTCAGTTGGAATTCATTAGAATTCTTTAATGTAAATATACGCTGTTTTTACTTTTTCAGGGATATTAAGGGGATATTGGGATAATCTAAATTGCTTTTAAGGGTGCACATGTCGAGGGAAAATTCGCTTCAGTTTCAGCCTCGATTGTTGAGGCATGTTCTCTCTGCTGGCGTAATCGCATGGTGGACAGCTATCGACAAAATGTAACATAATTTCAACATTCCCAACAGCGATCGGTTCGTTTTGTAAAAGAACTGAGGGGTAGGCCATATTTTCAGTCTCTCTAGTTTTTCACATGTTACATCTAGATATGGTCGGTCGTTCAGGTTTAGACATGAGGTCTAAGACTGATAAATTTAACATTTCCATCCTGAAAGGCAGTACCACAAAAATAAGTTCTGCATGGCGAACAATGCGGCGTCGAGTGGGAAAACCTAGCCAGAGAGAACCTTCTCTGGTCCAGTCTTACCTACCCAAATCTTACTTAGAACGGGAATTGACTAAGTGTTCCCTTTAATGCAGTTCACATTTAGTCGATTCCAATGGTTGATGATTTCCATCAAAAATATGAAGTAGAAATGATCCGCATACAGTATAAACAAGTTCTAGTGGAAGAACAGAAATTGAGGTGGTCGTTGAGTATTGTAATTTCTGCGCGAATTCTTTTTGAAAGACGTTGAAGCCAATCTGGTTAGAAATTTAATTTCACGACGCACAACAATACAATCTGGAGACTCACACTTCATCTGATATGAATAGAAAGATGGGTCTAGATGGAAATACCCGGATCCAGCTTCTTCAGATGTCTGGTCTCTTACGAAAGTCACGAACCTGTGACTTCATGAGTAGGATTTCTGAATGAAAAAGTTAATTTTCTAATTACGAAATTTTCGCGTAGGAATCAAAGAACCCATAGACTTTCGAATCAACGCATGGAAATATGAGGCATTCACAGCCTTATGTTACTAATTTAAAATCTAAAGTAATATCTTCTCATTTTCTACTCTTTATTTGCAATTAGTCTCATCCTCAGCTAATAGGTACTTTCTTCGGGTCGTCGTACAAGCACATGACGAATTGCTTTCATAATTACATTTTTCTTTGTGCCTGAAAACGAAACTCACTCTTCCCGCTCCGTTAATTTAAAATTTTGAAACTTTGAAACACCGCGCTAAATCTTCTCCTCAGCTACTTCTTCAATTTCTTCTAACTTTTGCTGGGCTGCGCGAAAGACGAGAATATAGTACATAACTTCAAAAGAAAAAAAAAAGACAAACGAAAGATAACACGAAATGTCTGTAAAAGAAAAAAGAAAAAGAATCCAGACTTTGCACAAGGACACACATTTGATGACATCCTAATCAAAGAACTCGTGCGTACCTTGATGATGATAAAACCGGGAGCATCACAATCACGACCACCGCCAACCACACCGCCCGTCAGCCGGCATCGTCATTTCAACTCCTTAAATCTAAAACCCATACATAATAACACGGCCTCGTTCCCGATATCCTCGGCTTCTCTTGTCTGTTTTTTTTTTTCTTTTTGTTGCCTCTTTATTTTTCCCCCGATTTTCTGTCGATGTGTACACAGATATATTTCGCCTGTTTTCCAAGGTTTTTGAGCAGCCATCATCAATTCATTCCGTGCGATGCCATTTTGTCTGTCAGACTGTTTAGTTATTGTTAGTTTATTTGTTGTTGTTATTGACGATGGCGGAGGTTGGTGATGGCGGTGGGCGGTGACGTGGTGAAGGGGGCGTTTGCCAGTTTTTGTTTTCTACGTCAGAGAGTATCTTCTGAGCAAAGTTTACGGATGTGATATTGTATGAAGAAATTTGGCCAAAAGATTATCCTTCATCAAAAGCGGATGATTGAAAGATTATTTTTTTTTTTTGGCAAAAAAGACGACGCCATTGGGGTCCTTTATGGCTTTGCTTTGTAAATAGATTGGTGTCCGTTTTTTAATATTTGTTTTTTTCTATTAATTGAACTCTACGTTGGTATCTGATGTCGATATGGGTGCATCTTAGATGTAGGATGGAACAGCCTTGTTTTTGTGTTGTTCTTTCGCAATTAGCTATTATTAGCTGTTTGGTTTGAGGAATATGCTAGTGATATTTGCTCTTACGTCATCTATGGGGTTTTTAATCTAATTAAAAGCGGTTATGAGTTTATAAACTAGCTAGGGATCATACCTAAGCGCAGTGGGAGGCAACGAGGGAAAAATCAAGTTAGTTTTTCATATCGTCTGCAAGAAAATCCCAGCTGGATAGAGAATACAAGAGAAGTTAGTCACATTATTGTCAGACACCTCAGGTGGTTAGCAGTGTATATTGGGATGGTTTGTGCTATCCCAAAATAGGGAAAATTGGTTCTTACACCTAATGTCTTCAATTGTCGAGGAAGTAGGACGGCGGTTTGAAAGGTACACATAAAGGGCAAAGATAGCACTTTCTTCATAAGTCTCACAGGAACGCACAGATCTTCATAAACAAGCGTTGGAAGGACCGCACCTGAAGGTGCGAAATGAAATACGAATATAGATTTACTTTACAGAAATTGATTGCAGCAGAGATCCAAAGTAGAAATTAGAGCTGAACAGGCCAAGAATAAGACAGAGTCCTACTTAAAGATCGTTCGTATAGCCCCTGTTACCACTGTAAGCACCATAGCAGTACAAAATATTAAATGTTCTCTATTTGTATTAATACATACACCCATATACTAGCTCATTTTGGAGAACTAGACGCAATGAGTTACTTCTGGCAGTTGGAGGAGAAGTACCCAGATTGAGTTGCGATTGAGTGAAGTAACCAGATTGAGTTAGCTATCCACGCCTAATTACCAACTCCTCTCTGAAATGCTTGTAAAAAGGTGTTGAGCCATCCATCCGGGCATTTCCAAGTAAGATATGCCCATTTTAAGAAACGTCTTCTCAAATTCCTCCTCAGATTCCCAATTTAATCCTTATCATAAATTTGATAGCCCACAAATCTTGGTTAAATAGATAAGTTTTTTATGTTTAATACGATTTTTATTATTCAAATAAAACCTCATAACTTTAACAACCTCTCAAGCTGCATCCTTTTTATATTCAAAAAATAATTGTTAAAAGGGAATTGTTGTAAACGACTACCATCGCGTTTTCAAGAAAAAAAATTAGGCCATCAACCGCTCCTTTAAATCTCCCTCGGGGAGAATTATTACAAAACTCTTTCATCAAATTTCCATCAACTCGTAGGCACATCGCGTCGTTGCCCGCGTCGACGACGACGAAGCAAAACAAACAAAAATGAACTGCAAACTTCTCCCTCACCAATGATTGAAATTACAATTAAAAATTAATGTAATTTCAAATAATTTCCAAACCACTTACCGTTGACTACATTCCATTGCGGGATCTATTTGTCTGTCAGTCAATGCTCGCAGACCGTGTGCAACAAATTTAACTCAAACAATTAGACAGAACTGGTGAGAGGGAGAAGGAAATAGGCAAACAGAGTAAGACTAGCATAGTTTGTGGAAGAACTTTCTCCACTCCTATTCCCATTCAAGGTTTCTCCCCATCACACCACTCCGCACTGGCGCAAACCGTACTTTATTCTGGTTAGGAATTTATCAACCAAATGGAACGCAGAACATGGCTTTGAAAACTCCTAAGGATGTGAAACGTGCTGCGGGCGGGGTGAGAGGAAGTTAGCAAACTCCTTTCGCTGCATCTGCCATTACCGCTGCTGCCATCTCCTCCGCGCTATCTCGGTCTTGAACTGCTCAACCTACCGTTTGTCGACGGTCCAACGCGCCAGCCCCCGATACACACCACATCTCACCTACTCACGATTGGTTTTCTATCTTAATTAGTGGCAAACGTAAAATTACATCATTAAAAGTTCCGCCCCATGATTGCGAGTGAGAGCTTAAAAAAAAGGTACCACCAGCAGGTGAAACGGTGCGCCGTGTGCTGTGTGTGCGGCAGGGACTTTTCTCGCACCCACAAAGGTATGTCGAAGTGTTACATGAGGTATATTTTACACCTGCAAATGAACGATGAACGACGGCGAACACCTTAGCTGTGTGCGAGAAGCAAAAGAGGTGTCCTGAGAGACAGGCAAACTCCAAGGCTAGATCCTTTCAATGCTGCCATGGGATGTTTGCCAATTAAATTTGTTGCAGGAAATTCTCACTCTCGTGTGGTAGCGGCAACGGTGGTCGTGCTGGCGGGAAGGTTTTTTGGAGGGACTATGAAATTATCATTTAAATTACGACGGAAATTATGGTTGGTTGAATTGGTAGGTTGGCGTGACGGTGTGCCGGGGAGTGGGGGGAAAGGATAAATGCCGATTTCGTGTTCTTTCCCACACACATCCGCACCTTAGGTGCGGTATTGTCTCAGAGATTCAATAGAATATAAGTTTTTGACAAAAGAAAGTTCGTCTGAATAACGGTCTCTTGTTTTCTTTCCCTCTGTGTTTACCATCTATTTTCAGATTACATGCAATCGCTATGTAAGAACCATTTTCTGCAGCAATTGTATCGGAAGATCGATGGCGCGGTACTGTGGTCGCAGAACGAACGCAATCTAGATTGCATCATCACATTTCAAACGCACTCAATATTGCAGCGTTTTATGTTGAGGTTTGATATGCTGCAACTCGATTGCAACGATCATCTGTATGTGTACGATGGAGCTCATGCGGTTGCAACACCAAAGGTAAGTTTGTTTTTATTTTCTATTCTAAACTACAGTTAAAATGAGTCTTGTCGAATTTAGGTATAAGTGAGAGTAAGATGAAAGTATTTGAATGTGAGAGAGTTTTGATTATATGCTCAATAAAGAAATAGAAAAAAGTTTCTAGTCCTAATTTGATTTACAGTCCATTTTAAACCTACTGAATAAACGACCCAACAATCCCTTAAAGGGCTAAGCCTAGCCTCAAGCTGCCTCTTGAAGATCAGGTTTAAGAAGAATTTTCTTGTGTCCGTATTCAGTCAGTCCAAAGGTTCGTTCTTCATCTTCTCTTGAACATGGAGTTTGATATTCGCAGTTGCACAGTTGATGTCCTTGTGCTCGACTGGTCCAAAAGGTAACGATAGAAAAAATATATTCTTCATATTGTTTCGCATGGTATACATATCTCCCGGAGTACGTGCACGCCTGAATATAGCAATTGTACCCAATTACGTCATATCTTCTATTTGCCTTCGTCGCAGACAAAAAGAAATATCAAACATCAGGGAAGAATAACAGGTGGATCCACTTGAGTCCTTCTTTGACAAGGAATGCGAAATTATTGACTAGTGTCAGATCTATACAACGAACCAAACCCACGCTTTACCACAAGATAGTCTAAGATATTTGCATTTATTTTCACTTAATATGCACTTAATTCAAACAGATTTTGATGAAAACTTGTAGGCAGATCTGAAGGAAAACTTTTACCAGCATTCTTCCTTCTGTCGATTGCCTTTCAAACTGCAACGCTTTTCGAATTAAATCCTTTTTGGAACCCCATTAGCCCTCAGTTAAAAGAGCACTTCTTATGCCCTCCTTGAATTCTATTAATTACACCAAGCTCATGTTTGTGCACAATCACAATAAAATAATCCGCTTTTGCGTAAACAAGTCTTTCGTTATGTTAACGAGTTCATTCCCATTTCAATTTTCCCATTTCTGAGCACATTAAGCCTCTTACCACACATCATCCATGCGAATTTCGACTAATTAAAGATGATTCCGATTCTCTCCGTTGTTAAGAGAGAGCACACACATACAAACACATTTGACCCTGAAATTTTAAAGCACACCCCAACTCACCCCCAGACAAGCCTAAGGAACGCCAGTGCCCTCAATCACCTTTAATAGGGTACTCGCCCACATATTCGAGGAAAAATTTAACCTAATCCAATGACATGCTAACAATTTATTTTGTTCATGAGTTTGAAAGTTTCAAAACAGGGGCATGTACTACACCACAAACAGCCGACCCCCATCCCCTCAACCCCAAAGCTCAAACAAGTTGGCTCGCATGCCGGGGCGAAAAAAAAATTAAGGTTAAGACCGAATTTTCATGAAATCTTCACTTTCTTTCTTCATTTGTCGTACTAGTCGTCGTCATCGTTCTCGTCTTCTTATAAAGTAGAAGGAAACCTCTCTATAAACCTCTCACGATGTAAATGTCTCCACATATTATATCCTTTGAAATCCCTTCTATTTCTATCCTGTCGCATGCCACATCCTTGATGCCGCCGAGAGGCGGGCGACGAAAGAGAAAAATATAATCAGTCCTGACTACGTCTATTACATGTCATATACGCGGTTTTCAACTTCAAGCCCATTCTATCCTCCTCATTCTATTTTTTTTTTACTGCTGCTGCTTCTTTTTCGTATTAGTTTATCCTTGAGAGAAGGATGCGGGGATCAAGAGGACCTGGATGGAGCAAACTATGAGGGGGAATGAGTAAGAGCGAGCGAGCGAGCGAGAGTGGTGATGAACTCAAGCTATGTCACGATGATGGAATGGTAGCGATTTAATGCCGTAGGTTCTGATGTTTCTTCTGGCACTGCTTGGGATTCTGTTGCTGCTGCTTCTGCCGCTGTGTGGTTTTCAGCACCAGTCATGAAACGTTTGGGGAAATATTTTCCCTAAGTGTATCTAAAGGCAGTTTTCCTGCCTCTCTCTCTTCATTTTGTTTTTATTTTCCTTCTTACTTACACAGCCACCTCCCGCACACACATATCCCAAACTAAACCGGGGTTTATTCACATTTTTCTTGTTCTTCTTGCGAATGCGTTTCTTAGCTGCAAGGCATTTTCGGAAAACGGAAGCATTGCTCTTGTGTGGCAGGCAGCAGGAGCAGCAGACAACTCGCTAAGCGTCGGCATATAATGGGGATTTACCAAACGAATTTTTGTTTTTCTATTTTATTTTTTCGCAGCCCCTCCGCCCTTCGCCATTCGTGTCTCTTGCGCTTCGTAGTCGTTCGTTTTCATCACACGATGTGAAACAATATGAAGAAAATGTTTTTTCAAGGTTTTTTCTTTAGTTTATCTTTTGGGGGCTATGCGGGTGGGTGGATGGCCCAGTGGGTGTGTATTTGTGTATCAGCAAGATGAATGAAATGCGAATTGATAACAATAGAATATAGTAGATATTTTTTTTAGGGATAAAAGGAAGGGGGTCGCAGCGACAGGATGGATTGCGGTGAATTTGTGGGCCAAATGCAACAGATATTTGGTTAATGGAGTTTTTCTTTTCTTTCGCAAAACAATGGGATTAAAATATAGTCCTGTGCAGTGAATAGAAGTTATTTGGAGCGTTTACTAGCTTAGGCGAGGGGCTTTGTGTGCAGCGTTTTCAAAGGGACTGCTATTGAAATTCGGTGACTGTGAATTTGGCCAAAGTAATTCGAGAGAGGGAATGAGCTTTTTCAAGAACAGAACAAGACCTTTACTTAGAAGTTTTTGTATGGAGAGGCCATGAGCAGTTTTGAAAACTAAAATATTTTCGTCCTTCTCACAGTTGCAATGAATAAACTCTTGCCAAGCAGTAGTTTAAAGTGCTAAAGAAAGACTTCTGTTGTATCCAATCCAAAGACATGTCTTTCATTCATATTAACACCCACAACATCACATTTTCTTCCAGGTCGATATATCGTGTCGAAACACCAAACAGACAGTGAGCTCAATTCTGACACGCACGAATTTCGTCACCCTTAAGTACGTAACCGATGGATGGGGGACGGATGCGAATGGTTTCAAATTAGTGATTACATCTGTCAAAGATCCAAGTGAGTATGACTACAAGATGAGCGTCCGCTCAGCCTTTAAATCATTTTGACAACATGTCCTTTGCAGAACATACGTGCAAGGATTTCACGTGTACGCTGAGAGAGTTTTGCATCCATCCGGACTTGCTTTGCGATGGTATCAATCATTGTGGGGACAACTCCGATGAATCGTCTAACAATCTATGCCACAGTAATTATTTCTTCAACCCAGAAGTCTGTTTAAATGAAAAAAGCATTTCGTTTTCAGATCAAACATCAAATACAATTCTCGGCCTCGAACTGACGTGGTTTGTTTTAATTACCGTCTGCAGTTTGTTGATAATCTGCACGTGTATAGCCGGATGGGTCATCTGTATTTGCCGACGAAATGGTGCAGCAGCAAACCAAAACACGACGATACAATGTAAGTGCAGGGCGCTGACCTCTCACATGAGACATGCAAGTCATTTGTTCTTCTTATTCCAGTGCACCCTTCAGCAGAAACGAATGGCTCATCAAAACATTTGCACGGTACACTTTCACGTGAACATACAACACTGCCGAATTCGGGAAACTGGCATCACCCTGCGGGACCATCAGGGTACCACCGCACTCAACACAAATTATTGAAGATGGCCACCAAAGTCCGTCCCATTTGGTGCTTGGTAAATTTCGGCAATTAGGTCAAGATATCTCTCAAACAACAACAACAACGTCCGCATCTGGCAACTCAAATGCACAAAAAGACGAATGGTTCGTTTGAATGTTGCACAATGCAAACACCAAACAACAAAAAGAATCACAGAGATAACGACGACAAAATATGCAGATGATAACCTTGTTACTGACCAAATTAACCAACCCATATAGCAAATAACAACCACTCTTAAGTTCATGATAAACACACACACACACAAAAAAAGTGGAAAACTAAAGGCGAATAGCAAACGATATTGACACTGTCCAACGCGAGCCTAGCATTCAAAACAACCGGACTAGAGAACTCGGCCTTCTCGCCACCACGCTACCGTCATCAGCATTCCCATCCGACCGAGTCGGTGTCAATCAACGTTTCGTCAAGGATATTGCAGGATACTTTATATATTTTTTTTGTGTGTCATTAAAACGGGAGAAGGACTAATTAAGTTCAGGCCGCCTCCTGATGTGTTTATACGATGAGCTAACACTTGCTATGCACTAAATGAAGTAAGTACACGAAGCAAACTTTTCACTATTCTGCCACCCCGTAGCTAATCACTGGTGTGTCTTCTTTTGTGCAGGACTGTATCAACAATTTGTGGACATCACCGCGCAGGGTGTGCTTTTTAATGGAGATTTACAGTACCCAAATCTCTAAATCGATGGAACAATTACACATTCGGATAACCATCGAGTCTGTAAATATATATAAATATATTTGAATAACTAAATAAATTAATGAAAAAAAAACAAACAATTAAACCAAACAAGAAACAAAATAAATTACAATTTAAGAAATTGTAGCCTAAGACACTCTTTTTTACAAAAAAAAAGTAAACCAAATTGAAGAATGAAAAAAAATATGAGACAAAACCCCGAAAAAAAAAATGCAAATGAACGTCAGACTTTCAGTTTCTTCCGTTTGTAAACCCATTCTAAATGTAACTCATTCGTTTCAATAGAAATCTTAAGCAATAGTTATCTACAAACCTTCCAAACAAACAAAAGAAACAACAAACGAACAAAAATCCCTAATCCTCATACGAAATATGGTGGAAGGAGTGTGGGGGTGTGTTTGATAGCTGATCTGTCACATTAATGTTGTGCCTGATTCAAAGCACTGTTCTCGTGTGCCGAATTCGCTTTCAGCACACACACAGGATAATGATTCAAAATTAACGAAGCACTTCCATTTCTTTAACTTCTTCTGCATGCTTAACATTTATCGTGTAATTTGACAATTTACTTGCTGCCTGTCTTGAGAAAGAGTGAGCATCTAAGCCACCTTAAGTCTAGGGGACGCCCTTAAGTAGTGGGTAAGTACATCGCCTCACAGGCTGAAGCTCCCAGGTTCGTTTCCGACACAGAACATCTCGCATTTTTTCACGGCACCACCACTATCGAGTTGTTGACAGCACTCAAAAAGTTAATGAAAAGCTTCTCAAATCTTGCAGTTCTGAGTCCGCAGTAAACTGTAGGGTCCCTCTATTCGCGAGAGAAACAATATCAACCACAAAACGAGAAGTTGCTGAAGAAGCTAAACCTTGGTCCCTTGTGATTTGTGGTGTTAGCCAATTCTCTTATTTATAAACACGCAAGATTGCTATCGATCACACATTTACCACCCTTCCACCCTGATATCCTCATAGTACATAAAAATGACAGGAAAACAAGAGAAAAAAAAACATTTTTTCTTAAATGCTTAAGTATACACGTAAAATTACTGGGTAAAGTATACATATAATTAAATTAAAAAAAGAAACAAAAGAAAAAACAAGGGATGTAAATAGTTGACAATACAAAACATATTTTTAATTCAAATACAATTTTTTCAAACAACAAACTGAAGGAAGAACAAAAACAAATATAAAAATGATAGGACGATACAATTTCTACATACAAAATTTTCGTTTTCATTTTTCGGCGTTGAAATGAGTGGAATGCTTGTTTGGACGAATGTTTTTTGTGCACTTTGAATTTTTAACTCGCCTCGTGAGAGTAATTCTTCGATTGAGGGTGCACGAAGTCCTTAACCGTCTCGAAGGTTTCTGTGCCAATTGTGATGCCGTTTATGGTAGTTTGTACCTAATCATGCTAATGATAACTGCCAGAATAATTTTGGTGATTATTTCGCAGTATTGAAAGTGAAACGTTTCACTAAAGATCACAGTTGTTTGCACGCCAAATTCGGGCCAGGGAATTTAGAACTCAAAAATTCAGTTCCACAGAACCGGCATGTACTTTAACTGAGAGACAAGCCTTTCGATGGTTTAAGTGCTAGTATTTCCAACCTAACTTACCATAAGACTATTCGATTTCCAAATATTGCCCGCGTAAACGAAAGAGCGACGGGTGGTCTTGTAGCAAAAATAAGAGACAAAGAAGTGCGCGACCAAATCGAATGTCATTCTATGTCACTTCTCACGAGCTTTCCATTCATTTCAGCAGACTCTAGAACTTTGTTAAAATTAATTTCGCTAAAATATGGTCGATGAGATGGAGAAGGAAGAAGATAAACTTAAAAAACAAAACATTTAATGATAAATTCAAGAGGAAATGAAGACAGACATATATGACATATATGACAATACCAGCTGATTTTTTAATTTTACTAAATAACACGTTTACTGAAAATGGAAAGAATAACTGAAACAAAATAAATTTACATTTAGGTACTTAGATATAAAGAAATAAAAGAAAAAAATCAATTTTTTACTTCAATATACATAACAAGAAAAACACAAGAAACGTTTACATAAAAAAACTTAATCTTACATCAGTCTTTAAAGTCGTTTAAAAACCGAGAGAAAACAATAAGTAAAATATCTGAGACAAAAAAGTCATAATTTTACACAAAAAATATGTGTCCACAAGGCTTCTTAAAATTGATACAAACAATTAATTTGATTTAATTTCTTAAATAAAATCTTTTCCATTTAAAAATTTGGCATATAGTACTTAGAGCATACTAAAAAATGAATAAAAGAAAAATAGAAAATACAAATAAGACTTCCCGCCGTTGACAAGCAAAACATAATAAACGAAACATTCAGTACATTTTTACATTTAAAGGAAAAAAAAACCGAGAAAAATGATAAAAAAGAAAACAAAAAGTGGAATATAAATGAGATCAATTAACAATTTTTAGATACGAAATCCAGTCTTCATCACTTTACACGACGATAATATCAGTTTTCCATATCACATCCAAACATAATATCGAGGTACTCATGTATACATTCAATTTTTAAGGAAAAGAAGGTTAAAGGAGCAAAAGGATACAATTAAGGAATAACGAAGCTATTTTTTCAAATGTCCATTCCATTTCAGTGAACATGTGAAAATCCAAACAAAAGTAAGCGATAGATAAGTGAAAACTGTTTTTTACTTTTCTTTCTGTCTTCTGACAAGAAGCTTGTTTTTCTGAAGATCGAAGTGGAGTGAATTTTCATCACATTACGACAAACTGAAGCAGTGTGGGAGAAAATCAAATGTTGGCTCAAAAGAATTGTTTCTATCTACCATTTCAGTGGCCTTGTTTTGCGTGCTACGCTATAGTCCAGAGCCTTTAGATGTTACTTCAACTTGTTTGTGCTCCTTGCTGAGTCAACTACATCTCAATCAATGTTGTCCCCTCAATTGCGCCGCTGCACTGCAAGATTTACGGTGTTGGATGCGTAATCGTTTTAAGCGATTGCTGCTATACAGCCGTTACAGTTTAATGTTGAATTTGCTCAAGATAAGAGCTTATACATTTCCTCATCCGCTTGTAGTACTGATAATTCCGCTTCGCAGAACTAAGATGAGGAGATAGTTAAGTGGTCATTTCGGAACTTTACTCCTCAAATCGACGAAAAACACTGATTGCTTGAACTAAGTGTATTGAAGTAGATATACAAAGCCAAACCGTGGTATCTTCTTCTTCCCAGGGGTGAACTTGGACCTCAACCAACATGCCTCTCCAGCCAGCACAATCTTTCGCCACTTGCGCACTCCAAGTTGGTTGAGGTCCTTCTCCACTTGTGTGCGCCACCTTAGCCTTGGCCGTCCTCAGTTGCGTTGTCCCAATGGCTCAGATTCGAATAATTTTCGGGCCGGAGCAGTGCTGTCCATACGCTCTACATGGCCTAGCCGTGGTATTCGACTAATTTTTTCACTTGAGAAAATTATTCTTTTGGAAGTTTGCTCTTCAGACGGTTATATTCCGTCGAAAACACAGGAGGAATACATGACATCGAGTCATGGGACGGTTGCTTGGTCAGTGCTTTCCGGTTTCTTTATAAATGTGGAAATAGGAAATCCACGTACTATTTGCAGAGAGGTTGTTGCATCCCAGAGCAAAGTCTACCAGTCTGGTTTTGTTCTCAGACAAGTTGTTACTTTGATAATTTAAACTGGGATTTCTTGTTATCTCCCATCACATTCGTTGTGCCGCAGCTTTCTCGAAGACATCCTGCTTGCTGTTCTGGTCCTTATTCTCAATTTAGATATTTTTTGATGTTTCAACAAAACTTTAGGAAATTTCGTAACAGAGATTCTAAACAGTGATTGAAATATTCATTTGTGGAAAAAAATGGCTTCCACTCGATCTTCAGTGAATAAATTTAATTTTTGTCGAAAGAACCAAGTTAAGGCATTTTAAATTTACGCAGTTCATCTACCCTTTCATGTTCTTTTTCATAGCTAAACGTATTTTTACCAGACATAAACAAACTATCAATGCGATAAACTAAAGAATTAAACAAGAAATTAAATAACGGTGACATTGATTTCAGCACACACCGCACGAACAAAGTTTGTGCGTGTGTGCATTTGTATCATATAAACACATATAGAAGCAAAATAACAATTAAATATGACAGAAAATAAAAACTATTTAAATTTTCAAGACTTTTGTAAAAAACAAAAAACACACATATATATAGTCTAAACAAAGGAAAAAATGATTTAAAATGATTCTCTTCACAGAATAGATGAACAACAAACTATATATATATATTTATTGAAAAACAAATGATTAGCTTAATTCGAATTTCATTTCACTTTGATAGACTTCGTTTCATTTTCCATTACATACATATATAGTTACGAAATTATTTTTTCAAAACAGAAAAATATAGTACGAGTAACTAGAAAATTTTTAGATGAAATTAAATTTTTGAGAAAAAAAAAAGAAAAAATAACGTGATGGGATGCGAATTTGAATGAATATTTTGATTCGATAGATATTTTCGACTACTCGACTCACCACAGCGACAAAATGTGAACGAATTTTGTTTTCTGTCGCAGAGGGAGTACAGAATTTTTGAACAAAAAAGATAAATGAAAAAAAAAAACATCTGTTAGACTACATTTACAGGAAGAAAAATAAAGAAAAGAAATCATATTACCAGTAGATATAAATATATATTACGAAAAAGAAAAATAAGAAAACAAAAATGAATATAGTGGAAATAGTAATTGTCAACCTAACCTTTTGGACATTATACATATACGAATTTCTATGTTTTTGTTTTTTTCTTAACTTAATTTACTATTTTTCAAACCAAGTCTGTTGACATTGAGAATTTTCCTAGTGAAATGTTAGTAAAATATATTATTGTTTCATTCCTTAAATGAATCTATTTTTCAAAAAGCGCTCAATCGGAGGCCGCGTTGATCAGTGAATTGAGTCAACCTGAGGAATTCTATACTTTCAATAATTTTTTCCTTTTCATCTCTTAAATTATACTGTTAAATGGAACAAGGAAGTAAATTAAACATATTAATTATATATAAAGAAAATGAAATCAATTTATCATGAAAAAATACACTTAAACTAATTAACTACCGACTTAAGTTAGTGAGAACCAAAAGTAATAAGGAAACATGAAGATATAAATTAATTAAAGAGAAGAATGAATTGTAAGATGGCTATTTAAGAGAAACGAATGGAAGTTGAGAGAGAGACGTGAAATTTAAATCAATTAAAATGAAAATAAGAAAATGAACATGAACATGAATAAAAGAAAATGCTTAGCTTTGTGTTAAATTGCTGTTAAATGTATAAGTACCATGATAATACTAATAAAATGAAAAATTATAAGAGAATTGTGTTTTCTTTCTTCGCTTCTAAGTGAACTTAAGCGCGAGGGCCTCACATCAGTATCATGCAGAAAGAAAATAACGTTCAACTTGAAAGAAAGCTCTCAATGTCGAGAGAAATATTTTCACGACTTGAACATGTTTTGGAGAGAGAGAGTGCATACGTTTCATTCACTCTCTTATTTTTGTCATAAAAGGGAGGGACGGGCACAATGCAGTACTGTGATTCAGGAAAGTTTCCATGGACGGATTTTTTCAATCTGTATTCTTGATAATTATATTAACTTGTTAAATTCAAATTGAGTATATTCTGAAGGAAAGATCTCATGGACATATGATTGCGATGCCTATATATGTACTGAAGAACCGGAAGCAACGTATAACTAAGCAAAAGTAAGCTTAAAAAAAGAAAGAAGGAATCATGGGTGATCTTCTTTTGTCAGATGAATTTGTATATTTCAAAGACTTTTAGGAAGGCTCTGGCCACAAGATGATCATGATTCCATACGCCTTGAAATGGCACGACACTGAAAACTAGAAGGGCTAATTCTGAGTACTCCTTACTATCGGCATTTGGAAATTCGACACATCTGAAATATATCAAAACACATGCGTCTGTCTCATACGCAATTCAATAGAGTTGGAAACCAATTTATAAATATTACTGACAACAACAACTCCAATTTAACCGTCACTGTTGTGTGTCTGTTTAGTGGAATGTTAAGGGTTCATTGACATGTGTAGGAAATGTGTATCGTAAATTTCTCTAGTCATGTATTAATCACAGTCCATTCTTAACCAAGGAATAATTTTTGACAATTATGAAGACAACGAATAAAATATTTTGAATATACTTTCCAGCATCCTACAGCCGCTACTGTAACTTTTGACATCTTCCATACAATCTGAACACAACCCTTCAAAATTCATTTGACACCTGTTCCACTGACATTGATTTGACATTTCACCCTAATCTCTGGTTATAACCTCATGCAATTGAATTTGGCGATAAAATCAAAAGAAAAGAATCACAAATATTTACTTTGTGATTCCTTTCCAATTACATAAATTTCCAGCAAAAAAAAGTTGCACTCACGAATTTAAATCTAAAGCAATTCTTCTCATTCACTGACAAACACCATTTCTGCCGTGTAATGGGTGATAGAGATTGGCGACTTTTTGTTTACGGTGGGATTGCTTCCATTACAGCTGAATTTGGTAAGAACACGTTAAATTGTTGATGATGATGCTGCAGGAAAGGTGTCACGACGTTAATTGTAAAGAGTATGATTTGAGAGCAATTTGTTTGCAGGTACTTTTCCCATTGATACATCGAAAACCCGCCTTCAGATTCAAGGTCAAAAGATCGATGGACGATTTACACAACTGCGATACAGGGGTATGATTGATGCTTTTATCAAAATTTCTAAGGAGGAAGGAATCAGTGCGCTCTATTCAGGGTAGGTGGAAGAAGATGTAAATTCAAAGGGAACTGATGATTTATTTTGTGGGTCCATAGGATATGGCCGGCAGTTTTGAGGCAAGCAACATACGGAAGCATCAAGTTCGGCACCTACTATTCTTTGAAAAAGTTCCTTAATGAGAAGGGTCTCCTGATCGATCCGGAAACGGGGAAAGAGCCTGTCTGGAAGAATGTCTTATGCGCTGGAACAGCTGGGGCAATATCAAGCGCTATAGCCAATCCAACAGATGTTCTAAAGGTTCGCATGCAAGTGCGTGGCAAGTGCAAGCACGATAAGGGCTTGCTGGGGAACTTTTATGACATTTACAAGTATGAAGGGATTAAAGGTTTGTGGAGAGGTGTTGGGCCTACGGCGCAGCGTGCCGTGGTCATCGCCGTCGTCGAACTGCCTGTGTACGATTTCTGTAAATTACATTTGATGAATAACTTTGGAGATCACGTAGCTAATCATTTTATGTAAGTACTATGGGGAACGGTAGGCATTGGGTAATGAATTTTGTTCCTTTTACAGATCCAGTTTTGTTGCTGGCTTAGGTAGTGCTATTGCTTCTACACCCATTGACGTGATACGGGTATGTATGATCTAAACTCGTTGAACTAGTGACAGTTTGAGAAACTTGATTAACTTTCAGACAAGGCTAATGAACCAAAGAAAGCTGGCAGTGACACAAGGGGGAGCAGCGGCAGCTACTCTTTACGCGGGCAGCTTCGATTGTGCTTTCCAGGTGAGGCCTTAACAGTTCCTTTGTAAAGTTTGTGCCTCTAACATTTGTTTTGTTTTTGCAGACGGTTCGGAATGAAGGCTTCCTTGCGCTGTACAAGGGATTCATACCGACGTGGATACGCATGGGCCCCTGGAACATAATCTTCTTTATAACCTATGAGCAGCTTAAAAAATTCTAGTACAAACGAACCTACAAGCGACTGACTCAGAAACTCAAAAGTGCTCTGCCCTTGACTACAACTTCGAATCTATCTTCTAATTTGTTGACTGCTATTACGAAACGAATTTCTCATCACTGGGAGTGTAGTTAGGATAGGTTAGGATCCATAATTCGAGAGTGTAACATTTTTATCGGCAAGCCAAAGTAGACGTAAAACAAACTCAAAGTTGGTGTTAAGTTTTAAGTGAAAACATTTTATAAGAGGAACCATGTATTTATTGAAAAGAAAAGTATTTTCCTAAAGAGAACTTTACAAAAAAGGTTATGCGTTTAAACAGTAGCATTTAAATGTAAGATTGGAGTAATCGGAGCTAAACGATTAAACGCGCGCATTGAATGCGTTCTTTTTTGTTAACTTTCTTGCATTTCTATTGTATTTTTATTTTAATTTGGATGGTGTATATGATTGTGGAGACGATTCACAAATAAAGTTCAATAAAACAAACTTGAAAGGTGACTTTTAATGAGTTTTGACATGGGTGTGTGTTTGAGGGAGGAATGTCGTTCGACGTGGGCACGTAGCTATGCTAATTATGGAGGTTGTGCAACCACGTGTGACGGTCCGCTTTCAATATGTGAATTGGTTTGCAGCTCATGCGAAACACATCCATGAAGCTAGCCTGATCTAGGCACATGTACGGTTGAAGAGCACTTTATAAAAAATATATTCTTGTTCAATCATTCAAAATACAAATCAAAAACCCCGCCCAATAACCGATTCTTCGTTGAAAACTAGAACTTGGCAGTACTGTCGACAAATTGTGGTAAATTTTCGAAGCACTTCCTCAGCACTAAATTGAACACCCCACACATATGCACAATAGTCCGCGCAAACACCATTCCTTTGTTATTCCGTTCTCTCGCTCTCTCCTTAGCCGCAAAACGGCATGCAGATGCGCATCGAGGGTGCATTTGGTTTACTTGTGTTTTTTTTTTTCTTTTGCTTTGTTCAACGGCGCTCAGTGAGCCATCCCTTTGCGCAGTCAAGCGTTTACATTTCCTTTAGCCATCAACCCCTGTAACCGCGCAATATTTTTCTCCACAAAATAAACACATCTACCACATCATTGTGCTCCACTAGTGGGACAGAGACCACCACAGTCGAATACCGATCGGCAGAAGACCTCTCCGAGAAGAGAGACAAATCGCGATACTCGATCGATGTAACTGTGGTGAAGTGAAAAGGAAAGCCTTTGCGTATTCCGTAAAATACAAAAACAAAAATCAAACGAACCCACTCGTAGAGGACGCATCTCTTGCCGTCACCCAATTATCATCATTCACCATCGGACAACCTCAATCAATCGGTGATCGATTCCAAAATTCATCACATTTCCCTCAAAAACGAGCAACAGAAATTGTGAAAAACAGTTAAACAGAAGTGAAAAAAGATCCGAAGTGCAAGATGCTAAAAGTTTGATGTGACCAGGAGAAGATCTGTTGCGAGTAGCGTTTTCTAGTTCCTGTTCATGGTCGTGTGCTCACATCGCTTTCCACAAATTTGACTCGTCGACTATTTGTTTCACAGTGCGAGTGTGTGTGTTTGTGGTGTGCAGTGCGTGTGGAAAACGGTCGCATTCCATCGCAAAGTTGAGTCTTCGATAAGTATTTTCGAATAAAATTTACTTGTTTCACTGATTTGTGAGGCATCAAAGTGAGAAACGATTGAAAATCGTTAAGAAATTTTGATATTTCACACAAAACGCCAGTTGGAGCAGATCAAATTTGTACGGAAAGCGACAAAGAAAAAATAAAATGGCGACATTTAAGATTCATCAAGACACCGAGAAGGAGAATGCTGCATACGCTGCTGCCCGTGAAGCCACGGCCAGGGGAAAGACTGTTTTGGGTGTCAGCGTTGCTGCAGGAGTGGGCAAGGATAAGCGATCAACATTTGCTGTTTTAAGTAGCGCCAACAATGCCCGAATCGGTGGTGGGCTCGCTGCAAATCCAAAGGCAACTGTAAGTTTTGTTCCGCATTCAACATAACCTATGTGCATAGATTGGGTTCAAATATTTGAAAATAAAATTCCGTTGAGATCAACGGAACCAGGCTGTGAACGGCTTTTGGCCTTCAAAATTTACAGTTTATCTTTTGTTAATATTTCCTAAATCATTCCGTAATTTATGGAGACTCAAAGAATGAGCTTTGGCAAAGATTTTTCATGTATTCCGCATGGAAAGTGCTCTCAAATATTGTATGAACGAGAAATTCTTTACTCGCAGATAATATTCTTATGCAGCAAAATTGTTTTGACAAATCTCGATAAAAAGATGCCGCGCATGGAGTATATGTCTTTGTTGAAAGGAAAAATTCCACAAAATCAGCATTCACTTTTCGGAGAATAGGATACAATGTGCGGAAAAATAGCCTGCAAGGTCACATATTATGCCACCAACAAAATCTCTTATCTCAAACCTATACACATTCCAGAAATAACAAATTTCACCACCTAATGGCACTGTTGTCAATCTCATTTCTAGGCACTTCGTGATATCCAAATTGGTGCAAAGAACGATGAAAACGCCGGTCACACAACTCGGTATCAGCAGAAAGGTTGCATCGGCACCACCCCAGTGGAGCAATTCAAGGCGTTCACCGTGTACGAAGATGACAAACCGGCTATCAAAGAAGTGGATGATGTCCAAGAGGTTTCCAAGGGAGCCACAACAACAGCCAGGTGCTTTAACCTTCACTTCGCCCATCTTCGAATCTCCCATTAACACAAATCTTGTAATTTTTTTTATCGTTTGTTTTAGAAATCCCCTTGGAGAAGTCTCCTCTATTAGCCATGAATCAATGATGGAGACCCCAATGTCTGTCGCCGATGTCCTCTCACCGATGTCTATCGATAGGTCTCAAATATTTGACGACGATGCCAATCAAAAGAGACTAATCGCCTCACCAGTGCCGAGGAATAATCGTGAGCGGTTCTACGAAGTGGTGGAATATCAACATTCTATTTTGGAATATTTTAGGGAGAGTGAGGTATGAGCGTGAAACCAATATTTTTCTTTCCCACATTGTCCCTCCATCTCTTGCCTTCCCTACTGCACATGCGACATGTTTGAGCGCCAAAAAGACATTGCGCACACGTTTCACGGAATTAACAACAACAGAAACTGATTGCCTTGCAGATAGGGTGGGAAAGTTCATCTCCGTCTACCTGTTGAGAAAACCGTCTACATGTCTTATCACGAGGAAGAGGTTCCTGTGAAATGAGGAAGTTGTTTCCCCCCCCCGTATTTCAAGTGGAAAAAAACAAAGGTGTCTTAAGGAGTTGTATACGATTGGCGTAAGATTATTGCCAATCTAAGTTTAGCATCCCTCAACGAGGGGTGAGCCTTCTCTGCAGATTGCAATCGCAGTGCTACTGTGTTTTGCCTCGTGAACCAGTTTTAATTGTGTCTTTCTTTGATGAACAGATCAGATGCAGTTTAAAGGCGGTTAAACGAATTTTGAATTATATTGGGGTGAGTGCCCGCAGACATCGCGGATGCTTAAGGACACAATATTGTGTCCATCCATCATGAGAGCATAAGAGCACACAATCGGCATTCTGTTGTTGATTGCAGCATTCCCTGAGTAAATTCCAATTGAGTGGCATTGCAAAATTTATTAGCTCCATCACATCGAATTTAGGCACTCATGTCTACTCGCATGTATGTATGTACGTGCATACATGCATAAGAATAAACGAATCTAAAGCGCACTGAATCACTGAGTTTCCTTTTCGGATGTCAAGCAATAGACGTTTCTTCATTCCATTTCCTTTCAAATCAAAATCAAATATGTATGGCAGAGCCAGAAGTAGATAACTTTAACAAACTGTTTTCCGAAAGGTCTCTTTCATTTCCTTATCTTCGACCTGCTCGTCCTTTGCAACACCTCCTTCCCCATTCAGCATTCACTCCTAAAGCACACAATCAATAGTCAATGCACTCAGTGATTCCCTGAAAAGAACCAAATAAATTCAGACATTTCGTTCGAGCACTGCAGATATGTATGTCTGTTTATAAATCCCAAGTATTGAATACTTGGTCCTTATGATAAATTCGATTGACTCCATGGTATCAGTTACAGAGGGGAGCTGCACTCCATCACAGCAGCACTCTCGTCCTCTGGTTGCTCTTGGTGTGTGCAATTCTCTCTCCCTCTCTCGCTCTCTTGAGATTTACAATATCAACTGAATACGTCTTTTTTGTTTCAACCAGAAAACGAGGGAAAGTTTCATTCGTTTCCACTCACCCTTGCCGCATGAAGACTGCTGCTGCTGTTGGCCTTCCTCTTCATGAGAATTGCCATTTCAATAGAAAATGTAAAATCGCCCTCCTCTGGTGATGGTGGTGCAGTCTGTAAATATTACGCTCCCACCCTCCCCATCCACCCGTTTTATGATATTTCGTTGATAGTGGTATTTCATATTTTCTTTTGAAGAGGAATTGCATCAGATTGTTGCACTTTTGTGTCAAACCCTTTTTTTTTGTAGGAAGGCATGTAAACTAGATGGTAGGGGTAGGAACACATTCTCTGGTTTTGGTGAACTCAGTACATGTTGATTTAGACTGAATTTGTACACAGGACATGTTGATTTAGGCAGAACTTCTATTTTTCATCGCGTCGTTTAGGCATGCAACTTTAATGTCTGTCTGCTTAAACATTGCATCCTGTTTCATTAACGTATTTAATAAACACTTTTTGAAGCAAAGTTTTAATTACAAAAAAAAAATATATAAGACTTGATTGGAAATTGAAAATAGCTTAACCTGCAAAAGTACAATTTCGTTGCGTTTTTCCCTTAATATTTACAACAGAGTACGCCCATCCAAAGTATCCTTGAGGCTTCTACTTCGTTAGAGCTTTTAGAAATTACGAGTTGTGCACTTTTCGGGTCAATTGCACATAGGTTTCGACACCTGCGGTGCTGCACCAAAGGAATATTTTTTGCTCCTTCATTGGAGGAAATATGTGGCAATTTTCCTTTCGGAAATTTCGGCTCCTTGACCCTTGATAGATAGTGAACGACCGCAATCAACTTCGTGGTGAAAAGAAAATAACGTGCTGACTGGACATCTTTTGTCGGTCTTTCCTGTGAAAAGAAAAAGAGCCACTGAATTTCCGTTTTTAACTCAGTGCCTTCTGTCCACAATGTGTCGTGTGATGCACATATCTTATCTTCTTGCAAATATTTCAAAACAGCAATAGGAACCTTATTAAATGCATTTTTCACTTCAAAATCTGTAACTTCAATCCACATTTTAAAGCTGTCCTTAAATGTCATCGTCTCCTCCTCTAACACGCACACACAATAAGAAAAACTCCACAATAGGGGGTAAACTTACAAATGTGTGTGCGTGGGCGGTTGGATGGATTGTGGAATACATATTCTGGCGCCAAAAAGGTCGACACATTCACTGAAATTGAATGAAGTAAAACAAATCGGTTACATGCTGCGAAGAACTGACAACAAATCGCCGCCGGTTATACGAAATCGCAGCATTTTCTCTTTTGTTCTCATTTTTGTCGCATGCGTTTAAAAGGAATTGCGTTTATTTTGTTTGTGACGTCTGGTCTCTTTTTCAGAAGAAACATCGACCCAAGCCCAATTACATGAGACGTCAGCCGGACATAAATTACTCAATGCGAACAATTCTAGTCGACTGGTTGGTAGAGGTTGCCGAAGAATACAAACTAGTTACGGAAACTCTTTACCTGGCCGTGTCGTACATCGATAGATTCTTAAGTCAAATGTCTGTGGTACGGGGAAAACTACAGCTTGTTGGCACAGCTGCAATGTGCATTGCATCGTAAGTATGATGATGAGCGCGAACATTTCTAGTTCATTTTCTCTCGCTCTCTCACTGTCTCATCCTGTGCACATTGTTTTCATTGTTTCAATTGTTCTCCTCCCTTTAGAAAATACGAGGAAATCTTTCCGCCAGAAGTCAGCGAATTTGTATTCATCACTGACGATACGTACACAAGGGCTCAGGTACTGCGTATGGAGCAGATAATCTTGAAAATATTGTCTTTCGATTTGTGCATACCGACAGCATATGTATTTCTGAATACCTATGCCGTTCTCTACGACATGCCGGATAAGGTTAAATTCTTGGCTTTGGTAAGATTCGGTTGACAAATGTTTGCAGATGAAATTGAACTTAACCAATTTTGATTTTGTGTAGTACATTTCGGAGCTTTCACTTCTGGAAGGGGACCCTTACCTGCGCTTTGTCCCCTCCCTGATATCGGCAGCGGCACTGGCACTGGCACGCTATTTATTGGACTTCCCCATCTGGTGTCCAGAGCTGGAGGAAATCACCACATACAAGTTGGATGACCTGAAAGAAGTTATCTTGCACTTGAGTCAGACTCACAGTGCTGCACCTGAAATGGCGCAACAAGCCATTCGCGATAAATACAAGGATAACAAGTAAGTTTCACACGATGTCACGGAGACCATTGTTTTTTTTACAAAGTATTCTTCTATCCTTGCAGATATTGGGAGGTTTCAAAAATCAAAGGTGTCCGACTGGATGAAGATAAATTTGACTCTATTCAAACCGAATACAACCAAATGCTCGAATTGGAATCGGAAAACTCACTCTCGGCTGCCTCAGCAACAGATCGAGCAAACACATCGACGAGCAACGAAAGCGTGCGGAAGATGATATCATCGCTAATGTTTGTTTGAAACACAGTGGACGTCACTCCGCGCAGAGAGAATGCGGCAAGAGAGAGTTAAGAACCGTTTGATAGTAGGTGTGGGGGTTGCGCGAGCTAACGAATTTCCTCCAGTATTAGGAACTCCACAATTAGCTGTAATTTTACTTAGTGCTATTCACTGTTTCTCTTTGTTTTTTTTTATATTATTATTTTCTCTTTTTAACCGTTTTTGAAATGTTTTTACTATTTTAAATGTATCTCGTGTATGGTCTACGTCTCCTTCGAATCTGTTCTCATTGCCACGGTGTATTGTTGATTCCAATGGAATCCGGACAATGAAAAAAGAAACATCCCCTCAGTTCTCCCGTTCATAAGCACTGAAACAAAATAGTTTAACTTCACACAAGTCACACTCACAAACACACACACACACACTGAACCGCAGCACATACACCTTTGATTTGATGTGGTAGATAGGACATACCGCCAGCACATTGCAAATCTCACCAATCTTTAGATAGACAGCGTGTTTGATTTAAAGAAAAAAAAAAACGAAACAAATGCATTTAAGAATAGTATCTTTTTGATATATGAACATGTGGAAAAACGTATAAATCTAGGTATTAGTTAATATATATTAATTGTAATTAAACTCTAACTCGTATGTTTAGGCTATCTGCAATTTTTTTACGTAAGAAACAAGGACGAACAAAAAAGGATTATAATATTAAGTTCTGTGAACCGAAGAAAAAGGCAAAAGAAAACCACAAAGAACCACCATAGTACATAAAGAAAAAGATAACGAACAAAAAGACAAACACAAAAGAGAATAGAACGCATTACAAACAAATGAAACGAGAGAAAAGACGCTTTTTAACATTAATGTTTTAAAATAGAACTCGTAGTGTATACCGATTGTTATTTAATTGAAGATAAAAGATAATTTATTTTTTTAAACAAGACATTTGACTTTGTGTCATGAAATAGAAACGTAATGAACAAAAAGACATTAAAAATAAAACAAAAAAAAATAGTAATGAGAAATCTCTGGTTGAAGAGTGCTTTGACTTATTGATAGAGAAGACATTTCCAACAACTTATCTATGCATTTAATCACTCTTTTTAAATAAAGGAAAATAAAAATATACATTAGTTTTAGTAAACAGACGCTTTGAATTGTTTTATTGGCCAAAATGTGTGGCACAACTGTCTCGCAGGCTTTTCAAGAGAGTCCTAAGTATCACATATCAGATTCATGTCTTCTCTGATGTCCGTAACGTCTGCAATACGCCTCATTTCCAAGTCTTTTCATTCGGTGTAAGGTGAGTAAGGGGGTTGCATAACAGGACTTACAAATTATCCCACAGAAAGGACTGCCGAGATATGAATTTGCCCGATATTGTTTTCATCCTCAAATCGTTCTGTACAACTCGTCAAACTGAACCTCAATTCAGTTCAGATAAGTCGACAATGTTTTGTATATGTAAGCCGTCGATCCTCCAAGATGATTTTCGTGAAAACTTTCATTGAATCGTGTCTTGAACTGGTCACCAGACCAAGTTTGTCCAAACCCCTAATTTCAAACAAAAAAATGTGTGCCACACTCTTGACGGCTCAGTAGGTCTTTGGCTTCGTCATCAGATCCTTTGGCTGGCGAAGAATAAAACGCTCATCCCAGATGCTTAAATCTTCGGATTTAACGGATCAAATTATTGTTTCATAGAAACCACACTCTAAGGACTAAGATTGTAATGTAAACAAATTCTTCAAATCTCC
The DNA here is from genome assembly GCA_944738645.1 of Eristalinus sepulchralis. Taxonomy (NCBI): domain Eukaryota; kingdom Metazoa; phylum Arthropoda; class Insecta; order Diptera; family Syrphidae; genus Eristalinus; species Eristalinus sepulchralis. The sequence goes on along the minus strand of OX122885.1, from coordinate 1,771,863 downwards.
ATCAGCTCACCTCCTTGTAAGGCTCTAACTGGCATCGGTTCAATACGATCCTGAGTTGAGCCCGTACAGTTGTCGGATCTTTTCTTCTGGACTCTATCTATCCAAACTCGATTGTGCCTGCTCGTTTATTCGAAGACGCCATTTTCCAATAATTCACACTGCTGCACTACCTACAGTTTAAGATTCGACTCCAAACAATCGAATTTAAGACTGATCGTCCACACTAATTATAGCTTGTGACTTCGGTGTTGATGTTATCCTTATATACAGCAAAGTATACATAATCCTCGCCCACTAATAATTTTTTGCTTCCAATGTGTCTTCTCCTAGTTTACCACTTTGCTTACTTTCGTTTCAATATTTTACCAACCAGGTCAATATCACTCGCGTAAGATATCTGTAAAACAATTTTTTTTTTTAAATCGGGGTGGAAGAGTTCTCCGATAAAACCCCGTACGAAATTGAAAGTCTCATTGAGATCCTGTGTTGGTACTACGTCGTGTTTTCGATCAACTTTACCGACATCCTTCACTTTATCCTTCTACTAACAGCTTCATCGGTAGTGGGTACAAGCAAGAAACCTAAAATCATGATGCTCCCCATTAACCAAGACATCCCTCGAAGTGGTAATAAATATTTCAGAAGCAAGTACCCGCAAAAAAGGAATCAATAAACCACTCCCCAACCTCGCCAGAGCGCCAACTCGCCACCACACCACAGAACAAACACTGCCTAAACCAAAGCGTTGAAATAACAAAGTTATCGATAATAGTCGTTAATTTGATGAAACTCCACATCGACAACACGGCGACTATCTAGAGATGCAGAAACCCATCTGCAGAGTGGAAGCTTGAAGACAAAGTTCCAGGCCAACCCCCATCACTATCGCAACCACCGAGGGAGCGCCGGAAAACAGTGTGATTAAATACGATACTAAGCACTTCAATTAATTTCCACTAAAACCACTTTTCCCACCCACTACTCTACACTTCACACGGAACTGCCACATCGCGTCCCGTCCTCGTCGTTCTCCAGTTGCGGATTTCAACCCAAATGGAATAAATTTCACACTACTTTCATCTCCGTCTCCATCTTACCCACTCAAGGATACTCTAAGTATTCTATTTCGATTTTGTCTTCGATAGGATATCGCCACTGCCGCCGTTTCTTCTCGGTGGCGCGCTATAAGCATCAATATTCTGTTTAAGTTGTAAATGGACTTAGTTGCGGTCGGAAACGTTTTCACTCTGCGAACCCTTTCAAATCCCCTGCAGACCCGTCCACAGACACACGCAAAAATCGCTCCCAATGGCTGCTGTTGGCGATAGTGCGGGCTGCGGTGATGGTGATGGTGGTGGCTATGCTGATGGCTATGCTGATGGCTGGAGAAGTGGCAGTCACTCTCGAACCATCGAAGTGCTTTCCAACTACCAGCACGCCATTTTGTGAGAAAGTTTCCAAACTCTGGTCACGAATCTGCCGTCTAAGTGTCATTAATTTAAAATAAAAGATGCCAGCGCCATTCCAAAACTCAACTATTACTCACCGCAGTGACGGAACGCTGCGACCAATCTAATTTAACTTCTCCCGCTCCCAAGACGCCTACCCATTGGCACATAGGTAAACTGCAGAACAAACAGAAAAGGGATATGCACGGACTTCTGGGTACACACACAGGCGTGTATAGGGAACGAACAACTAATCACCATTATGCGGAGTAGTCACGTAAATTGAAACCACTGATGGCTGTAACTTTCTCTCGTTGACGTCGCTGCCGCCGCCCGCCGCCGCCACTACAAAACGACACAGCACGGCATTGCCACTGGCTCTGAGGCACACAGGCCATCCTGCGCGTCTGTTGCGTGAGAGTTAGAAAAAGAAAAAGAAATACCAGAGTCAGTCAGATGAGTGTGCATTTACCTCCAAAGGACATTTCTCATCTTCGTCCTTTGTGCCGATATACTGGCATCAGTGGTATCGCAGGCATCACTGGCATCAGTGGCGTCAGTTGAATAGAAATAAGTTGCTCTTAACCTCAATATCGAGAGTTTCTCACGTCGCCGTGTGGGTAAAAATGAAAAGTGCGGGAGGGTGGCGGATATTCATTTTGCATCTTTACCCAAGCCTGCACAACATTTGTCTTCCCCAGCTTACAAGCCACCTGATGAAATGGGGTTAACAAAGGGACCACGTTGTATTTTGGTTTTGTTGCCGCTGTCGGTACTGCTGCTCCAGATTCACAGACGCAATGGAGTGTGTTAGAGAAATAAACAGACACCAGTGACTTACATTTTTTCCACAGGGACCATCACTACGACGATGACGACGACGGCGGGAATTTTCCAAGTGGCCCACCCCATCCGCATGGATAAACGGTTGCATTTGAAATTCATATCTCGTTGGTTTTTGTTTACATTTTCATATTCCTCCAGATTTGCATAACTCTTTGGTCCGTGCAGGGGGAGGATGCTTTACTCAAGAAATTTTACGCTCTAACGATGTCGGTATCCAGGTTTCTGTTTCGTAGACGAACACCAAACAGGTGGCGTTGCGGTGCAATTTCAGAGAATATCATTGTGGTCTAGTTGTGGGAAGGCACGCTGTACATCTCATCGCTCCTGTTGCTGCCTCGGTCTGGGATCCTCTGAAAACCAAACACAGCGCAAGTCGTTCAGTGTTCTTCCGCCCGACTGTTGCGATTCCGATAAGTGATGGAGGCAATACCTCCGAACCACAACTACTTACACATTTAAATATCCAAGTATTTATGGATTCACCATTTTGCGTGTAATAAGCATTCAAGTGATGCCATTTGCCATTACTCTCGTCCCTCCAACGCTCCAGCACTCGAACATACGGCACACAGCGACGGGAACGACACGACGACGACGACGATAGGGATGGTGACGACGACCCCATCGATCTTTCCCTATGTTTCCTTGTTTTCCCTTCCTGTTGGCCTTGTTTGCACACCCTCGCCGTACAGATGTAGAACATCCTATACCACTCTGGCCCGGCTACAAAACAGTGACTTTCTGAAGTGAACGACTCTGCGATATGAGCGAACAGAAATATTATGAAGATGACTTGCTCCTCTGTGGGCACGGAAAACATTCGAAAGCTTCCCACCACTCTGCTGCCAAATGTGTGGGCGGCATTCGCTTGGCTTTGCTGTACATTTAGAAAGTCATATCCTCCAATACCGCATTCCGCACGAGGATGAGGAGGCAAAACTTTTCATCCACCTCTCTGGGATGCGAAATATGTTACTGTTCGAATTGCATATATGGGCAAGGGGGAACAAAAGGGGAAACACATTCAAATATAATAATGATGCAGGTAAAGAGGAGAGACTTCCCAGCAGCGGCAGCAACAGCAGAAATAGTTGCGAATAAATTTCCGATGAGTGAATTTGCATTTATATTACAAACCACATCCCACATACAAACCAGCGCACGTTCAATATTTCCGCCACATTCGTGTCTGTGCTGCACACACGACGCCAATGCGAAATACTTTTGGCGCACACCAAGAGGAATGATTAAAGGATGAGGATGGGGTGCTCGAGAGGAGGACGGTTGGGATGATAACGTATTTGTTTATACAAGCTGAATCAGATTTACATAGCAAATCGAACGCTCGCGCGCTCCCATACCTGAGCGGCAAATTATCGATGAAATACATATTTTTGGGTGTAGATTAAGGCATTGTGGCGGCGGCAGGACCATTACGCATCATCAACGTTTTGACGTTGCTGACTATTGGGAGCGGGTCTCTATTGTTTTTCTAGTGATTTATGCGGCCCACGGAAACTATGTTTATAAATGGATGTTGTTAAACTTTTGACAGCCATTTGCGGGTGGAACGCAAACTCTGCGCAACGATTACTCATTTGTAGCGGTTGAGGCTTGATGGAATTGATTGCGCTGTAGTTCGGTTTGAAGGTTGAAATTATGTGAGCATGAAATAAACTGGGACTGGGGCCGAGAAATCGAATTGATTATTCATTCGAAATGAGCTGGAGGGTCGAGAGGTACGTGACTGCCAAGAGAAGGTTTTTTTATGCGATAGATCGATTTTTTTTTGGTTTATTTCACGACAAATACTCGTACGTCCTTGAGAAGTAAAACAGTCAGAAGGTGGGGTGCTGTTGAGTTTAGTTGACACACTACTTTGGGATTTAAAGATCTTTTCTTATCGATTGAGGTAACATGAGGTGCCCTGCGTTATGTTAGAATTCCAGATTAATTTCTAATAAACTTAGAGTGTAAAAAAAACACCACCTTCACCAATCGTTTACGGAGGAAAGTAATCCTTTTAAATGTCTCCTTCATATCCCTCTATGTTTTAATGACACTCATAAGCTTACATATTCACAAAGATCCCCAAAGTAATTGAAACTTTGTTAAGCCACTGCTTATCTTCCAGCAAAAAAAGACTACCTGCATCCTGGAGCTGAAGTGCGGAATCATCTCTCTGCCCACAGATATCCCTTTGCCTAGTAAAATGACATCCAAACGTATTGTCAAAGGCAAAGAAACTTTTTGCAAACCCACTGGCGAATGATAATCGCAACAGTTTCCGAAGAATTCACCTCCTTCAGCTGTAGAAACGTCAGGAAAATGTGAAATGTGTGCGTTGCTTAGCCCCCACACACACAGAGATTAAACTTTGATTGCACCACAACACAGCAGTTCTAAAACTCGGAAGACAGAACATCCCAGATACCGCACCAAGATCACACACATGTCAAAGTGTCGGTGAAATCTTGAAGAAAAATTACTCTAATCTTTGAGTGTAATCCGTTTTGACTAAAGGATTGATTTATGAGTCTCTTATCGTCGATTTCGAATCTTCGCCTCACTGTGAAGAGGCGCAAATAAGAGAAAAAAAATAACTTTTGCATGTGGGAAATCTGCGGTGTGCACACATCACAAGGAACCTCCACCTTCGGCTCTCGCGCACACCAACAGACTTCCACCAGCTACTCACACATAACTCAAAACTTTTCGACAATAGCTTTGATTGTCAGAACAGCCACCGACCGTTGTGGCTAAGGGTTATCCCTCAGACCCCTCCCCCACACACGCAGGCTCCTTTAATGGTGAAAATTTATGTGCACTCATCTCTTCACTTCGACCGTGGCGACGGCGGCAGCGACGGCGGTGGTGCCGCAAAAATTGATTTCTTTGAATAATTTATGTGAGTTCATGGTGAAGTTGCCACCTCGAGGCGCAGTCACCGCCACACCGACATCATCCCCCACCTTTCCGGTTTCCGTCGTGCCATCGCCCCTGCCACTGACGGAAGGCATGTTTCATTTTAATGACGTTATTGAAAAATCAAAGTTTTCTCCTGAGTTTTGAGAATGTCTTGCTCCATTGCCAGTCGGTGGGGAGAAAAACCAGGAGGAGCAGGGAAAAAGAATCTCCTATTTCCAAAGTTGCAAGATGGTCAGTGGAAAGGAAAGAAGAAACCATAGGTTAGTGGCATGGGCCAAATGTCAGCCCGCCCGGTGGAAGGTGTCCAATTTAATATTTACCCCTGCCTGGTGCTCCTCTTCCTTTCCCTTCTCCTGCGATTTCAGAGCCGAGTTCAGAGATACGCTTACATCGTTCATCCGTGCCTAAGCCTACAACGGAAAAATCTGCAAACTTATTGGATGAAAGCCAACACAAGAAAGGAAAAAGTTTCTGTTTCCCCCGACTTTTTGTATTTTTGAACTTCTGGAAAGTGGTAGCGGTGGTGGTACAAACGAGGATGACTGTGGTGAGGTATTGCCATTGATTGTCGCCGGTCAGGGGGGAGGTTGGGGTACTTGCGATGGTTCCCATCACCACCATTACCCCAGGCCAGGCAGCCAGCCAGCCATCACTTGACTAGCCTCGTTTTTGGCTGGCCAAAGAGGGGGCGGCAAGGACGAAAGCGAGAGATGAAAGGAAATTCGTCGTCGTCGTGGTCGTCATAGTCTGTTTGTCTGGCTGTCGTTTATCGTTATCCCGGCGTGAGTGGCGGGGCTAATCGTCGAATCAACTTTGTTCAGCAGCGTGCCTTCCGGAATCTTATTTTGTTTCTGTTTCCCTCTGCTGTCACTTGGTCCCGGCCGTGTTCCGCCGGAAATTCCATCCGAGGGTTAGGCATGGAGATTAAAAATCTACACTTTTCCGTCTATTGGCATTCGATTTCGATGGCAGCAGCAGCAGCAGCAGCAGCGGTAGCGGGGACGAGGTGACGGATGAAAGAGTGGCTGTTCCAGTAACATCTACCATGTTTGTTTCCTCAGCACACAATCACGAGACAGCCTTCGCCGGTTTGATGTATTGTTTCGTGTGTGTTTGTGGAGAGAAAATTTACATATTCATTGGATTTTTCTCATTTTGTCGAGATGTTTTCCATTCGTTGGCATCGTCTTTGTCGTCGTCGCTGCTTTGTGATCCAATTGTCAGGAAGTGAGTGTGAAGACTTCTTATCATTCACAAAATTGATTTATAGATTTTTTCCTCTCGACGCTGGTTGGCTTGACGAATTTTGGATTGATCCAACACATGGAGTGTCTCATGTTTGCCTCGAGGAATGTGTATCCTTTTTGGCGGCGGCAACTACTGTCGAGTAATGGCTTAATGTCTCGACCTATTCCCTGACCCTTGTCATTGTGCTATGGAATTGATTCCTTCTTCAAGTTTTTTTCGAATTAAATTTCTCTGACTAGGCTTGTATTTCGTATTTTGTAATTGATAAAAGTTTTGGTGGGAGTTGTGCAACTTTCCCGGTCACGTTCTGCCTTGGATTCGATTTTTCTATCGCCTGTCAATTGGGTTTATGTCGTTTTGCCTGGGTAAAGTTTGACAGTTGGCCTGGAAAAGGATTTACTTGTGAATGAATTAATGGTGTTCGTAAAGTTAGGATAGTAGATCTTCGTTTTATTGCCACAATAAATTGGGAGTGACATTAATCAACGACATGAAGGCTGTTTGTGATTTACAACAGTTGGAGAGGGCAGATGACAGACAGCATATGAACAGAGGATTTTTAAATTTGCTGACGACGGATTTGCTTCATTTTTGGGATTGTACCTGAGAGAGGAAGGCCTCTAGATAAGTGGTTTGAAATTTAAGTTGAATTTGTATTTTAAGAAGCCACTAAATTCCAAAACAGCACTTGCAAAGAACTTCAGGATAGAGACCTTATATTATAAGAAAGACTGTAAGCAAAACCGATCAATAAAGCATGTAGCAGACTTTGCTTTTAAGACTTACACATGTAATTTTCAACGCTATGTCCAGTTGTTCCTTAAGAAAACAGTCCCTGAGAGGTGAAAAGAAGACTCTTGGATCTGGTTTCATGCGTGCTACAGCTCCGCAGAGTTCATCAGTATTCACTCCCTTTTTTTTGCTTGTAGGTATTTGTAAATTTTTTGCATATTTAAGTTTTTTCAATGTCCACATTTTCTGTCCTTCGCTTGTCCTTAATTGAAAATCCATTTGAGGAAGATTTCCAAAAGATATTCGAATTTTCTGAAATTTATCAAAGTAAACCCCAAACTAAATTAAAAGCACCTAATAACCTTGAATTCATTTACTTTCAAAGTGCTCATTACACTTTCCAAAATCTATCAGATTTATCTTAAAAGAGAATATCCAGTATCTTGACGTAGAACAGGCATATCCCCGTGAAAAAACATAGATTCAATTTTCCCTTAGCTTAAGTACTATCCAGATTCTCTTGGTTTCAAGAACTATGTCCTACCTTTTCCTGCAAGAAGGCAAATTTCAAATTTTCCAAGTCCTCCACTCAATGTCTCCTCCGTTTACAGATAAAATCGATTTCCCCCCCCCCCCCCATCCCCCATATCAAGTTGCAAAATATTTCTTCCTGGCAACAGTCGTTGACCCTGCAGATAAAGTTCTCCTCTATCGATGTATCAATTCTTGGAAGTGTCAACTTTACCTCATCTCCAAGTCTCGCCACTCCATTGAACTGCTTCAAAACTATCAGATATGAGAGCAGTAAAATTGAAAGGACTTCTCTCTTGGCAGCCAGAGCAAAGGGGCGAAACGCCCTTCTTTCAGAGATCGAAGTTGAAATTTCATACAGCATGTAGACACGTCCCAGAAATGAGTAAAATTACTCAAGAAACACCCACTCACACACTACATCCCTCCGCCGGGAATGTTGTTCCAACGTGTCAAATGGTGACCCAGTTCAAACACATCTGTTGATACTTGCCAACAACCACACAAGAGCAAGAAACCAAAAAGCAGACACAAATTTATGATCAGTTTGTTCAGTGTTCATTCTCTCGAATCCGAGCAAGACACGACGACTTCCTCCAATGAAAAATAAATCACCACCGAATCCTTGAGGGATCACTCCTCCACACTCGCTGCCGCCGCCGTATAGAATCGTTTACTCTAACCCTTCATCTTTCAATTCCTACTGTGCATGTGTCAAAATATATCAAGTATCCCCCCACGGGTGTGCCGCACACAGCCAGGCAGGGACCTTGTGACTTGTCGGAGTCCCGTGTGTCGTGGATGCAATGGCGTCGGCGGTCAGAGCGAAAATTCCTTTCACTCGATAAACGAATTCCTTTGCCGGAGCAGCTGCGCTCAATACCTGAGCTTCATAAATCTGTTGCATAATTGGAAGGTGAACGTTTTCTAATTTGACATGAATGCAGCCATTTTATGATGATGTGCTACGTGCTGCAGAGGCATTTTTGAGCACGCCAACCACCGCCACCGTCACTTCCGAGCGCCGCATGTTTTCGTGTGTCGGTTTTGGCTTATGACATGTTGGCGTGGCAGCCATCTGCCATGTGCTGTGGTGCTGTGTGCCGTGTGCTGTTGCTTCAAATGCTGAGGATGGTGGAAGCGCTAGGACTGATGGGAATTTCCGTACAGCCTTGGGCTATAATTCAGCACGCACGCAAGAGGAATGGCGAACTTAAATCCTCAAAGGAGTGATTTTCCTTTCATCCCGTAAATTTGCCCCTTTTCCTCGTTTGATTTGTGGGTAGGCTGCGATGATGCCGCAGTCAAGGATCTTTGGAAGCCTTTGAAAAGATACACTCGCAGGTGGCTTCCATATCTCACCATGGCTCTTCACTGCGTCAGAAAAAAAAACGGGGAGAAATTATTTCGGTAATTTTTTCCCCACCCTCTGAGGAGGAGTTTCCGTCGGTTTTTGCCAGTATTTGTGTTCACTTTCACAGATTTCTCCAGCAATTAAAATGATGAATGAGTTGGAGAGGTTCTGCAGCACTTTTTTTGTGGTTTGAGCCCTGCTCGGCCAAAGGAGTTTGTTGCAGTGGCGGTTTTGAGATCAGTTTTTGTGCAAACGGGAACAATAACCGCAGAACGATGTGGAGCTTTAATTGGCGTCAGGTTGCTCATTCGAATGTCTTGTGGTGTGACCGTGTGCGGGAAAGGAAGAAGAAAGGTTTTTGGGTTGTGCACAAGTGAGAGAAGTTAACCACTTATGGCCGTTGCCAATTGGCAACATGGTTGCGGGTGAAATTACTCACGTTAGACTGAGAAGCAATTACTCAACTTACAACTTACACCCCATTTTGCAGTCTAACAGCTTGCTACTGAAGAACGGGGTGTTCTTTGAGCATTTGTTGGCCATTTTGAGTTGATGGCGACAGTTTGTGCCGGCGTCTGCCTGATTCGAACTTTAACTGTCGTGCGGTTTTATGGTGGGAAAGGGAAATACTTGAGTGACTTCAAACGCTGTTACCAAAGTTGCTTTGAGGACGCCTCTTGTAAAACCACCAACGCAGGTAGCTAAATATTTTTGCTTCTCCTTATTTATTTCCCTTAAATTTATTCGTTACTTCTCTTCAAACAAGTACTCCACATCATAAGAACTTCAGCGAGTGATCTTTCCAGCAAGTTCGTTCTCAACATTCGCTACGCAGGATCAATGAATTCGCAGTTGTCCTGGAAGAAAGCGCAGAAAGAGAAAAAGAAAAAGATAGGGCAAAGAAGGCATATTACCGGAAATCGTACACGAAAGCGAGCAGGCGTTGTGGAAGGTCTATGTCATACATAAAAGGGATATACTTAAAGTTAAAGGTAAGTTTAAATCGGGAACAAAATCGTCAATCAAACACCCGTGTTCTTAATATTTCTCTGAATCTGTGAGTGAGTGCGAAGCCATTTCAATTAAAGGTACTCCTTCCCCCAGAGAAGTTCTTGTTCACTTAATGTCAAGGTTTACGCAATTCTCTTCCATCAAATCCTTCGCGGATATCTCACCCTCAACCAGATACGAACGTCCAAACAGCAACAAGTTGCTTCAGGTTTGACGCATTCGTGCTCTGAATAATTTTCTAATAAAAACGAAGAAAAACACTTTCCATTTCAACACGATTTACCTTTCACAACGTTTTGTGTGCAAAAATATTTCAACACAAGACTCCACTCACACAAATCGATATTTGTACCCTAAAATCAAATCGCCGTCATTGGCAACGCGTTGTTGCCGGCGCTCATGCGACAGCACTCCGGCTGTCACCTCAAGTGAGATTCATCATAATTGAATTTCCTTACCGTATTTTATTCAATCAGTCGTTAAATTCAATTCTTCCGTTAACACAACACGTACACTTCCGGTGCCGGTGTGTCGGTACTGGTCCTGGTGCCAGTGTCGGTGCTGCTGGTACTCAGCCCCGTGATGATGATTTTGTGAAATTCAAAAGCTCCAAACTTTTACATCACGCTCCGGAGGGTTTTAAGAAAAACTTTATCTGTTTATTCATTTCCTTTTTTTTTCTGCATGTGTCAAGAGGGTAAATACGGAATAAACGAACTGTGCTACATATTTACCATTCAGATAAGGCCACCCACCCACTTCCACCCCCTCCCCATTGGCTACCTGTCTGTCGCCGAGCCGCGCCGCCATCACCTCATCCATAAGTCCGCATTTGAATTGCAAAAAGAACGCGCCAACGTGCAATGAGAGGAGACAATAAAGAGAAAGGCCGACGGAAGTAAAACGGGGGCAAAAAGAAAACGCACAGCGAAAGGCGGAACATGACAACATGAGGAGAAAATAAAAAGCAGATTCACGTTGGATTATTAAATTGAAATTACCTAACGTGAGAGCGCACCTGAAATATAAAACGAAAGCAAGATGCGGGAGGGAAAACACAAGGAGGTCCAGGACTCGACTGAAAAATCCCGCACCGCACTTTGTGAGTGGCAGCAGAACATCAGCAGCACCAGCAACGTTGGGGACTGCAAAAAAAAGAAACCAAGAAATCCTAATGAAGATGATAAAAAAAGCGAACGTAGACGAAGGAGAACGTCAAGGCAGCCAAGCGTTGGCATTAAAATGATTAAATGTCGGCATTAGGTGGTACCTACTCACACGGAGCATTTCAAGGCTTGAATGGTTTCATAAATCGTTGCAAATAATTCCCGGATGAATGAAATCCGTAAAAGCGACATAAAATCGTGGATTATCTCCGCACACTCAGGATGTGGTTGGGTGTATTCAAAACCTTTGTACATCATTTGGCATTACTTGAAATAATTATTCATCCAACCGCAACGTCAACCAGACTACTGCATTGCATTGCCTGAGTGGAATTACCTTTTGACAGGTACTGCGGCATTGTTCAATCCTCGCGAAGCTTGTTCATTAAGTCGATGAATGAAGTTTCCACCTCACAAAAGGGGGCTGTCCTCGCAGTTTTTCTGTAATGACTCATTGTTCTGCGTTCGAAAATTAAGTTAAGCACACACCGGCAAACATCTAAAAGGACCATTCAGCGCAATGTTCACTCGTCCTCCAGAGACGAACATTGAAAACGAATTCACTTTAATTGATTTGTTTTATGAACACACTCGCCCGGGGGAGTGTCGACTGCGAAGCGCTGTCATGAATATGGAGTAAAATGTAAATTCAATCTCACAATCGATACTAAAATGTACACAGGGACAGTGAAAGGACTCTTCTCTCATCATTCTGTGCATTGTTTTTGTATTCACACGCACAGTCATACAAACAAGCAAACTGGGAAATGTCTACTTATGTAGAGCATTTAAAGCTAAATTTAAAGGAATGGCTGTCCCTTGCTTTCTTCTGAGGACAAATTCATCTATTGATTTGAATCGTACTTAAGGGATTAGGTACTGGGAATCGATTCAGACCGAAAGACGAGATATTTTAATTAAAAATAAAGACAACAAGTCTTATTACTTTGGGGTGGGTTCCAATTCAGTTTGAGAACAGATTGAAGGATATCTTTTGTGTTTTCGAGGATACAGAATCAATGGTCATAAAATTAAGTTTTTTGCATTGCTTGAGGGGGGGTTTTGTCTACAGAGGATAATTAAGTTAAGAAGTGGAGACATCATCCATAATCAGCATAATTTGTATCTTTAACAGAACTGAAGGACAGGACTTCTTTTAATGTTTCGAGCATGAAGTGAGACGTTTAATTGAAACATTGGTTGTATCGGGGGCGTATGTGGAACATTTTTCAGATATCTCAGCATGTATGCACAGATGTCTTCTGTAAATGACTAATTTTTGTCCTTTCAGAATGCCTACCCATGATGTGCCATAGTCGGAATTTTGCCTGTTAATACTGACATGTCTCCATTCACTAAGAGGGACTCGTTATCCCTGTTCGAAGGTAAGCAAACGCTGACTGGTCAATGCAGTTAAATTTTCAGCTGAAATTCTTTGTGAATATAATGCGCACATTTACGCAACAATTGGTCGACAAAATAAGAAAATAAAACCCCAACAATCGACTACTATCCTCATAATAAAGTCATTTAGTCCCTTTTCACAATTTCTAACACCAAGTTAGAGGTTATAACCTCAATACCGGATGTAATTTGTACAACGATAGGAAGAACACTTTTCCAAGTCAGAACACATTCCAAAATAATTATAAAATATATAAACCAACCTCTCCACAGAATGACCGCACTGAAGGCAAGGCCAGAAAACCGTTTGGCCTCCCCATCCAAATGAAACTCTATTTCGGTCCTTTCCTAGAGCATCCAACTCAAATAAGAAATACAATTCGGCGAAATAAAAATTCTTTTCACTTTTATTTACATTTTCACCTTAGCAGCGAGAAAGGAGGCAACACAGCGGCAAGCTATTTTAATTCCTTTGAGCATTCAGGAAGAAGTCATTCCCAGAGGATCTGTCTAATTTAAAAGCTGATTATCCTCTTTGCTGGTTCAAAGCCGCCACCGTGCTGTGCCGAAGAAAGTATTCGTACCACTTCCAACAAATAACACTGCTCCTCCTCATCCTTTTTCGTCTTCGTCTCTAATCCCATTTAAGTTAAAATGAATTCCCCTGTAATAATTCAAATTAAATCGCCACACCCAATCTGGGTTGATAAAATTCACCGGAATACATTCAACAGTTCTCCTCCTCCTACTTCGTGTCCCTTTTATTCTGTGTTCACCCCTTTTCGCCGGCGGTTTTCTTTTATCGCCGCCCCAGATGAAAGTGTGCAAATCCGAATTAATTTTCTCCAACTAACTCGAACACAGTGTGCACGGGAATCCGTTCGCCTTAAGATGCGAAATCTTGCCCTGGCAACATCGGTAACTCATAATCATGCCATCCCTTCATTACTCAACAGGTAAACCCACCAGGTTTCCTGACACTTCCCATCCATCCCAGCGCCCAGCACTCAGCGTCATCCAGCCGGTAGCCTCCGGCGGCGGAGCCACTGCCACTGCCAGTAGCCACGATAAGCACACAAAAAGGAATTCAACTCACAATTTTCAAAATGCTTGCCTTTCATTCTTCTCCAATAATTTCGGCTAGTGCCGGAGTGGAGAAGGGATTCTCAAACCGAGAAGTGAGTGGAAGAGTGGAGAAAAAAAAAAAAAAGAAAAAGGGTTAAGAACATAAAAGAATTCCCGCCCACAGGCCAGAGAGACAAAGCTCCTCGAATACGTTGGGGGAGACAAAAAACGGAAATTTTCCATTTGAGCGCTTCCCGGCGGGGTGCAGTGTGTACCCAAATTCCACTCGAACCACAGCCGTGTGCACCCGTACCTGCCCGATGCGCTCGTTATTTATGGTAATTCAAAGCAGCTGCATTGTGCTACATGACAGGCCCGAACTCTGATCCTCTTACAACTTGAAGTCCGCAACATCAAGTGTGTGCACAGTTCATTGGACGTGCAGCTCGGCATTGTTATTTAAATTTTATGTGCGACTGCAGATTTTGTAGGCAGTCACTGACACAAGTGGGTGGGGCTTCGGCATCGGCAACAAGGAACAGCTCGTGCTTCACAGACAAATTGCCATTGTGACCCACTGAACCCATGTCAGCCGCAAGTATTCTAATGCTCCAAACACGTTATAGTCGTAATTCGATTTAACACTTTATGTTTGCGGGTTATGGCCGAGCGGACTCCCTATCTCGACGTGCTTCCTCCGGGCTGACCACAACCCGTCGGAGGATGCTGCTCGGCTGCTCCTCTTAGTTAAGTTGAGTTTTGTGAAACTTTCGAATACACATGAAATTCATTGGTCTCCACACTCAATTATTCAGGGTCTCCAGCGGGCAACAATGGGCATAATTATGAGATCCATTTGGTCTGGTTGGTTGGTCGGTCGAATGGGTGGTGGCGCCTGGAGGTTGGCTTAACTTCGAAAAGTTTTCCCGGTTTTGGGTAAAGAAACTGCCACCGCTACTGTGGCTGAGGAAACAAGTTGCGAAAAGTTTTCGAGGATAAAAGGACAACAACAGGTAACATATTTGGGAGGGAGGACGGTTTGAAGGTTTCTCTATTCGTGCCATGATATGGATGTTCATTGGTGTTACTGTTTGAATAGCGCTCGAGGCATTTTTGTGAAAATCTACACAAGCTCGATGGGAAATTAGATTTAAAGTGCATACGCAGGAGGATAACGAAGTAATTGAATTATGAATGCAATTGCTGCAACTAATAATTGGATCAGTAAGCTAAAACGGCTGTGACCATATGAGATGTAAATTTGAGCACAGTGAGAATTTTGTTGACCAGGGCGGGATAGGGAATGAATAATTGATCAGTTGATAATTATGCTTTCTGAAATTGTACCTGACGTAATGTTGTAAGCTTCAACTCTGAATGGCGCCCAACAATTGACTTCAGAGAAGGCGCATAAATAATTGTTTCACAACAACACTTTGTTTGTACAAATTGCATCGATTTTAGATTAACTAGAATTACAATTAAGTTGATGGTGACTGCTAGTTGTAGAGCTGGCAAGTCCGCATGTCAATTTGGAATCGATTGTTCATAATCCTTGAGGATATTCTCTCAGATATGTATGTACGTAATCCGAATTCTGGCTAAAATGTTTAATCAAACTATCATTCCTTTCTTCCCTCCTACCGAGAATCTCAGCAGAAGTCATGTTCACCCGTACATTGGACTAAACGTCAAAATGCGTTCATAATTGGCTCCAGCTTTTTTTTGCTCCAAACGGTCTTGGCGCACAACGTCGTGCATGTCACTGTGGAATTTTTAATTTCAAACCCCTTACAACTCTCATGTCATACTGGTCCCCGCCTGGCTGGATGGCTGCTCATACTTTATTAAAATCTCCGCCATGCAACGCTAATTCTGCAAGCAGACACAAACTCACACCACAGAAAGGATTTACTCGCCGTACCTTGTTGTAACCCACTTTCTCGGAAAATTAAACCGGAAAACAGATTTCTATTAAGAAAGGAGCACACAGTAAAAGAAGGACGAAAATCGGTCCGCAACCGGCAGTCGGTCCTTGAAGTGAATTGTTCACTTCTTTTTCTCTGCGCATTTTTTGCTGTATGTTATTTTATTCGCTCTCGCATATTGTTGTGTTGACTGCTGCGTACACATTCTGTTTGGTACGACACAAAGATAGCATCTATCCAAGAGGGTGCATGGCTGACACAAGGAAATAAATCAACTTTTTCCTGCCATCTTCCTCGCTTTTTTTTATTTCATTTCATTCGCGTCTTTTCTTTCGTTTTCACTCACATTTTACTTCTTTTCCCCCTCAACTCTCACTCGTTTCTTTTTCTCCTCTTAGCGTTCGTCCTTTTGTCAAAAGTTCAATTCAGGATAAATGTACACAAGAGCAACAACGTCCCAGCACGCTGTGCCGGCCCCTCATCCAGCGCTTCCAGCCCAGGATATCTCCCGGTAGCGTTTCATAATGTTGCTAGTGGAATAAATATTTCTCATCTCCTAGGCACTCACTCACACTTTGAAATACCAGCGTTTTACTTTTTTTTACATTTTTTCCTCCTTTCCACTGTCAGAGTGATTATGTTAAAGGAAAGTCAGGAAAATGTTTATCCCTTTGGTGGAGCAACACTATGTGGGGCAGGATTGCTGCTGCTAAAGTAGCGCATGAAGTGGGTCTTCTTTATTTTTCCACTTGACGGCCGTTGGAGAGAAATTAAATGCCTTCGCAGACTGAGGCCGAGGCGAGGAGGAAAACAAAATGCAGGGAACGAGAGACAGAGAGAGAGGGGAGGAATGTCAAGGTGATGGGTTAAGACGAGGTCGACCTTAAATGTCACCGGATTTGAGTTTAGTTAAACACGACGCCTGACATTGCAAAATTTTCACAACACTTCAACCGTCTTGTTGCGCACTCAAAGAAATGATCTATAAATGGCGCCGGAGGCATAAAAACTGAACGAGAATGCCATCAAATGAGTGTAAAAATAAGAGGCAACAAACCTTTAAGCATTCACCATGCCACCGATGACTGGCTTCTTCAAGGCCTTCGAGTGCTTTGTAAATTCAGACGGCTCAAGGCACTAAATCAGTTCAGTAAATAAATAGGTTTGAAGCACTTTTAACTTGCCAACCTGTCTTCAAGGATGATAATTCAAACGAAAAGTTTGATACAAGAAATCCTAGAAATCCTTCTATTTAAGTTTGTAACTGGTGAACGTTTAAGTTTCCAAAGATCGACGTTGCGAAACTTAAAAATGAAATGAATGTACGATTCGTATTGATTCATCTGCCTTAACGGAAAACAATCATCTTCTTTGTTACCTGTCATATCCTTTAATTTTTTAGTGAATGCATATTTCAATGGTTATCATTTCCGAATGCTCCTATAAGGCGTTTAGAGACTGCGTTTTCAGGGATTCGAAATTCGTCGTCGTTGATGTGCGATGAGTTCTGATCAATAATATCTATATTGTATAAGTCAGAATGCTCGAAGCAGCTTGAATTGCAAGCCCCGTCTGAGACCACAATTTTGTTTCAGATTTTTAGGTGGAAGGGGGGTAGAAATGCTCCAACTTCCTGATCTGTAACAAAATCAGTTCTTAATCAAACATCAAGTTCAAAGATCTGTCGGTGGACACATTATATCCTGGAGTACGTATTCACGAATCACAAGAATTTGTTCCTCTAGGCTGAATACATGTATATTTATCCAAACTTTCATAAAGTTCACTTTGTAAGTTCCAAAGGCATGGAGATTCTGACACACTTGACGTATAACTAGACAGACGGACAAATGGACTCACCCAAAACTATAAAGATTCTGTTCCTTGCAACCGAAATCTTAATTAGAGAAAAGTCACAATCCGCTCAGTTGAAACGTGTCCTTATACCCACAAAAGCAGCACAGCTTCATTTGCACAATTGATGGTAATTAAATTTGATCATTAGAGTGCACATCATGCTGCAGCAACTGTAGCGGAGATGAAGAATGCTTGCTTCGTTAACCGGACTTCATTTTTCTCAAATCCATGAAGTTCAATTAAGATTACAATTAATTACAGCTCATGCTGCAGTGCAATGGTGGACGGTGGCTGCAGCGGCGACGTTCGCTGGGAAGCTTTTGAAACGTGGTATTTCCGCTTATCCGTGGGATTAAGGATTCTTTTTGTGTGTTCCTTTGTTCGCTCGAAATAAGACACTTGCATCCGTTACACTGTGTAATCTGGAGTAGCGCATCGTAGGAGCATTTTACTGGGTGCTTTTGTTGTTGTTTTTTTATTTTTTGTTCTTAATTTATTTTTCATCCTCGTCAAAGAGTGGATGGTTGGAGTTGAGACTTTCACGTGATGATGCAATGAAAGTGTTTCACGTTCCCATTTTTTTTGTATGTTGTGAGAGCCTTAAAGTTTATATTCATTTTGAACTTTCAGTTTTTTCCCATCTAGTGGCTTTTATTAAAATTTTCAGAATTATGTCTATGCATGTCTCTATTTTCTTCGTATGAAATTCTTCAAGAGAAAAATAAATTTTGTTGAAAAAATGCGGATTCTCCTGAACTGACCCATTATCTTCGCGCCTTGAATGCTTCTCCTTCTGGACCTCTTCTTTTGAAATTCAAAGGCTGTCTGTTCTATTCAAATTTCCTTTTCTTCGGAGATTGTAGTTTCGAAGACCACTACTACCTTGTCGCAAACCGCCTTTCTGAGACCTGTCATTTAAGAGAAAATCTTTTCAGAGATCCGCTTTCTAGACATTGTTATTTTGCAGTCCACCCTTTCAGTTTCAATCTGAGTTCCCATGACCAACCTTGCAATACCAGCTTAAATCTGTATCAACGTATCTTCCTTCTTATTCTCCAATCCTTGCTTCAAAATTTGCATCAGAATTTGTAAAATAGACTGCACGACAGTACAACAAGTTCATAGACAAAACCATCTGTCATCTAATTTCTCAGCAATGAAGTCTATTCAGTGAATCACTATGACATCTTGAATAAAACTAATTCCTGCCATTTCAAAAAACACAACATGACCTCCTCCGACTCGCTCCGAAATACGACAAGGACGAAAGAACAGCAAACGACAACCAATTTGTCATCTTCCTAGGCAATCGCCTAGGAACAGGACAGCAGAGCTGTGACTAATTATGCTCTCAGCCGAAAACGAGTGACATTAATTGTCAGTTGTCATAACAGAGTAAACTACGCCATAACGAAAATATGTTCTCCCTCTCTCGTGCTCTCTCTCTCTCTGTCCATGTCCTAACTAGCTGAGAGAGCACACATAATCATCAGCATGGTGCACCTGTTTAACAATTTTGTTGTAAATACTTGCATTTGAGCGCAGCGAACGATTCAAGGGTGGCGCACTCATGCACTTCTCAGCAGCAGTTCATCGGGCATCCTGCCTCAACACTGCACTCTCGGTTGCTTTAGATGAAAATAAATCACCACACAGCAACAACGGCAGTACAAACAGAGTGAAATAGCCAAGCAAAACGTAAAAGGACGAGCAACTTGTGTCAGGAGCGAACGATATCGTGTCTGCGGCAACCTCAGCAGCCCCCACTTTCCCATCACCCGTCTAAGCATCCATCTATCCATCCACTCATCTACCGGTCGGGTAAGCCCATTTGTCAAGCATTTTATGCTCAATCTATCCCGGAAATGATATCTTCTAAGCGTAGTTCTCTGGTCTTCGTATACCGCCCCCGACTCGATTGGTAGTGGTCTTGTTTCCTTCTGCTCTGCTTCCCTGTATGCGCTAGTCGACCTCGTCCTCTAACCGCTTGTGTTTTGACTTCACACACGCAGGCACTCGCAGTAATCTCGAGAGTGGGAGTGTATGCTGGCGGGGAGGAGGGCAACGTCGGTCTTTCAATAGCGGACTCAAAATTTGAGATAGTGCTCGTTAGGTTGTCTGGAAAAGATTAACACGGGTTAAACCAAGTTTATCGTAATAATGAATAAACCGTCTCTCTCTCTCTCTCTCCCCTGAAAATGAAAAGAAAAGAAGAAGAGGAAGGAAGAGAGGATAATGATTTGCCCCCAAGGACAAGGACAGCTGCAGGGCCAGTGGGATGGTGGGACTGTTGGACTGTTGAAAGAATGTATTTACAGAGGACACATCCTTGGCAAACACAAGCGTTAAATGTTTCGAAATTAAAAAGAAATATTTAATGACCACGCGACTGACACACGTACACACACCCACACAAGCGCACCCAAGTCCGCGCGCTCGACAACCACCCGCCATCAACGAGCAACGCCAGGGCTTGGAGATGTATTTTTAATCAAGAGAACGAGGGACAATATATTATAAAACAGTGTGGTCTTCATTGTTTAGCATTTCCTCCCCCTCGCACGCCCCTGTTGGACAATTAATTTCTAACTTCTGCAATATGATGAAGGTTCTTTTTGAGGCCAAGGCTGTGACTGTGTTTTTTTTTGGCCCGACAGTTTTGTGTGTGTCAATGTGGGGGGCTGGAAGAAGAAAATGAACAGTGAGGAAGATTGAACAAAGGGACCAGCGCCTAGCACTCAGGTGAGCAGTTTTAATGTTTGCACAAGGAAAATAAAAACAAAGCGCCAGAACGAAGGCACATTGACTTGCCAAAATGGGCGTTAAGAGGTTGAGCAATTAGGGCCGATTTAGTGGGACTTGCTTTTATAATTATGGCACTCGAACAGGTGGTCGTTTAGCCACTGAGTGCTGTCGAATGTGGGCATTAATTAAGGTTAACTGTAACCATAACGAGAGATAAACAACCTGGCGAACGGAATTTATTTACACTGATTCATTGAGTATATTCATCACTTCTAATTTATTCCAATCGCTTCCTGTGCAATGGGGTGAGTGTATTCTTCTGTTGTGTGCTCTTCTGAAGGATGTTATGCTCAGAGCCGTTGCTGGGTGAAAGGGACTTAATTCGAAAGATTTACCATTGACTTTGAATCTTGTCAAAGAAGAACATTTTTTTATCTTTCGTGGTCACTTTGAGGAGGAGGCGGACCTTCTACACTATTCTCTGATAAATGTGGAATTTTTTTTTTAAATTCTGTGGAAAAATATAGATTTCTTTGATATCATTAACAATTAGGGTTTGTTTGGTTGGCTCTTTTATGGGGCAGACATCTTAACAAAGAGCACATGAAAGTTTTCGAATCCAAGGTATTTGTACGAGGACGTTTTTCGACTATGGACTGCTCATACGAGAGAGATGAGGGAAATTGGGAGCAGTTGGCAAAATATGAAGCGGTTCGTATACACTTTATTCGTTGAGTTTAAGGTTCAGTCTGTTAGACCTTTGGTCCAGAAAGAGAGAGAGATTCGTTACAGGTTCGTTACAGGGTGTACAATCTTGAGACCACCATTAAAAAATAACAATCTTCATATTTTTCATGTTTCATCCCCTTTTTTATTTCCTAGCCGTGCTTTAATATCTCCATTTAGAGTTGATACTAAACTGCACTCGTAAAATAGCAATAGCTCGCAGAACATACATAAGTGGTTGCTGGCGAGTGCTTAAACCATATTTCCTGTGGCAGTAGTGCAACCCTCTGTAAGAGCAAGTGCCTTCATTAAACTTCTAAAACAGTCACTCCTTATGTCTGACGTCCTAGAACACAACACTTTTCTGTAATACTTTCACGAACCCCTCCTTAAGCATCGTCAAAATGTGCAACGGGCTTTAATCAATTTTTATCACCACTTGCTGTTCCTTTCAAGTGCACGACAACCAAACCATTATCGTTTCCCATGTAAAAACCAAAAATAAGAACACGCACATTTCTCTCTGCAGGAACATTCCAATTCACGAGCATGGATTACTCGAGCAGTATCCTTCAAATTAATCGCATCATGTTCTCCACCATGCTCAACACGAGCATTTTCCCGGCTGATTGTCTGTCGGAAGGAGTATGCTTATATCTCCCCACACATCTACTTTTACAGCTGCCATAAACATGAAAAAAAAAAATGCACTTATTATCCTTAAAAGTGCAGCCATAAGGAAGTGCATTCCTGTCTATCGTCGGATCAAAGAGAAATCCATTCAAATTTCGAGACGATGATCCAATAAATGTAGATGTGCACTGCACTCTGTGCGGAGCGGGCTTCGTCTCGAATATTCCTTTTTTTTAATTTATTTCCTCCCCCCGCACCAACAAACATCCAAAAAGATGATGCAAACAAGACAGTTTTCCATTTCCCATGTCGCCCTGCATGACGGCAAATACATTTTCGGGGGAATTCGCCGGAAACTCGAAACTCACTTATGTTTGCTTTAAGTTTGTTTTCCGTTGCGAAGGAAATCTCTCGCTTTAAGCACCCGCTGCAATATCTACTTTTTAAGGATCAAACTTTGCATAATTATGCTCATCCTCTGCTCTATGTTCGCGAGTCGCGACCACCCAGTTTAGGTGCTCCTCGTACGCGTCTGCTGTGTTGCCCTAGGTAGTCGGTAATAGTTTGTATCACTGCTCTGCACCCGGTTCCCTGAGGGAGGGGCGCAGGGAGGTACAGTGAAAGAACATAGACACAGAAAAAAACAAAAACATTCGAAAACAGGTGGAATCTCGAGGCAGTACTCGCATTCATCCATTCACAGCGTCTTGCCGATGACTGGAACAAAATCGAAAGCTTTCGTGCGCCTCGTGTGGAACGCAAGCTCTATCCGGTGGATTTTCGCTCGTGTGTGAGGCGGTATAACAAGGTGATAAGGCGACTACTATCTTCCACCACCATGGACTCGATTCATCTGGCTGTTGGGAGGACTGTTGTTGGGGCGCACAGCAGAAGACTGTGTGTCCTGTGTGCAATATAATGGCTACCAATTGTTGTTACCACTTCAGTTGTGAATCAGACCACGGAGCGTGATAGACGCGACAAGTGAAAGCATCTCTGCAGTGTACTGCGCGGATTTCTGTTGCCAGTGCCAGTGTGTGTGGTTAGAGTTTGTGGTGCGCGATGATCAGCTCCTTTCGCACAGGATTTAATGGAAAGATATTCGAGTCCGTGTCGCGTCCGGAAGTGATTGCATCCAAGTGAAGATGTGAAGTGATGGGATGGGAGAAGAAAAAAACGAATTCTTGTGTGTAGATACAAACGTTTAAAAGACACAGTTAATGACATCCGGAGAATGGGACCTACGTGCTTTGAAGGCACTCGAAGAGGAGGAACAAGCGCAGTTCCGTGCGATAAGTGAATCGAATTTATTTAAGACCCCCCCACCACCAGTGCCACCGCCGGCCTCGAGCGCATCCTCCTCGTCCTCCTCCGCCGCCCAGCAGCCGCAGATAATCCTCCCCACAATCAATGAGCACTGCGGTGATTTAGACGATGGCCTCGACGTCCCACCTCTGCCTTTAGCCCTGCTGCGCTCCGATGTAACCGCCTCAACCCAATCGCTCAAGAAGAAGAAAAAGTCCTCCGCCACACCGACACCACCAGCTTCGTTCTCTGCCCTGCTGCTATCATCCTCTTCTGCTAAGCCAACCGGAACCTTCTCACCACCGCAGTACAGTGCATCGCCCATCTTCACGCCGCCACCCATCCGAAGGTGTGCCACTTTATCGCATTCCGGTGGTCCGGCTGTTCGGCGTCACTTCAGGAATCTCCATCAGCAGATATTGGGGAAGAAGGGTGCGTCAGGGACGCTCGAAAGACGTCGCAGTCGCAGCAATTATAATTGCAACTACACAAGCTGTGTCGGAGGTGGTAGCGGCAGCAGTGGCATCGGAGTTGGTTACGGTCAGTCGGGCAGCCTCAGCGACAATAACGACTACGATTCCACGGACAGTGGCTCCTGCACAGTGCCGCTGACAAAGGACTCCATCGAAATGATGCGACTAATGCTATTCTCTGCCACATCGACCAAATCCAATTCACCGGAAATACCACCATCGATAGCATCGGCTTCGTCCTCTTTATCAGCAACTGGTGGCAGTGGTGGTGTAGGTGTAGGTGGTGGGGGTGCCGACAAGAAGGCAGGACGGGGAGCGCCGGAGCTGCTGAAGATCTCCTCCCTAATACACGACGACAACTGCAGCGGAGATGTCATCGACGATGACAGCCTGACCAATGGGAATTGTAACAGCTCACATACCGGGGGCAAAAGACGACACCAGCACTCCCTTCATCATCATCAGCAGCAGAAATCTAGGCATCGACATAAAAGCTTTTTAAGTTTAACCGGTTGTGACAGTATTGGTGGTCGGAGTGGGGGGAGCAGCAGCAACAGCAGTGCAACGGGCGGCAGCATTATGGGGATAACGTGTACAATTCGAAAGAGCCCTACAAAAAGTCTCCTGATGTCCGCTTGCTCCATTGATGCCGGCGCACTGAACACCTCGACAGCCCGAGGCGATAAGGACTCCTCCGACATGGAAGCAGGGCTGCCCAAAGGGCCATCAGATGATGACACAGCCAGGGATATTAGACCGACAAATCATTTCAACGATTTAGTGAAATCAATACAATCAACAAAGTCAACACTATCAACAGGACCAGCAAGTGCTGCAGCCACCCTGCACCAGCACCAGCACCAGCACCCTTGTGCGAACGCGTTCGACGACGAACTGGAGCATCATATCAAACACTGTTCATGTTCATGCAATCACATGGGATATGGCAACTCGATGGACTATCAGGTAGGTGGGGTAGTGGCACGGGGACGCGCAGCTCCTGTTCTCGTATTCAAATTATGTCCTCTTGTAATTTTAAACGAGCGAAATTTATCTCATTCCTGTCTCCAGCCGTCTGAGCGGAGAAAAGGGTTGACACACGGGGAGGGGACTCTAATCCCCCCTTCCATCCAGTCCTGGCCAAATTAGACAAGCGACAACGGTTCGACTTCGAAAAAAAAACTGTCACGAATAAAGCTTCATTACGCTCCTGGTCCTGTGTAAGCCGAGCGCAGGAAGCAACTAGACATCGCCGACTGTGCACGTATCCAAGAACTAACTTGTTGAACCTGAATTCGGTTCCGTTCACTGGAAGACTCTGCGTCTGTTCTTAATGTATCGGGTGAAGGTCTTCCGCTACCGTTAGCTGTGGTTAGTTTTTCCTCCTCCTCGCAGCGCGATGCTATGTGTGTTTGTGCTCACGCTCCCGCTCCCGGCTCACGGAAAGTAGTTTGAAATGTTAATTCAGCTGAATTATCCGAATAAATTGGGTGTGCTATGGGGATGAGGAATTAAGAAAATGTTTCCCTCAGTGTTTTTTGTCTCGTCTTGCTTTTCATTTCCTAATTACCCAAAGAGTCGGCGGCGTGATGGGACTTTCTCTAGTTCGCTAGGTGGCTGACTGGATGGTTTGCTCGTCGGCGGGTTCGTTATGAAGACATTCCGGCATGTCTGGTGGGTTCATTTGTGGGGGGGTGGTGGATGTGGGAAGCAACCCCTTTTTTGTGGATGCTATGCAAGTGTGTAGACTGTATGCGCGCTGGAGCTTGGTTAAAGTTCCTTCCGATGTGGCTGACTTAAGGCGGTTTTTGGGGACGACGATGACTTTTACTGGAGCAGAGCGGGAACTCGGATCTCAATGAAAGAGATGATTAATATTTGTTCCAGTGTCGACATTAATCTGGGCAGAGGATATCCAGGACAGGATATTGCTTTATCATATGACGGAGGACGGGTTAGATTTCAGATTGTTGAGATTGTGAGGTTTTGAGGATGAATGCAGTGTGCAGTCAATGAACTGACCAGAGAAATGAAAACCAGGAAACCGAATCTGTGTCAGAGGGCGAATTAAGAATTTTTATTTTTTGTCCGCCTGAACTCTGGCACTTTGGGGAAGAGCACAGAAGGTGAGTGATGAGGTCATAACTTCATTTGTTGAGGGGACCGATGGGGATTTTTTAGACTTAGGAGTCTGTGGCGTTGTTAACGGAAAATCTTTTTTCTAAATGAAATCTAGGGAAAAATCAATTTGATGACTAGATGAATGATGAACTTGGGGAATAGTGTTATTATGCGGAATGTTTCAAGTGAGACCAGAACATTATGTCCTTGACTGGAGGTGGCATATAATTGAGGAAGTTGTCTTTAAACACTGGACGCAAGGGTGTGTTGGGAAAAACGGAGACCGCTCTGTGAAATCTGAATGTTGGGCTTATAGCACTTACAAAAATTGAATGAAAGTCGCTTGCTTTCGAGAGAGAGAGAGAGAGAGAGAGAGAGAGAGAGACAAGGTAATGGATCCAAAGGGGTTTGTACCTGTGTGAAAGTCTATTCAGGGCAGTTGCGGAGTAGTAAAGATGGTTCTTCACAAAATCTACTTTTGAGTATATTTGCTTTCAAATTTGGAACTATGCAGATAACCATTAAAATGTCCAAGCAAGTCCAAGCAACCTTTTGTTAAAAAAAAAATCACAACCATAGCGTTTGAAACTAACCTTCATTGTACGGAACTATCAGTGCATTTTCAACTCGTGAAGCAAAGGTCATAAACATGTAGCTTATAAAGATCCCCCTTATATCCAGTTTCGCCCCCACCTCTGGCTGTAGAAAGAACGAACATTTTCCAGCCACTGATGCAAATCCCCCCATTTGCATTGCAAAACACTCCACACAACTTATAATTTTACGAATCAATTAACAAGCAGTAATCGACTTACAGGATGCAAAACAAAACACAGTAAACTCTTATTTTAATTTCCTGTTAAAGTTACCATGAAAAATACAAGTAGCAGTCCTTCATCGAGGAGGAAATATAAAAACACACCTCCAAGCTAGCCATTGTTACAAAGTCATCCCTCAAATTCAAGCACACCCGCACCGCACTTTTTTGTTAAAAGAGACTAAAAAGTTTTATTTTAATGAAATTCATTTTTATCGTTCATAAATTTGCCCACAATTTATGCAGAAATTATCTCGCTGAAAACACTTTGAATATTTTAGCCAACCTCCATTCCGTTCCATTCATTCCGTGGCATAATGTCCTGTAATCACTAACTTTT
Organism: Eristalinus sepulchralis; assembly: GCA_944738645.1. Taxonomy (NCBI): domain Eukaryota; kingdom Metazoa; phylum Arthropoda; class Insecta; order Diptera; family Syrphidae; genus Eristalinus; species Eristalinus sepulchralis. The sequence continues at coordinate 1,745,185 of OX122885.1, read as the reverse complement.
GTGGCAACAAAAAAATAATGGAATCCACCACGCACATCGATAGAAGTTACAATTATTACCATATTCCTGAATTTGAAAAAAAAAAAATATCAAAAACCACCCTCCAATGGGAATACATTTTTAATGAAGCAATATGCAGGGAATCGCCATTGCTAGCATTGACGGTGTTATTTGCCAACATTTTCCAGCTGTCCTGGGAGCCACGGGCACCTATTATGCCAAACGGCGTGCTGGCTGCTGCAACAGTGCTGATTACACGGCCCCCGACGAGGGCTGGAGAAAGACAAACATTAAAGTAACTTTTCGCCCAGGTATGTAGGGCACGTCAGGGGTGGACGGACACTGTGAAAAAACAAACGAAAAAAAATTAACAAACTCAAAACTTTGTTTCAGAAAGTATGTAAGTCTCTCCTCCACTCTGCCATTAACTGCAAACGATAATGATGCTACTACTGCTGGTGGCCACCTGCGGAATTACTTTGAAGTTGAACTTCCCCAGAGAGAGAGTGTCGGTGTACTCAATGCGAAGCACGGTCTGGTCGCTTTACAAGTTGCGACCAATTTCGTAAATCAAACAGGAGGACGCGCATAACACTCATCAGTCTTGTGTGTTTTTGGGGCACGTAATCGTCCTTGTGAATGAACTGCGACACTGGCAAATGACACCGCCGAAAGAGAGCTCATTAAAATTCCGTGCTAAGTACGGGGACAAAAAAGAATTGGAGTCCCTCACAAGAAATGATGACAAAGAGGTTTGGTGGCGTAATGCAGAGCTTGTCAGTTACAAATCACGAATCACACAAAGGAATACGCCGCCTCTCTCACACGAAGATTGACTACGGTCCACTCCACTTAACCTTACGATAATAACTTCCGCCAATAAGTCATCTTCATCTGGCCAAATGAAGGTTTCCCATTTCTTTTCCTCCTCCTTCTTCTGGCGTATTTTTTTGTGATTTTCTGTTGCGTGGCTGTGGCTGCTGCTGCGAGAGGGAGGCGAAGTCTGTTAAAGTTCTTAGAATTTGAGGAGTTGTCCTTTTGTGTCATTTTTCACTGCAGATATACACGCCTACATCGACACACGCACACAGTGCCACTTTCGCACAGGCACCTTGTACTTATTCGCCAGTCTCCGGTCGACTGGAAAAAAAGGATACACGAGCAGTTTCTCGGACAGTCTGCGAAACGAGGCGAAAATATAATTTTTTAAGAACTCAAATCCCAGTGGACGGCTGGATGCGTTGCGGAAGGGGGCAGGATATGAAAATGGTATTTACCCATTCACCATGACCTTTCGTGTAATATCTGTGCTGTTGGAGAGCATTTTTTGCTTCTTCCTTCCTTTCTTCTTTTGCTTCATTCATTTTTTTGTCATCTGTGGTACACTCCTTTCAAAATGAGCTCTATCAACTGAGTTGTCATCAGCATCATCATCGTAGTCATTTTAGGCGTCGTTGTTGTTGTTTCCGTCGACCTTCTTGTCGTCGTCTTTCTCGTCGTCGCTGTGCTCGTCGACGTCTCTACCGGCGGCGGTGTATTTTTCCGTATCCCCGCCAAAGTCCCTTTCGTCGTGGTCCTAGTCGTTGTTACCTTACTCTCGGTATCGTTTTCCATGTCGGCGTCGAAATTGCCGTCGTTGTCGTTGTCGTACTCACCGCCGTCGTTCTCGCCAACGTCTTCCCCGCCGTCGCCTTCCTGATCGTCGTCATCCACCTCCTTGTCGTCATCCAGCCCCCTCGTCGGCGTCCTCCTTGACGTCCCTTTTTCTGTCATCCTCCTCGGCTCTTAGAGTGGGCAGCGAAAGAAGTGAGCGAGCGGCAGTAGCACCACCCCGCAACCCTCATAGGCATACAATAAAAGCTCATTTATGAAGTTAGCTGGAACGAAACCCTACCCCTGCAGGAGGAATAAGTACAAAAATAATAAATGTATTGTATTATGCCACCACCAACCTGGTTATTATGACACATACATAAAGCCAGACACGACCATTGGCCAGAGGAAGAGAGTGAGAGACCCCAGACCGAGAGCTGTGCTGTAATACAATTTAATGGTAAACTCTGTCCTGTGCGAGTGGCATTAGGGTAATGTTTGATGGCGATTATGCTGGGGCCAGTGGGTACGTTTTCTCATTTTTTCACCACTCTCACTCTCTCTCGGCCTCTGATGGTGCTCAAGCCTTGTGCAGAGCTTGCCTAATAAATTTTTAGTATATTTTGATGGAAACGAATAGCAGAGGCCATCGCACATACATGTTTCACCGGAAAGGTTTCCATACCCAAGGGTCATTATGACGACGGCAACCGGGGCAGAGAGAGATGCGTGTGAAGTAAATATAAGAATGATGCAGGAGCAACCCTGCGGGTAGCTCCTCAAATCATCCTCTGATGGATATGCTGCTTTGTGTTGTTCCGTCCGCTCCCAACTGTGCTGTGTGTCGTGTGTGTTGCGCATTCATGAGAAGCCCCATCCGCCTAACCGTTGCTGTGTCACTAATGATTTCATCTCCTGGCAATGATGAACTGTGACACGGAGGTGAAGGGATTTTCTTTTTTCGTTGCGTCCAACTGGCAACCAATATGCCACGTATTTCTGAAAACTTTTGAGTCCTCTTCACTCGGGCAGAGGCGGCACAAATTGATAACCCTACACATTCTGCGATGGGTGCTTGTAGTTTTTGATTACGTCAGGCGACAGTCAATAAAAGCTATATTTGCTCCACGTCACGTTTTGTCGTATTCCTATTCGTTTTCGGTCATCTAAGGCTATTCTTCCCCTCCCGCCAATAGCTAGAGTGTTGTTATACGCTTTTGGAGACTGTTTTGTGGGGGGGCAGTCACATCTGCTTCCAGGCGGTATTATGCCCATTATTGTAATTCAGTTTTATGGGTCATTTTTATGCGAGAAGTGGTTTTTTGAAGTTTCTGCTGACACCAAGAAAAGTCACAACTCCAGCTGTGCAAAGTGGAAAAATTGCAGTTTTGAGACTCTCATATCAATTAATGAATTCACACAGTTTAGGCGCAGAGGATGGATTTCTTTGTCTCCATCGCGAAACTCTTTAAAGCCATCTTTAAGTATTTAGCTCGAAAAGAAATTATTTACACAACGTCTGCCTGTGATTGGCCTCATTGAGATATCACTCGTGTGTTGAATCTCTTAAGAAACCCTCGTCTTAACCCCTATTCAGGGGGAAAAAAAACATGATAACGGTTCTGTTTTGTCAAGTGTAATTCATGGCGCAGAACAATGAACGGCGGAAAGGTATAACCTAGTGACCGTCTTCATGCCCGATGGTTTTTTGGCAAGATTTGTGTGTGTGATGTGAAATCAATGAAATGGGGATGATGCAGGGTGACACGATTGCTTGAAGGAATCTTTATCAAGCAATGAAAAAGAAAAAAAAACTGTATCCTGAATCTTATGGAGGTGAGATTCAATTCAGACGCTTACACCAACTCTGTCGCAGATGTTTTCCACTGCCTGCCTTTTTTGAGAAGGTCACCTTTTAAATTTATGGTTTTGTGAGTAGAAGTGGAGCTACTTGTTTTGTCTCTCTTCCTCTTTGAATTCGAAATCCTATCAAAACATTTTTAAATTGGATATCTCAGTGAGTTCGACCTCGTTGGAGCAGTGAAAGTTCCCCATTCTCCAATGCAGAGCGGCGCTTGCTTGGTTGTGGATCTGCGTTCACGCTTTGAGAGTAGAAAAGGATGACTTCTATGGGGAACATACGATCAATCAAGATTGTTCTAGGAAATCATTTTAAGTGCCTGAGATTATGCTAACTCTGGTGAACTTCACCTTGGGTTATTATCTTTCTGTGGTTAGCACGCGGATTACACAACTCAACGTTCAACTAAATTAATCACAATCCGATTGGCATCAGACGCTTCTACAGTCTAACCTTTTTCAGAACACTCCAAGGTGTCAATATTAATTCGGAACAGTTTCTTGGTGTAAGAACCCGAATATGGAGAAGAAAGCGGAATAGACATCGGATTACTCCGCTTATGAAGTCTTCCTGAAACTCTCTAAAAGTTCAACGCCACCTGCACAGCAAAAATATGTAAGCTGTGCTCTTAAGTATTAATAAGAGCACGTTTAAAAATAACTGTAGTTAATTTTTTGCGTCCTTTTAACAGCACAGAATAAATTGCAGAACTCTCTTGGCTTGCGCTGAACCGAATCCTTTTGTTACACGAAACCCTCGCCACGCCACTCAAACTTTTGTTTCAATTTCTAAGCAAAATGTATGCCTCATCATATGCCTGAAGAAATCCCCACAAAGTCAGCATCTGAGACATTTTTTTTTCCGCAAGAAATAAGGACCAAGTGGATGCTTTGTTATTGAAACCGAAGCAAGTCATGAATTTTTTATATTTCTGCATCCTGCTCTGGTCATATTCAGAGCTTTCCCATTGTATTGCAAATAAAATTCATCGAGGCGTGTACACGTTTTCATGAACATAGATATATTTTTTTAATGTCCTTTTTTGGTCTAAATGGCAGACCATTCAGAGCGTCAGACCAGCCCCAACGGTACTTACAACTCCTCTTCGCGCGCTGAAAAGACGACCATGTTTTTTCATTTATTTTCGACTTTAATGACATTACTCGAGGTTCACATAACTTCAACTTAACGCTGACAGACGAGAAACCACCATAATGCTTGAAACATGTGCCTACAGTAATGCCCCTAAATAAATTTACATACTCGCACATCCTAGCTTCACTTTCACCAAAGAGTGCAAAGAACTGCCACATCTAATAAATAAAGGAACATTAAATGGAATAACACAACTCTAAGTGTAGGAGCATCATCATCATCAGCATCAAAATACAGTAACATCCTTTTTCCGTTAACATTTACTCCAAAGGATATGATCCACACACACAAACACTCCCGCTTGACGAAGGGCTGGAGCGCAGGACAAGCGGAATCCCCTGTGATGTTGATACTCCTTTGCTTTTATCAAATGAGAATGAACGTACGGAGTTGGTGTATGGGGGCGTGAATGAGTGTAAAAAATAAAAAGGAGAATAAAGCCTGCAGGCAAATAATAATAAGAAAAGCAGACGATAAGTGGGCTTTTGGCATCAGCAACAAGAGGCGACCAAAACAACACTTTCAAGGCAGATAACCACTTCTCTTCGCCAGGAAGGCGCAGGTAGTGCCTGCACCAAAAATTAAGAAAAAGAAAAAAAACCTGAGTATTCAGGTTACGTATCTGAGTCACAGCACGCCGCCGGGAGAACCCGTTCCTTTCTTCTGCATTAAAATTGCTCTTATGTCTTCCCCCACCGCCCGGGAAGCCGGCTTTCACCTTTAACTGTGCGCCAGCGTAGGTATCTATCAGTTTATGTTGTCGGTACACTTAACTGACACGAGACAAGGATCCTAAGCCCGAGGAGCGAAAAACAAAATCGCTGCAGGAACAATAATGCCACAAAAACAAAGCGAAAAAAAACACACATACACAGTGTAGACAACGACGCAGTGAAAATTTATCCTGCACCTCTGTGAGTGTGTGTTTGGTGTGTGCTTGTAAGGAGGCCGTGAGATCTCCTACTTTCTGAACAGAACACAAAACTTTCACAACATTGCTTTCCTCTTCGTCGCCCCTACTCGTAGGCTTCTCGCAAAAACAGAGAAAATCTCGCAGGCTGTGTTCATGTAAAAAAATAAAAAAAAACTCAGCAGACAAGAATGTATACATATCTTCGCGCCATAGGAACGACGACGACGAGACTAGGAACGAATGAGAGTAGAAGTAGATGACTTCGAAGCAGCGCCTTGAAGCACCAAATTTTTGATGAAGAACAATTGCCGTTGTATGCTCGTACACTCATCGCTGAACGCTGCCACTCTAAGGGCTGGTCCTGGTACTGGTTGCCTCACTGCTTCCCATTACCGTTGATAGCTGTTGTGATTCACGGTTATGAAGCAGTTACGACGAGTATAATACACTTGGCAAAAAAAGTTTTGGGTCATTTTACATTTAATGCGAGTTACAGGAGTTTCAAATTACTGCACAAGAAATATCCCAAAACTCTCATGCGGAAGATGGAGAGCTTTGTTGTGCCTTCGTGCGGCAGGGTGCAGAATGGATGCATTCGGCGAATACGCTTTCGAAATTATTTACCGTCAGAATGGTAAATGACAAGAGATTAGTGTGATTTCCTCTCTCTTCCCGCCCGCCAAGTGTCCCAAATGTGTACATTTGCTTGAGAACTTGTGACGGTTGTTATTGGACCTAGTCGACGGCGGGGGTGGGTGCGGCCGAACATTTAGTGCAACTCATTTGCATACTGCTTAGATGGCATGTAACCGGACTGCTTCGACTTTGTTGTCAGAGCTCCTGTGTGCCCTGGAGATGGTCAAAGTTATCGTGCTGTATACTGTTCTGATTCCTGGAGGACGGAGGGGGTGGTTAGAAAGGCGGAGAGATATTTGTCGAGCAACCGACCTGGGATATGTGCCAGTTAAGCTGGTTTATGGTGGCTTTACTTCATGCAAGAACCTGGAGCTCTAGATAAGGTTTGAATGAGCAGTTGAATTAATGAGCAGAAGAGAGAGTGGTATCCTATTTATTATATGGCTTGGGAAGGGTACAAATGTATGTATTTTATTCAAGAATTTCCGTACTGTTTCTGCTTTAATTTCAATCTGTGAAAGAGATCCTGTAATTGTGGATTGGGAATAAGTTGTGTTCGGCTTGAAATTGAAACCTTCATTTTCACTAAAATTAACCCTATCAAATGAAAGTGATTCCTGCGCGGTGAAGGCTTATTTTTTGTAAAGCAATAACCAAACGTGTCATTGGCTTATTGGTCAAGCCGTTACGTCTTGTATCCCCAATTACAGAGTATTTTTAAGGCTGGTAATGCGGTTTCTTTTGCAGATTGTCTTTTGTGCCTTAGAGGAGTGTTTGCTAATTTCCGTCTTGAGATATCCCACAACACCATCCATTATTTTCCACATTCCGCAGCTCATCAAAGAAAGTATTATCTTAAAGGTGCAGCTTGCTGACGGATTCCAGAAAGTTGAAACACAACTCTGCCAAGAGTTTAGAGACCCAACTATCACGGAAATACTGCACCTTCCGTCAAAATTGAATATACAAGTCTACAAGTGCTACATTCGTCTCCCTACCGCGTTACGCCTTAGATCCTTACGCATGGAAAAATCTTAACTGCTGAGATCGCAAGGCCAAATTTTCAAAAGACACCATTTCACGATCGTATAGAACGAAAAGAAACCCTAAATAAGTTTCTGTTAATTACATTCGGTTTAGAATTTAGTTCTCGAGAGGTAGATCCAACAATTCTGAAACCACAAATTTATTTTTGGGTTTCTACAATCAGCTTTGTGCAGAGAAGTAGTTAAAACAGTTTCTCCTTCCTTTTCAGACTTAAATTGTGTCCTTATTCAAGTAAATCTGCTTTGCATTGATATAGAGTTTTCCTTTGAAGTAGCCACAAATCTCCTCAAACACCTCCTTGTGCATGGACTCCCAAATCTCTTCATTGAACATAGACTTCCTAAAATCCCAGAAACAATTTAATGCATCAACTTCGAAAGAGCGTTTCTTTAAATTGCCCACAACTTTAGCTTTCAGTTTGCAGAGACTCCTCGCTTAGATAAACTTCTCCACCGTACATTTGTGTATGTAAACCATTTGCCAAGATGCTCTCGTATACATGAATGACTTCCAGTTTTGATACACTTAATGAAACCAACCTTCCGCCTTGGTCCCCTTCCAGAGGGAAATATTCCGATAACGCTCCCTCAACTGACTGCATTCAAATTCACAGGACAAGACAAATTATTCATACACCCCCCACATATACAGATATTCAGGACATCAAAGGGACGACTCTCTTCCTCTCTCCATCTCTCCATTAAAAGTTCTCTTGGTCCTATAGAAACCAAAAAATAAAAACATCACAAGAGAATCACCCCAACTTTGCCACACAAATGCATTACTATCTTGCATAACGACGTTCATTAAAATATATGTCTGTGTGCAACACTTTCCGGATGCATGGTCGGCCCTAATGAGGTTCACTACCCTATCGTGCCAAGTCCATTCAATTGAAATAGGACCTTTGCAACTACTGCCTTAATTGCCGCCGTCACCCTTCCCAATTCCCCCCGCAGGATGTATGAGTTGCCAGGGGCGGGTGGCAGCAGGGCGAGGGGTTATTTTTATGAACTTGTGTGCGAGATAAAGTTTTAGTTACCGGTTAATTGGATAAACAAAATGTCACACAAAAAGAAAACTTTTCGCATGCCCCTCCAATTGCCGTGCTGCCTCATCCCTCTGAAACCCGGATAAATACCGAAACGAGGATGTGCAGGAATCCCCTGTCAGGACAATATGAATGCCAATTGAGGATTGAACAGATCCTTGCTATATTACGAAACTTGCCTCAATTAATTTCGCATTCGGATCCCTTTGTTGGAGAAAAGGAGAAAGAGAGAGAAGTTGTCTACTTTTCTATTTGTACACAGCATACGTCCATCATACACAGAGGATTGCAAGGATTTCTCTTCCCGAAAACGTTTCGCTTTTGATACACACTATAGCGTATCGTTTTCGAGGTAATTTCTCAGTCAAAGGATCCTCCCACCGTTTATCTGAGAAATGGACCAAATGGGCAAAAAAAAAAATACCATTGAGAAATCCTTTCAACTTCCGACCTCCACGTGACTATGCAAATTTCTATCCTTGGCTTTCTAAACATCTGAAGAGACGCTCCTTTTTTCCGTCACGGAACTTGGAGCACATGCTTTCCCTTCCATTTGCAAAGCGGCGAAGCGTTAATTGATGAAAAAGAAAGCTCCAATCCAATCAATTCGAGGGAATTGCCGTACATCTTCAACACTGCTTACGTATCATGGATGAAATCCAATCAAACAATTCTATTCGTCCCGAGGGGGAGAAGCTTTCGTCTGATGAGTACCTATTAGAAGCGCCGAAAATCCTCCGCCCCTTCAGACTACAAATCCCATTTCATTCGCTTACAGGGATGACGTGGTATTTAGTTATTGCCTTAAAACAATGGCAGACGCGATGCTTCCTCTTCAGGGCTGAGTACCTGTGGCGCCTCCGCAATTGGGTATTTATTTCCGTTAGCTGCCGTGAGGCGGTTTTATTTGTGTTATCCTTTTTTCTATCTTCGTTCGAATGTGTTTTGACTGTGCGTGGTGGGAAGGGAGGGGGGGGGGGGCAGTAGAAGGGATTGAATTTACAATTGACAGGAGTGCTAATCCCTTGGAGACTTGTTGAGATGTCCTTGTTGGGGGGGAATAGCAACACATTTGGGGAGGTAAGTTGACATAATGTGATTATAATCTGTCCATAAATTTGTTGGTATGGAAATCCTTTGGTTGGCAATGTATCTATATTAATCGAAAGGATAACAGCGTTGTCATCATTTGTGCCGTGCCCGCAATCCCACCGTTGTTCGGCGTCCATTTGCGTAAGCCTTATGTCAAGCATGTGGTTTTGTTGGTAAACCACTAAATTGCTAAATGCAAGGCATAAGGGCAATGACTGGATTGAAAATGAATTTTCTTGGAAATTGGAAATGTGTTCTGAGATATATGTACGTTATTAATTGGAAGCAACTTTGGAAGCGCAAATCTTCTAAACAGTCGCACGGTGACATGTTAAGGATTAATTTAAGACTGCATTAATGGAAATTCGTTTAGCTAATGGAATTTTAAATGAAAAAAAAATACATTTTCAAAATCAATGCAACAAGGAGAGAAGTTTGTCTCAGTTCAATTACGATAGAACAAGCGAGGACCTTTTCGGTTTGGTGCAATCAATTAAAGTAAAGGGGCTTTGTAATTAAGTTTCAAAATCCAACAAATCATGGATTCTCTACCCAAGTTCCTTTGCCAAATTTCGGTGAAATTAAATTCAACTTAAAAGAAAACTTCAACATTTCCAGTCCAGTCATTCCACATGCACTCATTACTCGAACATACAAAAGAATTAAGGCAAAAAAATCGTTTAATTCTTTGATGTATTCACGAACCAGTGCTAAGGTCAAACAGCACTCTAAACTTCCACTCAACACGCTCAACTGAATTTGAAATGAACAAATCGTTTACGGTCCCCATACATCAAAGCGCAAATCCAAAACAGTTGCGCGTGAAGGTGAAAGAGAGGAAATTAAAAAAAAAAGAGAAAAAACATCAACGCCAGTCAGTCTCCGGTAGTCGCATGCACAACTGGTAAACTGTTTCGCTTTCATCATTAAAAATAGAAACCCTCAAATCGAAAAAAATGATGCAAAGGCAAGCAAATTTCATCATCATCATCCGCCTCTAGCGAGACGCCATAATTTAGCTAATCTGCGAAAAAAACCCCCCCAACCCACCGATGCTGACAGCTAGATTGATTACCGCTAATAAATCAAACGCACGCAGTCGAACACAGAAATTCAATACAAACAAATGTGCTATGTATCGAATTCACATTTTACATCGATAGAGGGAAAAATTTGATAACTCCCGCAAATTCGCAAACTCGCCGACATAGGGACTGATTAATGAGGGACATTTGTCAAACATCAGTCCAGCGGGGACATCGTATCTTATTCATTATCGTAATCATATCGAATTCAAGTGATTATCCGCAAATGGTGTGAATGGGAGGGACGACGAAAATGTTTCGCATCCGCCCCCGGATTATTTGGACTCACTTGTGTCAAGTAATTTTGCACAAAACTGCCAACTCCTGTGCGGAGCGGAGGAATAAGCCAACCCATCCACTGTGCATCCACTAAATAAGTAACGAAGCCAAACCGTTGGATTTTCATTTCGCCACTCGTTCGGCGTTGTCAAATACGAAACGAGTCCTGTGTGCGGATATCGCCACTCGCACACCACGCTCAGTCACTGGGAGTCGAATTAGGATTCGGGATGAGCTGGAAGGGAGTCCATCTGTGGTGCATGCCACCCACCACAAACGCACCGACATTCCGCAGCATTAAACTGTTATTTTTATTAAAAGGACCAGATACATGCACATAAAGTACAGCTTCAGACTGAGCCAGCGCTAGAAACTGGGATGTGGGGACTGAGACAAAGCAGGCAGTCAACCACCCGTTTTATCGTTTTTATGTTTTTTACGTTCAATGTTCATTAATGAGAAAAGCATTCCTTTGTCTGGATATGGTATGAGACGCCATGTGAGTGGTGTTATCGACGGAGAAGCGTGGAATGCCATTGAAAACCCCACACCACACGTTCACGTCTTCAAAGTCGTCCTCGCAAGACTCCAATTTCGCAGCAACAGAGTATAGACACTTGGGTTGCCAGGACGAAAATCGATCGAAGATAGTTTCGGGATTCAAAATAAGCAACAAAAAGCGATTGAATTAGATTAGGGACGTGTAGAGTGAACCGCACGCTGCCGCCGCTGACGTGGCGCCGATTTCCTCAGCGCAGCTGGTGCCTCTGCTTCGTCACCGCCACCGCCACAGCTACCGACATTGACCCATTTGTAGTTTATCTCGAAGGCATTTGAAATGCTGTGGAATGTGCTTCGTGAAATATTGGCAGATTCTGGTGTCTGTGGGCTGTTTGTGTGCTCGGGGAAGTACTGATATGATGAAAAAGGCATTTCCGGTACAAATTAGTGAATATTTCAAATCGCATTGTGTTCTGTGCAGCGAGGAGATTTGTTTCTGGAATTCAATCCATTCCGAGGAAGTTTTGAGGGTTTCACATTGAGAATTAGTATTTTCTGCCTTGCTTGCTGCAGCAATAAGAGGACTAAACTTGGCCTTCTTTTGCTGCTTTAGTCGATTTATCTTGAAACTTGCATCACAATTCTGTGCACCGCACTCCCTGATAGTTGAAAATGTAAAAATTCTTCAAATGTGAGTGAAGGATAACAAATGGCATCAAATCTTCGTGCAAATCGTGTAGAATCAGTTCTGCAATAAATTGCTTCTGTCTGACTCCCTTTCCATTTCCAACCGACTCCACAATCAACGTTAAACAAGTACTTTGCTATGCAAAGCAATCTACGAAGTAAAATATGGCCAGAGGATACTTCTTGCGTCAACAGATGAAGCTGGCGGTTGGAAGGTGGATATATCGCACGGACTTGAGATAACGGTAATAAATCTGCTGGATGTGTTCAAATTTAAATGTGCAAACAACTTTTAAATTCCAATGCATAACCAAACCACAACCACACCACAACCAAACCGCACCTGGGTCCTGCAGGTGGCGTCATTTCATTCAGAAGGATGTTGGCCTACAATGGGATGGAATGTACGAAATCGAGACTATGTAGGACGGTTAGAAACGTCATAAAACTCATGCCACATGGAAGGCGATCCTAACAAAATTATGCTTTCCCTTGTGGGATCTTTTTAAGGTGCACGTCTTTGCGAATAAGCAACAAGCAGAACGCGCTGTAAATCCTTTAAAAACAATTTGTTGTATGAAAATTTAAAATGTGCACTTCCCGGAGAGGAAGTAGACATTTGTTGCAGACATACAACACGAGTATATGTCGAATAAAATTGTTCAATGGTTGCTCACACACACTTTATGAAAACTCTTAGAGAAAGCCATCTCTTTTTCTTCTTCTTCTTCTTGTAGCGCTACAGTCCAACCTGGACCTCAAACAACATGCCTCATGCTTGCTGGCACCACGATCTTTCAATAGGTGTCCCCAGTTACGCACTCCAAGTTGGTAGAGGTTCTTCTCCACTTGTGTGGCGCACCTTAGCCAAGGCCGTCCTCTGTTGCGTTGTCCCAATGACTTAGATTCGAAGACTTCTCTATCTCCAACCTTCAGAAGTACCAATTTCATCAGAATCAACTGCACCATTGCGTACACAGCTAACACACATCCTGCTTCGCATTATGCCCCTCAATTATTTAGCACAATCCATTCTTCTTACAAATAATAGCCGTAATTGAATCCCATCCTCGGCATCACTCAATTCAAGTGATTTAATCTATTTTCGTATTCCATCATCGATACACATCCCCTGCGGCAAGCAAGCTGCTCTTTGATGGATCGCCTCTGGGCTGACGAACAAAGTAATCTCTGTCCGTGTACCCTCCCACACACACAGGCGCACATATCTCGGACAAAACAAACCAATTTCATGTCAGCACAAGTGAATCAATTTGAAATGTCATCGCACCGCAATTCGAAATTGGAGAATTATTTCGACAACAAACGAACTCAATTCTTGTAAATGACATGAAAATTTCTGTCAAATTCGAATGACATTAAATTAATCCACCTGCCCTCTCTCATATGTGACAGAGAGTGCATTGAAAGTAACCTCCTCCTCTCTTCGATTAAGCGATTTTCAATTGTACCTCGATTTTGATGGAGGCGGAAATAAATGGGGAAAAAAGTCGTAACAGCTCTTGATGCGAGAAAATACTAAACAAACACTTCAAACGCCATCATCTGACTTTGATAGTCAAACAGTGGGGTTCCCCCCGTGTGCCTCCATAAAGTTTGAAACTATGAGAGCCGGCAAAAAAAAACTGAAAACTGAAACTAAAACACCGCTCAAGTGGTATTCGAAATCAACAGCCACAGGAGTTCCCCATTCAAGCAGGAACCCTTTTTCGTCAGCTTAGCTATTTTGCTAATGGATCCGTGCAGGATGCCCAGGAAACGAATAAATAAAAATTGTTTTTCATTCGACGTTGAAGCCAAACAATAGGGAATACCAATCCTCCTGGCCTTAACTTTTGCCATGCAAATACGAGGGCGGTTAAAAAAAATGCCAACACGGGGGATGGGGGATGAGAAAGAAATAAACGGAAACTTAAAATATGCAGGCATTATCATAATCAAAGCTATTTCAGAGGATTCTTTTTCCGTTTCTTTTTCTGTATTTGTTATTTTTTTTTTTTTTTTGTTTCTGCTTTTGCTCTTCCCTTGCCATTGAACTCCCTCTTGGAATTGTTTGGCATCGCTTGAGATTCGCTACAGATTCAGGTTGTTTGAAATGATGCCTGCTTGGAATTTTTTGAAACGCGTTCAAGGTCTTCTCATCTCTCTGTCTATCTGTTGTTTCAAGCTGCGGAGGTATAAAGAATTGTCAAAAAGGTCTACTTTCGCCTAAGTATTTGCGACAATAGTCGAGGGTAGAGAAATTAAGTCACTGAAGCATAAAGCTTCATAAGCAATGTCCTCACTGGACTCATTCTTTTAGGCACGAAGCTCTTAACAAACAGTGTGGAGGAAAAGTCCTGCATGTTGGCAAAACAAAGGCAAGTGTAAAAATATTTGCCATCTCATAATTTCAGCAGGGACTCTTCATCTGACACAGGATCTGAAAAAAATTAAACACACAACTTAAATTCAATGTGGTTTAATGTTCCCAACCGAGACTGTTCGCTCCGTGATGTTTATGCGAAAAATGTTTGTTAGATGATTTCTGTCATGTAGAGTGAGGAAAAGAAAAATGAAATATGATACATTTTGCAAAATTTGAATAATTGAATGACGACGACGCGAAACATGTAAAAACTCGCACACACACAACCATACCCATAGATGCCACAGATGACGAAGACAAAGGAGAGATGTCTGGAAATAGGAAAGAAACTGCCTCCGCCATTGTGTTAGGCTTCCGTGCGTTGCGCTCGCCGCATGCCATATGACGGTAGGCATGCGGCTGTGAGGATTAAGGGGGTCGGAAGAGCGGCGGCGGGGAGGGAGAGTCAGCTATAAAATAGCAAACCATAATTTTAGAAACATTAAAATTTCAAAAATAATAAAGACGCCCGCCTTCCTGACAAATTTGAGTGATTACACACCCTTCACGTTTGCGTTCCGCTCTCGGTGTTGTAATATAATTTTTATCTAATTTTCTACCGCCCCCTCCTCCCATCGCGCTCAAGTAACAATGAAAATTCTGTCATGACTTACATATGGCGGGCAATTATTATCCCGCACTGGAATGGAATGTAATGCTGGAAAAAGGGGATACACTCGCTGCTCGCTCACAGGATAGATTAAACCGCCTCCCTCCTCCCCGACAAGGTTTTGTCACCCCCTCCAGCCAATACAGGGCGGGTTTTCAAAAAGGAAAATCATTAATCAGGATAATACGAAGTCTTGGATACAATGAGCCAAAGGGAGGAAGGAAGAAAAAAAATTGTTTACATATGAACCTGAGATCCTTCGGATATGTGTGAGCGATACAGAACGCTGGCGTGTCATTAGGAAAAATTAATTACCACATTATGAACATAAAACACGGTTAATGGTGAACAGATTTTCGTTTTTCATCGTCCTGGCAGCCCACATGAATCTTCAGCTTTACGCA
This sequence comes from Eristalinus sepulchralis, assembly GCA_944738645.1. Classification (NCBI taxonomy): domain Eukaryota; kingdom Metazoa; phylum Arthropoda; class Insecta; order Diptera; family Syrphidae; genus Eristalinus; species Eristalinus sepulchralis. The sequence continues at coordinate 1,729,843 of OX122885.1, read as the reverse complement.
GTAGACAGCCTGCCCTCAGTGTCTCATCCCCTCCCCCATTGGCGGAGGCTCCTTGCGGGAGTCTGAAAGTCGGAAGTGTGTCTTATTGAGGGGAAGTTTATTTTGCTAATTTTGTTAGAAGATTTACATTCGCGTTGTACTTTTTTGTCGTCCTGAATCTTTCATTCTCCTTCATTCTCTGAATGGTTTCTTTCTTCTGCTTGCTTTACGACAGTGTCTGGTTTTCCACTTCAGGGAGAAATACGCCCAGGAGGCGGGGGTAGGAAGTGTTGTGAAAGGATGTCATGACTAGGTATTTAGGCGAAGGAGGAGGGCGATTTTCTTCATGGAATAGTCTCTCATCCGTAGCCGGAGCGGCATTATGAGATGATGACTGGCAGTTCACACTCAATTCTCAACTTTTTCCTTTTACCAGAAATTGTAAACATATCGAATGGTCACGTGCGCGGACTCGCTTCGGGCAGCTCACTGGCTACGTGATGACATCCGTGCATGGAATCGGATAGAACTAGATGGCACACATGTTCGTGGATGTGCGGGGAACATGTGTTAGGGGATCAGTTATTTTAGAAAATGCATTACCAAGAACGAACGAGTTTTTTTTTTTTCATATTTTATAACAACCCAAAACGTGACTGTAGCAATTGCACGGATAGAGTAGTATGATGCAGCTCAGCATTTTATGAAGTTATTCCGAGAAAGTGCACTGGGGAAAACTTAACTTCAAACATGGTCTTCGTGTTCAACAGGAATCAGCGGACACAGAAGGAGTTAAGAGAGAGCATCATCTTCAGAAGATTTGAGAGGAATCCGTAAAATGAAGACATATTGTATGGCAACAGGGAGTCAATATCACTCAATAACACTCAACGGAATGTGAGGATACGTAATTAAATCGGGGAGCAAATTACTCCACAGAAGAAGGTGTCTTTTTGAAAGGAAATACGATATGTCCCTTCTTTGAAATCTCTTCCAATTAAGTGGGACATTCATCAGGCAACTCTATCGGTGTGTTCGTTTCGTGTGGTACTTCGACAGTCTTTGACTTGTGGTAATGAAGGTTCAATTACAAGGGTCCGTCTATAGTGAACAACACTCAACATGCTGATGTTATGTCCTTGCGAAATGTCTTTACAAAACTATATTCATTTGTCTGTACTCATCCTTTCCTCTTGGCGTCAAACATATACCTATACATATACATATATACATACATATCAATAGGTATATGTTTGTGTGAAATAGCATCGTTTACGGTGAAGGTAATAAATCGATATTTTCTTGTTTATTGTCTTATAAGAAGTAAATTAAGTAGGAATAAGTTCTAAATCAGAAAATGTTTATAAGTTCTTTTTTTATTTATTTACTGTATTCCCAGTTGACTGTGCTGCATGTTCGCATTCAAAATTTAAACTTAACATCTTGCAGCTGAACACAGGACAAAGATTTTATGAACACTCAACGTCTAGTTTTCCTACTTTTTTGAAAAATTTACGATACTGTAGTAGATGTGGACCTCGGTAGAGCTTCTGTAATTCTCTTCCTCATTCCCGAGGAAACAGAATAGTGCATAGGTCTATCAGTATTAGCCAACAGGACCGGAAGAAACACCTATTAGTATGAGCAAAAAATAATTTCTATCACCCAACCATATTTTCGTTCCTCCAATAACTCAGGGCAAATCAACCATTACTTGAAAAGTCACGTTGGGTCGTCTGCAAGGGTTTTCTGAAAATGAAATCCCCGAAAAAAAAAACACAAGAAAGTGATATATTATCATCTCAGCAATAAGAGTCCGACAGAAGGATTATTCAAGGATTTCCCCAAACTCCGTCCGTATCCTTCTACAGCCCTTAATGGGATGTGGATATGAAAGATAATCAAAAGACCCTTCAGAGATCATAGCTTATTCATAAGAAATACGATGCGTCCCCTCTTTATGTTTCAATTACGACGATGCAACGCCAGACGACCCAGCTCCATTGGAACCTTTTTTTTTTGCTACAGAGATTTAATTAAATTCTGCTTGATCCCTCAAAGGAATTCGTTGCAGGCAAAGGACGAAAAAATATTGGCTTACATCCAAATATGTTTGGTGGTTGCAGGGTACTTCAACTGTATGAGGGAGGTCAAGATTTGTGCATTCTCGAGAAAAAAAGAAAGAGATACAAATTTAAATGTCGCAATTACCTCTTCAGTATGGTAATCGTCCTAACGTCACCCACAGTGTTAACACAGTTTCCAGAATATCTGACCGACCCTTCATCGACCAGAATGACATGATATCATATTAATCCTACAGTCACACATTTGCAACGACTTCAAGCAGTTAATGTGATTAATTAAACCAAAACGCAATTCTCAACCGCCCATTACCCCCCCACTCTCCTCTTGACAGCTGACATCAACCGATAAACCTCTACTCATCCTTCATCCAGGCAACTGAAGCGCCACATTTCTGACTTTGTGCATGAATAATGAACCGCGTGCAGATGTGTGTGGTAAAAATATTCAATAAGTCCAATGATCTGTGCCGCTCCTGCTGTTCTTGCTGTCGATGCATCACAGTGGCGGCGACGTCCGTCCCAAACACATCTGACCAACACTCGACCACAAAAGCGGCAACACGCTCCAGCGGCTGTCAATTGCGCATTGTCGCCGTTTCTGTGCTCTCACACACCAGTCGGTCAGAGGTGGCCGAATTTCACAAATAATCATTTCATCCGATTTAAAGTCACATGCAATATTTATGGCAAGTGACTGTGTGTGCTCAGCACATACTTGTCATGATGCACTGTTATTTGTAATAATTAGTCACTTGCATGCATATTAAAGTGCTCGCCGCTGCCACGCCACCACCGCCCTCCACACAGACAGCATTATTGCACATAACTCGCGGCCATGCCTGTCCCCATCATGCCAGAGCGAGCGCACCGCGGCGCGAACATCCTGCTCCTTGAATGCAGGCAGTCGTGAGTGTGTTGTGGTCTGACTGCACGGGGTCATGTTGACATTTTTATCCCACATGTTTCGCAGAGAATTCTTTTTTATGCGCTGCGCGTTGTGCCTTGCTGCACTGGGAAGATGAGCGTGTTCAGCAAGGGATAATAATTGGAATTGCTGTGTGTCTCTCACCCTTTCGCTTTACTCCTGGCAAGGATGACTTGCAGTCAGCTGACAGGTTTTGTGCACAAAAATGCAGCGCTCCCCACACGCGAGCGGCCCTCCCTCCACTCCCCGCCCAATGATAAGTTGATTTAAGGCGAATTTTCATTGCAGTAATTCCATAAAAATTACTCACAGCTGCGGACGCAGGAATGTGGGCGCTACAACAAAGAGATACAGGCGGACAGCGGATTGGTGGGATTGTTCTGCATATTTATTCATTAACAAGAGTTATAATTTTTATTTTCGTTCGTTTTATTATTTCATTATGTGTCTGAATGTATTTTTCGGTGCTTTTGCATATCGCGAAGAGACGCAATCTCCCTCGCTGGCTATTCAAATACACAAAAACAAAAAAAAAAAAAAATTCGCGGCAAATTGTTGCACCGTTCGCACACTTGGAAGAGTTCAAGTAAACAATGGAGCAGATGATGAACGGACGTGGAGAAGGATTTGCATTCAAATTGAATTTTCAGTTGAAAATGAAAGGAGCTCGAAATTGGGTTCTTGATGCAAGGGTACCCCAGCGAGAGGTGAATGAGGTTTGAGGAGATTTTATTTGATATTCCATTCGGTGATGCATGATGCTAACGAAGGGGAATCTATTTGCTCCGGCTCTGGTCAGTTTGTGCATCGTCAGATATGAACTGTTGACTGGTTGCTAGGTATCCTTGTACTTTTCCCTTGCTTTGTATTCGACATGTGGCAGGGTTCCCTGATGGAAGAGGGTTGATGAAGGGGGGCGGGAGTGAGTAGCAAATGTTCTTACGTGCTGACACAGGTGGGCTTTGGAGAATTTTTGAGCAACGTGTTTGCAATGACAATGGCGGCGGGTGAAAATCTAACCCTCCGAACCTTAGCACTTTACTACTCGTTCGTCTTGTGTAATAAAATTTTGTATTCCATTTGTCGTAGATTTTGGGTCACTGATCCATTTTGTAAGGTATGTCGCCGCAGCTCTCGAGGGTATATGCAACTTTTTTTCACGCCGTTCACGTGAATTTTTTCGAACTTTTTGAAATTCCTCTCCGTCACCGGTGGCGGATACGTAATATTTTCGTCAACAGTTGATCCGGTTCCCGGTTGTATTAATATTTTCTGTGCGCCATGTCAAGAGCTATGTCAACACACAGAGGATATTTCAATACCTCTTGCGGTTGATGGAACGCCCAAATGGTGTTCAATTGAAGCGAACCGAAAGAAAAAAAAAATTCCCAATTTCAATCCGCTGCAGCTGCATATTGATCCTCGACTATGTACATCCATCTGATGCAGTCGAAGCCGATGAAAAGTTTTCAGTTCACCACCAAAAAATCGTAAATGCTATTTGTTACCTACGAATTGACTGCTGCTTCGTCTCTCTAAAATCCCAGCCAGTCCTTGCAGGACATTTTTCCTCTCTCGTCCATCGTCAATGACCGTCTCAATATTTCACCATCAATTGTCGTCGCAATCTATTGCTGCGAATTCTCACACGTTATCCTTCGCTTCTCCGTTCCTTCGTGCCACACTCGGAGTCGCATTTATTTTTCAACTGTCATCGTAAGCTAAGCTCCTTAAAGTTTCCTTATTGAATTATTAGCCAAGTGCAGTGAAGAGTGTGATGTTGGACGGAGTGCCTCCATTTGTTACCTCCTTCTCGTCGCGTCTTCCTCTCGTGCAATTTCTTCAAAGGAATTGTCAAAACTTTGTCTTTTCGAATGGGGAAGGAGGTGCTGCCAATATAAGGGAATGAAGACAGCCAGCAGCAGTGACCTTTAGACAAATTCATTGCACTACCCCTGCGAGCGAGAACATCTAACGCTGACGACGTTTCGCTCTTCAGCAGCATGTTACATTAAATTTATGGCCCAAAATTTCTGGGTGTGCACTTTGCACTTCTTTTTCCTGCCACTCCAGCTTTTGGTGGCACCAATCTGCTGCCACAGCTCCTGCTCATATTGCACCATTCAAGCAGAGGTTAATTGCCTATATCTGCTCAAGTCTGCTGAGCAGGGTCGTTTAAATATTAAAAAGCAAAAATGAAAGCAAACCGAAATGAAAACGGAGAAAGAGATACAATTGTATGGAGGGAATGTACATCCCACACACAGGGGTGGCCCGGGGAGTCTTGGAGCTGCAGAATTTGGGTTATGAGATAATTAAACATCATCTCAAGTGAGGTTAGATGGGAGTGACACATGTGTACTGCGCGCGGTTGAATAGAACGGAATTGTATTCGCTTCACAATGGGAGCGGACCAGATGTTGGCGGTCTGGGATTGAGAATATATATTTTTTTTTATGGCCAAGGACAGAGGGACTCTTGGAGGAGGAAATGCGAACATTTCAAAAACAAAGCCAAAAGTTATTACTCGAAATCAGATGGCATGCGGTGGCAGACGTGCGGTGCGTGGTGACATTGCTGTGACTTTGCCGAGAAGGATCTTTGAAAAGTTTACCGAGATTCGGGATAACTTATACACTTGGGGTTACATGGGAATTTATAAACTTTATGCGGGATGCCCGTTAGCTCTGTTTGAAGTGTGAACTTGGCGGAGCGTGGTCGGAAAAAAAGATATGTTAAAGTACAAAGTTGATTTTGATTTATTTATTTGATATTTACACATTTTTCTTTTCTTCTTTGCTGTGGGTGGGAAATTTTCTTCCTACCAGCTTGTTAGAAAGTTCTTCCGATTTTTGTAGAGTAAGAAAATTCACTTGCTTACTGACAACGCTCAACGGAGATGATGTCTTCTATGTTGTGCCTCCTCTTTTTTCAATTAGGATTGACGAGCCAGATTGTCTGCCTTCATTTAATTTACGTGGCCTTGCAATTTGTACTCATTTGAGTGGGTCACTGCAGAGATCTCGTTGTTTAATCTTCACTTGAACGCTTACGAATATAATTTTGAGGATTTTCCACTACCAGATTTCGCTCAATATCCATGTAAAATTGTCGCATACTCCACTCCCTTAGAACACCATCCACAATAACCATCTTAGGTGGGAAGACTTACGTCACTCACCTAGACCATTGAGACAGGAGCAAGGTTACTCATACGCCACCGATTGTTTCTTTTGCTTTCTTTAAGAAACAGCAGAGAAAGCGATCTCCTTAAAAAAACTGCTGCATACATGTCAAGAATTCCGATGAATTTATTGTCTTCTGAAATGACTAAAATTGGTGTTCATACGCCACCGAATTCCCAGTTTCCCAATTTCTCTCGCTTCAAAACTCTCCAAAGATTGTCTTTGTTAAAGCGAATTTTGTATGTGTAAATGCCCACATTGCACTCAAACAAATCACATTCGGTCACAGTCTGTTGGGTGAACAAAATTTATCATAAATAAAATATTCTTTAACGTCTCCTATGTTTTACAGAGAACGAGAAGAACAGAAACACAAAGAAATCAATCAAACAAAGTAACCATATCCTCCCCGCAGACGATGATGAACTCGGTCGTAGCTCATCCTTCGACCCAGAAAAAAGAACTCAAAAACGACATTTTGCACATTAATTATTTAGTTGAGAAAACAATTATAGACACATCTTAAGGGACACAAATCCCATCCGATGTCCAAACTTTGCGGCACTTCAGACACAGAAATCGACGATTATGAAGCTTTTAGCCTATTCCTCCGCATCACGGCCATTTGTTTCAGCAACTCACAGACCCACGTCAACCTTTTTCAATGGAAAGCACTCCATCATCGCTATTGTGCCCCTCCCGGAGACCCCTCGAATAGCGGCAGCTTCCGCAGCAGTCCTAATAAAAATGTATTCAAATCATTTATTTATGTTCTTATTTGGAAATTTATTCAAATTCTGCCTCTGCATTTATAATGATGGCAATAAATACAACAGACGCACGGAATCCTAGAATTCACTGCAAAAATAACGACTTCAATTATGGGGGTCCTTCGAAGGCAACCTCATCGGCCCGTTGCCACAGTCACAGCACGGTGGATGATAGAAAAAGTGAAACTCTAAATCTAGTAAATGTTTGACAATTAATTAAATCCACCGCAAGTCAAAAAGATTTCAGACGACAACTGGCTTCATGAACGGTAGAGGGAGCACTACCGTGCTACCAGCAGCTACCAGTGTTGCCGCAACCTAGCCACCTCGTCGCATTGTCTTTTCTACGGTTTTTCAGCAAAAATATCTCATATTTCGCCATTATTCTCTTCCAGCCACAAATGGCCACAAATGCTATGTGTATGGGTGTGTGACTGTGCGGGTGTGTGTATGTATGCGTGAATGTACACCAAGGTTCCTGTGTAACGAATTGCGGTTTAACCTTCCGTCGTCAGCGCCCTTGGCGAGGGCTGTTTCATAATTATCAAAACCATTAAATCAACATGGATGCGAAGGTCAACCGGGAAATTAATTACTTTCTCCATAAAGGTACCGCTGGCGTTGGCTCTGGCGCTGCTGTTGTCGTTGCTGCCTGTCGTCCTGATCCCTAGACGGGATAAATTTTCAGTTTCTAATTGCAAAATCAGTTGACACAACAGTGGGGACATTGAATCTTCCTCACGGATCCAGATCTCCCCACAGCGAGGGGCTCCGGTCCTTAGTGAAGATATTCGCATCGGCAGCCCCGGCTAATGGATGAATTCACTAGTTTCACGAGGGAAATTAAATTTTTCCGTTTCAAGAATACAATTTAATTGGATTTTATATTTTATCTCGTTGCCGGATGAATGCTGCTTCCGAATGGCCGATTGTGAAATATGGGGGGAAACTGGGCGGAGGACGGATGACGCTCAACGCAGCGTGGAATGAAGTCAAATTAAAACATCTTCATCTGGAGAGGAAAAGTGAACAGGTGTTAGGGGACACCTTTGGACGGTGTTGCTGAAGAGAATCGGCATTTCATTCTGTTTGCAACTCTGAGGGGGAAATTTCAACGTTTCTTTAATACAGATTTAATTTCAGAACAACGTTGGAAGTATCATCCTCGTTTTTTGTCGTGAGGCAACGCGAGATCTTCGCCTGACTAGATTCTGTGGCATTGACTCCCTCTAACGAGGATCTGTACCCAAGCGCAACTAGGCGGATTCATGGACATACAGCATTCATCTTATATCAAGCTTTAACAAGTGCATCCGCGGATCCTGATTTAGCCCAGTACCAAGAAGCTTATAGAGGCAATTCCATTTGAGCTATTTTCTGGCGAATCCCTCGCAATCTGTCAATCCTCGAACAATTGTCAGTTTAAAAGAAGAGTTTTTAAATTCCGCGATTAAGTTTATTGTCTGACTATAAGGCAAACAATTCACAGAAAAGCGAAAGGAAATTAAAGAACAACGAAAACGAAATTTATTTAACAACTTCTATAGCTCTTTACAAATTATAGAGCCTATTTTATGAGACTATCTAATGAAATAGCAAAAGTTCCCCGCCCACATTCCCTCCTCAACTCATCAAAGTCCCCGACCGTCCCGCGCCTAAAGGCGAAGCCATCATTTATATTTGCCCAAACTTGACAACTGACTAACCCTTTTAAGATAAATATCGAATTTTACGACTGCAAGGGATAACTTTAAAATGCCCATCAAATCCGGTTGACTTTTTTTTCATCCCCCTTACCAACTTCCTAGCACACCCATTAAAAGGATCATCGCCAAGATGAGGAGAAGGCATGTCTCCGCTAATCCCAAAATTGAGCGCAGAACAATCCACAAACTGTCGTTTGCCTTCTTACCCGCAGGTCCCGATTAAAAATTTCGCAATTCCCGCGTTGAAAGTGAGCCAGACATCCATTAAAGTGCCATTCGCCACTCGCTTAAGGTGGCGGATCCTTGTGGATCCTTCGTCTAATTACCGCGGTTTATGTGCCGTGGAATTGCGCCACAGTTAACAAATCCACTTCAAAGGAGCGCGCCGTCCGCAAAAAAAAAAAAGTTAACGGAGTCAACGAACCAAAATTAACATACACTCTCATACACCCTCAACTTCAAAATTGTCCCTTTAATCCTGTGCCACTTGCGCTAGAAAAACTCACAATTGAAAACTGTGCTCGATTAAAACTTCAAAGCCAAACATTTTCAGAAAATTCCTCAACTCTATCCGCCACCCCCGCACCGCGGCTCCGCGTTCGCCTAAGCCTGACATGCTTCAAAAAGACACGACAACAGTTCCATCAGGAGGAGACGGTAGACGGGAAGGAAACCCTTTAAAACTGCACAGATGAGAGCGGATGAAGTATCAGATTAACAGAGTCGTTAAAAAGTTACCATCGTGATGCGAATTTTGCTTTACTGTGCTAACTGTGATTCGTTTCCGTCTCAAATATGGTCCTCCACCCGCCAGGGGAGGGTTTGAAAATTCAGTGAACCGCCAAAAAGCGAATCAAGCTTCGTTGGGTTGAAAACTCATTTGTCGTAACCATGTGACTGACTAGCTCCTTGAATATGCACACGAACTGGAATCCATGTGGCTGCGGCTGCGACGTCAGCATCGGCGGTTGTGTCGGCATTGCTGTGACTTTGCTTTCCCACATCTAAGGCTGACTGCTTCACGAGCCGTTCCAGCAGACGCCCGCCCCACCACGAACTGTGCAGTCTTTGTAACAAATGCGATTTAATTGTACGGTATGTGAAGGCAGCGCGTCACAAGTGGGCAGAGACAGGGTGTTCGGGGAATCCGAGGAGTTATGAGGATTTCAATTAAAAAGCGAACGTGTGCTTGCCCACCAGTCCACTACCGGTACCGCCTTCACCTGCTGCCGCTCCTTACCTCAATTAACACTCGAATGTGAGGCTGTTAATTAAATACGTTCAATGGTAGGCGCTCGAGTCTCCAGGCAGGTGGGGAAAAGTGGCGTAATGTGATAGAAAAGTTTCGCAAGACTTACGGAGCACGCGGCAGAAAGTTTTTCTGTTTCAGTTTGCACACACAAATCGAGCTAGATCAGCCGCACGATTTACGGCGCGGCAAGTAAATTACACCCCAGCATCAAGCAGGGACCAGTGGTGTGGTGGCAAGGTGATGTGGATGGCAGTCAATATCATGACAGGCGCGCACACAAAGCGATGTGTATTGTTAACAAGCGAATGATTAACGTCCTTTAAAAGTTCCCATAGTTTCAGTGGTCTAACGATGGTGACGGTGACACGGGGACGTGGCAGCAAAGAAGAAGGACAACGCCACCGCCGACAACAGCGCAACTGACAGCGACAGGCCGTCCGATGGTGGCGGTGGGGAACGGACGCTCGGTTCGATAGATATTATAGCGCGTGCTACGGCGCTTAATTGGGATTTGTGGACCCATAAATAGCGAAGTAACAGTGAAGCCGCCACCGGGAAGGGGTTTTTCGATTTGTCAATTTGACAGTTAATTGGAATGTTTTATGACTTTTGTCGCTGGTTGCCTCAAATTAATGTTATTGGGCCGAAGATTAATGTTTGTCTCGGGCAGTGGCAAACCACGATTTCCTTCTTCAAGCAGATGTCCAACCACGCAGTCATCGGCCTGGAGGAGATTAAGAATTTGAAAGAAAAATGATGGGGAGCGGGCAAATTGACGAGTCTGATTAATCAGTGTTTAATGATTATTGTCCAGATTATCGCGTTTATGAGAAGCGATTGTCTTTCATAACCATGCGATGGGATTACCGGGATAACATTGATGCCGGTCGAGGAGCCTTTTAGGATCTGCTGTACATCGATGTGGCTAATCCGGAAAAAGTACTGACAATCGTTTTACGGTCATTGTTCTGTTGGTAATCCTCGGGGGTTTTTGTTTTCACGTTAATCGATAGCTGGCGTGGTCATGTAGTTCGATGTAGAGCTCGTTTGTGCTCGGTTTTAGAGGCGTTTGAGTTTAGTTATTTGATGGTGGTTTTTTAAAGAGGTTTTTTGTGTGAAGTTTAATCGATTGATGGTGCAGTGACCGAAGGCTGTTTTTGGCAGCCGCTCGTTTTGTGGGTATGATCCCACCTATCACTTGTTCAGAGATGAATCCACGTTGAGAACACGTTACTTATAAAAATTGGGACTATTCTCATAGGAATCAATGTATCAACTATTGTACAGCGTTTTCATTATTTCACGTACACTTCATGCGTGTGTTTTGGAATTGTCTTAAAAAGATGTTTATTGGGACGTAAGTCTTGCGTTTCATTTCTTTAGAGTTTTTTTTTTAAACTCACCCTTACCTTTTACCATTATCTTACTTTATTACTCAAAAACACGACTCTCTATCATGCAACGTTAAACCCTTCGGCATTTTAATATACACCGTTGCTTAACGCCCCTACTGCTGGTGGAGATTGGCCTGTGTTTGTTCTTTGAACAGATCCTATAAGACATTGCATAGCTCCTTTGAAACATGAGTACGTTCTACGTTCTTCGGGATGTTCCATATGGATATCCGTTGAACCATTTCGAAGATTTTTCCTTAAAGAGATATACTTCAGAAGTAACCCGGGTTAGTTTGTGTAACATTTTCCTTTAAAACTGAAAAATCGATGATAATTTCAGATACATACTTCGATAACGTTCACAATATTTCTCCAGAAAATACTTATTTCCGATTCGTTAAACTCTTACACAGTATTAAGAACGCTTCTATTCTCGACTATCTCCAACATAGCCAACAATATCAGACCGTCCCATTCTCCGCACTATGGAAACGTGAGCTAAATAAAGAACCACTATAACAACCTCTCATCACATCGTAAACAACATCCACCGCTACTCGCCTTCACCGCCACCAATTCGCGGTTAAAATTCCCAAACCAATCTCGACCTCAGCACACTTGCCTCACAAGCAAAAACTTCACTAATGTCTTTCAAGCTCAAATAAAATCGGATTACCTATAAAATCAACAGCAACAAAAAATCTGCCGCCACTTCCGCCTCCACCTTTTATGCAGTCCTCTCCATTAGATTACGAGGCAAGAGCGTTATCCACCAGCAGGACAGGTAATCTTCTTGCCCACCTCTCTCCATCCACAAAAGTGCGTAATAAAATTTTAACAAAGCAATAGCGCTTTCGTCGTCGTTGGGTCCCTTTCGTGTGCGCCCCACCACCCACCACTCCGCCATCTCAGCGCTACACTCACACTTGCGGACCCCAATGGGAAAACATTAAACATTGACCTGCTTCTCCTGCCACTGATTAAAACAGCAAACGATGTAGAAAGCAGACATTAAGGATGAAGCGATGCTCGACCAAAAGCGTTCGTTGCCCACGCAATTATCCCGGCAGAAATGTTGGCCAACGATGGACCAGAAATTCGTAATCGTAAAAAAACACAACACACGAAACCCTAGAAACGCTCCAATGAAGCAATAAGATTCGGGAAATATTTGCCTTTTGACATCATCGACAAACCCACTACACGAGAGGGACAACAATGTGAACTGAACCTAAGTCAATACGGTCGGGGCCAAATTATAAGATAATCTTCGTAAACAATCGCACAAAAACAACATCAGACACACTGGGCGGCTGGACTGAGCGACTGCTGGATATAATAGGCCACCCCCGACCCCAGTCAATTTAATCTCCAAAGTGTACACAAATTAAATCGAATTTTCACCAAATGAAGAGAAAACGGAGAATAAGGGAAAATTGAGAAAATGTCCATGTCCCATGCCCCACTCGATTGAACGCAATGAATGCTCGCGCGCAAACCCAATGGAGCTGCCTTCGATGTGACAGGAAGTTCTTCACGTACGCTGGAGTAGTTTATTGCACCCGACGACAACGACAGCAACGACGATGCCAGGCGACCATAGTAACTCGCCATGGAAGCCACAGCAAATCAAATATTGTATTATCCCCTCTGTCTACCGGCAGTGAATAACAAATAATGGACCCATATGGCGCTGGGCGTGTGTGCTCTTGCATCCTGTTCGATGTGAGAATGTCGTTTGCACGCCACGGCGCGTCTGCTGCTGGAGCCAAGTGAGGGGAAATCAAATAAACGCTCCTCTATACCTGAAGAGAGTTCTTAATGGTAAACAAATCAAAATCCAATTTGTTTTTGTATTAAAAAGGGTTTTCTTAAGAATTTTCCTCATTTTCTTTTGTCCCACTATGGCGCTGCGTGCTGTGCTGCGTTGCGAAGGACGCCAAGGAAACGGGTTGTGATCTTTTTGCACCACCTTGGGTGAGGACTGTTTGTCTTCGAAATTCAATTGATGCGGAATTTCCTTGGAATTGGTTCTTATTTCGTTAAATTTTGTGATTTTCGCCAAGTGGAATGATCTGGTGTTGGATGACTTTTTCATTCCTCCCCTTCCGTTGGCAGCGAACGAGACAGTTTCAAGTTTTTTTTTTTTTGCTTGTCGCCGGTTAGGGCAGTGAGCGAACGGAAACTTTTTGAAACTTACTTTCAAGTAAGTGCCTAATCCTGGGGGATACGTGCTACAAGTGCTGTTAATGGTCAGAGGAGCACACTACTTAGGGGCGTGACTCCTTAAAATTCGGATAGTCCGAACTCTAGTTGTAGAAGTTGATGTCGACGGAAGGTGGCACCAAGAAGACGAGGAGGAATCTTAGTCTTTAGCTTTTGACCTCTGTTTTTTTTTTTCTTCGTTTATCCTTTGGTTGAGGAATTCTCAAAGTGTTTTTTTTTTCTTCTGCGGTAGGTATTTAGAAGGAGTTTACTGAAAGCCAGCGAAGAAGTTGGCAGGGCAACGAGTGACCCTGTTCTTGTTGTAGTTCATGACTTTGTCAGTCACAAAATCGTTTTATATTACGTATAATCCGCGTATTTGGGTGGTGGAGAGCGGAGAAATTCCTCCTAAGGGAGACAGGTAATCGATTGGAACATGATTACAATCAAGAAATTCTAATAGAGCAATCGTTTGAAGTAAAGGTCTTATCGGGAGAACTCAATTAGGAATCTTTTCGCACTTTGACGGAGGGAGGACACGAAGATTGGTCGGAAAAGAGGTGAGGAAAGGCGATTGATAGCGGTAATAAGTGACTACTGTGCAAATAATGGGATTTGTGGCAAAAAGTTCAAGGATTAGAAAAAGAAAAAGATGGTGGAGAGTCAGGGACAGTCTTATGCGAAGGATTTCAATGTAATGTGAGATATTTTGCAGTCACTCAGGGGCTGAAACATCTGGAGAGCGTGGAAAAAATAAAAACTCAGCTTCGGAAAGTTGACCAAACCGAATACACTTTACTGATAAAAGAAATTTTACCATTTTTACGTATTATATTTGTCCATGCTGACTAACAAATTGACTACTGATTTGACAAATGTAGCTTTCACAATATAACCGCTATTAAATGCCAAAGCTTAGAAGGCCCTGTGCAGAGATAATGTCAGAATTGAAAAGGTAGGCACGGCACGTTTTCCTCATGTTCCTTGATTTACTTAACAAACTCAAGCATTATTTCCAAAGTAATGAATTATTAAATAAACAGAATGAGGACAACAAACTCCAGGCAGTTCTCATGAAACTCGCTCAATGACAACATTCAGTCACGCTTCACTCTTTTAATTCATGAATCCAATTAAATTTCCCACTTCATAATTGAGTCTGAAAAAAAAGCCCGTATTGTACATTCAAATAAAGTAAGTTCCTACTCCATTTATCACCAGAAACACCAATCAATCATTTTCCCATAAATTTGATGCTCGTATAAAACAGCCCCTCGCCGCCGCTGGGGTGGATCGAGTAAATCGACAGGGGAGTGCACGCACATTAAGCAATAATGAAATGTGCATAATTATCCTTCCGCACGCCCCCACAAACGAAAACTCAATTAACAGTACTTAAATCAGAAGCTTTTATCTAAATGACGTGTTTATCTTTATGGTTTCTATTTTTTTTTTGTCTTGTTTTGCGTATCCTTTATGCATTTCCAATTCAATTTTACGTTTCCAAACTTCTCTGGCACTTGAAGGCTTTCGCGTAATGGCGAATTTTTTGACTATAGCTGTCATGCAGTTCTGATTGGGGTTCGGATGCATTTTCATGCATCTGACAGGCAAACTGTTAACAAGCTCTCAATGCGTTGAGCAGTAAAAAAATGTGCAGTCGGTTGTGTGACACGTAATGATGGATTTACTGAAGTGTGTGTCGTCTGCAGGATATCCCCCGGATGAATGTGCATTCATGCGTCGTGTTGTTTTCCAATCAGAAATTGAAATTTTCAAGGTGACATCCAGTCGATATTGAAGCGCTCGCATGTAATCCGCCCCCGCAGCAGCATATTTGAATAAAAGGCGATACAACATGACACGGAATAAAAGGGAGAAAACTTTGACAATAGTCCTCAAAATTAATAAACTCGAATGGGATGTGTTCAAAGACGCGCACGAGTGCTTTGACATTTATGTGATTGCGTGTCATTGGAGCGAAATTTCTTGGTGTGGCGTTGCGTCTGTCACGTACTTTATATTCAGCGTATACTTTTCATTCTTCCGTTTGCCGGATTTTGACATTTGCATGCAAATTCAGGAAGAGTGTCTCTGGTTCTGTCTGTGCAGGGTGCGGGGGTAGATGGGAGGTCTTTTTGCATTGTTGGAACGAATCCATCACGTGCATAGAATGGAACGTTTATTTCACTATTCTGTGGTCGTGCAATTCAAGATTCATGTGTTCAGCGGTGATGAACTGGATGTGCACGTGTTCCGTGGAGTGGCAGTGTAAAACTGGTTTTTGGAATGGGAAGGTGGTCATTCCTTTTCACGGGTGACAGAGTAAGCTTGTAAGTTTCACATCAATGATCATTATGGACAAGATGTGTCTTAAGAGACACGTTAACTTACAAAGTTTGTGAGCCAAATCTAAATTCAAAACACAAATTAAGTGAATTCTAGGCTTCTAAATATCCACATAAATGTACACGTCCCTTTCAATGTTTCAAGCTAATAAATCTTCAACTTACTTTTTGATAAGTACAAGAAATCGGAAAACACCTATTTTTACCTTTGAACTTAGATCATAAAGTTTAAATGAAGTCTTAACTAGAAGCCACTGTGAGCCTCCATATTTCTTGTTCAAAACAAAACCTTATGTCCACATCCTGTAAAACTCGCAAAGTCAACACTCTCCAGGCAATATACACTGAATTTTGTTTGTATTCTTCGTGCTCTCCCTTTAAATAGATTCCAATAAGCCCAACACGCTCAGGCAACATCAATTAATTACTTCATTTGCAAGTCCAAACTGCCTTGCAATGCCCCTTAGCCTCATGTCTGCCCTTCTACCCTGAGGGAGTTTCCAAAGCCCCGATTCTCCTTTCGCTTTTGCTCATATATCATGTTATCAAAGTTACACAAAATGCCGCCTCTTCCTCTCTTGTCCCACTCCTAAGCTCTCCCTCTCTCAATTTAAACTCAAGAACTTTCAAATTTATCTTTGAAATAAAAATTCGATCATCCAATACAAACATGCCTACACCATTCATCATTTCCTTTAGACGTTCTATCTCCTCCCTCCCTCCCTCCCTCTCACAATTCACCCCCTCACCATGTATGTTCACCACATACACTCCATTCTACTACCGCTTCTACTACTGCCGCTGCTGCTACGGATGTCACAAACAACCCCTTGGAATAACTAAACCAGGAAAACTTTCACGGTCCAAATCCTCAAGTCTAGAGCCAAGAGCGGAAATGAGAAAATCTGGTCGACATTGTACCGGAATTTCCTATTGCGAAATGCACTCTCCACAACTTTCTCGCATCGCCCCACCTGGCAAGTGGCCAAAATTTCAAATCATCCATCCACACCCCCTCGCACGGTCACACCATGCAAGCGTGTTTGTGTGCACAACATCCTCATCTTTCCTGTATCCCATACAAGGACGGCACTCGTAAGGGAGCGTAAGTGTTTGTCTGTATGTCACTCAATTAAAAACTCCTCCTTTGAAGAGCGAATTCTTAGCAATTTGCAACAATTAAGCCAAGCGTCGTGGAGTTTTGTTTCTTTTTTTTTGTACTTCTGGAGAATGTTTTCATTCGACAAAGTGGAAAAGCCGTAAAACTGAAAATGAAAATGAAAATCCTCACCACCCGCCGCTTTCTCCCGTTCATTCCTCGTAGCAATTTCGGCGTGGAGAAAACAAAGAGCAAAACCGAGCCAGAAAAATCATTCGGAAACTTTTCCACCAATCGATTATACTCGTACAATAAATAAACTTCGTAAAAACCAATCTGTCGGAAACGGCCCCATTATCGAGAAAGTTTTTTCGACCCCACCCGAGGTGGCCCCTCCCCACTGGCACTGAATGAATGGCCGCCCATGTTCCCGAAGTCGAACACGAGTAAGTCCAAATATGTCAAAAGGTGCCGCTTGCCAGTGTGTGTAGTCCGACGACGGCGACTGTGGGGAGGGTCGGTCGGTAAACGAATATGCCAACCCCTCGAGAGGTCGCACAATAAATTCATATTTCACTTTAAATTCATGTTAAAAAATTGTATTTATCGTCGCAATTGAAAATTCCACACTCTGTGGCGCGAGTGAATCTCGTTTCGTGTTTCCGCGGAACTATTTCCACACAGTTAAAATTCAGGCTGAAGAAGTTCCTAATACGATTCGGGGGGGAGGGAAAACTTTTGGAATTCTATTCTTTCTTCGTCTCGGTAAGACGAATTCCTTCTTTGAATGAGGTACGATAAAGCAATTACCTTCGGTCGATCACCTCCGACACATCCCTGCTATGCGTGGAGACGGGACTGAATCAGAGTTGGCAGCGGGCGAATAAGTAAACTTTAACTTCTACTGCTACTAAGGCGGAAGTAAAACAATAAGAATACTAGACTTGAGGAATGTAAGAATGCACGGGGAAGTTTCGTAGAAAATTCATCGTCTCAAGAGGGGAGACAAGTTTTGAATATAACTTTTATTAATTTGTACAGAAAACAAATGAGAAGTGAAAAGGAGTTGAAAAAGCACAGAAAACTACTTGTTATTGAAATTCACAAGAATTTTATAAAAAATGACCCAGTTATGACTGAAGCAGAAAATAACAAGACACGCAGGAACGATCTAAGAAAGATCATGGACTGGTCGATAACCACCGAAAATAAAATTTAAAAAAAAAATAAATAAAAATTAATAAGAAATGACGAAGTGAATGGGAAACTACGGAAAAATGAGAAAAAACTTACAGGGATAATAAGGAAGAGAAATGATGGAGAAACTATGTGAGAAATTAAAAAAAAAATAGTGAGAAATAGCCACGAAATGACCGCAAAAGAAAGACAGAGAAATAATGAAAATGAATAACAAATGATCAAAGGAGCCTACAAGTTAGGTTTTAATAAAATAAAAGGTTACGTTTACACGCACACGCCCTCAATGTCGAAAAATCAATTAAGGTCCCCATTAAGGACATGCCTGACCTTCAATTTCACCACCCGTTCATCGACTGGACATTTGCTGTTCCACCCCGACCTAAGTCTACACTGGAACGTGCAACAATTATTTGAACCCCAGTATAGTCTCCCAGCATACTTTGAATGGATTTTGTCCTCCATTACCCACGGTCAATGTCACACTCCTCAGGAGGTCAATTATCTCGCGTGTCCTCATGACCACGCGTCCACAACAGAGATACTCCTAATTGTCTCTTTAGATATTTTTTATGACTGTCACATGTGTCGAATTTACTGCTGTTTGATTGCTTTTAGCAAGTCCATACAAGTCGTCGTCGGTGGTCGTTGTCGTCGTGGTCCTCGCTGAGAGTTTATCGGCGCCGTACACAAGAAACCTTGTTGTTGACGTGATTCCCCAGACACACCAACTCAAAAATTCGCCTAGGCAGACCGTCCATCATTGTGGCACCTCAAGGAGAGGCCTCCATTTTCATTCACTTTGCTCCACTTTACGTTCAGAAGGGAGAATTAAATTCCATTATCCCTCTGGTCATGAGGATGATTTTCGTTTTTTTTTCCTCCTCTTTCACACATACACACATGGAAGGGCCTCATTTCACTACTGCCACAGTCATGCATGCAGCAGCAGCCGATATGCAGCGCACGTGTGTTGCTCTACATTCCTTCATGTGGATAACTTTTAATCTGTTTTACTTGGGGGGCTTCAATATAAATTTCATGTCTACCCGGCACACAGATGATCAAACTTTGCCAAGACTCCGCTCCGGTGAATGACGATGAGGATTTACTGCGATAGACAGAGACAAAGAGCCGAGAGAGAGCCTGAGAAATTGGTGCTCAATACGGATTATTGGCACATTTTACTGGTGCCTGTATGCCAAGCAATTCGTTCCCTTCTCGTTTTCTCCTCTTCCACACTATAGCGCACGGCTTTATAATTAACTACAGTTGAGTGGGTGAGGAGGGCAGACAGAGGTATCCTCTGAATATATGGGTAATGAGAATAATGGCGGCAGTGTGAGCACCACCAGCTCCGCCAGCCCTCAAAAACTCGAAAATCCTTCCACTGACTTATGATTATGACGGCGTTTATGGGATCCAACCAGAACGTAAGAGCTTTTCATAGGCGCCACCGATGCCGCGCAAAAATTTGCGTTACTATGGTACAGTGCACACAATTGCTGTGCCACCCAGGCACCAGACATCATCGGCCAACTTTTGTGCAGCACACCCTCACAGCTCCCACGAGGTCCATCCGGGCAAACAATAACAAATCTCAATTCAGAAATTGGCGTAGTTTGCTGTCAAAATCCGCAATGTACATATTTTACCCTTAACTACGGCGCAGCCAATTGCACGCCAGAGAATGCAAGTTTGGGAGTATTAAGCTGCTCGATGTGGTGTTGGTTGATGCGCTTCGAACGTGTGTACTGTGTTGCGATAATTAAGGACACCGCAACACACACACACACATAGCTCGGCAGAAATTCCTCTCAACTGTTGTGCGAAATAAATATAAATTGGTTTCTGTTCAAATAGAGGAGTGAGTGTGCAATCAGTGCTAGAAACTCTTATTTATAGTGTTCCATGGGAGTGGGCAATGCGTTTGCACTGCCATAATGCGACCAATGTTCTCGCCCTACCTCTCCCAATTGAGTAGTGTCCAAAGGACAAACACAACCCTTGACAAAAACAAACGAACAGCAGCCACGCAGCAGCAGGTGTTTCACTCTGGGGCAAAAACCAAACAAAACTGGCACCGAGGTCAACATCTCCTCGAGCACCACCGCTACCGCTGCCACTCCATTAACCAGAAAAAAAGTACAGACTTATCTAGAACCAGCGCGGAGTGATTTTTATTAAATAAAAACAAACTTTTTGCCCCTACGCCCGCACCACCCACCACTCAAAATGCACGAAGGGAAAGAAGAGCGCAAACGTCGCAGTTGGGCTGAATACAAATTTATGCTTCAATAAATTGCACCTGCAATTTGCCGCGAATATGTACAAAAGTAATTGGCAATTTGTCAGGATAATTAATTAAAGCAATTCACTTGTGTATGTGTGTGTGTGTGCCTGGTAGGTTGCCGAGGGATGGTGAAAGAATGCTTACTGGCAGAGAAGGGAAAAAAGGTTGCGTATACGCCCCAGTGAGGTGTGTTCCTCTCGGAACTGGAGTACGTCGTTTTTTTATCTCTCTTCTTTTTTAAGCCAAGTTGGTACACCTTTGAGAGTTTCATTAGGTGCACTTCTGATGTTTAAATTGAGATTTCCGCTTTTTCCCTGAGATCAGCAATTACGGCTTGAAGCGGTTTTGTATTCTTTTTTGTTTTTCATTAAAACTCTTAGCGGGTTCTTTGACATCTGGAGGAGGCTTGGAAACGCGACTAGCTCAATGCTTAGTTAGATTGGATGCGGCGGGTAATTCAATAAAAAGAGAAGTGTTTTTATGGTTGATGGTTGGAATCATCAGACAGATTGGCATGACGATTGAACCCCTTGGAGTTTGCTAATGGGTTAAGTGGCACAATTATTGGTGTGTACCGGGGATCAATTTGTGAAATGAAAAATGTATGTATGGTGCACAGACAGACTCTTGGGTGAGCAGAAAAGGAAAACGCCTTGAAATGAGCAGTTCTTTGAGTTCAAACGTGCCTGGAGACCGCAATGGAACATGTCTATAGAGAGATCCATCTAGTACACCTTCGTGACTAGAGTGCATGTTTTGAGAAAAATATGCCTTGGGGAAAGTTTTACGAATCAATTGGATTTAAAAGTTCCACATTTTTTCAAGTAAATTTTTTTACTTAATAGATCGATAGGTAGCCAGCTCCCATGAGCCGGGAGAAGATATTGTTGCAATCTCAAATAAAAAGACTTACGGGTGGAAAATATTCAAGAACACAAAGTTTATTCCTGCCTTTCCACATACCCTCACATTCCTTCACCTCCAATTTATTCTGACGTTTGAACGAAAAATTAATTTTTCCCTTCCCTCCTTTAAAGAGATGGAGTCCTTAAATTTTCACTTCAATCCACAAAGAAATACAAACACCATTTGAAAGCACCAAAGGCAAACTAGCGTGATAATTACTTGAGCAGTGCTTCTAACATTTCCTCGTTAAGTGCTGCAGCAAAGCTTTCCCTCTTTCACATTTATCGTTCACTCTGCGGTGCCGTATCTGCAAAATAAATACAAAAGCGAACAAATTTCAAATTCAACTTCAAAGTACAAAAAAAAGATCTTAATTACCAAAGTGACCATCTTTGCGACACTCTCGGCGATAAAGTGCACAAACCCAGCCGCTGCAGGCACACCACTTCGCACTTATTTGAATAGCTCTGCACTGTTTGTTTGCTCAACACCTGACCACTCCCGGGCACACCCCAACTGAAGACTGTACGACTATGGCACGACAATGGTGAAATTTATTTTCAAACAAACTGGCCTGTAGTTGGAATCCAATCTGCATGCGGAGGTCATCAATTGAACGTCCCACTTCCTATCCTTATCCCGGCCGAGTCCAACGTCGCTTTGAACTGAACACATACCGGATGATTGCCCTCGAACATGGCGAACAGATGGGATTGTCAGATCCTCATTAAACTGCACAATATGTGGGCACCGCCCTCCAGTCCGCAGATTGACCAAGCATCTGTCATGTTTCTGTCCCCATGTTGTCAAAATCGTTTTACAAAATTCTTCAATTGAGAAGAAGCGATGTCGTTACCAACGCCGCCACCGCCACCGCCTCCGATGCCAAAGGAATGAAGCGCAGAGCTGAAAATACTTCTCATCTCGTATTCGGTTCGCATAAAGAATGACATGCGAGCTGAAGCAAAAAGAAACGAAACCCCAGGCGAAGTGAATAAAGTCAAACGCTTGTGTCAAGAGGCGGAATAATACATTGCACCATCTACGGGTGACTTTTCTCTCATAAATAATGAATTTTGCAGTTTCGAAGACCGTCTGACAGGGAAATGAGAATTGGCCACGGAAAGCCAGCCAGCCAGGATCCATCTCCGGAAGAAAGTTATGTAAACGAGATGGTGAAACTTTCGGGAGTCACCTTTGACCCCACAACCACTGCTGCTGAGTCGGGTGTCCAAATTGAATAGATCTTGACAGGACAGCGAATGTGTTCCCTGCTAGACAATGGGTTCCATGACTGGAAATGTCAGAAAGTTGAAACAAAGACGGAGAAAGGAGAAGTGACAAAAATCTGAAAAGTCAGACCCATCAGTCCGACTGAAAAGTTCCTTCTCGCCGCAAAAGGGGCACTAGACAAATAGACAAAGACATCCCCGGAGCATGATGAAAAACCGAGAATATATTTAATTTTTTGTTAACTATTCCTTGTCGCAGTCTCGCCCGTTGGGTTAGGCCCCAAACCAAACGTGTTTTAATTAGATTCTCAATTACACTCCCCCCGTCCTACCGCCCTGTGTACTTTGTCTTTCAGCTGTGCGGCTCGCGTATGTGGATCCTGTTTGCTCCAATTTACGAGGAGTTTCTTTTTCATATCCTTTTTACCCTGTCCTTTTTGGTTTTCTTTGTTTTTTTTTTGTGTTTTCTTCTCCATCCATCCATCTAAAAGGAATATTAACAAGCATCAACGTTAAATTTCTTTAGCTGGGTGCCAACAGCAGCGTCATCCGTGCCGATGTCGCCGACGGTCTCGTGGTTTTCCCATGCTGCTCGTATGCTCTTCATCCTAAGGATAAACGTATGTACCTGCAGAAATGAATGTATATGCTCATAAAAAGAGCAACGCTCCAATTTATGATGGAGTTAGCGTGGGCGGGTGCTGCAGGTCTAGGGTCGGAAACTGGGAGCGGAAACAAGAAATGTTGTTTGACTGGGGGGCGGAATGCACAATGAGGGTGAGAACATTGGAACACACACAAGGATACGTTTGGTGGAAGAGCACAAAAATGCATCCTAACACAAATTGAGTTGCCAACTTTACCAAGATGCCAACCGCTACTGCCGCGCCATGCAGAATGCCGTCCGTGTACTCGCTGCATTCCTCGGAGAATGAGGAAAATATAAATTTGATTGATCGGATTTGGCCTTCAAGGACCAGACAAAAACAAGATTCTCCAATTCCTACGAAATTGCAAATGCATTGGGAAGTTCTGTACGTGACTGCCAGCGAGATGCTGACTAATTTAAGATTTTCTTTTGTTTAAGATTTAAAGTGGGCGTGATTAATTTATTAACGTCAAAAGCTGATGAAGGGAATGAGGTAAAGGATAAAGTAGACCTCAAAAGAAGTGATTTAAGGTGAGGAAATGAAGAGAGCATCAATATTATAGAAAGAGGCCTGGTGGGAACCCTAAAACATTGCTTAAAATATAGCATATGTTTCTGAAGAAATATCAATTAGTGTGTGTACTCTCGATTTTGACCATGTATGATAAAACTCAAGCAAAGAAATTAACGCTAGGTAACAAAAAAAAAACAAAACGTTTATTTTAAATTGCACTGCAAATGACGGAAATATAATGAAAAGTTGAAATATCGAAGCCACACGGTGGATGATTCTTAGAAACACAAAAACTTTGTTGTGTATAGCCATACTTGGAGTGAATGAAATTTCACCGTTGTCGTCTGCAATTTTCAAAAAATGTTGTCCCTCGTAAGGCTCTTCTTTTTGTACTTCAAAAAGTTCAGACATGCTTCCAAAGTCAGCGAAGATATAAGTACACGTTTCTTCAGCCTCGCAATTCAATAGAAGCTCGAAAAAGAATTGAGTCCACAGTCAATGATTCCTAGATAACCTCTCCATGAGCCATTTTGAAGAAAATATTCATAACCGAAGCCATAAAAAAATTAATTTGCTGAACAAATCATCTCAAAGTATTCATACGACGTAATTAAAAGACCAGAACTTCAAAGTTTTCTTCAAACTTCAGCATCTGTTAATTGAATTGAAACCATTGTCCTCCATAACTCAGCCAGACCGAAAGCGGCAGAGTTAAACCTTCTTTATGACCATTCTCACATCCGCAACGACCTAATGCCAACAAATCCATCCACATTAGCTCGCTCAACCGTCCAATTTCCTAAAAGTTCATCTCATCGCCTTTGGTCGCTGCAGCAAGCCAATCCACTTAAACATCAAATCACATGCATCCCAGAGGAAAAAACTCTCTCGTCCTGCTTCGAATTCGGTGGTGAATGCTACTGCCATGGCAATCCTATCCCTTAGTGAATTTAAGTGGATACAATTTTCTGCTCATTAAATTCCATTCATTAAACAAAAAAAAAGACAAAGCTTACATAATCTTTGAAAAATCCAGTCAAGTATCTAGAAGCAATCATGTGTAAGCAATACAATTAGATAATGGGTAATTTCAGGGATTCATGGCAAGGAGCGGCAAAATTCCGATAGTGAGTGCGCGGTTTTTACTCTTCACATCTCACTGAATATTAGACGCTTTGAGCGAAACCCCGAGCAGCAGTGTAGCAGCAACAGCAGCAGCGCTCATAAAGAAAAGTCGATAAAACATCCGTCGTAGAGCCTGACCTATAATCCCATAAAAATGCCCAACTTCCCCCCGACGACCTTGTAGTCGCCCGTAAAACTAATCCGACATTGAATAATGCGATCCACTGAACTGAACACTTTGCAGGCCACAAATCACCCTGCTGATGGTCTGGCCGTTTACAGAAAAAAAAACACGAAAAGAAACGATCCCACGCAAAATCTCCTCTCATCCGCTGATTAAAATTTATTTGACACTATACGGACAATTTCCCACCGAAACACTGACCGAAAAGTGCTTCTAAAGTTCAGATCAAAACACATTGATCCCAGGACGGTGATTATGAGGTACACACGCACACCAAGCGATTGTGGCCCCAGGGGATACAAATTTACCCACTTTGTTCACGTAAGCGAACCATCGGCGGACAACGCACAGTCGGCAGAGAAGAAAAAGGGCTTAATGGATTGAACGCATCATAAATTTCCTTGAAATTCAAAGTATCCGACAATTAATGGATTCACACCCCCACCTCCCCCCACATACGAGTATACACACACGAACAGAAACTTATCGCGCTTTATTTCTTTCACATTACATTTGAATCTGATTACCCGGTCCGCAATGAATAAGTCTAGAGGGACCGTCCATCGCATTCAGTGACCATCTGTAATGGACGACCGAAATTCAGGGTTGGATAGCACATTCTTTCCCCCATTCATCATGGTTCAGATAACACTGTTCGTATTGATAAAAATTAATCGTTTATCTTTATGAACACTGCGACGCACAAAAGGATCGGGGAAGACCCTGTACCCCATCCATTCAACGAGTCCGCAATCACAAAAAAAATGTTCACACAAAAAAATGAGAAAAATCTGAAAAAGGGAATTCGTTTGGTCGAAATTTTTGCATTCATCCATTCAGAAAGCAATCTTCCGCTCAATCAAGCCCTTCCAGTTAATAAATATGAATCCCAGTACAGTATGCTTGACCCCGGACCTGACCGTGGACCCGAATAGATTCCATATCCCCACATTCCCCAGAGGCCATGTGAAATAATTTTAACTATGTGCTTGAGAGAAAAAACACAAAAATTGAGAGCAACACACACACACACAAACCCACAAATGAAAACGAAATCCTTTCTCGACTTTTGATTCCGGTTTTTAACTCTGAACTCTCACATCGTCGGCAAATTCCAGCGAAGGTCGAACTGAAATGAACCGGAGCATAGGAGATTCCAGACCAGTGCGTGTCACCGCCCACTTGTGCTCCTTTCCATCAAAGGCACAGTGCGGCGATAGGATTAATAATTTTCAGAGAACCCTTCCTTGCGGAAATTTCGTGCATAAGAGTGAGTGAGAGCAGGAGCGAGTGACTGGCTCAGAAGCCGACCTTCTCATTAAACTTCAACGAACAAAATTCGTGTGGGGGACAGGGGTTGGGGGGCGGGAGCGGATGATGAGGCTCGTTAAGCAAGTTTTAAGGTTACATCTGAAAGTAGGGAGAGCACACACACATAACCCAGATACATATCTTCGCCGTTGTCCCACATTTCTGCGCAAAACACATCCGTTAAGGGGTGCTAAAGTGGAAAATTTGAATTAATAATCGTTAAGGCCTCAGCAGTTGCGAGTGTGTGCATCAAGGTAATAAAGTTCACCGTTTTTGAAAGTAAGGGGTGGCTGCAGGTACTCCACCGAGTGACGGGTTATGTAGGCAAGAGTTCTTAACGACATCACTTTACGCTGGGTGAGGGGAAAGAAAGTGGTGGGAGAAAGGTGCTTATGCTTGCGCTCGTCTCCATCGTGCCATATTGTGATGCTCACTCCTCGCCTTTGCATCATCATTTTCATCTTCATCACCATCAACGCCTGCCAGAGCCGGCATCTCACTTGTCGTTCCCTTGTTATGGCTGCCGACACATCTTATTGCCTAAGGACGAGCATGTCCTGTCACATCTGAGAAGATACGGCGATTGTCGGCGAATATGCGAACATTCAGGGCACATTTGTGATAAGTGGTATGCATATGAACACCTTTTAAATGGATGAAAGCCATTTCATTGGAGTCTTCATCATCAGTAAGTTGAGGTACCTTTTGGAAATCGGCAGTGGCAGCAGAAGTTCAAAGGATCGGACGATGCCCAGCAGAAAAAGGTCTCCGCTTTGAATGCAAATCAAAGCGATAGCCCTGGTGTTGGAATGTAATTTTCGAGACGCCTCCGGCATCCTCATCACCTGTCGAGGAATATTTTAAATGACTGCCGTGGAATGGGGGTAGTTTGTGATTATGGGTGTGGTCCTTTTTGACCATCAGGATGTTGTGGGCTTAGTCACCCGATTGAGATTTGTAGGTGTAAGTGGAAATTCTAGAATTTGCTGCGAATACTGCTTAGACGAAGGGCGGTGAGTTCGGTGTCTGATGAAAATTTTTATCATTGATTTCTAGTTTCTTGGAAATGCGTTCCCTTAATCGAATTTCGATGTTTAACTGTTCGAGATAAGCTTCGCAGCGTTATCTGGTACAGTGTTTTCGATGTCCATGTCTCAGATCATATTCGTTGGGAGATTTTGCTCTGCTGAGCAAATAGGCCCTATAACGTTAAAGTAGGACCTCGAAGTGTTCAGGGGACAGGCGGGTAACCAAGTAGATCCAACCCCAGCTTTTTATCCCCTTCTTAAAGATTGTAAATATTATGAATCTACCTCCATTCGACTTTGCATTTACCCGTTCCATTGAAAACTACACAATTGAGTTCCCTGTGTCCACAGTCTCTTCGGCGCATTTCTTCACTTTTTCACTACTCTGCCATCACCCTAGAGACATTTCAAACTTAATTTTAACCTGCCGGGTAGAGTACACAACATCCATAACCCATTGATCCACTTCTCTACGAGTACTTTTCCCCTGGATCAAAGCTAATAAATGATCACCGGAATTTCCATTCAAAATTTGATTACCCTCTCCCTTTGAAAGTAACTTACAAAACTGTATCCACCCACCCAATAAATAGGCTTACTACCAAGCCCACCTCACTCTCGAGGCCACTTCACAAAGGTCCCGCCCCGACTTACACGTCTCCTCGGCTACACTATGCCAGCAAATTCCACTCGGATAAGCCATTTCGATTCCCATGCTCGAACTATTCATCAAAACCTGACATTCAGCCCCTGTGCGGGTTAGTATGATTTGAATCTGCAAAAAACTCGTACATCATCCCTTTTTTCGTTTCCCTTGGAAATATTTCCATACCACCCCCACCTCACTAACACAATCATCGGCCCAATTAAGCCTTTTTCGCAGTCCCTTTGTTGTGCAGATTCCACCCTTCCCACCTCAGAATCCCTCTAGGCAAGGACTCCAGCCCCACTTTACCCCCACGGCACCACCTCCAAAAAGCGATACAAACTTTGACAACACTTGTTCGGATCACATTTCAATATGTTACAATGGAAATCGGCCCCCCATTCAAATTTTATAGAACCTTACACATTGTACTTTGAAATGGAATAGGCCCCCGTTCAAGTAGGAATAACAGTTGACAAACATCTGGCATCGGCTGGTATCATCATCATAAAAGCACTTCATCGTCATTGACTGAGGCGAGCGCACAGAATCGTTTTCTGTGTCAGCATTGACCCTGCCAGCTGCCAGTCGTCAGTACTCAGAATCGTCCTCAAAACCAAGAGCACAAAAGTTGATCATGTCTCTATTCATTCTGCAGTCGGGGAGAGCCGGCAAGAGTCCTTAAATTCGTTCGTAAATCGAATTTTAGTGTCTCGGCCCTTTTTTTCGGTTTGCCTGGCTGGCGCGTAATTGGTAATCAGAAATTCCATTCTCCCACTGATTGATTTATTTTAAAGCTATTTATACGAGCGGCCCCCTCCTCCGCTGCTAACAACAGGGGCTACGAATTGGATTCGGTTAACGCGGTCGACTGGATAACTTCTCGAAGTGCCTGACCGTTCGCCGGAATAACACAAATTCGACTAATTAAAACTGACAGGTGACAGCTGAATGGGTTGTTGTTGCTTGGTTTGATTGTAAAATGGCTACCGCGGGTTATTATTCCTGTAGGAGCAACAAAATGGTTGTAAACTCGATTTTATTGAAACAAAAGTTTTTCGCTTTCTGATACGTCCTCAACGTCGGCGTCGAAGTCGCCACCCATCCGCCACCGTTGTCGTTGTCGTGTATGACATATGAAACTCTGCTTCAGATTTGGATGCAATGAATTTCTGGTTTATGTCGCTTTTATTGTGGCAGCTCAAACAGTTCTCGAGTGAACGGCGACAAAAAGGTGACAAAAATTGATGACACATTTGACAAATATTTTCATATTTTCGTTTTGAGAGGGCGCGTTCAGCCTTTATGGCTGTGAATTGATGACTAGGCGAATTGAGGGTAAAGAAATCAAAAACCAACCCGAGAAGGGGATGAACAACAAATTTTGACAGGATGTGTAAATGATGTACACTGTGAAGCGGACGTTGATGGTTGACTTGCCGACTGGCAGTGACAGTTTGACAGAAGCTTATAAATCAAGCCTACCGAAATTAATTACGCGAATACCACGCCAACACCAACACCTTCCGCTGATATTAGGAAATTTAAACGGCGGGAGTTGGAATTATTTTACGGACGGTTACGGACACCCTGAATGCTTTCAAATGCCACTGCGATTATTTACGCACGCAGGCAATATTGAAATACCTTCGCAAGCTACTGGAATTCTTTTTATTGAAAGTGCGACGTCATGTTCATTTGAAAGATCCTCCTGATCAGACCACCCAAATCCAATCAATCAGACGTTCACGAGCAGCACATTACTTGGGCAGGCTTGTCCTCTCTTAAGCCCCTATTTAAAATGCCACCAAGGCAGTGATTTATGAAAATCAAATCCAGCCTCGAGCAGACGACTCCCGTCTCCTCGGGATTAAGGGATTACGCCCCTAATGAATTGTTTCTCATTAGACGGCCACTTGCGCCACACCCGGTGGTATACCCCCTCCCCTCATTCCGTGCTTCCCTACACGCAGAGTGTGTACAGGGAGTAAGTAATGTCATCACCATGAAGACCCGTCATTTATCTTTCCAACTCACAAATGCATGAAATCAAATCGATTCCCATTACAATTGATTGCCTCTCGTGCTCTTGTCCGTACGTCGCTCACTAATCCGTGTAGCGCAACCGAGGCAGGCGAAAGAAGAAACAAACAGCACATACAAGTCCCTCGTTCCCTGGATTTCATTAGGACACATTAAACACACTTAACACCTCTCAGCGCCGGGGGAGACACGTCGCTTATAGTTGTTCGCCCGAAAAAAAACCCAATGCGATAGATTGATAGTGACGGGGCCCCATTGGCAGGTCTTGTTTAGGTTACATATGTGTATGTTGTGTATCGTCGCCATATTCTTTTGGATATTTACATCCTCGTTCCATTGACATGCTCGCCTCCATTCCGCACAGCCCACCATCCAACCATCCACCTTCCAGACCCAACCACATAACTTGTGTATCCTCTCCTCTTTACTGTTGCCTTGTGTGTTTGCTGTCGTTTTGTTGTTTATTTGTCTTTATCCCTGGCGAATGTGACATTAGGAGGATTGAGGGAGGTTTTAAAAGTGGAAAAGATTTGCCGCCGACTAGCAGTGTGGTGTTGTGTTTGTGGGTTCCTGGGTACGCGATGCGTAGCCAACCAAGCCCACGGGATGTGCCATCGAAGACTCGCTGCGGTGACACTTGCGAATATGTACACACACAACTCTCCAGGATAAACGCGTGAGTATGTGTTATAAGTGTTTATGTACATTGAGTGAAGCGCTCAAGTCAATTTCACAAATTGAAGGCTTTGTGCAACCGCAGCAGCAGCAGTGGTGGCGGCGGCGATGTCGTCGGTAGTGTCAACGACAACACTATAAGAGTGTCAGCGGTATTGTCAGGTTTATCTTCGCGTGTTTCCCCCGTCGCGGTGTCCTCTTTTAATGTACCCACCGTGCGAAGCAGAGAATTTGAACGTTTTTTTGAAAGATCTCACGGAAATTGATTTTCTCGTATGGCGTTCAAAGTGAACAACATCCCAGGGAGAGTGAATATTTAATGGAGACGTCCTTGTTATTCGGTTTAAGCCATAAAGTTTATTAGCCCCGGCACATCAAAGGATTACGCAACACCCTCTCGACATTCTTCCCCGATGAGCGATGTTATTTGCGGAGCAATGCGTCATGGTTATTTGTATCGATTACACATTGGAACGATGGTAGCTGGGTAGCTTGCTTTGGGTTAGTTACTCTTCGCCGGAAATTATTTGTCATCGACTGATGCTGCACGAATTCCTCTTTGAATGGTATCGGGTATAATTGGAGGTATCGGAGCGAATAATTTGCTATCTCTGGAATTAATTTGATTTGAATGCTCAATGAGGAATGAAGTGATGATTTGTTTGGTGGAAGTCATTTGTTGACTCACATGTACATACATATGCGTATAGACTACGATTTTCATATGCTCTGTGGTATATATAAATATGTGACATCATGCGACTGGGGGATGGGGAGATGTGAAGCAAGTGTATGATCTGTGATGAGACCGATCTAGTCCAAATTTAAAAGACGTTGAGACTACGAGCAGTAGCCAAAATTAAGGAAGACAGATTATTGGGAAGATGGCTTACATGGTTTGAATAAGTGCCATACTGTAACGTATGGTATAAAAGGCTTGTCAATACTATGATTTAGGACCTTGTGCCTCGCCTCGTCTCACAATGCCCCTGTTATGTGGATATTACAATGCTAAGCACACTCCTTAAGAATGACACATCTGGAAAAAGCTATAATGAATCATCGTTGTCCGTCAATGGTAGATTTTTTTTTAAGCTAGCACTACTGTCACAGACATCTGCGCCAAATTTCGAGTTAGAATATTCAGTAGTGCGCAGTTCCGGAAGAGAACTTTCAAATTGGAAAAAACGTTGACACAATTGTGTTGCAATGAATTGAAAAGAATGAAAGAAGAACTCCCACCGATACTTTAAGACGTTTATCTCCATTCTCCACTTAAAACATTTAAAATGCCACCCCAAGCCATACGATTTCCTTTCCATTCTTACAGGAACCCTCAAATTGCTTTAAAATATCACAAAATCCTTTCTCTTTCCGTCACACTTCAGACAAAATTCTTCACTCCAGGAAAGCAACAAAAATACAACGCTTTCAAGCCCCCCTCTTGTGCATGGCGTGATTTTCCACTTCAAGTCTTCCCACAATTTTCATCTCGAAACAAAAGGTTTCGTGTGAAAACTTACAAATAAATCGAATCGTTCAATTGAAACTGATGCGAAAAAGATGTCAACAGAGAATCCTGTGTAAGGCGCCATCGGCTGCCTAATTTATGTAAATTCTAATTCAGGGCCACCTCTGTCTGTGCAAATGTTGGGCACTTCAACAAGTCCGCCACTGCTGCCGCGGTGTGGACGTGCTGTTTACCCTTGAAGTTACAAAAGAATACAAATTAACGTACCGAAATCCTTTTCCGGTGTTTTTACTTGTTTCCTTGTTTTTGTTTTGTGTTTATTTTTGCCCTCAAACATTTCTCATTTCCATTCGCTATCCGTTCGCCCACATTCTTTTCATTTCTTCTTTGTCTGCTCCAACGTTTTCCTGCCCACAAATAGTAACCCTAAAACCTTACAATAATTAAGCAATGACCGCCTTTATGTATCCTTTTAATTATTTGGACACTTCTACGTGCCATTCGGTTGCGGGGCCATTTAATAGGATTAATTTGCGTTCGCCTCCCCGGAATAATAATAACAATAATAATCTCCCCAGGATCACGATGTAATTGCTTGTGGAACATGAGCCCTGGGACGCTGGGGCAAACACACATTATTTTTGCTGCCCAGGCCTATGTGGCCACGTAGCGCCTTAAATTTCGCTTTCAGTGTAATTGATGACAGGGCGCAGGACGTCAACTACACGCACCCCATGAGGGGACAGGATAGCAGATATTGCAGAGCTAGTCACGTTGCGAAACGCAAAAGGATTTAATTTAATCAACTCAATAGAAAGCCTCTCCTTATCCTGATCACAGTCATTACCCAACCGGTGGCTGAGGACTGACAAACACACATACATCTCTCTGTGCTGGCACACGATGTCCCTCCGAGCAGAGATCACAGCCCCAGTAACCTTAATCCTTTAAACTTAAAGCGCTTCAACTACCTTGGCACTTATACAATGTGCGCTGCGCCTCGCCTCGCCTCATCTCTCCAACAAAAGAGCATAAATTTCAGAACGTTCTTAAATTTTAAGAGGAAATCCCGTTTTCGTTGGGATCTCTCATTCCATTCTGCACCGCTGTCAGCACACTGCCAGCCCACATTTCGGATACACACCGGAATGGACCAAACGTACCGCAAAAAACCAAAACATACACATAACACGGCCAACAGCGCCAACCAACAACGAAACAGGACAACAAATGCGAGCGAAGTGTGTTCATAAGTGTGAGATGAAAACCAACACAAAATACGAGTGGGGCGCAAAAAAGGGAGAAATGAAAACCAAGTAGCGGCAGCGGCAGCAGCAGGCGAGCAAATAATAAAAAAAAAACGACTGCAAAAGGATTTAAAGGGCCTTCAGATATTCCGCATGTCTCCTTGCGGCATTCCCTCCCACACTCCTATCAAGCCCCATTTTCCTCTCCACACACTTACACACACGAAAATGCGCCAGAATTCGAAGAAATGTTTTTATAGTTCACAGAAAAGGTGGATAGGAAAACAAATTAGGACCCTACGAAAAGGATTCAAAAGTCGATTAAAAGAACAAGTCTCCGGTGCTGTCGGTGTGTGGCGTGAGGATTAGCCCTCGCACCCTTTCTGAGTGCGTTTTAATGAGAAATCCGGAAAAAAGGTGCGAACAGAATGGTTGAAAGTCCTACCCACCATCCGACATTGGATGAACTCTGCTCTTCAGGGACTCACTCACCGCCCAATTCTTTCTGCGTGTATATTGAAAAATTCAATTACACCCCCGGTAATCCTATTTCGCATAGTTTTTCCTAGGGTTTTGCCTACCCCGCTCAGAATTACTTTCTCCGAAGAAACCAACTCAACACACTGGTGCGTGTAGTTTATGTGCGAATCCTTGGGCAATTTAACAAAATACACACCACATAAACCACTCTGTTATTCAGTTTCACGATTCGCAACCAGTGACCCTAATATACCCAGAAATTGCCACAGAAGCGTGGAGTATGGTGCTGAAGAACTCCAGCAGCCCTCACACTCCTCGCTGTTCTTGTGCGGTTTGCAGGCATTGCCTACCAGATTGAGGCAATTCAATGGCTGTGCTATTCAGAGGGGCAATCAGTGTGCGTCTAGGTAGTGCATAATTTGTGTTGGTCAAGAGCGGATAGGAATGGTGGGTGGCAGAGCCCTTTTTCAGCCCTCAATCACTCATTCACGTTCCCGGTTTTTTTCAATTGATAATTCTTTTAATTAAAACACGTAAATTCAATTTTTTTCCAATTATGATGAATCAAGGTCGACAGGATCAGGAATGCCACCTCATTTGTGCGCACAGTTATCGCTCTCGGTACGTAGGAAATACGTAATGAGCTGGAAGCGAAGGGGAATGCCTTTGCCGCTGCCTCTGCAAATTCAACGGAGCGCGACTTGAAAATGGTTAGCGCTGGTGAAATCTCGATGACTTCACAGTCATTTGAGCTCGTCTCTTGTCGTTTTCTGAGGTTTTCCTTGTGAACAAATGGATTTTTGTTGCGAATTTCATAATTGAAGTGGATAACAGTCCTTGGAGACCACAAATGACGAAATTTTGTGCTCATTGATCTCAGTTTATGGGCCAAGGAATTTTTGTGAACATTCTCGGGGCGGATTGGAATGTTTGATCGGGTGGGAGATGTATGATTACTTCTCCGAATGATTTGACTTAGTTCATTTAACATTTGGAGGCGTTAGCATGACAATATACGTAATGAGTTCGAGCTCCAATTTCAGATGAAAATTCACATGATTTAATTCACAGCAAGTCATTCGGCAGAAGCAAAACATGAAATACGTATGCTATGGATATAGATTTCAGGCAGAAGGATGTTAAAATAAACAGTTGGAGAGGACTATTGTTCGTAAAGTGTAAAGAACCGATTTAGATACTCGCGAATTAGTGTAAACTTGTGGCAGCAACTTCTAGGAACTCTAAATATAAAAGAATCGTTTACTTCTTCCAGAGCGTTCTCTCATCTGACACGTGTACTGAGTAGGCGGATGCCTCTCTCAGCTTTCGTTTAATCTGCTGGACACGGACATGGCCAAATGCCAATAAAGACGTGTGATCGGCAACGAGATGTATTTTCAAGAAGCACAACGTATTGGCCCCAATTCCCAGAATTTTCTTCTGCCTACCTTTTTACAAACCCAAGTATCCGCTTTCCAAGAAGACAAGGTCACAGACCACCTCATTCTCATACGGGAAATATAAATAGAGCCAGAGCACAAAAAAAAACAACTCAACATGTCAACCAAACCTAACAGCAGGGATTTTCGTCTCATTTCCATATTCCTCTCATAATTTTCAATGAAATATGCTTTGCATAAATTCTTTGGAGGTACATGGTAATTAAGATACCTCTCTAGCGTTCGCCAACAATGCCACCGTGTAGGTTTTCCAAAATTTACACGAAATACCCCGCACATTATCCGCAAAACCAATTACGCTCTGTATGCCCTTTGCCATTGGATGGAGGTATGGGGTGGGCACAGCATCCAAAGAAGGACAAACCTGAGGCATTTCATTTGAATTTGCTTTCATGTAGTCCTTGCCACGTACACATGTAGAGCCGCACATGCTCGGGGGCTGGTGAGGGGACTGATTATTTTTATTTATTTGTTGCCCGGTTTGAGTTATGTTCTAACGAATTTACACTTTACCACGACCATTTGCTGTCGACACAGTCCCTCGCGTGACTCTTGCTCGACCAACTGGAAAAAGGACAAACCGGGTCAGTCCCGCAAACGCCCACCGAATAACTATCGACAGGAGTCCGATGAACAAGCTCTAGAACATAAACGCCCAGTGAGAGGAGTGCAAAAACTATCGAATAAGACCGACAAACAATTTCGTCCAAATGAAAAGCCAACCAAATGAAATAAAAATTTATTACAATTCCCCTGGCGGTAGCGGTGGACAAACACTGCACCAGCGGGCTCATCCACCGGCACGGACCGTGGCATGGGGGGGAGGGTATTAGCAGTGGTTAGAGAGCAAAAGGATAGCTTGCCGATGGCTGTAGAGTTGAGCAGAGTCGCATTGGCGCTCCGATGGTGGTGTGCTCTTTGGTGGTTTTGAAAACTCTCATAGTTTCCTCGGTCAACCATAAACTATGGACATCGACGAGGTGGCAAGTCCTACGAGAGCGTTTCTAGCTCTGTTTTACATAAGTTGTTACACCGTCGCTGACGCTAAAGCCACCACTACTGAGACCGCAGGCAGCTCTTTCAGCTGTTCCAGGATACGGCTCCAGATCCGTTCGTTTCCGGTCGACAACGTGTTGAAGTTTTTTATGCGCCTCCATTTAAGCATTAACCGTGACGAGGACACATTCACAGGACCGTCCCCAAGGACAAACAAGGAAGGAGGACCAAGAAAAAAAAACATGCAAATGTCTCAAAGTTTTAAACTCTCCCTGGAGTGAGCAGAACTCTCACTCAGCCATCCTCCCACTTGAGTTGACTTGTAGCCAAGTAAATCGGATAAGCGCGCGCAAAAAAAATCCCTCATCAGCAGGTACATCCTTCGCTTCCCCGAAGGAATGACATTTAAAATTGATGGATGAACTCGGAAAAGGATTGTGTATCCTGTTTGATTCCGCCCGGTTCCCTTTTTATTGCGACAAGTTATGGCGAATCGATACTTAAGCTCTTTTTATAGACACGCGTCCCCTCCTGAAGGACGGGGAGGAATGGACCGCTTTTAATCACCTGATGCATGGGCGACAACGCAAACGGACACCACACCGCACTGTCCAGCAGACCAAGACGTGAGGGCCATCAAAAATGCAACAAGGCAGAACACATTACGTGTCTCGGTGTGTAGTTAATGGGTAATTGATTGTTTGGCAGAATAAAATTGATGCTGCTGCCGTGAAGAGGAGACAAATGACAGCCGCCGCCGTGTTGGGGGTTAATGTACTGAGATTTTTTCTTCCCCAGTCACTTCTCTCCTCAATCCCCTCACCGGCCGACCGTCTGCTCCCTGTCGACTGCTGTTGTTTCTTGTTTTCATTTCGTCGTCGGGCGTCGTAGTTGTATTGTTTTTTTTTTTAGAAGTGGCCGATGGGTTTCGTGTTTATTGCAGAATAAAAGCGCCGTTAAGAGGGATCATACACGCCATTAAATATTAACGGCTGTAGGTCTAAAGGGTCCCTATTTTTCAGCAGTAAACCTCAACTTGAAGTCATCGTTGTATGCCGGGCTGTGGGTGGGTGCTAAGGGCATCTAATTTTTATAGTGCTACAGCCAACCGAGTATGCACCCGAGGCTGTAGGTTTATTAGAAAGGATTGAAATTCCCCCGGGATCCTTTTAAATCATAAAAATGGGTTAAGTTAAGTAGATTTCATATTTTGTTTTTTTTTTTGCGACCGTCTTGTCATATTTTAGGGCTGATACTGAAATGGATTTTTATCTGAGGTCTTCTGCTGATAGCCTTTGACAAAATTGACAGACATAAAGGGTTTAGCTTCATGAGCAGATAATAAAAGTCGAAGATTGAAAATACATCCGGTGCGTGCGCGATGCGTCCATAAATCAGCAGTGCCATTCGACGAAATGATGCTTGTATAACCTCCTTTAAAACAAGATAATGCTGCCATCAAAGATGAATGAGCAACATCTTGAATGAAATAGCCCCCTCGTCCCAAGATTGTTAACTCAATTGAAAAGGACATTTTACAGGGTGAAAGTTGGGATTGATCCTTTTTAGTTTCATATGGTTCATATATACTTTTAATGAAAAAAAAGCTTTTGAAAAGATCTCTCGTTCACCGCTAATTCGTTTCCAACAGCGAAAACATCTCTGTTCTAATCCTCTTCCAAGGCTGATAAAACACGCTCCAGTGCAGCCATAGTTTCGCTTTCACAGCACACGCACCAGCGTCGTCGTTGTCACTTAATTTCATGCGACATCCGAGCTACTTGTCAGTCTGCTCTCATCCATAGTTTCAACTAGGAAAGTACACAACTCTGACGACGTAATACCATCTATTATTCAATTAGAACAAACTTCCCTCACTCGAACTTTCAGTAATCCTATTACATTTTGCTACTTCAATATCGAATAGGCTCGGATGCTGCGGAAGCCTTCACACACACGGCTCCTACTTACCCGCCAGAGAATAATAAAATGAATAAATGATGAACGATCTGTAATGGAGCCTAACTGTTCCTCGTCCGCCCCGCACTGAAAAAGAAATGTCTACTAGCCCCAGGATTATCACCACACAGAGACGCACACATCAACTGAATACGTATTTGCAGATTCTGTTTATCCTTTGAGAAGATTTCGCTTTTTTTTCATTTGAGCCCGACATGGGATATGAATTTAATCAATTCTGTGGCTGACGAGGCATCATTCTCGGGGTGGAAAAAATTATACCTCTCAGCACGCAGTCCACGTTCGAATGTGGTGTCCATCGAATATGCCCCTGCGTGGCATCGCAAAAAAGTCTCCCCAGCCCTGTTGCACTGATGTAATTGAAAAGCAATAATAGGAGATGAGGAGGGAAGACCCACCGACTGTGGGCTTTGAAACTACAAAACAGAGTTTGAAGCGGAGCACGGAAATTCATTTATTCAGCTGAATGGCCGCGGGCAGAGTGAGAAGGACCTTGCACCCTCCCAACACAAATATTGACTCAAACAAGTGATTTAATTTACAAATTAGGCCACCTCCAGACAAGCTAACAGATTAATTAAAAACTTTGACTGAGCGAACTTTAAACACGGCGCAGTGGTGGGCGCGAAGCGGGGCTTGCGTAACAAGGGTCGCCGAAAAATTGTGTGCGAAGAAAAATATAAGCGAACGACAAACGTACCTCGGTAGAAAGGGGTTCTGGGCGAACCAGAAGCACCGACTCTGACTCAAAGTCAAATGAAGAAAGGTTCGATTGGTTTGTAGATTAAACTTTACAACAACGACCTGTGCATGACGAGATATCGGTGTCTGGTGGTGTCTGTTTGAGGAGTTCGTGATGAGAATACGAACTTCAAAGGTCGGGCGTGACGACAATTTCATATCCAACGTGACGTACACGCAGATAGCCTCAGACAACTTGGTGTCACCCGGCGAGGCAATGAGTGGGCGTTCGTGCTGCATAAAAGGGGTTTGTAGTCAAACTACACGTCGTCTCAAAAGATAACGGATTTTCAAATTGCTTTGATTTCCGAAGGAACTCCTCTAAAAGTTTTGTGGCGTTTAGATGCTTTTCTTTGTTTCGTTTTGCTTTTACAAAGTAAGCCGTTTTTGTTCTAAAATGTTGAACATATTTTTATTACATTCAAAGCTAAAAAATGCAATATCCAAAAGTAGGGAGATTTTTCGTCCTTCAATACTCAGTCATAAGCAGCGTTTTTCGAACCAAACGAGAGATGAAAAATGGTGCATATCAATCAATGAAATAATCTGCGATTTTTGAGACTGGGATTTTTGAATAAGGAGCTCTGCTTAGTCCAGATACACTGCGTGCAGAAAAGTGATCAACTGAGATGGCCCCATGGACAAGGCTTTGCTCTTATCTTGGTTAGTTTAACAAGGATCTAATTGAAACGCGGTCAAGTTTTGTTTTAAAGCCAACAATCCTTTCTACGACAGCGAAGGAATACTTGTGGCGTAAATCGTCCAAGCTACACATCAAGAGCATGAATGGGTGATTTTCCAGCATCCACCTTATTCTCTGAACCTTGCACGATCGGATACGAATTTGTGCTCCGCAGACAATTGACAACGCACTGGTCATCCCAGTTCTGCTCTGTAGCACAGACTCGTGGATAAGTTTTATGAGCGATCTGACAAAAATCCTTACTCATTGATACTCTTTTCGAATTGTACGTTTCATTTTTATTGAAGAAAGTTGTCTACAGTTGTAAAACGTGGTTGCAGGAAACATAAAAAAGGAGCATTGATTACAAGTCAGCCGAAACAAATCACAAATACTTCCAATCACATGAGTTCAATTTTCACGTTCACAAAGCCAATGTCCTCAGCTGCAAAAAAATTGACATTTAATTAACCATCCAATCAGGACAGACTGTAACCAACCAAGCAGCGACATTCAACAGAGGGCGAACTTCAATCCACAAACAGGAAAATTTGTTCTGTCTGCTGGTGACACTTTGACAGTCCCATACATCACATGTTTCTATAAATTTTAAAACTATCATAAGTTTCATCCTCTGCCCGGAACCAAGCCCATCACTCACGCACTCTCCAGCCCACAAGCACGCTCCGCCAACTGCTCGAAAGTTGCGCCAATCCAATCTGAAGTAAGCCATCAATAGATTAGTGTAAATGATTTGTTTCCTTATTAAGTAAGGCCTTAAACTTTTCTCCCTACAAGCTTAGTGTCATGTCGTGTCATCGTTCCGCCTCTGAACAAACGATAAGAAATCATGATTTTTCGGGGGATGAGTAGGTGGGAAACTTTAAATGCCAAAGGTTCACAAAGTCAACTTTTCTTTCCGTCACCACCAGCCACCGAATCCTGACACCAATATCCAGAGTCACAAGGCGACGCATACACATGTGTGACACGCAAAGTTTACATTGTTTACCGGGAGTAATCCCGGACCCGACCTGTAATTCTGTTCCATAAATAAAGAGATAACACCACTAGACAACTAAATAATTCTACGGCATAAAATTAATCCCAATTCATTAAACTTTTAAACCTGGCAAATTGAGAGATCCTGCCGTAACCAGAAATAGCTGCACGTTAGGCACGCGGACCTGCTGAGCACATCCGACAACTAAACCCGTTAAAAAAATTAGGGTTTAGGTTTTTTTTATCAAAAATTATTGGGCTACTCAACTCGATTCGGTGTTAGTGTGTCGCGCTAACTATAAGCGTGCATGCTTGGGACGGGACGGGTTGGCGAGGATGACCTGCAACAAGCAAGGTAGTTCAGAGCCATCACGCACACAACATCCACACATACTGTACGATCCACAGGCAAGGCGCATGAGTTCGTAGGCGAAGTGCGAAAGCTTTCACTCAGCGAGGCTGTGGATGAGAATCCTGCTCCCTGTGGATGCCACCGTTTAGTCTCCGTTTCGCTTCAAACTCGATAACAACGATGTCCTTAATAGGCGCCATCGACCGGGCCATTGCTTTCACCTCCTGTGCAAATTTTGAAAACAGTGTCTAAGGG
The DNA here is from genome assembly GCA_944738645.1 of Eristalinus sepulchralis. Lineage (NCBI taxonomy): Eukaryota > Metazoa > Arthropoda > Insecta > Diptera > Syrphidae > Eristalinus > Eristalinus sepulchralis. Next base: position 1,688,424 of record OX122885.1, on the reverse strand, counting down.
TGTTGAGTGGCAGGGGAGCAAACGCAAAAACTGGGCGTGTGGTTGTAAAACAAAGTGCTTGTGAAAATTTGAATCATCCCTATCTGTGTGCGAGTGATTTGCGAGTGAAAATGGACTTGCGACCGCTAAATTACGATGAACTGTGTCAGTTAGAGATGCTGCGGCTGCCGAACGCAACTATGGTGCCAGTGATGGTTATCCCGGCGACAGCGATTGCATCCATCGACAACCCCTCGGGGGGTGGCGGCCACCGTGTAATCGGGACGATAATTAACGACGCCAATCAACACCAGCCACTGGAACCGCCCTCATACCAACTCCACCACCACCCGTCGTCGTCATCCGCCTCTGTGTCTGCCTCTGTCAGCCCTCTGGTCGCGTATCAGCAGCCCTACTATGTACAGTCTCAGTCGGGTAGTGGTGGTGGGGGTGGGAGTGTGATTCTCCCAGCACTGATTACAGAGCAGACTCCATCTATGGCTCCGATGACTGGAAACATTGGCGGCAGTGCTGGTGGCGGCAGCGGCAGTATTGTTGGCATTGGCGGTGGAGTTATGTATCCGAGCGCTGCTGTGGCTGCCATGGAATCCACTAGCTGCCCGAGGCATCGTCGCCTTTCAACTGCTGGCTCGTACTCGACTCTCAATCGAAAAGCTTTGGAGAGCGAAGAGAGCGCACAGCTGAAGCGCCGGACCGGCGGCGGCGCTTCCGATAAACGTTCCACAGAGAGCGGTGGCGGCGGTTTAGGAACAGATGGAAACGAAACCGTTGCAACCACATGCATACCAGGTTTCAGTTTCGGAGGCTGTAGTACAATTGATAACAATGAGTACGAGCTGAGGGCATCTGGGGACGGTGGCGGCGGTTTGGGAGCTTCCACGTCGAACAATGAGGATTACCCTGTGGTTGGATGCAATGCACTAGCGATGATGAGCATTGCCGGCGATATGGTAACCAGTGGAGCGTTAGTGGGGACTTTGAGGAGGGCCGGGGATTGTGTGAACAGCAGCAGCGCCAGTACACCCAAGCGGGTCTCCTTCAAGCGCGACATAAGTGAGGAGGGCATGGAGACCATTCAGGAGGCCCGTAAGCAGTCCCATGCAGGAACCTCTGCCGAAATGTATAACTCCTACATGAGCTTCGACGACAACTTCATGGACTATCAAGTAAAAAGAAACCCTGCCATCTCCTTCAATGCCATACTTTTTGCCTGTTCTGTTTTTTTTTTTTTTTTTTTTGTGGGGGTGCCACTTGATTCACTCGGCTGTGGACTAGGAGGGGGGGGGTCGACTAAACGAGGTAACCCTCATTTGAACTTTTTGCCCCTTTTCGACGTACTTAACCTCGTTCTCGTTTTGATCCCCTTTTATGCCTATTAGTCATAGAATCGTCGCTAGGCCGACTAAATGGAAGAAAAGCGCACTCTAAGTGCGAGTGTGTGCAAGAATTTAAAACAAAATCCATTTGCGGAAGAAGAAAATTTAATTGTTCGTGGAGGAGGCGAATCCTTTTTGATTCCCTTATGCGGATGCCTCGAATTAAAGAATCTACCCGAAACAAAAATATTCTCTTGACAGAGTGGCTCCAGGAATGTGCTTTGAAATGAAAAATGTACTCTCCGTCAGAGATAACAAATTTGATTCGCATTGAGCGTGGAAGGCGTGTAGTAATTGCGCTCAGTGTATCCTTGTCATTTCGGGGAGATTATTATTCAACAAAGGATTTATGGGAGCATAAATGCTGCTTTAAAGGAAGTCAAGTGCTCTGCCAGGATGTTCATCAGACCGAGTACTTATCAGCTTTAGTCTATACGGGGGTTAACTAGAGTTATACCGTGTCCTTCACAATCACTTAGTCGAGGCGTGGTGCTGTCTATTTTGTTTGTAATGACGAGCAAGCAATAGCTGCCTCCTTTAGGCATTCATTTAATTTCATTGTCAAATCATGTGTCAGGATGTTGTTAATTCTTACGACCGGAGCGTAGTCGCTTGACTTCCAATTAACTTCCTGGAAAGCATCAGTAATTTTATTGGCGACCATTGCGTTGTCTGTAATTCCATCCTCAGTTGGATTTGAAATGTCTCTGACATAAAGTGCTTATTTAGAAATAGCAAGGATTCCACAAAATCGCACAAGAATCGTAAAGAGCTGTGAGTGCTTGCAGAGACACAGAAAGTTAATACATGTTGAAACAGTTAAGACCCGATTGCGAAATTTTCGTTAAGTGCAATCATTTCATCTGTCTGTTCTTTTCTAGCTGTACACTGCCAAGGATTACATCAAATCAAACTCGAAATCACTTCGCAAGTTGTCGCAAGGATGTGCATGTTTTTTTTTAAGAATTGTAACAAATTCATTTCTATACCCAATAGTGGTTGTTTTGATGTGATCCGTAAAGTCATTCAATTTTACACTTCATTAGAAAAGTTGGACTAGTGATTCTCCAGGGCACGAAAATAAATGGTAGTCAAACATAGCACATGGCTGGATAATGAAACGAGTGGTATAAAGAAAGTTTTCTCAGCGAAGATATGAATGAGTGTCCAGAGTCGAGCTACAGATATTTGAGCTGTCATCATCGTGCTGAACTACAACATTTTACTGCCGCTACAATCCGCAGTCGACCTGGGTTTCAACCAACCCTCCAGTTAGCACTATTTCTCGACAGCTGCCTCTAGTTGCGCACTCCAAGTTGGTTGATGTCCTTCTTCACTTGTGTGCGCCATCTCAACCAAGGCCTATTTCTGTTGCGTTGCTCCAATGGCATAGTTTGATTTTTAGGCCTAAGCAGTAGTGTCCATATACCCTTAGCCATCTTAAGCGTTGTATCCGAAGACACTTGCCCAGGTGCATGCCGTGGTATAGCCTATAAAGTATACCTTGTTGGTGACGGCCGTAAAGTAGTGGATAGATGCGCTAAGTCAAACACTATAGTTTTCAAGTCAAGTTCTTGGACTGAACATCTCGCATCTATTTACGGCATCACTTCTTTCAAGTTACTGATAACACGCAATGGGTTGTATGGCTCTTGCATTATAGTCGTACAGAATAATAGCATAGACATAAGAAGTAATTGCTGAAGACTCTAGGTCCTGGAGGACTATACCCCCATCCAACTTTTTTAAGACTTCCCTAAAAACTTTCCCTATGATTGTTAACTTCATCGTAATATGTTCAACCGTACTCCTATTTTTTTATCTTTAGAGGCATTTGTCAGGCGGAGGGCCTTCAACTGCAGATGATTGAAAACTGCAATTCGTACCACACTGTAACTAATATTTGTTCGCTTCTGGTTGAGTGGATATGGCGGTTGTTAACTGGTTATGACATAATTTAATTTAATGCAACACACATCGGCGCATGTTTTTCCATATTTCGCTCTCCAATCCCACACAAAAGTATTCATATTCCCGTCATAAAAAAAACCAGCTAATTCAATTTAAGCGTTTTTACACATTATGAACAAGATACATGCTCCAAATTGACGCCCACACGAATTATGTTGTCAATTTCAAAAATAATCAGAGAGAGGCGAATTAAGAAGAAAAAAAAGAAAAACACTTTTACATCCAAAATCATCAAAACGCCCATAGCATCACTGCCACTGAAGCACCCTACAATTCAGCCGCCATTAAGGATCGAATTACATCCCACTTTTGTCGGCACACATTTGAAATGTAAATTATTTGTTCACAATCATAAAACGTCCCGCCCACAATCCACAGGACATGGTCATCTCTCTCTCTCTCCCGCTGTCTCCACATCGCAGCAGCTTAGAAAGTTAAATGCTCCCTTTAGGCCCACTAGCTTGAACAACTCGTCCCTTCACTTCCTGCACATATTTGCAATAAAGCCAAAGCGATTTAAATTCAATTTATTTTCAATGGAATTTTTCGTAATAAAAAATTTGCTTCCATAAAAGTTGACGAATGGAAATTGAGGCGCAAACCGAATTCTGGATCAGGGACAAGGAAAAAAAACCGGGAGGAAAAGCGTGGAATTACAAAAGAATTTAAAAAGACCTTCCGGCCACAAAAGGCTTTTTCCCTGATACCCTGACAGGTTATCTGTCGGTTGGGATGTCTGCGGACAGTTTAGACGTCTGCCCGCCGGACAAACTTTTACAATTTGAACTTTACACGCTCTCCCCCAAAAAGAAAAGGAAGCCCTACCTTTTACAAACCAAAGGAAAGTGAATGCCCCAAGGCTGATCCTGTGCCCCAGTAGAATCCTGGTCATGCGTTTTAATGAACTTCAAAACCATTCACTGAAACCACCTGTCACCGGCGAATGCTGTCCAGCTGGATGGTAGTCGTGAACGCGAGCATAAGAGGATTCAAAATTTCCGTAGCCCAACCAGTGGTAAGGGTGGTGGTGGTGGTGGTGCGATGATGAAATGTCACAAAGGTGTACAGGAAGAATTATTCTCCCGTTAACCTGGGATCGCATGCTAGGAAATTAATTAAAACTTCGACGTTTTTATTGTTACGTCACAGGGACTCAGTTCTTTTCCGTTTTTCTCAGGTGTGTGTTTTTATTTCATTCCGTTGTGGGGAAACTGAGCTGGTTTTAGAGCTATGATACATATTCAACCCTAAGCGCCTGAAGCGCTAATAAGTTTTTCTCTCACAATGCCGTGTACGTGTGTGCCGATGGTGCAGCATGCCTTTATCGCAGATGCAAATGTTACTTGTTTGAAATCGCTTCACGAAGTTGTGCTGTGGCTGTGTGGCTGCTTTGGAAAGGATCAACTTTTTTTCAGTGTAATCGCGTTTTCTACCCTGTGATGCCATAAGGGTTTAACTTGAAATATTAAAACCATGTTCCGGGAAACACTTGCAATTACGAATGATTATTGCGAAAATACTCTTTTGTGGATTTGAGGAATCGTTGTAGTTTTTTTAATTAGTCCTTTCGGACAGATGGGTGGCATGGAAAGTTTTTGGAATATTTGAATTAATGAGACTGTGCTCAAAGAGCAAGGAATTAACGATAAAATTTGCTAGACTTGAAAAACGTTGCTTTGAGAATAAAGATTATGAAATGCTATAAATTCAACCTAAACAGACTCCAAAGAAATCGTTGTCTATCCACCGTAGACTGTTGAAAATTTAAGAGAAAAACTAAACGCAAAAAACGATAAAAAAAATCCTAAAATTTGTGAGCGCCTGAATAGGGGTTGATCGAGCCTGTGAGGGGATTTTAACTCCGTCGGCAGTTTGCATGTTTTTTTTTTATTTTACTCTTCTATGTCGTCCAATCATCCATTTCACTTGTGTGCTTGCTTGAAAGCTTCCACCCACTAGATGGATTTTAAACATAAGCATTGTCAGGCATTCATGGCAATAAATTGCATGTTGTGTATCACTATGCAATTTAGGGAAATATACTTTATCTCTTTATCGTTAGGAAAGAAAGTTGTAGTAGTTGTTTTGAATAATACATTTTTGGTACTAGGCAAACCTATGCAGTGGATTGATGATTATGATACTGCTTTCTCATTGTATCTAACTACTCATGTTGTATGTGCAGTAGTTCTCTCACGAGGCGAAAGGACTCCTACTCGAAACAGCAAATTTGAGAACATTTTTCTTAGACAAAGAGTACTCCTTGAATACCAACTCGAAAGGGGTGAAAATTCGAGATGAAAGACAGTTAAACCCAGGAATATAATTTAGATTATCCGTTACGAGTCTATATGTTTTCCATAAGCACTTATCATTCGCACTCATCAACGAACCTAGGCAGTCGCTGAATCTGATTGGGAATTTCGCTCCTGGATCTGTGAGGTCTGATTTCGTTTTGAATCAAGTCTCTGGGATGTAGCAGTTCAAACCCAACAATTTCACGGTGATTCGGATTTTGTTGTCGCTAAGTGCACTTGTTCAACGCCACATGGAATGGGGAGCATTTAATTGACCAATGTACTGGTTCGTAGAAATGATTGAATTTTCTTGTTAGTCGACACATGTTCTCCACCGATGCTTTAACTTTTCTCACCATTCCATATAATAGCTTTCCTTTTCTCTCTGCGAAGTATGCTTTCACTTCTGCTCCCATTTTCATTCAAGAAAGTTGAAATAAAAAAAAAAGTAGTTGAAGAAAAAAAGAAGTTTCTACCATTTCTAAGTGCAAAACATGTATTTGTTTACATATTGGTCCTAGATATTTACATAGGCTTATGGTTTCTGTAACATCTCGAAACATACTTCCACGGTCGAGTACTGTTTTGTATCGACATCTATCATCTTTCAGGCTGGTACGAGCAAATTTAAATTCTTCCTCCATGGTATTACAGTCTGCAAACTCTCAGCTCGTACGACCAGGTTAAGGTCCTTTGTCTACGGCATTGCAGTCTGGGTATTCTCCCCAACCTTTAATTCAATTATCAACATTTTCATGGACAAAATGGCACCGTGATTTTAATGAACTTAGAGACACCGCATACAGTATCAACGCAGCTTTGATTTTCGTCGACCCTTGGAATTCAGTTAAATCTCCGACCTTCTTAATTTCTTTTTATATTCCTTCGTTTCCGTTTTTAACAATTAACGGCATTGGGAGTTTCATATGAAGTTCTTATTCTTTTTTTTTCAAATTACCGCTGCCAGATGGCGAAGGCCAACACATTCAAACTAAAACTCTACGCCCCCGAAACTCAACTTTATTATTACTGCCTGTCCATTTCTCAAACCGACCTTGCATGAAAAAAAAGCATCCTTCTCTCCCACTGAACTACACACTGCACTATTCATTAAGACCTTTCATCATTCAAAATGAACCTCAGCAGCCCACCATTCATAAGCCGTTTGGTTTGGCGGTAAAGTCATGCCCCCAACTACTCAACGACTTCGCGCTCCTTACGGTCGCTGATTTTCTGACGTCTGCATTTCATTGATTTTCTCATTTAATTTTTCTGCATTTTAATTATGACCGAGGAGAGTAATCAGGACCGCGCTAAAGTTCATTCCGCTTTAACCACTTAATTTAAATATGATTTCGCCGAGTTTAGTGTCTGGATATTAAAAAATGCACACACACACACATACAAGAGGGATAATTAAATTCCTCAAGTGTGTCGGGCAAGGGCGACGTCCCAGGTGACGCAAAGTGGGTGCTTGCCATTCTAGGAATCGTTGTCATTTGAAAGGACTCATCCAGCGGCTCGGCTTGTCTGAATGGCTTTAAGGATGACACTTGGAATTAAGAATATAGGCTATGAAAAACACATACGAATGGCAGCCCTTAAGGTCGCTGTCTCAGGAGCACCAACGCAGCCTTTGTGTGTAACATTCTTCGGCGAACTCATTAAAATTCTGACAACATAGAACCTACTTAAGGAAGATTACGAGCCAATTATGTCACTCACGATACGACCTTTTGAACGTCCTTTTCCACCACATAGGTGCCTGCTTCAAGTCACTTCAGTAAATCACACTCCAGCCTCCTCCGCGTTTGACTCAAATTAACACGCTCCCCCCTCGTAGATCATTCTCGAGGCGTGTAGCTTTCAAATGGCACGTGCATATTTCTTTATTAATTCATTCAGAAATTCACAAGAAGCACAAAAGTACCCCGACGTGTGTGCAAGTTGATTGTATCTCATTTATATATCATCTGAGTTCTGCACGCTGGCGGCTGCCGGCGGAGGCGAACATAAATTACACCCAACACCCCTCCCATGGGAGGAAGAAATGATAAAAAAGATAAACATCCTTTCAGCCAGGTGCTGCTTCACGGTAGACCACCAGAGTTGGCCACAATAGAGCACATCAGTGGGGAGTAATTATCCTCTGGCCTAGGGGCAATTAACGAAGGCATTAGATACACGCTAGCGCTCTCCTCACTGCCGCAGCGTTCGTATTAATTTACAAGATATAATTATACGCACTCTGGTTGCTCGCAGACCATCTACACCCATCCGCTAATGAGACCTGCTCATAAGCTCCTCACCGAGATTAATTCATCAGGGTCGTTGTCATCTCGTTCTTATCGCCTGAGTGGCGCTCCCTGTGCGAAATTCGATTTATTCATTGGAAATCTAATTACATTTGCATTCTCTCTCGTTTCAGACAACCGGATTCGGCGGGCTGCCGGACGTCACCGAGCACTCGAACATCCGACGCTCAATCTCCCGTCAAAACTCCATATCGAACAGCGACTCCATCGAAATCTCAAGCATACAGAAGTCCAAAGGACTGACCAACAAGCCGGGCACATCCCGGCAGAGCAAGAATGCCACCGACAACCAGGGACACGGTTCGGTGAAGCGGAACTTCTGCATCTACAGCCTGTCGCTTATGGCCGCAATAGCGTTGTCTATTGTGGCGGCGATGCTCGCATACCAGCACTTTTTGATGGCCCCCAGCCGCAACTCACAAGAGCAAAGACTGAGAATTGTGCGGAGAATCCTGAGAGAAGTACCACTGGTTGACGGGCACAACGACTTCGCATGGAATGTGCGAAAATACGCGCACAGCAGCCTGGAGTTGGTGGAGCTCAGTCACGACTTGGATCACAAATCGATGTGGAATAGACCGGCCTGGTCGCAGACGGACATCACGCGGTTGCGGCAGGGCCTCGTGGGTGTGCAGGCGTGGTAAGCACAAAATGCGAAAGAAATTCCAATTAAATCTTAACAATTTTGATCACGTTCCAAATTCCAGGTCAGCGTACGTTCCATGCGAGGCGCAGGGACTGGACGCCGTCCAGCTGGCACTGGAGCAAATCGACATCATACACCGCCTCACCGACATGTACCCCAAAGACACGGCGCTCGTTACATCGTATCAAGATATATTAAGTGTCCGTCGTAAAGGATTGATGGCATCAATGATTGGCATCGAGGGCGGGCACGCCATCGGCTCATCGTTGGGAGTGCTGCGCTCGTTTCACTCTCTGGGGGCGCGGTACCTAAGTTTGACACATAAGTGCGACATTCCGTGGGCTGGGTCCAGCTCGTCGCCCTTTGAGGTCGGTCTCTCCACCTTCGGCAAAGCGGTGGTGAAGGAAATGAACCGCCTCGGAATGATGATCGACCTTTCGCACTCCTCAGATGCGACCGCACGTGACGTGCTCCAAGTAACCAGGGCACCGGTGATTTTCTCCCACTCCGCCGCACGCCAATTGTGCAATTCGTCACGTAACATCCCCGATGATGTGCTGCGATTGGTGGCCGACAATGGAGGATTGATTATGATTAGTTTCGACTCGGAGTACGTGTCGTGCGGGCGTCCGGCGAGCTTGCTCGACGTGGTGGCGCACATCAAGTACATCCGATCAATCGCCGGCATTCAGCACATCGGCATTGGTGCCGGCTATGACGGCATTGAGCAGCCACCCCTTGGTCTCGAGAATGTGTCTAAATATCCGGATCTGTTGGCAGCGCTTTTAGAGGACTCAAACTGGAGCGAGGAGGACATCGCAATGCTAGCCGGGAAGAATTTTCTGCGCGTCCTTAAGTCGGTTGAAAACGTTCGCGACTACTGGAAGCGAGCTGCCATCCCACCAGGCGAGGTTTCCGAACAACTGCCCAAGTCACACTGTACGTACATGTCGTCGTGACCTAGCGTACAGGCGGTCACGCAGGAGCGACGCAATCAAACGCGCACCAAGCGGCATGACCCGGTGCTATTCTAGGCCGGCGCAGTTAGTTAGCGGTATACAATAGTTAGCAACCAACTATGAACATTTTCATTTGGATTTTCTTTTTCGGTCGCCTCAGTTACTTCAGCGCCGTCGGCCGATACCTTGTGATAAATTATTTCGACCTTCGTTTCGATACCTTCGCCGCCGAGACATTTTCGACGGCGAGGAAAAGAGAGTTAACGTTAAAAATGGGTACAGAAATTTGAGAGTTTTTGAAAAAAAAAATACTAATTATTTTGCGTAATGGCTTCTGTTGGATGGAAATGCTTAAACGACTTACTATTAGGACTAGGGGTTAAGTCTAGGTCTCAAGCTATTGTGTAAGCCTTTGACACTGAAACAACTAACGCGTGCTCAGCATTTTCGCTGTGCCATTATGAGAGGGAAGAAGTGAAGAGAAACTACATTTTAATAACAATTTGTAAACTGTAAAGGATCATTATAACAGGCCAGGATAAGAAACTGGCTTGCATCTCTGTATAAACAAATAGAACATAAAAACATAAATAAGAAACAAGTACACTAGCAACTAAAATTTTGTTATGTTAATATATAAATGGAATAATAAAGGAACAGTATGGAACATGATTTATTTTAAACTGTATACATACATATAAAATACATATATATATTTGAGGAAAACTGAACGACAGACATCACAGGTGTGTGTTTATTCAGCGAAATTAAATGTAAACCTGAGGAGAAGCATGAAGGAATAATGAGAAATAATAAAGCAAATGAGTTTTTAATGTGAGATTCAAGTTTCTGGTGTTTTATTTGAAAAGGGTACATTTTTGAATAGCGCTGCAGTTTATGATAAATCTTCTATCTGGCTTCATCTTTTGCTAGACGCCTGCAATTGATCGTCACACTTTTTAACTTTTTTGCCTTTTTTTCTAGGATATGCTGCATTGTTTAGACCTCAACAAACAAGTAAAAAAGAACGAGAATAGTCAATTGAACTGGACATCAAATTACATATATTTTTGATTTGATGGTTATTCGACTCCCTGATACGCTCGGGGAATAAGTATTTATATAAGATGTGCCGATGTGCGTCTGTGCATCTCCTCGGTCTGCTTGAATTCAGTGCTGGTCTGGAATATTTCGAAGATCATCTGTGTATCGCATTTGTTTTAACTAGGTACGAAACGACCAGACACATTCTTCCTAGATCCCGAGTGTAAACGGCCCATCAATGAACTTCTTACAGAAAGCGTCCCCATATGCTACTTTCAGATCGATCAGAGCTGATTTATATCGCTGTATAACTCTCTGATCTTTAACAGAATTTGCTAGTTATTATAAGCGATCGCATTGGCACGCGCCGACCGATGTGGTGTAAAGCTGCGTTAGACGCTAACATGAATCAACAGAAAGCAAACAAACTGAATGACATATTAGGGTCATATGTCGAACTTATATGGAGGGGAATTGTATTCCCCATAGAGACGAAAATAATTTCAACCTATTTATGTCCTTTTTGGAATCCAATTCAAATGATCGGCGTACTTTTTTGATAAAGTGCAGCAGGTTCACTAAGTTGTGCAGATACATAAACGATTTCTGAAATGGGAGAGAAATTTTCCGAACGATTTGAAGACCCACTTTGCACAGACGGCGATTAGAAATTGATTTTTTTATATACCCTTCTTTGCAGCCGCGACGATGTTATCGGATAAGGATACACGTGGAAAAATTGGACTAAATTGGTTGATATACGTGAGATCCTGTGGTCGCCGTGGCGTAGTGGTAAGTGCGTCGATCGCCGCGCAGAAAGTCTAGGTTCGATTCCCACACGGGACACCTCGCATATTTCACGGCGCCACCTGTTTCGAGTTGCTGACAACACTCAAAGAGTATCAATTGTCTATGAAAACGCTTCTCAAGTCTAGCCGTTCGTAATAGGCACAAAACTGGAGGCTCATTCTACTCGTGAGAGAACAGTAGCACGCACAACACGAGTAGTTGTTGTAGAAGCTAGGCCCTGGTCCGTTGTGGGCTGTAGTGCCACTCAATTATTATACGTGAGATCCCAAGATCCCAAGTGTTGACATTCCATTTGGATTTTGAGATTCAGTCTGACAGACTGATTGTTCCTTATATTTGAACAGAAATAAAGAAAACGACAACAATTTCTAAATCACTGAAACAATTCTGCTTTTGTTTAGTAGAATATTTTTCTTTAATACTTAAATATGTACCATTTTTGTTTCTTATAAAGCTCTGAGGAATTTCTGGTTTAACAAAATTGTGTATTTTTTTTTGTCTTTATTAATATAGGTTTACAATTGTTTTTGTTTTTGTTTTTAAATATTTTATTTATTGTTTTGTTTAATTGTTTCACATATGTATGTCTCAAATATTAATTACTTCCACATTGCTTTTGCGTAATTGTTTTATTTAATATGATCTTTTTGTGTATTTAGTTAGACACTTATTGGAAAGGATTTGGAATTCGAATTTTCTTTTATTCATTGACTCCTAACTGGTTCATTATTTGTTTTCTTTCAGTTTCTTTTTCGTTTTTTTCTGTTTTAGTAATTTAAAACTTTTGTTCACATTTAGATAGAGATGCATATACATATATCTTTTTGGTTAAACATGTATGAATAGGTTGTGCATATACCTTAGTTTTTTTTCTTTGCATTTTTCATTACAAAAACTGCTTGGTTTTGTTTTTCTTTTTTTATTGATATTTTGTTGCGTATTTTGAAAAAAAGTCAGGATATCTAGTTATAATAGAATATTTGATTTGAAAGCTTTTGAGCAATCTGCCTTATAGAAGATGAAAGTAGGAAATATTAGATTTCTCGGGTGGGTTGAGTTCATGTAGCTAGCGTTCATTTTCAGTTGAAGAAATAGGAAACTTCTAATTGTTTTGGCGACACTTGATTGGTTCGAATCCCATGTTGATTTTTTACCATTATTCTCTAGAAGCATAGTTTCATTGGAGCTTGGAACGAAAAATTTTGCTTTAAATATGTGGTCTGCGAAAGTAAATGGAAAACAACACCCGAAAACACGAATTGAAACACGCTATAAAGGAAACTCTAGGAGCTACACCGACGTGAATTTTAGAACGAAAACATTCATCGACTAAGCGCTTGAACAGCTCTTGCCAAAGAATCTTTGAGTTTCAGCGTCCAGAATTAGGCTGGAGTAATAATTCGAATCACCAAGACCTTCGATAGATCACAGGTGTGATAAATATGCCCCCAAGAAGACACTAGAGTCACAATCTTGTCGAAAGCCGTGCATTTGATCGCAGAGGCATCATCAGATGTTCGAGTGGATACTTGATCTTGACGATTGGAAGCCGTCTTTATCGGGCAAAGGTGGAAGGAAGTTCTATCTCCAAAAAATTGTTTCTTTATCAGTCTTCGGAGAAGAAAACGAAGCAGATAACTGTTTTAACTGTGCTCACTTTTCTGTCTGTGACTTATCGCAGAGACTAGGATGTGATGTTACAAAGAAGACGGCCCAGTAAAAATCACAGACCCCACTGATGTTGTTAACTTTTAAGGAAAATAGTTGGTAGGGCAGTATTTAAGAAGGACATTGCGTAATTTGTGTCTTTCATTTGTCCCTACTGTTATCTAAATTCAAGCCAAAGCACGAAGAGCGTATTCGCTCAGCTTTTGCGGCCATTTTAACTATGAAAATGATACAGTATCATATGAGACACATCCGCGTACTGTTGTACTACCCATCCGAGACAATCTTGCTTTGTTTTTTTTTTTTTTTGTTTTCAGTTTGTAAAGATAACTAAAAAAAACGTATTTACTTAAGAGTTATTTGTATCAGAGTTTAGTCCCACAAATTGCTTACTTGATTTGTTTTGTTTTCCCAATAATATAACATTTTGTGTTGTTTGTTTGTTTTTTCTTTGTTTTGTTAAGTAATTCACTACAAATTGTATATGTGTGTATGTGAATAGAGTTAATAGATTTATATTTCCTACACAACCAATATATTATATGTTAGTTCATATACGTGTACGTTTCTTTAATATACTTTGAAATAATCTTATGATGTTGTTTTGTTTGTATTACTTTATACTGTTCTTTTTTTTGTTTCTTTGAAAGTAACCCTATTTTGGTTAAACATTTGTTTTGTTTTAACACACACGATATATTCCATTATACATAGTAGACATCGATAAAATGTTGATATTTGTTTTTCTTTTTCAATATCCATAGAATTATCTTTTGTTTTTTTTTTTTGTTTCCCTTATTCAATTTGTTTTCTTTTTCCAATATGACGTTTGTTTTTCTTACTTTTTTATATTTGAAATGTTTTGATGCAAGTTTTTAATTTAAACTCTTGAAGAATACGACTATGTTGGAGGCATAGGAGTTGCTTTTGGTGTTTTTGTTTTTTTTTCTTTCTTTTTGATTTCTGGTTTGTTTTGTTTTACTTTTCGTTTGTTTTTTTGTTACTTTAGTATGTTATCGATCTCAGTGAATCCATTGAAGAATGTATGTATGTATATTGCTCTTAAAAATATTTGTTTTGTTTTTTGTCTATTCATAAGTTAAATTTTAAATTTCTTTTAATTGAGTTGCGTTTATTAATGCCATGTTACATCTGAATTTGTTTTACTATTGAAAACAATTAATACTAAAATTTATTCAATACATTATTCATAAGTGTTCATAAGCATACAAAAATATATGTATATATTTATTATCATACAATTTAGCAATTGTATCTAAGCACTATAAAAAACAAAATTGTTTTTCACTTTAATTTTATTCTGTGGGATAATTTATTTGTTTCTTTTTTTAGTTTAATTTGTTAGTGATGAGTAATTCTAGTTAGTTTAAGTTGATTTTTTTTATTCATGAAACCTAGAGTCTAAATTTAATATAACTCCCTAAAAGATCACTAAAGTGGAAAGTAAATAATTAACAAAAAAGGAGGTTATCGAAGAACAGATTGAGCTGCATGTTAAGACAATACAAAATTCGGCTTTAACTCAGTAAGCCAATCACAAGTGAGGTGAAAATTCGCCAATATCTGTGTATTGGCGAATTTGATTTCGGTGGAGGAAAACTTAATGGAATACAGTGAACATTTTGCAGAAAATCATCAGCAATTTATTACAGGGAAGAACTGGATAGGTTTGATTTGACTTATTTTAAGAAACGCATTCGATGCAGTGAATGCAAGCTGATTTTGTACATTTATCTAAAAGAATGGCGTTAAAAATAATATCTGAGTAAACGGTGTCAATGGGTAAGTCTACTAATGGACTGGGAAAAACATGGGCAAAAACCAAGGCAGCCACTGGGTTGGTTTTATAATCACAGTATCAACTAATTTCTAATTGAAGACTTATTGCTTTCGCTACAATTCATTATCTATTTTTTTAACCTCCAGCATTTTTTGTACTGCAAAGGACGCAAGGATCATTGTATAGTGTGTTATGGATGAAAAATTTATCACTTCTCTGTTTTGCACCTTCCTAAAGACTCATGTCGCAGGAAATGTACAGAGTTATGAGGACACTGTGCTCCTTTTATCCTAGAGTTTACAAACACAACCGGACTTTCAAGACTATTTGTATCGCGATTTTCGATCAAAGCCACGTTAGATAGATACCTTAAAACAACATAAGTGACCAAAAAACCGTTGAGCGTGGTGGTGATATGTAAACGTCAAAGAAAAACACCCACGCGTGGGTGAAATAAAAAATTGCAAGACTTCCGATTTCGAGATAGATTTCTCAATCTCTGGGCAAAACGATATTAATCTGTAAAAATCAAATGGAAGACCCTTAAAAGATGCTATAAACGTGCGTGTAATCGACGCCGATGGTCTTACAAGACCCGTGTAAAGTAAAGGAAGTTTTTTGTGGAGCCCGAAGGCACAAAAAATTTCCAAGAAATTAGAGACTTACCCATTTGACAAAGAACTACTTCAAAATAAGGCGTTTGTTAGGAAAGGAAAATACCTTGTTTGAGTTTATTCAAACCGAACATAATAATAGTATACAAATGAATCAAAGTTAACATAAAATGTAAAAGAAAAAACAATAAACAAATCAAACGAAATAGCTGCAGTGTTTAAAATCGTATAACAGTAACAATTCAAACACAATTATATGTTTTAAAAAAAAACGAACAATAAAATTGTATCAGAAGTAAATTTGTTTGTTTTAACTGATAACATGATAATTTAAACCTCGACTACTGTTACATAGTAAGTATGAATGAATAAACAACACAAACAATATATATAAAGAAACCCGAATAATTGTTTTTGTTAAGATATAAAAAAATATCTATAAGTATTAATTTTTGTAAGTTTTCTTCTGTATATAGAGGACAAGGTTTATATATACATTACATACAATGTAAATGTATATAAAATTAAGACACTAATATATTTTTTTTGTTTTTTTTCGTTTCACACAGTTGTTGTTTTCATTTTTTTTTTTCTTTTTGTTTTTGCAAATTGATAAAGAAAAAATGTTCTAACACACATGTTAATTTAATAGTTATTTTTTGATTCGACAATAAATGTTTTGAATATATATTTCATAATAATATTTTGATGATCACAATTAATTAGGTTTTTTTTGTATATTCTTGAATTCGTTTACTTAACTTTTGTTTTGTTTCTCTTAAGTTACACATTTGATGATAAGAAAACAAATATTTGTCATCCCCACGAACTTAACAAAACTAAGTTTGATGAGATTATTCAACATTTTCTCGGTGTAAGACAAGAAAAACAATTCGAAAAGCTTAACTGAGATGTATATATGTGTGTGTGTGTGTGCGATGGATTTTGTAAACGTCTGAAAGATAATCAAGAGACACACTTGGAGACGTGACAAAATCGATCAGTGATTTGGGTGGTTTTGTCTGTTTATTTATTTTTTCATGAGAATGACAATTGAACACTTAAATCCTTCATTTCAATCACACATTGCTTGATCACCATTGATCACCACCCACTATCACTGCCATTTCTCTTCCACTCCCCTCTGTACTTTCGTTTTAATTTCGTATGTGTTGATGTACGTTTTGATGTAAAGAAAAGGCAACTGCTTACTATTTTACATATATATATAAACTATTATTTAACTATTATTATTAACATTGATGAAATATTAACTAACAGAAACATTTTAATAATAAATTTGGTATAATGAAATACAAATCTCTTGTTAATTTTATACTGGATGGTGGTGTGTGGTAAAAATCTACAGAGTTAAATATTTTTCTATTTTTCTTATCATTTTATAGTTTTCTTTTTTCATTATACATACATATATTTTTTTCGTTTTTTTTACATATTTATTTACTTCGAGGTATGGTATTCTTTTCTGTTGCATTAAAAAAAAATACAAGAAATGAACTCATCTCTGAGATATCTACTTTAAATACTCGTCTTTTGCATCTCAATTGTGCCGGTTTTACGAGTGCGTCCTTCGTCATTTGCAGCTGCAACAAAAAACTGGTGGTGGGATTCGCATATGATTTGTTTCTTTGCTTTGAAACATAAGAAATGAGTTTGTTTAAAGCTGTATGTGTAAACTGACTAGAAAGTAGCTAAATTTTATTATTATAGAATTTTCTTAGCAGACGCGCACACATTCTTTAACATTTAAATTTCAAGTTTGTGTGGTTTCTAATTTTTACTCAGCAATTGTTTTGTTAGTTTCTTGTTTTAAATAATAAAAAGTAGCAGACGCTTAAATAATGGGCACCAGTTAAATTACTTTACTGCATGGTATCGAGGACAATTGATGGAATGAAATTGCGGAGAGCAATCTTATTAGATTGGAGGAGACATTCTGGAGACGTGTGGTAATTGATTCAATTCACTGGATTATTTTTGGTAATTAATTTGGTGGACATGATTACACTGTCGAACAGCAACTGTCAAGAATTGTGCTTCGGTTTTGCAAATCTTCCATTTTCTTTGTTTTCGTAGATACGTTGGAGGTGAACGATATGTTCATCGAAGCTAGCAAATTTTGTGATGAAATTTTTAGCATAACCGACAATCACCTCTAATTTCATAGAAAATACCTAAATAAAGTACATTCGAAAATGAGTGCGAGATTAAATCAAAAATAAAATCGAGTGACGATATATTTCAAACTTCAACTGGCAAAAATCTTAAATTTCATCACACTCGACCTTAGAATGTAAAATGTGTATCTCAAACAACATAAAACATTGCGCAGCTCCAGGCTGTCGCAATTTTGCTTTGTTTCATGATGCATGTGAACGATAAACCAACTCCGTCTCAAAGTTCCAATTCTCGACAAAATTCCACTCGCAAACCAACTACAGAGAGATGTTCGATTTTGAATTAATTCTCGAAAAAATAATATTACTTTAAGTAATTAGATGCTAAGGTACTAGTTTTGTGTTTCTTCTTCACGCAAGGAAATAAGAACTGATAAATTCCTCTCCCCAGTTTTCTTTCTATTTAAAAAAAAAATCAGTCTGCCTACAACTAGTTTGCGTATTTTAAAAAATAAACCAAGAAAAACCGAACAAAAGAAAAATTAAAATTTTGCATAGCATTAATTTTTTTCCAAAACAGATCACATTCCGTTTTCATTCTTTCTGCTTGTTTCTCACTTGAAGGACAAAAGCACAAAATTTGTTTTTTTTTTTTCTGAGGTTTTTTTTCTTTCGCTTAATTACATTTAATTTCACAGAATTTAAATAATTTTTTTGTATTTTGCAAGTGATTTAACAAATGTTTAAGTTAGAAGCAAAAATATTATACTATACAACATATATTTGATTTTTTTTCTGTTTTGAGTTTCTCTTTTATGTTTGCTTTTCTTTGATAGAGCTTTTTCTATGCTGGATTTAAGTAAAGAACAATTGAATACATAGATCGTGTGTTCCTCCTCTGTTTCTCTGTTTTCGTATGTAGGTTTGTGTTCTGTGGAGTTGAGTGTTTTTGATGTGTTTTGTTTTACGCTGTGTAACGTGGGACAGATTAACATTTATACAATGAATATTCTTTCTCTTTTCAGTATTTTTGTGTATATTTTGATGGAGAAAAATTCGTCTATTCGTCAGACCAGTCAGAGTCATCACTATCAGTTGGATTTGAGTGCATATCAAGCCAATGATAGTCACGTTGATCAACGAATTCCCATAGATAGATCTAGAAGAAGAGGAGGAAATTCGTGTGATGAAATCAGTACAAATGTTGTTTAGTGTTTTAGTGAGAATGGGGCCTTTTTTCGGGATACATGATGATTTCGACACAGGCATATCTCATCACCGTTGTCCACAAAGCCCATTGCATCAATCTATGCAGAGATCTACAACAGCAAGAATAACCCTAGGTAAACTGAAATGAACTTCAGAAACTGACTCAGCTCTGTTTGCTTGCGGAGGAGACGGTGTCGAATGTCACCGGAAAAGATCATTTGTCACGAACTATATCTCAGCTGACGTCGAGTCATCGAAAACATTTAAAAAAAGAGGCACAAATGACGTCCAGTCTTAGACTTGAGATCGAGAATAAACTGAGATTGCATGGAAAACACAATAAAGAAGAAAAAAAAGTGGTTCTCTCTCCATTCTCTTCACTTCGCCAGTATATGTATGCGCAACATAAATTTTAAATTAAAAACTCATCCCAAATACATGGGGATAAGGAGCGAAAATAAAATAAATGAAAAAACATGTTTTGAGAAACCAAATGAAGCAATGGCACTTATTGCTAAACTTAAGGACTACTTAAGACTTAGGACTTAAGTACTAGACTAGCCTAAGGGCTTAGAAATCTAAGTGGACTTAAAAGAAATCTCTATGCATACGATGTGTTTATATGTACGATGAACTAATCTTAAGTGAGTCCATTAGTTAATATATTGTTCCTTTTTGTGGTTCTATTGAGTGTTTTCCATATACTCGCATATGAAGTTGGAAAGAAGTAGTGGATTGGAGGTTATATCACATTTGTTTTTTGTTTTCTTTTGAATTTGTTTTTTTTTTTTTGAACAGCATCAGTGTCCGACACATTGAAAGTGTTGGTTCCGATCGTTGAAAGAATGTGTATACATTTGAGAATATCAGCCCTGTTGCAAGAGTGAGATCAAATGGAAAATTTGGAAAAGGGTATTACTATTACTAATAGAAAACAAACATGAGCTCTGCACTTAGGTGGTAAATTCAATTCAAGTTAAGTTGTTTAGAGATGAGATACACAAGCAAATTGAGGTTATACTTACATCGAGCAAATCAATAAACTCGTCAGCCGCTCTATGTAGCTTTCTGGCACGTTGTGGGCATCCAACATCAACTAGATCACCGTTGGGTAAAGCGTGTTTGTAAAAGCATTTGTTGCCGAAAGGACACTTGCCATCGCCCTGCAAACAAAGTGAATGTCATGAGTTTCAGTTTTAATTTTATATCCTGTAGTCAAGTTACCTTTTTGAAGTACTTGCAGTCTTTAACACCAAGTGCTGCTCTGTAGTCCACCAAAAGTTTGTCCTTTTCTTCTTTTGTTTCCACCCAAAAGGCACTTGGACAAACAAAGTCTGAAGCAACGCGGCACTCTGGGCACGCCCTATAAACAAAAGAAACAATAACATATTTATTCACACAGTCAAAGAGAGATGGTTTGTCGCACTGTTCATACCTAGTGATTTTGTGTTCAAACTGCTTTGCCTGACGCCACTTCCGTATGCACTCTAAACAGAATATATGACTGCAATTCGGCAGGATGCCGAATCGCTTCTCTCTTCCAGACTTCTCCATGATTGTGTCGAAGCATATTCCACATGTCTTGTCCTTTGACCGGGCAATCGCAAATGAAAGTTCCATATCACGTTCGTGCTGCTGCAGGCAGTCCTGGATGTGTTTTCGCCTTTGTTGCATGTCCGTCGGATGCAGACAGTAGGTGTCGCACATCTCGCAGAGTTCAATGTGCTGGTATGTGCACGACAGACCATATGGGCAGCCATACTCGTATGGGCATATTCCACCGGGGACAGGAATTGGCATACCCTGTTGATTGTGGACACCTCCACCACCAGCCACCTCGGCCCATGTACGATTCACATTTTCACTCTCGCCGTCCACGACTTCCGGGGCAAGATGGTCCCCAGCTCGACGATTCCTTGGAATGAAAATAGGAGCGTTCACCCATGATTTGCTGGTGCTCGGTTTGGCGGGTTCTGCTGATAGTGATGCTGATGTTGGCGCTAGTGTTGCTGTATCAGCTGTTGCTGATCCGTTCGAATCTGTGCTTCTCTCCTGGAGAGACAGATCATGCGAAAACCGGCACAAGTCGCCGAAGCGGCAAATCCCACGAGCGTAATATCGACAGATCGACGGATTATTTGCTGCTGTTGCAATCGCTGTTGCACTCATTTTGAACTTTTTCTTTTTGTTTGTATGTTAAATTTGCTTCAATTTGTTTTCTACAGGCAAATTATTTAATTGTAAATATCAGAGGCTTCTCAGGCAGAGGAACTGCGAATCAACTTCGCTCCTAAGTGTACAAATTCGTGCGGTGAAGTTTAATCACCAGTTCAAAGTAGCAATTCTGAAAATAAATAAAAACAGACAATCATAAGTATGAGCTGTTAGTAAATATTCTGAAGTCATGCAGCAAATGTCTGAGCAATGTCTAAAAGTTTTCGTTAAGCAGAAAAATATCGGCCACACTGAACCATCGCTCCCTAAACCTGCCTGATCAAACATGCAGATCGCTCTGGAAGTTTTTACAGTTCACGGCCGGAGAATGATGTAAGTCAAAACCTTTGAAATTCAAGGCCAATCAAATACTTCACATAAAACACGATTTTTTCTTTTTTTCTTTTCAAAGTACTGGCTCGCCAACAAAGGCAGATGTAATACCTTACCAATGAAGCATGCTCTCGCATGCACTGAACTGCAGACAGTTAGGGTGATGGATGACTATACACCAAAACTTTGCTACTGAGGGGTGAATAAAGGGACGGCGAGCGAGTAACGAAAAAAAAAAACACTCGAATGTCAATCACTGCTCATGGATTTCACTGAAACACGCAGTATTACGAAATCTAATGTAAATAGACTGCATGTAAAAATAATTTGTCGTTTTCCGAATTTCCCTTGTCTTTTGTAGTCTCAAGACTCAAATGACATTTTTTTTCTTCGTTCTCCTCCCAAATTGAGTGCGAAGTTCGCAACAGCAGTTCGTCTAGCACCACACTACTACCACCACCACCACCATTTTGCAACACAAACAATTTTTGATAATGCACTTTTCTGTAGACTCAAATTTTCAGGATTACTCTATTGAAAACGGCTTCCATCACACTTTAACAGCTAAATAGGATACTAAAGATTGCTGATTTTCAATTGCACTTACCTTAGTTAAGGAATTTTCGTGACCATAGAGAATGATTTCTTTTTTAATTGCTCATCCACTCAATTCTTACACCCTTACAAGTTCACTTCTCTTCTGCGTCTGCCTTCTGCTTCTTGCTTCAGCTTCTCTTTTGCTTTTCAGTTTTCTTCGTTCGTGTGTTGTGTCGTTCAATTCTTTTCCCTTTTGACCGTTTCAAAATTTTCTTGATGGACTTTTATACGTGTGTGCGTGTGCGACTCAAACAGTGAAGTTAATTGCAATTAATTATTGGAAAAAGTGATGCCAAATCTAATGGAATTTTTTGAATTTCATAATAATGTGTGTTTAAATGTTTCTTCTGTGTGAATTTAAGTGGACCGTAGAGAATGTGAAGGTTTGATTAAAATTAGATATTAAAAACGGTTAACGGTGGGTTAAAACAGAAAGATATGTTCAATATTTACGTCTGCACGAATTGTTTTAAATGTAGTTTGTTCGCACTTTTTTGCTTATCATACAATGAGGTGCATGTATGTCCCGGATTTCCCGCATACAAAATTATTTTGAATTAATAACTAATGCAATTATCTTCCGTAATTACTCATTCTTTTAACCTAATGACCTTACGGGATTTTTGGCCCCTCCTGCTGGTAAATGGATTAAGTGAAGGTGTTTTTGAGTGTTTGCAACGATTTTGGGATTATTACAAAATTTAAAATTCTCTCTTTTTTTTACTAGAACATTAAATAATGGAGCTTTATATTTAATTACAAACATCCATTTAAGAATCTAATCTGTGAAATCTCTTGATGGAGTAGATTCAAATCAGCACTTATGTGTGTGTGTGTGCATGTACGGCTGTTGTTGATACTTCTGATCTAATCATCCTCCTAAAAAGGTCCTGTATTCCGGCAACTACCTTCTAAGCCCGAATCTATAGCAATTTCGTTGTGGGGTTTATTTATAAAAAGAACGTCCCGATCTGAAGGTGATATCTACAATATATGGAGTGTATGCCTCGAAATCTCCAGGAAAGCCTTAAGCTCTATAGTTTGCCTTAACACATATCTTCATAAAATATTTTCCACCACCTGCGGTAGAAGAAAAGTCAATATAATCAAACTTTCCTTTATTTAAAATATGCACAGAATTGGCTATACGAGTGACATCACACTTTGAGTAGATTTTATATTAAAGAAGACAATGAAGTATTTCTTGCCAGTGGGGTTAAGGGTTAACAGTCGTTTCTGGTTTTCTGTTTGGGGAAATCTCCACGTTTCTTCGGTAGGATTATCAGATGACTTCATCATTTATGTGGGATAGTATGGAATATTACTTAAATAGGGCACCAACTGTGTTTCACTAGGCTTTCTAGCAAATTCTGCACTATCGCTGCAAGCTCAAGAGAGATTTCACAGCACTTCGTCTTCCTACGTTGGAAGAATTTTATCCAGAAATGACAGACAGATCCATACAACGATAAAATATCGCAGGACAAATAAAACAAAGTTTCTACGTGATAAATTGTTTATATAATGACATTCTCATTTTTATTATTCGTTAAGATAAAACATTTATTCTTTATACAGATTTCATATTTCATTTGTTTATTTTCCATTACTCTATCCAAAGTGTACAAATCAATAATTTTGTTCTTCTCGCGATGGAAATAAAATAAACTAAAGCGTGAAAAAAAACGAGGAGCTGGGAAGAGGAGAATAGTTTCTAGAAATTACAACAACTTTTAAGAAAAAAAAAAAAAGTTAAATTAAAAATGAATAAAAACGAAAAACTTTAACTTGTCTCATAAGAATTTGTGTTAAAACATCGTTTGAACATTATCCATGCACCCATTGAGAAACATACGTATGTTTGCTTTTGTTTGTCAATTCAATCGTTTTTCTTCTGTTTATTTATTTTGTATGCTAGGAGTACATAGAGTTAATTATTATTAAATATACATATGTCTTATCTAAATTCTATAACAATATTCATACTCTTCCACTATTTTGTTTGTTTTTACGCGCGCATGAATGTGTGGTTGATCCTTGTTACTAAAAATTTGATTTATATTTTGCTTCGCTTAATATTTCAGTTGTTTATTGTTTTCATATTCCTCTGCGATTTGTTTTTTTTTTTTTTTTTTGTTTTCTATGTATCTTTTTTGTTTTTTGTTTTTCAGTCTCTCTCACACCCTTATCTAAGTTTCTTGTTTTTTTTTGTTGTTGTTTTGTTTGTTTGTTAATTACATACTCGTAAATATTAAATTGCAATAATATAAAAATATACAGTTACTTTGTTTCATTACTACAAAACCACGCGATTATATGGTTTTGGTTTGCGATTGCCGTCAGCGGCAAGTATTCATTTCGTGAGAAAACAAATTTTGCATTTTTTTGTGTTTCTTTCCATTTGTTGTTTTATCTGTGGAGGAGTGAAAATGGAAGTGAAGACTTGTTGTTGTAATTAAATTGCATAATTCTCCACTTTTATTTTCAATCAAGTTCAAATGACGATTAAAATAATAAGAAAGAACAAACAAAAGAAAATTAACAACATTTGATAGGGGATAGCGTGTTTGTGTGTTTTGTTAATTAATTTAAAAAGTAACTAAATTATTAGTTTTATATTGGTTTAGTTCCCGTAGGAAGTATTTGTTTTTGTTGTTTTTTTTTCTCTTTCGATATTATTTTTTTACACCTATGATTTAAAATTACAATTGAAAAGTAGTGAAACTAACAAAAAAAAAACTTAATGTATGCTGTTTTTTCCATTTTTTTCTTGATAAAAAAATTAAATCATTTATAGAAGGTTGTATTAAAATTTAATTTACACAACTGCTGCTAAGCGTTACTATCAATTGTAGTAGCTGAGGGTCTTACAGCACCAGCACCACCACCGCCGCCAGCTGTCGCAGCGGGTACTTGGTCTTGTTGCTCGCGCATCTGTCGCCGCCGTTTCTTGCTCCACAGCTCGTGGCAGTCTTGCCATGTAGGTAACTCCGGCGTCGCCATTCTGCAAAGAAAAAAAAAACATCGAGTTCAGCACAGGTTGCATGTTTTTTTTTATAATTCGCACGCTATTAATTATGTTAAGTCAAAATACGAGTACGAGTGCGAAAAATACGTGTAATCAACTTACTTCTCTGGATGAACATTCTTCAACCAAGGAGACTTGAGTGCATCTTCGGCGGTTATTCGTTTGTCTGGATCCAGTTCCAGCATTTTATCGAGCAAATCTAAAGCAGGTGTTGGCATAAATTCAAAGTCCTCGCGCAGGCGTCGACGGTGCTGCTTCTTCTGTTTGAGCGTATGGAAGAGTGGCAATTTGATGACATTTGGCCACACGGCGGGCACTGGAGATCCACACAATCGGGAAATTGTATCCAAAAGTTGCATTTCAGCGCCGGCTTGAAAAAGCGGTCGCTTCAAAAACAGCTCCCCCAGAATACAGCCACAGCTCCACACATCTATTGAAGGGCCGTATCGCTCCTCGCCGAGCAGCAACTCTGGCGATCGATACCACAGGGTGATGACTTTATTGGTGTATGGGCGTTCTCGATCTTCAGCGTTGTAGAGACGTGCCAAACCGAAGTCAGCCAGTTTAACCTCTCCCCTGCAATAGAATTAGTTAATTCATTAGCATACCCTTTGATACCACTCCTCCATCACTTACTTATTGTTCATTAAAATATTTGAGCATTTGATATCTCGATGCAGAAAATTCCTCTTGTGACAGTAGTTTAACCCATTTAGCAATTGCTTCATAATACTTGCGTTGTGCTCCTCACTGAACACAACCATTCCTGACTCGAGGAGTCCCATCAGATCGTGGTCCATGTACTCAAATACTAGGTAAAATGAACCCTTGTCCTTGCGGAACTCTAGCGCATCTTGCTTATCAGTTACGATTTCGTGAAGATTAACTATGTTCGGGTGGTTCAACTGTCGGAGGATTTTGATTTCCCGCACTGCCGTGATAGGGAAACCTTCCTTCTCATGCTCCAATCGCACTTTTTTCAATGCGACCAACTCCGAGGTATTGCTGTCACGGGCTTTATAAACCTGAAACGACACCAAATAGATTGCGAATCTTTCCGTATAGTTGGGAGGGAGGTCGAGTGCTTACCTGTCCATAGGTGCCCTCACCTATTTGCGCAATCATCTCAAACACATCTACGCACCGCTCACCCCAGTCCCGGACATTGCTCCTTGAGTCGCGGCGATTTAGAATAACCGGGCGTTTCCGCTTGGTGTTAGCCACAACGGAACTAGTTGAGTTCTTGCCAGAGTCGCCAGGTGCGGTCGTTATATCTTCAGGACTCCCGATGATCTCGTCGTCTCCACTGAGATCCTCGCTTCCTGGCACCATTGGTGGCATCGGCAAATTGAGAAGACTCTTGTTCGCACCGGGGGCCGAAGTTTTTGAAGCTCGCTTCTCCGGGGTGGGTGACTTGGTCGTCACATCTTCTGCACGCGGGGGGCTTGGTGTCGGGGCATTTACCAAATCGGCCACTCTCACCCCCGGGGGCATTGGCAATGCGGTAAGGCTTTTCGGTTTACTATTAACTTTGGTTTTGCTAGACACAACATCGTTGCTGTTGTTGGAGCAGTTCTTGTTGTTGGCATCGTTACTGCTTGAATGACTACTCAGGCTGTTGTTGTTGTTCACTGGCGCCTCGTCGCCAATGTTCGGTTGCTTGGGAAAAGCCACTGACGGTGCAGCACCGTCAATGGCGTCCTGATTCACTGTATCACCCGTTGGCATAGGAATGTTGATTATATCTAAACTATTATTGCCTAATTTAACACCGTTCGCCACATGTTGCTGTTGCGAAGACGCAGAATTGTTCGTGACACTGGTGGGTGGCGCTGGCTTCGCTGCCGTCATAGAGTCGTTGGAAAGGCTGTTGTCGTTGATGGTTATCAACGCACCGTTGCTATTGCTCTCCTCGTGCTTTTCCATAATTTCCTGCAAAGAGACACAGACGTGGTTAGGAGTCTGGGCGAACGGACTTAATTTCCTCGTCTCTTACCTGAAGAGCCTTTTGCCGCTTGTGCTTATCCTTCACCAGCTCGGCAAATAGACTTGTCTCGCTGATTTTCTTGCTGTAGTCCAGGCGCTTTTGTTTCTTCTCGTCTGTCGGCGACAAGGAGTAGGACCGCGAGCGAGAGTATCGCTTGTGACGTGGTGATGGTGATTCGTAGTGACGTGAACTACGCGGCGATCTGCTTCGCGAATAGCGGTCTCGTTTCGAGGAGCGCGACCTCACAGGTGACGGACTGGAAACGATGTGTTTATACTTATGAGAACGACTTGATGGCGACCGTCGGTTATAAGAGTGCTGCGGGCTGCCGGGGCTATAGTATTTGAAAACTCAGTGGACTTTCTGACGACACAGGGTGTGAGGGATACTTACCTAGCAAAGCGCTTGTTTGAATACTTGTCCTTGCTGTACCGGTCATAGTCACGTACGTCTTTGCGGGATACATGGTGCCTGTTGTCGTACGTTCGTCCGTCATTGCCTTTTCGACGCTTATGCGGGGGAGTTGCAGGTTGATGGTGATACCGATCTGAAAACACACGAATTTCGATATCATCTCCACAGGGATGAAACTCAAGGGAATTTACCTGGTGACATCTTTCTGGAATCGATGGGCCCTGAAGACTGTCGGTGATGATGGTGGTGGTGTCCACCAACACTCCCACTGTTCCTATGATGATGGTGATGGTAGTGATCGGTGCTGGAGTCCTTGGGACTTAGAGCTCCGTACATGCTGGTGCTCTTCGATTTGCTGTTGTAGAGTGGTGGGGTGTGGGGTGATGCCGCGTACCGCGTCTTACAACCTGAAGAACCGCTTCCACTGGGTAGAGTCCGCATTGGCGGCGTACGATGTCTTGAGCTGGGTGATGACCGCCTATGCGATGTTGTCACATGCGAGCTGGAAACAGCCCCGCATGAGGCATTCGACGCGGTTAAATGTTGACTACTGCCACTTGCCCCGGGCAAATTGGAGGCGGACTCGGAATAATAACTATTGTTGCTGCTTGGACGTAATGGAGGCGTTTCTATGGACAGCGGACTGATCTCCTTGAGGGGGGTGTAAGTTGTGGTGCTGTTATGTGTGCCGCCGCGTTTCCAACGATCAGCCGGAGACCCTGATTTGGCAGATATTGATTTCTTGCTGATAGGAGGCGGGGTATATCGGGAATCGTCCATGAGTTCATCGATATCTGAGAGAGTCCCGATACTGGATATTGATTTTTGACGCTTCTTCTTGCGTTTTTTAGACTTCTTAGTTTTCTTATGTTTTTTATCTTTTTTGCTTTTCTTGCGTTTACGTTTGTGGTCCGTATCCGAATCATCGTCTCCGTCGCCCAGCAGCGAACCGTCCGACGACAAATATTCATCCATGTCGTCTTCTTCCACTGTCCGTGCACTCTCATTGAGTCGCTTTTGATCACTACTCGATGCTGACTTCTGCAACGATGAGGAATTCGATGACGAATTGATGGGCGATCCGATTATGATGCGCCTCAACTGACTGGGTGACATTTTCTTGACCTTCTCTTCGATCTCCAGACTCTCCTTTCGCTTTAGATTGTACCCGTCATCGCTGCTCGCCGAATCCGTTGTTGTTTTGATTTTCAGCTCGCTCTTGCTAGACGTAGTAATTTTCTCACCAGCCTCCTCGTTGATCTCTCCAGCTTCGGCGTCGGAAAAGTCTTCCGAACTAACGTCGGAATATTCGACAACTTGATTCATTCTCGATGAGGATTTTTCTAATTTGCTCGATGATGTCCTGCGACGATGGCGTGATAATGAAACATCTGACAACGACGATGAACGTCGGCGTCTTTTCGACTTTTTCGAACTTTTTTTTGTGTGATTTCTATTACTAATGCTCAAACTTCCCGACTTGTAACGAGACGATTGACGGTCTTTGTCCATTTTAGCTACCCAAGAAAACTAAATGCACCCAACCCGGTTACTACGACACGGCGTGGAGTAGTAGAACTTGTTCTTTTTTTTCGCGTTCAGTCAACTTCAACACTGATATGGTTTTGTTTGCTTGATTTTGTGTGAGGGAAGGAGGGGAAGGGAGTTTGTTCTTTTATTTTGAGATTGTCTTTTTTTGAGTACAATGAATTTGTAACGACATTGTAATTTTGTTTACGTAGTGTGTGGGCGATGATCACGAGTTTTGTAATGATGCAGCATTCCTGAAACGAAATAGGAGATGTGGATTTGTTAGCGCGGCTCTGATGTTGTTTGTGCAATTTAAACAGTTTTAGTAGCGATTTAGAGACCCAAAGATGTGCAGATGCCTACCAACAATCCGTTGTCTTAATTCTTAGATATGACAAGATACAAGAAAGTGTCAGACCTAATTTCGACATTGTGCACTGCAACACAAAGCAATTGGAAA
Organism: Eristalinus sepulchralis; assembly: GCA_944738645.1. Taxonomy (NCBI): domain Eukaryota; kingdom Metazoa; phylum Arthropoda; class Insecta; order Diptera; family Syrphidae; genus Eristalinus; species Eristalinus sepulchralis. The sequence continues at coordinate 1,659,013 of OX122885.1, read as the reverse complement.
TGGTAGATGGAGGACTTATTGATTAAGCTCCAGGCCCACCCGGACGCTAACGCCACACAAGGAAGAAAAAAAAAAGGAGGACAACTTGATTTCCTTACAGTGATCTTATGCAATCACAACTCTTTTTATCGCCAAGAGCTAGAATTGTGTCTGATGTTGACCAAGATATATCGCCTTGAGGATTAATCAAATCCTGAAATATCAATGTAAGGCTGAAGTCACACAGAATTAATTTCGGAATTGACAATTATATATGGAATGAATTTTTAGCGCTCTTGCATAATAAAAATGTCCAAAAGTTGTACATTTAAGCAAAGCACCGATGCAGGAGATAGCAATTTGAAATCACGAAGAACATATTAGGTCATCCAAAATGTAAGATCCGCCCATGGTTGATAAAAGCTTCAGGTAACGAAACACTACATATATATATTATTTTCTTGGAAAAACAATTTGTTTCCTATGAAGCTGATTCCTAATCGGCGAGTGGAGGAGGAATTTCGTCCACGGCTAAACTTTGACCGACCTCAATACCAAAATAGGTTGGACTGGGAAGAGGGATCAAAAAGTAGGAAATTAAATCTGATATTTTGTGGAAATGCACATGAAACAACAAATTGCAATTTTCTTTTGTATCACAAAACGGACATAGAAACATCTCATAATTCGAAAAATGAAGCAAATTAAAGTAAAAACAAAAAATCATACATCACTCCGGATGAAAAAGGTGAATCTTCGCCGTCTTATAAACTCCAACGAAAGTTCCGTAAAGTACTATACAAATTAAACAATCGAAAGAGTCACTTTCACGAAAAACTGAGGTAACTTAAACTTGAACACATAATCTCTCATTTATTTCACAACGAAGTAATCGTATAAACATCTCAAAAGTATGAAAAATATTCACCAATTATTTGCAGATTTATTCAATGAAACCAAGAAGCAACTTGCTTCAAAACTGTCACTTTGGAGGTTAGGTTGTTCGCGACAGCTGTCAAATAAAATAAAAATGACAATCAAGAAGAACGAGAGAGACAGACGCTTTCACAAACGTGTGTTCTCTTTCTGACTTAACCCGAAAATAAATTAAAATACCCAAAAATGATATAAAATCATGTTCTTCAAACATTTTCCTCACGAATATTTTCGCACAAAAAAACAGCACAGATTCACTGCTTGTCTCCAAAACAACCGTGCTACTCACCTATGGTTTTATTTATTGTCCGCCGCCAATAATGAAAGCTGCAGTCATCAACCTGTCATGGGTGCCTCGGTCGTGTGTCCGTGGCCAAATCACTTGTAGGAGATCACCACAGAAAACAAAACACGATATAAATCCCCTTCTGTCTTCACAGAACGCACTTATTCTACGAATTCACTGGTATTTTCGTTTGCAATTTTCACAAATAAACACAACTCGCGATTTACTATGTTTTCACTAAACACCTTGCAGGATTGCCTTTTTTATCCGGATAATATATCACTCGCGGGAACACGTTTCTCGGCACAATTTTCACCAAATTTCGTCAAAACATTTTACCTGATGTCCCATTGAATAAATTCACTTTCCGTTTATCTTGACAATTTTATCAGAATCCGTGTAATTACATTGTTCCTTTTTTTCTTGGGATCAACCCAAACGAAAAAAATTGGATATATTTTCAACACATTTTGCGATGGCGAACCTCTCTCTTCGTATGTGTGAGTGGGATAGTAGTAGGCATTTACGTGCGAAAAAAAATCAGATTGAATTGGGAATCGAAAGTACGACTGGAAAATTCATTAAAATTGCATTTCCATGAAGGGTTCCTTTTCGGAATTTTGTGATTCGAAATCACGAAAGCTGCATATATTTCATACAAAAAAGTGATTCGCTTTTCTACGTATTTATTTTTTGGGATGAAATGAAAATTTCTTTTTTTTGGTTCGTCGTTTAAGCGAGATCTATATGCGTGATTACGACAGAAAAGATGGAAGAAGAATGTCGTGCGTGTATGTGAGAAAACTGTTGCGAAGTAAATTTGGCTGCGAGATTGTAGTAGATGAAGCAGAGTAAGATACACGGGTTGATTCATTTTCTGCTGGTTATTGTTCTGCTGGCAGAAGAGGGATGGATGATGCGATGTCGGTAGTTGTAAATTGCAAACTAATGACCCGAAAATGAAATTGTACAGGAGAGTATGGAATATATGTGTTGCTATCTTAAAAAACTCTTGTATTTGTAATTATGAAAAGGAACCAAAAAGAAATTTTAGTTGTGTGTAATTATTCAATGAACCTAGAAGTGGGAGATCATATAATATATCCCATCTTGCTGGGTGACAAATCTGACAATCTAAGACTTAACCTATTATCACTGAATTCGCAAAAATACCGCCGATCTGACATTTTAAACAAGTTTTCTCTTTTTCTCTCTTCCTCTGACCTTTTGATAAAATCACATAAATGCCCAGGAATTATTATCTTAATTAGGATACCAAATTAAAGAACTTTTGATTAGTTACGAAACGCCAAGACATCTTCACCCTGTTTCTCCCCCAAAAATGTACTAAAATGATATGTTATCCCAAACTACACTACCTTATCGGCAGGCCACGCACATTGACGGTTTGGACAGTGTTCTCTATTTGAAAAATGTTTGTTTTTATTTACGTTTTTAGATAATTATTAAAATTTAACAAAAATCTTGGCTTGAATTGGTTTATTTCATAGTGATATTATAATGTCAATGCATGCAAACAGTTTGGGTGAAAAAATTGAAGTAATTTCTGTGTTATCCCAGTGAGAAAACATGAAATAATGTCTTGTTTGATTATAGGAATATGAAGTTTTGAATTTGCTGGGAAAAGGAGGATTCGCGAGCGTATATAAGGCAAGATGTTTAAAAACAAACACTATGGTTGCGATCAAAATGGTAAGACACACAAAAGTGCCTTCAATTTTCTGCTATGATTACGAAATTTGTTGCAGATCGACAAGAAACTGATACAAAATGCAGGAATGTCGAACCGAGTACGTCAGGAGGTTGAAATTCATTCTCGACTCAAGCATCCATCGATTCTGGAGTTGTATACCTTCTTTCAAGATCTTAACTATGTATATCTCGTTCTGGAGCTGGCTCACAATGGAGAACTCCATCGGTACCTCAAACAAAGCATGCATCCAATGAATGAAGTGGAAGCTGCTGGTATAATGAGGCAAGTTGTGTCTGGTTTGTTGTATCTACACTCGCACCAGATCCTCCATCGAGACATATCCCTTTCGAATCTGCTCTTGACAAAGGACATGCAAGTTAAAATTGCCGATTTCGGATTGGCTACAAAACTGAACAGTCCGCACGAAAAACATATGACTATGTGTGGTAAGACAGTCTATTCCATATCGTTATATCATTTGCCTGTATCCTTCATTTTCTGTAGGAACCCCGAACTATATATCCCCAGAGGTAGTGTCGCGGCTTTCACACGGCCTACCAGCGGATGTGTGGGGATTGGGATGTATGTTCTATACACTTCTGGTTGGTCGACCACCATTTGACACAGACGCAGTGCAATCAACTCTAACAAAAGTCGTCATGTCCGACTTTTATTTGCCAGATCACTTGTCGTTCGAAGCCAAGGACCTGATTGACAAGTTTCTAAAGAAAAATCCAGTGGAGCGGATATCTTTGGAGGATGTCCTAAGGCATCCCTTTATGATGAAGCATTCAGTTGGGGAGAACAAGTCTTACAACAGCACGATATCATCTGTGGACAGCGGGATCATCACATTTGCAAGCAGTAAAGTTGAACGCATGTGAACGTTTCTTATAGACTTAAAGTGAATATTATACTTGCAGCTTCATCAAGTAATTCGCGCAATGGAAGTCGACCTAGGTCAGCGGATAAGTTTGCACCGAAGTCGCTTGAGAGGATCCACGAGCACCATGCGTACCACCCCTCCTCGCTGTCTATGCACAATCAGAATCACCATCAGCAAACTCAGTTCGATAGCATGGATATGGACTGCCGGTGGCCACAGCAAGAATCCACTCATTTCGCACCCAGTGCAAATGGATTTTTTCAGAAGACGGAGGACTACAGAGGCGACTATTTACACAATGAGAATCACCCATCAGATCCGCGATATGACCAAATGGACTGTTTGCCCGTAAGACCGACTTGTCCGCCATCCCATCCGCCTCAAATGATTCCGGGAATACCGTCGGCGGCTGAGACGAAGGAAAAGATTAGCGTCCCGCCCTTAAACACCCTGAGACTGCTCCCGACTCGACACAAAACCAAAAATGCAGTCATGAGTATTCTCAAATCTGGAGAAGTTGTCATCGAGTTCATCAAGTACAAAAGCCGGGTGCAGGAGGACCGTATCACTGACGTCTGCTGGATATCAAAGGATGGATTGAAGGTGGTCCTGCATCAACCGGATCCTGGAAGGTAATAGAGCACTTCGTTGCCAAATGTATTTGTTTTCACGGTCTCTTTGCTAGGGGCGCTCCCATTCGAGAGGATCCGTTCGAGGTGCCAACAACTTGTGCTGATGGGGTCTTCACGTATGAAAACCTTCCATCCAAGCACTGGAAGAAATACATTTACGCCGCCCGCTTTGTTAATCTCGTCAAGGGAAAAACTCCAAAAATCACCTACTACAGTCTACAAGCCAAGTGTCAGCTGATGGAGAGCATGGTCGACTTTGAGGCCTGCTTTTACAATGGAACAAAAATAACCAAGTCATCAGAGTGCCTGAAAATCTTTGATCTGAATGGAAAAGCGGTAACTGAACCCGTTACTGCTCTACCGATCGCACTCAAAAGTCAACATGAACATTTCGAAGAATCCCTCAAGCACTGCCATGCAATCTCAAATGCACTAGAGTTGATTCAGGGCAATGCAACTTCGTGCTTCCCCGCAATCATTGGGAAGCGGCCCACCACCGAGGCGAAACCACAACTGTCAACTATGAGAGATAACTCCAACTTTGCCTATTCAACTCCAAAATCAAATCAGGCAAGTTCCATCAAGATCGACGACCAAACGGTTCTAAAGTGTTTGTTTTCAGGGCTCAGTTAACTTTTCAATAAGCACACTTTCGTCCGTTCGGGAATATTCCAATTCCGTGGCCGCAATTCAAGCGAATGTGCCCATCAAGAGAGTCAATGTTCCCGGCATTGGAATTGCCACAGAGGTTCGAAGAAATTTATTTGAAAAAGTTTCCATCTCACTCTTTGTCTCTCTCCCGCAGCTCTCCCATGGAATTGTTCAAATTCAGTACAACGATGGATCACATATGTCGGTTTTGCCGCAGGATCAAGGAGGGGGAGTGACCTTCACGCAGTCAAGTGGAACGTCCACGCACTACGCCCATCATGACGATCTTCCACTGTTGGTGAGAGAGAAACTAAGTGACTTACCCATCGTGATGAAGTACCTCGATGCGACAGGGAATACACGGCGTTTTCAACGTGACACCTGCCCATCAACGCCGCAAACATCGAAATTCCCACCACCACCAGCACCAGCCCAAGCCGTTCATCACATGAAGTACTTCCGATGAGCGGAAGTGGATCCGCATTATTTTTATCTTCACTGCCCTGCCTCGTCAACTTCGTTTATTTGTTATTATTTGCTCGCTCTATATTTGTAGATTATAATATATAGACATAATCATTTTAATTTGTTGATTCTTTCGATTGGCAATTGCATTGGACACAGAGCTTGTTAGACCACTTGGAGTGGCACAAGAGTTCTCAGAGTTTATTCCAATTAGAATGTATTTATTATTATTTCTTTCGCTTGAATTATTTTCGTACAAATCAAACAAACATACATATATTCTCTTTAAATATTAACGAAATATAGATATTTATATTAGCTAACGTGTAGTTTCATTATTTTGAAAGCCCAAGTTCTTTAAGTCAGACCGTGAGGCTCGGACTTGAAGGCACTCAACAACTCGTACCTTGCAGTTGGGATGTTTTCCTCCATTCCCCTTCTTTGGACGTAAAATTTTTCCAGCGCCCTGAGAAACTATGTATATCACCGTTTTCTATGACATACAAAATTCTCTTACAGTCTTTTACTAATGCAGCACTCCTCGCCATTCTCCCCCTAAGTTTAAATAGTTGTTGCTTTTCGTGTAGACACCGGATCTCTGCTTTCTTCCGTCTAGTAACTGGTATCAGAAATTATACTTCAACACTTCTATAATACATGTTGGAATCCCGTGCAAATTGGGAATAGGTCAGAAGTCCCTGAATCCAATTGCATGCTGCATTGCATTTGTTTTAGTGTGGTGCGAAATAATTGGTTAAATTATACCTCATGTGTCTTACCCAAAAAAATCTCTGCAACTCGAGGGATCTCTTGCAAGCTGGCTACAATTGGTTCAGGTATAAGCCCATACTTCAAAATGTTTGCCCTTAATTCGACACACTCGTTAGAACAGATATTCGTATTCCTTCTTATTCAGGCTTCCGGATACATCTGTACTGACGGTGAACAATGTAACGATAAATTTAATTTTTCCCACATCTTCAGAAAATGACCTCCCCCAAACTACAAACAATTTAAACAACAAATTGACATAAACATCTCAATCGTTTACAACCTCTTTATTGGCATTTAATCTTGTTTCTGTTTTTTGTACAGATAGATTATCATAGATTACCAGTTATTACTGTAAAAATTACAAATATTTGTTAAGGACGTTTTTATTCTTCAAGTCTTACTGTTTGTTCTTTTTGTGGAGTTGCGTGTGATCGCACTTCCTTTACGACTTGTCAAAGGACAGATTAGCTCTCTATTTTATAAATATACGTTTATTTCTAGTACAAAGATATAGATAAGGACTCTACTAGACTAATATTTCGTGTAAAACATTGCTTCTCTGTGATTGCATTGAATTTATCTTATTTGTTGACATCGGCAGTTTCCTCACGTAATGTAAATATGATTGAATGTATATAGATATAAACATTTTCATGCATTTTTCCTTTTCATTATCTAAGATCATGCTTTGTTTTATAAAAAGTGAATACACATTTTAGAGATTTACATTTTTCTGGAACTGTCTCCCTGTCGGACACAAGCAATACAAAGCAAAGAATGCAGAAAGTTTTACGTTCTCTTGTGCTGTTTGTGTCAGGTTCGGGAGCAGTTATTTATTTTAAATATTGCTTGAAGGCTATGTCTAAGTCTAAGTTTACATCTATGAAGAAGTTAAAGTTTTCATCATCAGGTGGTTTCTTCGTTATTAATTGTTTTTGTAGCTAAACTGATAATGGAACATAATAGAAAATTAATCAAAAAAACTTTAAAAAATCATTGAATTATGGTTTCGAACACGAATAGCACACTTATTGGATATGCAAGCTGAATGAGTATGAAATGAACCGCCTTCTGTGGCGCTGACAGAAGCGTATTTTAAGTTGCTCACGGTCGTGTTGGAAATCAACTATCTGATCGGTTAAAAGTAGCTTACAATAGAATTAGCATTTCCACTCCCAACATCTTATTTTTTTGTCCTTGTTACGTGAAAACTTGTGACGGCTCATCATTACTCTTCCCTTTGACTGTCGTGTATAAGCGGTTAAGACATTTTTCTGAACTTCTTATTGGAAAGTAATTTTTTGTAAATGGCTTAATCGAAATGGCACATCTTTTCTTGTTGGGGCGTTTCAAAAGTTGCATCTGCTTCTCCAGTGATAGAACAACTTCTTCGCGGTCTTCTCTTCATTTTTGATTACCGTTCTCCATTTGAGCCATCTCAATCGAGAACCTTCTGACTCCGGTTGAAAGACTCTTCAAGTTGGAGTTAAATTGTCTTTACACCGTCTCCACTTATGTGCTATTTGCCCCATTTCCATGCCCTTTGTCGGAGCTTCTGCTGTGTGTTGCTTGTTATTGATTGCAAAAAAACATCAACAACTTTTTGCCAGAACAATGGTAATCAAAACAAAAAAAGAAGTCCTTATTCTGCACCCGAATAGCTGGTTCTTTTCATAAAACATGCACACTCTCAAAACATAGAGCAAAAGAGAAACGAAAGAATTCCAAAAATATTTATAAAAGTACGTATTTATTTAAAAAAAAAAAAAAGATTTAAAATAATGTCCCTCTCAGGACCATGGACAAATATGTAAAGTAAACAATTACAAACAAAAAGTTAAAAAAAATATCATGTTTACAATAAAATTGTCCTAAAAGATAAAACGCGGAGTGCATAAATAAAAAATACGAAACGAATAATTAGCTACCTCGCTTGCAGTTTATATGTTACGAATCGTTTGCTTCTCTCTTTTCAAAAAGTATTGCATTTGTATACAAAAAAAGTCCTTAAAACTAAATTTACATCGTCTTACTTGTGATTTGCATTGTTTGCTGTTCCTACCCTTATCGGTAGTCAAATATAGTTCGTTGATAGGAATGAAAGAAATAAAAGTCGCCAATACACATAATCGTACCGGCTACGATACACTCTAGACAAGGTCTACAGATACAGATCAACAATACTTAAAAGTATATGTATATATTTAATAGATACATACTTTGCGATTGATTTGATATAAATTGCAAAATACAGAAGAATCATTTTGAGCAAATGCAGGTTCGTTCTAATAGGTTAACTAAACATACGAAAAAAACCGAAACATGAACTCATAAGAAAGCAACCCAAAATTTGGACGGAACGTATGGATCAAGTGTGATGGAATGAATGGATAAATGATGTGCTACTAACTAACTTAACAAAAGAATATACGATTAAAAGTAAACGTTTGCCTTGCACGTCGCCTTACGAGCATTGAATGCCTGTGATGTGTGGATGGTCCTACTCTAGTGATATGTGTCTCTCTTGGTGGCTTGGCAATAACTTAGACCTCAAATTAAACTACCAAAACTTAAGATAAACGAAACAAACTGAACTACCTTAACTCAAGAGTAAATATACAAAAAGAAAAAAAAAAGATAATTGAACGAGCTGGGGTGTGTGTGTGACAAATGGACGGGGAATTATTTCAGCTCAAAATGAATCTTCTGAAATATGTCCTAGAAGCGGTCTTTAGACGACTCGCTATACTGCAGCTGTTGGAGGTTGTGAATCTCCTGTATCTCCTTGAACTTCTCCAAGTCCCGGATGTGCGTGTAGTTTGCTGAGAGACAGATCAGGTAATGCACCAGACTGAGGATAATCAGCAGTGCACTGGCTGTGGCTAGGGCGAACATTATCTCAGCGATTTCCACAGTGTCCTTGCAGAACGCCTTGATCAGATGCTTTTGGCAGATTTTTAGCAAATTCTTGTCCACCTCTTCAGGAAACATGAAACCTAGAAAAACGAAACAGATAGTAATTTGTGTTGTCCATCATTTAATCACCATTCCCAATGGATACTTACGAAACTGTGTCAAGTCAATGCACTCGATTTCCTTTTCCGAAGCCTCGCACAGGCCCCAGAATGTTGTGTATACGAACAACATCACGGCGATGAAGCATAAAATCACGACCCAGGACAAATGCAACGCATACGTTATTCCCATTAACTGAAAAGGATACCAAATACAATTAAAACACACACTCCCCCCAGTCAGAAACTCCTTTCTCACCACTGCACAAGTCACCCGTCCCCCGACTCTGGTCCCCCAGGCACGATAGACTTTGTAGCGCGTCGCTCCAGTTGTCAGGAATCCAACAAACAAAATCACAAGTCCCAATGCAGCAACGCCTACACTCAAGACCGTCAGCCAAATCTGTGTTGTATCAATCCTGCAAATGGCAGAATCTCATCGATGATACGGAAATTTGTTCGTTTGCGCCAACAAGCAACTTACCATGTTACCCTCGTTCTGAAAACTATGTCGAACATAATCGTGGTGACTGTTGAGCCGCGGTACGAGGAACCAATGAATATGCCCACCCCCAGCCAGCACATCAGGGTGGCTATCAGGGTGGCATAGGGTATTCGCGACATGCATTTCGTACAGCACTTCCCTGTGAAGGAGGACAAAGGAAAATGGAGTAATTAAATTGAATGTCAATACAGAATAAGCACCCTTCCCCCCTAGTTCAACCCACTGGCAAGCTCACAGCATAGTGCCATCCCGTTGGGCGCCAATTATTATGGAGTGTGTGTGCGACGAGGTGATGCTGTTGCTGATGGAATGATGAGTGAAAAACGTTCTTGATTATTTGCGGAAGATATAATGAGCCACAAGCTGGCACTTGTAATGATTATTTACGCTCAAAGTGATGACATTTGCCAGTGATGTTCAAGTGAAACGCTCGTTCAACGGTAAACACAGTGCGACATGCAATGATGCGCTAGTCGCTGCACATGTGAATAAACTTGTGCATATTTCTGATGACGATAATGATACGATGTAAACGTGCATATGCAATTACGTGTTAAATAGGGTGACAAATGTAGACTAATCTCTTGACGAGAATGAGTCGCAAATGGTTTGGTTTTGGAGCGCGCATTCAATGTGGAACGAGGAAAGTTTAAGTCTTTAAAATTGCTGTTCGATGAAAAACGATCGCAAACTTGTGCTCACTCCCGTGCAACAAAGATTGATGATGAATCACGAAAAACTACTCAAAATACATCGTCTACGTGATCACACTACACAAGTGGACGCATGCGTACGTGAAATATATATTACACCCGAAGGAGGATTCAAGCATCAAAGCGTCAAAAAGTGGACACGTTAAGCGACTTAACCCTTTAAGACTGCAAAATGTCAAAACGTCGAAACATCAAATCGAACATCGTCGAAATGATGAAAGGTTCAAAACAACACAACTTCAAAACATTTATTTGAAAAAATGTGAAAATCGCATTAAAATTTTGGGCTCCCAGCCGTATACCCGTCAAAATGGCAAGACTTTGAAGTGACAAACAGTCAGATGATGCTCATCATGATTTCACGCTTTACAAACCAGAAAACGTTAAAACGATAAAATGTCAAAATGACACCACGTCGAAAAACCATGTCATAGACTCATTTTAAGTTCCAATCTTGTTCCAGTTTCACTGCCATAATCGTCTTTTCATGGTTAAAGGGCGGTGCCTTAGATTCATGCTGTTTGCAATTCACCAAACATCTCCGCAAGACATTATTTAGTCATGTTTGCAATGGAAATTCCTCTTTGACTCGGCTCTGATTCACTGGGACAGCACTTTATATCTCCAATTATCAGCAACAAACATTGCCTCCGTCAGCACCGCATTTACTTCCTACCGTCGTTTGTCACCTGTTGCAATCGAAGTGTCGTTTTCTTATATCTGCTGTTGTTTCGAAAAATCTATGACGTAAGCTTGCTTTGTTTTGGGGTGATAATGGTTTAGTTTTATCGCGTAACCGATAGATTGATTTCATGGACAAATTAACAAATGATACATACAAATAAAATAAAGGTGCAAAAGAACAACAACAACAACAGTAGCAAAAGACAAATCACAAGTAATTCATGCAACAAACTCTACATACATACAAGCGGAAACTACACATACATAAAACATAGGTGTGGTTGGATTATTCGGATTCGTTTATAGCGTGTGTTCACCTCTTTCATTATCCCATCCACGTTCGGAGTACCGATCCAGGGAGTGATCCGACCGGTACGGTGCATTGCGGTGCCTATTCGGTTTGTGCTGGTTGTACGCACGGGTTAACACCCCGTCGTCCTCGAAGTTTGTCTCCAATAGAATTTCCTCACGCGGATCGCGCACTCTATCGCGATTGTTCCTCGACATGTTCGTCGTCGTCGCTTTTCTCTTATTTTCCAATTAAAACACAATTGAAAATGAAATACCTCAATCCAAAGAGGTGTCTATCTTTGGGATTGAGTCGTTCGATGAGTCTTTTAGCTCGTTGCGCTTATGAACTACAATTCTAGAATGAAAACAAAATATGAAAAAAAAGAAGATAATTTCACTTTTAAGTGCAAGAGCACGACTTCAACTGAGCGCACAAGTGGACGGTTGACAAGCGCTAGGCTGCGACGGCATGAGTCACCCGGCTCGTGGGGCGACAGGGACAGTATGACACATAATTAATGTTAATTTAATCTAATCACTTGGTTGAACTCCATCACTGTGGGTACTGATAACCAACACAGAGATCCAATGAAGCGCTTGGAGCAATATCGGGTCAGATTGCTGAATGGGTTGGGAAGCATAGTGGAGAAAATATCAGTTTTCGAATTCTATCTGAAGTGAACGCGCAGGAATTTTGTTGGGAAACAATGGTGAGCCCTTGAAGGGGCTACGAAACGTGGGGTTGGTGTAAGTGGAGAACATGATAACAAACTAAAGAATTAGTGTGCTTTTATCACGGGAAAACCTTTATCATCGTACTGACTGGATTTTAGTTGACTGAAATATAATAACTGAAAGAACGTATACCCCGTACCAAAAGAAAGGGGAATAAGTTTGTTACTAATTCTTCAAACTCTCGACGTTAAAAAAACAACAAAATCTGAAAGAGATCAACTGACTTGACTTTGGATTGCAAAAAATAGTGTGTTTTCGGTTACATCAACGAACTACACTATTTTTTGAAGTGAAGCGATTGTAGAATGAGTTCTCGCTTTGATGGGAGAATAGTCGGTGGTGTGCGAACGTTATACGAAGTCATCTAAAAATATTAAAGCGATATAAGAAGTATTTAGTTTCACAAGTCCGGATAGACACTCATAAAGTTAATGCCCCAAAAAGACATCACTTCCAATTGGTTTTCTACAACACTTGCCACTATGAAATTGGTTCTCTACAAAAATGCGAGCAAACCTAATTTGTAAGATTCTATTAGATTCAGTAATAAAACCTGCGAATGTCTTTAGAATCAGTCGAGTGAAGGATGGATACTGTTCGTAAGTAAAAAACGTCTACCGCATTATTGTGTAAAATACCTAGCATCTATGTGGGTAAGTCCGAAGACATACCGCCCGTCCGTTGTGAACGACATTGCTACACCATCCGCCAAATTCAGCGTGAGTATGCGTCAGAGTTATGTATAATTTTGCGTTTCGATAGCGTGCCACTTAGAGAAGATTTTAAATTTAATATACAAAGGCTTTAAGACGACTGAACAACATATCACACTTTCGACATGTCGCACAATGGACCCACAAAATACCCAACAAAAGTGCAATCCATGAGCATTTTAACATATTCCTAGAGAAAGTCACTTCAAACAAAAAAGTGATGGGCAGATGATATCACATACCAGTGGACAGATTTTTTTTTTCCAAAAAATTTCTGCGTGCGACGTTTTGACAGAGCGTCGAGCTGTCTAAGGATATAATATGGCTTCCAAATCCAACTTCATTACCCCAGCATTTGACTCTCATTTCCAGATAGGGATCAGTGACCTAACCGCGTTCAGTGTATCCTAGATTTTGTGTTGACTCTGCCCACCAATTTGGTGGAAATGCGAAATAAAGAGCCTGTAGTAGTAGATGAAACATCCAAATTATAGATATCAAGGGCGGTAATCTTGTTAAGTTAAAGCCAAGACAAACTTCTTAAGGGAAGTAAGTGTATTTTTCCTGACAATCTGACGCTCAATTGTCTGCTCGCAAATCTTTACAACTCCGATTTCTTTCAAAGACAAAGTCGCTGACTACAAACGCTTTCCGGTAGTCTGCACAGAAAAAAAGAAAATGAAAAACAAAGTTTATTGCCTTTTGTGTCACACTGTTAACGAACGCAGAAGACGCCGTTTTCCCTCCAAAAAAGAAAAAAATAAACTCTCTACAACAGTTTTGCTACAACTCTATGATGTACCAACGAAAGAAAAGATATCATCATATCTCTTAAGGCAACCCCCTTTTCCCTCCGTCCGCTGAAGAGGAGCATCATCACATTCCCGAGGATGTAATTATGAACTGGAGAGTAATGATTTCCCTTCCATTCATCCCTAGACAATAATTACACACTACACACAGATAGACTGACAGAGGGGGGAGGCAGCAGTCGCCACTAACACACTCTTCCTGGAGTGGTGGTTAGGAGACTATGTGTGCGAAGCTTTTTCAATTAATTTCGTCCTACACAGCGCTTTCCCCACCACCAGCCCCAATCCTGCACTGCTGCGGGAGTAATCCTCCCGGAGTTCTGTGTCTTAAATGAACAATTATCATCGAGACAAGTACCGCGATGGGAGAGAAAAACTATTATCATCATTATTTCGTGGAAAAGTTTTCATTTTAGACCATTTGCGTTTTGGAATTAAGACTCCACTCTGCGTGGTTGAGGTGGGGAGGGCGTTGTGTTGTTCGCCATAGTGTACCGCTGACTGTCGCGTTTCGCACAACGAACGCTTGCCAGCAGAGATGCGCTGTTTACCCTTGCCACGGCCCGATTGTGTCACAATCTCGCGGAGTGGGCTGTTAAGTGGTGATCTTGATGTTCGTCGAAGCGCGATGAAGGATTTTTCATGGAGTTTAAGTAGTTTTTAGTTTTTCCTCCATTTTCTTTTTTTTTGTAAGCGACGGCGTCTACATATTCGTGTGGGACCGACATTAAAGTATCATACACACATAAGTGGCGTCCCTGCAGCGAGGGGTGGTTTTGAATTCAGGGGTATTTTAAAGATAAAGCAGCGGGACTCTGGGAGAAATTCATAAATTTGTGGTGAAATTCCGTCTTTACTAGAGCCCTCAAATATTCGAGTCAAAGACCTTCTACGATGCAGGCGGCGAGGAGGTGCCGGAGATGTGTGTGCGATTGGGGATGGGGAATTGTAATTCACAGGATTGGGGAATAAGAAAACACAAACATCCTTGTAGGCACAAAATGTGTGTGTGCTTAGCAGTCAGAGCGCGAGAGGAAGGAGACCCATCAACAGCATTGGCATGTTGAACTATGTACTTGAGTTCTTTTAGGACGTGTAACTCAATACGGAGTCGGAGAGGGATGAATTTGATACTCGTACCACATACAAGTGGAAACGCCCCACTAATGCAGGGTGGTGCTTGATGGATGCGATAAAAAGGTATAGGATAACAGAGTGACTGAAACAATCACGGAGACAAGTGTTTCTGCTTCACATGTCCACCGTGTTTGAACAAAGCCCAGGGCCGACTGGTCAGGACATTGAATTCCATCGATTCACCCCGAAATTACTGTTTACCAACCCTCGGGCACATGCTAGGAACACCCTAATCAATTCTCGACAAGCCACTCAATGCTGGCCGCATTCACAAGCATGTCCGTAGGAATGCCTTTCAATTCAATTTACCCTCAAAGAAGAGACAAACCTGTACTCGATCTATTTGCATACTAAATACGGGCTTAATGGCACATTGTCTATAACAAAATATTGGTGCTCGAGGGTAACGACCCCCAGGCTGTCGCATTTAATTGGGCGCAATTACTCCTGCGATCGTCTCACAGACCGCGGCAGCGGTACGGTTTAATTACAAGCATAATGCTCCTCACGTTTAATTGTCTATTAAAGAAAATAACGAGGGGTCATAGCTTCGATATAAACACGAAATAAAACCCGAACCTCAACATCACGCCTTTATGCTGCGCTCACAGAATGTCAACCCGGCAGGCATGTGCCACCGCGGATTCTGGACGAGACCCAATGGGCTGTTTGTTGCTGGCTGTAATGCCTTTTCAATTCACATCAAATTGTATTGTTCTTGGTTTTATTTAACGCATTAAGCAACCTGCCTGAAAGGACGAGAAATGTCCTCGTTTAATGAAAGCATTACCGGCACAGCTAGCGAGTGTGCTTTATGGAGCAATTAAAGCTCACACGCAGTGGAGTGGGGAAGAGGATTACAGGACCAGGATGGAACCAAAGTAATGAAAGGAAGTTGAATGAGCTTGTGCCGCATTATGCAGGTAGGTTATGTGGCTAATGAATCTTTGAATGTAATCCAACCAGCATTTGGCTTGTAATGTAATGGTAATTCCAGTTGGCATGGTTTTGAAGTGATTTTTCTCAACTGAGATGATGTTTAACAATGAAGGAAATGTAAGTTGGAATTGTGTCAGGGGATCTCTTGATACGGGTCGAAAACCCCACGATTGTCCGATAAGTTTAATTGGGAAATGTGGAGCTTTTGTCCACAAGGGTCCACGCCCTATTGTTTATGCAGTAGTCACCCATGTTGAGTGTTCATTCAAAAGTGGAGGGGATGCTGCAGTTGCAATACATTCCAAATCATTGTCAAGAACTCCTGGGGTTGTGTTATGCAATAAATATTTGTCAGAAGCTCGACTTAAATCCCCTTTAGAATCAGTGTAATTTCACAGCGATGCCCAAAGTTAATTTTCTTTCTGATAAAGTTGAGCAGAGGCGTACCTATGTACATCCCAATTGCGGTGTGCCTGCTGTTCATTTGTTTACACCCCAATAAGTGTTCGGATGTGGTTTCTGTGGGACAACCCTCATAAGGACGCGTTTTGTACTGATTCTGTGTTGAATTGTGGCACAGGTGCAGTGTCTTACCGAAGAGACAGGGAGACAGCTGCATTGATTGCTTTATGGCGGAATATCAGTAACAGTGCTGTCAGGCACAATTGAACAAAAACGGTATAGATGCAGGGTGGGTTTTAGTTGGAATGGAAGTCGATTGATGTAGAATTGGTATAGCGGAGCTTGCTAAGTGTGGAGTACCCTTTCTTGACCAGAGCTTAGACACTTTTATCTCCTCTCTTGTGGCTTGTCTTCTCTTCATCCCATTGCCTGAATTGCCTGTGTTATTGCCTATGCTTAATTGACGGATGTTTACCTCGGCTAGAATTGACAAACTTCATTCCGAAAAACTGAAAGAAATCAAGCTAATCAAGCCACTGCTTAGATTGTTCGACAGGGGATGTCTTTGCATTTCTAATTCAATTACATTTTGAAAATTCTTCTCGGGCAATTAAAAGTTCTCCGTCTCCCGCAAATCCAAATCCCGCAAAATCCTGATTGCGTGCATTTTAAAGGAACACAAAATGCTTATAAGCCGATTAGGGATAAATCCCGCCACGTGCAATCCTTCCCGGGTCTTAAAAACCATAAAAACGTTCATGCGTCGATTCTATTTACCCTTTACAGCGTAACCTCCTCCCCCGCATAAAAATACCACCCAAGCACTCTGGTGATCTAAAACAGATAATCTACTAGAAAATAACAAAAAGAGGAGAAAACAAAAAACAATTCATGCGAAACTCATGCAAATTTTATCTGAATTCCATGCGATTCACGCCAGCAATCGAATGAAAGTAAAATTGAAAAGTTCAAGCCGAAAACTTTATTTTCCCCAAGTGGTCTCTTATTACACGGAAAAGAGGGAAACAAGATACAATAACACTGCCAGGAGCTATGTGCCTGTGACGGCTCGGTGGTGGAGTGCCGAAGTAATCCCCAAAAGAGTAATGATAACAAAAGATACAAGCCATGGCATAAGATATGCCAAAAACGACGAAGCCAACAAAAGAGGAATCAAACAAAAAAATAAATAAAAAAAAAATCCAGAATAAAAGAAAGCCCTAAACTGTTATCTTTCTCATTCGCTTGAACGAGGAACGAGTGTGGATAGACAACTCCCATCAAGCACGACGAGGAGAGGAGATAAACTGGTTTGGTGGTCAACCAGCCAGCTCCTCCAATTAGATTCAGTTTTATCTTCGATTGATGCAAATTGGAAGCTTACCCATTTTGTTCTGTCGTTGGTTTGATTAAAATAACATCCAATTGGTCGCAGCGTAGAAGGAACAATTGAGGCCTATAGCCGAAATATTCACTTCACTTAGCTTAGTTGCACTTGTTTTTGTTTACGCACTGCACTACAATTGCGGGCGGGGGGGAGAAATGCAGAACAAGGTGAGCGGTGTGAGTGAGACAAAGGGTGAACTTTAATATCGTAGTTTTATGGGTGGGCACTACACTGCAATTTATTTGTTTTCACTCTGCTTAAACATAAACTGTGTGCGGCGGTTTTAAAATTGGTGTAGGAGGCAAACTAACAACACGAAGCCTAGGTACATCTACAGCTGAACATAAAACTTTTGCGCGAAATAAAATTACTTTGCGATGAAAGCTAACCGTTGGACGTGGACCAACACCAACAGCCAACCAAACAGAAACTGAAGAAAGAAACGCACAAGACATTTTAATTGAGGTAAAATACTGGGAATCGAGTGGGTGTGTGGGCTGAGTGATCTAGTACATTCGAATGAATGTATACTTTTACAAACAGAGGCATTTCTCTTCAATCCTACACTCTAGCACTCTCCACAATCTAAGTTTATAAACTTCCAAAACTATTAATAACCAAATAATTTAACATTTCGCCGCGAAATTATTTGTGTCACTGACAATGTACTAGATCAAGAAATCACATGCAAGGCACATCCCTATTTACTTTCGAATTGTGACAATTGTCAGTTGCATTGACAGATGAACAATCTCTCAATCAGCTGAAGGATTATTTAATTTTCCGTGATTTGTATTCATTTTCGATTTTAGAACGATGTTGCATCAGTGTTTACCGAAATCTCCAGTTAAACTAGCAAGTTGGCTAAACCATAGTAACGAACAGTTTTCTTCAATCAATCTTTACAGCTTGCCATACGATGTCAGCACACAGGGACAAAGAAAATCGAGGAGATCCGTGAACGTTTGGCGAAGGGACCAAATTTTCAGGATTTCGTGCAAAACCCTAATTACTCCAAAGAGGAATGGAGCGAGTACGAAGGAAAGCTACGTCGTGAAAAAGGCGAGAACGAAAGGCTTCGTCTACCACCGTGGTTGAAGACAACGATTCCGACGGGAAAGAACTTCAGCAAGATAAAGGAGCAGTTGAGAGAATTGAAACTGGCCACAGTCTGTGAGGAGGCACGATGTCCAAATATAGGCGAGTGCTGGGGTGGTGGAGAGCATGGAACGCAAACCGCAACAATCATGGTACGCACGGACTACGTCAGCATCTTGACCTCCTGATAACCTTTGTTATGTTTTCCAGCTAATGGGAGATACTTGTACGCGAGGTTGTCGTTTCTGTTCAGTGAAAACAGCTCGTGCTCCGCCTCCGTTAGATCCGAATGAGCCAGTGAACACTGCAGCAGCTATAGCTTCTTGGGGATTGGACTATATTGTGCTCACATCAGTGGACAGAGATGGTAAGAATATACGGGCTTGAATTAAGTTATTGTCTCAAGTGATTTTTGTATGGTTTTCCAGATCTACCTGATGGAGGAGCAGACCACATTGCGGAAACAGTCAAGGAGATCAAGAAGCGAAACCCCAATATCTTTGTGGAGTGCCTTGTGCCTGATTTCAGAGGTAACCTGGATTCAGTGAAGACCATTGCGCTATCTGGACTTGATGTATATGCTCACAACATCGAAACCGTTGAGAAACTCACTCCGTTTGTCCGTGATCGTCGAGCTCACTACAGACAGACTCTGACTGTTCTGAAGGAAGCGAAGCGGTTCAATCCAGACCTTCTCACAAAGAGTTCAATCATGCTTGGCCTGGGAGAAACCGACGCCGAAATCGAACAAACCCTCAACGACCTTCGTGAAGTTGGTGTAGACTGCGTGACACTCGGTCAGTACATGCAACCCACAAAGAAGCATCTCAAAGTCATCGAGTACGTTACCCCGGAGAAGTTTAAGCACTGGGAGGAGAGAGGACAACAGTTGGGATTCCTCTACACGGCCAGTGGGCCACTTGTCCGAAGTTCCTACAAAGCTGGCGAATTTCTGATCACAAGCATTTTAAAGAGCCGACAGGAGAAACAGTCCAATGCCGATGACAAGCCTTAAACTCTCTAGCTTCACTGGCCTTGTACATTGTTGACATATAAAGTTAAATAAAGAAAACTCTCACACTCAAACCTGTGTTCATTCATAAACCGTTCAACAAGTTGAACAAGGTGATTGTCGGGGTTGGCACGTTAATACAGTCAATTCCTGACCTGCGCAGTTCATGCCCACCTTCTCCCCTCTGTCAGCTGCCATATGTATCATTTTTTTGTCTTCTCTTGGTGACAAAAAATTTTCCGTGCAGTCGAACAAGTGCGAAAAGTCGGATTTCGGGAGGAAATTCTCTGGTAGTCCCCATATTTGGTGACTCCCTGGACTTATACTCCGAAAAATCGCAAAATTCCTTGTCAACAAACGCGAAATCTCAACCGTATGGTCAGTGAGAACTTTGCATAACGTGTGGGCGAAGCGATTATATGTAAACGTGAGTTTTGCCCATCGGACAAAATCAGAAACAACAATAAAAACGTAGAGCAAAAAGAAACAGGACTGAAACTGCATCTGGAATTGGGGAACGGCTCACAGACAGCGACAAGAAGTAGCAGCAATGCCCGGCACACGTCGCATTATACTCGGACATGTCATGTCCGGGTTGTGCTCGAAAATGAATCGCACTAAACCAGTTCCAGCTGATGTCATGGAGACACCACTCAATCGATGTCTGAATACATTCGATATAACTCTGTTGGGTAAGTGGATGCCTGTGGATATGTGTATAGTCTCTCCTCCTTTTTTCTTCTTCTGTGAAGATTTGCTTTTGATATTCTGATGGCTTTGGTTTGTCAAATCGTTTGGTGAACAGAGTTAGGCTTAATCCGTTTTTGTATGCAATATGTGACTGTGCTTTGGTCTTGGCAGAAAATCGATTGAATTTTCCCCGAATTGACTGTTCAACAATTAAACTATTACTTTCATAGGGATAAATATGCCCTCCTCCTTCCGAGTCTGGAACACCCCTTGACATTCATTAAACCACGTTTCTCTTTTGCAGGTATTGGCCACATGGTCGGCGCTGGAATCTACGTTCTCACCGGAACCGTGGCCAAAGACATGGCTGGACCCGGCATCATACTCTCCTTTATCTTGGCGGGCTTCGTTTCGATGTTGTCAGCGCTCTGCTACGCAGAGTTCGGGACAAGAGTGCCCAAGGCCGGCTCCGCTTACGTCTACACCTACATTTCCATCGGCGAATTCTGGGCTTTCGTGATTGGATGGAATATCCTGTTGGAGCATATGCTGGGCGCTGCCTCAGTGGCACGAGCCTGGAGCGGCTACGTGGATTCAATGCTGGGCGGTTGGATTGCGAATACAACTGTCTCCGTCACAGGAGAGCTCCACGAGCAACTCTTCGCAAAGTATCCTGACATCCTGGCTTTCACCGTCTGTCTGGTGTATGCAGCTGCCTTGGGAATGGGAGTGAAGGCGACCGCGGTCTTCAATGGAGTCCTGACAATCGTCAATATCTTGGTAATGCTGTTAGTTATTTGTGTTGGCTTTTGGTACGCGAACCCTAAGAACTGGTCAGAGCTGGAAGGAGGTTTCTTACCCTACGGCTTCGGTGGAGTAATCGCCGGGGCAGCAACATGCTTTTATGCATTTGTGGGCTTCGACAGCATAGCCACCTCAGGGGAAGAGGCCAAGAATCCAACATCCTCAATCCCGATTGCGACAATTCTCTCCCTTTGTGCAGTGACCGCTGGGTACATCCTCGTGAGTGCTGCTCTGACCCTGATGATTCCTATTCGTGAAATCAATCCAGCGGCATCACTTCCAGAAGCTTTTGGCTTGATGAATCTTCCGTGGGCCAAGTACATCATATCAATAGGAGCCATCTGTGGCATGACAACAACCCTTCTCGGATCGCTGTTCGCCCTGCCCAGGTGCATGTACGCGATGGCTTCGGACGGGCTACTCTTCTCCTGCTTCGGCAACATCAACACCACCACACAGGTGCCCGTGCTCAATTTGATTGTGTCTGGAATCTTCAGCGCCACACTGGCGTTGCTTTTTGATTTGGAGAAGCTGGTGGAGTTCATGTCAATTGGAACACTGCTAGCATATACCATTGTCAGCGCGAGTGTGATCATACTTCGCTACAGACCACTCCCTATCGAGGAGAACGCCGTCTACGCACCAGACACCCCCGACGAAGACGAGGACAACACCTCCCAGTCAAGCATCGACACCGCATCCCCCACAAGTGACCTCATAGAGGTGGCTCTCGCTGGACGACTGAAACCACAATTCCGCTGGCTGGTGCCTCTGCTCGGTCGATTCGAACCTGGTGCTGCAGTTTCCGCAGCAGTTCTCCTCTTCACGGTGCTCAGCTTTGCGATTTGCTTCCAGTTGGAAGTTTCCTGGTCGGAATTGTATTCCGGAACTTGGTGGGCTCTGATTTTGTACGGTTTCCTGATTTTCTTCACTGGCGCCTGTGTGGCTGTGATAGCGGTACATCACCAAAACACCCGCGGTCTCAACTTCAAGGTGCCACTGGTGCCCTATTTGCCCACTTTGAGCATATTCTGTAACGTCGTCCTAATGGTACACTTGAGTGCGCTGACATGGTTGCGGTTCTTCATCTGGGTCTCCATAGGCATGCTGACATACTTCCTGTATGGCATCCATCATAGCAAAGAGGGTGAAGCCTGTTCCTCCTACTCCATGCTGATGACCTCCTCTGAGGCGGCCAAGAGTCACTGGGGCGCCACTGGCGGTCTAGGTGCTCTAGGTGGTGGGAAGAAGTCCGTCTTCAATCGGCTCATCGGCACGAAGAAGGTCGACGACAAGAAGCCCATCGTGGAGGAGGACGAAGAGGAGTCCTAAAGCGGTACCACGCAAATAGTGTTGCCGCTTCCTTCGTTTCTTTCTCTTTATTTGTGACGTTTTCTGTTTCTGCCCACAATCTCATTGGCCAACATTCACTAGTTTTATTTTGAGGCTTACCTCATTTACGTCTTCTCTGTGATCTATTCGCAGTCAGCTCTTCGTCTTTTTGCACTGCGCCCCAATCCGTTTTCCTTTTTTTTTTCTTTTTTCACTCATGTGATCCATGAATCAGAGATGAAACTTGCTCGTTCGTGTTGAGACTTGCCGCTCAGTATCGTGTCATCCGGTTGAGTGAACTCACTCCCAACGAGAATAAAGAAATTAAAAACCACACCGTTCTGGATTGTGTGAGAGAACTTCACTGCTAAGAGTGCATGCGATGATAGAAAGTCGAATGTGAGGCAGGCAAGCGGAATTGCCTTTGTCTACATGTCTGACCTAGCCCATAAGTGAGCATTCCAAAGTTCTAGGAAATACCTAATCAGACCATTGGTCTGAGAGTTCCCTTAGTAATTCCCGCAAGTCTAATCGGAGAAATGAAACTCACTTGTGAAAACCGGAGTAGATTCATGCAATCACAATGAAGATCATGACCGTTGCTCCAATTGGAACGCAAATGGGTAACATTTTCGGAAGCGATCGTTTATCGATCTGTTCAGTTCTCCTGAGATGAATTTCAATTCAATGGTGGCGGGTTGCGTCATTCACGACGTCTACTGTGGGGCGCAGGTGTTTTAATTGTCATAAAACTGAGACTTTACATTCCGAGGAGATGGAAAGAGAGGCTGAAGTATTGACTTGTTTTTTTGTGTGTCGTTCAGATGATAGTCTCAGACAATGAGATGTTTAAGTAGCTACCAGTGATATGTCATAGACCCCGACGCTTAAGGAAACTCACAATTCTTTTTACTTCCTTGTGTGGATCTACCAGTCGGGGTAGATAGGGGCCTAGAGCCAATAAGTGTCTCCATTCTAGACGTCTTTTTGTAAGTTTACTCCACCCCCGCGCACTAAGTCGGTTGAGATCCTACTCTACTGGTCCACGCCATATAAATTCATCCCTGAAGTACCGGCAAATTATCGTACAAAATTCAACAAAGCGCTCAAGTCTCGTATGTATATTGCGTGATCAGCTTTCAAATGTGCAGTGAAATTAAATTCATCAGATTCAATGGACTCCGACTGCATTTCTGTCGTCTAGAATTTAAACTCTTCGATCGTGCTCTTTCTAGATTTGCAAGCATTTCGTTTCGTTTTCGATTTTCTGACTGCAGTTATTCTGTTTAATTTAATTGTCATGAAGTGCGAGTTAAAAGCAAATGCATTTCAATTCCGGTTTGACTTTAAGATATCGCGACCCAAGCATGCATATGGACTATGAAAAAAAAAACACACTCAATCTTGAACAACACGCCTCAAGAGACGTGTGATCTTGCAAATTTGTTCCAAGCTCGGCTTAGATCAGAAACGACAAGGGTATCCGTCGAGCAGCAAGTGTGCTGAAAGTGGCTTCTACGATTCAATCCCTTGAGGATATTGAATACCAAACTGACTCTCGTAAACATCGAAAATGTTGGGTTAGATTAAGGTGAATGCCGCTACAACTTCGCCTACTTATGAGAACATTGTTTTGCCACATATCAAGAAGAAGTCTTTGACTCCGTAATTCCAGATTATTACTCAGCTCTATGTTATCCAGATCTTCGAATTTAACGAAGAGTTTCAGTCTATCTGTACAAAGAAGCATCTACAAGAATCGATGTCTGCCTCCGGGGTTTTGCAACATTCTTCCAGTTCGCCAATTCGATGGTACTCTGTCGTGGCCGGTAATTTGTTTTTGAGTTCTGTATGACTGCTGAACTTAGTACAAATTTGTAAACGAAACACGTCCAATACCAAGCAAATATAAAAAAAAAGAATGACCGTGGATGGGAATAGAAAATTTATTCTCACAACTCCGGAATCCAGCCTCTGGAGTTTTGATTTTAAATTTGTCCCACACTTTAATTTCTTCATTGTTTCCTTCAACACAAAGATGTAAGAGCGTGCATTATTATGCAAAAGTTACAAACATTTGTGATACTTACGAGGTGAATATATAAAATGAAAACATTTCCTAATTTTGATTATCCCTTCTTCAAGACTTTATGTACATTAGATTCACAAATTAACCCAATGGTCGAATTTTAACCCGTTGCAGCTTTAATTGATATACTCACCTGGTAAGTGTCAACAATTTTCACAAACGGATACTTGACCTAAGATGCAAGTACACTCTATCCAAAATCACACAAAATTGCCACAATTTTGAATACAGGTCTTTTTTTAATTTATTTGTAATTGAAATGAAAAAAGAAATGGTAACAAAACAATGAAACATTAATGCAAGGAAACTCAGAATTTAGCGACTAACAAAAATAAACAAAAGAATGATAAAAAAGCTAACCACAATAAAACAAAGAAAGTATTGAACAAATAAAAGCTAGAATTAACGAAACTGAGAGTTGTCTGTTGGGGAGGAAGGCACACAATACATACACATATAAACAATTAGAAATATATGTTATTATATTTGTCTTTACTGTAAGTACCTTAAACAAAATGAATATAACTATTAAACTATATGAAGTATATGTATACAAAAATTATATATATGATAAATAATTATTCGACAAAAATAGACTTGATGGGAAAAAATTTTGCAGAGGTTTTCATTCATTTCTGAGAAATTCTTTATTTTCGTGTAACGATGGTCAAGTTTTTGGCCATCGAACTAATAGGAAATTCATACTCGAGTTTCATTTGAAGGCGTGTAATTGGAGAATTTTGTGGGTAAAGTTTTTGACGAGCCACTGTTTAGACTGTTTCATGGGTTTCATCAACTCTTACAATTACCACAACATGGTTCAACTCTAACATCAGAAAACAGGCTCGGTGAAATGATTTCGATAAAACGTCTTTATCTTACGTATTACATTTGTGTCATCTTAATCGAGGACACCATTTGTTGCATTGCTTAACGGAATTTTCTACCTTTACGCCTGACTGCCTTATTGCTCATAGAATCTACGGTTGCATCTTCTCCTCCAGAAGACCAAGAACTCCTTCATCCGCTGTTAGCACACCTTTGCATTCATAAGGTACAAGAAAAGACGACGGTTAGCGTTGATCTTATTACGGATGTTGTTGTCCCTTTTACTGTGAAGCCGACGAAGACACAGTCTACACATTCTGAGGAACATTGATGTTATCCTTAATGACAAATTTTGTTTCTCTTAGCCCGTTGGAAACCGAGGCATTTGGATCAGCTCTCCTTCGTAAGAAAAATTTGCAAAGATCACTTAAAAAGATCGTGGTGTT
Organism: Eristalinus sepulchralis; assembly: GCA_944738645.1. Taxonomy (NCBI): domain Eukaryota; kingdom Metazoa; phylum Arthropoda; class Insecta; order Diptera; family Syrphidae; genus Eristalinus; species Eristalinus sepulchralis. Next base: position 1,633,059 of record OX122885.1, on the reverse strand, counting down.
GTTGCTGGGAGAAGGTTATTGAATTCTCCTTGATATTACCCTACTTAGAAGGCAGAAGCCAACCTTGATACTGTTAACATTGCTGTTGTCACCCTTGCTTTCTTTTAGAATATACATATACGCCAATTAGAGCTTATTCCTGTCATTGTGATCGTCGTTGCTTCTGCTATTGTAATTCATGTCTCTGCTGCTGAGGACTGACGGCAATTGGAGCCAACCTTGTCATCTCGACAGCTGACGTTTTCTAGGCTTAACGCGGATTGTTGCTTCCCTAACTTCCATCAGACAGCAATCTCACATTCAATTACACCCGCGCCGCAGTAGAAGCAATATTTCTTGATCCTCCTTCTTTTGACTCTCGCTTTAGTTGAGCTTGACAGTCTTGCCACTAGAAAGATTCAGACACAAACTTTGAATATATGCAACTTTGTCCAATTACATACGAAACCTTTGCACGAGGTGACAAGTCCACGGGGTAGCCATCCGGCCATTCGCAAATTACTCTGCCCAGAAACAGATGGTCAAGTCATGGCCCCCGACAGTCTGCCGATCTCCATTACAAAAGATCTAAAATGTCAATTGGGCCGTCGTCTGACACTTGCAATTTGTTTATGCTGTTCTAAGAACAACACGTAACCTCTGAGCGATAAGTTACAAAGCAAATAAACAATCAAGCCGGCTGACCTCCCTGCGCATCCGTCGCTCGAACAAACGAAACCAAGTGGTCAGTCAGTTCATGGCATTGTCCACTCGGTGTGGTCACTTTTCGGCGATGTTACCTTGAGTTCCACAGCAGGGCATCCATGAATGCTGAATGAAAGTGGAAAAGTGCAGACTACATCCGAAGATAATCGATTTTTTTGTCTTTGCCCCTCATTTGCTTTGCTGTACTTTACAGTCTACCTTGCGCTGGCCATCTTTGAAGGTGATGTGTTATGTCGGACGGGGTGGTGTTGCAACATGTTCACAAGAAATAATCGCAGACATCGGTTGATTTTGGGACTTGCTTGGCAACTTTTCGCCAAGGGCAACCACAGACGCTTGCTACAGATGCAGTGAAATAATCATCCAGACTATATCTGACAGAATCTAAAAAAAAAATGTTCGGTGACTGTAACTCAATCTGGGAAGGGAGTCTGATTGCCCGACACCGGCTGCAGGTTTGATTTCTTTTTTTGGCGCTTCTTTTGGAAGGAATTCAATCTAAACCTCAGACTACTACAATGGCACGGCTCATAAAAGGCCAGTGCGGCAGATGAAATTCATTAGGACACAATTTTGATTTTTATGAACCCTGGCAGGTGGCCACATGCCACATACGCCACCTACAAATCAAAGGCAACCAAAAGGAAACAAAAAAAAACACTTTCATTTCATTCGGTGCACTCCAACCACCAGCGCGGCCGCCGCCACTAGTAGCAGCTGTTGGCACGGAGCACCAAATCACTTTTTTCGGGACCTAAGTGATCCCTTTTTTTCGTGACACATGCCACAGTGCGTCCTTTTTCCTCACCTACCCGCATCGCCTCTAATTATCATACACTGTGTTCTCTGCTCAATCAAAGGACCTTTTTCCTCGCCTGTTTTTTTTTTTTTTCAAATCAAATTTTCATCTGGACATTTTCCACCGAAAAAAAATCTGTAAGAGAGAAAACATTGAATGATCGGAGAGGAGGAAGAAAAAAAACTGTTTTGATCTGCCATTCACTGTGCGGCGAATGTGGAGGCGAAGCAAGGATCCGAATCAAGGTGCAATTCACTTCACGGCAAAAAAAAATGTTGCATCTGCTGTTCTCCGAGTGACTTGGGTTCTTGTGTTTTGTGTCGGTATTCACTGCTTCCTCCCTCGTCCTATCTCTGGTCCTCGCCGATGTTTGGGACCGTAAACAGAGCAGATTCCTTTTTTTTTTGATCTTGCATCACTCGGTGGGTTTTAAAAGAAATCTATAGAGCTGCAGCCGACGTCGATGGAATCTTCTCATCCGTGGTCCTGTGTCAACCGAGTGGTGAGGATCATCATCATCATCATCATGATCATTGGGACGCAGCGCTGTTGTCCTGGATGCAAACATCTGCTCTTGGGTTTGGAAGAAATTTGGCTTTTGATTTGTTGGTGCCATATCAAGGAGTAAGGTCTCTTTGAGGAGGGACATGTGGATTTTTATAGTGGCGGAGTTGGCGTCGTGGGTTTAAGTTACACCTTGTTTCTTGGAAGGATATTTTTATGCAGTGTGCTGGTGCTTCCTTCTGGAGCGACTCAGTGCTGCTAGGTGATGTTTTAGAAAGAAATTCACCACACGGGGGGCGGAATATACCACCATTCTAAAACTGCAGGGCAACCACGTCAAAAAGAGACTCCTTAAAATTAATCAAGCTTAGGGCATGAAGAAATGCTTTTTTTAATGATCGTGTGTTTAAATTTAACTTGTCTAGGAATTGACAGCTACGAGAGCCGGACAGTATCCCAAAATTCGAAAATCGGGAATTATGATTAATACAACTCTGGCATCCATGTTATCCATCCTTTTAAAACTAGAATCCAAATACAATCCTTCAACATCTCCTTCTTCTCTATCTATCCAGGATTCCTCTAGTCCACCCCTAACCCCAACGCATAGGACAGCACATCATAACGACACAGGAAACCTCTAAAGCGCGTGCATCTGTCGCACAGGATACCTACACACAGATAGAGAAATCCTTCATCATTCCTGTGCAACGCACTGTACTCCATTTGTTGTCCTGCACACACCACGGTTCTCAACTTGATTCAAAGCAAAAGGACAAAAGATTCCATCAGATGGTGCGAGCGACGGTGGCACACCAATAACAATCGTCCTTCTGCATGATAGATACACGCACACACACACAACCACACCCATGCATGCCGTGCACGCACAGCATATTGTGAAGAGCAAAGCAAAACAAAGGAGCAAGAAAAACCGAATCCACGATTCCACGTCAGGATGCCAGCCAGTGTGGGTTCCGTAGAGGTTCCTTTAGAGAACATCTGCTCTTTGTTCTTGACTCCGTTGATCGCCTTCATTTCTCGGTCTTCTTCGTTTTCGGCAATTATTTTTATTTTTGTAGGAAGAAGAAGAATTGCCGGATACGCGTGTCCACTTTGCCAAAAAAAAGCAACTAACCAGAGAAGTCCAATTAGAATTTTTTGGAGCCAAACGCGGGTACGCCCTTAAACGGCGATGCACCTGTCCCACTTGGGGCAAATTACACATACACTCAACTCCCCTGGTATTCAATTAAACAACTGCGGGCCTTAATGGAGTCGAGTGCTCTGTACCTGTCCGCGGATCACTGTTGCAGTCGTGGTTGCCATCAGTGCACTTTACAAATGTCTTAATCGCTCGCTCAAATCGTTTCTTGCGGGTTAGGGGTTCATCAACTTTGCCATTTCGAGATCTGTTTGGACGCGCGTGACTTTGTGCCTAAGTTTGCCTACGCCAGTCGTGCGCGCCTAATGAATTCTTTCGTGTGATATTACTTATAGGTCGGTCGAATGCGGATGGTTGCGCTTCGATTTAAATATCAATTAGTTGATGCAGTAACCATCACCGTCGTGGCAAACGTACATAGAAATGGGCTTGTAGTTTACGAATTGAGGATTGGTTTGAGGTTATTTTGAATGTTGTGTTCGCAATTTTATGCTGGTTAGTGGAAAATAAGAGCTTGGTTAGATCTGATCTTTTTTGGTTGTGTTGCAATATCTTTTCGATTGAAGTCTCCTTGGAAATATATAGGTGTAGCTGGAAGAACAAACGGACCTGGGCTATAGAATTTTTTTTCTAGAATGATGTCGCTCCAAAGCTTTGCCTTGTCTTAAACTCCCTTTAATGGAGAAGGTTAGTATGTCACCACTCAACGTTCTCAACTTGCTACAAGATCAGATATCAATTCTGGGTAGGTATAACACTCGCATTCATATTAAGCCTTAAAAATTACGAAAAGGTGGTAAGTATCAGTCTATAGTTTTAAAGTGAACTCAGGACCACAAAGGGTGGAAAATGGTTTCAGTCATTTGCTTAAAAAAAAAATTAGGAATCCCTACGCGAAACTGAATGAATCTTATCCTCGAGAAAGTCCTCGATGTGAAAGGCAGAAAATATTGCAAATAGATCTAGAAAATGTTTTTTTTTTTTTTACTAAAATCTGCAACTCAACTACGAATATGTGAATCTCCTTCAAATCTCTGTCCATATGTCACAGTAAGCCTTTACAAAATTGATAATCTGTCACGCATTGTGTATGACAAAATCCAGTAGCCCTTACCATCTTCTCAATATCCATTTGCAACTGCCTTAACAACTGCAGAGTGCACCTTGAACACCTTTGCCCGGGACCAACTGATTTCCATTGATCAACACCCAATCGAAGAGTACCCATTTGTCCCAATGCCGCCGCATCTGCTGGCATGTCTATGCAATTCAACACCCAAATGACCCTTTTCCCGAAGAACCCTTCTATTTGAACAACAAATCACCTGGAGCCACTCTATCTCGTCGTTCATTCAAATCTAGCATTTCTGTGGCTGGGGAAAAAAAAAACTCCACCACCGCCAGTGCCGTCCCTTCTAATCCCCGAATTTGATTAATCGCTCTGTCGCTTGTTACTCCAAGCGCAATTGACCCAAATTATTATCGATATTTATTTTTTGGGGCCCCCTGCAACGACTTAGATAAAATGTGCCTCCATGACTTGCACTTCAAGATTGAATCACTGATAATTACGCCTCCTTCCTTTGACGTTGTGTATGTTTCCTGTCCCGCTGTTGGATGGGGAAGGATATGCATTCTCAGTTTTGAGTTTCTTTTCATTGATTCCCATGAGAGGCCGAAGTTATCAACTTCCAATTAAGGACTGTCGCGACCTGCTCGCATGGTTCAAGAGAATCATCTTTAAAGTGAAACTTAAGTGAGTCTATACTAATTAGGCGATAGGACGTGGCGACGACTGAGTGAAGCGATCTTTGACTCGCATGGCCACAAATTTGAATTTTACGACAATCCCGATGTCCCTGCTGACTTCAAGAACGCCTCCACGCGTTCTGTGCAACCTCCACCTCCTTCTCAACATTCTGTGGCAGCAACAGACAACAAGTTGCTGGTGAAACACGCCGACGCAGCAGAAACAATGTTGCCAGTCTCGAGCGAAAGAGAAAAACGGAGCCAAGCCGATCTCTCTTCGAAAACAAACACCCAGCTCAACAGGCATTATGCGACAGACCGAGAGGCCAACAATGTGTGTCGTGCTGTTGAGGTAGTTTTGCTTGGGTTTTGAAAATGCGAAAAAAGTACAGTTGTCGTCGCATGCGTAGTTATTTCTCGTCGCTAGCTCTGTCGTGTATTGTCTTGATCGGTGGCGATAGCGTGGTGGTGCGTTTTCCCGTCTGGTCGAGTGGACGGACGCATATCGGAGGGACTCGCACTCTCTCTCACTGTACATGTCCCTCGGATGCTTGGCATTCGGAAATTTTGAACGCACAGGGAAGGGAAGGGATGAAATTCCTTTATCTACAGACATCCATCTAGTTCAGGGAGAGCGAGAGAGATTTTCTTGTTTTGAAGTGTATGGAGATGTGGACTGTTGCTAGGTCATTGGATTACACACTACTGTACGTGGTGGTTCCTGCGCGTATGATTGATGATCCGGATTGTCATCGAGGGAAGCGCGTTCGGGTTCTCTGTGACCCGAATTACGCGACGACGCCTAGACCATGGGAATGTTCTTCGTTTCCCCCTTTCTGTGTTTTTTTTTTTGCTGTTGTGTGGTGTATCCTAATGCTGACGAGGATCTCCCGCATAATGTGGCACGGCAGTGCGTTGGGTGTTTTTATCCGTTTCCATTCAAACGGATATTTGCTCCTTTTTTGCTTCTCCTGGGATGAGAGATACAATTAAAGAAATTCTTCTTCTGTATGCACAGAGGGAAAATCGTATGCATAAGGTCTATGGATATGGGTTCCATCTCGAGGAGGAGGAGGAGAAGGAGGAATTTAATCTAATAAAGGACCGTGATCGATCCTTATGGCATGATGAGCAGCTTAGATGATGGTAGATGGTTAGATACATATATTCTAGGTTTCTCCCCGACAACAGATGGCTTGTGGGTATGGGTGGAGTGAAATAAATTAATATTCTGCTCGCCTGACGGATGCACTGCTCAAAATTTTCACACGGTGATTTTTGAAGGAGGATTTAAATTGGAAAGCAGGTAAGGTGTGTGCCTGTGTGTATGCACAGTCATGCAATGAATCAGTGCAGGCGAATGCAAATTTGAGGTTCATGACGAAATCGGGTACAGAACGATGACTGATCCACTAAAAACCAGAACAGTCATTCTATACGTTTGAGTGGCTTATCAGTCGGATTCCTTAATATAAAATACCGACACACACATACATATGTACACCATTTCAACACCCTGTGATTCAGTTTTAAGGAACTTCCGCGGGAAGAAAACTGCGCAATTGTATAGAGTGCACGTGATCCTTCTAGCAAGTGCACCCTTACACTCGAAATTCCCCCTTCATTCATTCATTACGCCATCCTGGGCACATTGAATTTGCAGGGTGAATGCACCCTGAACTGAACAAACATCCACCCGAATACGAGTTTCCTTGCAATGCACCGAAAGGAAGGCACTTGAATATCAATACGGCATAGGAAATGGCTCAAGTACCCTTTTCTTTATCGAAATATATTCGTTTTTCATAAAATTTAGAAGAAGAGAGAATTTAGAGGATATCCTCTATTCCCTGAAGGAGAGAAAAAGTACAAGAAGGGACATTTTATTTGGAAAACCGAAAGGAAATTGGGGTTAAATTTTGTATTGTCAGCGAAAAGTGAAGCGGCGGCTCTTGTTTGTTCAGTGATCAGAGAAATGGTGTGAACCACTTTATTTATTATTTTTTTCCTAGAAAAATAATGCAGTTCCTCATTTTATGCACCATTAAAGGCGTTTGAATTCCAGTTTGATTTGGATAAGAGCATCAGGATGGAGATCAATCGCAGGATCACTGGTTCCGTGGGTTCAGAGGGCAATAGGCTAATGGAGTTATCTATCGAGAGGATAAACTGTCTTCAATCATATTTGTTATACTCAAAAGGACTTAAGAGTTTGGAAAGGGAAAGAATCCAACTTTCGAACCATTTTGAGTTGGTGACATCTGAGAGTTCAATCGGTGTATCTTTGGGACCAGTTGAGTTTCCTGACTCCAGTCGTGATGTGTGGACGACATTTTACTTAGGAAAAAATTCTAGACTGAGGAAAAAATCTTTGTGTCATCCTATTGCCAGTTTCTGATGATGGTATCAACAGGAAGATAGAGATAGATGTGTTAACTGCCTAGCTCAAGTAAATAGTCCCTGACCTCTCCAATCGTGTTGTCCAAATTTTGAAGGAAATCCAAATCAAATTTAAACATAAGTGGGTAGAAACATGCGTCAACCTTATTTCTCCCCACTAGCAACATCAGCTTAACACATTTGTTGCAATGCCTTGAGCATCTTTTCCGCGTTTGCTAGTCACTCTGCTTAGTTTAACACGTCATCGAGACCTCAGTTGTCGCTGTCATAATTACTCTGGTTTTGACGAAATCTGGCTCTCAAGAAAGAAACAGAGCACGCGTCTTGTTAAGTCAACATTTTTAACTTGAACATCTTTTCAAGTCAATTGGGGTGCCCACAGATGTGTTCAAAAGTTTGGGACAAATAAGAAAAGGCGGATTTGTTCAGCGTTGATGTTCCAGTTCACATCCTGTATTTTTCGCTGTATTCTTAACGAATTTGAATGCGTAGGAAAAGTTGTTCACGTCTAAAAATGTTGTTAAACTCTTTCTTCCGTCTACTCATTAAATTCCGAAAAAATTCCATTACACTGTGACTATATAAAGCTCTCTGACACACATAGTAATCCTTCATAACTCTTAATGTTTATTTATTTCTAGGCAATGAATAATTTCTAAGACCAAGCTAAAAAATTTGCCTTGTCCAAAGTGATGCCTAACAATGTTAAGAGACTGTCTGAGCGCAAGTCTCAGAAAATAGCTCGAATACAAAGACAAACACTGAAACATAAGAGAATGAGAGCACGAGCGAGAGCACAGCATATTCAAAGCGAATTCCATTTCGGTAAACGAATTAATTGACCTTGAGAACTGTACACACGTTTGAATTATCCATTACGTATTCCCCAAGAGAGACTCGTTCGGCTTTTAAATATGCGGAAATGAATAGATTCAAGTTAAGTTTTCTCAACCAAAACTACGGCGGCGGCGGCGGCGTAGGAAATCGAACGATTCACCTACACACGTAGGCACATACATACATACACCCGCCTGAAAAAAAATGTGTTGAAATATTTACTCAATGACGTGGGCAAGCGTAGCAACATCTACACGTTTCGCGAACTTGAAACGTTCTCATCTTATCCAATAGAAAACAAAAACTGGCACGTAGCCTCACAAATTGTGCTTCTCTACGGTGCTGGCTAGATAAGATTGCTTTTTGCGAAACAATTGAATCAATTTGGTGAAAAAAAATATTTAAGTGAACACATCGCTTTGTTGGCCTTATCTTATCTGGCCGCTCAAATAAGGACGTGTGTGGGTGGGTGGATGGGTTGCTTAATATGCCCAATTTTATCTATCAAACCGATTTTGGGAAATTGTACATTTGACTTTCGTTTTGCAAACACCGTTTATCTTAACATTTGGGTCTAATGTAATTGATATATGTTTCATGTGCCAGCAAAGTCTCCGAGAAAAGAAGACTGGTGGGAAGTCAATAAGTCTTTTGGGTTATTTATTTATTTACTCGCTCATTTTGCGCGCTAGAGAAGTCCGCCTCGGTCAACACTCGCCATTCATTTGTTGTGTAAACAAGCTGCCAATCAATTTGTTGTGACGATAGAAGCGCGTTCTGAAATTCGATGCCGCCAAACCTTAATGTCTTCTGCTTATTATGGAAACCTAAACTGAGAAAAAATTAACTAAGCAAATATTTTGAGTGAATTGGAAATTTACTGCTCTTCTGAAGTTCTTTTTTCTGTGGAGACTGCGAATGCCTAAAATTAGGTGCTAACAGAGAAGAAAGTACCTGTGACGTACATACCTAATCCAATTAAGCTTCACAACTGTGCCCGGTGGGTCGCTGAACAAAGGAGACGCCGGAGATGTCCCTCTTCGTTATACAGGCAAAAGTCACAAACAAAGAGAGTAAGTTCTCTGGCGTCAATGCCTTTAAACTAGTGCCTAGGGTTCGGACCCGCCTCGATTAAAGGAGGAGGCTACTGTCCTATCCCTTAAGAGGCCATGTGATATAAATGGAGTTTTTCTAGACGTGTCTTCCTTCTTTTATCAATTGGTCCACCACTTCGATCTTTAATCCAACATTTAGTCTAGGTATTTAAAGAGTTATATAAACTATTTGTGACAACTTTATTCCTTGCGTCTATTTTTAATAACTAAATTCCTTCGTCTACTTGAAACCAACAGAAAACGCTTTCCTAACAAACCAAAGTATTTTTGAGTTATGTGTTGTTATTCAGACCGACCCAAACAAAAATTACTTTCAATTTCTACCTAGATGTCATGTGATAACAGACAATAAACAACCTCAACCGATTCGATGCTCCATCAAGGGAAACGATCGCACTCAATATTTCCTCACATCTTTGAAACGAACCAAAAAAAATTTCAAGAATTTCAAATTTGAATATCCAACTGTCATCGCCGTACAAAGATAACCGCCAGAGACTTCTACACTCCGTCTGTAAACAAACTCCGGATCTTCGTACACCTTACAGTGAAAGTGAAAGGGTTCCCGGAGCTATGATGAGTCACAAGTGGTTGAGCAAAACAACAAAACAACGAACCAGACGACTGAACACAAGCAACAAACTGTATCCCATTATCCACTGACGTCAGCCTCGTGTAACCGATAGTCTGCTCCAAAAAAAAAAATGTTGATCCGTCCAGACAGACAACATAATAACCAATCTCCAATATCCAGCAAATTGGGGCTAGTTAACAATAGAGACCGCCCTCCCACCACTACGGACACCACGACGGAAAAGAGCGACCAACTGTCGCGACATTCCTTTATGTCGGCGCACGGCACTGCAGCCGACATACGACACATGCAATCACTGGGCAAGGCATTCCAAATCGAACGCTGAAATGCTGCCCGAACGCGACAGATTAATCATTCACCCGTTCGGACCATGTAAGAGGCTCGAAATATTATTTGCTGTTTTTATTTCGTTTTTGTGTAATTTGTAAGTCTGCAGCAGCGCCTCCATAACCACCCAGATAGTGAGAGCACAACACACCACGGCGCTTTGTTCGGCCCAGCGTGGCCGTTAAATTCAAAACGAACGATTCAAATTCTCCACGGGATAACGATTATTTTTGCAAACAGAATGGAGGAGAAAACCCGCGCGATCTTGTTGCCAAGTACAGTGCGAGCTTCACTCGGGCTTAGTCACCAACTGGATTCCGGCAACAAGTTGACGGTTGAGGATTTGAATTTCGATTTCAATCGATCGAGTGGCAGTTGAATGCTGCCAGTCGAGTTGCTTGGGCGCAAGCAACATGTGCCCGCATGTACTCGGATCTTCTTCCCCCAGGAATGCGATGGGAATCACGCTTCCGAATGACCAGCGGTGAGTCATCACAGGCAATAGGATGCGCGGAGAATTCCCTGGAAATGACGATGTGTCGAATCCGCGTGAGAGTGGAAACTTACGATCACAACAAGGTGATAAGGAAGTTGTTTATTTGTCGCTTTTATTGGTGATCACCCCAAATGTTTGTTTGATAATTACCCGGGGAACAGTAAACAAATCTAGATTATGGAAAAACACTACACAAGTTGATGGATTAGTCATGGAATTTGATGGAAATTTAAATGTGTGTGTCGTCATACGAATGAGGAGGTGATGACGCGTTTCCGGGACAGTCACTGTAAGGTTAATATTGTTCTAGAGGAAGATAGATTGGCCGCATGAATCGTTTGTATTCGTAGGAAATGTGACTACTGGAATTTTAATTTGTGATCCTAACAATAACTTTTCGGGTAAGATATGAATTTGGAATAATGAGAGTAATAATGTTCGTAGGTGCGAACGAGGTAACTGGACATTCGGAACTTTAAGGATACCTCTTCACATGTGTATATGTGTATATACATATGTACATATGTATATGGTCCTGGTTCGGAAAGGACCACTTGCTTATAGCAAGAAGAAGCCTCGCGTACAAGACCATGGAGGTTTAAAGCACTTAGCTGACGATCCGTGGGTCCTAAGTCTGAGGACCGCCCGTTCAGCCTCATACTGCTTGTGGATACTTTTCATTTGTAAAGTAAATTCAGATGTGTCGTCTGCAGTCGTTCTCCTCTCCGAGGTTGCTCGCGTTGGCGAGAAGGATCTACTCACTCATCACCTTGCCGCTGTTGAACATTTTCAATAGGGTAAAGTTGTATGTAAGTTTAACATGAGTCTGATTAGAGTTAATAGAGATCTTTCTTGACATTCAGTCAAGGTTGAGAGTAGAGCCCGGTCTAGTGCTTGATCTCATAGCCAATACAGTAGTCTTGACCCCAATAGGCAGGCCTTCCTGAACCTCATATGCAAATATTCTGACCATTTCTTGAGAGATTACAACAAATGCTTGCGGCAAAACTGCACAGACTATGGATTCATTCACAGATGACACTGATCTGACCCCCCACCCATGAGCTAACACAAACCTCAACTGAAACAAAATGATTTAAAAAACCGCTTAACACAAAACCCCTTTTGGTTGTCCTTCAAAAACCGATTCGACTGTCAAACATCGAACTGACATTTCGCAATTGTGACATTGCACTTACCCCCACCATTTCCCACCGGCTGGCTGCCTTTGTTGCCCGATCGTTTTTGAGTCTTTTTCTTCTGCCTCTCTCTCTCCCTCTCTCCCTCTCTCCTTTGATAGCCGCGATCTTAATTGTTTCAAACTTGAATTGAAATACGAGCGTGTGCCTAAATTCGGTCTTAAGTCAATAGCACGTCAGGGAACACACTCAGTCACTGCCAAGTGTGAGCAGTCAAACAGACAGACAGACGGTTGGAGCGGTAGGTGGAGGTCTACAAAAATCTGATTTCCATTTATAATCTTGTACTTAGCATTGAATTAGGCGTCGTTTGACCGCGATCGACCCAAAATCTAACCTCGACTCACGGTTAAACGACTGCCGCTCTTGCGAAACTAAAAGCCAGCCAACAGGCAGAAGAAAAACGAAATAATTGTCAAACATTTGTGTTTCATATCTTTTTGCAAAAGCTCTTCGCTAAGCGCTCATCAGACGGCGCACAAGGCGTCCCCGAATGCATGTGTGCGTGCAGCATATGGTAAAACTTTGTCAACTACTAAGGCGAAGGTTTTCACCAAGGTCGTTGATCTATTACGCCAGACGACTGCCGACTGCCGACTGTCGCGACTCCATGTTGATCCACATAGTGTGCGGTCGTGTGAGGTGAAGCGCAAGTCGCAGTGGCGCTTACTGGCTAGTAGTATTCGTTTGGTGACTTGGGCACTTTCGTAAGTGACGTCTGTTTAAGTTGTGGTGAAATGTGTGCTCTGCAGTTGCCGCGATGAAAGTCGGCCCCGTCTTCCTCATCTAATGCGACGCACGCAGGCATGCCAGCCAAGCGTAGGCACTCAGGTATGAAAGCAGGGGGACATACTCTCGGACCGCAATGAAAGTGTTGCTGAACCCGGTAACGTTGTGCCATAGCCCTGCGCTGCAATGCTGGTGCTCTTGAATGAAATAGTCGCGTCGCGTCGTCGGCTCACTTTGCGCAGCCCACAAACACAAATTACTCAACACAATGCCCCGTCGCGTCGATCGTCGTTGTCGTTTGTCTGTCATGAGGGGGGAGGGGCATAAAGAGAGGAATCTCTTCCCTGAATCAGCTTTTGTGTATGTTTTCAAACGATTTCGTGTCTTTTTCTCTTTTCACGAGGTCGGTGTACCTCACATGAAAGTCGATTACGCTTGCGCTACTTTTTCTGGTTCCGCGTGCACACTGCATGAACGTATCACGAAGAAAGTTATCGCCGATCGGATGGGGGCTGGCTGGGATTCGTGTGGTGGATTACAGTGGTAGCGGCGACACGCCGCAACTTTCCAAAATTGTCGACAGAGTTCACCGGCCCCCCAGTTGATGCTTGGCACGATGGCATATTGTATGATGAGGAAGTTTTGTTGATGAAAGTTGCAGAAAGGTGAACCACCTCCCGATGACGGTGGCGAGTGGGAGCCGCAGAGTCGTGATGGCTTTTCGGTGATATAATGTACGTGAGGAGAGGATTTTGTAAGAGAGTAGCCAATTTTGTTTTTCTCCATTTGTAATTGTAGACTAATTTCTTTTAACTTTCACTGATCGAGTTGGGAAATGTTGCCTGAATTATGTTGTTTTCGTTTGACGGTGTTTTTTTTTCTGTCTTGTGGCTTTTGTTTTCTAGGTTAGGTAAATTTTGCAGTTGCCCAAGTCTTGATAAATCAAATTATCTTGATAAATGTCCGGGGCGACTTTCGAATGAAGTTCGTAGGCCTGAAAATTAAACTGTTAATTGAGCAACGTTCGTATTGCAAAATGTAGATGTTTTAATGGTTACTGTACATTAGACAAATGGAATATTTAGCATTAATAAATAAATTTAGCTCAGTTAGGAGGATACAGTTATATACCAACTCCGACATTTTAGATCGATGTGGCGCTTTTCAGACATAATTCATCAGCAAGGTGATAATGGAACTGTGTGTCTCCACAAAGAACCTACTTTGTCTTGTCTTGCAGTTCTGAAAAATCTATAAGGACGGAGGAGCTGAGTGAATCTGAATGAACATCCTTAAACCTTAACCTTGATTTACTTACCGAGTTAAAAACCATCCCTTCCAACCATTGTTGTTGTTTCAACAAAAGTCCTTCATAAAAACACCCCCACGGCTTCCAGACAGGTTCGTACTTTAAATATCTTACAGGATTCCCAGAAACATCGCAGAATTCTCTGCTATGAACTGGTGGACTCATGTTCTTTGAAAAGAAAGAAACGATCAGAACCACTTTAAGGTGCAGTCAAGTTGGTATATATTTTATTACTTCGTTGTTACCAACAGGCGACACCCAACTCTCTGGCACTTGGATGCTCGAAGACAATGACGGCACCATGAATCAACAAGTGGATTATGTGGAGCGGATTTATAGCTGGAACGTGCTTCTTCAGTTTAGTGTATTGGATTTCATCTTCACGTAACTGGGTACGTTTTTCAAGGAAATTCGAATCATTAATGATTAGAATGCGGTGATACACTTGTGCATAGTCTTGACTGCTTTGGTGGTATATCGGATTTTCTGTGGGACGTGCTTCTTCTCGATGAAACCTTGGGTAAGCCTCTTTAGTGTATTTTAAGTTGTTTTTTTAAAACGGAATAGCCAGGCTTTGGGTATGACCATTTACAAGAAAGATAAAGGCAGACCACTACTGCGAACCCGGAGACTGTACCAAAATTTAAATCCATCGATTTCAGAAGTTCGTTTATGCAGAGTGCATGGTGCAAAGCTGAGGTTGCGGAAGTCTTCGTCACCCAGTCCGAAGAGTCAGGAAGCGAAGGGAAACCTCAGAAGCAAAGCAGATGTAATGCAACTTACTCTTCGTGGTTGGAAGCATAGAGCTCGAATCGTCAACGGTGAATGGCAAATGTAGCTTGGTTGCTAGACTGATAACTAAATGGGCCAAGTCTTCAGGCTTCCCTCAACTTTTACAAGCGCATTTTTCTGAGACTTCATTAAAGCATTCATTTAAATGCATTTTAATTATTGTGCCCACCAGCACTGTACACTCTGAAATCACCACAAGATTGAAAGTGCAGTAAGGTGCACGACGTGGGTTTCAGTGGCAGCCATCAGCCGCTGCAGTTTTCTGGCAACCTAGGGTTGATCACGTTTTCAACATAATTATGCAACTTAAACCTTATCGCTCTCATTAACTGACCGAAGTCGCCCAAGTCCACGGCCAGAACGTCACCGCACAACTCGAGTGCATCGTACGCCCATAAGGCATGACGAAACCACATTATTCTCTGTGCATTACCATAAAAATAAGAATTCTCCTAGTCCATAAAAATCTCCGTCACAACTCATTCAGCATGCACTCATGAGTGCACACGTCAATTTCCAATTTTAATTGAATTTAAAAATAGATTTTCGCTGCATTCCGCTGAGCCGCCGTTCTTGGTGCATGATCGCATTAACTATGCGTCATCGTGACGATGACGGATCCTTGGAAGAGACGCGTTTTTTGTATGTTCAAGTTGCACACAGAAAGAGCTAACACCCTGCCGCCGCGACCACTGGACCCAAGCCAAAGAAGCAACATATCCCATTGGGTGTTAACAACACCGTGCTGTACAAAATGTTGAATATACACAGCCGTGTGAGTGTGTTATTGTTGCGAATGCCATCGATTTGGTTGGTGGAATACCTGTGCTACCTGCTGTGGCATTTCAATCTCACTGGTCCTTCTTACCGTCTTCAAGATGCGCATTTGCAAAGGTATCATAGCTTCAATTGTGCGTCTGCCAAAACGAGAAAAGAGAATGAAAGAGAATGTTTTGAGGGTTTTGCTCTGTAGATGCGATTTGTGTGCACACAGATTTAATTTAAAGGTGACAGCACATTCTAGAAGTAAAAAATTTGAAGCCAAAATTTACTGACCTTTGGGTTTAAGTTCGTTAGGACGATGTTGTGCCAAGACATCTTGTGAGGCTCACGATCATTTCATTTCTGTGAAGGGGTCCCATATTTTCTATTTCGTGGATCTAGAGTCTATCTCTCGATGGATTTCTGATCTCGAAAGGTAGGATAGTAAGGAAACTGAATTTCTAAGATCACTTGCCGTTTGTTCTTAATCAATGCTCCCTTCCAGTTATGGGATATATGCTTCTGAGACTACTTCTAGTACTCGGTCGGATGTGCTGTAAGCTTCTTTGCTTCATTCCTTTTCCATGCAGAATATTCCACTTAAGCGAGAAAAGTAAACGAAACAAAACTATGGTTTGTAAGTTGGCTGTTTTGGTCATAATGTTACATCTAAATTTACTCGGCTTAAGCCCTTCTTTACCGTTAATCTTGAACGTCGAGATATATTCCATCAGAAGTTCTGTTTTCTCAGGAAAAGAAGGAAGATATAATCAATTAGCTCTGTTCGTAAAGACCTAAAGGGATACCAACATCGTGATGTCCTGCTTGCGAAAGCTTTGAGGGAAAAGAAGATGGCCATGGATCAGGTGTAAGCCCGTTCTCTAAAAATAAGAGAGATAAAAGTACAGGCTTCACTTTTAATCAATAAGGGGCCAAGACTGTGTAAGGATAATTAAGAACTAGTCAAAATGACCTTGATCTAATTGTGTGAGCATTTTTAAGGTCCTATCACATTGTAAATAAAACAAGTAAAGTCAAAGTAACTGAAATTTTATATGTTACACTGTGAGCTAAAGCACTGCAAGAAAAGATGACGTAATACTGTGATTATTCAGAGTTCTAAAACTGTCCTTCCACCAGTATTTCGGATCACTTTGAATTAAAAAACTACTTGTATTTCGTGCACTGAGTAAATGTAATCATGTTGCCGTCGAAATAAAATTCACTTTATAACAATAGGAAATATCAATAACGTTTTGTCATCTTATGAGTCAAAGTTTATCATTATATGAGTCAATTATACTTCAGCAAGTTGCAAGCGTAAACATGTCTAAACAGGCAAAATATTGTGCGTCAGAATAAAACTTTTGTTAATATGCAATATTTCAAAATTTAGCCCAACTGGCAAGTAAGCTTGTGGTGAAATAGTTATTGATTTTCCTTGAAAGTAACATCCACCCTTATATGAGTGCGTGACCCGGCACAGTACCAAATTTGAATTGAAGTGAGATACAACGCGGAAAACGTTTCCAGCCGTATTATCTTTGCGTGAAGTTGTGAAATACATCGGTCTTGTTAACTTTCGCAATTCATCCTGGATTTATGTAGGGGTGTGTGTGCGCTGTGCAGCCCCCATTTGAATACAGTGATAGAATTCTAGAACGCATGTCAAATTTGCATAGCAGTTTTCGGCGATAGTCTTCTGAAATGTGATAATACCGTGAAGTGTTCCTATTCTCTTCTATCAACATTCCATCTTATCAACAAAACAAACAGGGCAGCATGCTGCAAAGAGTTCACACGGTACTCTTAAATGTTGACAACGAACAAGCCGACAGCAACTGATCACGTCGCCGCTCACAGATATACCGCTGTCCCTGTCACTCGCCTTTATGCCCGCATCGTTGTCGTGAATAACGCTAATGACCAGATCTGAGTTTTGTGTCGATTGAGGCGTGCACAGCAGAAACTGAAATTTGAAATTTCGTTTCGAAACGAACATCAGTTGAAAACGTTGAGGCGAGAAGCGTGGACGTGTAGTTCCGTGATAAATGCTGCTTCCATACGCTTTTATTTTGTTAATATTTTAAGTTTTTTTCTTTTTTTTTTTCGTTTCTCCCTTTTTGTTCCTCTCTTCTTTTTTTTGCGTTTTGTGATTTGAATAAAAAAGAAACAAACAAGCTGCTCTCTAAGAAACACGTTCCACTAGATGAGAGGATAAAACAAACGCGGACCAAACAAAATCATTCGCTGTGCCTTAGAAGTGAACTGAAATCAAAAAAGTGCTGTGCAATTTATGAAATAAAAAAAAAAATACAAATATATATTTATTCGTAATAAAACAAATAATTTATTTAACAAAAATGGATACTACTACTGCAACACCCACCACAAATGGATACTCCACCGACTCGACACCTGCTAGCAACAAATGCGTGCCCGTCTCGGATTCCAGCACATCATCGTCAGCAGTGACAAACGCGACGGCGTCGGCCACGTCTGCGACGGCTGCAGGATACAGTGGACAGTCGACACCAAAGAAATACATCCTGGACGTACTCAGCCGCAAGCGGTTGTATTCCCCAGGTGGCTGTGATATTCGTTCCTCACAGATTCACTGTGAGCCCGATAATTTGAATCTCCTCAAGGATCGATACCTTCTGTCATCGGAAAGGGCACCTGCCACCGCCAGCGACAGCAGGTCGAGCTACAAGCATTTCGTTGATCTCTCAAGCTCGAACCTCAAGTGCGTGGACATTTTTACCGAGGAGAACCTCCTGTGCAAGATCGTCAACGAGCCCCTCTACAAGGTGCAGATGGCATACTTCAAGCTGACCCAGGACAACTGCCAAAGCGACATCTTCGATCATCAGCTAGTGCGATCGGTGAGGGATATCATACCGATGTCGAAAAATCGCACCTATGTGATTGTCCCCCAGTGCGCGGAAGTCTACGAGGATCTTCACACGTACATACGGAATAAGAGGCGACTCAGCGAGACCGAAACCCGGGCTTTGTTTCACCAGATCGCCCAGACTGTACAGGTGTGCCACAGGAACGGAATTATCCTGCGGGACCTCAAGCTGAAACGTTTCTACTTCATCGACGCTGAAAGGTAAGAATCACCATCTGTCAAAAACAGCCAAAAATTTTGCAAGCCCTGATCTCCTCTGAAATATGAAAAAATTGCAACATGTATAACTTGAAAATTTTACTAAATTGGCCAACAACAAACTCACACTCTGGCACCCCGCTGCACACAAACACACATACACACACTCATGTCGGCTGTCCAGACGCTGAGGCTCAACGTGCAGTAGCAGTGGCCGCGTGTGTTTTGTGGTGCAATATCATGCCCATTTACTAGATACGTTGCAACATTGGAACAAGAATTCTTACTTCGCCTTCTCTTATTTCTTTCTCTTAGTTTTTTCTCCATTTTTTGTATTTTGCCTGAGCTTGTTTCTTTTTTCTGTTTTTTTTCTTTTTGTTCGTGCGCAACTTGCAGCTGTCATTGCCATTGCAATATGTTGTTCTTGTGCAATGGAGCTGATCACGCAAAGCGTCAGCTACGTCCAGTGACGTAGGTGATGTGTGGGTGCTGCTACATTGTCGGCATCACGCGACTGTACTTTTTTTGGTGTGCCGATCTGTGAGGAGAGTTGTGCGTGAGGAGGTTTCCTTTTCTTTCAGGACGACGCATTTCCTTGCTGTTTGACCTCAATACGTAACAGTGCAGATTCCCTCTCGGTCTGTGTGTTTTGTTATGGAAATTAGATGACAATTTTAGAGTTTTGTTGCTTGTCACATGTGCATTGAACTCTTTTCTTCTTTTTGTCTTCTCTGCACCTTTTGAGCTCGCGGTTTGCCATACAATGAAGAGCGAAGAAAGGGAAAATGAGAAACGCAGAAAAACGCAGGGGAAACTGTGTTTTGGGTTTTGTACGTACATGCACAGTGGCGTAAACATTTGTTTGGAAAGGGAGAGAATGTCGATACAGGGATGGGACAGGTTGTGAAAAACGAACTTTGCGGGCTACGGGACGGGAAATTTGCTTTTATTCCATGATTTGAATAAAATTGAGCTGTGAACCACAATTTATCGCTCTTTTGGTTTTATTCATGCAGTAAGCCGCATTTTTAAAAAAACTAATCCGTCGATTTGAATACAATTTTGCGCTGCACTGAATATTATCCCTTTATTGGTTTTATTGAAGACACTGAATCGTACTACCTCTTCGTAAGGTTCTAGATATCCTTGATTATTATGCGAAACAGATTCTATAATCCATCAATGGCATTTTAAGGGAAGAGTTGGAAGTCAGAGGTTTCGACGCTTCAACTTTTTCCCAGTGCTACCCCTCGAGCTATAATTGAAAACGCAAAGTTCTGCGCATTGGATCTTTCATAACAAAACACAAACTTTGTCAAACTCGTCGTATGTTTGATCCGAAATTTCTTACCTTTGCAAATTGGAAGAAAACAGAAATTTTTACAACAATCGTTGTTCGAGTTTTTTTGGCAAGACAAATCGTTGGGTTGTATCATATCTGAAACATGTCTTTCTCTTTAGATTTCCTTCAATATACTGAAATACGCTGAAATACGTATATTTCCTAAAAACCCCCATCACAGTACACCATTGTCTCTGAAATTTTGTCTTAGAAATGAATCTTCGATGCCAACAAACAAAAAATCCGCCACATCGCACATCAACAAACGAGCGTTAAAAATAGCCAACAACATCTTGCGAATGCACACCAAGGTGTCGTGGCTAGCTCTTAGCCCACTACACGTTTCTTAAACATTTCTGAATTGATGAATAATTAGACAAAATATTCAAACAAAACCTGCTCTAAGGTCATCATACACCGATTAGCAGCAAGCACCAGCACTGTTCCGACATGTATTTCCTCTCTCTCTTGTTCACGATCACCTTCCGACCCCTTCTTGCCTGTTTTTTTTTTGTTTCTTTTGTTATTTTTGGGGGACTGTGAACAGGTTCTCTCTGTCGGCCATGACTGTGATCTCCCAGAAATCCTAAAAATATTTCTATGGCCCCCTTGAAAACTACTACTGATCACAGCACATTACTGAAAATGATCGGAGACCACTGATTTTGCCCCCCATTCGCGATGAGAAAATAATTTTGAGTACGTCAATGTGCGAATGTCTTCACAAATACCTTTACACAACAGTCGCGCTGTTGGCTCTCTCTTCCTTTCTCATTTTGACACCCGTGTCAGCTACCGCAACCAATTTGCACAATATCTCTTCGCCACCAACACATACAATTTGTCTGTGGGCCTGAGGAAGTGTGAGTGCTCGCCTCGACTATGTGTGAGAGTACTCGAGGTCGATTTGTATTTTCGCAATTTTTCTTTACCCACATTTAGGTGTATATCAGGGTCAGTTCGAGGTTGCCTCATTTTTTTCTTTTCGTAAGTATTGAGTGAGCACGAGAGAATGACAGAGAGCGAACGAAATGACTGATAGCGCATGTAATGATGATGAGATGGCGTGGTGGTGGGGGCATGGTGATGGGGAGCAGCCTCGAGCAAGTGGGGAGCTGAGGGCAGAGCGGAAGATTGATCTCCACACAGAGACAGAGTCCGTTTTCGGAAGCTGTGCTGATCGACTCGTAGCCCCGTAATTGTTGTCATCGTCGACGGCGCGGTGGCGTCGTTGTCGTCATCTTTGTCGATGGAGCAATGTTTGATTGTTGTTGGTGGTTGGATGCGAATTGCGGTGACAGCGCAAGCGAAGGAGGTGAAGTCAAATTGAAATCAGATACTGACACAGCCTACTCTGCTGTGTGCGGCTTCTGTATTGCTGCAGAGAGATGCAATTTTGATTGCCCTTTCCTCGGTTTGTTGTTTGCCTTCTCTTCCATTCTCTCTCATTCACTACCGTTCTCTCTCTCCCCCTGTTTCGACTTGTGCCTCTTGATCTTGAGCAATGATAATTTTTTTTTTAAGTTGTTAGCCTTAATTTTTTTCTCTGTCGATAAAATATGGGTCAATGTTAGAGTGGTGAGGTGAGGTGAAGCGGTAGGCAATTTCGGCCAGAAGCACGTCATTGCTATCGGCTTGTTGGACCCATTGCATTGTCAATGTGCGACGGCGGCGGCGGAGTCGAGTGAGTTTGCCGAAATCCATTTCAGAGAGATAATGTGCCTTTCAATGATGACATAGTGTACTCTGTATCGTTAGGTCAATCGATTAAGTTGACGACTACGACTTACAGCTGGCGTGGCCACACCGCCATTGCTGTCGCCGCCGCCGCCACCGCCCATATTTCGACAATCATGTTGCCAGAGAGACACATGAATAGAGCACAGCACAGGCATAGCGCTGCTGAGTTTACACATGTTGCCAGAGCGATTGTTGTTGCTCAATTATCCAATTCGTTCGAATTATATTTCATAACCTTTGGAATGTGTTTCGGTTTTTATGAGAGGTTAAATCGAATTTAGCCTTAAATGAAACATAAGTGTAATTTTTGGACGTCAAAATGACAGCTTCTTCATTTTTGGTGAAGAGGGCATTTGGAAATGTTGCATCAACTCGGCAGTCGGACGCGGTTGAAGGCGTTCATACAGAACGCTTGTGTGTATATCACACTCTGTGTGAGAGATATTGGAGATGTTGCCTCAATGGAGGGGGTCGAAGACAATGTCAATGACAAGTGAACATGACATCATGCCCATTTCACACATGTAAAGTTAACTTACAGTGTGTGACAAAATTTTGCAGGAATGTGTCAATTTGTGGCGGTTTTGACATCGTACTCGGTGATCGATCGAGGCTAGGGAAGATCAAAATTTTGTATATATCTTATGAAACGCACAATGTCCAATAACACGACTAATTCATTTGTATTTTCCTTTCTTTCAGAACAAAGATTCAGTACGAATCCCTGGAGGGTTCGATGATCCTGGATGATCCTTCGGACGATACGTTATATGACAAAATCGGTTGCCCGCTTTACACAGCTCCAGAGCTTCTTTGCCCCAATTCAACGTACGCAGGGAAACCAGCAGACATGTGGTCACTAGGAGTAATCCTCTACACAATGCTAGTTGGACAATATCCGTTCTACGAGAAGGGTGGCTGCAATTTGATAACGATTATCCGTCACTGCCAGGTGCAGATCCCAATGGCACTAAGCAAGCCAGTCAGATGGCTGCTAAGAAGTCTACTCCGCCGCATCCCCGATGAGAGACTGAAAGCAGAACACATCTTTATGCATCCCTGGTTGGAAGAGCAAAAACCCTATTACATGTATGTACCAGTAAACGCAGTCTTCTCAGACAGTGAAGACGACTTAGAGCCAACAAAAGCGAAAAAATCAAGAGAGGACAACGATGAAGCTACCACCGTCAAACCTCATGATACCAGTTCCTCCTCATCATCATCAGACAACACCAGGGATGACGGCGATATGGGATGATTGTGATAATTAACAAATGTTTAATGAATCCTGTGGATTCAAGAAATCCGAAGAGAAGTGCGCAGCAAAAGTCTGAAGCGTTGTACACTGGCACGATGTTGTGTTCGTCAATACACCAAGTTAAGTGGGGCTGAGGCATTGTTGATCGATGTCCTCCACCCGGCCACTGCTGTTTTGCCATTTAAAGGAAACATCACACAGCAAAACTACTTTGCCTTTAATCCTGTTCATGAGTCATCTGTTAGTGACATCTCAGAAGGATGCGCGGGAAGGCGACAATGATTGGTCGCAAATGTTGTTCGTAAAAAAAAAATTGTTCACCACTTTGTTGAAAACTTACTAAAAAAAAAGAATTAAAAAAGAAAAAAGAAAAAAAAATGAAATTTAACTGAAAAATAAAATAATGACAAATTGAATTATAATCTCTTTTCATTGAAGATTTATTGATTTTTTTTTGTTGGGCTTTGAAATTGCTTTATAGAAAGTTTGTCAGATGCAACTTGACTCCTTCCTTCGCTTGCGCTGTCAGCGCAATTCGCATCCAACCACCAACAACAATCAAACATTGCTCCATCGATAAAGATGACGACAACGACGCCACCGCGCCGTCGACGATGACAACAATCACGGGGCTACGAGTCGATCAGCACAGATTCCGAGTCTGGGCGAAAACCTTTTTTTTTTTTGGGTAGTTAACGGTTCCCTGTAGACAATTAAGTTCTCTCTTAGTGACTGTGACAATATGTCATGTGTGTCCAAAATGAGAGTGGAGAGTCCCTGTAAGACTCAATTGTAATGCCGGTGTTTAGAATCACCCTGTTTTGTAAAGAAACTCAATGTTTATTAGATCAGATTTTTGAAGAAGGTAGGGTCCAATTGGCACTTGCAAGCTAGTCACTAGACTATTTTGACATAAATGTAATAACAGAAAATTAAAGAGATTTACTTGGACTATGTACGCAACTTGAGCTGACTGACAGAAGACGTTGTCCAACGCAAGGAAGATAAGTAAACTAATTGTTCAGGTTTGATTTTACAAGTGTCCAAAACCAAATAAAAAATTTACAACTGTCCAAAACCAAAAAAAAGCGACCTACACCTACACTCACTCAGATTAAAACGTCGTCGTAGTAAAAAAAAAATCACCACCAGTCACGTGTGTATGTACGTATTCGATTTCTCATTTCATTCAACTCTTAAAACCACCCAACCAACTATGAATTCAATATAAACAAGTGTAAGAAAAAAATTGTCTTATCACCTTGTGAGTGCTTACTTTTGAGTACTTCCTATTGTGACACCTGCAAACAAACCTAAGTCCATGCTTCAAGAACACACGACTCTCCAAAGCTATGCTCTAGAATATGTAAACAAACTTTAGTCATCGAAACTTCTACCTCTTTCCCGTGAGGTGGTCTCTGCGAATTAGTATTCAGACGCGAACTACCTCCACTATACTTCCGGTTGCTTATGTTGATGATGCGCAACGATTGTTTGTAAGTTAACACGCTCCAAGGCATTAGCAAATATCTCCTGATCGTCGATCAGGCCAGACTGTAAGAGCTGATTGATATAATCAGAAATACCAAATATGTCAACTCATGTCATAAGACGTAGCAGAACGGTGTAGCATGCCAGCCGTCACGTTCTCCCAGCTACGTTCTTTGTTCTAATGAGTTAAATTGCTTGACGGCTTTCTGCTCCCCAGACCGATTAATTTCACAAATTGAGTGTGCAGATAGGTGAGTGGTTGTGTTTATCTGCATGTGATATGAGCTGATACTTTGTGTGAAAAATAACATCGCTTTTGTTAAAGTGAACGAAGTGGCGCAGAGTTCAAGATCACAGATCCGATCCAATCACCTTTTGCAGAAAGTAAGGTGGTGTATCGCTAATTGCTTTGTTTGCAATTTAAATCCGTTTGAGAAATGACTTCACGTTTATCGTTTGGAACTTTTGAAACAAGTTTTCAATTAGAGAATGCAGGTTTGTTGTTTTTTTTAGAGATCTCGTAATTTCAGTCTGAGGGTGCAATCTAGTGGGACATAAAATGCCGTGAACAATCAGTGCCTGGCTATTGCTAACTGTTCTAAAACAGTGGACTGCGACGAATTTTGCTTAAACTTACCAAGCCACTGAGAGGCATTTCGAGGACGAGATCAGGATGAAAGTGCTTGCAAGTGACGAAGGCCAGTGCACAGACCAAGAAGGTTTTCCATTTTAACTTAGTATTTTCTAATACTATCCCGCGTTTCGAGAAGGAAATGGATGTCCACCTCTACCTCCCTCTCATTGAACAATTGATAGTCATAGAGCTTATGGTTAAGAAAGTTGTGCCCCTCGAAAATTGCCCTATTCCTTTCTGTGTACAGAATGTCAAATGAAAAATTTAGCTAAAGCCTCCGTGAACGTTAATAACAAGACCTAGAGTTCAATGTAATTACATTTTGAAAGTTTTCCTCAAGTTCCCAGTTGAAATATTACTAAGAGTAACTTCACACCCACTCCATGCCCCTCCATTTGAACGTAACAGTTGAAACTCAGCTTGTAAGGAATATTCGAAGTTTGGGAACCTCTGCTCGAGATTTCCTGTTTTAAGATTTTTATGTGCAGTTCCTAGAACCTGCGCGTTCAATAAATGCCATCAATTCCAACAAATCAAAGTCAAGAACGAACATTTATAAACTCTTTGTTGCCGCACAACATATCCTTTTTCGAAAAAACACTCCTCTTTTGCGTAGTTTCACTCAAGGATTGAATAGTTTTCAATTTATCATTCGAACTGGGACAAACTGTTTAGACGTGCAGTGTACTGGCCATCTTTATGAGAATCCAATTAAATACTAACTAAATACCCAAATCGGCAAATCTTTATTAAGTTTAACTTATTTTTAGTGATTGTCGCAGATGCTCAATTAGCTCTGGTGTAGGTTTGATCAAAATATGCATAAGAGATGATTCTAAAGATGGTAAAAGAATGAGAAGTCCTTCGGCTTTAACGACTTCAAGGCCAAATATCGTTCCTATTGTTTTCTATTATTAAAAAGGTACAATGTTGCATTCTTTGTTACATTTCACGTTCAGCAGTTTTTTTTTTACCGCAGTTGGCTAAAGTCCATCGAAAGCGAACCGCATGCAGAGCTTGCCCCGCAGTCCAACAATTAATTGCTTTCAACAACATAGCCGGCCACCCATGCGAGCAGCAGCGTTGTGATTTCAGCTGTTTGATTTTGCCATTGAAAAGCGATTGCACACAAAGTACACAGGCCTGGGAAGCAATTTTGCGGTTTCCCATTACAGACAGCCCCCGGTGAGCATGTATTGGTATTTTGACAATTATTATCTCTCGCCATAAAGAATGTGTTTCATAAGCTTTGGCGGTGTTACGTGTTCAATGAACTTGAAAATATGACTCCCCAAGTTTCGAGTTCGCCTACTCACCACGCCGCAATGATGGCAAAAGTTTGGTTACATGTTGGTGAAGACCGCTGTTACACATTTCGTGTGTACATGACTTTAATAAGATGAATTGGGTAATTCGACCAGTTATGAGTCTCCTATCGAGCCATGAAACTGAAGGAGTTGAATGTCCATGATATCACAAGGAGCCGTCGCGAGAGACCTTAAGCACCGTGTTGCCCCACCGCACTGGTTTTCACAGAAGATCGGTGGCTTATCACAAGCGGTTGTATAAGAATTGGACTTTGTGGGATTGGAATTTACTTGCCGTGCACGGGGGGAGCTGATAAGCTCCGCGGAGATGGTTGTGTGTGTTGTTATCATGAACACCCAGGAGAACAAAAATTTGCGAAATTGCGCGGTTATTCGAGAACTATGTGAAATAGAACACGTAGGTGAAATCAAATTAAGCTCTCATGGTAAGATAACAGCTAAGTGGTGAGGAAGTGATATTGCAGGGAATCACGCAAATCAAGAGATTAATAAGCGATTACTGGCCTATCATCCATGACGTCTTCATAAGCAAACAAAGGCAGGAAATAAAAAAAGAAAATCATATTGCCATATTATCAAAATCTCGCTTTCGAGCTAATTAACTGCTCTGAGTGGAATGCAATAAAGACAGATCATGCAGATATGATGAAATGTGTATAGACACTTCTGTTAACTATGCAAACTAATTATGTTCTAAGCGTCAGCAAATCTGACTGTGGACTCTTAGATCGATAAAAAATGAAATGGTAAACTCGTTTTTCGGAAAGGGGAATCCAGGTTGAATTCAGAATTTTTTCTTGTTTTTTGACTGTATCTCAATTTCTTCGAAATGATCAAACACAGCGGTAAGTTTTTCAAAAGTTTACAAGCAAAAATCAATAAGCAAGTTCAAAACACTGTGCCAAATAAAGAGTAACGGGTTTTTTTTATTCAATTGTCTGCCACGAACAAAGTGGCTGCTTTCTAAGCAATTACTTTCCAGTGGGAGTTACGAATGATCATTGCGATTACAAGTTACGTCACAGGTACATTAATAAACTTGATTTCAATTATTTACCCAAGTCTTTGAAACACCATCTGACCAAAAATGTTGCAAGACATTGTTAAACATTGCAACCAATGGGTGCGAATGAGAAGCAAACTTCACCTGCAGCTCACAGTGCTGAACTTTAAGTTCATATTTACTTGTAAAATAGAGCCCCAGTACGCTAATTCTTTCCGCATCGTTTTCCCTGTTCATTTGGCAATGCCAATTAGCAAATGAACCGACAAAAAAATGACAGCTAAGTGGTTGCGCCTAAAACAAAACCATGTGCAAATTTCAACACCAACTTGTACAAGTTCTACGTTGCAACACCTTGAGTTTTCCGTTTATTTTTTTCTTTTTTGTTTTTCCTTTGTTTTCCCCCTGCGCAGGTTGCTAAATGCCTCTCAGTACACGAGTCGAGTACACCCACCAGGTTGCCCTTGAAGTATTTGAATTAAACGAAACGACAGCGCGATTGCAGATCAACGTATTTTGTTACTGATCGTGTAAACGCCAAGCACCTGACGAAAATACACACATACATACATATATGTATCTGCTTGTTTTCGTTTAATTTTTTCGTGATTTTCACAGTCGGCAAGCTCGTGCGAGGGGGACCTGACAGCAGGAATAGACGTTTTTCGCAACAGCACCCGCTGACGCCCGTCGCCGCGGGAAATCGATTTTAGACCGGAATAACGTTTGTCAATGCGAACACGATTTTGAATTTCATCAACTCAAAATAACGAAAAATTCACCGGCAGGGTGAAAAAATAAACATATTGGTGGCAAGTGATCAGATGGATCGCAGGGAAAATGTTGCATGAAAGAGGAAGCAACACGACGTGGAAATACCCTCGGGTGTTGCTGAATTATTTCGCTTGTGTGCCAAGAAGAGGCGAAAAAAAAGTATTTTTACGAAACGTTCAAGAATTCAGAAACGTTTTCAAGACGCGAGCTAAGCGCGCCAAGCGTGCGAATTTCGTCACACGAGTTCCTGTGCAATCTTCGAAATTGCACTTGGCAGTGTCGCAATGGGATTTTGTCACATTTTTTCGTGTGAGCAACTTACTTCGTAATTTAAGGGAAATTAATGCACATAATTTGCCGCTAGGCCTAAATTCCAGAATTTTGTTTAACGGTTTGGATGGTATAGCAACTGCATTTCGAAAATGTCTAGTGAACACAGTTCGTGTAGTTCGAGAACTGCCTCTATCATCCACTGGAGATTAGCTAATGGCCATCAATCCTAGGCGTTAAGAAGTCAATTTTTTTGAAACCTCATGATTTATTCCGGTGTCATAATCAGCGGGTCCAAATCGCGGAGCGGAGATCGTTTTGGTAAACTACGCCACATCATCCGACAATTTTTGTAGACTTTTCTGCGATTAAGACAAACACCAAAATTGGAACGACAAATATGAAAGACATTTTTCGAGTCTGCTTGGATTCTTCGGGCATGAGTTCACACTACGTCACATGAATAAGGCCAAGAATAAGTTGCTTATTCTTGGAGAGTAACTAGATTTTTTTTCTAACTTCTCCATAAGGCAAACATAGTAATACAACCTTGAAGCAAGCAAATTCCAACAATCAACCACTTTGTCTGACCCACAAATTCTGTAGCAAGAGTAGATACTCATGTCAGAGCAGTTAAGTCCACTCCACGCTCGGAGAACGACAAATTCATTGGTTACGAACCCAATTAAGTAATAACTAGTGACTGCATCACAAGCAATTAATACAGTTGTCTGCCTAGTTCTAGAGCTCAAGAACAAGAATCTCAAGCACAACTCACCAGCAACGCTCAGAATCTGGTTTACTGGGCCAAAGCGTTTCAGTTTCAGACCAAAATTGCAGCAGCAAGTCCACAGTACCATTGCCAGACAGCCAACTTGCCACCGGCTACCACCGCGCCGTCGTTAGATTTAGAACATATTCCAAGCACGAGCTTTCGCGAAACACAAAAAAAGAACAGAAAATGGCTTCAGATTGAGATTCAGTGAGATATGCATATGTCAATGCTAACCTGACAAGCGTAAATGAGATCGAGATCAAAGTTGCCTCGGTGTCGCGGCTTAAAGTCGCAACAAATGTCACAGCCAAACCTGTGCAACGAAGTGGGCAAAAAAAGAAAACGATGAAAAATTGGTTTAAGCCCGCAAATTAGAGCAGCAGTGACAAGAATCGACCAAATTCAAGTTTATCACGCAGAATTGTTGCGGTAGACGACAACGGTGACGGTTCTCGGATGCAACAGATGTGTCGACAAACAGTGAAATGAAGAGTGGTGTCACCACGCTGGCGCAAGCCTGTCGGCGACGACGACGACGGCACGACGCATAGACTGAAACGAACGAGTTTTAGCCGCGATTCGTTTGACCTTCTGCGCGTGTCGTTTGCGCGAAATGTGTTCTGGTTTCATCATATCGTCAGAACGTATCTGTTTACATTTGGGTTGAAATGAATCAAATTTTCGAAAAGAGAAACGTTGCTCAACTGTGGCACACAGATCGGGAGGAGGATGACGGGGTGGAAGAGCGTTTCATAATTTCTTGTAAATCGCATCGCAGACGATCGCCACCGCGAGAGAGTTTCTCTTTGTATTTCCCGTGAGAGGGCAGAAAAGGAAAATAAATAGTTTTTTGATTGCCAGATCCACAGATTCTATAACTTAAACGATCTATTTTCGTGTTGGTTCTTGCAACATGATTGGCACCCCCTAAGCGGTATTTCATTTATCGTAGCTTTCCACGGCGGTGCGCAGAAGGGCGGGAGAGATGGTACGTGAATATGTCTATATTGAGACACCTCACCTTCTTTAGGTGTGGGCTAGGTGCGAACGAATTGTCGTTCGTAGCTTTAGCAATGGTTTGGTATGCGAAGAATGACTTAAAGGTACTTTCGTAGATCAATTAGTTTAATAGCAGGCTTAAATAGGCTCTCTGTGAAAATATTAAATTCCAATCGCAAAAAGCTTAATGGGCTTAAATTGGTGGTGACCGCCAATCGCGACGGTGAATCATTAGCGGAAAAGTTGGTCTTCACTTTAGACTCCAAAAAAGAACTGGTGGCTCCAAGAGCTTGAATTTATGAACCTTGTTCTGTCCTAAGGACCCATCACTTAAGATTCCGCTTTGATGGTCTAATCATGCCGAATTCTTCGAACAGACGTGGCTAGAGAGTCATTATCGCTCGTGAATATGATTGAAAAATTTACAACAGCTCGTCTATCGGTCGCGCCGTCTTAGAAAACTCTTTGAACATAAGTGGCTCGACTGCGAGCGTATAACATCAAATTCAGATACCAAATCTACAAAGAAACTGAAACAATTTACTTTATGATCCGTCTGTCGATAAGGTAGTTGAAACTTTGCCGCACCAATGTGAAGATTTCCTTGTGAGAGGCGTCTGAAAAGGCTTTTGTAATGACTAATTGCAAGGACATCACAGTCGCCGTTATAAATCGCACTCTTCATTCAAGGACAGTAGCCTCCGGCATACTGCTCTTTCCTTCCGGGAACGCAAAAGGGATGCGTCTGTGATAATTTTTAGGTGTATTTCTGGGATGTTTTCATGGCTCTCCTTGAAATCTTTGTTTTATCAACACGTTTCAGCGATATGGATTTCCGAGCTACTGTCCAACTTAGTCATGGTTTTTCTGTTTCCTTATTTCCATATGCAAGCACGCGAACTAATTGCGTTTTTCCAAGAGGCGACAGAGTCTACCTGTGCACGTCCTTGTTGAAGAGATTTATGATTTCGTGGAAGTTTTCGCTGGACTGCCGATATGAGAGGTGCGGTGTGAGATGAGAATGAATTGTTGGGTCAAGGACATCGCTGGTACTTGTGTACTTTTGTTTGCTATACACAAAGACGCACGGTTCCCTAAATATTGTGTGTTCTTCAAAAAAAGAGAAATGTGGAAATTGATTTGTCAAACGGCGAGTCAGCATGCTATGCGAGGTGGTAGGTACTTTATTGTTGCCAATTATTTAAGGGACTCCGAGACTATTTCGGGGTATTGAGTTGTCATCTAGGACATGACTGCGAAGGTGAGGAAAATGCTGATTTTAGCGCCTTGGGTGGTTTCGATGAGCGAATGTGGCCGTGAAGTTATTGTGCGTGTTCCAAGTTGATAATCAATTTCCTTTCATAATCTCCGTAACAAGTGAATTTTCGCAGTTTTGATGCACATTTCGATTCAATCAACTTGTTACACATTTCCGTCATCAACGCAACTAATCAAGAGTCCTGCAACTGATCACGAAGTATTTCAGGGGACAAGAACCAACGAAATAAATCGTCCCGGTGTTGTAATGGGATTAAATCGAGTTTCCTTTGTTCTCCTAGCAGTTCAGCCTGCAGATCAATTCAAACCACACACACAAGTGAAATTGATCAAAATTGCGGCGAAACGAATCGCAGAAAGGGCGTGTTTCCAAAATATTTTTAATTATACAATTCCCTAAAAGGATATTCTCACCATTAAGGATAGCCTGGTTTTGTCAGGAAGTTAATTTTCTTTTTTTCCTCTATTCGCACTTGGGTGGGCGAGATCGTTTTTTTGTCCTTTTTACGCCAGAAGAGAAATAAAAGAGCAGCAGGTGGTGATGATGAGGTTGCACGCTGAGTCTAGAGGTGTGTATTAATTGAATTTCCCTTTTTTTCGCAAAAGAATAACCCAAACACATTTTAAAGGACTTGTGACTTTTTTAATTTCTTGGGAATTTTAAAATAAAATTTCAGGACAGAATCCCACAAGCATTTGCCCCAAATACCTCGCAAACTGCTCGTGCACACTCAGACGCTGTCGTTTCTCGTCGTCGCCTACGTACTCGAATCTCGAAACATGCGCCTTTTGCAACAGTGCCTCTTCGCAAGACACGGTAGATTGCTGTAACACATCTTGCTATAAAGTAATTTAAAATAACTCTGTGTGGTTGTATAAACTGCACAAACGGGCACAGAGATCTGCAATCAACTCTGTGCATGAATTTCAGATTCGTTGCTTGCGTCTTTTTTGTGATCTCTCACCCGGCTGGCATCGAGTTCTAGATACTTCAATAGTGTAGGAAATTAGATCAAACTCATCAAATTCTATTTAAGTCCGTATCACTTTGCACTGTCCTGAATTCCTGCGCTGATCCAAGAGCTTCCTGATGGGACAGACAGCCATGATAAAATTAGATTTGTAATCTGAATAAAAAAAAAATAGCGTGCAAAGTGGACAGGGGAATGCAAATTCCTAGAGGATTTTGTGCTTTCTAAAAAAGGACTTGTTGTTTATGGATTTTCTCTTTTAGAACTATGTGGAAAATTAAATGTCGGTAAATATCCTTGACAGAGAAGAAGGCAAGAAGCATTCGTATTTCCATCCATCCTAAGACAATGCACAAAATTTGAAGGCCACACGCTTTTTCTGATCTGCAAAGTCTCAGGAAACATCTGTTTTGGCTGGAGGGCTTAGCAAGTGATGATTACGTGGGCAAAGACGGTAGGTATCCGTATCATAGGCGAATTGTCTCTCACTGAAAATCTGCAAATCCCTTGTATAGCTTGAGAGGATCATAGCTTAGGCAGTTTTAATTAAAGGCGGTCCAAGATCACCCCTGCTTCCACTAGATCTCTTAGGACTAATCTTCCAAAGATGAAGATTGGAAGGTTTTAAGAGATTCGAACAAGAGATTTTCCAAACTTGTCATAAAATCTTTAAATGAATCGTATAGGAATCCAGATACCTCCACCTTCGCCGCTTCGTGCGGAAATCCCTTAAGCTGGAAAAATCACACGGAAACAAAGCAGACAAACAATTTCCCTTGTTTTACCACCGCAGCGCCGCTCCACAGCGCTGTCCTACATAATTACTCTTCCGGCTGAAGGACGACAACACATGGACTCAGATGTGAGAGCCGAGATTGTGCGGGCAATTCAAAAACAGAAGTGAAAACATTCGTGTGTTTCCCAGGCAGTCATTTACACTTGCCGTCGATAGGTAGCCAGAGTCATTGAAAGGGAAGTGACGACAAACGAGGGTCCACAACTGAAATATATGCATAAGATTATTCCCGATCGGTAATGATATCGTTTTCATCAGCTCAAGCATCTGATCGACTCCGGATGGATGGCTATGGGTAGGAGCACCCATCGGAATGTAATCAGATTAATTGAGGTCAGGAAGAATGACTGTCACATAAAAAGGAGCCAAATTGATTGCGTTGTGGACTCCTGATGGAGAACTAATCACCCGAGGCTCGATGCAAATGCGCTCCTGGCAATAAATTCCCAGTGATGGGAAAGAATAATAAGGATATCGTGCTGTCAACATATCCGGTCATTAGGGATCCTCACAGCAAGTACACCATTCCCGCAGCACACAACGGGGGCACATGATGAGAATCGGTCTGAAATAACAAAGCGACAAAGGGAGGAGGAACATTATGTAATTGGTTTGCCATATCCTTCCGGTAATATGTTCTGAATGGACATCTGATTGAAGGGAAATTTATTGCGAATTCTTGGTTTCCTATAGAATGACATTGAATGAGTATTGGCTTTGTAACAGACTCAAAGAAGTGACTCATCGTAGTATGTAGTTGTGGCTATAGAGTGTCCGGTCCCTTTTCGGGGATAAGGAGTGAAAGTAGCAAAGGAGCACCAGACAGAAGTTTCAGTGGATTCTAGGACATTCAGTAGAAAGGAGCTTTGATGGCAAAATACGTTGCTATGAATGCTCATTTGTACATAACATTCGTTCATGAGAATCCCCGCTGGGTTTGTACACAGTATATAAAACACGTTAAAAGACTATTTCGCATACTTTTCAGTGAATGTATTTTTGAAAAATTTATTGTTTCAACAAATCTATCATTGAAACTTCATGCCTTGTTGCGTTTTCTGTACAACAACAAAAAAAATTTGTCGATAGCTCCCAGAATTCTTGACACAAGTTGTATTCTTTCTAAAATGGTTGATTTGCGTAGAGTTTTAATGCTGTTTTGTAGTATTGTTTTTGGGTAAATAAAGATGAACGTGAAAAGAGTGTTCTTCTATAAAATATAATTAGCAAAGTTTCACTGGTGGAACATCACATCAAACTTGCATCGACTTATCTGCAACTATTTATCGTTGGTCTTAAAACACTGTTTCGGTATGTTCACACATTTCATACCTTCACTGTAACTTTGACATTTGTATCTGAACTCAAGAAAACATACCCTATAGTGGACGTCAGTAAACATTCATTTTGACTGTTAACCATGGCTGTTAACGTCAAAAGAGAGCGATGTGCCTAGCAAAAAATTAGAAAATGTTTTTTTGAATTACTTAAGCAAAGCTAAGATGGTTACCATTTGTGATTTAAATCTAGATTGTCTCATTCGAATATTCTGCTACTGTGATTCATCTGACCTTGCCAACCTCTGCCGCTCTAGTTCGTTTTTCAACAAAGTGATAAACAATCACGTTTACTTCTTCAAGACACTAGACCTCTTACTGTGTGGCCATCGGGATAATCCAGCAATCTGCGATAGGTATGCATTATTAGAGTAAAGGAACTGAACTGTTTAAGAGCGCTTTCATTATAGGACACACAATGAATTGTCACACGTCAACCGCTTGTCCATTGCATCTAATTGGCTTGCTGGACGCTACAAGGAGACCGCGTATTTCTACAGCAATCGGATGTATGCCTCGAAAATTCACATTGATAGGGATAATGTATATATAACGAGTCAGAGCTATCTACGAATTCATGGGCGGGCAAGCGAGGAAGCTGTACGGAGGCATTGCACAAAAGAGGTGTTTACAAATTCCAGGACAGACATTTCGAATTTTGTAAAGAGGAATGATACTCTGTTTGCTGGGCGAGTGTATGGCAGTGGTTTTATCTATGAGGACGGTGTTGCTACCGAGGTGCGTCTGCACGACATTAACGAATACCTCACTTGTGTTGACTTCAATGGTGGCGTGTACCTGTCCAGCACGGATAAGACCACGCGTCTTTGGCATCGGGCAGATCAATTCGGCCTAATCTACCTGGATCTGGCTAAGGAATATAAACATTCCTACAAGTCTGCCTTGTTCTCACAAGACGGCGACAAATTTTTCGGAGGTCTGTATACTGCTTTGAACCACAGGGCACTGAGAGAAGTCGACGTCGAGACGTAAGTACATCCTGAAGCTTTTTCATCGTAATCTTTTGCACATTTTCAGGGGGACACACCACATTCTAAACTCAGACACCTACTCCATATATGATCTCAAGATTAAAGACCCTAACGTGTTATTTACCGCGAACTTCGACACCACTTTTCGCATGTTCGACAGACGACTAGATTGTGATGTGAGCATATGGGAGGATCAGTTCGCATCGTCGATGTACTGCTTGGACTACGATGGTCTGTATGCTGTGCTGTGTGGAGTTAAGCACCATTGCAGGGTGAACTTGTATGACATTCGAGTCCCAAACAAATGCATACAGATCTATTTCCCCTCATCACGTAATGGTCGCAGCTCTCCGGTTTATAGCATTGCGTGTGACAGTCGTTACCTCTTCGTTGCTACCGATCGTAATTTGAGAGTGCTGGACTTCAAGGCCGACTGGGCGACACCGAGGGACTATCGGAATCTTTTTCATACTGTTATTCGAGGATAATGAAAAGAATTTGTTAACTTTAATGTGGGGTAATTTATACATTCACATCCATTTGTTTATTTTAAGAGGATGTATGCTTTTAGTTGAATGCCATAGCTCCAGAGGAGCCTTTCATCGAAACCAAATGTGGTTAAATGATAAACTGCGTCGCCCAACTTGAGCTAATTTTGTTGTAAATGAGAGAAAACGAATGCAAATAAATGAGTCAAAGTAACAGAAATTGTTTGATTCGATTTTTTCCTGGTGTTTAGTTTTCTACATTGTGCTTGCATCAACAGACAGCATACTCACCGTTTTGAACTATTTCTTCGCACGTTGTCAGTTTGGTGGAATTGTCTTGCTAGATGAAATGAGCGAGGGTGTGTTGGCACCTGTTCAGATGTCCAATCTTAGTAATTCATCAGCTCTTTCATAGAAAAAATGCCCTTAAGCTCAACATCCAAATTACATCTGATTGTGATTCCTTCGACATTGCATCTTGATCCGAAAGAAGCCGCCGTTTGCAAGACCATTTCCCTCCAGCTTTTAAATATGTTACAACCCAAATTTACACCACACATTCCTAGTTAACGACAAAAAATCCCAGAGCAAAATGAACATAGAATTTTTTTTCTGTATTCTCCAGTTTTATAACTTATCTCTAGAACGAAATATATAATTTAACTTATACATACACATATATAAAAATATATATATACATATAAACGGAATTTGTCTAAATAACACGTTTGACGGATTGTGACTTCTCTCAGATATATATTTATTTTTTCTCAGCTTTTAGATGCCTTGTCTATCATTACATTCGACTGTTATTCGGTTTGCCCTATTCACACGGATTCCTTCGTTTACAAATGCATCCACTTTTAGCGCTTTCTGACTCATTTCTACCTTGAAAGGACATACGTTCAAATTAATTAACTTGAACGTTGTGGAGAAAAGATACAACAGGTATGTAGAATCGGAAAAAGTAAGAAACAAATTGCTAAAACTAAGTTCAATGAATACGCTTAAGAGAGAAAACGAAATGAGAAGGTTGGAGACTTGTCGAACGTTAGCTAATCAGTGGAGATTAGGTGGCTCCTCTTCATGTTCGTTTGGAAATGTTTTGGCTGTTGTTGTTGTTGATGATGATGTAGGGATGGGAGCTGTTGTGGCTTTTGTGACAGGGTCTGGAGTTGATGTTGTCAGTGTGTCTGCATCGCCTAGCGCAGCGGCTATTTCTCCATTGAATTGCAACAAGCATCCTAGTGCACCGAAGTAGCCTTCATGCTCGAGGAAGAGCGCCTTCAATGTGTGATCGGACCAGAAATCCATTGCGTAAGCAAGGAGTTTCATGGAAATCGGATTCACTCGCAGGAAATTACCCACAAAAACGATCTAAGAATGATAATTTTATATGAGTGATATAAAAAGAGGTCCAAATGTCGAACGGATTACCTTATCGATTTTAGAGTTGAGTGCACACATTCTCGCAATGGATCCGATGTTGTTTGTGATTGTCACCAGGGTCGCGTTTGCGAGATCCTCCCGTGACACTGATGACCGTTTGTCCTTCAAGTGCATTTGGCCAAAGCTACACAAATAAAAGCTGTAAGGAATCAGTGTGTAAATTGTTTCACTTTGACGTACCTTGAAGCAACCAGATCTCCAGTGAGACCGAATCGTTCGTAGTCCCCACCGTAAATGTCTCGCACCAGCTTGTCGACCTTCCGATTGTCTCCTTTAGTGGCAAGTTGAATGGCTTCTTCAAAACTATTGCATCCTGTTAACAGACAACACAGACCGAGGAACGTCCCTCCACCTAAACTGTAAAATAATTCAATTAAAGTGATTTTTACTTTAGGCTACCACTTGATATTTACCTTGTTCCAGATATGCGTTTGTAATTGTTTGGACCGTATACGGCCAAAATTGAGACTCCTGATCCAACGTTTACCAGGATAAAGGGGTATGGTTGGGAGAAATCAAAAGCTCGTATCTCGCTATTTCTGTAAGGATATCATATTATTGCAAATGAATGTCGAAGGAGAGCAGATGTCTGCACTTACAAAATATCACATGCATTCTCATAGTAATAGCACTCTGTTTTATTTTGGATCTCTGCAAAGAGGATCCCCTTAATCAATGTATCCAGTTCATCGAATTTGGCTAATTTCATATTTACTTCCTGTGAATGAGAGTTGGTCAGTCAGAGGTAAAATCAAAAGAGGATTTATCAGGGATTTTGCCGTACTTCTCTAAAATTTTTTTCGAATTTAAAGGCACCTCCACCAGTCGCGCAAACAGTTGTCACGAGTTCAGCCATGCCCTTTGCTTTGGCTAATGATAAAAAGTTCATCATATCTGACGTCTGAAACCGTATAAAATGTAAGGAACCACGTCGCTTTCGGATCTCTACGTTGTCCATCTGAAATGAAACATAACGGTCGCTCATTGGATGATTTAATCTAAAAAAAATAAAGAAATATGTAGTTCACAAAGGACTTGAAGAATCCGAGGCACAAGATTTCGCGTCGTCAATTTCTGGCACAATGGCAACTTGGCGTCATGACTTGGGCCTACACTCACACCAGATACATCGAACGCAAGATAAATAAAGAAATTAACATAGGTGGCACTCCAGTCCTCAAGGGGGACCATGACCTAGCTTCATCAGCTATTGTTTGCACAAGTAAAAGGGACATACAGTTAATTGCCGACTCCGAACGGCAAGCTTTAACAAGCTTTTCATCGATAGGAAAAAATGCGAGATGGGCTACAGCCTAAGTCTTTGATTTAAGGTTGATCCAGGAACGGAGATGAGTCTTTAAAGGTGCCCTATTTAACTTGTCAACATTCGTTTCACCTGCTCACTTTCCTTTTCTTTTTAAATCTGCCTTGTGTACAATGCCCAAACGCATAAACTAAGGCATTTATGTAAGCATTCCGATTTCTCTACAGGCCATGAGTACGCACACACGCATTGTATTTTTGACGCGAAAAAAAACATGTATTACGCAATCGAACGCATACGTCACTGACGGCACTGTCGTATTGAACCATAGTCTAGCCAAGCAGAAGACGAAACAAAAAAAAAAACATGACAGAAGTCGTAGAACCTTTTAACACACATTAATAATTTAAACATGGCACACGAGTAAAAGAGAAAAGGGGGGAAAGGGCAGAACCTTGTGTGCTAGTCGCCCCTAAAAGCAAGTGTACTTTGGCACGTTTTTCATTTACAAACAAAAATAAAGCAAAAAAAAAACAGGTGGTAACACGATAACATTGGGAAATGAATACGATCAACCTCCTCCGAGACCGAGTCTGAATTACATATGTACGTGTGTATGAATGTAGATTCTCACCTGAAGATGCGTATCACGATGACCGGTCTTGCCATAGGCGGAGTTCCTCGTTAAGTAACGCCTGATGTTGCGTAGAATTTCGGCTTCTTGATCTTGCTCATCAGGAGTTATGTCTTTTGGTTCAAAGTATACTAGTTTTGTCAGTGTCCCGCCGATGTCCATGCCGAACCATGGCATAGCTACAAGTAAATACAATTGAGAAAAATAAATTTGAATACGTTGACCTTTGTTCAATGGAAAGTGTGTATTTTAAGAATTTTTCTCATTCCTTCTGGGCAGAGAATAATAGAAATTCCAAAAAATAATGTATCTCTCTTACGTACGCAGTGTTGGAGCGGTGTAAAATTTGAATTTCAATGCATGAAGGGAATATACTTAACCTCGATGTGTGATCGAATGAGAAGCTCTCGTTAATGCATGACGGACTAGGGGTGGGTGAAATTTTAGAACAGCCTGTTTAACTTGATATATGACATGATTATTTCTTGATTTACTAGTGATGGAGCAAACAAAAACTGAATTTTTTATAAGTGACATTTAGAACACTCTCAACGCTTGCTTGCGGGACAGCTTCCTACCGGGGTAGAGTTCACGACACCGTACTTCAGTTTCAAGCGAAGAAACATTTGAAACTTACACAGGAGGAGATGCACTGTTGTGTGATCTTTGAACTGAAGATACTAGTGCATGGAGTACATGGCAATCCGGTAGCAATCTTTTTTTCATACATCACCCACGTTGTATAGCTATCTGTTTGCAGTTACACACCTCAAGATGGTTGACGTCGTTCTTCACTTGTGTGTGCCTTTTTGTACCGAGCGGATTTGAAGAGCCAGCAGGTCATATAGAGCAATTGAAGCATGATAAAAAAAAATCCAGTTGTCATACCCCACCTCGAACAAAACGACACAATCCACAACTAAAACTTAACCATAAGAACAAATTTGAATTCCACACCTGACAGAGAACTTTCATAAGAGCTTTGAAATTTAAGGGAATGTTGAAATACGTCTTCCTAACGAACATCCATCAATGCTATGTGTTTTCCTAGAAATTACTTCCATCTAGCAGCAGAAAATGTCACTTATTCCTTATTTCTATACGGCACATTCTGAACCGTCGTTGTTTCATTTTACTACGGCTATTGCATAACACCCCGTATAAGATTAAGGTTAGCACAATTTTATTGAATGCACATACACCTCAAGTGAGTGGGAATAAAGGGTTAGATAAACATATTATTAGTCTCTATTTGAAATCAACAAGTTTTTTTTATGCGCATGCATTAACAAACACAGCGTAAGAGATTGATGCCATTAATTATTTTCTTGCTTTCAGCTAACAGTGAACTAACAATAGTCTAGATTACAAAAGCATTGCCTAGCGTCCACTGTCAGCGAGTATTTTTTATGAACAAGCAACAAACTGAAATCTAGAATCAATGCCTATGTACAACGGTTACCAGAAAAACAACTTTACTTGGAATCAACTGTCCTTGATTCCAAAATGGGAACGACTAGCTATTTTGGAATCAAAGACAAGTTTATGCAAAAGGCAAAATCAGCAAGAGACAAGAACAGCGAGAAGCAGGAATGCCAGAGGACAAGAACAGTATAGATGTAGATTGTAGATGGATGGCAACTTCCTATCCTCCTCAATGTATTAATGAATCCGCCCGAAACGAATGCTAGAGAAATCAAAGTTTTTAATCAGAAATCGAAGTGTTCCCAGGAGCATTTTGTTACCGACGTATTTGACTCAGTGGATACGCAATTGACCCGTGAGTCAAGTGATTCTAAGCACGATGGACTGTCAACAAACACAACACCCCTAACTGTTCGGCAATAGAATGGAAGCGAGGACTTTGGATTAATACCGATAGAAAAAAAAGATTCCGATTTAAATAATTGTACATTCGATCGACGATGTGCAACGGCTAACTGCTGCGACGATTGCGCGAAAAGTCCCCAATTCAAATCCTATTCTGAACATGCGAAATATGAAATTTCAGGGTTGCCCCTTCTCGAGTTATGAGCCTTAAGCATTGGAATTGAAAGTTTGAACTGAACTTTGTGTGTCTGCTACTGATGAGAACCTTTTTAACATAAAAAAAGCTCTATGGAACACAGACCTTGCGCTTTTTGAAACAAAAATTCTGTGTTTTATCGTAAGCCCTGATTAGCATAATGTCATTTCAACCAGAACTTAATAATGACCTGTATGCTTTGGTACATGGAGAGATGAATGTAGTCAAGCACATTTGGAAGATTATATGGGGCACATGAAACCTCTTGCCTCAACACTCTATGAATCCGAACGCTTGATACAAAGAAACAGAGTGGTTCGACGTAGAGAGCTGTCAAGAGAATATTCTACCTGAAGAAACTTGTTAATAGGTTTTGTTAAGACTTAAGCCCATCTCAAGCTGTAGCATTACAAGAAGATGAAGAAACCAACGAAACAGAAAAAGCGAAAAAGGAATAAGATCATTAAGTATCAATATAATAATAATAATAATAATTGAGTGGCACTACAGACCATAACGGACCAGGGCCTAGCTTCTACAACAACTACTCGTGTTGTGCATGCTACTGTTCTTCACGAGTAGAAGGGACCTACAGTTTTTTGCCGACTCCGAACGGCGAGATTTGAGAAGCTTTCCATAGACCATTAATACTCTTTGAGTGTTGTCAGCAACTCGAAAGAGGTGGTGCCGTGAAAAAATGCTAGGTGTCCCGTCCGGGAATCGAACCCAGACTTTCTGCGCCGCAGTCGATGCACTTACCACTGCGCCACGGCGACCACAAGTATCATTATACGTACCCAAATCATTGCTGACAGTATATTTTGAGCAGCAGCAAACCGACTTCACCAAAGGAAAAGTGTCACAGACTTGCTGATACATTCTCAACGCACAAAACACGCTCCTCAAACAACGCTCTGACTAACACTAGTCAGTTCCTACACTCCATTCCTTGAACATGGGAAATCCGCTTATCAGTTTAAGGTGAACACTTCGATAGGCAATCATTGTAAGTGCTCCACAATATCTAATACCTGCATTGCCACGGACGGACTTAAAAAAAAGATTTGACCTTGAACACATTTAGCATTAACCCAGATAACCCACGGTGCTCTTACACCTCCGCTAGATAACACGAGGCAAGCAAAGAAATAAAACACTGGCAAATACATTGGCTATCTTTGGAAATTGATTTTGTTGTCGAAACGTCTTGCGCGTGTGTTGATCCCTCTGAATCATATCAGAGTTTGACTCAGCCCAGTTTTGATAGGTAGAACGGCAGATCATCAGATGCAACGCTAAAAGGCAGGCAGTCTCCAAATGAAGTCTGTTGGAATGACGTTCATTTTAAATGCAACATTTTACGGTTCCAACTTATTCGCACGGCGCACTTAACCTTTAACCCGTCAGGCTATTACACTCATATTTGCTTTTCATTTAAGTCTGTTGACGTGTGTTGTATAAGCAAACAAATTCGTGTCCGAAGTTTTTAGCAGTGCCGATTGCTTTTCGTTTTCGTCTTCGGTTCTCTCAAGCACCTATAATCGGCTTGGCGTTGTTTAGCAGAGTGTGGCGTGTAATCTCGAAGAAAGCGTTTATTTTTCCTCTTTGCAAGCGAAATTCAGTTGATAAGACGACTTCAGTGATAGCCATATATTTCGATTACCCTGGATAAGATAGATATTTCCACGGTCATCGCTACGGTGTGACCGAAACTGTACTGAAAGGGGCAAGATGTTATCCCAATAATTGCGATACACACTGCTAATCTACTGTTTCAATAATTTAATTGTGAAATGATTAGGGATTCGAGAATAATTTTGCAAATGAAAGGGGTAATAAACAATTTACGGCAAACTACAGTGGGGTATTTAGATACAAAGTTCTCTGGAAGCTAGAGTCTCACGAAAATGATATTATCCTGTTTATGGCGATGTTAATTACGATTTATTTCCGTATTTTTTTGTTTAATGAATTCTGAGGTCACAAGTGGACTGATAGCTTTGCCCGAAAGCAGACGAGTGAATCTAAAATAGTGTCAAAGCCAATAGGTCAGCGTGCAATGACGTTGAAGGAAGGTTAAGATGTGAAGTTAAGCTTGGGCGATACACTCAGAACATACAAGTGTGCGCAAGTTGTGAGGACGTGTGCTCATGAAATTGTGATTGTTAAATGACGATGTTACTGACCACAATGAAATATTGATTCTACACCATTTGAATTTGATCGAGAGGGAACGATTTAAAGAAAACAAAAAATGCTTTGGAGATAAAAACCGAAAGTCTGCACTGGCGCAACTTTTGTTTTCTCACATATGAAAGAACGTACATACTTACGCACGGCCTACTTGGGAATTTTTCTGTATAGTAAGTAAAACCTCAGCATTGTTCGATGTCTGTCTACCGCAGGATTCGTTCTAGAGTCCTTCCACGGTCAACGCACAATCTTTCTAATTTAATAATGGCAATAAGTGAATGATCCTTAACCTCAACTATGATAGCAAGCAAGATCTTCGGGTCTTATACAACAGTTCTAAAATCCCTTCTTCACTAGTGTGTTTGTTTCAACACAATTAATAAGCTAGACTATAACCCTTTCTATGATGGAATAAATTTAAGCGAATTTGCATTAAAC
Organism: Eristalinus sepulchralis; assembly: GCA_944738645.1. NCBI lineage: Eukaryota > Metazoa > Arthropoda > Insecta > Diptera > Syrphidae > Eristalinus > Eristalinus sepulchralis. Next base: position 1,588,984 of record OX122885.1, on the reverse strand, counting down.
TAAAAAACTAATCATACCGAATAGAAAAACAAGACTTCTAATTAGAACCAATTAAACAAAATTAAAAGGTTATGGGACACCAAGCAGGACTTTGGTTACTTCATACCTATTATCATACGAAATATAAGCTAATGCTTTACCGTTATATAATGGGTTTCTTTTTTTCTTGAGACGCCAATCTAAAAGGAACTCAGATCTAGATAATAGGTTTCTTTTCCCTACAGACGCCAATCTAAAAGGCTCTCATACTGAACAGACATCCTTGCAACCGCAATATTGGGAACAAAATTTCACACTTTCGTTGAGTTCTGATAGATAGTCTGATGGTCCTACTAACCAATCTATTTCACCCTTTCTCGAAAAAAGGGTTGATAAAGACAATAGTGTTGGCATACTTCAGGTAGGGCCTTAGAGCGCAACAATTTCATTTAGTTGAGAATAAATGGAGGGAAGTCTACATCGCAAAACAAAAAAAAAGAGAAATGTGATTTAGATTAATTTACACACAGGCCTATCAAAACCAGGGCAGCCTGGTTAAAGAGAATCATGAATGAAAGAGAGAAAATTATGTATTTTGTGTTTTGTAGTCGAAACTTAATTTAAATTGTGAAAATCTGCATTCCAGTCCCACAAAAAATTTAAAAGGGTTCAGACTTTATCGAGGGACTTAGTAGATTAAAAAGACTGCAACTCTTTCACAGGCGCCAATTCCAAATAACAAGTGAGTGTATTCTCTGCCTAAACTCTTTTCTCATGCATCTTTTCCCCACTGTCATCGTCGATGACACTAGGGCTTGAAAAATACTTGACTTGAGTCAGTCAACATTATCATTTCACCTGCTTACAACATCGCATGCGTGCGATATGACGTCAATGTAACACTCATTACTCATCACGAGTGAGGTCACACCCAACACATTCCAAAAGGAAAACATTCGAGAAGAGCATTCAATTCATCACTTGATTGAGATGCAAATTCTTTTCCCCAACAGTACTCTAGAACAACACAAGTGCTAATTCGATCTATCCGATGAGAAATATACATTGCAGATATAAAAACAAACAGCAATATCAATTTCCCCACGCACACTAGTGTGGATCTCAATCGAATAGATTATATCTATCGCAATGGAATGTTAATTACAAACGCTACCAGATCTTGCTCAACTTCTCTTTCATCGAACGACGATATCCAACCGCCGTCCCACTGATAATATGCTCTCAAAAGTTCATCAGTCTCGCGTCTGACCCTGAATTCACTTATGTACACTGTCAACTTTGACATGTTTTGATGTGCTGCCATCGTCCAGACTCAAAACACGCACCCTGTACCAGTACCGTGATTTAACCTAAACAACAAAAACAATAACAACAACAACAAATAAAAAACACGATGGCTGTTGGGTTTGCACAATGCGCCAGCGCTGTTGGAAAATCGCATTTACATAACCAATTACATATGTACGTATGCGCGAGAGTGTGCCGGAGTGTGTGGAACACGATATGGCCTCAGCATTTCATTAATAAATTTCTTCTCCCCGACCAGAGCCACCTGATTGAATCGTCGGCGAGAGACGGAGCCGCGTTCAGCTCAACGCATACATAATAAAACAGATATTTGATTAGAGAATTCAGCTTACACATATACAGGTCGCTGCTGTCGCTGCTTGTGCAGCAGCTGCTGGTGCTGTTCCTGCTGCTGCTGCGACTGATGTGACCACTGTCATTGTCGCAGTCCTCGTAGCAGCAGCCCTCCAACTTGCAGCATCGATTGTTGTTCAGCAGATCGTTGTCCGTGTCAGAGCTTTCAAAATGGCACCGCACGTCCTTCGAGCGGTTTTTGGCGGTTGAGGTGCGCTTTGAATTTGTGCGCCGTGCTGATTTCCGGTCGGACGGCGACATAAAATGGCGACAATTGTAGGTGTACTTCGGGAGAGATTCTCGCGACGGAACTTTCATTTTGACAGACAACTGTGCTGGGAATCTATTATATAAGCTCGGCAACGTCACGCAAACACCGAGCAAATGCGAAATAATGATACTTTCGTGCTTGACTTGTTGCTACCGATGGTGGCCCGCAGCCATACACACTCACGATCCAAATTTAACGTTCGAAAAAAACTGATGATCGACAATAAAGTTTGTTTTTCTGTTGCTGCCAGTATTCGTTGTTTTCTTTTTTTCGGGCTCTTTTGAACTTTACACGATCAGGCACTCGTATGCAAAACTTTCAACATAATTGTGACCGTTCAGCGTTCAGTTCAGCGACGACGACAGATCATTGCTGTGGCAGTATCATTTTCAGTTAAACGAGGTTGCCTGTGATGATCCACAAGTGGGCATATCACGGGCGAACAGAGGAGCCGAAACTGAGCGCGATAATCACTGAAGTTAAACCGCAGAAGAGACGATCGCGAATGCGGTGGCTTCGACGATGGCGACGACAACGACGACGTATGCAACTAGGTAGACGGAAAGAAAATATAAAAATCGATTATTTTAAATTCCAAAGAAGCCGTTGTACCTACGTACATACGGGCAGGCGGACAGATGCAGAAGCAAGCGAAAATTGGAGCTAGAGAGTCGAGCGCACAACGCGTAGACTATGCCCTGAGTGAAATGCGAGCTGCCTGGCTAATAGGTTGGCGATAAAATCATACGAGGGTCACTACAATGAGAAAGCCTATCGCTGTGTATGTGTGGTTTGTTATTGTATTTCTATCTCCATGTCACTTTGAGCATGAACTTCAAACAAAATGAAAAGAGTGAAACAAGAGTTGAGTGAGTGACGCGCACATCTTAAGAGAGTGAAAGAGAGGAGCTTAAAAGCTGAACTCAGAGTGGGTGGGTAAGTGTACAAAACGGCACAGTGTTTCCACTTGCATTCGATCAACAAGTTGTACTTGGAGTCTTACTCATGGTTTGTGCGAAACCTCGCCCGTGCAAAAACAATCGGTCATGATAATAAGATAAGGCCTACTAACAGCTTCAAATAGATTTGTTTTTGATATTATCGATATGCCAAATTTAGAAGACAGCCCCCTCCCAAAGTTTGAAGCTCAGGGGATTAGGATTGAAAATGACAACCAATGACGATGGGAAATCTTATCAGAAGATTATGATGGTTTGTGTGAATGTAGATGATGTGCGAGGTTAGAACGTTTTGAGTTAGCTTGGCAATTCGTGAGTGAGTTTTATTGATTTGTGGGTGGGCATATTTTTGTGGGGAGGTATCCTTTGGCAAATAGGTAAATGTTTTTAAAATGAAGTAAACAATTCTGATCTGATAATGATATCAGTTGATGATTCACTTTCGGCTGCATGTGGATAAAATTGTAGCACTCTTATTCAAATTATTGATTTGAAATGAATGCATTAAATGATTCAAACATTGGACTTACCTTAGCTTGCAGCAACCTGATGCTTAATGAGCTTAACACATTGCTTTTAGAATTAATATTTCTTTGCAAAAAGAAGACAAATAATCGAAATAAATGTCATCCATTCATCAGTACTAATTCACAGCGTAGGAACTAGACACAGCTGCTGTTGTAAGAGTGTAGAACTAGCTAGTTCTTCTAGCTATGCAAAGGTCGCTTTTCCACAGTCAACAAATATCTTTTGATAAAGTTAAGTAGCACAATACTCCTTCTAAGATTGTCTTTCAATTCTATTGACCAGATTAAGGAAGGAAAAAAGAGACTGTTACACAGACACCTTCAAATAAATACAACTCGGTCTTGATAGATGGAAAAAGCGTAGTCATCAAGTACTGAGAGTGCCTTTTGCTCGGGCTTTCCCTAAGACAGCAATTGGGGATAACAACCAAATCATTTATTACTTTAAGGACAGTTCTATAGTGTGGAGGCAAGTAGAACGTAAATAACTTGAACACAACATAAAGAACTCAGACAATAAGTGTCAAAGATTTGACTTGTACAAACTCCGGTATAGAGAAACAAATTCAAATTTGTAAAAGTAAAAGATTTCAATCATCTTAATGCGGTTCAAGTTATGGAAACCCTACTGTATTTCTGTACAATCAATTACTTTGTAGGCACTTAAAGGAAGATACAAGCGTTTGTAGTCTGATGAAAGATAAAACATATAGTGCACCCAGTACTTGCCGCCTGAACATATACCTATATAAAATTGATATCTCCAATCGACAATACAAAATTACCGATCATTAAGCAACCAACAAACGGCCTCTAATATAACCTTATTCTTTATAGCCAAGTTAATTGCGGCATTTCCCATATGATAACAACATTGAAACTGTCTTAGTATGAACGAAGTGGAAATTTTTTAATTTATTTGTTTTAAGTAAGATATTATCCATTATTCACTGCTAATACAGGCGTAACAAACAAAACAGGTAATAGCGTCTAGAACGTGCTTAGCTTCCTCAATCGTGCTTCATCCATCCATACAATCTGTAAGTAATGACTTATTCTCTCCGTGTTGCATTTCCTATTAGTTTTCTGTTTTTTTTTTTTTTTTTTTTGTTATGATTTTAGTTTGTGGGTTAACATACACATTCTACACAAGCAGTATCAATAGAGGGTGTGCAAACTTTGGTGTAACAGATTTTAGATGTCTAATAGCTGAGAGGATTGATAATTCAATGTTTCACGTGAATGATATGACATATTGTGTAGATATACATTCATTGCACTTTAGTTACTGTCCATATTATTGTACAAGTAAGAGAAAATATTTTTTTAATTAAAAGTAGCAATTCAAATCTTATCGCACATTGTCATGCACTCGAAAAAAGAAAACAAAAATAAGTCTATGAGTAGTTACACATATCGTACGGGGTGTGTATGCCTCATACAGAGCCTGATGGGAAGATAAAATCCGGGAGATCACAGGCAATGAATGTATGTATACGCAATTGCTTAATGCACGTACAGTATATCTTACCGAATCAATTATCAACCGAAACAAAATAAAAAACTGACATTCTCTCATTAACGTATTCAGTGGTCCATTTCACAAGAGAAACTCAAATCTTCACTTACCCTTGGCCAATTGAGCCTTATGCATTGTGCTGGATTGTTATTAGTTGTTTGCTAGTCTATAAATGAAGAAATCGCACTCAGTCTAAGTCACACACTAAGCATCGATGCACTGAACGTACGAGTTTAAGAAATTTTAAGTAATTGGAATTGGAAACTGATGAGATGTGTGGAAGATAAATATGATGTCGTGTTTCGTTTGGAAAAAAATTGTTCACTGGTTTTTTTCTTCGGGCGATCACAAAAGATTTCGTATACGCAATACCATCGACTGACCTTTGCACGGACTGATGGAATGAATTTATACTTTTGCTTTGTTTTTCTTTTTATAAAATTTGCATCTTATCTGTTGAGGATGGATGTCGAAGACAAAAATATGTTCAGCATTTACTGATAGAAGAAAAAGCACTGTACTCAATGTTTGAAGTTTCCTTTAATTTTTTTTTCACATTGGGCAGGTGACATGTGTCAAAATGTCGGGTGATGCTGACAGGTGCGGCAAGAGTTGGTTGATAGCATTGCATTCAATATATTTCAATTGAAAATTATTCCTTTTCACAAGCTTTTCAAGTGCCACTTTGCAACAAATTTAAAGAAAATTATGCATATTTGCATGACTCCAATAAAATGGATTATGCCATAATCTTTCGCTTAAAAACTGAAGATTGAATTATACTCGGAATTTAATATTTTTGTATGTTCAATTGATTGCAAATTTCTATCGAACCTTTTCAATTTGCGAACATCCCTGCATTACCGTCCTCTGTCAATGGTCCGTCAAAAATTTCAAAACAAAACATACTTTCGCCAAAGTTGTCCTGAAATTTATTATCGTTATGGGTGATTTAAATGATAAAAAATTTCCGTTTCCACAATGTTGGTCGGATGATATTCGCATGGACGTGCTAATGGCACCATTTCGCCTAAAATCCGTTAACCCAGAAAATTACGTCTCAAAAATGAAATTCTGGCAGGATATGATTGTGAAATATTGCGAATTCAAGGGTTCCCCAGCTTTCAACAAATGTGAATTGCAATTAGCTTTCCAACGCAAGGAAAAAGTGCCATACGGATTAGATAATGTTCTTGAGGAAATGCGAAACACAGGGAAACTACGCTTTAAAGGCGAATATATGTATGACCCTGAAAATAGCTGGACAGGTTGGGCTATAAATAGTTTTGTAAAGAAACCTCTTTGGTGGGGTATAAAAAGAATAATGCCTACAAGTGAAGACGAAGGCAATGTCGAATGGATTCATTTGGAAGTGGTTAAGGTAAATTCTCTGAGTGAATGAACTGAAAAAATTTGAATAAAATTAACTCTCAATCTGTAGAAACTTTGCAGTGACCTGAATGTGATCCTCCAGAAGCATGCAGGAAAGTTACTGCACTATGAGGTTCTTAAGGAAATTTTGAGAGATCTAATCACTCTGAACGATGACGGCATACACATTTGCCTACATACCCTGCATACGCAGAAAAGAATTGGCCTAGAATATATAACTGAAAATAATGAAAAGAAGATTCATTTAATTAAGATACCTGGTAAAATTTATCCATAGAGTTTGTCGAATACTTTTATTTTCAAGAATTTTATTAAAGGCAAGAATGATCAAAACACAGACATAACTGAAACCGATCGGGCCTTCCACAACCTACAAATGACTCAGAAAGATCTCACTAATCAATTACAATCGTTGGAGAATGACATCAAGGAGCTTGATGAGAAAACAAGGCAATACCTGAAGGAAAACAAAAGACAGCTAGCGAAAACATTACTTAGGAAGAAGCACTTGCTGGAAAAGAACTATGGTATGTCTTTTTTTATAGGCGGGCGGGCTCAGCAAGCCTCTCTCGCTTGCTGGTAGACTAATGTTGTCTCTCGAGTGTGTCATTTTCATTCTTAATAATTTTTTTTTGGCAGAAAAACGAAGCATCGCTCTCAACAACGTCGAGGTACTTCTCTCAAGTGTTGATGAAGCTCAGCACAACGGCGTCATTCTTGATGCATACAAAATTGGTTCCAAGGCTCTTCAAAAAGTCCTCAACGACTCAGGCCTTAAGTACGACAACGTTGACGAAGTTATTTCCGAGGTGCGTGAAGCAGTTGAGAATCACGATGAGATTCAGGACACTATCGCAAGCGTGAACATAAATGACAAGTTTGATGATGAATCTCTAGAGCTGGAACTTAAAGGACTCATGGGCGAGGGACCAGACGAGAAAACAGTTGATATTGTTGCCAATAATAACGCTGATAAAATCCAAGTAACCGATGCAGAGTTGTTGGCTATGTTAGAAGGATTAGAGGTCGAAAATGAACCACCAAAGATGGGCGATGTCAATGCCAATAAAGCTGTCGACACTAAGATCCAAAAAACGTAAATAAATGTGCCTGCGCCTAAGAGAGATAAAGTGTATTTTTCATGTATATCTGTAGATAATAAAATAATGTGTTTTGTACTTCTATTCCAATTTATTTCTACTCTCGTAATTTAACAAAATATAATATATTCCATGTTCAAGGAAACAATAACAAAACATTAAACATAAGTTTACATTTTCGTCAGGAAAAAATTAGCGGATATTTCTATAATCTCAAACAGTTTTCGAAACTGTCCACTTGTGATGATTTTTGCTTTGCAAATTCAGTCTCAAACAAACCAATTTTGAAAGCAGTTATAGTATTATTGTTTTCTATCAATCAGCCGTGTTTTAAATTGATATTGTCTTTTCCATACTCGCAGTCTCTGTACAGGTGCAGGTTCCTCTTTGTTATTTCTATAGAAATATCTCATAGATCACATGCATGACGATGTCTACCATTGAAATATCAAAGCATCGTTGACCTATAGAACGTTTTTCCCACCTGTCTGTAAGAGAACGCAATGCCACGAAAGTCTGTTGCTGCGAGCAAGAGTTATATACACAAATCGCTTAGGAGCTAAGTGATGTGGTTACATATCCTGTGTTAGACTTTCACATCTAGGTGTTAGGTACAGAAATAGACCTATTATCAGACCGATTTCAGTTAATACAAATAAGATCGCTTCCATACCTGTCAGCATAACATAACATAAAATTCGCAGTCTGTTCCATGCCAAAAAATTATATGGCTTGTTTCAGACTTTAGGAATTTTGAGTAGGGAAACGAACCTATAAATTGTTTTTTTAAATGCTTTGCAATTTTTTGTTTTTAAGCATTTTTGAATTTAAACGAGATCAAAACAGAACAACAAACTGAAGCGGAAACAAACAACAAAACATGCACTACGTACGTTTATATCTATTACTAAATGTCTTCCGTCTCTCTTCTTCTTTCTTCAACACATCTGATTAACAAACATAATTTTTGTACATTTTTGCGTTGATTTCATATGAATTTTCGTCGTTTGTGTTTTTCTGTATATTAATTTTTATTTAATAATACAAACTGGCAGCTAAGCTTATTCTTTTAGTTTTGAATGCTTTACATTGTTTTGACGACAATTTCATATTTCTCTATATATAGGTTTATATATAAGTTGTTTGTATATGCAAATGGACAATGTTTTCTTTTCGCTTAAATCAATACAATATAGAAACAGAAAACACATACTTTTGTATATCCTTCTAAATTTATATTAAGTTTGTTTGGCATTGTTTTAGCAAATCTCATTTGTTCAAAAAAAGAAGAATATCATGAACTAGGAAAAAAAACTATATCGTATTTGCAATTCTTGCAGTATTTTGTGATGCTTAGTTTGAAGTACTCCTTTGGAATGTTGAGTTAAGCGCTTTTATTTGTTTTTCTGGTATTAAGCAAATGTACTCCATAAGATGGTTGACGTTTGGCAAGCATTTATTCCGTTAGTACAATGCGCATACATATATTGTAAGTGTAGTTTGAGTTACAAACGAAAGTTAGAAAGCAGTACCCGCACGTACGAAGATATAACTTATATTGCACACGAAAGATATAACAAGTAACACAGTACGCGCTGTATAACATGGTTGTGTATGCTTTGATATATTTATATATATTTTTTTTTTTTTTGCTTTTTTGGCATGGATCTAATTATAAATATTATCTTTTGCAATACTTCTCTGCGAAAAATGGCGATTTAACCTTATAATCTAGAGTAAATAGACTTCGCTACAAGAATCCCTAAAATATTATTATTGATGATAAACTATTTCTATATCAGTTTTCTGATTTGTTGCTTGATGAAAGTGGATCGCGAAAAATTTAGTTTGCTAGCCTATAGTGAAATGTGATTTTTCTACGATAAGAACTTGTGATATTGAGCTGTTGCAAAGAAACGAGAAAGAGGATCCTCTAAACCGTGTCAATTCAAAATATATCTTCTGAAAGAAAGAGCACAGTGGAGCACACACCTCAAAAAGGATCCATCATTTGACCGTGCGTAGCGAAAACTTCTCGCACAAGACCGTATAGTATGCTTTGCTTTCTAATTTCGATATCTTTTTTTTCTTCCTTTTAAAAAGGTGTCACACACGACAAATTCACATATCGTCATCGTTTTTGTCGAATTACTATCTAGGTCTATTCTATTTCAATTGCGAACACATTAGCCACGGACTTTATGACCTGGACACTCTTGTTTTATCTAATGAATGATATGCCGTTTGCCTCCTTAATGCAAACACTTTCAAAAAATGCAGATCTCATCGAAAAATCTAAATGAAAAGCTTAGACATCTTTTGATTAAATACTACGTAATTAGCATCACTAATTGTTTATGTATCATAGACATTCCCTAACGTAGAAAGTTCACATTTCCTATGAATTACCCATTTGTTGTGTTGTAAATATTTCGTCGGAAGGAATAGTGATGGAGACAAGAATACTTTTAGTGTTCTATTAGATCTTTGAAGACAAGTAATTTCAAACTGTATAAAATATGAATTGCAATATATAATCGATTTTATACCTGTATGGAATCGTGTTGTCTTTCTCATTGATTCAAAACTATTTTTACCTAAATATCCTCTCAGTTGTATAGACTACTTCTCATTTGCAAATTGTGCAATGAATGTATATAATACATGTATATAGTCTTAAAAAACAGGACAAGGTACACAAAAGGATTATTGAAAAAGTACAGAGATACTTGTGTTTGTTATTTATATAAAAGTTGGGATTGTTTTTTTTTTAACTTTGATCTTCACGCTTCTGCTATCGGAAATGGAAAATAAAAGGAGAAAACAACGAAAAAACAATCAGTAAAGGAAAAGTATAGTGTAAGCTTAGTTGTTTATAAATTCATATTTTTGTTAATCTCTTGGATTCCTGTTGTTTGTTTAAGGCTAAAAAAAGTAAACCTATGACTTTAACATTAACGTTTCTGTTATGAGATAGATTTTTCTTGTTGGAATACATTCGACATTAGTCAGTAGATTCGAATTTAGTTATATTGTGGACAATATATAAAATTTTCATTTGCTATGTATAGATCTGAAATAAAATTAAAATACTTAGTATAGTACAGATGAAACAAATCAACACGGGCAGAATCACAATGAATCGCAGTGATCTGAAAATAAACCAAGAGTTGTTATGGGTATATGATACAACAAATCGGGATCTTACCGTCTCTGCCCGATGGCTGGATGTCAAAGATTCAAGTCAACCTCTTGTTCCATATCAATGTGATTTATTGAATTCGCAGTGCTGTTAAACATTTGTTGTGCCTCACCGTCAGCACCGTTGTTATTGCCACTGTTGCCGTCACCACGTCTATTTTTACCTAATAGCCAAGAGAATACTTTTCCCAAATTTCACAATTATTGCAAAGAAACTAAAACTCATTCATTACATCAGCACGAAATCATAGAAATGAAGAAAAGAGAAGAAACTTAAAACTGAATGGGGGATGAGAGAAGAGACATATGCACTTTCGTGTGTGTTCGACAAACTCTTACCATTTAGATCTAGTTCGCTACTTGGGGTTATTTGAAACGAACAAACAAAAATGATAATTTAAGTAACCAACCATTCCACTTCTCACCACACATACACCGAAATACCACCGTCACCTTGTTACAGTCAGAATTTGTGACCAGCGCTTACCTCCTGAAAAGCATAAGCATCCCTCGTCGTCACTGGGTGAATCACCTCGTGCATCTTTAAGTTCCTTGTTCATTTCATTGATGCAACGCTGGTAATAGTCATAATCCTTTAAATACCAAACAGGGGGCCAACGGTGCTCGCGTAAATATTCTTGATTATCCTGATGCAGGGCCTTCAAGCCTTTCAGCGAGAACTTACAAATTATGTTATAATTGACACACAGATAGGACATACACCATTCAGCTAATTGATGTGCGTTGTGAAGCTAAATCAAAAGATAAAAGTTTAACACAAGCAGTGAATTGTGAAAACTTGGCTTACTTTCACCGGTTCAAGCAGCTTTAAACAATGGTCAACTGTTTCGTTTGTTTCGTTTTGCGATATCAACGTTAGGTCTTCAATCACTCGACACTCAACCAAATTCAACAGCCTTGGAAGGCACAGCCTGTTTGCTAATTCTAAGAGATTAAGACATTTATCAGCCGATATTGCGGGAATCTCATCTGTATACAGATAACAAAGAAGCTTGTGGAATGTGTAAACAGTTACTCCGGGAAACACAATCTGAAAAGAAAAGTCATGCATTTTTCTGCCCTTCACTTAGCCATATTCAACATACAACACTCGAATGAGCTTCACGAAAATCACCAGTTAACATCGCTCTCATGACATCGCATCGTGCAACCAGAATCGAACGATGCGCCTTCATTTGACCATCGTCGAGTTCGAATGTAACATCACTAAAGTATCCATCACCAATGCAATGCTTCTCCATATTCTCCTTAATACTCTGCAGAAGGCCAAATTTGAATTAGAAGTTAAAAAGAGAATTCTACTTATGAGACTTACTAGACAATAGTGTTGAATTGGTTCTTCCGAGAGGCTAGCTAAAACATTTTGCGGCTTGGAAAGGAGCAGTGTTAATTGAGGCAGTTCTAAAAAGTCAGCTGCTTGTTTTATTTCCTAGGAAAAGACAACATCAAAAGTTTAACAGATAGGATGGGAACGGCCAAAAGGATTTAAATGAAAGATGAAGTATAATTTGAGTGTTTTGATTTGTTATCGGTCGACAGACTTACATGCACACACATGTTTGGCCAATGCCTTAACACACAATTCTTAACACAATAAAATTGAAACGTTTTCCGACAAATATTTTCGAGGACAATTATTTGCCTGGAATCTGCGTAAACCCATGTAAACAATGTCGACTTTTAAGCCACTTATTGACATTTTGATATTTGTATCTTATCAGCCTGGTTGCCGGTCAGCAAACTCAGAGGCGGAATGCATTCTGGTACGTTTTTTTTTTTTTTGAGTGCCTGTTGACATTGCTTGTGAGTGTCAAGGTGTCATACATTCTTATCAGATATTCTATATTTCCTCATTTCGCTCAGAAGAATAAGGAAGCAAGAGGATCGCACGATTTTATTTTAAATTTGGAAAAAGAGAGTGTTGTCATTCTTTATTTCGATTGGACGAATAAGGAAGACAAAACGATCTGGCAAATGTCTTGAGTTTCGGAAAACACTTGCGGAAGTTCAAACATCAAATAAAATGTATTTTAAAATTCGGTTGTCCATTCAAAAACGTATTCGGAAAACGTTAGTGATTAACGATGAAAATAATCTGCCAATTGGAAACAAAAGTTATAACAGTTTTGATCGCTCTAAACGATATATGCATTGATAATTTGACTGGCATAATCTTTTATGAAAAAATGTTGTGAATGCAACGTTAGTTTTTTTGTATTTTAATGTTTGACTGAAAATATTTACCAAAAGTAATCCAATTGGAGCAGTCTGAGAGGATTATAAATTTGTTTTCAATAAAAAATTTGCTCTCTTAATCTTCCTTTACATTTACGAAGTCTAAACTAATGCACTACTCATCAACCATAACTTAATTCAGATTGTCACTGTTCGCAATTACCTGAAGATTGTGAAATTCCTTTTCAATTGTGCCAGTATAAATGAATTTAAGACACTGATTCATTGCTTGTGGGGTTATAATTTTTGTCAGAGTGACAATCGTCTGGGTTGTATTCACTCCACGATTGTTTTCCATTTGTACGATGCGGATGTTTTGAAAGATTGGATGATGTAAGTCCTTGTAGAGATCTGTTGGTTTCTTTGATTCAATTAGGGGTAGGGCTTGATAGCTCGATCGACGTTTCAAATGTTCCCACATTCTGGGGGACACATAAGAATCCGTGAATAAATACAAAAATGCCTACTTACAAGTTTCTATGTACCTCAGTGTTCGTGATTCATTACGTATCAGACATTCTGTGTCGTCGTTAAAGTCTGCTGTTGTTGCTTCACCGAATGTTGAACTTATCTGAAGAGATGTGAAAATGAACAAAGTTACTTTAAGAATGTAAGACATTCAAACTTGTTGCTTACCATGCTTGATTCACTACTGCTCCTACCGCCCATGTCAGAAAGTTCTGTTGTAAGCAGGCGAAAGAAAACGTTCGAAGCTGCAGCAAGCATGAATTTATGCACAGCAAACTTTGTAGAGCCTACAATAAGAATAAGGTCAGTGTAACACTGAGAGACCAACATGTTGTACATGTCCTTTTTGTAGTTGCCCACTACAACAGTAACCTCCGGTGGTGGCGGTTTTGGCGGACGAAATGGAGCCTATAAAGAACCACTTAGATGCGTCTTTTATTTAATTAAGTACTTTTCTTGCCTGCAACAGAGGTTTTTGCACTTTTTTGAGGTTTGTCATCCAGAAACGCTGTTGGCGTCTGGCAATCAACGCCGAACGGATGGCGTTTTCAAAAAGCTCGTTAACTCCGAAATACGTGAAAACACTGGTCTCGTAGTAGGCGACACCCAGCTCTTTTGCCACGGCTCTAGCTTCATCTGGCATCACTAGATCACTCTTAAGAGCAGCCCTGTTGGTGAATTTACAAGCATAATGTTGCATGCAACTATTATGTGTAAAGTTCAACTTACCTTACGAAAGGACTACGTTCACCGAAGTATGACAAATACTTTTCATCCCGGTACATGTATCGTAAGTCATTCTTGCAGCCTACTAAAATGACTGGAGTATCTGGGCAGAAGCGTCGAATTTCCGGATACCACATCGCCTTGCAATTTCTTAACGATGTTGGACTGGCTATCGAAAAGCAAAGTAAAACTACATCCGATCTGTTTAAAAAGAGACATTTTAGTAATAGGATCGACGAGTCTATGTATGTTCACCTTCCGTAAGCAAATCTTCGATCCTTGTCATGATCACCGAATGTGTCCCAGAGTCTAAGTGATACATTTACTCCGTCAACAACCTCCCATGATCTCTCGAGGACCTTTACAAATAAATCATGTAACTAACATTCAGCTATCAAGAAGCATATGGATTCACTCACATCTTTGTATATCCTATACTGGTCTATGGCCCATACAGTTGGCACATGCGTCGATAGCAGTTGAGACAGCGAAACATGTTTATTGCATGCTCTCGCACAAATTAATCTCGTTTTTCCCACAGCTGTGTCTCCAACTAGAACACATTTTACCAATTCTTGATGCGGCTGTTCGTTGTCCATGTTCCCATCACCGTTGTAGAGAATCTAAAGACGAAAAAACACCAGGAGATTTATTCAAGAGGCTACCAAGGTTACACAGCACGTGTATTTGCTCATTCATCTATTTTGATGAATAGACGACTGTTGGCTGCGGGAGAAGACGAGGCGATGAGAGACGAACATTTATTGTTTACACACGTAAAGTGATATTCTCACTCATGCCCTACTTCTGTTTCTTTCCCGCACACAATGTCTTGACGCCGAATATTCGCCAACCGGTTAGTGAATTTCCAGTGTGAATTGTAGAATAATAAAAATATATTAGAACACCCAATCTCTCATTCAACACGCCTGGTTGTTGTGTTTATTTTTCAGATCCGCTAATCACAAGTAACTCTCGCTTATTAATAAACCAATCTCTTTGTATATTTACAGACAGCCTAATGTGCGAATCGATTATATTAAAGGCGGCGTCATTTTCTGTTAATTATTTTAATGGTACTTTAATTCACAAGATGCGATCAAAATATTTCTACACCTTGTGATTGTTGTGATTGTGTGCAATGGTCGTTAGTGTATAGAAGACACATGATTCATTCTGGATCCTTTCTTCGTATCTGGTGTTTTTGATCTCTGTTCTTGGGCACGTAATGCAACAATATTCCAAAAGAATCTTGAATCCATTTTATGGAAAACACATTTTTTTATATGTAAATTTGTTTGTATATATCAAGAAAGGTGCTCTTACTTACGAGCGACAAGGTAATAATTTATCCAGCCAACATTCGTGTTATGTATTATTGTCGTCATGAGTTTAGGGGGAAACAAGTTCCATGGAGTCTCCACCCCCAACTGTGACGCGGGGGTCACAGGAAAAGATGAGGGCATGCTACAGTTGCAATCTTCTAGGACAACGTCTGGTCTACATTGAATACAACTTGACATTTTAGTGTATAAAATATCATGATGAGCTATCCCGGAAGGAACATCATATTTTCAATGAAATTCTTTGTTACCTTCGTTGTTATTCCTCCACCTTGTTTACAACAACACTCATTCCTCGCACCTTATCGTCAGCATCACACGTTCGTTATTGTTATACTTAAGAGTGATTTATGAATATTTACGGCTCTATCTTGATCTAGGCACTGACTTCATGTTAAGCTTTCGTGTGTCACAATTTAACCAAAATCAGAAGTATATCATTACTCGAAATAGATTTATGCACGTATATAGCACCTGCTGCACAAAACAGACATCTCCGACTTGTCTTTATCATATTTCATCATTTGCGGCAGTACTGTCATTTATGGCCATTCCATCTAATATTGTCGATGACTTCGTCGTAATGTTATCGCGTTATGACGCACTTTTAGAAATTAAGATGATAATCAAGCTATTCGCGAAGCTATTCCCTAAATAAAGTAACCACCGATTAGTTACGATTGGCGGAGGATAATATGTCGCATGTGCATGAATCCTTACCTACCTCAGACCCTTATATATCTTTCCACGATAAACTTTATAACGAGGTCACTATAAATTCCTCTTTAGCTGCATTGCAACGAACCTGTGCAGCCAAGCTGCACCACCATCGGCTCTCTTTCTCCTTTACACTCTCCCAAAACTGGATACGAATACACTGTGTGTTGGAATTCGAAGGTAATCATATTTTTCATACCATTCGATACAGGTGAGTGTTGCTTTCGCTAATTAAACCGGCTCCACATGTAAACAACGAAAACAAGGGCCCAAAAAAACAAGCCGCACTACAAACACAAAATTCAACTCTTGCGAAGCAAAACGATCGATGAATGCTTATAGCATGCAACTACTACTCATTCGTAGTCACGCAACGGATTTGCTTTTTTTTGTTTTCTTTTTTTGGAACCATTTAAAAACGAATTCTTATGCCTACTAAAACGGTGTTAACTGACTTATTTTTGGACTGCTTACTGAAAAATGACGTACGCATTATACGAGTACGAGTGATTGTGGCGATTTGCAAATTTTCTCACAACGGTATAGGGACATGACTTCTCAGTAAATACTGAGTACCTTATTCTCTGAAGAATAAAGGGAATGATTAAGATTGTTTGATCTGGCGCATTGATATGATAGTCGTGACTTTGTACCACTAGCTTTCATGGCTTGCGTGACATGTGATCTCCTCATAAATTCTATAGGGTGCCGACTTAGCGACAATTTTTCAGCAAACGCTTTCAGAATATTAAATGCTGCTGTATGCTGAGGTAGTAATGCGGAAGATTCCTACAGATTTGTAGCCACAATGTGGACAAGCGTATATCGTTGGATTTCAAGCCGCAAAATTCTATAGCAAAAGTTTTCCACATCAACTTGATTGACAATTCACAAAACAAATAGGAAGCCAATTGAATTCAGAACCCCAGTTTGCATCAGCTCTATTTCCGTGTCAATAACGATTCAAGGCTAAAGTCATATCGCCTACCGGTGCTCCTGGCAGATAAAATGCAACGCAGAGAAGTTGTGGTCATTACACATTCAGAACAGAAAAAAAAAACGCAATTTCGTTGCGGCCAACAACAATTGTATTACATGTTCCCCCATCATTCATAGAACACTTCTTCTATTTTAATAATGTCCTCTACAAAATTTCACCCTTATGGAACTGTTCTCATACAAAACCGCATTTTCAAATGCAGGGGACACAGAACAGGACTCTTAAAACACATTAATTATGCACACTTTCCGTTTCAATAAAAGCAGAAGCCCTTAATCCACTTTATTGCAGCAAAATATACTTTCAATTTGTCCCCACTGCAAACCTACAATCCCCCATTCCCATTCACTTACCGATGAGGAGCTGCAGTCGTCGTTTTTTTTTTTCTTTATTCCTCGAACTCGTTTTTATCTTATTGATTTATTAACTTATTTTACTTGTCGCCTTTGTATTCACGGTTTGTTGTAAATTGTTGCAGAATAATTCATTCGTTCTGCACAAACTTTTCCTTTTTGCTCATCAATGATTTGTTTTCGTAAGTGCGTAATACAGCCTTTTTTCTCTGCCTTAACTTTTGCTGTCTCTATGCTGGAGGAAGATATCGTTGTTGTTCACATACCTACGGCAATTAGATTTATTTGCTTTTGATTCAAAATGATTTTCAGAAATTATTATTCAATCAACACTTATTTTTCGTTCAACAAAGGACTATACGAACTTTTTATTTTGCATTAATATGATAAATAACAGATCGGATACCGAAAAAGAAACCGAGAAAGAAAAACAACACCAACAGACTCTGGAGAAAATCAAAAGAGAGAATGAAGCAAAGAAACGATGAGGATTTTTTCAGCTTTTTTTTGTATACGCTTTGACTTCCTCAAAATTTGCAACAAGAATAGACAATTCGCTCGACGCTCACACACTACAGAGAGGCAACAACGGTTCTTGTGCCGATTTTATTCTCTGTTGTTTTTATTTGCTCTCTTTGCGGTTTCTTGCATTCCATGACATTTCGTTTGTTGCGGACGAATGTCAGTGCGATTGGGACTGAAAAAGGTGTGTTTTTTTCTCATGCTGTTGACAGCATTTTGGATAAACTGTAAATACAATATTATACAGGTCATTGTTAGCTTGCGTTTTTCGCAAGGGAATGGTTTCAGTATTTTTTTGTATGTCCCTTTTCTTTAACTCAGTCCACCATGCTGCTATTCCCAGCAGCAGTTGAGTGCAAAGGTTTGGTACTGTGATCTCCGGATAACAAATGTCTCCCTTGTGAGCAAGCCGGCAGGTATTAGGCGCTTAAGGCAGGTGCATTTCGTATTTATTCTCGCCTGAATACATCCATCTGTCATTGCCAAGCTTTTCAGCAAACAGCTGATTCTTTTATTTATGACATTTGCAAATATTTTTGTTCACATTCTTCATTCCCCTTCCATTCCTTTCTCTTTCTTTTATGCCAAGTGGCTAACGTCCTTCGTGTGGAGTGAAAAGAAAAAAGAAATCTTAAAAGGAATCAGAAAGCAAATCATATTGCAATTGTCGCTAGCGTAAATACTAACCCTTAAGTACGAAAAAAATCATTAAAATCGATTCTCTTTTTTTTAACATTTACACAGGTGCCCATTGAAGAAAAAAGCGAAGCATTTGCTTCTTGCGCGCCCATGTTGATTCGTCAAGCGACAAAATTTACATTCGCAATATGTGAATCACATCTAACAAGGTAAATCATAGTGTTTTATCACAAGGAATAATTGATTTTAACAGTAAAAAAATTGCCTGGTCGATAATTCTTAAGTCTTTCATATTTCAGACAAACAAACTTTACGCGCGGCATCAACTCGAGACAACAATTTACGTACATCAGCAGGAGAAATATCTCAAGCAGTAACATAACAAACATGGAGGGGACCTGTGTTAATAAGATTCCCGTACAAAAGCCGCAGGATACTGGAAAAATGACCAGGTGGGTTATTGTGCAATAGTTGGTTAATATTTTCATCATGCGATTCATAGATGATGTCATTGGACTATGGGGTCACCTATAGTATGGACTCGAAATGTTATACGTAGTAATATCCGCCTTCTTTGTTTTGCGATGTTCAATTTTAGATTAACTATTGCCAAGTCGCAACAAGACAACAGGGAGTATCGAGGTTTGCAATTGGACAACGGAATGAAGGTGTTACTTGTTAGCGATCCCAAGACGGATGTTTCTGCTGCAGCCTTATCGGTTGAAGTTGGGTAAATAGATGCAACATCTTAGCTATTGTGTTTAAGCCCATATAGTCCTTTTTGGAAAATACATTGGCTTTTATTCTTATTTTCAGTTTTGTTATAAATGACATTTAGAGATATTTAAATTCACTTGTTTTTCTTTTACATCAGACACATGTCAGATCCGGACAATCTTCCGGGATTAGCCCACTTTTGTGAGCATATGTTGTTCCTTGGCACTGAAAAATATCCAAATGAGAATGATTATGCCGTGTACGTGTCCCAGAACAATGGTAATTGCAATGCGGCCACCTATTCTCACATGACAAAGTATCACTTTCATGTGGCAGCTGATAAGTTGGATGGGGCTCTAGATCGTTTCGCACAGTTTTTCATATCGCCCCTGTTTACTTCAAGTGCTACTGAACGTGAAATCAATGCCGTATGTTGAAGCGCTAGACGCAAGTCACACATTTGAGGTATAATCTTGCATTACAGGTCAACTCGGAGTACGAAAAAAATCTGTCAAGTGACGTATGGCGAGTGAGACAGGTTAACAAGCATTTAGCCAAACCCAATCATCCGTATAGAAAGTTCGGATGTGGAAATATGAAATCACTGAACGATGTGCCAAAGAGCTTGAACATAGATGTTAGAGAGGAATTGCTAAAATTTCATAAGAAGTGGTATTCAGCCAATATTATGAGTTTGGCTGTAATTGGAAAAGGTAATCAATACATCGTGTATCTAAAGCTTACTAATGAACTGATTTCGTTACAGAATCGCTCAATGAACTGGAAGATATGGTTATTTCGAAGTTCTCCGAAATCGAAAACAAAAATGTGGAGTTGCCTGTCTGGGATGTGGATCCATTTGATGAGAATCAGTACGGCAAGAAATTGTTGGTCACTCCTGTTAAGGATGTGCGTTCCTTGACGATAAGTTTCACAACAAAAGACTTGAGTGGATATTATAAATCTGCCGTAAGTGTCAAATTCCATTTGATACTTTTGCTTATCTTAGACTAAAGAGACCAGGGGAAGCGTCAAAAAATTGAATATAAACCAGCAATTTGACAATTTTTTCGAAAATCTATTTCTGTTACGAATTCCTTGTTTATTACTTTAAATTTCTTTTTCCAGCCGGATAGTTACTTTACGCATTTGGTGGGTCATGAGGCTAAAGGCAGTATTCTGTATGAGTTGCGCAAGCGAGGATGGTGTAATGAGTGAGTATCGAAAAGACATCCGAGTCTTCATTTATCATCATTATCATTAACTGTTCTTTCAGTTTGTTGGCTGGGCATAACAACACTTTACGTGGCTTTGGATTCTTTGAGATCGTAGTGGACTTAACTCAAGATGGCTTGGAGCACGTTGATGACATCGTCCATATTATTTTTCAAGTAATTTGTCCGTTAACAGATTCACGAAGTATGATCTGTAACGATTCCCTTTTAGTATATTCGCATGGTGCGTGAACAAGGACCGCAAAAGTGGATCTTTGATGAATGTTGCGACATAAATAAGATGCACTTCCGTTTTAAGGATAAGGACTTGCCTGAGAATTTGGTCGTCAATGTTGTTGCTTCAATGCAGGTAAGGGGAAACAATCATTGATAAGGTCCTCTGGCAACTAAACAATCACATTTTTTGCCTCAAGCTATATCCACTTGAGGAAGTTCTAACAGCACCATACTTATTAAACGAATGGAGGCCAGATTTAATTACGAGCCTTGTCAATGAACTCGTCCCAGAGAAATGCCGCATTATCATTGTTAGTCAAAGCTTGGAACCACAAACACAGAAAAGCGAACCATGGTTCAATACAAAATACGAGACAACCGAAATAGATGCCGAAACAATAAAGGTAAGTACCATGCAATCTATATAGCCTTCTTGATGTGGGTTCTACCTCCTCTAGCGCTGGGGCAATTGTGAGCTCAACGAAAATCTGACACTGCCCGCACCGAATGCATTCATTCCCACGGACTTTACCCTCATGCCACTGGAAACTGATGTAAGCAAGTATCCCGTGGTTATCATGGACACCCCAATCATCCGTGTATGGCACAAACAAGACGACGAATTCCGCACGCCAAAGGTCTGCATGAATTTTGATTTCTCCAATCCAATGGTTTATTCCGATCCATTGAACTGTAACTTGAATCACATGTTGGTAGCACTTTTGAAAGATCAGTTAAACGATTACCTGTATGACGCAGAATTGGCTGGTCTCAAACTCGATGTAACAAACACTTCGTCCGGACTCAGCGTGAGTTTTGCATCTCGCACTGGCGATAAATATCCAACCAAATGAAACGTAATCCTCACAGGTCAACATTAAAGGCTACAGTCACAAGCAGGAAGTTTTGCTCCATAAGGTCCTCGAACACCTCTTCAATTTTGAATTCGATACGCAGCGTTTCGAAATTCTAAAAGAGGACTACATCCGATTGCTGAAGAATTTCAGAGTCGAAGAACCGTTTCAACATGCCATCTACTACTTGGCGCTGATACTTACAGAAAACGCATGGTCTAAGAACGAATTACTAGATGCTATGAAATGTAAGTGTGAAGCTATCATGGAAGGTCTGAAATTTACAAATGTCTCTTGCAGTGGTAACTAAAGAACGTGTAGAATATTTCGCAAAGGAATTCTTCTCAAGATTGCACACCGAATGTTTCATTTATGGCAATGCAACGAAGGCACGTGCTCTGGACATAGCTGGTATCATAAATAAGAAACTTGAGACAACGAACTCAATCATCTTGCCACTATTAGCTCGACAGATGTTAAAGAAACGAGAGTACAAACTGTGCAATGGTTAGTGTGTGTTCTCCTATTGCAGCAGGTGTGAAGTACATACGTCATTGGTTGTTACAGGTGACAGTTACCTCTTTGAGAATGTCAATGAGTTCCATAAGACGTCTTGTGCAGAGTTATATTTGCAATGTGGGCCTCAAACTGATCGATCTATTGTGTTTGTGGACTTAGTTGCTCAAATTCTATCAGAACCCTGTTTTGCTGCCCTTAGAACAAAGGTCAGTTAATGTGTAAAGCCTTAAAATGGTGCCTTTTGCCAATCCATAAGTTTTTTCAGGAACAACTGGGGTACATAGTGTTCTGTGGTGCGCGAAAGGTCAATGGTGGCACTGGACTTCGAATTCTTGTGCAATCCGTTAAGCACCCGTCGTATGTCGAAGATAGGATCGAGAGCTTTATAGATGATATTGTTGTAAGTATACGCGTACAGAAAGGTGATTACACATCACTAATGTGATTTTCATTTTGTTTAGGCTAAAGTGGAGCAAATGCCACCTGAAGAGTTCGAAAAGCACAAGGAAGCTGTAGCAAACAAGAAACTGGAGAAGCCCAAAACAATCTGGCAGCAATTTTCTGTGTACTTCACTGAAATAGTACTGGCACAGTATCACTTTGAGAGGGCTGAAACTGAGGTAGCTATTCTCCGCAAGGTTACTAAAGAAGAATTCATTGACTACATGAAAGTAAGTTCACTCATCACTGCAGCATGTATAACATTACAAAATTGTATTACCATTTCCAGACCTACATCAGTCGGGATGCACCAGAGCGCCATGTACTCTCCATACACATTGTTTCAAGCCAATTCGATAAGGAAACAGAAGATATAAACAATATGAAACGTCATACGAAACTCACAGATTTGTCTCTGTTCAAATCGAGTAAGGAGCTGTATCCAGTTTGCAGACCACACATGGATATCAGACCCAAGGGCGCCCGTAGTAAATTATGAATCAATTAACCGCCCGTCCTAATGCAATATACAAATTGCTTTTACTTAATGTGCATTCTGTTCATTTTTAAATTTTTTCCTATATTCATTTCTGCAAAAAAAAATCGCATAAATTTTAATCTGATTAGTAAAAACTGATAAAAATTCATACAGCAGATCGAGAAGATAAGAGAAAAGACACAAAGAGGAAATTAAATTCATTGCAAAATTGTATATCATTTGAAAATCATAAATATAGTGAAATTTGGATGAGCAGTGCGTTGTTCTTTGAGTATGTGGGCAGTAGGAGTGCACTCATAGGGACGGTGAAACCGCTGTCCAATGATGCGAATTCCTGCGACACCAAATTCTTCGATCCATTGTCCTGAAAGACGAAAGATTTTAAAAAAAGATAGATGAAGATGCGCAAGTTTTTACCTGATCAAGAATGGATATAGTGTGTTTAAAAGCAACTTTGTCTTCGATGTGCTTAAAGAGTCCTCCTGTGTCGAGAACAATGTTGTTGTTGTTCCTATCGCGCTTTTCAAATGTCGCATATACCAAGTGAAGAAATAGAAAGTCCCTCTGAAGATGTTTGAAGGACGCTGTGATCCTAAGGGGTTTGCCTAAAAATATGAGAAAACGAATTTGTCTCGATTTCGTGTGATCAATACTTCGACTAACCTTTAATAGAGAACACCGGGCTTTCTACTCGTCCCCGGCTTCCGTTTATGTGTTCTGTGAAATTTTCCAGTTTCCAGTAGTATGAGAAAGACTTTTCTTTAAATGGAATCGTTCTTGACGGCAGAGACTTTAGTTGTGGTGGGAGTTTTCGTTTGATCTGTAGTGAGTCTGTCGTCGATGGCCCTGCTGGTGGCTCAGTGGTACCAGAAGTTTCCAAGGTGATGGTGGGAGTTGTGGTTGTTGTTGATGGTGTTATTAATTCAGGCATTTTATCATTCAGCGAGAATATTCTGAGTGGCTTTCCTCGATAGTTTTGCTGGTGCATTTCCATGAGAAGCTGTTTAACTTCTTGCAGTTCCTTGAAGATTTTGAGCTCCAAATTTTGTAGTGCTAGGTGCAATTCAGCTACAAAGAAGAGATGCGCTCATGAATCAGACAACTTCTCTCAATTGAGGCGGATTTACCTGATCCACATACACCTTGTAGGGTTTTTGTTGTAACAGCTTCAGCACTAGCTCGCACTTCACCCGCTGTGACGGTACAAACAGCCTTTTGTATTTCCTGTGGGTCATCTGTGCTGGTTGTGTTATCTGTGATTTGGTAAAACTGGATTTAAATTAAATTGTTGCTGCCAACACACGGCAATTTCTTTTCAAATCCAGATTACCATCTGGAGTAGATTAAGAATGCTCTCGAAATAGTTTTTCAAAGATTACAATGAGATAATACTGCGATACAAAAAGGCAAAGGCTGAATACGAACGTGCTAAACGAGCTGTTGCTGTAATTAACAAACGCAGTATTCACTGTACTTGTTTTTAATCCTATCTAAACGATCCACTCAAGTATTCAGACAACTGCAAGATGGATTACGAAATTTGCACCATAACTGAATAAACCGTTCTTGCGCCCGCTTTCAGTCGATAAGGATTAAAAAAAAGACAAGCAAGTTATTGTAGACCCACTTAAAGAGCTGGCTAACTGATTTCAACGGGCACCGAATCAATTTTTCACACAAATCACAAAGAATTCAAATCAAAACATTTACACAAACTACACTAACGCATTCCGCACTAAATTACAGCCCGCGAAAACAGGCACATTCCACTGACACTTGAGTATCGAACTCTGCTCATAAGACTTAATCGTCCTCACCTGCATTGATGACCGTACCAGAAGCCGTAGCAAATTTACAGCCCACCACAGCAATAGCAGACAATAAAACCAAGTTACGACAGTAATAAAGCATTTTTATCGGCCAACAGATAGCTGCCAATAAACTCTAATCCACGTACGACAAGAGCTTCCTTCTGTACGAATGCGAAACTGGCTGGCAAATTCGTCATTCTATGCTGAGGGCCGGGAAGTGTCTCTCTGGCTGTGCGCGCTTTGACTTGTGGTATCATAATCTTGTTAGCATAACATATACATGTGTCGACTTTATTGAGTAGAATATTTCATTTTCCGACCTAAAAATAGCTGCCACCAGTCCATGCGGCAGCAGCAAAGACGGGTGTCTACAGGGACCTGCCTTCTGCACGGGCAAGCAGTATAAAGTGACTTCTTGACACCACACATCATAACATCACATCGAGCAAGTTACGAGAATCTTTCCATGAGTTTGATTTAAGACATTGGCAGGCCGAAAATAGATCAACTCAGAGTGGCGTGCCACGGCCTGAGTGGGCGGCAGCGACGTAGCAGATCATGGGTAGTTTTGTTTATGTTTTATTTGAAGACGATTCAGACAATGAAAACAATGCGTTTATGACTAATGGGATCGTGCCAGAGATATATGAGGCATATGGCCGATTGCAAGCTGAATAATCAATCAGCCAGAGATTATAACGTTAACATGTTTGTTTTGGAAATGCTAGATACAGGTTATCTGTGAAGACCTGCTATTCTAGAGTAGGATGACATAGTACATGTATGGTAACAAGTGTGGTCTCATTACATTAAGTTTTTATTCCAAAAAGGTCCCACCAGTAAGTCTGAATCACGCTGGTATCATCGGCCTTTATAGCAGACAGGAGGAGACAAGCCGACAACAGGCACACCTTAACCGCTATACACATTCCACGCAAATCAGATTTCGTTTGTCCAAAACTCCAGGCTAAGGCTAAGGTGGCTCTTGAATACTCACTCACTTGCATTGTACTTTTTATTCAGGTTGTGTAGAATAACATCTTGTCTTGTAACTCATTCCGGTTCGGCTGTATAAATGCTCCCACGGACCCCAGGACAGCGCCAGGTTGCATCCATAAAGAAAGAGACTTACTAGGCTGGGCACTAGCTTCTCCTTCTCGAATTCCTTTCAATCATTCTTCTCCTAGCAGAGCACTTTCCCAAGATGACATCGTGTAAGTTTCTCCTATGCCGACTGTATAACTTAATCAATCCAAGCGCTTATTTAAGTAACTTTCAGTTGACATGGCAGGGATGCAGCAAACGATCTCGGATAATTTCTCACTCACGTTGATCACGTGAAGCCTAAAAGCTACAATCAAGTGATGCCTCTTCACTTCATTAAATCTGAAAACTTCGTTTGCGTAGTTATTCCATTAGCCCATATTAGCCCGCTTCCAAACAGACCGCAATGAACCTAGAACTAAATCAAGAAATCTCCTTCACCAGCAGTATCTTCTGCCTGCTATCTTCAATTGAGTACATCACCGTTAAGCTACATACATATGTATGTTTTGTTGTGAGTGCACCATATTAGTCGGCAACATTGTCTTTGGTGGTCGTTGGTGCACTGCTTCCCGCTGCCGTTTTCAAGCATATCTTATTTGTCTTCTCCTCCGACAACATCACCAACTGAACCGATGAACAATAGGAAGCAGAAATTCTTCAGGATTAAGAGGACCTTATCCTCCCCTAACTTAGCGCAAAGTGTTGCCGTGAGACTTCCACCCCAACAACGAAGAAGACTGTTCACGTTTCCCCTTCTACCACGGCACACACGACTTCTTTCCCTATCAACCAAAGGTACCATCGTACACAACGTGTTCGCAGACAACAACAATACACTTCTAATCACAAAAAGATAAGCCCGACCCACAAACACAAGAAAGAAAATAAAAATAAAAACATTATTATTTTCGCTCACTTTCGATAAGCCCACTAACCCAATCAATGTTGCTAATATAATCGATAATAATTTTCTGCCTCAAATGAGTTGACCATTGCCTTGACTTCGGTTAGTGCAAATTAAACCTTGGCCGCGGTCGAAGCTCGCTCGGAACATTTGCATTTTCTCTCGGTTCTTCTACACAGCCATGGCCCACAGGCCGATAAAACTGTTTAGCAACAAACTGCACAAGCACTTTCAGTTTTGTACATTCGTCCTTATTCTGTTCCTTAAATTGAATCGTTTAAGTGCTTCCCCGGTGATTGATCCGAATAAGAATAGCGGTTTGTTAGTGTTGAACCTGCCTGACGTCAACGCGTCCGATTATGATAATCTGATGCATAACGGTGATAAGGAAAATTTGATTGCAAATACTGGAGTCCCGTCGGCGCGGCTGGAAAGTGAAATCATTGCACGAAATAATGGGAACATTAATCACGAAAGTAATGCCGTGAGTGAAGCCAACGAGGTGATAAGTGAAGTGACGGAAGAGAGCCCAGCGACGACGACAGCTCACGGTAATCTCGTGAATGATTACATCCTACAATTTTCGGCGAACGGCGACAATTCATGCATGTTGGACGGCCTGAAGAAACACCTGATGCATTGGGCATTTGAAAATGGAACTTTGGCAGAGCCTCGCGGTAAACGAAATGAAGCAGGTAGAAGTTAATTAAGGCGATTTGAGGGATCTGATTGGGAATTGTTTTGAAAATACATCAAGATGTGTTGGTAGAAAGGCATTAACAAATCTAGAATTCTCCTAGATAAGAATGTTTGATTGACCGAAAACCGATTACAAATAAAAATAATTGTTTGTTAAGATTAGGAAACATTATCCCAAAACGGTCTAGTCATTTCTTAAAATTCTCTTTTGTGACTTACTAACATGCAAAAGCGGTCAAGATTAAAACAAATAGTATGAGTTTTAACTTAAGGGGCCTGTAGTTTGAGTGTTGCTAGTTTTAGGATAGTGAAGATGGAAGGACTTTGATGAAATAGGAGAAGGATTAGCCAATCTCAAAGAGCTTATTATTTCAGATTGTTTTGTGGATGCATCGAATCGAGGTTACACAACGGACGAACAGCTTGCAGATGAAGTGGATTTTGTTCGCAACCAAGACAGTCGGAAAGTGATTGCCTTCTCAGCAGCATACAATGGTCTCACCTACGCTCCTTTTAAGACCTTAGTTAAACTTCAAAGCACACTGCAGCTACTCACACTCAAGGGGAACAACTTCTCATCGTACCGCCCGGAAGCGGACTTCTTACACAACGGTAAGTATTCGTCTGGGTCTGATTGCGACCACGTCTGTGAAATCTGTACACAATAATTGGCATTCCGAAAAAACACATGAAATTGCAGTGTTAAGATTTCGCATGAAAGGACCAGACGAACATTTTAAAGGGAATGATACCTTTGAGGAAGATGCGAGAAAGAAGGGTAAGGGCGACTGGTGTTGGGCAAAGAAGCGCTTTCAACTGACAAAAACTCACTCAAAACATAATTTGCTTTGCGCATTCGGATTTTATAGCGCCTACATCATAGCTTCATTTTAGGCTTAACTTGCTTGAAAATAATATCTGCTTTAGTTCGAATTTGAGAGATCTGAAACTAATCTTCGACATGCGTCTTTTCAGCACATGGAGTCGCATGGGCAACGTTTCCAGAACTGCCGCTGTTGACCGAGCTGGACATCAGCAATTGCATGATTGAGTTCATCTCGCCGTACGCATTCCAAAATCTGACCAATCTCACGGTACTTTACATGTCGCACAACAAAATGCTGAAGATCCCGTCGGAGGCTTTTACAAGCGTTCCGAAGTTAAGATATCTGGATTTGTCCCATTTGAACGCCCTTGATATGAACTTCAGCGTTCCATTGCCCTCTATCGAGCAAATTGTTAACCTCCTGGTTGGTGTTAAAATAGAGCAGCATACGTTTAAGGAGCTGCCGCATTTGGAGTACCTGGACCTTTCCTATACGAAGATCACGAGAAACAGCGCGGTTGCATTTACATATCTGGGACCGAAACTGAAATACATGAGTCTCTGCTTCACGGCGTTTCCTGTGGTGGGAAATGGAATGTTTAAGAATACAGCCCTAAGGGGATTGGATTTGTCCGGGAACTCTTTTGCCGCCTACACCATGGCTGAAGACTCATTTTCGTCGGTAGCAAGCACACTGGAATTCCTCTTTTTTGAACAGTCAAATCTGAAGGAACTAGAATGGCTAAGGAGACTCAAAAATCTAGTAGTTCTTAATTTATACGCAAACAACATCAATACCCTGTCTCAAAGCACCTTCCGTTCATTGACGCAACTTGAAGTTCTAGACCTCAGCTCGAACCACATTGGAAACTGGTATAATCGGGTTTTTGCTTCCAATTCCAATTTAAAAATCCTTAACCTACGGGACAACAATATCAACATCCTTACTTCAGAAATGCTGATAGATTTCCAGGGTCTGGAGTATTTGGGCATTGGCGATAATAATTTTGTGTGCGACTGTGTCTTGAAGGACTTTGTGGACATCGCGACAGCAAACAACAAGAAGGCAGATTGCGTGAAAAACGTCTTCACCAACACTCAAGCGTTAATCTTCGAGACCATGAGTGCTTTTCGAGATCCAATGGCGAACGGAGAAGGTGAATTACAAGTTGACTTCAGTGGATACATCCCGACTATTCAAAAATACATTCCAATGATCACTAAGAGTTACCAGAACGTAAAGGAGCGCATGAGTCAGTTAAAATTGTTCAATTTGCGAATGGTGACAAACATATATAAGGGATTTAACGCTAATTCCTGTCCTAATCCGAATCAAATCATTATCTACGATAAGATAAACGGTTCAACGCTGAAGTTCCAGCTGTTGGACTATAAAGATGAGCACTACTGGTGCTTCAATGAGACAGAAAAGATGAATTTCTTTGAGCTGAACTGTGATACCAGATACTTCAACGAGGCCATTGCTGAAGAGATTCGACATGTAACCAAGTATGTGGTGATTATATCCAGCACTGTTATTCTGCTGTCAATAGTAGTTGTGTTGATTTACATTAAACGGTGGCAAATCCACTATTACTACTCCTCGTTGAAGACAGCAGCTTTGCTAGCCGTCGCAGCGCAGGAGAATGATGAGAAATTCAAGGAACTGTCCGAATCGGATTCAAATTTGCTCTATGATCTGTTCATAAGTTACTGCCAGAGTGACCGAGAATGGGTCCTTGAGGAACTCATGCCCAACATTGAAGTGGGTAGCGATATGTCCATCTGTATGCACGAAAGGGATTTTCAAGTAAGTTTTTTTTTGATACTTCTTCTATGAACTTCTGTGAATTTTCCTTCCTCGTAGGTTGGTCTAACAATTTTGGATAACATTATATCTTGCATGGACCGCTCACGGTGTCTACTCCTTGTAATATCGTCCAATTTCCTACTGAGCCATTGGTGTCAATTCGAAATGCGTTTAGCGCAACACAGGTTTGATGTTTATAACATTGTAATAACCAGTACTTACCAGTGGCATATTTTAGAATGTTTGAAGCTAGCAAGGAACATTTAATACTTGTGTTCTTGGAGGACATTCCGAAACGGAAGCGACCTAAAACTCTGCAATACCTAATGGACGTGAAAACCTACATCAAGTGGCCTTCAAGCGAATCCCCTAATGCCAAGTGGGATGAGAAGAAAATCTTTTGGAAGCGCCTCAGGAAATCATTAAGAAACATTTGCTGGGAGGACACACAAAGGATTTAGTCATCCTGTCTTGGAAATGCATTTCTCACAATGTACCTGATAGAAAGGAAGCCAAACGCACCCTTTAAGTTACCTACATTTATTTATTACTGATTGTTTTGATTTAAAAATATACAATGCTTTTTTTTTACGTCTGTGTTTCATTGGGTTTTGCTGATGTCCTCGTACTGCACCCTTTCCACGATCCTCCCTTTTAGGGGACCTCGAGAGATTTCTATCGTTACACAGTAGTTTTTCTCATCCAACTTCTTCAAAATAGCTTCACTTCCTCGGTAGGCACCATTCACAACTCGAACCGGTTTGTCCAATGCAGGAATGACTGTTTCCAGGTGAGCCTGAGGTGGAATACAGAGGGTAATGAATATATTCAGTTGTAAAAAGTTTTTCACCTTACCTGATCGACTTTGACCTTCTCCCCTGTTTCAAGAAACTTAATTTTCCCCCTATATTTGTCGAGTACTTCTAAGACAACAGCCTTTTGTTTGTAGAACTTGTCTCCCAGGGACTTGTCAATGAATTTCACAACAATTCCCTCTGTCAACCAATAGTCTTTGCGATTCTGTTTTTCTTTTTTCAACTCCTCCTGCTTTATGATTTCAGTTAAGGCAGATGTGCTAGTGGATGACGATGAACTGGAAGATTTTTCTAGTGGCTTCGGTTTCTTAAACACCTTCTCATCGTCCATGGGTACAGGTCTCTTCAGCAAGCACGACTTCCCTATAGCTGCCGCTTCTGGATTGAATTTCTTTTCCAATTTTATCCCCAGAACAAGTGGCTGATCTTCGTCTCGCACCAGTTCCGTGTACTTATCTTCCTCGTTTACTTCATCTTTCTTTTCAGACTTTTTCGCTTTTTCAATTTGTTTCTCTATGAACTCCATCATTCTTTCCTGATCATCTTTCTCCATTTTCTCTTTTTTCTCCAGCTTATTTTGAGCTTCCATTGCTTCCGGACTGCGGTCAATGTAAGTTACAAACCAGCCCTTTTCAGTCTCATCAACAACACACTGGCCACTTCGTCCGAGCCATTTAACATAATCTGACAGGGTCAACCAGCGGGTGGCGTTCATGTGAATGTGATTTTTGTCCGCAATATATTCCTGATACACCTTGTTGGCAGCAACGCGTTTCGTACCAAAACGTCTTCGAAGCAGCTCCATGTATCCATCGGAGAATTCCTTAGAGAAGCTATATAGAAACTTGCCAGGAGTCTCTGCGAACAACAGCAATTGCCTCTGATGGGCTTCGCTGGTCGTATGGCACTTGAATCCGTTCTCATCGCGACACTGTTTCTGACACATTTGGCAGTACCATCGAAGTTTTTGCAAACCCTTGGCTTTCATTTTATTTGCCAAATATTTAGGCGTACCAACTTCTGCTTTACCCATGTTTGATTATTAATAGAATACACAAGTTACAAGAGAAAATAGAAATAATCGCCACACAACCACAAACCACCTATATAAGACATGCGTCTTCGACTGGAAAAACCCCTTATCCTATAAAAAACACGCATACTATCTTATTCCCAAGCTGTTTTTCACGCATACTTACTCATGTGGTGTGTATCGGCCATGACACTTTCCAAATAATGGCGAATAGCACCCAACTTCAGAAGAAAAGTACCAAATTGGAACGCCTCTGGAAGTGCTTCAAAGGCAGTGTCCGCAGAGTTTTCTTACGTTAGTTTCATCCGACTCTTATCAAATAGTCGGATGTATGTTTTGTTCTATATTTTATACTTAAACCGGGTTTTCATAATTTTTCACGAATACACAATGAATATTCCTTGGAGTTAGGAATATCCATAATTGGAATTACAAAGTTTCATTCGATTTTAAGTTACTTTTTCAATTTTGTTTACAGTTCTGAGATTTGGGCAAATACTACATTGTCTTATGAGATATAATTTAACAATACTAATATACAATTTTCAGACCGAAGGAAAAAATAATTCTTTGTACCGAATAATATCGGATATGGATGGACAACCCCTCAAGCCAATAAAATATATATATTATGTACCAAAACTCGTTTAGATGTCGAAAATATTTAATATTTAATAGTTTGAAAGCAATCATCACCACTGAGATGTATTCAAAGTCGGACATTTTTGTGTTTACACGATAAGATAATATTTTTCATTTTTTTCATTTTCATTATGTCAAAGAAACGTATTTATGCATTTTAATATTGCTTGCTTTCACTAAATAAAATTAAATACATAAGTATTGTGTGAATAATTTATAGTTTAGAGATTGAAAAAGTAAGTTTGATTTGATTTGACAATCACTTTTGAGCAAGTTTCCAGTCGATTTCCAGTTATCCAACTACCACAAATATAAATGCACTTAACGAACGCTTCTTATTTCGACAACAGCTCATCGATTTCCCCTACTTTCTGTGGTAGTGAGGAAGGTGAAACAGTTATTTGAAAATTTGAAAATAAACGGATATTGAATATTGTGTATTCAGCATTTTAAAGTGATTTTATACAAAAAAACTTAAAGTAAATTGAACAAAATGAAGTGCGTAGTGGGCTGCAGCAACTTTGAACATACATTTGGTATGAAAGATTCCCATGTGTAAGTATTATCTGCCTCTAAATGTTCATTTGTGTTCTATTCACTGTGACAACAATACAATAACGGCATTTAACGTTTTTTTTTTCAACTAAACTTATAAACTTAAGCAGCCTTAAAGTAACTTTTTTTTATTTTTTTATTAATCAATGCAAAATTTTTTTCCCAGAACTTAATATCCATGATTATCATGGGGTACGACTTGTTTGAGTGTTAAACTCGATTAGAGCACTCAGTTAAATTCGGATACATGTGAACATGTGAAGTTGTATTTTACGAGATTCACGTGTTCATATGTCAATATCTAAAATCTGGAGGTCTAAGTATATCATATCTTTAAGTCTAGTTAATATTAATTTAAAATTTGTTCAATTAGTTTTAATTTTAAACAATAAAATAAAGAATAAAAAAAAATCGTTAAAATAGACTTAAATTAATTTAATTAATAATAATAAGAATAAATATATATGATAAGTTAAAATTTAAATACGTGTTTTTGTCATCAGTTTGTTAGATTTAAGTAATATATTGTAAATTGTAGCATATTTGTTTATTTAGGAGAGAGCTATGGCGTCAGCATCTTGGTCTGAAGCAGTTCAGAGCAACCGATAGAGTTTGTAACAAACATTTCTCAGATAAAATGTTTGCTACACTCGCAAAAAATCGGTTAACTCCAACTGCCATGCCCGATATGCTGTGCAATGCTCAAAATAACGAAAACGAGGACCCCTCTTTGATTGAACGTGTGCCGGAAATAGAAGACCTCATCATTTGTAAAATAAATGATGTAGGCGTTCAAACAGGTGATATCCTGCGGAGTCAAACTCCACAAAAAAAAAATTTGCGTACACATATAAGCTTATTAGAACAGAATTTATTAAAAATGGAAAAAAAATGTAATGATTTAGAAAATATAATTCGGGATAAGGATATTCAGATTAAATTTTTAGAAAATCAACTATATACAATTAAAGAACGCAATGTAAATACTGTCGGAAACCTTTGCCAAGTCTTTCCAAAAGACATTGAAACAGTTGTAGCTAATGTTAGGCAAAATACAAAATTGTTAAGTAAAGGCAATAGGTTTACAAATGAATTGAAAGTATTCGCACTATCAATTCATTTTATTTCACCCGTCGCGTATAGATTATTAAGGCCATCATTCAATCTCCCATCACAAACAACTCTAAGACAATTTATTTCTTCTTGGCCGAAAACACCAGGTAACATAGAATTTAACGTTAAAGCCCTTGAGCTTAAAACTAGGAACTTAGATGTTAGGTATAAGTACTGCTCAATTTCAGCCGACGAAATGTCGTTAAAAACTCACATAGATTACTGTCGCAAAAGCGACAAACTAATAGGATTAGAAGACTTAGGGCAAGATGAATTTCCCTCAAAGTGGCCAGCCAATAATGTTTTAGTAATTATGGCACAGGGTATAGCGAAAAGGTGGAAACACCCGATCGCGTATTATTTTGTAAGGACTAGCTGCCCACCTAGTGTTTTAAAAAAAATTATTTTCGAAGCTATTCGTGAGCTACGCAAGAGTGGCTTACAACCAATTCATTTTGTTTGTGATCAGGGCTCAAATTTCCGCGGTTTAGCGAGGGCATTAGAAGTAGATAGCGCTAAACCGTATTTCTTAGTAGATGAAGGGAAAATTTATTTCTTTTTTGATAGTCCTCATCTGCTGAAGAGTACGCGAAATTGCCTACTCAAAAACGATATATTGTTTAATGGCTCTTCTAGCAATCTTCGTGCCACTTGGAACGACATCATTCATTTATATTCCTCCGATTCGGAATTGGATATCCGTTATTTTCCAAAATTGACTTACGCGCACGTATATCCAAATACTTTTCAGAGGATGAAGGTTAAATTTGCATCGCAGGTATTTAGTAATACATTATCGGCTGGCTGCTATGCATTCCCAAGTCTTGGCAAAGGAACCGCTACAATCAACAACACCGGGCAATTTCTCGAATTTTTTAATAAATTGTTCGATATGTTTAATTCATCGTCGTGCTTAAACAATTACAGCTTTAAAAACGGGTTTATGCAAAATGAAATGCAACTAGAATTTTTACGCGAAGCAAAAAAATTTTTGTTATCAATTAAAGTCATTGATCGGGATAATAATAATATCACCAACCAATTTTATTTTTTGAAAGGTTGGCTGCTTAACATTTCTTCGTTGCAATCATTGTGGCAATTCTTGTCACAATGTGAATTTGAATATATTTTAACACGCCATTTAAATCAAGATTGCCTTGAGCAATTTTTCGGAGAAGCGCGTAGTTCCGGGCGGTATGCTGGCGGCTTAACAGCAACCCAATTTCAAACTTCATTCCAAAAATTATGGGGCCTGCAATATTTAAAAATTGTTAGAGCGGGCAATTGCGAACATGTAGAATCTGAGAGGTTACTTACCATTAGCAAGCAACCTCTTATCACACATACATCTTGGATTAAGGATAATTTAAATATTAACACTAATAAACCCCCATTTAAAGTAAATATTAACGTAGACGATGGCATAGAAAATGCCTTTAAAGAAAACAGTTTTGTTTATGTATGTGGATGGCTTTTTCGTAAATGTCGAGAAAGCCATGCATGTACATTAACATTACCAACATTGGATATAGCACAACCCTCAACAAATTTAACATTTTGTATTTTTAAACAGTTTGACGGTTGTAATTTAATTGCTCCCCCAGCGGATTTTATAGAATATATTCAGAAACTTGAAGACTCTTTTACTAAAAACATTTCGGAATTTTATTTTCAAAAAGGTGTGGCTACAAAATTATCGCAATTGCTCGTTCAAAAAAAGCCCTATATTTGCTGCGAAAACTTACGAAAAGATTTCATTTTGCATTATTTTGTTAGAATTCGGATGTATTTTTTGATAAAATTTTGGAATAGAGACTTAGCCGATCCAAAATTTAAGAATAAGTTTCTTCGCGTATCACATTTATGAGCTCCATTTTTAAGAAAAGGTTCTAGTTTGTTTTTATGTTATTTGTTTATTAAAATACATGAATTTTTAAATTTATTTTTCAAAAGAATTAACGTGTTTTCTCTTTTTAAGTTCGGGTGCAATAGGCCTCCTGGGGAAACCGAACACCCGGTTAACAAAAAATCGGTTAACGCACCAAAGGCATACCTCCTGGGTGGTGTGGAAATGCTAATAGAAAAGAATTTGTTTATTCAAACTCAGTATACGAAGTGCAGCGTACAGTACAATTTTATAAACAAAAACTCCAACTAATTAGCAGATTTTTGATAAGTAATGATTTATTAAGGCTATCTTCTAACAAACTACTTAAGTTCTAATTTGGTTGGTAAACTATGTATTTGTGCTTCAGTTTTGACCGATGCCACATGATTTTAATTTATTACTCAGATTATCATCTGCCCCAAACACCTCTGTGTCACTGTATTTGTACTCTGGAGGTGACTGCGATGGTTCATACCGCTGGTGAAAGTCCCTGTGCATATGAGAGTTAATTACTGCCGCCATGTGATATTCATTTATTTTCACTGATTTCTATGCAAAGTACCTTATTGCGCCTCAAAAAAACGTTGTTTGCCTTTTCCGCGAAAAGTCGTTGCATGGTATCGAGATTTTTAAGCTTAGACGCCCATACTGGAGCAATATCCCATTCATTAGCACTCATGGAGTCGGCTTTATGCTGCAGTTCGCTCTGCTGATTGTGCTTTGATTCTGAATACCTGGGTCCTTTATTTGAATACTGTGAGTAGGTTGAGTAGACATCCGTTTCCACTCGGTTTGCTTCAGTGTTGGGAACCTGCAATTGAACTTGTAAAACGATAGAAATGTGAAGACACAGTAATTAAAACATACAAATTATTTTTCCTCTAGAGCAACAAATTGTGATTTTGACCAATGAAATGTGTTTCCAACTCCCTTAAAAACATTAATTCCTCATTCATCCAGAAAGAGGGTCGATATTCCACACCAACGTTAGGGGATTCCGCAACCTTTTTCAATTCCTTGCGGAAATTACTTCGCATTGAATTGATTTTTTTCTTCACATCCTCAATTGTCGCGTCTTCCTTAATTGTTCAATTCAATTCTGCCAATATCGCCGTTTATCATGCCTGAAAATATGCGTGAAATGCAAAAACTTAATAGACTTATATTTGTAAATTATGCACTGTTACTTGCCCTTTTGTTGTGGTTTCCATTTGTTCATCATTGTTAGTTGAGGTCAATGACAATATTATTATCTATAAAGTGAAAAAAACTTAGTTTTAAATTTCAATTGATTTTTCATAACATTACCTGGTGTGTTTTATATTCTGACGATCCGAACTACAAATGTCAATGGCAATGATAAACAGTAATATATTCCACCACTGATTTTGGAGGGGAAAGGTTACAACAGCTCACATGTATTCACAGACGCTACAAAAACAACAAGCTGTCAAAAAATCCTCGGGGGCAAAGAGGGCTAAAGACGCATGTCTACTTTAGGTGGTTTGTGCCACACAACAAGCTACTACAAGCAGATAAACAATTTTTGAGGTATGACAAATCTGTCAAATGTGTCAAAGATTTTATAAACGGATTATAACAGTTACTCGGAAAAGTCATACACTATTATAACAAATTTAAATTACCATTTCAGGAAAATGACAGAGTTCAGTGATTCGGAAAAGAGTTATTTGTTGGATTTGTATGAATATTGAAGCATACATGCATGTTTTAATTCTAAAACAATTAATCAGGCAAACGTTTTTTGTTCTCTACGGAAACTACTACAATGCTATCGATTAAGACTGAAAAATCATGACTTTTGCGTATCGTCTCCTGACAAACGTAGATTTTTGGAACGTTAACGTGTTCCTTAGCTCAGCGGTGAGGGGGAGAACAAATCAATTATGTAGATATTAGAAGTATTCGAAATATTCTTTGATTTTTCCAACGAACGCCATCCCGTCATATGGGGCACAGTGTTTAAAGAAAAAAATTCTACCATAAAATCAGCTGGGTGCCAATTCAATCAACTTGAAAATTCTGGCATCAGTTACGGATTGAGAGGCATCAAAAGAAATGCAAACATGAGATTAATACAAGATCATCATCTTACGAAGCTCAACACGGGAACTTTCGGAATCAAGAACGTCCAAGAAAATTGAATTTCTTTTAATATAAGCGGGAGTCCGATTGCCGTTTAAATGTCCTTTGGATGCAGCCATGTGCAATCAGTATTTAGTAGCCTGACACAGTACATGCTTCCATCAACTTAGTCCCCTGTTAGTTGTAAAGAAAAATGAAAAGAACAATTTTGATGGTTCGTGTGGAATCTTTTTATTGTATATATATATTCTTCTTTGTTTCATTTTTTTTTATTTACTTGCGTCACTTTGCTGGCTCATTCTCTTTTTAATTACTCGTTTTTTCCTCTTCTCTACTTCGATAAATATATAATATAACATAAAATTGTAATGTCTTGCTTTATATCTTTTTGTTTTGTTTATAATTTAAAATCTTTACTTCCATTTCTATCTAGAACTACATCTTTTTTTTTTGAGTTTTTGATGTTCTGATTCTGTTTGTTGATCTTTTGTGTTTAAATTTGTATAACATGTTTGCAAGTTGCACGTTGCAAATTTTACTTTTTGTTCAAAAATTTAACTGAACGAACATAGGTTTAAAAGTAATTTTCCCTTGTCAAACTTTATCATCGGCTTACTCATTTGTATATCGACTTTGTAAAAAAAAACAAAAAAAATAATAAAATAAAGCAGTGTTTACTATTTAGAGCTTGCAGCGCTGTCAATAAACAATTCCTCATTTAAGGTAGTTTTAACTTACGTCGGTAAATTAAATTAGTTTGTTGATTTGCTTTAAAAACCGTAAAAAAAACAATATACGAGCAAAACTAAATAAAAAACAATAAGAAAATGAACAGCGATAGTTCGACTAAAGCTCAAAATAGGCTTCCGCCAGAGGCACGGACAGACGTCTTCTCCTTTATATATACTATTATTTTCATAAATTGTTCCTTTGTTGTTGTGGCTTGGAAAAGAATGTTAAAACTGCGTGTTTTTGTGTGTTTATGATATTCAGATATTTTTCAATTTTTTTCTTTTTGTATATTTTAACCATTTTCATGAATTAGTAAATATTGTATATATGATTTCTTTTTTCGCAATTTAATAATCTATACAGTTTGTTGTGTTATTTTAATTCCCTTTTGATTGGCGTTTCCTTTTTTGTTTCATATATTTTATGGTAGTTTTTATTTCATTGTTGTATTGCGAAATATTTCCTTTCTTCTTTAGAGGTAAGAGTTTACCAAAAAAAAACGAAAAAAATTGTCTAATAATCATCTAAATCGAAACACTCGTTGTCCAATTCATCTAGCTGCATACTCTGGAAGTCTACTTTGTAACGCAAAATGCCTGTTGAATAAAAAAAATGGAAAAAATGCGAATTTGTCGTTAGAAATCACTCAAGTCTGGGTGGAAGGGAGAAAGAAAAATATTTGAACTCTATATAAAAATTTTAAACAGTGAGATATTCAAAGAAAAATAAAAAAAATCACACAACGTTGACTACTATGCATTATTCGCCTATCACGATTGGTTTGATACGTATTCAAAAATAAATAAATAGATTAAGGGCTACATGATCGTGAGCTACAACTGTGAAGCCCTTAAGGGACTGTTGAAAAGCCAAGCCTAAATAAATGGTGTGGTGGTTAAGTGCCGATGTTCACAAAGAGGAATAAACACCTAAAGCAACTAAGCAGTAACACCGTTAAAGCTTTCAAATTGCCCTTACGAGTATGTAGTTTGGCAAGGAACTTCACTTTTTTTAAATTTACCATTCTTGCAAGCTTGCGAATCACAGTAACAAAGCTATGATGAAGCTCAGTTGTGCAGCAGTGTCATGAAAGAAGAAGTAATAGTAGACCAAAGGAGGTACCAAAGACATGGGTATGTCACCAAACGCCAAGATACACACTTGATTTTTTCACTCGCATCATACGTGCTTGTCTTAAAAAGTGGGTCAATACAACTTTATGTGACTGTTTGAAGTGTTGAGAAATTCTATTGCATATTACTACGAAGTTCAATAGAAAGTGCTTTATTCTGGTCTCGTAGTTCGGGAGTGATTGCTTCTACGGATCCAACACGCATTTGAATCGAATTTAGAGAGGAAAATATTCAACAAGTGTATGGCGCGTGCGTCCCTTAATGACAAAGCGAGTTCCTCAAAGGAATATGCTTTCTTTAGGCTTAGAAGAGTTTCAAATGCATGCATTATAGCAAAATTGTACAATGCTGAATATCTTAATTCCAAAGTAAGAAGCATTAATTAACGTTTTTCATCGGAACCGCGACCAATGCAGTTCTTGCTTTCATGAATTTGAAGTTCTTAGTGCTAGATAAAAAAAAAGAACAAATCAAACTACAAATAATAATAAAATAAAAGAATAGAGAGCGTTCATCATGCAGTAAGGGATTCAAAAATGATATCAATTATTTAGAAACAAAAAGAGAACACACAACATTCAAATAATCTCATCTGAAAATTACCTTAGTCAAAAAGACGCGGTGAAGTTTTAATGCAGGGAGACTTAGTTTTGTTCGTTTTCTCAATTTTTAAGTTTTTGTTAAATTTCAAGGGATTAATTAATATATATGTGTGTGTGTGAGTGTGAATTCGAACTTCATGATAAGAAATGTTTATACAACTTGGGACAAATGTTAGTTTTTTTTTTTTAAGTACAGTTTAGTATATGCACGACAGGTTTTTTTCGTATTATTTGAATTTTTTTGTTTTACTTTACTTTAAAATTAAATTGTTACAATAAAAATTCACGCGATCTAAGTTGATTAGTTTTTTTTTGTTTTTAATTGTTTTTTACTTTTGCTTGTTTGCTTTTAGAAAAGAAATAATATCGAGAAAATGCGAGTCGTCTCGTTTTGTTCTCGTGTTTCTCGCTACACATTGCTCTCCATGTTTGTTTGTTTTTTTTTTTTGTTCTCTTATTTATTTAATACGTATTAACTTGTGTTAAGTTTAATTATTTAGTAATCATCAAGGTCAACATCATCCAAAGGTTCGTCGGCTTGAAGCGATTGGAAATCTACTTTGTAGCGTAAAATTCCTACGATTTGGTCAACACAAGTATCAAGGTAATTAGCAGGGATTTCGGATTAGAATTATATGTTATAGATATTTGTTTTGGTTTGATTTTTAAACGTGGCAGCATTAAAAATGGAAAAATACGAAAAAAAAATGATTGTTTTGTTTTTGAAAATACCATACAAATTCATTTTCATTAAGTTGCCAGTGAAATAGCAGTAGTTAAGGTCGGATTTAGGACGGGGAAATTTACAAGAAATAGAAACGATTGGCAGATGATAAAAGTTACCTCCTATTCCACCGAATCCTCGGACAAACTGACTACCCTCTTGAGACTTGTCTGTAATGATCTCGAGTGTAGCACCGAAAATTTTGTAGTTGTTCGCAAGCCATTCCAAAAGCGGTTGAGACTCTATTAATTCCATTTCGACCCCACTCTGCAATCAATGGACACACAATTAGTGGGGTGGTTTCAGTTAAGAGATGTAAAAGAGTGACTTACTTCTTTGTCGGTAAAGTGTGACTTATCTTTTTCCTGTTCCGGCGTTAGGTGTAATACTGTTGTCGACGTTGAGTTGGCATGATTCTTAAGCACATACCGTTGAATGTCTAAATTTTCCCAACAGATCAATGTCTCAACTGAGCCTAGTTCCAATGCTCTCAAGGTGTCCTCAACGCCAAAGCAGTATTTTCCTGTATCCTGTAAACAGTATTGGTTAATCCATTTATAAAACGGTCTCTTCCATGCGAAATAACAACAAGCGAACTCACCTGAGATATTTCATCAAAGTAGCGGCCTATGAGTTTCTTCTCTTGAATAAATTTGACGTTTTGCAATGATTCCGCAGCTAGTTCTATCGCTTGGTTAAATCCATTTTCGCCTCCATACGACACATCCACTAGCTTAATAATCTTCGATTGCAGTCTCTATTAAAAAAAACAGTAATTTTAGGACGGCGTTCAGGAACATAATGGGAATCATTTTACTTACAGGATCAAACATATCAGATTGACTCAGTTCAGTTTTGAAGTCAGCACTACCGGCCAATATCAGACCCGCTATATTCGGTTTATCATTTGTTATGAACAATTGTGTGGCAACTTCGGCAACCTTTCGCACATAGTTATGACGCTTCTCCATACGCAGTCGAGCAAAACGCAACGCTGACTGACCACCACGACCGTGCTTCTTCGGCAGATCCACCGTGAATTTGTGCAATACCTCGCGGGTGTTACCTTGCAATGTACCAAACAGTGCGCCATTACCATCCATCACAATGAAGCCAAATTTATTATCGTCCGCAAGTAGGGCGGTCAACGCCTCCGTATGGAACTTATTATCGCACAAATATAGGGATGTATTGATTGGCTTAAATGGTTCAAAGTCAATGTTGACTTTCTTTTCCTTGCCCTCTTCCGTGACAATCGTGCCGCAGTATATAACTAAACCGTTTGGAGGCACTTCACAAAGTGATATGAAATAAATTCAATATCTTTTGTTAATTTTTCAGCATGACATCAACTATGCGAAGCGTTCTACATACCTTTGGTGTATAGTTTAAGTCTATGCTGCACAGATGTGATGGCACCTAAAACTGACAGTCGATTTACGCGTGATTTGATATTAGACGCCGTTCCAAATTCATCCGCCAACATTTTGCTTACACGGGAGATTTGATCTTTTGGTGGAATAATGAGAGAAATCATACTGGTGCCATTGCTAAAATGAAAGAAAAACATTTTATTATGATTGGATGAAGCAAGAACGTTCCCTATCAGTTATCGGAAATCAAATGGGTGACTGATGAATAACATGACATTTAAATTCTCAGCCCATATCTCAAGCATTTCCAACTGAACAGTTAGGAATCTACAACTTATGGATTATCAAATTAAAAGCTAATTATTTCAGCTGTGTCAAAGGCATGCGAATAGCTTTATCGCGGAAACATGCGGCCAGATATTTTTTTTCGTATGCATGATATTGAAAAGTAGTCAAAGAAAGGGTGGACGACTTCCGTTTCATTCGCATCCATACAGCATGTGCGGAAAGCATTGAAAGGATCTTCCAGTCTTCTCGCGTCTCCACTAAGGGTATTGGCCACAATTATATTGATATCTGACAAGAATTACATTTTGATCATCAGCTGACGGGGCATTCTACGCTGGCACGCAGCAGGAGGAATGCCTACATTGCTTAATTAGTCGAATGTGATATTGAACTGACTCTGTATAAGCTGAACAAACTAACAATTAAATTCTTTACAAAACAAAGTGAGGTGTTTGTTTAAAAGAAGCTGACTTTGACTGACCTCAATATAGCCACGAATCTAACCTCCTTAACATCACCTAAACCTATGCCCCCTGCTTTGTCGGAAAATCTTCTCAACTTTATGCAGACGTTTATTGTTGAAAATTAAAAATATTTGCATGCATTCTCCCATCAGAGAGTCGTGGTCAGTCAACGTGGCTACTTCATTGAAGCAAACCGTAGACTACGCCACCTTGCCACCTACTGATGAAATCTTGTTCGCAGCGTATCTATTACGAAAAAAGCGGTGAAATGTACATACGAATATCACCTTCATTCGCTTTCGTCACCTCCGTGTGACACCATTCCTCGTTTCTCTTTCAAAAATTCGCTGAAACCGGTGTAAGAACAAAAACAAAAAATTATAAATGAAATCATATTCACCTGAATCCGAATTTAACTAGATCCTTCAATATTTACTTTTATTTAGTAGCCTTTCACTAAATCATTGGCAATATAACCTTGTTTCTTCATGCCTGCAATTTTTTTTTCTCACTCCTCCCTGCCCTGTCGTTCATAAACACTAAGGTTAATTCAAAGACCAAGCAAATTTTCATAAGGCTTGCATAACTAGGTTTTGGCCAGCCGATTTAAACATTTTCATTTTACATCGACGATAAATTGAGAGAAACTGAACGTGATTTGTTTACTTGCGCGCATGGTGTATGCCATTACAAGAGAGTAAGCGGGATACTTTCCGCGAACTCGGAATGGTAGATAGCATAGCGACATGAGCAAATTGTTAAAAATAAAGGAGGGAAAAAACAATCAGCACACTTATTAAACAATTTCAGAAACGTAACACTCTATTGATGATGTCTGCAAATTTAATTAAACAACCTTCAAAAGACTTTTTCTGTGTGTCTTTACTCTTTCCACTTGACGCTGCAGTTTTTCACCTCTCAAAAGAAGCAATGAAACGAAAGAAACGAGCAAAAAAAAGTGTTCGGCTTCGCGCACTAAAAAAGACAGAGGAGTGGTAAAGCTGCAGCAGAGTACGTC
This sequence comes from Eristalinus sepulchralis, assembly GCA_944738645.1. Lineage (NCBI taxonomy): Eukaryota > Metazoa > Arthropoda > Insecta > Diptera > Syrphidae > Eristalinus > Eristalinus sepulchralis. The sequence continues at coordinate 1,544,286 of OX122885.1, read as the reverse complement.
AACTCCCACAAGAGGCATTTTTTCACTTAAAAATAATAATACCCTAGAACGTATTGAATCATTGATGATTATTCTTGGACATTGTTTTTCTTATGAAAACGAAACTTTTTCACTTGGTATTTCCGAGTGCAAAACTCTACAAAGAAACAAAGGGACAAAGAGGCGAAATCTACATGCCTGAAGATTGCATTTTGCAATGCGTGTTTTGAGTGCAGATCGGAAAGCTTTTCACAATTACTTACCCGCGGGCCATTTCCAAACTCTTGATGAGTTTCTTGATTTTCCATATTTCCACATTGCGATCAGCGGACGTCTCTTCACCGGACATTTTGATGAGTTTTCTGTAATTCCTTTACGTTTTGGGGGGAAATTCTTCGATAGTTTTTTCACTTTGAAAACTGCAATATTCAGGAAAAACTAATTACAGTCTTTGCAAGAAAAATTAAAAAAAGCAGTACAGCAAACGACAGAGGAAACAAAAAAAGACAAATTTTGTGTGTTGGTCAGAAGAATTTCTATATAAATTGCCCCAAGACGAAAGGTTCTCGTGGCAAAATATGGCGTTTGACTAGGCGCACACACGTTCCGATTCAGTGCAGTCCCAAAAAGAGCAGATTACGGCACAAAATTATAACAAAACAATTGTCTTTTTCCTTCCCAAGGCGATATACTTTGGGTTGGTGTGAAAGGCCAAAATCTCACCTCTAGTCGTCTTTGTTCCGCCTCCTTAAAGATGTTCTGATTCCAATGGACTGCTGCACTTTCTTTTTGTCGTGCAAGTGTGCCGTGGAAACTGAAGGATGAATGAATATCTCGAAAGCGGGGTGGGCAAGGGTGAGGTTATATGTCAAGTTGATAGAGAACGACCTAACGAGGGCTGAAATATTTTTTCTGCTGGAGTTTACGTATGTTTGTCAATCGAAAAAATTTCTACTTACGGCAGAAATAAGTCCTTCACCCGCGCACTTGGGAACAAAGTTGTGTGAAAACTGCTATAAAATATGCCCTATTTGGCATGAGTAAGATCGGATTATCTGAGCGAACTTCTCACGCCATGTGCAGTTTTCAAGAAAAGAAATATTGTGGAATCGAGATGAAATGAATTGAAGTGGGAGCAGAATTGGACTATGAGGCAATGTGGCAAATGAATGATGGGGTGTGTTCATTAATTTAAGCTTGAAATGTTTCTATAGAAATTCAAATGAAACACGGATTGGAAGTTCTTTTCACTCTTTATGTGATTATGAAATTTCTTTGAGTTTGCAGGTTTGCATTTGAATTTAAGTTTAATCCTCTAGCAAAAGGCAAGTTTACAAATCTAATTCCACATCATTCCCGGACTGACAGGGCGGCTATTTCGCTTGACATCAAGTGTCTCTCTCTCTATAGCGATTCTCACAAACACAGGAGCAAGTATCAGCTGAGAGGTGGTACAACACGCTTTTTATATTTAAACATATTCAAATTGCAGCAATGCCTCCAACAAATCGTAAATCTCTGTATCCGGAGACATCTGTCCCCTACACTGTGTACTTAAAGAATCCCTACCAAGAGGAACCTCCCACACTGGAGAATAACGAGAATTCCCTCGATTTGAATCCCAGGCCCACATGTAAGTAACTACTCCGAAAAAATTCACCTCAAATAATCAGATGTTCTTTCAGTTCTCAAAGTTGGATTGATTTCCCAAGCAAAAGGATCTGCTTACTTGGAGTACGGCAAGACAAAAATCGTAGCAGCAGTCCTCCCACCCAGAGAGATAACAAAGCTTACTAAGAGATGGTGAGAATTCGTACTTAAGGTTGGGACCAATGAAGGTTAAATCGCTTTTTTGCAGTGTGTTGGGCGTGATATCGTGCGACCTAAAGTATGCTCCATTCGCCACGCACGATCGATCCTCAAACCTACCGAAAAAGGAACAGTTTCTGAGCGTAGCGCTGCGAAAAGCTCTCTCGCCAGTTATATGCTTGCAACACTTTCCAAATTTCCAGATCGATGTTCTGGTCTATGTTCTGCACGACGATGGGTGTGTGCTGAGTTCCGCGATTAATTGTTGTGGAGCGGCCCTTGTACAAGGGGGTATACCGGTGTTTGACATCATAACAGCCTCCACCTTCTGCGTCCTAGATAAACATATATTCGTTAACCCCAGTGGTATGCATTTCGTGATAACTTTGACAAATGTACTTCATAAATTCCTTTCCCATTTAGCATCCGAAGAGGACCTAGTGCAGCAGGCAGTGGACGAGAACAAAACCACGGAGCATGGGGTTTGTGTGGTGGCAACTCTGTCTGTGTTTGATCAAATCGCCGAATGCTATCAGAAAGGATACATGACCTTTCCCACCGTGGAGAAGCTCACAAAGAACGCTGTGAAAGTCAACCAAAGCATCCTCAATACCGTGAAGCACGTTCTTGTCAATAAAGTAAAGAGACACCTTAAGTGATTCGCGTCCAAAATTACGTTAAACGTTTATTTGTTTTTTTTTCTCTTAATATCAGTCGATAGCCTAAACGTATGCCCAAAATTCTTCACTTGATATAACTTATGCATCGGTGGCTGCTTCGAGGACTGCTCCCGAGTACGCCAAGTCCCAGTAATGCTCGACTTGGTGCTTCTGAAAGAACTCCCTGGCCATCTTCTCCATGGGAAACACCTTGAATTTGATCTCACCGAAGTGCCGGCGTTGGCTAGTTCCTTCCCAGACCAGAACACAAGAATTCGGAACTTCCTGTCCATCGGGGTTCTTCACCATGTCCTCTTCCCACTTGATGCGAGTCAGCATGAGACGGCGGTATTTTTTCTGCTGTTTCGGGCCACCCTCGACGACGATGACACAGCAGTCGCGGAAGAGAACTACTGTGCCAGTCATGTGCAACTGCTTGGCGTTGGTCTCCACTTTAAACTTTTTACTGGCGTTATCTTGCAGGTCACGGATGCGGTATACGCTAACATGAACACCGCAGGAGGTGTCCTCTTTGATTTTTCTGATCTTCTTCTCCCGCTTTTGTTCGGTGGTTAGTTTGCGTGCATTGTTGGCGTCTTCGTGGGCCTTCTGTCGCTTTGCCATCTGCTCCCGAACGTGTGCTTCTATTTTGGTGGGGTCCTGCACAGCTTCGGTGCCGAGAACTCGCATTAGGTTAGAAATTCGAAGTTTTGGCTCCGGAGGCGGGACCAGACCCAGTCGAATCTTCTCCTGTTCCTCCTTCCATGCCTCACGACGGTTTTGCCGTCGTAACTTCTTGCGCTCCTTTTTGGTGAGGAAAACTGGCAGGTATACCGGCTTTAGGGGCTCATCTGAAAAAAGGAAACGATTACTTTTTCCGGGGTGGGTGTGTTCGTATACTTACTTGGTGGTTTCATTTGTGTTGGATGCTCAATCAAGTTGGTGATGGCCGATCGCCGAATGCATATCTTTTTGTTGTTGTCAACAGTGTTGAGGTCGTTAGCGAGGATTACGGAGTCCCACCATTCCATGCTGGGAACATCGTCAGGGGTGTCTTGTTTGGGAGCGATCAGAGCCAGTTTGGTTGCCGAACTTATGCCAGTTTTCCTGGCAATCTGTGAAATCTCGTTTTGTAGCTTTTCCAACTGGGATTTCATACGCATTCGCTCAGCCATTTGAAGGAACTTGCCCGGCTCGTGAAAACGCAAAGTTCTCTTGTTGCGCACAATCGGCTTAAGGGCAATTCTGTCATCAAAGAACTTTACAGTATCATCGGCCCCAGTTTTGTCGACCACTTGGTTCTTCGTAAAGACCTCTCGTTTTTTAGCGCGAATGTTTGCCTTGAGTGTGGGTGTCAGCGTTGGAATATTAACAGCACGACCACTTTTATCAATGGTCCTGCCTTCTTCGTCCAAAATGAGGGGCTTCGGGCGATCCTGCACAACAGGCGGGATTATATTTGCTAGCGTGCCCGAGAGCTTGGCACGTATTTGCGCTTGCAGTTCTGCGATTTTTCGTGCTTTTTCAGAGTCCTCAGGCTTTTTGGCCAGAACTTGTGACGCCAAAGCAACTGGTAGTCCAATTTGAGGAACCGCTGCCAAGATGGGATCTTTTGCCTTAAGATCGTTCAGAGCCCGCTTGCGCTCTTCAATTTCTCGTTGTGCATTTGCCATCATTAGCTTAATTTGAATAGAACTAAGATTGCTTGGAGTTGGCTTCGTGTCTGTCTTTGCTGGGGTTGGTGGGGCAGTTGGTGTTGCGGTTTGTGCCTTTTGCTCCTCCACGCGTTGCTTTTTGACATCTTTTTCGCGACCACTCTGCTCATCGTTGGAACGTTTTTTCGTCTTTTGTGCAGTGTTGCGATAGTCATCTAAATGTTGAAGCAGTTTCTCTGTGAGTCGAGATGCTTTTTTCGAGTCCAAAAGAGTGGCGATTTTATCACTAATACGGCGCTTGTCATAGCCATTATAAAGACAATGTTCGATTGTATTGACTAGAGAACGATCTTCGGAACCAAGGGTTTTGGAAACAATCGATGATATATCTGAATGGAGATCATCGATCTCTTTGCGTGAGTAATACGTCATTATTTATTTGGTTATCTTTATCGGAAAATAAAAACACACTTGCAAAGTGAAACTAAACGTTTTCAGAAAGTTTACTTGATTGAATTGTCAGTTGTGTCAGAAGAACTGACAAGAGTGCAGTGCGGTTGTATTTTTCTCATAACTTTAAGAAGAGGTTACATTAATTATGTTATCGAATTATTTAATATCCTACCTATCCTATCATATTCACATTGAACTTATGGTTTAAAATATTATGAAAGGAACATATTATTTCTACTTATCTTTGGCTTCGAGTTGATTTCAATTGATGGACGATACGAACATATTTTGGGGAAAAATTCACTATTCCGCATTTAAAACGTATATGAGTAAGCAACTTTCTTTTGAAATCAGATATTTAAATTTAATAATAGTGTATTAGATAAAATCGTCCTATTGTATATATAGGAGATAATTTATTAAAACGAAATATCTAACTTCAGTTATCGATAATCGATTCTTTTAATAAGAATAATATCCCCCCTATCGATAACATAAAAACATTCCAATTCTGCTTTTGTTTTGACTGCACTCACACACGTCCCATACAATTCCGCCATGTTTGAAGCCGCTTTTAGAGAATTTTGACGTCCATTACTTCATGCTCGTGAATTTTCGGCTTTTTAACTCAGTTTTAGTTAGTTAATTGTGTGAAAAATACGTTAAACTTGTGCAATGGCATCTGAGGAAGACAATGATGATACTTTTCAAGGTAAGTGCATAAATTTAACGCCGGTATTTGTCAATTGCAAAATGCGTGTGCCAAATTTGCTTTTGTTCCCGCGTGCGGCGATTGTAATGCAACGTTCGGAAGGAATTGAGTTTTCGAAATTATTTACAAATGGATACAAAATGATTTCTTTATGTCGAATTTGAAGAAAACCCAATTATTTTTGTGGACTATCTGAAATTATTCACGTCAACCCAGAGTTTTTGTAAATTTTTTTCTTCCTTTTCTGTGTGTGAAAAAGTGAGTGGCGAAGTCCTGTTGTCTCACTCTGATTGAGTGAATGGAATTAATTTTGTTCCTGTAAACAGTTGTGATGAATGGATTTGACTTTGAGTGAAAGAAGGATGAATAGCTGCCCAAGGAATGAGTGAAATAAATTGTGGTTTGGTCATTACGGGTGATTGTCTGTTGACAGGTGCGCGGATATATGTGATTTTCTGCATTTATTGCCAGCTTTCTTAATTACTTTTATAATTTGGGTTTCATTGTAATTATGTAAAGCGAGTAAGGTGTAAGTGCGAGAGGGATAGTTAATAGTCCATGTTGATTGTTTTTTGTCCGTTTCCCATTTGTTCCTTGGGTAGTGTTCAGATGAATTTTCTTGACGGGGATGTTTTTTTGCTAGCAAATGGGTATTTTTCTTGTAGGGGGAATTTGGTATAATCGGTTGAGTACTAAATTGTGTCAAAAATATCGTGTGAAATAAGCAAACATATTGTTTACAAAAATATTCAAGGCACACTGGTATTCAGATTTGAAATAGGGGGAAATCCTACAAAATACTGAAACTTAATTGCCCAGTAAAAAAAAGCTAGTCTCACAAAGATATCTCTACTGAGATTAAGTTTTTAAAGTACAAACAACAGTAACAAAATCAATCATATACCAATAAATCTCTATTTCTCGACATAAATCTGAAAGAATATCATGAATTGTCAAAATTCACTTTCAATTCGTATACAAGAAAAAAGTCCCTAACTCACTGATTACTACAAGTCGCCTTGAAAACAATGCGCACTGACATTTTCAACTCCTTACCCCGCTCTGCATTAATATTTTCTCTGAATTATCTATACCCTTCGCACATCTCAATTCCATCCGTTCCCACAGCCCTCAAACACAAGAAAGAGCGAGAAGAGCCTAGAGCACACACACATAATTCCATACAATTTCGATTCATTGTTGCTTGGACGTGGCAGCCATGACGTGATTTTTGACTTTGACTTAGGTCTCTTGTTGGTTAAAAAATTTAATTTACAAATTTACTCATTCTAAATGCCAATTAATTACATTCTCAAACTTCCATTACCCAACAATTATCTAGTGTTTAATTTGCATTATAAATTCCAACGTCTGTTCAAACGGTTACCAACGAAAAATAAAGTGAAAGTATTGCTCCTACTTGACTGTGCTGCTCGTGTGTGCAATTTTTTTTTCATTTCTTTTTTTTATTCACATCATCAACTTCTTCGTGAAAAGAATAAAGCGTCAAGAAATACAAATAACTCTTCAAGGAAATAAGCAAAAATCTTCCCCTCGAAAATTGTAAGCAATTCCAGAGACGACGACAGTGACGAACAAAAAGCAAGGGTTGGACGGGGGAGAAAAAAATATTCAGAAAAGAGAGGAAAAAAATTATGAAAGTGCCGTGAAGGTTCGCGTAGTGCGGAGTTCTTTCCTTTAAATCGGTCCTGTGGCGAATTCCCTTGAAAACCCGATCAGCGAATTGTTCGAACTTTTGAAAACGTTAATCTGTGGCGTAAATAGTTGGGAAACTTTGCAGAAAAAAAAAAATATTTGAAAAGAATTGAGATTTCGATTGTTGCTCTCTTTTTTTATATTATTTTTCACCTCAGTGTTGCTGTGTGCGCTGCAGTATGTCTGTGCGATAAAAAAAAAAAAAAATAGAAAAAGACGAAAAAAGAAGGGAGACGACGACAAGAGGATTTTCCTTTTTTTGGGGATTTTTCCTAGCCAGAACCAGCCAGTGGTGGATGTGACCAATTGATGCAGCGATACCTGATCACGGCACAGTTTGGAACATACGTCCTTCTGAACGTTAACCCAATTACATTTTGTCGAAATCCATATCCAATCCAGAGATAAATAACAAATAATAGTAAGCCAGATACAAAAAAAAAGAAGCAATTGTGAAAAAGTAGCAGTAGCCGAGTAGCAATCAAGAAGACCAGACGTAGGAGGAGAAGAAAAGTTGAAAAAGAAGAAGAAAAAAAAAGAAAAAAAAAAACAACTACCAAGGAAGACGGAGCAAGACAACAACAGCAGCTGTTTGGCAAAAGGGGCCCGCAAGACAGTGGAAAAGAAAAAGAGAGCAATAGCCTACACTTAACTAACAAGTTATGACAAATTCATGTGTGCCGTCAAAATGGCTTCCTCACATACAAACTGGCAACTATGGAATGTCACAGAATTCCATAGATGAGAGCAAGCAGTATATTTTCGTGAAATTGACCGATTCCGCGTACCGAGCTGTTGAAGAATACCAAAAGAACGAGAACAAATGCAGTGCACGAGCTAAGATTCAAGTGGTTGGGAATGGTGGTGTCATATCATTCCCAACTCCAGACGACAGTGAAGGCCAGAAATTTGGATTTGCCATTGATGATATCGAGGGATCCTTCGAGTGCATTAAACAGACACAAAATGATTTGGACGTGCTGGGTACACTGCCATACAAAATGCGGATACAGGCGAACGATGATGTGTACGAGAAGACCAGACATCGCATGGCTGTCGCCGAAGAGACGCAAAAGAACAAGTGCACTCGGGAGATCAAACCGAATCAAACAGATATTGGTAGGAAAGTTAAGTTGAAATATAACGTCGGTGGGGGAGGAGGCGGTAGTGGGGGTGGCGGCGGAGGCAATAGCACAGGGAGCAGCGGCATCAGCAATGGCAATATCAGCAACAGTGGGAGTGGCACTGGAAGTAGAAATGGAGTTAGTGGCGGAGTAAATAATAGTAATGGTAGTAGTAGTGTGCTTCCTAAGCGAGATCCGACAGCTTCCAGTTGCAGTCCGATTGCTTCGATTGTGAATAATAATAGTAGTAGTAACACCAGCATAAATAACCCACTCAAGACATCATCCAACTCAAGGTCACCAAACCCATCGCTGTCCTCGTCCAGAAGTTCGAACATCAACAACAACAACGGCAGCAACAACAGCCAGAACAACAGCAATCTCATTGGCATGCCAACATCTGTATCATCCTTGTCATCGTCATTGTCCTCAGCAGCTGGCTCGGGTACATCGGGCAACAGCAATGGCTACTTTCGAGGCACCAGTCCAGAAATGAAAATGAACTCCAATCAGAAGAACGGACCAAATCTGTCTGGGAACAACCGGACGAAAGGTAAAGGCCCAGGTAGTGGAAATGGAATCGGCATCGGCAGCAATTCCAATAACAATCGCCATAAAGGTAACGATATTACTAAGCGAAGTATACGTGAGAGATTGGTACACTTACTGGCGCTTAAGCCATTCAAGAAACCCGAACTGTATGCTCGTTTGCAAAATGAAGGAATAAGAGACCGTGAAAAGTCGGTGATAAGCTCAATTTTGAAAGAAATTTCAACAATGCGTGATAACGCGTACAACCTGAAAAGACCGATGTGGAACGATGTAAATGAGAATTGGCAATTTTTCACGGAACAAGAGCTGCAGATGCTTAAGCGGCGCAAGCCACAGAACCTAACACCGCCACTTAGCTCAGACGCTGGAAGTTCAACGTCTGGACAGAGCCCAACCAGTACACACAACGGCAGTCCGCCACCAGCTGTTAAACGGCCAACTAGTCTTGATCATCGGGATCGTAGCTACGAAGATCCTATGGCAAAGAAGCAAAGAATTAGTCACTTTAAGAAGGACACAAACAGCACTGGCAACAGCGCCAGTACTGGCCTACAAGCCCCGTCCAGTGGCAATGAGAAGAATCAAAATTCAATCAATAATCAAAATCACATAGATACCGATGAGAACTCGGTGGACCTCGATAGCGAGGAATTCGTGATGTCCGGATCAGGACGTGATAGGCGGATCAGTGGAGTCGGTGGTGGATCCACGACATCCGGTGGTTTTAAAATATATCACAACAACAACAACAATAAAAGTCCATACAGCGAGGTAGCTCCGGTGATAGGAAAGCACTCATCCCCTTACAGCAACAACAGCAACAACGGCGGTGGCAACAGTAACAGCAGTAGCAGACAGCAAATGGCATCTCCAAATGCACTGAACAGCAACAACAACAACAATAACAGCAGCAGCAACAATAATAACAACAGTAGTAGCAAACAGAATAACAGTAGTGTCATATATTCGCCAAGCCAACAGCCACCCCAAGCCCAACAGACAACGATAGTAACACCGGCAAACAACCATCATAACAGTAATTATGGCCATCCTCCTAAGTCGCAACAGCAACAATCGCAGTATCTTCACCATCATCAGCAACAACCACAGCAGCAGCAGCAGCAGTCCCTTCATTATCAGCAGCAGTCGCATCAGCAGCAACCTGCGATGCCATTGCAGCAGCAGAAGCAACAGCAAGCGCAGCATCACCATCACCACCAAAAATACACGCAACAACAGCAGCAGCAAAAACAGCAACAACAACCACAACCACAACAGCCGCCGCATCAATATGACTTCAGTAAGTACACGAAGATCACATCCCTCGAGCAGCGACGACAATATAAGACTGAGTTCGAAAGTGATTATGCCGAATATCGCCGTCTATTAAGCCAGATCGAGAATGTTGGCAAGCGGTTTCACATGCTAGCCGATCGCCTTAGAAGTGCCCGAAACGATGCAGATTATAGCAATATTAAAAAGCAAATAGTGAATGAGTACGAGAGGATACGCAACGAGAAGGCCCATCAACGTGACAAAACGAGATTTGACTATCTACACGAGAAATTAGCGCATATTAAGAATCTTGTAAGTGAGTACGACAAGAAACTGACGGCAGGAACCTCAGCGGTAACAGCGCAACAGCAATCATCCACATCTGGCTCCCCGGATCCAGCGGCAACGGCTCCATCTCAACAGCATCTGACAAACGGGTCAACAGGGACCGAGTCAAACACTGGTTATTATCCTCGAAACAAAATGTTTATGACGCCATCACCCCCGCAAAGGATCGATGGTGCTGGTGGTGGTGGCGGCGGAGGCAATGACTTGGAGAATGGTCCAGCGATACATCTGCAATCCCACATGATGGCAACCGATGACGACACCTACTGACGATTGTTTGATGCGACAATTATATTGTAAGGATCCCTAACACCACAAAAAAAAAACTCCCATGTCTGAATAAATCCTTCCCCAAACCCCAGCTCCCTTCATCCGATCACTTACTGAATGCCTAGGCCGAGGTCATGCACTTAAACACCGAAAACAACTAGAAACTACTAGAAAACAGCAACAACACAACCAACTAACGAATGAGAACAACCGACAACATCAAAATGAATAAAAAAAAACACAGAAATACATATTCATACATAATATTGTCCACGAGTAACCTTACTTTTTAATGTTCATCCTTTAATTCTTTGGTTTGTAAACTATGCTAGAGAAGATCGAAGAGAAGGAACAATTGTTCGGCAACCGCCTGTTTTGTTGCTCTGCACCCACCTCCACGGGAGGATGTGGTGGATGAGCGGGGTGCGTGCAGCCTGCAACTCCTACAGAACATTTTTTTTGTTTCTAATATTCATTTTTTTTTTATTTATTTGATGAAAAAGCTAACTCAAAATTTGTTAACACTTTTATTACGTTTTAAATAAAAAAAAAAAATCAGAAAAGTTAAAAAAACAATACCTACATAATATTTACAAATCCTATCTAGATAAGGGTTGAGTTTTGTGTTTTCTCCCAAACAATTCAACTGATTTTGAAAACTGAGTGAGGAGCATTTAGAGTATGTATAAACGATGATAGAGGAGCAAATAGAGAATATATCGAATTTACTCAGTAAAACCCACGATCTGCTGGTGTGCAGGTATTTTGGGCGGTGCGCGTTCAGGTCTTTTTGCATACTCCTATCAGGTTGAAAGTTGGAAGGTTGACAGTGACGCGGTTTCACACACGTGATAACCGGTGCGGTGCACTCATGCTGTGGAGGAAGATGAAGAAGAGATCTAATATCGGAAACGAATAAATTGAAGAAGGGAAGGAAGCAAGGAACTGCGAAAACAAAAAAGATTTGAAAATGGCAATGAACATACTTTAGAAATGAAGAAGAATTACATTTATAAATAAAACAAATATATAAATATATAAATATAAATACACAAAAAAAAAAACAAAAAACAAAATAATTAAACGATGCGGTGTTGTAATGTTTTTATACCAATCTTAGAATGATGCAGAATATAAGAGAAAAACAAACAAACAAAAAAAAAAAAAACAAAATTATGAGAATAAATGAAAATACGAAAAAAAATATTTACTGAGGAATTTACAGACATAAGTTTTTATTATTAATTATTATTTCTCCTTCGTTCGTTCTCTATTATTTCATTTTTATTAATTCTACTATTTGTTTTTAGTTTTTATTATATACTATATACATATTTTTTCTCTTCTCTTTGAAATTGAAAGTGAAAAAAAAAAACAAAATGTTGAGCAAACTACAAAAAGGAAAACAAACAAACACATATTACATTACATGCATATATAAATCTATATATATATATATCTATATATATAGTAAAGAAAAAGAGAAAGAAAAATAAAACAAAAAAATTATAAGAAATGCGCGAGAAAACCTAAAAAAAATAAAATAAAATAATACTATTGTTATAATGTGAAAGATGATGATGATGATGATGATGAAAAAAGAAAACAAAGAAAAATAAAAAAAAAATAATTTTATTTTAAGCAAACATTTAAAAAATGAACAAAAAAAACTGAGCATTTTATTTCCGAAACTGGGGAAGTCTTCATTCGCTCTTCGTTGGTTGAATTTGGCACACGCACAAAGCATTGGTTGTTTTTTTTTTCTTTCGTTATTCAAAACATTGAACTTACTTTCAGATGAGGAGGAGGCTCAGGAGGAGTCGGTGCAAGCTGCTGAACTGTCCAATGATTCCGATGTCCCATTGAAGCCAACGGTAAGAAAGAAGGTGGTGTATTGTCAGATTTGATGTGGTAACATGTACCGTCAGTTAGGTAAGGAGGGATGGTGGCTAAGCCCTCCAACATAAACTTAATCTCTAACGGAGATCAGACTGTTTCTCTAACATGTGTGGAAAAGTTTCATCTATAGCACATAGTCGTAATTAAACAAAAGGCAGCTCGCTATTATGGTACATCAGTACCATAATTTAGGGAGAACATTTGAGATTTGAGCAAATTAGGAAGTGTGGTTTTATAATTACAACTGCCCGCAAGGGTCCAAGACCTAGCTTCTGCATCAATTACTCGCGTTGTGCTATTGTTCTCTCACGAGTAAACACTCCGAACAGCGGGATTTAAGAATTAGACAGTTAGTACTCTTTGAGTGTTGTCAGCAACTGGAAAGAGGTGGTGCCGTGAAAAATGTGAGATGCTCAGTCCGGGAATCGAATCTAGACCTTTGGCGAGTGGGTCGACGCACTGGTTCAGCTTTGGTACAGAAGATTCCTAGTTCGAATGTCACAAGGATAACAAGGTTAAGGTAGCCGCTACTACAGAAGCAAAAGTCCATTATGTCCATAAGAAGAGAGTTGACATTTGTTTTCTTATTGTGTAGACTCGCATAAATTAATAAATAAATGTGCATACCATCCTATTGGCATTACTGCATTTGTCACCTTACAGATGTACTGCAACTTTTTAACCCTCTACGTAATTGCTGAAAATGCACAGGAGGCATTGCCAGGCTTCACAAAACGTTTTTGAGTCTAAATTAAACTGCTACTCATTTAAGAACACATAAAACAATTGGTTGCCGATGGTGAAGGTTTATTCGGGTTGTGCATTCAGCTTATCTCTGTGTTGAAAACACTTGCTGCTTGTTCCTTGCAAATTGTAGAGCAAGTGGTAAAGCTAGACCCTGTAGTCTTGTGAACTCTTTTTGCGTTCAGATTTAAACTAAATTCGTCTGAAGTCTACTGCATCAAATCTAAAATAGCGTGCGTGCTACACATCACGTATGGAATAAATTATCCGTTCCCTTGAAGTTAGTCTTCTTACACGACCAATTGAACATTGCCTAACTCGGGCACGAACAGACACTAGATAAAGTTCCCACCGTTCGTATATGTTCGTTCCCTAAGTGAAAAATCATGAAGTTGGATATTTTTTTGAAATTCTTATTCGATATCAGAGAAGAGTGTGCTTAAGCAGCTACTGACGTAAGTCACTTATAGCAATTAGATTTCCGAATTGTCACCGTTTTCATTTCAAATATATGTGTGTATATCCAATTTTAAAACTGCAAACAAACATATGTACATAAGAGAGACGCGCTCATATCATCAATTGTTTGTGTTCCTCTGCTCCATTATCAAATTCAATCAAAGGCGAATGCGATCGTAAGCCGTACGTGGTTTCCAGGGAAAAACTGAAATCGATACAACTGCAGGGCCCCATCTACTCCGATATCTTTATTGCGGACATTATGGGGACTTGTTTCATATCTATTTACTTCGATGTGAAGTGAACTGCTATCAACATGCCGTTTGTTGTTGACTGACATAACGCGTAGCAAGTGTGCTGCTTTGCTGGGGATATGACCTTGGGTGGATATACAAATCCGTTTACCCAGCGAATGAACTGTTTTCTTTCGAGGGAACCTTTTTTTTGTTTTCATTCAAACGGTATTGTTATGTAGATGATTTGAACCATCTCATACACTGCACGCTGACTCAGAGCTGTAGTCACTCTTTTATGAATGGACTTGCAAAGCCACAGCGTGCCGATTGCAATCACAGAGCACAATTTTGTGTACGTGATCAATAAATGGGTTTTTCAATCAACCAATCAACAAGACGACAGCTTGAAAGTTTGAGCTTTCAGCCAGCGCAGGGGCATGTTAATAACAAGCGCGGATGTGTTTCATTTTTCAGCGCATTCCTAGATCCGCTAATTATAATTCAATAACAACACATGTACATACCTATTTAAGATCGATGCGAATGAGTCAGTCTGTCACACTTTCACTTTTTGTTGATTTTTATTTGTTTGTTTGTTTGTTGTTCATGCAGGAGGAAGACGATGATTATGACCCTGAAGACGGTCGTAAAAAGAAAAAAGGTAAAAAGCGTAAAACTAAGAATGAAAAAGAAAAAGGTCGCAAGAAGAAGAAACGTAAGAAGAATGAAAGCGAGGAGGAGAGTGATTTTCAACATGAGGAAGAGGTGGAATATTCTACAACCAAGCGTGGACGCAAGCGTAAGGAGGAGAAGGCTGCGAAGGAGAAGGAAGCTTCCTCGTCAGGTAGTAAAAATACAAACGCTATTGAAGATGAAATACTATCTAGTTCTATCTGTTGTTAATCCACGCTTCCATTGCAACTTCTTGCCGAGACCGATTACAAGTGATACTAAGCGAGATTCTGTTTTGTAGGCATGCCATCTGTGGAGAAGGTGTGCACAGCATTTAACGTCACCGATGTGGACATAGAGTACAGTGAGAGTGACATGCAGACTTTGATTTCGTATAAGCTGTTCCAACAGCATGTTCGTCCGATTCTGCAAAAGGAGAACGCCAAAGTTCCAGCTCCAAAATTGATGATGCTGGTTGCCGCCAAGTGGAGGGAATTCTGCGAAATAAATCCCCACATTCAAAATGAGGCAGGAAGAGACGACGAGGAGCCAAGGTCATCGCGATCCTCTAGAAACGAAAAGGTAAAATTGAATTCAATTTCCCAGTAAGACACTAAACTAACAAATTTTTCGCAGCCGGATGACATCTACGAAGAAGATGAGGAAGAGGAGGAAGAAGAGCAGGAGCAAGAGCAAAGATCCCGGCGGAAACGAGGACGTGGTGCAAGCAAAAAGGGCCGCAAGTCGTCAGGCAAAGTCCCAACACTCAAGATTAAATTTGGAAAGCGCAAGCACGCCAGCTCTGACGAAGATCAGGACGCGAGTGGAGGGTCTGAACGAGAATCTGATTTGGAATTCGAGAAAATGCTGCAAAAGTCAGAAGAGAGCAAAGATGAAAACGTTGAAGACAACGCCGAAGAGGAGGAACCACAGCCAGTTGTCAAGAAGAAGGCCAAGACCAAATTCGGCCACAAGTTTAAGAAGAAGAAGAAGCTGCACAAGACCAATCGTTTCCCAGACGGAGAAGATGGTGATCACGAACACCAGGACTATTGCGAAGTATGTCAGCAAGGAGGAGAGATCATACTCTGTGACACTTGCCCACGCGCATACCATTTGGTCTGTTTGGAACCAGAATTAGACGAAGCACCAGAGGGAAAGTGGTCCTGCCCACATTGTGAAGCCGATGGTCCAATGGAGGAGCAAGAGGATGATGAGCATCAGGAATTCTGCAGGGTCTGCAAAGATGGGGGAGAACTGTTGTGCTGTGATTCCTGTCCATCGGCTTATCACACTTTCTGCTTGAATCCTCCTCTGGATACCATTCCCGACGGAGATTGGAAATGTCCACGCTGCGGCTGTCCCCCATTGAATGGGAAGGCGGAAAAGATTTTAACTTGGCGATGGGCCGAGCAGAAGAACGAAGCTTCCACTTCCAAAAAGCAGAAACCTCGTATTCGTGAGTATTTTATCAAGTGGCACAATCAGTCATACTGGCACTGCGAGTGGGTCAGCGAATTGCAGCTGGATGTGCATCATCCGTTCATGATGCGGTCGTTTGTACGCAAATACGACATGGAAGAGCCGCCCAAGTTTGAAGAGACTTTGGACGAGGCGGATTCCCGCTATCAGCGAATCCAACGGCACAAAGCTAAGACCCATGGCAAGCACGAATCGAGTGAAAATGACCTGGAGGAGCGATTCTATCGCTACGGAGTTAAGCCGGAATGGTTGATTGTCCACCGAGTGATAAACCATCGGACAGCCAGGGACGGATCGATGATGTACTTGGTGAAGTGGCGCGATCTGCAGTATGACAAATCCACTTGGGAGGAAGAAACTGATGACATTCCCGGACTTAAGACCGCCATCGAATACTACATGGATTTGAGGGCAATCTGCTGCTCTGACACAGTCGCCCGCACCAAGAAAGGTAAGAAGGGACGTAAGAGCAAGGTGAAGGAGTTGGAGGAAGACGAACGTTTGTCGGCAGTACGGCGCTACACTCCGCCTCCAGAGAAACCAACCACTGATCTGAAGAAGAAATACGAAGGACAGCCGCCCTTTTTGGAGGAGACCGGAATGCAACTGCATCCTTACCAGATTGAGGGTATCAACTGGTTGCGGTACTCTTGGGGGCAGAATATCGACACAATTTTGGCTGACGAGATGGGTCTCGGAAAGACCATCCAAACTGTTACGTTCTTGTACTCGCTCTACAAGGAGGGCCACTGCAAGGGACCATTCCTTGTGGCGGTTCCCCTCTCGACAGTAATCAATTGGGAGCGTGAGTTTGAGGTATGGGCACCAGATTTCTACTGTATTACCTACGTGGGTGACAAGGATTCGAGAGCTGTAATTCGTGAGAATGAACTGACCTTCGAGGAAGGGGCTATTCGTGGCGGAAAGGCGTCAAAAATTCGAACGACTTCATACAAATTTAACGTGTTGCTGACAAGTTACGAATTGGTCTCGTTGGACGCGGCCTGCTTGGGTTCAATTGACTGGGCAGTACTGGTTGTTGATGAAGCACATCGTTTGAAGAGTAACCAGAGCAAATTCTTCCGCATCTTAAACAGTTACAATATCGCCTACAAACTCTTGTTGACGGGAACCCCATTACAGAACAATTTGGAAGAGTTGTTCCATTTGCTGAATTTCTTGAGCAAAGACAAGTTCAATGACTTGGTCGCTTTTCAAAACGAGTTTGCTGACGTAGCAAAAGAGGAACAGGTGAGACGAAAAAGATAACCGCAAAGAGACATCGACTTATGCGTTTTGTTTTGTTTTTCAGGTCAAACGTTTGCACGAGATGCTTGGACCTCACATGCTACGGCGTCTCAAGTCCGATGTGCTGAAAAACATGCCGTCAAAGTCCGAATTCATTGTTCGTGTTGAGCTGTCTCCTCTGCAGAAGAAGTACTACAAATACATATTGACACGGAACTATGAGGCACTGAATGCTAAGAGCGGTGGCAACTCGTGCTCCCTGATCAACGTTATGATGGACTTAAAGAAGTGCTGCAACCATCCCTATTTGTTCCCGTCTGCTGCTGAGGAGGCCCCATTGGCCGCCGGAGGTGGCTATGAGATAAATTCTCTGACAAAAGCCGCTGGAAAGCTGGTTCTGCTTTCAAAAATGCTGAAGCAGTTGAAAGAACAAGGACACAGGGTCTTGATTTTCTCGCAAATGACGAAAATGTTGGATATTATGGAAGACTTCCTTGAGGGGGAGGGTTACAAGTACGAAAGAATTGACGGTGGAATTACAGGAAACTTACGTCAGGAGGCTATCGATCGATTTAATGCACCAGGAGCTGCGCAGTTCGTCTTCTTGCTGAGTACTCGTGCTGGTGGCTTGGGTATTAATCTGGCCACTGCCGATACAGTTATCATCTACGACTCCGACTGGAATCCACACAATGATATACAGGCCTTCTCTCGTGCCCATCGTATTGGACAGGCTAACAAGGTCATGATCTACCGATTCGTCACTAGGAATTCGGTGGAGGAGCGCGTGACGCAAGTGGCAAAGCGAAAGATGATGTTAACTCACTTGGTTGTACGTCCTGGAATGGGTGGGAAGGGAACAAACTTTACGAAGCAGGAGTTGGATGATATATTGAGGTTCGGAACGGAAGAGCTCTTCAAAGAGGACGGCAAAGAGGAAGAGGCCATTCACTACGATGACAAGGCAGTTGCTGAGCTGCTGGATCGTTCAAATCGTGGTATCGAGGAGAAAGAAAGTTGGGCCAATGAATACTTGTCTTCGTTCAAAGTGGCTTCTTATGCCACGAAGGAAGAGAACGAGGAAGAAGAGACCGAGATCATTAAGCAGGAGGCGGAGAACTCTGATCCGGCTTACTGGGTTAAGCTGCTGCGTCATCACTATGAGCAACATCAGGAGGATGTGAGCAGGACTTTAGGAAAAGGAAAACGTGTGAGAAAGCAGGTAAGGTCTTAGTGAAGTTTTTTTCGTTTCCCATTTTACAATGGTGATCCCTTCCCAGGTCAACTACACAGATGGAGGTGTAGTGGCTGCAGAGCCAAGAGATGACAGCAACTGGCAGGACAATGCATCAGACTTCAATTCCGACTACTCCGGTGCGTCTGATGAAGATCGCGAGGATGATGACTTTGACGAACGCACCGAAAATGGAGACACATCCAGGAAGGCAAAGAGGAGGATTGAACGTAGAGACGACAGACCATTGCCACCACTTCTCGCTCGTGTTGGTGGCAACATTGAGGTTCTTGGATTCAACGCTCGTCAAAGGAAGAGTTTCTTAAACGCCATCATGCGGTATGGCATGCCTCCGCAGGACGCTTTTAACTCTCAGTGGCTTGTACGGGACTTGCGTGGAAAGTCAGAGAGGAACTTTAAGGCGTACGTATCACTGTTCATGCGACATCTTTGTGAGCCCGGTGCTGACAATGCGGAGACTTTCGCTGATGGAGTACCACGCGAAGGACTCAGTCGCCAACACGTGCTAACACGTATTGGTGTGATGTCGCTTATTAGAAAGAAAGTGCAGGAATTCGAGCATATCAACGGCTACTACAGCATGCCCGAGTTGATCCTGAAACCGTGCGAGCCAGTAAGAGCCTACCACAGCCAGAATATGGGTGGAGACATGGCTGGTGGAGACAAGAGTGCTACACCAAGCACAAGCGCTACCCCAGCAACAAGCGCTGCACCAAGCCCTGCACCAGCTTCAGAAAAGGGCGAGGATAAGGCTGGAGCCGCTGGCGAAGACAAACCACGTTCGGAGGGTGGTGACTCGACGGCTCAAGAAAAGGAAGAGAAAGTTGGAATCAAAAAGGAATCAAGCGAAGACGATGTTCAGTCAATCAAATCCGAGGGCAAGGATAAGGAAAAGGAATCCGAAGCGGATGCTTCGACTGTAAAGAAAGAAGAGGAAAAGGAGGAGTCCAAGGCAGTAACTGAAGACGACGACGACGATGTTCTAATAATCAAAGACGACGGTGAAGTTGAGAAACCTAAGCCAATGGAACACAAGCGCAACGATACCGCTAAAATCGAAGAGAGCCTTGAAGTGCTGAAACGTAAATTCATGTTCAACATAGCCGATGGAGGGTTCACCGAGCTTCACACACTATGGTCCAATGAGGAGAAAGCAGCAGTACCCGGAAGGGAGTACGAAATTTGGCATCGTCGCCATGACTACTGGCTCCTGGCAGGAATTGTCACCCACGGCTATGGCCGCTGGCAAGACATTCAAAACGATATTCGCTTCGCCATCATCAACGAACCCTTTAAAATGGATGTTGGCAAGGGAAACTTCTTGGAAATCAAGAACAAGTTCTTGGCGCGGCGTTTCAAGCTACTCGAGCAGGCGTTAGTTATCGAAGAGCAACTGCGGAGAGCCGCCTTTTTGAATTTGAGTCAAGACCCTAACCACCCAGCAATGTCGCTTAACGCACGCTTTGCCGAAGTCGAATGCTTGGCTGAATCTCATCAACACTTGAGCAAGGAATCATTGGCTGGTAATAAGCCAGCAAACGCTGTACTTCACAAAGTACTTAATCAGCTGGAGGAACTCCTCTCGGACATGAAGAGTGACGTGTCACGTCTACCAGCCACTCTGGCCCGCATACCACCAGTAGCACAACGATTGCAGATGTCAGAGAGATCAATTCTCTCTCGTTTGGCCGCCACTGCTGGGAATGTACCAAATTCTGGTAAGATAAGTGTGAAGGAATTTGTCCTGAGAGATTCTAATTCAGTTTTGTATTTTTCAGCGCAATTGATGACCCAATTCCCTGCTGGTTTCCAAGGCACCGCACTACCAGCATTCACCGGCAGTCCAGCAGCAAATTTCGGAAGCTTCCGACCACAGTTTTCGGTTCCTGGACAACCATCGACCAGTTTTACTGGCACAAATTAAAAAACTTATCATTTATCCTCATCCCGTTCCTCAATTCCTTTATATAGTGTCGTTGCCGATTTGTGGCAAGCTCTTTCGATGCACTCGACTTCTGTTGTGTTTTCATAAACACCTATCTTATAAGACCTTATATGCGCAGCAATAAGATGAAATGAAGCGCATAGTATCTCCCATAGAATAGATCTCCTCCCATGATGGGTTCTCTTCTCTTTCTAGGTACTCTCCCGTGGGCTATTCTGTTGCTATTGTATTGTATTTTTGGGCTTTTACTATCAACGTCACAATAAGATTTTTTATTTATCATGAGATAACTGTAATTAATTAATTAACAAAAAAAATAATAAAATCCATTCCAAAAGATAAGCGTTTTGTTTTATATCAAATGGAGACAGGGGAGAAACATCGATTAGGACGGCCAATAACCCATATTCCGACTGGCGTTAAGATGCAACACGTCGACTTTAAATTAATGCATCGTCTGCCTCATTCATGTCTTTATTGAGCTCTTTAGTGCCTTAATGATTGCGGCAGCTCCCCGTTGAAATTTCACATCGGCACTGTGTAAAACTGGGTCGAAGTAGCTTGATCCAACGGAAGTGTTTAAGTATACACAACACCGCACACAGAATGAGCACGCTCAAGCATGTGATAACTGTATGAGCAGTGTGTAAAGGGTGGTACACACAACCGCATCTAGCGACCGACTGACTGAAACTCACTGAACCGGCAAATCGATTGCATGTCAATACTGTCGACGAATGTGAAGACAATTTGTTATTCTGTCGCAAAACTTTTGTATGTTTATTTCTAAATGGCCCTACAAGCCGACCTAACACAGCCAGCTAACCATCTAACAACCATTCAGCCAACCCAGCCACTAGCGAGCAGCAACCATTTGGCCTCGCTGGCTTTTATTGGGCAATTTATATGCAAGACATGCGACGGATGCGAAATTGAAGGATGTGTAATGGAAGATGAAATCAGGACCATCTCATCCAATATAAATATCCTCGCATTAGTGATGCGTGTCAAGCTGCGAAAAAAGCCAGAAACAGCAGCACAAAAAATAACCTAATGAGACATCCTGAACTGCGCGCACATGTGGGTGGAGACGGTCATGCATGACTTAACGCTGAAATCGTTTAGCGGAAATGAGACTTGAATTGATTTGGAGTTGGACATATGCGCCGAAGGTAGGAAGTGGCAAGTTCACTGAAGACGTTTTGAGCATGTTGCCGATGCCAGGTGGATCAGAGATCCCTTGTTTCCCGAACCATCTTTAACTTTCAACAGATTGATTAAAACGTTTGACAATGATTTTCATCGGAGAGTTAGGAAAACTTGTACTGATTACTGGAAGCAGCGTGCCCGGGACCAGGCAAGCAGGAGTACTTTACGCTAAGATCAAGCAAGATCAGCAATCAAGCTCAACTCCTTTACGTTCTCAAAGATGTACTCGCTTTAGCCGAGAGAGCTAGATAGATGCAGATCAGATAAGGTATTGTCTCGACCTACTCCGTTTCTGTCAGACTCTCTCGGCTGTGTGATTCCTGTCCATCTGTGGAAAGACCAAAAGAATGAGTGGTTCGTCTCCATGATGCAAAAATTCCTAGCACTGCATAAAATTGCTTCATTTCCCACCGATTACCACAGCTCCGCCGATTGGCTTGCAAAATTGCTAAAGAACCGGGCTTGATCTCTCTCGCTCCCATTTTACAAATAACCTGCAGTTTGTTTGTTGGAAAGTGTCGCGCCAACCGAATGGTCCTAGCCAGCACAGCAATCTCAGTGGCAAAGCACTTTGCGTAAGCGGTGACTTAATTTAGGATTTGGGCCACCTCGTCCCATAATTACTGTGCTGGCCCATTGTGCATCGGTAATTGGCTTTGATGCTGTACTCACTGTCCCCGCTCGAAGATTGGGTGGTTACAGAGAGGGGAGAAAATTAGACGGTAATACCCCGACAATTGCACCGAACTTCACTTTGCACTGATGGCCATTTAAGGTCACTCTCATTAAGCGTAAACAACTCCCGCTCTTGTATGCACTCCTGCACCGTCGGTCGTCCTTATAATCATCTCAACTGGTTTTTCTCCTTTGTTCATGACGTAGTCGTCGTCGTTGTCGCCGGTCGTTGGCAAAGTAAAATGTGCGAATGAGTAAGGAAGGGGCGGAGAGAGAGCAGAGTTCAGGCTGCGGAGGCACACCGATTAAACACAAAAGGTATATGACGCTGGGACACAAATTTAATTATGAACATTCTGCAAGGTGAGGATGAGGTCCAGCACGAGTGCAGGAGGAGTGCGGGTACAGCGCATAAGGGGCGCAAAAAGAGTGTACAGAGAGTGCTGGTGGATTGCATGTAAGACGCCTGTGGATAAGGAGACTGTAGAGTTAACCAACAAGTAATAATAAATCGCAAGAAAAACAACAAAACAAACAGGGTGGGCAAGTATTTTCGCACTATGCAACGATGGTTAGTCGATGGTCGATTTTTAGCTGCCTCTTCCGAATCCTGCTGTTTTTTCCAAGCAGCGATTTTTTTCTGCTATTTTTTCACATCCGCACTTAATTTGCATGAAATTCCGATTCACTCACAATCCATCGACCGCACACACAAAGGCGGAGTGCGCAGCTCTTGCAGCCGTTGCAGGCAATCCTTGCATATCGTCCTTGCCACCGCCGCCGCCGCCTCCGCCGCCGCATGCTGACGTCGACAACGTCAACGACGTGGTATGTCGATACTGTGTTGCTTCGCTGCTGCCGTGTTTGTTGGCTCTCTCGTCTCGTTCAATGTTACTTGTTCGTATCTAGAGCTGTATATCAAATTCAGTTAATTACAATATGGTGCCCAGTCGACTGCGATCGAGCGGGTGGCAGTGAATGGATGTGCATCCAGGCGGCAGCGGACGAAAACAACAACCAACAGCAAAAACAATAATACGAGCACAGAGGTAAAGAATACCATTCACACAGGCTCACCCGCGTACGTATGCACACACACCCGCACAGAATGACGGCAAGGGCGAAGGGGTGGTTAGAAGTTTTTAAATTAACAAAACTGAATAGGCAATAGGCAGCAGTCAGCAGGCAGGAGCCACCTAACCTGCATCACCCACTCAAATCCGCACACAGCCACATGCACACGTCATGTACTGGGCGCGCATATGGAGGGGGGAAGTGGGATGAGGACAAAGAACTGCCTGATGCATCGCGAAATGGGACGAGAAAAACACCCAGCCGCCGTCTTATCCTTAATTTTATGCAAAGGAAAACATATCGTGTTCTCGTTGGCTTGGCAGAGTGTGATGTATTACTTTCGAGTATGCTTACAACACACAGTGCCCTATGCTCAACAATGCAGTCCTGTGTGTGGATGTTGGCCTGTGCAGCGGCGCTGAACTATGGATTGAGTACAAGACGTTCTTGGAATGATTAACATGAGAATGTTTAAATTGTGTCTCCTTTCTAGAATTCTAGGTCGAATTTTTAAGGATTGCTGCTGCTGCTGGTTATGTTTTTGCAAGGATTCTTCTTGAGATCCTTAAACCCTTTATAAATTTGGCAAAAGATCCCTCTGGGCAGGACGATTATTTGAAAGGATCCTTCTTCTGTAAGTCACGCGAGAGTCCAAGGAGGAATCGGGCCATTATTACCAAACCTCTCAAAGTAGCGCGACCGCTGCTTAGTTGTCAAGTGCAGCGAAGTAAGCAAGTAAGCAGAGGCTTACCGTTCAGGACTGCGAACATCCACTGCGCG
Organism: Eristalinus sepulchralis; assembly: GCA_944738645.1. Classification (NCBI taxonomy): domain Eukaryota; kingdom Metazoa; phylum Arthropoda; class Insecta; order Diptera; family Syrphidae; genus Eristalinus; species Eristalinus sepulchralis. Next base: position 1,520,056 of record OX122885.1, on the reverse strand, counting down.
ACTATCTAGCTTTATTGCCTGTCAAATGAAAGTCCTCATTTCGCCGTCTAATTAAACGTGCTGAGATGAACATTGAACACAACGCAAATTCCTTCAAAATAACCGATGACAGGTTGATTAAAACTCTGTCCCAAATGTCTTCAGGAAAAGGAGCACAAACTCCAGTTAGACACAAAGAACCCAAACCGCCCCATTGAAAGATCATAACCACCACTTGTCCAGGTGGTTTGGCTCAATTCAAATGCTATCACTCAGCATAGCTTTCAATCCCAAACAAAATGAATCTCCAGAAATGCTCCGCTAATGGCCGCCCTGCTATTCGTCAACCGGAAGCATTATATTCATTTGGAAGGAACTCATTCCTCTTGGAAATCCCGATGACAACACAAAAGGAGTCTCAAATTCAACCCAAATTCCAAATCACCCCCACCCCCTTCCTGTCGCGCTGTGCGTCCTGCCAGAACAGAGCCGTTTTCCGAAGTCATCTCCTCTCGGTCTTCCGGTGTTTTCGGTTTTGGGTGGAAAGACAACTCCGCGGGGAAAAAGCAACAGAATACACATCTATCATCAAGCGCTTGGCAAAACAACAATAATGGCCGGGCGAGCGACTAATAACAAAAGAAGCAAACATAACCAAAAACGCAGAGCAACAAAAAAACAAAAAAAAAAAAAAAAAACCTGGAAACAGCAACGATATCAAAACGAGAAACCGAAGGGAAAAGGAAATTCATACAGAAAGCGAAAATAAATAAGGACGAAAGCCAACGAAAACGAAAAAATCAGAAAATGAAGACCCACTCTCCAGCACCACCACCATCGCTATCGTCTCCGCCACTGGTGCCTGTACAGTTTCAATTTCCATTTATATTGCTCCGAGCGAGCTGGTACACTACATCGAAGCTAGAGCTATGTTCTGTGCCTCGAAACAAGGTCGTCGTAGCCAATGTTCCATTATCATTCAATCACGTTCAATAAAAATTATTATTTACCTCGATTTCCGGAGCGAGAGTCCCGTATCGGAGGGAACTCCCCGTCCCGCAGACACTTATGGCCTTCTGCCATATACCGGCAAAGGCTGTATTGGTACTGATGGGACGACACGCCCGCCGCTGCCGATACTTCCCGGTCGGCTTTCGTCGATTCGGGACACTGATGGTGTTAGCTGGCAGAATTTTATTGATGTTTTGGCAGTATCCTGCAACCAGTATTCCATTGATCAGGACTCGGAAAAAAAGAAGCATTTAACTTAAATTGTTTTTTATAACTCGAACAAGGCTATGTTCATCAATTCCGTGCGCCGATGGAGCAAAAAAGAGCGGTTTTTGTTTTTGTGCGATGACGAACTCTAGAGCGGGGTTTCGATTTCACGGAAAATGAAAAAAAAAAAAAATAGAACGAAACTGTGTCTATTAAGTCGGGATGATGCACTTAGAGTAAAGCCTCTCCCGCTTATGCCCCTCAGCTGGTGCCAACAAAAACATAATGCCCACAGCCCTCGCTGAATGGGAACAGACACTAATCCGTGGATAATCGAATTTGATAGCGTTCACATAAGGTCGAGGGGATAGGGAGAAGAGCGTAGATTACTCAAGTGGAATCCTAGTGATGAAATGTGGTGTGGATAGAGATTTGATAGATTTCGTTTAAATAAAGGTATTCACTAGAAGGTAGTACACAACTCTTTGATCCAGAACAGTGAGGTTCATCTGCTCTATAGCCATTTTAAGCGTTGAGTCCTTAGACGTACATACCACTGCGCAGTTTGTATAATTTTGTTGAATTTTCTCTATTAAATGCCGTCAACGAAAACTCGACTAAAAATCACATCCAGATGTCCCCAAAAACTGATCCATCATCTGGTACCCCTCATACTATCTAATTAATTCGTATCAAGTGGCGGCATCCTAGGTACAAGGATAATCAAGTTAAGCTCATTGAAAATGCAGCAAAAGTTGAGGTGCTCAAGCCAAAAATTGGAACGAATTATAATCGCCTTGTCCTACCATATGCTTCGGTATCTATTCCCCCGATTGGGAGTATATCTTTTCCTTAAAGCCAGTAGTTGACACACCCTCGCTCGTTGAACTAAGTTTATGGCATTCCATCGATGATGGCAACATCTGCCATATGATACCTTAAGGCATCATAACTCACCAACTAAAGGTCCCCATCATTCAGCCGTAAAATCCGCGCCACTGCCCCTCTATTACTCTTCCTCCCGCCCCCTCATCAGGCAAGGGAATAAAAACGATGAAATACATCTAAAATCACTCATACGGCTGAGAGCACCTAAAAAAACACCTTCTTCGGCAAAAATAAACGAACGCCGCCAAGGATACCTTGCCCGGCCATCAGGACATCCAAGCATCGGGCGGCCTGCTCTGCAACAAAACTCTAAATTGGTCGAGACTAAATTTATAGCGCAGTGGATAAATTCGCGAATCAGATAGCGGTAATATAAACAATATTGCCAACATAAATATCCATTCCCATTCCCCGGGGTAGCATCGATATCCCATCAATTGCGCCCGCTCCGCCTCTGACACTCACATGTGTGCGTGTGTGTGCATATGCCATCATAATACATAATTGAAATGTATTTCATGTGAAGGCTTTGGAGCGCGGATTACATCTTTTTCCATAAAAAGAGGATATTTTTCAGCCAATTCAATAAATTACCCGTCGAAAGGCGGTTCGCGACTCCCCCCCCCCATCCAACAACCACCCACACGGCCATTGTCCTCACTTTTAGGCCTCGCTTTTGCTCTTGCCCAAACAAACTCGTAAATCGCTGTGTTGCCCTCCCCTTAGTTAGTTGAGGGTTGCAGGCGAAAGTATCGAGAAACTATTTAATTTATTAATAAATAGTTTGAATGCCTGTGAACATTGGAATCAACAACCGATAAACGAGCGCGAAGATTGCCGTAAACACACACAGAAAAAAAAAACGAAACAGAAAATTGGGAACAATGGGCCAGTCGATGGAAGGGGGACACAGGGAACAGGACATAGGATTTGTGTGGCACTTCTTTTTATACGTCCGCATGCGGACTCAGGTTTTAGGATGCTGTGCCAGTGCTTGTGGGGACAAGTGTACAGAGGCGTGAATTGATCTGTGAACAAAAAACAAAACAAAAACTAGCCACGTGGCTAAAGCTTTGCGAACCGCCAAGTGAGCCCTGCTTTTGTGTGTCCTAGCTATAATAAAATTTTATTAGCAACATAATTTCCCCGGGACTTGAAAAGGGTGAATGAATCCGCAGCCGCATTTGGATAGGCGATGCTGTGTGAAGGGAAAGCGTCCGGGCGCCACTTTGGCTACACCAGAATCGGGAGGACACGGAGTGAGAATTATATTTTATATTCAAAATATAACGAGCAACCGACACACGGTAGTTGTTGAGGGATTTGCGCTGCAGAAGGGGTTGAAATAAACGGAAGTACAAAATCCCACCATCGATTGCCGGAGATTATTGACACGCAGGATTCAATTTGAAAGGATTCTCCACCTGAAACGTTGAGTGATGCGCTGCATGCCAGTCAATGTGGTTATAAAAACCACGCGACAACGAATCCGAATGCTGTACATATGTGTATTACGATGAGGGGTTGGCATTTTTTTTCTTTCGGTTGGTTTGCATTGGTAAGTGTAGGGCGCTTCAGGGCTCCCACACATGATCGAATCAGAACCTTCTGTTCGTGCTTGGAATACGATAATGAGGTGAGATGGAACTGCTAAGTGCATAAGCGGTGAAAAGGGCTTAAAGCGAACGGGTTGAAAGTGTTTTGGAGGTGGGGGAAATTGAATGGTAATTCACTTTTCTGCTTGAACGAGCTGGGATACTGATTCCTTCAGCCAAAGGGGAAAGTTTTGCGAAACAGTTGTATTCTGCTTAATCTAAAACAATTGTACGGATTCAAATTCGAAACCTAGATTATCCTGAAATTAGTAATGTGCTGTTTCAACCGCCTTTTGTCCAAATTAAGTAACAAGGAATCAAGGAAGCCACTCAGAACTTGATTTCAATGGATCTTTCAAGTGCAAAACTTACACAAAATATCGAACAAACATGCGGCAAGGCGCGTTTTTCTTCGTTTTGAGAGGTTTTTCATGTCTTTGTACAATCATTTTCCCAGCATCATCATCACTTGCGACAGGCACGTGATACTCTTAACATAACCTTGAAAAAAAAAATTTTGATTGCACTGTTCCTTTATTTCCTCATAGCATTGCGTGCATCCTCAAGTGTCAGGTATTCATGAACCGTGGCCACAAGGAGCCATGGTTGGGGCTAACCCATCTCCGATTGACTCTAGCCGGCTATTCGTTATAATTTTCCTTTTATTGTCTCCGATGCGATGTGATGCGGTGACGGTGACGGTGGCAGCGACAGTGGCACGGCAGCATCCATCCGCATTCTGCTGGTGTATGAATGATAATGTGCGTGTGACCCTAATAAAAACTGATTTACGATCATAATCTCGGGATTTATGTGCATGTATCTGTGTAGCATAAGTGGCATAAATTTCCATAAGTTATTACATTAAGAGCTCAAAAGCATCCTGCAGATACACAACTCGCGCATTTTATTTGTTCTTCATCGTCGTCGTCGTTGTCGTTGCTCTTCTCTCTTTCAATGGCTATGATCCTCCTCCCTAATGCAGTCACTTTTTTTTTGACTTGGTACTTCGTTCTCGCCTTTGTGACACCGGCAAATGAAATTGCGGCAAGAGATGATGGCGTGGTGCGGGAGGGAAATTTCCAAATTAGCAGGAAGAGTTGGAGAATCAAATTTTCTTCACCTCCACTTTCACCCCTTACACTCACGAATTGATGTCGTTCTAAGTGCGCGGGAGTGTGCCTTTGATCTGCTGTGATGGCGGCGATGATGGTAGGGGGTAGGGTAACATCTCACGGATTTAAATCCGATATGGGAATTTAATTAAACAAATAAATACGTCCCTCCTCCCAAGCCCTCACGCGTCTCAATGCCTGAGGAGATGCGTGATGCGATACGTTGAGCCAAACAAGAGCACATTTCTTGTTGCCAATAGAGCTCCTCGCGTAATGTCAATTTTCCCAAGAGAATGAGGCTTTAAAGTTTTCCCATTCACACAATGGGCGCAAGGACACGACACTCTGCGGTGCGCACACACACGCATATATTCTAGCGGAAGGCTGCACAAGAAAAGACACCACGAAGCGATTATACCTTTAAGAGGCTTACAGGATTCCGCAGAAGTCGATGTGTGGCTTGAAGTTTGGTATTTTTCAGAAAACAACACGAAACGGGCGGAAGCGACAGCGTGAGGGTCCTTCGCTTTGTGTACATTACACTTGTAGGCTGTTAAATTTTTATTGTCTGACGACAGCACAGAGGGGGGGGGGGGGGGAGACAGAATACTAGTTGTGAGTGGAACTATTATGTTCTTGGCGCTTGGAACGCTCTGAGCGGATAGAGATATAAAGTATGCCAAAAAAAGGACACACAGAAATGAACTGCCTGGACAAGGGTCGTGATTCTTGAAATGGACATGTTTTATGTGGCGCTTGTACTCAGCAATGCATCATCAACAATTTCGGCAGTCAACACGACGAGCCTATGGTTTCAATTACTTGTCAAAAGGATCAAGTCACAAGTCGTAAAGATGCCAAAGGGAATAACAACATTGAAATAAAATAGTTTGACTGAATAGACTGAATGGCTGAAACATTTCGAAGCAACTTCTGCTCGAGGAAGCAAGCAAAGTGGGAATCTTTTACCAGATGGAATGTACTGCAGTTCTCTGGGGAAGCTCTAAGTCCTGAAAGTGATCCAATGTCCTTGTATAGGAATGATCTTTCAGACAAGAAGTCCGCAGTCGACGCTGAGGACATCGTAGTCACCCAATGAAGCTTCTCAATTTTGAATCTTTTACTAGATCTTTTTCCTGTCGGTTGCCAATATCCGATAAAATACATCCAAATCGTGAACAGATGCAACAGTAATTTGCCTAAGAGAGAACCTATCAACAACTTCTTTTATACAATACTATGGCAATGTTTAAATGACGAAATCTTGAACAATTTGCTGAAATTGTAAACCAATGGCGAATTTAATTGAAATTTCAAAATGACTAATGTAGGAAGCCATAGACAGTCTCCTAACGCCTAATACATAGATGCCTCCGATGAAGGTGTCTTAAACTCAATTACACACAACAGCTCAATTATTGTACGTCCCAGACCTCCATCAAGTAGAGACGTCTTTCATGGGTATTGCCACATCATTATCTCCTAATTGTTCTGTCCGAGGAAATTATACCCTCGTTACGACTCGTCAACGAAAAATCAATTATCTTCACTCCGATGCCGCCCGACTCACTGCAATAGCGATCAGGGATATTATCGGCAAATCAAAATCCATTTCCAGTTATCCGTTTCTAATGTTTTCCGAAGTGTAAATTACTTTTGAATTACGAAACAAGTGCCGATAAACCAGAAAACGATCTCTCGATTCATGTGCTTTTAATTGCTTTTTCCTCAAGCAAATATCGGTGGCCACACCATGAAAGGACACAGCGGTAATAAACACAGCAAAACAACAACAACAACGGACGTGAAACAAAATAAAAACGAGAAAAACGAGGCCAGAAATGGCACGGCACTCTGGGAGAGTTGTGCGGCTTCCAAAGAATCCAACAGTCATCGATTTTGCGAATGATAACACGTTTAAAGGACACAAATGATTCCCCTTCCAGAGAGGAAGAGTACACGCACACACCACACGAAATCCAGGGCCAACGAGAAAGTTCGCCGAGACGACCAATTCACCCTGCCTGCCGTCCATGGAATGATAATTAATAGCAGCCTTTTCATAAAACTCAATTAGCCTCAAAGTGAAATAAGTGATTAATGACTTTTATATTCGGTTTATGGCGGTAGTGATGGCGATTGTGGTTAAGGAGGTGGTCGGTGGAGGCCGTGGTGGAGGAAGAGGCGACACGGATACGTGCGCGCATATGACATAATAATATCATATCACCCAATGACAATGACACCCGGATACAGGAGGACGACGCACACCAACCGGGCAGATAAGGATTTTCGTTTTGCGCCTCAATCGGAAGGACGAAACAACGGATTTTCGGTTGAGCGTCACACTAATTGAAAATTGAACCAGACTCTCTGTATGTGCGCGCGTATGGTTTAAATCGGATCGGATCATTATGAGTGTATGTGTGTGTGTAGGATTCCGTTCCAGACCATCAGCAGTGGTCAGTAAATCCGTTTAAGTCGTTTTAATCCCGCATATTCACTGTCTAGGGGCGTGCCACTTCAAATTTCGCCTTAATTGAGTCATTTATGTCGCCTGGCCGCCTGGTTCTGCATGTGTCTTGTCCACGTGTCTCTGATCAATCCTGAGTCTCTGGTCTGTGAAGTTAATTGATGTGTGTTTGGGGAGAGGGCCAGGGACTTGTTGAACAGGAATGTCAGGGAGCACGCTATTCCTGGATATTCGATGAGCAGTGATTTATTATTTTTACATGCGTGCAGTCGACAAGCTTAATTGTCAGATAATCTCGACATCTAATGACGGCGTGTTTGCATTTGTCAGAATCGTCAGAGACTTAATTTAATTATCGAATACATTTTTTATTCCGCGATACAATCTCGTAAACGAGCAAAGCGTCATTCAGACTGCCATTTGTGAAGTTAATGAGCACAATAATACACACTTTGTGTTGTCGGGCTAATAATTCTCATTCAATGCTTTCCGTTCTACAATGTCACACCCTCCGAAAACCCCTCGTTGAGACCCGAGCCTTACCCACGAAGGACTACAAAGACCCCTGTCGGACCGCCAACGACTCCGAATTCTCAATGACTACGACTTCGGTACGTCCCCGAATTCACGAAGACTTCCCTTCGGTCTTCAAGACCGCCCCAGTTTCCACGACCTCGCTCTCAGTTCAACACTCAATTTCGTCCCAACACCTTAATGATTGACTCCTGTGCTGAATTTTGAAATGAAATTACAGCCCAAGACGAACCCTCATAAAGTCATTATGTACGCCCCCTTACAAGGCGTCCCACCCTCCGCCGGAGAGTCATAAAAAGCGAGAAGGAACAAGGAACAAAAAACAAGCACTCAAAGAGCCACATAACTTTTACGACGAGTTATGGGCGATTGCGGCCTAATGAAGCTTATGTAATTTAAGGGCTCATCAAGCATGACTAACTATTACCTACTCCGGCACAGACCATCAATAAAATTATGCCTGGTCACGAGAGTGCCCATCATCGCACCCACCCACGGCCCACCCCATCCGCCTCCATCACCGCAATGTCAACTGTTGAAAATCCAATGTCAATTGACAAATTAAGTAGCGGCCCTTCAAAACACTCACTTGTCCATAAACTTACACTTGAAGGCATCGGGCATACGCCCTCCCCCACACATCCACACGGGAGGAAGGACTCATTGCGGTGATAGATTGTTTCCCCGTACATATGCCAAGTCCAATCCGATAATTTTTCGAAAGCGAACTTTGAGGTATTTCAACTCTCCTCCGGAGCGATTAAAGTTTAATTGTTGGCCATTGCCAGAGACTCATTCCACATGGATTATAGGTTAAACCGAGTCAACAGTCAAACTGACAAGACACCATTTATCAATTACCTTCCACTTGGCCGAGTCAACAGATCCCCCCGAGCGTCTCTGCTGTAAGGAATGGGAAAAATATTGAATTTCCTCCGAAGATGGTGGTGGTGAATTAATCTACAGGAACGGATGCGAATGACGTCTCAATTACCTCGGCAAACACTTCCGCAGAGCTCCCCGGTGCAAGCCGGGACTTAAAAGAGAATTTATTTTGGTAAGCGATCGCTCGCACAGGGTGGCTTTCGCGCAAACTTTTCTAAGTGCTGACTGAGAAGGGGGAGGGGGCGGACTCACCTACAAAATTTTATCAATTATCGATGAGAGACGATGATGTCTGAGATAAGCACCTTCTTATCGACAAGAAAGAACGTTAGTGGTGGCGGTGGCGCCGATGATCAGGTGGAACAGCGCTGCGCTTAAAAGCTTATCAAACAGTTTATCCTCGCCATTCATTTCACGCACAGACACACACCCTCTGGCGCAGCAGAAGGGAGAGTAAGTCACATTGTTTCAATTTTCTCCATTATCTTCGTTTTCTTTCGCAAGTTTTTTCCCCGTCGTCGTCTGCTTCGGTACTGAAACGATGGGGCGGGCGCTGTCTTTAATCGTGTATCAGAACGGATGCCGTCGTTCTCGTCGACGAAGAAAACAAACTGAGATCGGAAACTGTAACTATGACTAAAACAAGGAATTACCACACGCATATAATATTCCATCAGCATGCGTTACAAGGAACAGGATGCAATGTGCGCGTCAAGAGGGCGAGCATATGTAAGGAGACAAAGACAAAACGGATGCCACCTTCCGTTTCCTATCATTCTCTCATCCTTTACTCCGCTCTGCTCTTTCTCACCCCCACCACCCCCTCTTTCGACAACCACGTTGTCCTTCCAAGCCGCGCTCGCTGCTGCTGTGAGTACATATTTATGAAGTGCAGACACTTGAAACAATCACGAAGACCACTTTACTGTGGTAAAATGCTCCTTTTGTTCTCCTGATGTACCTCCGTCATCCCTGTGGGTGAGCCACTACGCGGCACCACCTCGACTTCTGACGACTCTGACGACTGGCGGTGGTAGTAACTGTGACGGCAACGGCAACGGCGGCGGCGGCGGCGACGGACGTTCACTCGGTAAGCAGTGTTTAGAAGTGCAAACATACTTTTCATTCATAAGGACGAGAAGCAATTGCTCCATAACTAGAGGGTGGTGAGCAGGCGGCGGTTGTGGCCGGTATTCCCGTTAAAAGGGGTGGATGTGGATGGTGTTTGATGGGAACGGGGATGAGACGCGGTTGATGGCGCCCCATTTATCGGAAGCCAGCATTGCACTCCGACGTCGAGGAGAACGATCACGGGGGGATGACTTCGTCTGGAGAGCATTGCATGAAAGTGGAGCACAGGGAAATGCATACAACACAATAACCGTCATTCGTAGTGTGCTGATGTTTGGTGCAATTGTTGCTGTATCCCCTCCTTTCATCATCATCTGGTTCAAGTTAAAGTGGGTTGCCTCAAGAGAGGAGATTGTTTGATTTCGCTTGTGCACCCGAAGTGGAACGGACCATAATAATCAATAAATGTTTTCACTCCATCATCTCAATCATTATCATCATCGTCGTCGTCTTCATCCCCAAACAGTGGCTGGTGGTGGTGTCGAGCAACAAGGCAGCTCCTCCCACATACACAACACTCGAAAGACAACAATATGCTTATGCCCGTGCTCGTAACAACATCATCATTCGAGCGACTAAAAGCCAACAGATTGTAAACTGATTGAAACTTTAAATCATTCAGTTTGCGTATGAGTGGGTGGGGTGCCCCGATAAGGGTTGACGGGCAGCACCGACAGCCAGATAGTCCAGAAGATATGAAGATGTGTGCATGTGTAACCGAGGCAGCGGCGAAGTTTGGAACTTTGCCGAACTCTAATTTGGGGGAGGAATGGATAATGGATTCTGGAAGAGGAATAGAAGAAAGACATTGGAGGTGAGGGTCATGGGAACTGCTCTCTCCACCCCATCTACCCCAATCTGCGGTTGATTTAACCCTGATGGACTTGTTTTAGGCAAACAGATTGCTGCAGTCCTGTCCAAAAAAAGGCTTAAAATTGCCTCATTCCGGCATAAGGGTTATGGGTTTTGTTTTTTGTTTTATTTTTTTTTTATTTTTCAACGTTTCTCTGTCTGCTTTATGACACCGGGGATTGGTAGGCAAACAACACAAGGAGACGGCTTCACATGTGCAGACGTTGGGGGTGGTCGTTTCAATTTATAAGCCCAACCTGACTCGACCGAACTTCGTGTTTTGTTTGGTTTTCTGTGGAATTTTTTTTCGGGGGTGAATGTCTTTTGTTTGCTTTGAAACACTGGGATTTACATACTCCCCTTGACAATGTTCGGATCAATGAACTGATGGACTGATGATGGGTCAGGCAATTTGAACGAGGCGATATGCAGGTGGATGGCAGACGTGTGGGCGTGTGTACCTTGGGCTGGATGATGACTTAATGGAAGGGTCGCATAAGCCGAGATAGTCGACTTCAGAACTCGACGAGATTGTGGACAGAAGGCTGATGAGATGAAGGCGGAAAATGGTCAGAATATGTAGATAGGGTGCTTTCCCGTGAAGTGTAATTGGCACTTTTGATTTTTTTGTATTTTTCTTTTGACTCTGCATATTTTTTGAGTTGTTTAAAAAAAAATTAAGATGGGGGTGGAGGAAGGAGATTGGATGTGAGTTGCTTTTGTGTACTGAACATTTCCTCAAATGATTTCTGCAAAAGTTGCTTTGAAAGTACTTTTTCTTTTGAATTTTAAATGGTAAGCACGACAGATTTTCACCTCATGTTTGGAGGGTCAACTCCTTGTTCAATAAATTCCCATCATGCTCTATTGCTTTTCACTACATGATTGCCCCTCCCCTCAGATCTCAAGCGTCATAAAGAGATCAGCACAATAATCGACAGTACCTGTCACATCAAGAGACCACGGCGCGATGAGAGGCTTTAAACTGAAAGCACTCTCGAGCTGAAGAGCCACTTTTCATCCACAATCCATTTTTTTTTTTCAATTAACCTGATTTGTCAGGCCACCGAAATGACACGACAATTGTTCGGGCATCCCCCTCCCCGCACAACTCTCACTGGATGCCAACATTGAGTCGCCCAGCTTTAAATTCTCTGGAAGTGACAAGGACTGACGAATATAATTGAAGCGTTGGCAGCGGAGACCCTTAATCGACAACTGACAAGGTGCCACTTCATAGACAGGCGGCTGTGATTTATTTATCTGTTCATTTACCAGTCCCGTGAATATGACATTAAGTGCCGGACAAAGATATCTTCGGCAGGGCTTGAATCACCAGCCACTCTGTCATAAGCCATCCCTCGTCCCGCTACCCACCTACCATTGATCTTCAGATAAAGTATGCTTCAAATTATCCACAACACGCCAAAGTTCAAAGCTGCACAGAGGCAAATACAGACAGATGCAGACAAATACAGAGACGAGTGTTTTGAAAACAGCGTCAAGGATACACTCGCATAGTATTTTGACGGGAGAGATGGTTTTTCATTCGAAATTGAATGAAATCCCATCTCGATGTGGTGGTAGTGTTGACAGGAAAAGGCATTTGTCGTTCTCGTCCTTGTCCTCGTCGTCAAAGCGATTACTTTCACATTATAGGATGTACATGTATAAATAGCGTATTAAGGAAATGAATACGTGCACGTACGCACATCTGGAAGAGTGAAGACTGAGTGACTGTATGTGTGTGTGTGTTCGTAGCCATAATAGGATTAGAGCACAAAAGAAGCCTTCAATTGAAATCACCAGCGGGGGGAGGTGAAGACGTCGTTGTCGAAGGGAAATCTTCATCGGCTTTGTTCGCTTATTACAATGCGAACCTTTTTTTTTCTTCCGACCTCGTCCCTTACTGGGCCATTATGTCATGAATGTGAATTTATTTTTCAAAATTTGTTTTGGGATACATTCGCTCATTCATTCCTTCATTCACTCAGTTCGTTGAGCCTTGGAGTCAGAACAGCGCCAGAGCGGGTATTTGATGTGTGAATCGAAGTAATTGACAACTAATTGAAGACTTTGCTTACAGCAAACTCGTGTCGGTGACGGTGAAAGAGTGGGGCGGTGGATTTGCTTTTTAAAATGGAAAAAGGAATTATATTGAATAAAAGATTTGGTTTCTGGCGTGAGAAGGGACAGCAGACATTCTGACGAAATGTCACTGGCGTCTGTTTGGATTCAGAAATTCAATCCATTCGGTTCATAATTTTCTCCAAAGAAGATTACTCCTGAACCTGAATTTTATTACGCCGGAAGAAAGGACTGGAGACATTTTATTAAGGAGGAACATTTTTTCCTGAGGCGCTATTGTGGTAGATAGAGTATTTGAAATTTAGAAAATGTTGCGTATACGCCACCGTCGCCCACAGTCAACTGTTGCAAACTCTATATAGGCGGATGCTCCTAGGCTTATTTGAAGTACGATTCCGAGCCTGATTACTACATATACCGACCAAAAATAAATTAGGCTTTTGAAAGCTGGAAAACACAGACCTCAGTGATCACAGTGATCGTTGAAAAGTTGACATGAATCGGCAGTTTGATTGCAGAAACTCGTGTCGGTGACGGTGAAAGAGAGGGGCGGAGGATTTGCTTTTTAAAATGGAAAAAGGAATTATATTGAATAAAAGATTTGGTTTCTGGCGTGAGAAGGGACAGCAGACATTCTGAGGAAATGTCACTGGCGTCTGTTTGGAGATAGAAGGATTCAGAAATTCAAACCATTCGGTTCATAATTCTCTCCAAAGAAGATTACTCCTACACCTGAATTTTATTAGGCCGAAATAAAGGACTGGAGATATTTTATTAAAGAAGAATATTATTTCCTGAGGCGCTATTGTGGTAGATAGAGCATTTGAAATTTAGAAAATGTTGCGTATACGCCACCGTAGCCCACAGTCAACTGCTGCAAACTCTATTTAGGCGGATGCTTCTAGGCTTATTTGAAGTACGATTTCGAGCCTGATTACTACATATACCGACCAAAAATAAATTAGGCTTTTGAAAGCTGGAAACACAGACCTCAGTGATCACAGTGATCGTTGAAAAGTTGACATGAATCAGCAGTTTGATTGCAGAAACTCGTGTCGGTGACGGTGAAAGAGAGGGGCGGAGAATTTGCTTTTTAAAATGAATAAAGGAATTATATTGAATAAAAGATTTGGTTTCTGGCGTGTGAAGGGACAGCAGACATTCTGAGGAAATGTCACTGGCGTCTGTTTGGAGATAGAAGGATTCAGAAATTCAACCCATTCGGTTCATAATTTTCTCCAAAGAAGATTACTCCTGAACCTGAATTTTATAAGGCCGGAATAAAGGGCAGGAGACATTTTATTAAAGAAAAACATTTTTTCCTGAGGCGCTATTGTGGTAGATAGAGTATTTGAAATTTAGAAAATGTTGCGTATACGCCACCGTAGCCCACAGTCAACTGTTGCAAACTCTATATAGGCGGATGCTCCTAGGCTTATTTGAAGTACGATTCCGAGCCTGATTACTACATATACCGACCAAAAATAAATTAGGCTTTTGAAAGCTGGAAACACAGACCTCAGTGATCACAGTGATCGTTGAAAAGTTGACATAAATTAGTAGTTTGACTGCAGAACGAAACGTTGTGGTGGTTCGTTTGTAGTTCGTAGTTCGCAGAACGAAACGAAGTGGTGGTTCGTTCGTAGTTAGTAGTTCATTCTGCAATCAAACTGCTAATTTATGTCAACTTTTCTACGATCACTGAGGTCTGTGTTTTCCAGCTTTCAAAAGCCTGGTGTTTGGAAAAAAGCGTTTCCAGAGTGTTTTCGTTCACAAGGTCCTGCATGATTAGTTCATTTATTGAGAACGAAACGATTTCAAGATAATAATCAAAGAAGAACGATTTATTTCATTCGTTAAATATGAATCAATGATCGATTGAGCATGGGGAGGATTGCGCATAGTACAAATGGTCTTTGAAGAAGAAGGGTTGTAGTCACTTATAACCTGGAATCCCTGCCTATGTATTATTTGTTTTAAAGATGAACGCAGTTTACAGATTAGGAATTAATTCCCTCCAACTTGCGGTACAATTTAATGCGAAACAGTGTGTTTTCCACTCCATCTTATACGAAAGCACCACTCAAAACCTCCTAACCTAAAAACACGTCATAAGCCCTCAACCCTGGTTTGTGTCAGAAAAAAGTCAAAACAAAAACATGACACATAAAAAATACACAAAGAAAGAAAAAAAAATCAACGAAACACAAAAAGTTCATCGAGGAGAGAATCCTCTTAAAATGTTTTTCAATTTATGGAATTGAAAGCTAATGATTTATGTTTGAAAACATTTCACCTTACCACTCCCTAATTAGGAGGAAAATCATTTCCCATTCCCGCCCTTATATATACGCACGTACAGGATAGATTACGAAACAGACACCCGAGAGTGGAGCGCTCGTTCCTTCCCCCTTTCTCTCTCTCTCACCCGTGTGGCACGGAGCCTGGAACCTTTTCCATGTTCCTAATTAATTATTTCTGTTCTCAATTCCACAATCGGTACAGATAGAGTATCTATAGACAGCAGAAAACACACCGGCACACACCGACTGCCAGATGGGCGCGTTCAGCACCATTCAGCACTGCCACATGTTTGTGGCACTAAATTAATGTGCCATTAAGATTTTTATTTTCTTACCTCTCGATCTCGTTCGTTCATTCGTGTTCATTTTTAACATGGTTCCCTAAGGTGGAACGCCCGGCGGGCCAGCGAACACAACGTATAGAAGCGACCTACCAACCGAGCAGGCGACCGACATCGACGACGACGACGACGAAGGCGTCACTGCCATCAAAGACGGGAATCCTATTTCCTTCCCAAAGACAAAGCCGAGTACATGTCAGCGAGCAGCAGCAACTAGACGAGTGGTTTGAGAAAATCGTTAGAATTTATTTTCAAACCCTTCCCTCATCCGCCCAACCCAATCGACTCCGTACCGGGTTCGGTTACTTCCTCGCAAAGTGGAGTTTTCTTCTTTCCTGTATTGATTGACCAAAAATGGCAAAGCTCAGCAAATTTATATTTAATGATCCTTTTGTACGCCACCATCGATGTAGTCGCGGTAGCAGCGGCGGCTTGGTGCGTCGGTGTGTGCACACGAAAACTAAGCTGTCAGCGTGGTTACTGAAAATAAATAACTGTCGAATATCGGTCACAACGATGATTGATGCTGTCATTATGTGCGGCAAAAGAATCGCTGTCCAAATAATTCATAGTGCCTCAAGCCGATCGAACCGCTTTCGGTGCCCCTTTTGTCCTTGTCATTGTCATTACGGATGTCCTTGTCGTGCAGTGAACCCACAGGAAGTTTTCTTTCGAAAACATCAACCGGGTTGATGTCGTCTCCGAAAACTCATTTCCAACACATTTAACAAGTCAAAGTCACACAGGCAAACTGCCTGCCACCACACATGACGAGTCTGCAAATGCAAACTAGAGTCCTACGCCTGCCACCCACCGCCGGCGACGCCTTGACACATTCAACAATTCAACAAGTTTTTATGCAAACACTCAGGGCAGTGGGTGTTCGCCATGAATGCGGGCTGTGAAACCGAGAAAGCGGTGTCGGGGATGGGGACAAGATGCTTTTTGGGGTTTTCGCAAATTCCTAGAATACCATTTAGCACATGGTGATGTGCTGCGGTTACGACTGGTTGGAGAGGGGCAGTGCGCAGGGTGAGAAGCGATCTGGAAGAGTGTTTTTGTTATTATTTAATCCCTTATTACCAGGGCTGATAATTAGACTTGGATTGTACTTTGAAGGAAGGATTAAAGCGGCATTACAAGCAGCCATGAATAGGCCGTGCGGGAGAGTGAAGTGGAAGGATTTGTTGCCGCATAAACAACACGGTTATGTTTTGCGGGTTGCTTGCGCAGAGTCATAAACCGAGGATACCTTTCGGAATATTTTTCACGCTGATGAGTCCAGATGTGGCCTTTTCACAAAATTGAGATGGTACTGGCGGAATGAGTGAGCTGAGCAGCAGCCTTGTGAAATTAAATTAATTGCTGGAGATGTCTAAAAATATCATTTCGCTGCTTGAGGCGTAGCTGGATGGGTTTGTAATAACGATGGGTTTGTTCTTAACAGCAAAAATTTTCTGATTTATAAAATTTACCTTAAATTTATTTAACGCAGTTGTTTAAATATGACACGAATCTATTTTGCATGAGTTTGATCTGTTGGCAACACTTCTTAGATGAACTGTCAAGTATCCAGTGTGAATTGATTACAGCATTGCCAGACCTTCTAAAAAAAATTGAATGCAAATTCAATTTATGTTTGAAAGCAGTTTTTTGGTCAAGTGCACCACATGTCAAAATCAATCTTGGGGTAAAAATATCAAGGCATCAGATCTTCAGAAAATTGAAATACAGTAAAATAATAAATAAAATGAATTGTCTTTTTTGCATTGGGAAGGGAACGAAGACCAATAAGTTCAATCGATTTTGATGTATATCGGGATATATCTATATACAGCCCCAAAATGAGGTTTTCGCTTGAGTTTGATTGCAATCTGATCGAGTGTTCATTTAAAGGTAACTTAGTATGCATTTCTGCCACTACTCAATTTCTTGTATATATTCCCACAACGATCCAAGTTAAACACATTTGATACCTCGATGAGAAATCACTCAGAATCCAATTTAGAAACTCCAAGCAAAGCAAACCATCTCTTTTGTGACATGACACTTCCACACGACTGAGTCCCGATCCTTCCGTATTTCAGATAACTTGGCCTAATTGAATTCTATGAAGGCGTTTAATTAGCATTCCAATCGGGAGGCTCTTGGCAAATCACTCAACCAGGCAACATGTCATCTCCACGGACGTTTCAAATGTAATTAAAGTTCCTCGAAACTCCTGACACGAATCCGAATTCTATCCACCGATGATTTTAGCAGGTGCTCGAGCCTCGTCTCCCGTCTCCCCTCGAGAGACAGCATTCTGACCACAGTTCCCACAAAATTAATTCTAAACCAAAACTTCTCTACAAACTATTCGTCTTTGCGCTTCCTTGTCAAAGGTAAATGGTTAACCTGAGTGTATACACACAACAGACACCAAACGGAGAACAAACTCAATCCCGACAGATTGGAAATTGTTTTTCCTCTCCCCTCCCCATCCCCCGAAATCCTGCATCACCTGCCACAGATGCGACGCCGTGCTTCGGTGCTTTATAATAATTTCACTCCCCGCCGCACCCAGATGCACAGTGAAGAAGAAGAAGTTTATTACCAAACTTGTTAGCTTATCTCTCACTCAATTCAGGGAAATTAGCTTTTGCCACTAAAGTCGATTCACTCCCGGCACTTCGGCCATCCGCTGGCGGTGGCAATGGAGCGTCTCTTCTTCTCGTCGTCGACATCGTTAGGATGGGCCCTTCGGTGCTACCTTATGCTATCCACGTCATCAAACAGGTTATAACGGAGCTATCCACTGTAGCCTAACGTCTTCGAATTTGTATCCCGTGCATCAGGGCGGTCGCCTTGACTTAGCCTCCGCTCAAGCGTCTGTAGCCCGATTTAATTATAAAAGTTTCTCAGAGATGCGGAGCGCGCCCGGCTACGCACATTCATTAAGTGCGCCCGCAATGTTCTCTAAATTAAATTTTCTCTCATTGGCCAGGTGCGACATATCATAAAGTTTCTTGTCGTTTTCACCACTGCCGTCGACGTCGTCTCCTTCGTCCTTTCTCACTCGATCTGATATCTTCGCCGCAGCAGTAGCACTTTGCTCAACTTTCTCACTGGTTTTTCCCCGTCGTCAGCATTAGCCACCGCCACTGGCACTGCCACCGAAGCCCATGCTTCTTCCGTGTATCTGCCAACCCTTCGATAAGAGAAGATATCTTCATTCCGGCAGAGTTGGAGGTTCGCTCGTTCTGTCGCAGAAAAATCCGACTCACGCCCGTCATGTGCGCCATGCGGGTGTCTGTGGATATGTAGGTGTATGCAGACGACGGAAAGTTAACAACTTGTGCTGTGTAAGATGGCTTTCTTGCAGATAAACGGGTGCGATATTGAATGAAATGATGACATTAATTTATCGACACCAGGGCAAGATTTTATGTGCACCCCAGCGGCTCGGTTTCTTAAGCGCTGAACGGTTGGGGGATGGAGAGGTGGAGGCGAAGAAAGAAGGCTGATCATTGCATTTTGTAGTGAACGGCGTTTCATGGCAGCAATAGACCTTTAAAGTCCTGAGTGGGGACATTTTTGAAATAATCATTATGACAGGAGGTGACTGTGCCGGGGGGAGACATTTTTTCGCTTGCTTCGTGCATGGATGTAGGGTTTTGTGACATCTGTTGATTTATCTTCCTTTACGGACTTCTACTTATGTCGGAAATGGATTCATTTATAGCTGCTGGTGATGGGGAACTATAGATTTGCTCTCCGCAGATTTGGAAAGGATTAATTGGCTGGGGAGGGTGTAGATTAAAGTTTTTACGTTAACGACCTTAGTTCAAACATCGCGGTAGGCAAAGTTTCATAATATTTTGCAAGGTACCCAGTTCGAATTTCGCCAAAGGTAAACCTCGGTATATTCGGTAGACTTTGACAGCTTTCGGGGGACCAAAATCACTCTTTAAGGACTCTGCATAATGCCCGAAATGTCTAAAACAACTGCAGTCATATTTAACCGTTGTGAAACGCAGAACCCGAATGTCTTCAGCAGAATTTAAACTTTCTTTGCCGTTTAGTTCATCTCCATATACAGATTCGCGGTACGCTCATTTAAACAAATCCAATCTCATTACAGTCCTTCCCCTCACGCCCGCACAGTGAGGGCAGCATGTCTGTTCCTAATGAAAGCGCAATCAAATATCCATCGTTCACAAAACTTAATTACCTTAAGGTCACCCCCATACAGAGGGAGAAATAATGAAAATCTCTCACCACCTCCTCGTCCATCAGGTCACGGTCAATAAAACCCGATTCTAATCCATCGGAATCCTACGGAACAGCTCATGCAAATTACAATGTCCACCTCTTGGAAAATTGGCCCGACATTCGAGCGCACACCCACGCCAGGCTGCGTCCGTTTCGACGACATCTTGACATCATTACCGTCAGCTTTCAGCTGTATCACACGCTGATTACACTTCAGACACTGACGCTGACTCCGCCGGCCGCCATTTCTGCTCATCAGCCTGTTGTTACCTATCGCCTGTGTTCCATTAACTGAAACGACTGTCTCCTCATTTGCGTATATTCGTTGGCGTCATCTGATGTTCGTTACACATTCCACTCGTCAGCTGTTTGAATGACATTTTCCACAATCTCCTCCCACATCTGCAACCCTGTCGCTGGCATCGTTCATCCTGCAGCGCTCACCATGCCGCGACATGATGCTCTGTGCACTTGGAATTATCCCTCATCCTTAATCGCAGAGAGGGATAAATCGTGACTGCGACGGACGCGCGCGGTAAGCGGTGAAAGACGACTAGTTGGACTAGTTTTTTTTTGCGTGGGGTACGTATCCCAAAGTAAAATGAATAGTTGTGCAGCAAAATACCCGCCTTGCGACGATATGCGGAGGACGACTAAGGGTGGATCAGCGGACGTACTCATACACACACCCATGAGCTTTTGCAGGACAGCGCAGGGAAGAAGAAGTAATAATCATTTGAAATACGTTCCCGGCATTAGGGGTCCTTCGTGGTCGTATTAGTGACGCGGTTCCATTTGCAGTGTGCAGAAAAAAAAACACGTTAAGCCCCCTTTTCGGAAAAGGAAAAAAGCGGAAGACTGCGGCAACGACGAAAAATTGGGCGAAAGCTATTCAAATACTCCACCGGAAGGGGATCTTTAGCTCAACCATTTGAAGTTCTAACTTTTGCAGCTCTAGAAGTGCACCGCCAGCAAAGAATAGTTACTCTGCATTCTGCTACTACTTCTGGTTCTGCTCGTACCCCTGGTCCTGGTCCTCTTCCTTGCCCCCCTCCCGCTGTCTGTTACTGTGATGCGGATCGTTTGTGTCTTCATCATTTTGTCGTTGGCGCTGAGGTGGTATTTGTGTCTTTTTTTTCTCGCCCCGTGACTCTGTGACGGGGGTCGTTGTCGTCGTGAGTTGAAATAAATAAGAGTCCTTGCTTTTTTTGCTTTGATGGGAATCTTCCTGCTTGGAAAGTGCAGTTGCGGAGAAAATGTTTGTCAAGGGTCAGTCTGGTGTAAGGGGTGGCAATTGGGGAGGGAGGGGGAGTATGGCAAAATTGCATAAAAGTGAAAACCCCAAGGACTTGTGAGATTCATTTGTAAAAGTTGGACAAATGAATCTTGAGAATGTCGACGAAGAAGGAGACGGCAAAGAATGTGTCCGAGACAAATTTTGGAAGACGGCTAAGGTTCTTGACTTAGTTTCATTTTTTCACTCACTCAGTGGCGAAAGTAAAGTTTTGTGCAACTCAGTTGGTTGCATGGGAGTGAAGCGGATGCATTCGGTGATGGGAATTAGAAGGTTGATAGAGTTTCCTGGTCACTGAATGTGGTAGCAATTACTTAATTGGCAAAATTGTGGGTGTCGACAGTTCTCGAAGTGCTGGACGACGACGAATTATACTTTGTGTGTATATTTGTGGGGGGAAAAGGGGGGGGGGGGGCGCTTATCAAACTAAAAGTAAAGAATTCGAACTTTTCCCGAAATAGTTTTCGAAACCTAACGAGAGGAGTTAACATCGTGGTCTTAGATCAAACTTCTGCCCGGGTCGGATTAAAATGTTTCACAACTTAATGTTATTTTTGGAATTTCAGAACTGCCACAAACTACAAATTTGAAGAATATTTTGATGGAGGATTTCTCTGGCAATACAGAATGAAAAGAAAATGAAAAACGGAATGATAATCTTAAACGTCGAAAACGTAATAAATCTTGAAAATAGCACAGCATGGCACTAGCAACTAAACATTCGCTGAAAACGATGAAAATCAGTAGGGATTGAGTAGAAGCACAGTCTTAGCAACGAAATTGTTTTCTTGATAAAGGAAATTAAGACGATAAGGACACTCCAGCTAATTTGCAAGCAGCACGTAGACAAAAGCATTCATCACAACAGATGACGATTCAAATCTGCATGAACATTGAAGGCCCAATCATTCGGCAAACGCGTTTTCGAATTTGAATTCAAATTTCATAAGCTTGCCTGAAAACTGTTACGTGGGGCAAATCAATCTCTCCATTCCCTCTTCATCGAATCCCATTAAATTAAGTCTTATCTCATAATTTATGGAAGGTGTCTGCACCACCTCCATCGACATCCGATTTGATTAAAATTTCCAAACATAAGAACGTCCCGCCTGCAGTTGAATCATTTATTCAATCAAATCGAAAGATAAGCAACCCTGTGCGCATTCCTTCGTGAGATTTTGTGAGTTTTAGACAGAGATCTATGGTAGATGAAGATGAAATCGCCCCTCACGCCATCCCGAATTTCAACAACACAATGCGAGATCATGATGGATTCTGACAAAATCCCCTACTGGGAGAACACAGCGATGAAGAAGATTCCGATGTAGCAGCAGAGATTCCATTGATTTAAAAACAATCGTCAATTCTCGAATCTACCGATTGGCAAACTACATCTCCACGGAGCGGCGTCGACAAAAAAAACACTCCCGCCACATGAAAACCGCAAAACTTCGCCGAAGAACATCGAGTCCAAGCTACAAGCGATGTGCAGCATGCAGCGCACCATGTCCGTGCGTGGTATTCAACATCGAAACCACCACCAGCCATCAGCCACAAACAATGATCTAGGGAACACGTCTGTTTCTCTTCGCTGAGCCATGCTGTTCAGCTGTTCAGCTGTCCACACGGTGTCGTAACCATAGCGAATAAGCACTAGAAAAAGCACGAATAACACAGTGGCCACCAGTGCCACCACCATCAATATTCAGCCAGGACCAAAGTTTGCCGTGACACAAGAATTAGGTTTTCTGGGGTGCAAAATGCATTGCGATGTCATTTATGGGTTGAGCGAGCACTCTCCGACCACACAAGCCGAGCTTCAGTTGGGGGATGGGCGAAAACATTCAGTTGACAGGTCAACCCGACACCGTCCCCCAACGATTTCCGGACGAACCAATCGCTGGTCAAACGGTCAAACGGACACACGACAAATATAGACAAACCGGCAAGGAGCAGCCCTTCAGCCGCCCTCACTTCCTGTTCCGCAGCGACGGCACTTTTATTCGTATAAATCTGTCCGACCACCAGGGGCGACACGACATAGCAGGGGCATGCCGTCGGGAAACTTCAAAAACTGCAAAATCCTATCTGCAGGTGTCCGTCCCAGACCCAGACCCACCGCCATCACCAGCCGAACCATATCTCAGATGATATACTCACGTTCGGACAATGAGTGCAAGCTAGCTCTATATTCTGAATGTCAAATGGTGCAGGCCGAGAAGAAGGTGCCGGCTGGCTGGGTGAGTGAAATACGAAGCAAATATGGAATGTCCTGAGGAGGGCGAGTGAGCGAATTCTTGCATCCCAGGTGGTGCTGCCATAGATTGTGCACAGATACCAAGAACAATCGAACCGAGAACGGGAACGGACAACCGGACAACGGTGTTGGCTGCGAAGGAACACACTTTCCTGACAATAGCCAGTGAGAACGACAGACCAGGCCAAGGAAGCGGGCAGTCGACCGGGTATGGATATGTGTGATTCCGTGAAATTCTCCAATTCCCGTTGGGCTGTCACCTCTGTCTCTGCAGGGTGTCCTGTGACACGTACAAATTTATGCTTTTCCATACGTGTGTGTGTGTGTGTGTGCTGTTCCCAGGACCAGCGGACGCCCTGCAAAGACTTAATTATTAGTTCCTCACAGGATACCGGCTCCATTTTCGACACGGCACTCATTAAGGACTCTTATCCCTCGGAATCGCTCAATTTATATGAAATTCTTAGTCATTCGTTGAAAATCCTATTAGGG
This sequence comes from Eristalinus sepulchralis, assembly GCA_944738645.1. Classification (NCBI taxonomy): domain Eukaryota; kingdom Metazoa; phylum Arthropoda; class Insecta; order Diptera; family Syrphidae; genus Eristalinus; species Eristalinus sepulchralis. Next base: position 1,496,357 of record OX122885.1, on the reverse strand, counting down.
CCGCAAATAAGGAGTCACCATCAGGTTTACCGCCCTGCTCTTTTCTTCACTTCCCTGCTGCCTGCTCAAGACATTTATTTAATTAGGCTTTCTAATTAGCTCCGCTGCGCAGAGGGTGGAGGGTATGGAGACCCATCTTCGCTTTGAGATCTTAGAAAAGAAGAAACAGTTAACGGCCGCATTCCCATCCCCCTCGCGCATGCGGTCGTTTCCTTTCAGTTGTTCGCTTTTCTGTGAAATACACGAAAATCCTGTCACCCACCGAACAGAACACACACGGAAACTGCTGCTGCTACTGCTGCTGCCACTGCACACACAGCCTCGCAGAATTAAAGACAATGAATCTTACTTCAGAATGCCCTGCCTGCGCCTTAAATTATCCCTGCCGAAGCGACGTACGGAGTGAATGCGCTGTGGGGGGGAGTAGGAGTGCTGAGGCGGTAAAAAGTTCAAGCGACGTGCGTACGTGGAAGACGACGACGCCATTGGAGGCGGATGTAATTAATATTTGCTGAGCTCATCTTTAACCCATTAAAAGATAATTTGAATGCTTCACAAGTTTAATTGAGTTAAGTACAATTATCAATTGTTTTCGGAAACCCTTATCTGTCGTACGTGGGCTGGGCGGAAATTCAAGGCCTCCGGGTGTGCGCAAGCGAAAGCGATATTGAATTTTGAGAAGTTAACAGCAGCCATGACCTTATCTTGAATGTGCGGTGTCTGACACATTGAGATTTCGATTTAGGAATCAAGGCCAAGTTTGGTGGGAAGCTTCAGAACCATTTACCATTTACCATTATAGTTAACCTTGACAGTGGAATGTGCATACATGCCGGAACACATTTAGTAATACACTTCTGGGCTACCTCAGTGTGACCATTTGGTAAAGTGTTCAGTAGAAGCACGAAACATTGCGACGGCGAATGTAGAAAAACGTGCAAGATAGCCTGTTTCAGACTCAACTTGAAAATCAATTTCGTCGCAAAATTACGCAGTCAATACGTTTCTTTCGCCCCTTTGCTGCGCTACGTTTGTGATTAAGTTGACAAAATCCAATTCACTGAAAATCCGATAATAAAAAAAATTTTCAAGTACTTTCGACGATGACCCTTAAAACAACCTGCTCAACCACCGCGACCCACGAAGGGAGTCCCCTCATAAATAATAGGTAAACTTTTCTGTTGAAAATGCTCAATTAAGCACTCATAGCCCCAATAAGCCTTTCAATTACATTAAAAACTTTCCATAAAAATACCGAAAAAATGAAACTCTTAACCTAACAAAATCTGACCCGAAGCAACTCAAAAAAAATCTAACAGAAAAAAAACGGAGAAATCCTTAAAACTTTTAAAACGTCTTAAGTACACACTTTTGTTTCGCGCAAAAAAGTCTGTACATACCCAGGGAGGTGAAGAACTTTACCAGAGCCTCGACAGGCAGGCAGGAAAGAAAGTTCAACCGAGGATCCAATGACAGAGCAAATAATTGATCCCGATAGGAAATCCCTTCAACACAAAACTGCAATATTGACATAGTTATCGCCATCGTCATCGTCATCGTCACCGTCATTGCCATCGTCATCGTAAAATCAAAAATGGGGGGAAACGATGAATTTCCCTGTGACACTCCGCACGGAGATGGGCATCCATCTGCCGGTACGTTCCGATGTTAGGATAGTGTCCGACAATCTGCCCAACAGAGACCATCACTCAGTGGGTCGGTTGGGGGGGTGAGGAAAAGTTTTTATTTCTTAAATACTTGAAAATTTTATTTCTCTCCATCTTGTGCAGAGGAATGTTGTTTGGTTCCGTTTGAATACGAAATTTGACGGTGGCCAATACCGACCCTCAAGCAGCAGGACGGAACCATGAAAGTGACAGCCTTCTGTCCGAGAGCCCCCCACCCCCACACAAAGGAAATAAAAAAAAAAAAACAGAAAACGAAAATGAAAATGAAAATGGACGCAAAGTCGAAATATCGCTCATCGTAAAGTTCACAAGTTGAATTTCTCAATTCAAACAAGGCCTGGTGGCCGACAGCGGCAGGGGACTGTACAGGACAACCCCCGTGGTGACGCCCCGAAGGGCAGGAGCCGGAGGATGAGAGGGCGGAAGTCGGAAGTCGGTTGCTGTTTGGACACCTTATGTCCAAAGTCATAGACCATTGTTCTTTGATTGTGCTGAATATAAATAAAAATTGAATTTATTTCACCTCTCCGCACGTTCTTTGCATTGAAAAGCGTGGACCTAGAGTTGCCGCGCTGGTGGACAGAACAATGGGCTGTCCACGATGATGGGTAAAGCGGCGGGCAAAGTGTTCTTTTGGGGACGGCGTGGAGGGAGAAAATAATAAGCCTGACGTGTTGGAGATAAATTTGATGTCATTTTATCGGGAGAGAGTGCTATTGAATAGATAAACTTTGGTGTTGTGTTCTTTTGCGTCCCCATCGCTTCGCATCGTCCTTCATTCTTTTCATCATTTTGTTGGCTCCCCACGCCCCCTCTCACGATTTGATGTTCCTGTGCACGACATCTATACGCTCTCTCATTTCCTGACGTGTCCTTGTCCTTGTCCTTGTGCCCGCACATCTAAGGCCTAGGAGAGTTTAAGACGTTTCCACCACCCCATATCATGTCGGATGGCACAGCGGCACTGCCACCATCATCAACAGACACAACAGAAACAGAAACAGAAGCAGCAGCAGTGGCAGTAGGACTAGGACAAGCTCGGAACGATTCAGATACTCGTACAATTGCACGAAAATTCGTAGCGCCTCCCCCTCGAATGAGGAATGCTGAGCGACAGGGAGTGGTGCCGAATGGGAGGGCAGTCTGAGTGGTGTGGGGAAGGTATAAATGCGAAAAGTCCTTCCGTTTTATTTGCTCGCTATTTCTGTGTGCTCTTGTGCGAAAGGCAGGAGAGAACTCGCTCGTCTTCGCCATGAAAGTCAAATAAAACCGCACACTAGCGCCGATAGACCTACAAAGACAAAGGTTAAGACAAGCACGAGGGGCACAAGGAAGTGTGTGTGTGTATCGTCCTTTCCCTGTCCTTGGTTAGGATTTTTATTTCGATGTTTTTATGTGACGTGTGTGTGATGACTTTGCACGGGATATGTGCTTCGTCAGGAGACGAATGAAAAGTGATTCTGCCGCTGCTGCTGGCGGGCGAAATGTTTGGATTCACTTTCGGCTTTGTCCGCCTCCCACTTTGTCGTCGTTGTCGTTGTCGTTGTCGTTCCCTTTTTATGATTGTTTCAAATCTTCGTAAATTGTGAACAATTTATTTATTTTTATTGATTCAGTTGACAGAGGTGAACGACGCCAGAACATCTAAAACAAAGAGCGGTGTGAATAAATTTGTTCCAAGCCATTTGGATGAAATCTCTTGCGAAGAGTATGTATCAGGGCGGTGGATATGATGTTTATCCAGTGGCTGGATGAAGCAGACAATGCAGTCGTTAGGTTGATTAAAATCGAAGCACAAAACGGAAACGTTCAATTCTTCATTGTGATTTCAATTTGATCAAAATTCCTCTTCCTGTTAATGACTGCTGAAAGGGGGGGGAGTGGACTCTTCTGCATTAACAGTAAATATTCTGTCGTTTCACGGCGTCGAAATTAAGTTATGCAGTGAACGTGTGCCATCCATAAAACTGACTATAGGGACTTCAATTCGGAGGAGGGGACGATAAATTGGGGAGTTTTTTTTTATTAGTGAACATTATTGGTTTGTGTATAGGTACACTCTTATTTCTTATTCCACGGCTACATTTTAATTTTTATTTTACGTTCTACATTCAGACGTTCGAGTCATTATCTGTTTCAGTTGCCTTACCGTGAGTCCTCTAGCCAAAATAAAAGCAGCGGACATTACAACTGAACTGCATATTTTGGCTGTATAATTGTCTCGAAGCATTCGTTCCTCGTTGTGTGACTGACTTGCAGGCCTTTTATGTTCCCTAAAGCAGAACCGGTACTTCTCAGTTGAACCTCTATCTATGAAGTTAGCGTATTTCCCCGTTTTTGTGGATGGTTGTGAGTACCACCTCTGGTTTGTTGGCCGTTATTTCTAGACCGGCATTTTGAAGCCCAACTTTTAGTTTAGAGATTCCAATTGCTCTATACGTTTTGCCACTGTGATAAAAGTTACGTTTAAAGCACTTGGGCTTTCCCTGAAAGAGCAAAGAAAGGTTTTGTTTAATCTAGCGACTGCTTCAATTCCCTTATTTGGAATTCTATTGACTTTATTGTGTTTTGTTTTGGCCTTGAAAGTGACTTAATGTAGGTCCTGTAAAAAATTAGAGAAATCTTTTCCCTGTTGATCTTCATCGTTCTTATAATGTAGACCTTTGAGAGGTTCTTCAAAACCCTGTTCAAGCCATTACTCAATAACGACTGTGGAGGGCTTTCCGAAAGTGAAGTCTGTGAAGCTTTATCCAGAAAAATTCTACACCCAGAGCGTTGTAAGCAACACACAAGATTTTAATCCATGAAATGTTATTCAAGTCGGGGAATCGAATAGATCAACAGGACTAAATCGGACTTACCCCCTACGTAACCGAGGTTAGGCCAGATTTAAATTTTCTTTCCTAATCATTAGCTGATTCTGTACACACAGATGCTCCTTTGACAGCAACATATTTCCATACAGCAACTTGCCACTTTTTACTCAATGCCAGACAAAGGATATTCTACAACAACGCGCACACGATAGACTCCAAGGCTTCCCCTCTAAATAAACAGCGGAACACATTAAGAACACTACTTAAATGAATCGAAACGAAAACAAATATGTAAACCACTTATGTAAATCCGAATCGAAAGTTTATGAAAGCAAACAGAACTAGGTTAACCCTGTTTGGTATGTTTAAGTGCTTCTAAACTCGTAGTGTACCCCAGTACCCCCAACCACAGACCATCCTAAGTGGCGGCAGAATCTCTTTCACCGCATTCAACAAACATTTCAGGCAGGAGCTATAGTGCTTTAAGCACACACCCACAACCACCGACACCATCGCCATCACTCCTAACGCCAACGCCAACGCCCGCAAAAGCAAACGTAAAGGAAAACAAATTTATTTTGTTTGAGCACTACAATGGCACTCTATTGGCGAACCACGCACAAATTCACCGATTGGCAAATTATATTTTATCTCCTCAGTAATTAAGAGGAAAACAATAAATAAAGAAACGTTAATTATTATAATAACAACAAGTGGTCGTTGCAAGTTCACCGTCAACTGCGGTGGGGGTGCTCACGGCCGCCACTCTCTCGATATAATTAAATTCGATTCGATTCGGGCCACACACAATTGACAAAATCGCCAGCAAAGTACCCCGAAATGCGGAGAATATTATCCCCTACAAGCAAACAGCTTGCCATATCCAATTCAAGCCAGTTCCGTCCGCTTCAGTCTCTCTCTCTCTCTCTGCAGTCACAGTAATTTAGGCAGCGGCGAGTTTTCCGAGCCCACCGTAATTGCGTTTGCTGGCAGTGAACAATGGCGATGCGGACCGACGCTGCCGCCATCAATGAATGAACGAGCAGCAAACGTGTCCCCTCCACACTCGTTTGTATGCACCAACAAATTAACAGTGATTATTGCGACAAGCAAAGCAAACTCGTTCTATTTGTCCAGTCGCATCCCGAATCGATTGCAGGACGCGCTTGCATCTCACACAAATTACTAATGAATAACAGATTTTGGTGTTGTGCATGTGTGTGGGCCGCAGCAGCGTCGTGCTCGCCGTGGAACATGTCCAGAAAATATACAGATGGGGAGAGAATATGCTCAGGATTCGGGATTTGTATGTGCATGCAACATACCGTGGGGTCATCAACGGCTGCTGTGTCTCATGTCAATTAGCGGCAGGAAAAAATCAAACTGGACACCGACTGCCAAATCAAACAAAACCCGCTGCCAATTTTCGTCCTTTTGTGCCTCGTCTTCGGCTGCTCGAAACACGAAATGAAAAATGACTTCCATCCGGTGGCGGAACTTCATTAGGGATACGTTTCTGTGTTCTTTTTTGTTCCGAAATCCTCGTCCTTCGGTTTGTTTTTTAATTCGAGTTTGTGCTTAATTGAAAACGAATTATAGAGCTTTGGATGTGTATCGCTGATGTATCTGCTAGGCCTTTGTGACAGGCAATTGCGGATGTTGCTCAAATCGGCTACACTTGAAATGGAACACAACAGAGTGGGTGCGAATGGGTGGGGTGGTGCCATGAAAAACGACCTACCTCAGCTGAGTGAAGTGAACCCAATCAAGGGGAGCACCAACAGAAAGCTACCCCAAGTGCCATGCGATACTCTGCTATGGTCGAGGTGAGGGTGGCGAGGCGAGGCGATCCTTCAATTCGAATTTGAGGGAGCAGACACAAATTAAGTTTCCTCACATGTGGAGCGGCTAAGGTGTCGTGTCAATTGTTTTCTTTGACAGAAATTCAAATTATTCACCGAGCATGGGATTGGACGTCACCGCAGGGTTTTTTGTTTCTGAATCCAATTTCACGAAAAAAAAACGCCCACCGCCCTCGTCACTCACACGGTGGTACATTCAGTCAATTCGAGTATGATTAGGCTGGCTGACAGGTGAATGGCTACTGAGCGATAGTGAATTGCCTGACAGCTTGACACATGACACGCATTCACATGACGAATGGTGCTCAGATCAAGGAATTCATAACAATGGCACGTCACTTCAAATTTGATTGAGCCCGAATTAGGTTGGGCACGAGCACTCAATGACACAATCCCATTTTCTGCCCAGCTGCACCCAAAGAATGGTGAAAAACTTCCAAGTGTGTAGCCAATTATGGGCGATTTCTCAATGATCACAGAGGATCCCTCGATTCAAAGTTGGACAATGAAACCTCAAAATTTCCATTCGAAGGCACACCACGTGCGGCACATTTGAAATTCAAAATGCCATTTGACTTACTTCTGTCCCGATTTGGGGCGCACTTTTTAAACTACTTAAATAACGGAAGGAACGCGCCCTTCACGCAGATGTTTCCACGCACCAGCGAGAAAAAAGCGCGCGCGAACAAATTTGCATATTTACATTTTCAGCACTTTCTCCCTTATGCAAATCATAACTTTCCCGGGTTTGACACCTGCCCCGAGTCAACATGAACTTCCTTCCGGTTGCCTGCACGGAAACTCTGCCGCTTTCACTCTCTCTCTCTCTCTCTCTCTGTGTGAGCTCTGGCGTTGCTGCCGTGATGATGATTTTTAGGCGCGCACACACAAAAAATAATCGCCTCCCGCAATCAATCACTCCCCACCAGCCGTAGGCACGAGTCTCAGGTCCAAGTTCTCCCCTGTGGGTCCATTAAATTAAATTGACCGAAACGAAAGAGTGTGGAAATCGAACTCGCCGAAGGATTTGAGTGCGGATGAGTGGTGGTCCCATAAAAAAATTTGATCAACACAAGGAATTTCTCAAAATCGTTCGTGTACATTCCGCTTCCACGGGGCGGGGAGGGCACACTGGTTTTCGGCGCGTAGCAACGCAGCAAAGTCAATGAAAATCTATTCTGCAGACGACCCCTGGGCGAGGAGGAAGAAAAAATTAAAAAAAGGATTCCGAAGTGAATAATTAATAAAAGAAAGGCGAACAGAAAAAAAAGGAAAGAATCATGGGACAGCAGGAGTCAGCGAGGAAATCCAAAGGAACGCAGTAGAGCATAAAATTGCCTTCTAACTCTATTAAAAGGAGACCAATGTCTTGTGCGTGCTCGCCCTCTGCCAAAGGCCCTGCCGTTCATCTCTTCAAAGTATCAAGAACTGCAGAGCCCTCTTATAGATGACGTACACAAATGAAAACTCTTTGGGAGCTCAGGACACCGCAAATAGTCAATGAATACGAAAATAAAGGCTGCAGCTGTACGAGCAACGTGGTGGGTGGGTGAAGCTTACAAAGTCATGGAAAAATTATTAATCGGATTTGTGTGCACTTCCTTTGGCTGTCACCAAAAGCTTAGCACGATGTCCCTACTCATGAGTCCTGAGACCGATGTTCCATCTGTCGGGGAACGGTCTTCAGAGATTATCCACATCCTGATGGCATCTGGTTCACGAGAAGAGCAGTCATCATATGCGAGGAAACGAGCATTCAAAGGTGCAGGTGCTGCAGTCGCATTACATTACCATTTCTAATGCCACTTAATTACATGAAACACATCTTGAGCCAGTCCTTGCGGAGGAATGACACACAAGATCGCATCAACTTACGACTGGTCGTATTTCGATTTGCACTTCAGCTATCACCGCCGCCACCGCCGTCGCCTGAATACATTCAAAGTCGTACACATGCTGGACACAGTGCTGAATGCCAGGATTAGAATCAGATGTCATCGGGCGAAGCCACTGGGAAAGGATTCAGTTGGGAATGGTGATTTCGTGCTCCTTTATTTTGAAGTTGTTTTTGATATTTGAAATTCTGATAAGGACATTAAAGGATATTCGTGGCACTTAAGGAATGTGAAATGGAGAAGGACTCTTCTGCTTTCTTAGTTCTTCTGAAAATGCAATTCATGAAATTTTATTCTGTTCTCAGATGTCGATGATGGTGTAGATTCAGGACGAACATACCGTGTTGCCATTGTACCGCTGTGCTGAGTGAGTGCAAAGTGTTTTAAGAGCTGTAATCGGACGGAGGGAGTTGCTTGTTAATGCAGGTTGACCTCATCTTTATTCTTCCATGCGAATATCTGTCAAACTAGTACATTCGAAGTATGTTAAGAGAGCACGCTGAGGATAATTTTGTATGGAATTAAGTTTGATGGAGGAGGGACGGACAAGCAAACAGGCGGAAAAAATGTCGTCTGAAGGGCTTGTCACTGTGGCAGCTGATTGAGCACAGGACAGGAGTTACCAGAAAACGCTCAAATAACATAAAGTGTCAGGTTTAATCAGATAAGCTCAATCTAAGCCATTTGGACAACGAAACATGGAAAATTTACTCAACCAAAATGACGCACAGAAAGCGCTCGGACAATTTGTTACAAGCAATGGGAGCCAATGGATGGATGAACATGATGGCTGGTGGCTCGATTTGGTTCAGGTACAGGTGTAAACCGTCTCTTCAGCCATAAGCTAGACTGCTAAGGAATATAAGTCGCACTCGAAAAGCACAAGTAAGCAGCAGGAACTCAGCCGACACTAGATACTAGAAGTTCTCAACAAATTTCTCACTGCTCACCTCGGAAAGAAAAAACCATGTCAACTAGGGGACGCTGTAAGTGAACTATTGACGTTTGAAGAAGGATGCAAATTGAAAACAACCGGCATAGATGGAAGGTTGGAAGAGTGCAACTGAGAAGTCAGACTAGCTCAAAAGCTATTGCTTTCTACATCAGTATTTTTATTTTCTATATTTTGTTTTTGAGTAAAACCGCTAAAAAAGAAAACTTCCTGACCTCTCCATAGTAACTTTCCATAAATAGAGAGATAATACCACAACAAATAGTCCTTCATCAAAATTACCCAGGATATATTCACACTTCAGTGATATATAACCCCTTTTTTAGAGAAACTACATGTTTGTGTTGTTTTTGACACATCTGAAAAATTCCCAGCAAATTCCCTTCTCCATCAAATCTTCATTTCTCCCATCTCCTTCTCTCTGAGTCCAAAAAAAAAGATCCAAACTGAGAAAAAAAAAACAAATTGTTTACCCTTCTCATCAGCTTCAGGCTAGGTGCGGTTCATGAAATTGAAAATAAATGCTACGGACAAAACCAAAACGCTCCGAGGAAATGTGATAGCACCGACCAGGCAGGTTGCCACAAGAATGCCAAAGGATACGGATAAGAAGCGTTTAATTTAAAAAGGTTCCAATAAAACACTTAACCCCGCACGGTAACACTGCGTCTCTCTGACAACCTCAATTTAATACATCTAATGTACACCTCTCCTCGGCTGGGTGGGTGGATGGGATGCCAGAGAAATCTCCTCCTCCATCTCGAATTCATGCAATAATCAAGGGTTTTACCTGAGCCATAGATGAGATGAGGAATAATAAAAATAAAATAAAAATATACCTGCTCTCGTTTCCTCCTCATCCGCACTGGACAGGAGGTAAGCAAAGGAAGCTCCGCACTTCAATATTGCAAATTAAATTCAATCCCATTCGTTCGCAGCCGCTTGCCGGCAGCGTCAGCCACTACCGGCACTGACAGATTCAAATGCGCCGCCATTGACTGAGGGAAAGAAGGATGCGAAGGAGCCTGTCTCACTTTAATGAAGTCCAACAAATGCACATCCTGAGCTAATCTACGTGGCAGGAGCTGCAGCCGACGAAGCCAAACAAAACGGATTTAATTAAAAGTCATTCAGATGTTGCAGGCGGATGTGGAAACATAGGCCGAGAGAGGATGGCGATGACGGTGGAGATGGGGATGATGACAAGGATGTGGATGTGAATGGGAATGCAGATGAGAAGAGAAGATCGGTTGCGGAATCTTTTTTGTTGCGAAATGTCAACCGAATAAGTAACAAATTAAAATAAGGATAAACGCCAGGGATCCGTCCGCCTCCCCGTTCTGTCTGTCACTGAGACTGTCATTCAAGATGCTCGGCAGACAGTGTCAGTCATTGGCAGTGCACTCAGTCACTCTGAAATATCTCAACAAACGGACATGGAGCGACGGAGGTGAGCGAAGGGGCAGAACAGAAAAGAAAAAATAAATTCCCCACATGTATTTAATCAGAAGACGAAGCTTTGTACCGGGAACTGTTGTTACGCTGCGAGCATCTGCCTGTGGCAGGCACCAGGATGCGGTGCTTTCTTCTTCTCGCACCGCCTTCTCGTCTTCTCCGTCTCCCTCGCCACCGTTCACTTCATGAGCATATCAGTTTAATTTCCTGGAACAACGATATTCGTATGATGGCCAGCAAATGTCCTGCAATGGTCGTTCCAAAGCAGACACACACACACACAGACTCAGAGAGCACTCTGAGACTACGGAGAATCTGAATTATTTCTGAGCCCACTGCCGACTGACTGCTGGGAGGCGGGTGGAGTTGGAAAAACAAAAAAAAAAGAAGACCAAAGAGAAAGAAGCAGTAAAACAGGACGAAGCATGATGAAACGGTCTGTTCATGGTTTAACTCTTTGAAGAGACAGGCGATAGCTTCTGGAGCAAACTTTCCCCCCCCCCACTTCACAGCTCACCGTTAATAGAATTGCAAGGAAAACCATATGACGGATATGTTGAGTCTCTGCTGGGCATTGTCCATCTGCCGAGGTGCTGTGTGGGACGTAAGACAAAGCGATAGCAAGTTTCATATCCTGTGCTGGTAGTTCATCAGTGAATCCGATGAGCCTCCTGTTCGGTGGACTCCTCTCGATGCGTGTGTGGTATATAAAATTGTGCTTTTGTTTTTCCTTTTCTGGTTTTTTTTTTTTTCTCCATCTCCTTTGTGTGGCACTCTCCGCATGTTCCTGAAGTGCGCAGCAAGCAAACACAGATAGTCTGAGTTGAGGAATTGTGTAAAGCCCCTCTGGAATTTTTCATGAAAAGCGGCCGGACTCCTCGGCCTGACCGGAGACTGCGCTGCAAGACTGATGTACTTAATCAATTTTTAAAGGACTCGTGTGTCGTTGTATTTAGCCTGGTGGTTGGTAGGGAATTTAAAGAGGCTTCAACGAGAACTCAAAAACGGCGGAAGTATTTTGAGAAATGGTTTCCAACTTGCAATAAAAATTTTTTTTGTGGTCAATGTTATCAAAGGTCTAGATTCGTTTTTTTTTAACATTGAGATCGGTTGTGGGGGAGGAGACGCGCCCTAGATGAGGGACCATCAATCACAAGTTAAGCGTGATAGGATGAGGGGGGTAAGTAGAGGTGTACGGTGTACAAAGGAGCGACACGTCTCATGTCTCTTGTCTCCGTCATGGATGAAAGCCAGCTTTGAACCAATCTCAAGCTTGTTTTCTGTATCAAAAAAGTCCAACCACCAAGCGATTTAAATTGCTCAGCCCAAGCATTTCTCATGAGCTAACGCACTTGCTGACAACCCTTCACCACTTGCGCCCCATTCATTTGTGAGCCAAAAAGTATCTGACTCCATTCATTGACCAGCGAAAAAAAGAAAACAGCTTCAACATGAACGCTTTGGCCACACATGACCTTATCAGATTGAAAAATTTATCTCTATCCGCTCGGAAGATTGCCAAATCTCAAGCAACACATTTCGCTAAATTTAAGACACTTCAATTCCCCCAGCAGATGACAGCTTATTGCCATGAGCACGGCCGGCACGGCAAATCTACATATGGAGTCACTATCATAACATCCTTGCTGCACAAACTCTCCTAAAATTTGCTTTGGTTGTGTGCCAAAAAGCTGAACATCTTTCCGGTGGACAGCCGAAAATTGGCCAAGTAAATTCGCTTTCCCTCTCTTCCTCACAATCTTCCTTTCAGACACACGCACGGCCATTTACTCTACCCAAGCACAAGGACACTCGCAATTTGATTTATATGGCGGAGGATATAACTGCAACTTAATTAAAAGCAGAACCTCTTTAAAGTGAACGCCTCGCAGATGAAGATGTGTGGTGAAATATTTACCAAATGCCCCATGAATAAATAATAATAAAATCCTGCTTAACAGGGGGGAAACAACGACTTGGCAGCACTCCTACACACGTAAGCAACACGGGCGCAACAGCTCTATCAACGTTCTCAAACGGCCCTCCAGCGGGGGATGGCCAACAAACAAAAATGCAAATATTACCCCAAAAAGATAATTTTCAAAAACAGAGCGAGCGGAGGGAAACTAGTAAACGAAGAAGCACGACACAATCGTTAAGCCTTTTCAAATGTACACATAAATCCCTTCCCCCGCCCGGCTAACGAGAGAGTGGCGATGCGGGAGTTGCAGCTAACCCCATAGACCCCGGCTTTGGATGAGGGTGTAATTTAGAAATTTACACTGGCAAAGCAGGACTTTAGGGAGGGCTCTGCCGCTGCTGATACTGCTACTGCTCTAGCCCCGAATGAAAAATTAACCGTCATAAATTAAGTTGCCCTTTGGCGCGCGCTCTGTGTGCCTGTCCAGCCCACCCTGCACACCTTTTACCCCGCAATGATGGTGCGGAGGATAATAGCCAACGGGATAATGTCTCACCACGTCCAGAGAAACCAAAAATGTCGGGAGCGGAGCCGACTGCACTTAGGTCAGAGGCACCGCTAAACGTCATGTGGAATGGAAAATGAGGCGAAATGTTGGATGAAAATTTCTTGTGCAGGAATAATTTATCAAAAATAAAACTTCGCCCCTCCGCCCCTCCCTGCCGCCGACCATGTACGGGAACTATGAAGGGCCAACCTTTTAGTTGGCGGTTTCCTCTCAGAGCTGGACGAATGCCACACAGGGCCCAGTGTATGGGGTGTGTGCGGATGCGGGTGGCTGTACGTTAAAAGCAAAATAAATTAAGTTTCAAAAGTAAATTTAATTGAAAGCCTTTCATCATTCATTCCCACTTGCGGGGTCCTCTACAGTTGAAGCGGTTCTGTTTTGAACATTCATCCAGTTGGTCCGGCACTCTACGCCGCGCAGCCTAACCGCCCGCTAGGCTTGCGTCTGGTCTGACATATGCGGTGTTTGCCGCTTCAAATTCAATTCAATATTCATTCGAAATGAAGGCGATTCCTTCGGACAAGTATGCGAGAAACATAAAATTGAAGGACTCATCCAACGTCCGCCAACCGCCATCGCCCGTCTATTCATTAATTACACACGCAACCACTGTCTGCTTTTGACAAGTTTTTCGCTGGGAAAAGAGAAATTTTTCAAATTGAATGTAACAGCAGATGAAAGGAATGATTAAACGGTTACATTTGAGGCGCGCTCAAGTTTTCAATTAAAAAACAAAATTACTCATGACGGTAATTGGACATCATAGGTTGTCATTGTGGGGAATATTTTCTTTCTTTTGCTCTTTCTTCGTCTCGCCTGTGGCAGTGACAAAATTCCTAACTGTCTCGCATTTCGCGAAAATCACTGCGGTTGACTTGAAGAGAGACACGCCCTTCGATCTTCGTCCTCTTGGTCTTTTGTTCTTCAGTCTTTGAGGGAAAGTCGAATTCTTGGAAAAAAATCCTGTGGAACGGTTGACAAATTTCAAACGAAAACTTTACGCATAAAGCCCTGAGTGATGAAACAATACCTCGAGATGAGATGGCTTTAATTACAAATCCTTCGTGCAGAATATCCAGTATGGCATGAAATGTGTGGCATGTGGTGTCATCCCATTGAAGTCACATGTCGTTGGTGGCCAGGATCGTCACCAAACAGTGACTTTTTTTTGAGGTGCATCGTAGTCGTGTCTTACTGCCTCAAGACCCATTTAGAAAACACACGTCATTTTCTGTGAGGGGTTTCCTCCAGTCACCTAGCCCTCGTGAGCTACGCGAAATTGAGATAACCGTCCATACATTGTTGTTCTTCATATTTAAGCCCTCTGTCACTACTTCTTCTTAACTGGGCGAGAGTGCAGCATTTTATGCCAGAATTGGGATATTTTGTCTAAATGACTTTAAGCCACTACACTTCAACCGACGTAAACCTCTTTAAAAACAATATTTGAATTACCAACTGCGAGATATTTAACATTTGAAGTGCGTTTCCAGTCGGTAAAGAGAAGCATCAACTTTACAACGTTTCATAGGTACACCCCGAGTCCCAACGTTACCCTCAAATGAGTGTATTGCCAAACACACCACCCGCAAGTGAGAGTAAACTGAAATCAATCTACACTAATGACATTCCATTCTGCTGTAACCCGCTGAAACTACTCTGCCGCAACATCATTTCGTCGCACAGCCCACTTCAGTTTGAGTACCTCCGGCAAACACATAAAGGTTACGAATTAAGCACATGCTCCACCGTGGAGGATCAACTTTCAGTTAATTGAAACTAAACATCAAATCCCTTCTAATTTAATGGAACACATTCGCTGCTGTCTGCCATCATGGTGTCGCTGTCGTTGCTGTGCGTTACATGCCCAAAATAAATCCTCATTAAACCGCCACCCGCCAGTATGGCAGAACAATGACCCAACAATCCATCAACCTCCTCAACAGGACGCCATATGAGTGAAGTATGCTTCGGCCGGTAGTTGGCCTTCAATCACCGCGTCCCCGTAAAAGAACCCTTTTCCATTTCATCACTTCATCCTGCGCCCATGATATTTTTACGGCCAAAAACCCGAAAGGACCTAGCCGGGGAGATTAATGGACTGCCTTCAATGGCCTTCAACAGCGTGATCTTTCACTATAAAATCATCCTATCTCATTGTTTCAGCTCCTCCTTCGGCTGCCGAACGTGTTTCCGCTCGCGAAAGTCCTGGTCCCCGAATGGACGTACTCTCCGGGAATTTTCTAGCGAAATCATTTTTCATCGAACAGCACATCACTTTAATAACTCAGAAGTAAACATGACGTGGCCAACACGCCGAGCTACGAGATGGTTGCCATATCGGGGCGCAGAGAGTGTGTGTGTGTGTGTGTGGGAGCCTTCAATAATTCTTCTTGAGGATAAATTACAGATTTACTTTTTCCTATCCTCTGCCACTGCGCTGCTTCTTGAATGCTCCACGTCTGTGTCGTTCCCCCCGACAAGATGACGATAAAGGAGATCACGATGCAAAGGAAAAAAAATGTGCTGACCATAGAGGGGGGCGAAAGAAAAATCGGAAACAGGAAAGAAGGAAAAGAAACTATACAAGCCACTACCCGGGGACAGAGTGCCATTCTCCTGGAAGGAGGATTCGGGTTTTTTTTTTTTTATTGAGCACACACACTCACTCCCATTGAATGCTCCATAACGCGTGGAACGACGTGTATGAGTTTTTATCACCTTCAGTCGGTCCCGATGGCCTTATACGAAGCTTTAACGACTCGCCAGATGCGAGGCACAATAGACGGGTAGCTTAACGCGGTTGAGGTGGCAGAGAATGCCCATAAACCGGGAACCGGAACGTTCGTAAAGTGGTGACGATGAGCTGCAAGACAACGAGACCTGTGACACTATCAATTAACTTTCAATATTGAAATTATGTTCTCGCAATAAACTGACAAACATTTACGTTCATCCTCTCAGTGCTCATCATCCGCTGGGTCAGGGGGAAGGAGATTAAGTGCAATGAAGCTGAAGACACAGTCAGGTTAACAGGAAGGCGTGCTTTATTCGGTTCTCAGTGTGTGTGCTCATAAAAGTCACCAAACTTCTGTCTAAAGTGGTGGGACTTAAGTGGCATTTTAAAGCTGTTTCAAGCTGGTGTCCAGCTATGAAAATCTTTGCTGTCCGACATCCAGTGCCAGCTGCGACAAAGTAGGAAGAGGGTTCGCAGTAAAATTTCATCGATTGCCTGCATATTCTTTCGATAGTTTCGGTCAGACATAACATACTGTAGAAGTTTGATGTGGACGAGTGTGGTCGTGTAAATGCGTTTTGGGTCTCTATTCAATTTTGGAAAGGGCAGTAGGAATAAAAAATGTTCAATGACATCTTGCACACAATTTGTTTCACTCAAATTGAAGGAAAGGAAGCGGGTGGTAAATCTCTTCATAGACACCCAACTTTTACGTTTCTTAGCCCTTTCATTTCGTACTGGTTTCAGTATCAGAGGCAGGACTCCCTCTTTACTTTTTCAAAACGCTTGTTTATTGGTTCCTCATTAATTGTCATTACATTGTCTTGTCTCAACGATTTTGTGAGTAGCATAGGCAAATTAGAATCAACTGGAAAAGTTCGTGTGTCAGGATAGACAACATCTCCTTGTCTGGTTTACGATTTCTTTCGACTTATACAACACCCAGACTGCAATCGAAAGTAACCAAAATTTAAACTATCTGGACAGAGCATTAAATTTTTGTAACCCAACAGATCCTAATTTCTGAATACTACGAAATCCAAGACATTCTTCACTTCAATCCAAATCTGTTGCAGTTTCTGCTGTTGTTCTGAATGATTGATGGATGGAAAGCGTCTATCTTTGTGGGAAATATTCAGTTGATGATGGAGTTCATTTCAAATTTATTATCTTTAAAGATTGAATTCATCGACAGGTTTCCTGTGAAACTCTGAACACCATTCAATGTGGTGCGGATTATGGCATTTATTGCACAGATCACTGAACTGAACTGATGCCATAGTCATCCCCTCTTGGTGGTCAAGTCGTCCGTTCACACACCTAATCTCTCCCCACAGACAACTTCCTTCCTTCCTTCCTTTCATCACCCAAGTGCATTCTTTGAATTCAATAAATACCTCATCTTACAAATTCTCCAGCAACCTATCCACAGACAATCCCACATTTACACAGAGCAGAAGTTTCACAGTTTCATTGATCCCTTCAGCACAAATCACTAATCAATGCTCTTCCATTTTATTGCATCCGCACTTCGCACACACGCTTGACTGCGTCCGTCTTGCTTATCTATTCACTAGATACACTCCGGGCTGTGTCCGTCTATCCCCCCGGAGCACTCTGGATACAATTACGATATTACTCCCTAATGCCGATCGGCCATTCCCTACCCCCACCGAACCATCCATTAAAATAATCTCATCGATACCTTGTTTTATATTCCATCTCCACCGTTATGGCAGCCACAACAACGGTTCACCTCATATTTCCTGTGTGCTTTTTGTTATTCCTTCTGCTTCCCGTCCGCCCCCACCGACCCATCGTCATCGTCGCTGTGTCCCTTCATCGGGTGATGTGGCTGCAGAAGGACTGCCATTGAGACGGAGAGTGACTCGTAACATTTTATGAATATTATCCATTCCTTCTCCCAAATGCGTTGTAAGGCGATCCTTACCTCATTAACTGCTTGAAAACGGAAAAAATGGAGCAAATGCCCACAGTCCCTAAGAAGCTTTCGCAGGGCTTAGATAGATTCTCATTTGAAGAGGCGACCGCTGACTGGCCAGGACGAAGAGAGGCACGGAATCAAAATCATCAGCTCCTATCAGACGCTTGCTCTTGGGCTTAATGTAGAAGAAGGGCGCACCACTGAGTGACGGAGACGCCATCCACCGCACTGATATCGACGTAAATGGATTTCATTTCACAACCCTCCACCTCCGTCCCCCCACCCCCTCCCACGACCCCCTGCAGTTGAGGCGTAATCTCTAAATGATATTGCTCCCGTAGTGGAGTTATGATTTAATTCAATTATGAACTGCCAAAGCAATTAGCATCACTCCCGCCTCCGCCCGTCGTCTGTGGTCATCATCATCATCATCATCATCGGCTATCTTCATAATAAAGCCCATTCCCATCCACCTAAATGTCGTTCCTTGATGGGGCACGACAATGGGGGCAGCCATCGTCCTGAGTGGGATCAGAAAATACGAAGCCAATTGTACGTCTCACCCGACGTTGTCGCCATCGACTTGTGAGACTACAATGAGTTCAAATCAAAGTTGCCGGGGCACGAAGCTTGACGACGAACTCAGGCGCAGAATACGTACACTTGGTGTACACGCCTTGCCGGTCGCCTCCGCATAAATGGAGATTTGTGACATCGCCCCCAACACTGGCAGCTTGCTTAAGCCAAGTATGCCGGGTTTCTTTCCATGAGAAATTAACATAATTAAAAGTTCTCTTTTGTCCTGCCCGAGAGTGGGCGGGGGAGGGGGGAGAGAAGATTAAAAGGCGTTCAAGGCAGCTGGAGCGAGTGCCACCAACGCGTGAGTGTACTCCTGCTTAACCGCACTGCATTATGCTACAAGAAGCCACTACCGCTACACCGAAACATCATCCATTCAACGGATGACGGGATAGATGGATAGATAGATGGCAAAAGTTTAAGTACACTGTATCTACTTCATGAATCCCACAATGGCACTGATAATGGGACAGTTTCTGAAGGGGAGAGCTCACCATCGCCCCTCCCCCACCATCACTCCAACGACGTTCGTCACAAAAAATGTTTTTCTTTACCACTTGCAATTAAAATCTATCTTTTGTGTTTAGCAATTTCACCACCGCACCCCTGCGCCCTACCAACCAAGACCTCATTCGGTGATTGTCAAATCGAGACAATGGCTATGCGGTTGCGGTTGGACAGAGACGATCCACCGATGTGGTATGAGTCCACCCTTTGGACGGGGGGCAATGGTATTGAATCCACTGCATAAATGATTGGAATTTGGTTTTGCCATATAATGCAGATTTACTTTCCACTTTGTGAGGAAATGACGATAATCAGGGGTGATTGAGGCAATAAAACCGATTCTCAGATGCAGCTCAGCGGGGGGTACATTTTATATGATTGCGAGCAATAACTCGCAAATACTTGGACTTCGAAGGGATATCCTCGTTGCTGTGGGTGACTGAGATAAAAAGAAGAACTTGTGAGTGCTTAACTTTGTTGCTGATGGTGAGTGCATGAGTTCAGGGAGAGAGACTTTCTGTTTCCATAAGGTCCAAGGAGTGGTCAAGCCGGGTGGTGGGAGGAGAAATGTATTAGGCTGAGTGAGTGAGTGGTCTCCTAGATTTGTATTGAGGAATTTGAATTTTTGGCATTAGGAACTTTGCCAATTTAACAATGGAAGCAGAATCTCTGTATAAACTGAATTTAACTAATTCAAAGATGGACGAGATTCATACCAATGGGGAGGGGAATGCGAGATATGACTGAGACTCGTGTTGAGTTTTCGGTATTGGTGAGTATTTTGTGGGTAGCAATCTTCTAGATACACGAATTTGTGTTCTATGCTTGGACTGTCATGTTCTTACTCAGTCCATCGATCTGAATTTCAAGCAATAGATGATAGCGGCCTTTTCAAAATTCCGGAATGTTTCAAGAATCGAAGAGCTGCGTCAAAATCTGGTCTACAATAGAATTCTCTGTCTTTGAGCTTTAAGCCATTAACGAATAAGAAATTCATTTTCATTCCAGCTATACCCAGAAAGGGACCAAAAAAATATCACAACACTCGTTATGGCTGTTTGTTTTTCACAGTCAAGGACATCAATGTCAAGTCGATTTCCCTAATGTAATTTCTCCACATTCACGAACTTCTCCTCTTCCTCCTTCTCTCTCTCTTAAGAAGACAGTATTGATTGCCATCACATATCAGCCCGGACAAATTCACAATTTTAAGTCACACACCCACACGCCCACATATCGTTAGCAACATCTTCAAATCCCACATTCAGAGGCCGATGACAACTCTTATGGATAATTCCATTTCTAAATACTTTGATCTTCAAGACAAATGTCCTCATTACAGGAAACTACAACTCGAGCAATAACGCTTCTCATTCTCCGCACAGGCTTATTCTCCCCCCCCCCCCCCCATCGCACAAGACATCGACATGGGATTGAAGAAATCTACAAATTGGATTCCACACTCAGATGTCAAGCAAATTCATCGGATAAATTCAATTTGCCATGGCAACTATCTGATTCAGCTCGAGCTAATCCCATCCCGTTGCCCAAGATGAAGACGCAATTCCAGACGTCCCCTTAAGGCCCTTAAGACAAAAACACAAAAGATTATCCGAGCCCAATAAGATTAACACCCCTCCACGGCCATGGGTGTAATCACTTTCGTACAAAAGTGCTGCCCCGTCTTTGTCCGTATCTTCATCTCTGTTGCAGGCAGTGTGTGCCAAGCCCGCAAAGCCTCTCGTGTAGTTAAGTGTAGTGGATTTAATTAATACCCATTCGATGGTCGAAACGATCTCTTATCACGGCTAAATAACTCTTTTCAAGACCTTTCACTCGTGGTCACCGCATCCAGCAGCCACAATCAGAGCTAATTGAAGGCGGTTCTGGCGGTTTCTGGGCATTCTGGGCGGGGATTCTTCAGCAAGATGGCCAAAGGCAAAGAAAACTGAATACACAACTCCTCTCGTCTCACACACGGAGATGGCTGGAGAAATATTTAAACTGCCGCAGCGCAGAGCCACACACTCACAACACACAGGGTCACTGCTCGGTGGTGTCAATGACAAACCTAAGCACAGATTTCTTATCGGCTGTGCAGCGTATGTTTGACTTAGAAATGAACCAAGATTCAGTCCACCTTGCGCTCACACAGAGCTCTATGCAAATGCCTAGGTGTTTGTACACAACCACACGTCGTTGCCGTGAACTACCCTTTTGAGGACTGGGGAGGGTGACGGCTCTCTTAAACTGGGTCTCCTGGCGGGGCCAACATACCACGCTCCAACGTCGCCGCTGGCAGTCGCTTAACGCCCAGTTCAATCATTCATACTCCACTCCGGTGTCCCGGTATCTCGGTGAGGTAAGCCCATTTGGTTGATGGTCGAGATGGTGCACACACGTGTGTGGGTGTGTGCAGGCCCTATTAGGGGTATTTTCTTATCTCGTTTCGCACCTTCTATTTGACACACGTAAATCTGATATCATTCAACCTCAGAAAAGGAGGACACCCAACCGGGCAAGCAGGCTGGCTCAATGAAGTCCACCACCAGGGCTACCGTAAAGCCAACAACACCGCCCGACACCATGGGAGAAGAGCTAACAAATGTCGCATAATTTTCTAAAGCTCTCAGGTGTTTGCTCATAGCATTACACAGCGCACCTCAACCCCCCCCCCCCCCCCTTCCACCCACAAATACACACAGCCACCACATGTGCTGGGCGTGTCAGTGGCATCGTCGTCGTAGTCGTTGTCGTTGAGTTGTGTAAATACCCGGCCATGGCCAGCCTGCTAACCAGCCAGCCAGCCAGCTTACCCTCAGTCCTTTGTGCATATCAGAGTGGCGTCTCGGCAGCCGAAAGGTTATAAGATTGGGCGCAGGCCACTTCCATGTTAATCAATTTTGTTTTGTTCGACAAAAGGGTTTGTCCCTTGACGGGCCGCCCCTCCCAGAGTCCATCGTCTCTGATGTGGAATGACGCGACACTACCTGTATTTTAGGAGGGGATTTATTGCCGGGGTAATCGTGACTGATGTCAGCCGATTGAACGTATCTCACCCCCCTCCCGACCCACACAAGCAGCCAGCCCTCAAATGGATGGTTATCATCGTCCTTTTTTAGAAATTGAATTTCAAAGGAGGCCATTCATTCTACCGCACGGCAGTTTGCTGGCTGCTATATGACGGTGCGACTGCTCCCCTCACTCACTGTCACAGTGGTGGCGGCGGGGCTGAAATTAATAGGGCTTGGACGTTCCTTTGATTATTTGCTCGGCGGTGATATTGCGAGGAAGCGTGTCAAAATCGTGAAAAATCATAAAAAAAAATCGCACGAAATGGGTAAACGTCAAGCCAATGTGTGAACAATTCCGCCCTCCGGGTGGGATGCGGGGATAGAAAAGGGTTTGGCCTGACGACGCGCGCGATGGGTGTGTTCGTCAAGCGAATGTGTGTCGACTTATCAGCGGCTCAATCTGCTGGAACATTTGTGCTACTTAGGCCTATTGATTTTCGCTGCTTGACTGACACATGGACGGCAACGCCACATGAGCACACGCGGAAAGCGGAAGCGGAAGCGAAAGTGAAAGTTTGTACGGAGGACGTGGTGGTTGTGGAGGCACGTTTCTCGTCTGGCACTCAGCGCGGCGGCAATCAATCAAATAACAAGGTCAGGGGAGAGCCGAAGAAAAACAGCAACATTTAGGCAGAGTGACATATTGTTTGAGCTTTAGAATATTTTTAACCTCCCGCCGTCCCTCGCTCTTGGGAGAGAGAGAGAGAGTGAAAAAAAAGGTACGCCTACGATCAGGAATCAACGTTCGGTTGGTGCTGTTCTTCTTCTCGTCATTTTTTGCGAGCTGGGTCCTCTTGAAGATTAATGGACAGATGACGAAGGCCGGCATCTGGGTGAGCAGGAGTCCACCTTGCGGGAGGAGGAGGCAAAAGAAAAACTTTAGAAGGACGCTTTGATGGAGGTTGAGTTGTGTAAGAAAGGAAGAGACAGAGAGGGGCGATGATGTGTATGGAAGATAAACACAACACGAGATGTGCGTGTGTGTGTGTGTACACAAGAATCGGAGTGGCATTGAAGGAGTATAAAGGTGCAAGAGGGATTAGAGCTTTTGATAAATCGTCATTGATAGGAATTGTCGGGGCTGAAGGCTGTGGGTTTCTATCTCGACATGAGGGCCCCGATTGTTGTGTCTGAATTGACGTTTTGTCGAAATTCAGATTGACTAATAATGGTGTGTTTGGTTTGCTAAGGGGTTGTTGGGGGAGGCATCGATTTATGTAAGGGTGGAATTCACACTTTGGTATGTTTGGTATTTAAAACGTAGGGGAAGGATGTATGAATTTTTGGGGAAATTTAAAGTTTTTTGGTGGAACTTTCATGCCATTGTCCTTTCCTGAGTGGTGGAGATCTTTAGTTTCACGTTTACTTTGAGCTTGGGGTCTCCTTCTTATCACTGGGAAAAGCAATTACCCGACTTATTCTATTTCATCTTTACGTCTGTCTTAAGATTTCCACTTTGTCTTGGTTCCTACAATTTCTCCAGCAACCCAGACTTCTAATATCGTCTTTTCCAACCTCTTGAACTAAAATCGATTAATGTGCTTCCTGTTGTTTGACTCGATGAATCCTAGGAATACAAAAACAATTCAAGCTTTTCATGCTATTAGTAAATTAACCAGAAACCCCTTGGAAACTTCAAGCATATCTCGTTGCCAACTTTTTCTTCATCATTCGCACCATATGCTCATCCCTCTTCAAAACTCCCTAACTCCGTATAAATGAACCGCTCCAGTTGATGCCAACGGCATGACCGCAATAAACCTTGGAATTGCCCACATTAATCGGAATTTGATCGCCAACAAAACAAAAAATGTTACGTATACGCCAGAGTATCCACTAGTCCATTTGAATTCCTGCGTTTAATGCACTTCCCTCCGAATCACCACTTACAGGGGAACTTAATATGTTTTCCCCCAAAGCACCACATGAGACTGCACACCGACGTTCTGCTCGGCCTCAATGAAAAACTTTTTATGTGCGGCCCCGTCAACTTCATTCCCCTCCCCGCGCCGGAGCGGGTGCAATGGGTGGCGTGATGCACAAGGATGCTCTCTGAATCGAAGTCGCTCCATTTGGTGGCAAGAAAACAATAAACCAAACAACGGCACAATAGCAATAACCGTGAAGCGGCGAAGCAAATTGCCGATACGAATGCGTATCCTTACCCCCCCCCCCCCCCCCCCGCTAAATGTTTTATTAAGAATCGAATATTCGCTATTATTCCTCCCCTGGGGGCGGGCGTACGAGAGACGAGGATGAGCCACGTTGAGGTACGACCAGCCAAATTGAGCAACAAAGGTGAGAATCCATAGGCGGGCAGCGAAAACGTTTTCCAGGCGGGACGAGGGGGGCTGTTCAGATTTTAATGTTCATAATTTTGCCTTTTGCCGGCGGCTACTGCTGGTACGGCCCGCCGTTAATAATGGAGAAACACAACGGCGGCGGATGCATAAAATTTAACAACAGGTCGTTCTGCTCACGTGTGTGTGAAGCACGAAAGCATCGAATCTGTGGGAAGGAGGCACAGAAGCCAAAGGGGGACAGTTACCAAGTAGTAACCTCCATTTTGCATTGCTAAATAGTCAATCTCGGCTTCCTTTTTCGCCGGTGCCGGAGAGTAGTTACCGATTGTGCTCCTAACGGTAGCTGTATGGAATGTATGGGACGCCTGTAAATGGGATGTAATGCTTCCTTCGCCAGCACACCATCCACGTGTAGCCGGGAATGTGTGTGGGGGGGGGGGGGGGGGAGAAAAGGGGCACGATTCGGATGGCTTCATCTAATTCCAGCCAAGTCCATAATTTGAGCGGATAAAATGCAAATTCGGACTAATTCGTTGCTGATAAGAGAAAATAACCGCCATCGTAGTGAAGTGAAAGAGATTTTTGGCATCACACGGAGTGTAAATTGCGGGGGAGGAGGTGTTGGCTGCTACCACCATTGATTACGTTGAACAGTGGGGATGGCAAATTTTGTGCCAGCATGACGCATGTCGAGGCGGTGGAATGGGATGAGACATGGCTGTTGCCCACTGACAACTGAGACGGGCAGTATATTAGGCAGTCAAACAAAGAGTCCTCGACTTGGAAGATGAAGAAAGCGAAGCAATTCGAAGGACATCCTGGACTAAATAAACCATCTCCAGTTGCGCTCTTTCCTCCCACACTGTATGATTGAATGAAATGAACACAAAAATTATCCCTGAACCATATGGAGCAGCGACCAGAAATTAACTCAGTGGGCGGTGGCTGTGGTGTGGGGGCAGGGATACGAGGGCGTAGGCTGTCTTAGAGCAATTTTATGCCAAGAATACCGAATAACCCTCCCGTAAACTTCCGTTACACTTCCGCTCATTGCCCTCGTACGAATGTGTACTTTCTCACGAAGACGACGACAACGACACCACCACGTCACTGCTTTCGGGAATCGGCAGTCACCGACGCCGCCGACACCGCCGTCTTTTAGCGCTCGAATGGTGATGGTGATGGCGAATTAGGTTGAATTAGGCAATCTACTTAATGCCGAGCCGTCGGCAATCCTATCGCCCGCCACTCTCACTGCTGCTGCCGTATGTGCTCGTGCGGTGTTGTCGCCCACCACATCCCATTTCCCCCTTGCACACACACTGCCTATTCACATACGAACATGTGGATGATGATGATGTGATTTACAAGGCTTATACAATAAATAAATAAAAATCGTAATTCCGCCATCACGACACGGAGCACACGGACGACAACCACAATGTCGACGATGGTACGACGACTGCCAAGAGCTGCCGGGAGCGCCGACCGTGCCTGTCCTGGAATTGTTTTACTCCCTTTCCCCCTCGCCTCGACAAATTCTGTTAAAAGTCCTAACACACTACACCCGGTGATGTGGGGACGGGGTCTAGGGAGGCTGGTAGTAATTGCCAAATATTCATAGCAGCAGCTGGTGCTGCTTGTTCATCCTTTGCGCTGACTTGATGGGGGGTGGGATGTGGATATGTGTGTGCGGTCTGAAGATACCTCTCACACTTCATCCGCACGTCAAGGAGTTACTTAGTGTTTTCCTGTGCCTTATCCATTTTGTTGTTCGCTGCCGTCACGCTTCTCATTGTGTGCTTTTCACTTGTAGGAGTGAAAGAAGGCGAGTCCTTCTCCTTATTTTCGACAGAGTGGATTTTTTTGGATATGTTCCAAGCAACATACTCATGCTACAATGTGTTTTTCTCAGTTTTCCTTTTTTTCAATTTTTTCGTTCTTCCTTTGTCGTTTACGGCTTTTGGTCCTTTGGTCCACAGAAGGATCTTGTGCTGGATTGTGCACTGCATCCATGTCCTGTGTGTCCATGGGGTGGAAAAAAGTGTAGAATAAATGTTGGGAGGGTGCTAGAGTTAGCTACTTTCTTCGGACATCTGTAAACGGCCAGTGATGACGAACGCTGTGAGTGCAGCAACAAAGACTGAGATGGAGACGGAGACACAAACGTTCACGACGCCAACGAGGGTCGTATGAAGAGTCCCACAAGGCAATACCCATTCCAGGCTGTTTCTTTTTAAAATCAACTTTTCCCTGTTGAATTGTGGGCGAGGAGGTCGGTTTCGGTGGGGGAGGTGGAGGCCAAGATAATTGGCTTTGATGCAGTTTTGTTTTGCGGTCTTAAAGGAGCAGAAGAAAAGGATAATAATCGCTTAAGTGTTGCAATATAAAAGTTGTAGCATGTGTTCCTGTGGCCAGCCAGCGAGTAAGGGCCAGCGTTCTCTTGTTTTTCTTCCTGTTTTTTTTTATTATTTATTATTAAATTCTTGTTATCGGCTTTGGCGCGTCCACAAAAACGAGGAAAAACAAACAAGGAGCAGCCAGTAGACAATGTTATTGTCGGGCTTACTTTGGCTGACGGGGTGAAAAACTATTATTTGGTCACACTTTGCGGAATGGGGAACGTATGCCAAGAAATAGTTTTGTTCTAAGCGTAGTGGCTGCCTGCGAAAATTGATTCAGTTCGGGTGGGATGGACGAAAATTATTGGTGGCTTTGTGGGGGGGAAATAATTTCCCGTGTGTAGCTGAATTGATTGGGATAGTTCCCTGAAAGTTTCTGATCACTTGGGTTGGTTGACTTTGTGTTTAAAATGATTATCTATGTCTTGTGGTGGCAGTAAGCAGGAAGAATGGGCTGCAGTACTTCTCAATAGGTTGAGTAAAGTTTTGCATTATCATTTAAGAAAGTATCTTCTTTCAAAGAGCGGAAAATGGCGGCGTCATCCCAGAAAGTAGTTCTATCGACAAGCTCTCGCGACCTCCTTGGTGGAATATGGGGGCAATGAAAATCTCCAATTTCGGCACTGACTTGCGACTCAAGAGAATCCTACCCTCAAGAGAAAGCCTTACGGGGTAAAATAGCAACAGATCGGTGGCCAGTTCACTGTATGACAAACTGACTTTTTCAACTTTGAAATCAAAAATCAATAAGATGCTGAAAAATTTGCATTATATGTCGTCCTGCTGCCTGTATATTATCGAATTTATGCCAAATGAGGCTTATTTGTCAGCATGTCATCAGGATAAAGCATTCACCGTAAACAATGATTACCTGCCTAGCGGTGTTCTTAAGAATTATCGAGGCCAAAAGCCCAAAATCAACACTGGAATATTTTGGATGCTTAAAAGTTCCTTAAAATTCACAAAAACAGTAAACGCAGCCTTTTGACTCTTATATTACGTTCGGTTCGACCTGAGCCTTAAGCAGCATGATGGTTTATCGACAGTAGTACGACCCCTAACCAGCTATCTTCAATTGAGGTTGAGGTTTATCTCCACTTGTGTGAGGCGTCTCAAAGAAGGACGTCGTTTGTTATGTTGTGCCAATGATAAGTGAATGAATCTCATTGCCACTAGGTTCCATCCTCTACCTTTGGCCTTTCAAATCTATAACAAGGAAATTACATTTTTCAAGTCTTCACTTAAATTTCCATCATTCCGTGATTGCAATTTGCCATTTTTTAAACCATCAATCGATGTTCAAAAAGAACAAATACAACACAGTGGAGCATACACCCTGCCACAGATAAGAATAACGAATGCCGGACCCTATCTAAGATTAAACGCCAACCAATTGAGTTCAAGCGGCAAGCGCTTAAGGGATACCCCAACATGTAGGTCATGTGCAGATCCTTAACAGGCAAGTATTCCCCCAAGTGGTGCAACGTATTCATTACCGCAACGTTCACGTGTCAATTATGTGTCCAAATGCATCGTAAGCTCCGGTGGTTCATGCAGGAATTTCGACAGCTCATTGCCAAGTCTCATGAAATTAATTTGATTGCTTACGGCATTATCAGCAAAATTCAGAGTGTATGGCAATTGCATGACTCCCACTGAAACCGAGACAACATTTAAGGCGATTCCACCTCTGATTGGGCGGCACGACACAGGTAGCCAGTCTCATCTTGATTGCAGCACCTCCCCCACACCCACCTGAAACACACACACATAAATAACCGTGTCCACTCGCCCGGCAGACTCACGTAGAACTGTTTACTCAGACAGAATACCAAACTACTAAATAGCCACCAATGTGAATGCGAGTAGGCAGAGCAAACAAGAAGTGTCAGGAAGTTTCGGGCGTAATTTCATTAATTATCCACCTCTAAGTGCCACGCACGGAGCTTCAGTTTTGTGGATCCATCAATATTAGCACTAATCACCCGCCGCTCAATTCGTCAATAGATAATCTGCTCAGCTCGGTGCTTGGTTGCAGTCAACTGCTCCGACCGCAGCCAATTGACGGACGAGCATACCATTTACTTCAAGTGGATAATCCCTCTCGACCAAGCGGGGAGTGTGCTCTTGTTATCTGCACAATTCACGAATGTCAGCGTGGCGATAATAAACCACAGAAGGACACACGACAACAATGAATCCCCAAAGAATGCGACGGGTTGGATTTGCAGGAAAATTCAAGTGAGCACTACTCCCATCGAGGGTGTTACAAGTCGAAAAAGATAATCCCCTGGTATGTACACTGTCGCCCGGGACTAAGCATCGCCTTCCCCTTGCCCCCAACAGGGGGCTATCGTCAACATGCAGTTAATGTGACAAATAACAAAGTCATATTATGTGTCCGTTCTTGTGCTCGTCGGAAATTAGTTTTTCCGGAAATCCATGTCATGGCACATGATGCCGCCGCACACAGTGCTCTGCCCCATCATCATTCGTTCCCCTTCTGCAGGGCGCCGGTTCCTTGGTTCGCAAGAATCTGCTATGTGACAGGGAGCGAGCGAAAAAAGGCGCCACAGCCGAGTGGGAGAAGCCGGACCTGAAAAGAGTTGGAAATATCTGTAATTTATCACAAGACTTTGCTTTTATTTTGGTACAGATTCCGAGAGACCGAGACGAGAGTGTGCAAAAGTGCGGATAAATGGCTGAAATGTCATTTGACCAGCATACCGCTTCGCCCGCCTGTCCGTATGTCCCACAATGTGAACGCTCGACTGAGCCACCACCACCACCACCGCCGCCGCCTGTCCGGATGGATGACATGTTAACCTCATTGCATGGTTATTTAGTTACGAAATGGGAGCTTATTCGCCCCATCTGATGAAATGCCAGTGAAGGGAGCGCCTCAGGGGCGATTTCAAATGATGAGGTTATGGAGTGCTCGGGTTCTGAATGGATGGACGGAGAATTTTTTCACTTCAACTGGACAGGTGATGAATTGAAGAGCAATTGCTGAACAACAGACTTTCTGTGGGTGAGTGGGTGAATAATTCATTTTCTTCCATGAAATGCAGATTGTTTCCGAAAGAAATGGACGACGGTTCGCAAAAACTTTGGAGCCTTTGCGGAATATTTTAAAATTTATAAAGTGTTAGGGGGAGTGCAGCAGATTCCGATTTGAATGTCCAAGTGAGTTATCATCGCATTTCGCGTAAGTATGGAGGCAGTGACGTATTTTCCCTTCATATGCAGAACGTCCACAGGTAGGACTGCACTCTAAAGAATGATCTATCGAAATTCCCTTTTCCTCCGCTTCTCACGAGTTATTGACACGGTGCATGGGACTTGTTTAGAAGGGCTTGAGTTTGGTAGGTTACTGTGTAGGCTATGGTTTACTTAACAACTTTGTTGAAGGAGAGCAAAGGACCTCAGACTCCCCGGTCATCACTCATTCAGCTTGTGCTTGAGTCCACGTCCACGATCACACAAAACAAAACCTTCTTTATTCGCTTTAAATACCGTCTATGTCTCTGCGCGTTCCTTTAACTCAGTGTGCTAGGCCATTAAGATAATTTAGCACGCCACGAAACATGTACACCATTTAACACGCCCACACCCCACATTTGTTGACTTACGAGAAGCAGACAAATTTTTCATTCTCCCGCCAGAATATCAGTTATTTTTCGTGCCGCCTCTGTACAGTCACGCTCTGCCCGTTTTATGGCCCCTTTAAATCTGTTTGCCCAATTACGTGTCCAGTAACGGCTGCTGAGTCGTTCACCTGGGCGTCCCTCCTCAGTCCGTGTCCGTGGATATTTATCGCCTGTAAAGTGTCAACAACACGAACTTTTTTGTTGCTGCTTTTCAGCACCTAGGTCCCAAAATCTGTGCGGTTTCCATCATCATCATCACCATCAGCCTGTCAATTACGCGCCACCGCCACAGCAATGCATCCAAAAAATGTTGACTAATTTCAAGGGAGCAACCATCCAACCGAGAGTGACAAACAAATGGTCGTCTCCCATGTGTGCGGATCCCCGTCAGCAGAGCCACCCGTTCAACTCTTAATCCACCCTTCCCACCCCTAAACAAAAACGCCCGGCATAGGAAACGTCATATCAGACACTCAAACAACCGAAAAACCGAAAAACCGACCAGACGAACAGACAAACGCAAAAATGGAATGTATAGTCAGATTCTGACAGATTGATTTATGAGCGCCCCATTGATAGATGGTGCGGGTGTCGCGCATCGTCTGTGTCACAGCAGCAGAGACAGGATAATAAAAGACACTGCTCCATATATCACGGGCCCGTCATTTGACGCGAGCGTAACCAGCCATCATCATTCGTATGCGTCAAGCAAATGTAAACGTGGGAGGTGTTTATAAAATTAGGTTTTTAGACAAACAAGTGAGTGCCCGTGCGACTTGACGAAACCTACTTTCGCGGGATCGAACCGCTGGGTGCCCCATTCAGCAGCAGCATCATCCCCCGTAAACAAACTGGCAGGTTGTCATGTCTGTGGCCACACCACGAACGAGCGGAGAAATTTCTGCGGCGGCATGGCAACCATGACAATGGAATTGCAACCAGGCGACCCGGGGACCCGAGAGGACTTAGGACCTGGATGCGGCGGCGTCCAACAGTTGGTCGAGCGGCGGGAGATGGGAGAGCGCATTGCAATTGCATTTGTTATTTTCCCTGTGAAATAATTAATCGTTTAATTAGTTTCTGCTTGATGCGTGTGTAAATAATGAAACAGAGAGAGCAGAGAGCACCGGCCGCTGACGTACAGCGGATCGTACCACAGTCCTGTCGCAGGCCGGACACATTGCTGACACGGTTACCGCGGGCGCTGTGATTAAGCAATCGTTTGCTGGTAATCATTTCATTCGTATTTGGCTGGCCGATGCTCAATTAAGGACGCACAAATTGCGTTTATGGAATTATTACGCAAACGCGCTGCAGGCTGCTGCATTTTGCGCAACTAATTGGACAGGTTAAGGGTGATGGGATTTTTTTTGTTCACAAGATGATATCCTTTATTTGCTGGAATATATGAACGGGTTACTCGCATTCGATGGTCTCAAATTTGAGAAAGAACGGAAACCCATTTGGTGCGAATGTGACACGTCCTCTTCATTGGCATAAGCTTTCGCGAAATCTGAATAATTTGCAAGTAAGATGCATACAAACAGTTCGCTCGTATTCGAATGGCAGGGATTTACTTTGAAGAAACCCTCCACACATCGAGGCAGGCAAATAGTGAAGTGAAAAACGACCAACTACGGCAACGAGCATTGGTCGGTGTTAGGCCCATCAACGGCGTCCTTGTCGGCTCTACTCTGTATTCCACAGGGATGTCAGCACATGCCGGCGTAGCCTATACGCGGCGCTCTGAATGAAGATCTCACATGAAAATAAATGCCGATGGAAGGGTAAGGATGGAGGGTTCCGCTGCCACCCCTCCTGGGGATTGTCTTACTCTTTATTTAAAGAATTCCTTTCTCGTCTGCCCTGATAGCTCAGTCCCTTGCTTAGGGAACAGAACAACAAAATCCCTAATGGATGAGGCAGCTATGGTGAACAATTTTAAATTCAAATATGAACAGTGTGGATGGGAAGTTTGCGACCTTTGTGAGTTGTAGGGGCAGTGAAGAGAATTTGAAAATTCGTTGATTAGATTGAAGTGAGAGGAGGTTTCATTCGTTGATTATCACACTATTTTTCTTTTACCAAACAATTGCAAGAGTCACATGCGACATCCTCCGACTGCATGTCCTTCGAGCCACGAAGGGACGCTGCTGAACAATTAATACTTCTTAAGAGGAAAACCTTCCAAACTTCGTCTCAAATTCAAGTTGTGAAGAGGTTTCTACAAAAATCAACAGCCCCAAGGAGCAAGACAGACTGTAGATCAATACACACAGATCTCCTTAGAGTCATCTCTTTCAAATCCTCCTCCTGTTCCCTCCCCACTTGGATTTAGGTCTTCAGGAGTAGGTTTTTTTTCTTGCTCAGTCCTCCTTTCCATCAAAACCCCTCCAGAGAATCCACTTTCTCGCTCAAATCCTCAATATCACACAATTGTGGTGATTGTCATCTTTGATGTGGATGCTCTGTGTACACTCGTAAAAGGGATAAATCAATTGGTGTATAAAAATAAAATATCCATACGTGACTCAGGGCGTCGTCGAAGGGAAATGCGAAACAAGGACAATTCCCACTCCACGAGTATTCAAATGAGCGAGGACTGAAAGTGTGAACGAGACGGCCGATGCCGCTTTGGGGGCATCCTTAAGTGCTCTCGGATTACGCTGAATATGATTCGCAAGTTTGCTCCCTCAGCGCGACGGGAATATTTGTGAATCTCTGAGCCGACATCGTTTTGACGCACGTATTCAGTCGGCCGCAACAGGAGTGTTCTCAATAGAGTTATTAGACCGCCAATCCTCAGCTCAACCGCCATTCGGTTAACCGCAATTCTCGATTTAATGCAACAAAGTGTGTCCTTTGTCTATGTGCAAACATCCATCCTCCCTCTCCCAGGAACCCATTAAAAGCCTTCGCC
The DNA here is from genome assembly GCA_944738645.1 of Eristalinus sepulchralis. NCBI lineage: Eukaryota > Metazoa > Arthropoda > Insecta > Diptera > Syrphidae > Eristalinus > Eristalinus sepulchralis. The sequence continues at coordinate 1,463,083 of OX122885.1, read as the reverse complement.
GAGACAAAAGCAGACGACTGTCAGCTGATGCATCCATGCTTCGCTTACATTGAAAAGGATGTGAGGACTATGACGATGACGATGACGACGGTGATGTGTGTACGTCTGTGTGACTTTAAACAATTACTACTTTGTTTTAATTAAAAAACATCTGCAGGTGAAACAGGGTAGAGGTGTTGACAATGCCTGCCGCTGCCGCTGCTGCTACTGCACCTCCCCTCACCCTCTTCAGCTTACACGCCTGCATAGACAAGGAGTTAATGTCCTGGCACATTCATTTTTGTGTACATCATCATGGAAGTATGCATGAAATCTTGTTGTTTGCTGTAAATAGCCCCGAGGACTCTCTGGGTTGTTGCTCCTCCGTCTTGCCTCGTCCCCGCATCGAGGTATGTCTTTTGCTTTTACATTTTATTTTACCCTGGAATTTCCGGACCCGAATGCGTAGGTCGAAGGTTTGGTTTCGACAAGGAAGCCTGCAAAAATTATTTTTGGGGAGCCTATGAAATTTCTAATTTCTTTGGTATTTTTAATTAATGTGACGACGACGACGGCAACAACGCACGACAGGATGTATTGAATGTGGTTGTGTTTGTGCTTGTGTTTGTGTCTGTGTTTTTATTGTTTTATTGAGACAATTTCAGGTTATGTTGTTTTACACACATCCTTGGAAGTGTGTAAGAATTCCTGTCATTTTCAGGGTGTGCTTTCTGTAAACAGTGTGTGGGGAAGAGGGCGAGTCTCTGAGAGGACGTTCGAAGTTATGGAATGCTTTAAGGTGCGTCTTTTCATTGTAAATGTTCTGAATTGTAGTTCCCACCCCCCACATCGATGAAATTGTAATACTCTTGTACAGGAGGTTATTCTTTTCCAATCTGAAGAGGAATTTAAGGCTTTGTCATGGGGATGCCCCGCAAAATGTATTCATTGCTGTCATCTTTAACCCAAAACTGTTGGATTACAAGAGGTCATATGACAGCTGCTTTCCAACACAACTTATAATTAATTTGTCTCCCATTTCCTTCGAACATCCTCACTCACAAAATTGCCTCCAACGAAAACACTTCTGTATGCGTAACTACTCCCCGGCGACATTCCCAATTTCGCTTTCAATCAAAACTTTTCGTCTGACAAATTCGATTTGCCGAGAAGGAATCTATAAATTATTTATTAACCCCGCAACCGGATTAGTTCACTTTCACTTCACGAAGTTGTCTGGGGCCTAGGGGCTGGATGCAGGGGTGGAGTTGCCTGAACATGTTTAAAATCTCCAAAGTGATTTCTGAATATTTTCCACGGCACATTTATCGCCCCCCTGCAACGCATTTAGACTCACAAGTCTATGGAAATGTGCCCTCTGGAATTGTTTACAAAAAAAAACCGAAAGAAACACACAATATTCCATCGACCGATCTCTGCTCTCAATTAGCTGCTCATCCCTGGCCGAGAAACCAGGACAAACAATGCGAGGTGGGGGTAGAAATTAATTTTCTATTCGCGTAGCTTGTTGTCCTGTCACTTGCTCCATTGCCGGATGTCAACCCTTGCGATTTTAATTTTGCCGTCGCCGCCACCACATTCTTCTATTTTTCAGCGATTTGAAAAGTTTAAATTGACTTGCGTCCGATGGAGATCCCCCACACCGGATGTCCCCCCCCCCCAAAGTCGGGTCATTAAAAATGGACGGCGCGATTATGGGATAAATGAATGTAAATTTACTATAAGTTTAAGGATTTTTTGGCCGCGATTTGAATTCCGGATTGATGAGTATCGCGGGGAATAAATTTCCCTTCAAATTTGCCTTCTCCCCACTCTCTGGTGGTTGGCACCATTTAACAGCTAACAGCCAAGGCAAGTTTGAACTACAATTAATGCGATGAATATTTTCGCGGTTAATTTTAGATCCCTTGGTAGATGCTCGGATACACTTGGAAGAGCGGGTGGCCAGCTTCCACACTGTGGGTTGTTGTGTTCCTTGTTTAAGTTTATTTTTATGAGATTTCATTAAAAAATTACCGCCAAGCACAGTTCAGAAATGGGTTACCTGCCCGCAGCGATTTGGGATTGTTCCAGCGTCTGCTTTGGTTCCCTGCCATGCCCAAACAGAGACTTGGGTAAACATTGTTCGGGCACGTCTGCAGACGGAGAAGTCGAAGCTTTGCGTCGACAGGGCGGCGGGGAATGGCCGAAGAAGTTTGCTATGTGAGATAGAGCGAAATATGACTTTGTTGAGAGTTCGACTACCTGCAGGGGCTGTTTGAGGAGCTAATAGAGAAAAGTTCAGACGCAGGATTAGTGTAATAGTAAATTTCTGGAGGAGGAGATAAAGGTGTGTTTCGGTGTGTCTCTGTGTCTGTTGGTTTTCGAATTTTCCGTGTGCCCGCTTCAGGGCTTGAAGAATGTTTCAGGTTATGGAACACGCTCTGACTGCCGTGAGTTTGATGAGAGGTTAAGGTACTAAAAGCGATTTTCAGTAAAGCTGTCGTCGAAGATTTTATTTTCTCCCGCTGCTTCTCCGCATTCTTCACAATTCTTCTTCAATTTATATTTTTTTGGTAGGAGACAACACACCAGGGCCAGAGGTATTCGCTGAGAAGAAAGATTTCTTTTTCTAGCAAATTTTAGATGTGAGGCGTTTGCTGCTATTTAAGTAAGGATGGTTAACTAGAGTGCAACGAAGACTAGAGTCTGCCATTGATATATCCGGCAGAACGTCACAATAGAAGTCCTGCGCTAATCTCAACAACCAGGAAGGAGGTACAGCAACGACTTTCGTCGAAAATTCAATCATGGACTGCAAGAACAAGCTTAGCATGAATATGCTCCACGCAGACTTCTATTGAGTTGACGTCCATGAAATGGGATGGGGTGCATCTTTTCTTGTGTATCTCCTTTTCAAAGACAACTTTTGTTACCTTTCAAAGTCTCATTTAGGGTGGTGGTGCTTGGGAAGTTTATCTCTGAAGTCTTCCTTGCAATTGACCACAAGTTTTATTTATTTTCATCAAGTTCAAGTCGTGTGCATTGATCTAACTGCTTTAATTCGACGATTTTCAATATCCAGACAATTCAGGTGATTCAAAGAATTCAAGTAATTCAGACGATTCAGGTGATTCAGACGATTCAGACGATTAATTCGATTTTCATTCCGGGACCAACTGTATATACATATGCTCAGCCAACGTGAATTGTACCATATTAAATTTAAATTGAGAAATATTGTCAGCCATCCGGTTAACCGGCAATTGAAATCCGAATTATTCGAGGACAACACTGTTGTGGACATGCCATCTCTCTCTCGATCAACCGCTTCCTGCTTTTTATTTTTTTCTCTTTTTGCATTCGTCGCATGCCTTCGCATGTATAACACATTTCCAATCAGAAACCGATGCAACTTTGAATAAATAAAATATGCACCAGAGCCTACATAATCGGTCAGCGGTTTCCGTCAAATTGAGGATATTCGAAACTCTTCCTCCGTCCATCCGTCGCCGCGTACGTGTGGCAGCAAAACAAATCGTCTCTCGTCCTCCGCGCTGGGAGTTTTATTACAGTCCAGGCCGTCCACTCAGATCTCCACTCTATAGTCCACAATGTGCAAAAAAATATATATTCTCTCCCCGTGTGGTTTATAAAGTTTCTCGCTCTCTCACTTTTTTTCTGTGCTGCTCCAGTTGAGGTGCAGTTGCAGTCTGTCCACATTTCCGGATCTTCCCCGTACATGAATTGAAAAATAATTTCCCAGCAAGGATAATTATGTTGAGTGGACATTTGTTTTGTGTATTGATTTCTTTTTTGTCTGTTAATGTGTTTTTCCTTGTTGTTCGTGGGAGTCTGGATAATCAATCGAATGGCGAGGTGTCAGTGATGCGACACTGCATGGGGTGGCTGGCTGGCAGGATGGAAGGGTCGGCGTGCTTTTGCGCTCATTTTGCACAAATTTATATTCACGTCAGTCTAGGTGGTGAGAATGGAATAATTGCTGATGGAAAATCCTGTTTGTTGTTTTTGTCGGGGCGGGAGTTTGCTTTGAGGGTTTGAGTGATGAGGATTCTGGTGAATTGGTTGTCATCGATCCGGTATTCCAAGTGAAGTGCTAAATGGAGATGCATAACAAAGTGGCGGTTGGAGTTAATGGAGGAATTTGATTGAACTCTTGGTTACAAGCAAAGCACATTAATTCAACATGACGTCGTTGCTTTTGAACTGTATTTGAGTGACAGTTGCATATCAGTTGTTACAAGTGGCTATTTGCATAATGCTCGGCAGTGGTGGAAGTGTAAATTGATTTATTGCATTTGCAGCTGTCACTTCAAGATGAACAGATATTGAAGGAAATGTATTTCTTGCCGTCAAGTGTGCGTTCCTGCAAAGAATTACAAAATGTCGATCAGAGTTGGCATGCAATGGGTTATTTTTCTGAAGGCCGCATATTTATAAGTAAGCAGTTTTAAGTTGGAGTCAAATTTTGAAAAATAAATACAAAAAATATCTGCCGACATGCGGTGGATCCAACGTTGGGCGCCACTTTTAATTTCTACATTCCCAATACTGCTAACAACCGTGAGAGAATTGCCGACAACAGCACTCGTGTTGCTAAACACAATATCTTTAAACATTACTTGGGCTGGCATCCACTTTGGATCTCTATCTTCAGCTCATTTCTCTCTTCCCATGTCACTCCGCAAATTATGTTCATATTTTCGTACTCAGTGTCTGTGACATCGTCAAATTCCCGCCAACAACGTGCTCAAATCCCACAGCACAAATCCCTTAGTTCCAGTTGAATCCCTTCATTTCGTTGTTTCGTTATGTCAACCTTCACAGATAACCTCCCAAGCAATTGACCTTTGTCCACTCCACACACACAGCTACGGCCCCCTTTCAACACAAAAACGTCTAAATCCAACTTTATGACCCACTAACTGTATGAATCCCAATTAAAGTCGAATGTCCTTCGAAAACTTACGAGCCGCAAATCCTTCTTATCATTCCGTGCAAGGATTTCTCTAAGAAGCAACAAACATTTTATTAGGACACTAATCAACTACAGGCGGTATGAAACACATTTCCTTCATCATCTCGTCTTCCAAGAGCACCCATCAACACATTCACAGTCGTAATCACAGGATCATTTCGAAATTCCAGGGGTGCCTAGTCCCTCAATTATTGAGTCATCAAAATTTATAATGCGTTACAATGATAATCCGGACAACAAGCGACAACGCTTTAACGACCAGCAATGTCCTGCTGAAACTTAAAGCTGCTATTATCCTTCCGGGCCAGACGCATCTCACGCTTTGCCTGAGCATGATTCCCATTCATTCCCCCAGTTCAGCAGCAGTCCGCTTCTTGTCATATCTTAACAAATGGATTTTTAATAACCCGAATTATAAGATGACTGCTACTAATTTTGCGAAACCCTCCTTGGACTCCGATGCTGAGTGAGACGGGTGGGGGTGGGTTGTGTCGGTTGTTCCTTCGTTAAAAATGCATATCTCTTCAGATGTCCTTTCAATTGGAAATCGTTCCTCTTTCCGCTCCCAATTTAGATGCGTCCTGAACTCCGCAGGACTTTGCACAATTGGTAAGTAGCCCTATTGCCTCCTGCCACCCGCAATCGCAAACACAAAGAGGCAAACAAATGAAATTGGATAAATGAAGGAAACAAAAAAATAAAAGCGAATTAGAAGAAAACTTTCCCGCAACATGATGAGGCAAAGAAATGCGAGAAGGAACTTGTAATGCTCCTTGGAACTTCCATAACGACTTCTACCTTGACTACGACAACAATGACTACACAAGAACATTGCTAGAACTCCGCAAGTTCTCTCATGCATTCCCCGCCTCTCCTTCCTTTTTGTTTCCTATTTTCTTGATTCGTTTTTCTTCTATTTTGTCGACACAATCCACCCGCGTCCTTCTTCCATCATCTCACAGAGATGAGAGACGTCCTTTTTCATTTTTATTTTTCTTTGTCTCTCTCTCGCACAGTCTTTTGCGATGACAAAAAATTAAAAGAAAACTTATTGTTAACACTTTTCAGTCGTATTTGTTGTTGGCAGCCGTACACTGCTGCAAAGCCGAGTCCTTGAAGGATTCACATCTGCTGGCATGTGTAGGCGTGGTGGGGTTAAGAAATTTATTCAACAACAAAACTCTTAGGCAAAATACAAAAATTGAGTCAGTTAAGGACGAAGCCGGCGATGATGACGACGATGACGATGAGGACGAACGACGTTGAGTTGGAGTGTTCAACAATCCACACGCCAGCCAAGGGCAGTGACAAGTGACGACGACTGGAGCGCCGGGTGTGAGTGGATGAGGAATCGTGGAAATAACTGCCACGCCATTCCATCTAGCCCCGCAGCATTACGGTGAGCAGTAGCGACGTAAAGCCAGCACCGACAATGAGGATATGAAAATAAAAGTGGAACTCTGGGCAATAGAGAGGAGGCCCAGCACGGCAGTCATCATTGCCACCATCATTCTGCGCCACGCTCGCTACCAGCGGAGATAACTTTTTATGTTTATAGCTGCGCTGCTGCTGCGCTGCTAGGAATTTTTATTCAGGTGAAGCCAGCAGTGGCAACAGCTCGGGCCAACTATAACTTTGTTTTCATTGCATGTAAGTTCTGGAGGAATTAATACATTTTTTATCCTCAACTTTGAGTGTCTGAGCTGATGGAGGCAGGGTTGACACTTTGATGGAAAACATTTTTGAGGAGATTTTGTGTCTCTATGCAATTTTCTTCCGGTTGTAGAGAGAAAATTCATTCATCCCGGGAGTCGGAGTTTGCTTAGGACTTGAATGTATTTTTTCTACTTGCAGTTTGGGTCTTCGAATTTGAGGTATTGGGACAACACAAGTGGGGAGTGTACTGGAGTGAGAAGGCGCAACAAAGTTTAGAAGGATCTCAGCCAACTTCCTGTGTGCAACTGGGGATAACTGCTGAGAGAATATGTCAACTTATCGTTCCATGTATGAGACACAGGACCCACCTGGATCATAGGCGCGAATATAAGAAGGAGAGCAGCTTAGATTTGTCCTTCTTCTTGATTGTCGTGGATTTGGGGCAAGAGTTTCCACCTTGAACCCCACATGCTGTTGACAATATGTTATGGTTTGAGTCCGCCTCTCAGGAATTATTGATAATTCTTAGGAGGTGGGTGGCGAGGTTGGTAGACAAGATACCATTCGACCATTTTGCTCTGACAAGCGAAAGTGGATCCTTCTAAATCTGGACCCACTACGCCTGAACGTTTCTTTACAGAAAATCCGATTTCGTGAGGAGACGAGTTTGAGACTGAGGCTTAATCATAATGTCTCTCCAAGAAGTACAGACTTGGGCTAGTTGCCTGCATGGTAGTCGAACCTTTTTTGAGGCGAGCGTAGGCCACCCACACTTTGGTCACATACTGCATATCAGCATTCAACATCGAAACAGTTGGTAGTTGTAAAATGACAAGCAAGGATCTACGCAAGAAATGCGTAAAGATTTATTTCTTGATGTCACATCGCGTGCTTCTTGTTCTCCTACCGAGTCGTGAGGCTAGGAAACAACCACAGATATTGTCACCATCGACAGCCTACTGGTGCTTTCAAGCTAAATAAATAGCCGCCATCGGTTAAATTTTATTATTGACGATTGCATTCAACGCAGCTTTGGTGGCAACACAGCTCACACCAGTTATTGTCAGAATAGTCGCATCCGTGATTCAATGATATTCTTGTTGCTACACGGGTAATCCGCGTGGTTTCCGAAGAAGCTAAGCGCTCTGTCATGCGAACTGCACTGTTTGACCTAGGACAATAGGAAAACCTTGTTCCATAATTCCAAGAAGTTGTGAATGTCATGTCTGGCAAGCAAACAACTCCGTTTATACGTCTTCTTATTCTCTTTGGTTTTATTTGCACTTTCTGATCTTGATTTCCCATTTCTCATCCTCCTCCCCACCAACTCATTGCAAAGTACTTTGTCCTAGCAAATGTAAAGCTCGCAAAAACAAAGCACAATACTTGCATTCGTTCCCCATTATCCCTCCACAGACCAGATACAAAGCATTTCAAGAAAATTCCCATTTACTTCTCGGCCCTGATGGCCGCCGCCTGACCAGATGGATTGAGTCGGTGGCCGAGGCTTAAACCAGCCACCACTCTCCCACGAAGTGCAATTCCATCAAAGTGTCATCACCAGGGCTAATTTATGCGAAACTTAGTTCAAGCCGCCCCCACCCCTCCACCTACCACCATCGTCATCGTGCGTGTTGCATGAACTAAATCTAGGATATTCCACGTACTTTTTTCATTCTGCGTTTTTGCCTTTTTTTTCTGTTATAAATTTGAGGTAAAAGTAATCCTAACACTTCTCGACTTTAATTGAAAACTTTTTGTGTTATCCTTCTCCACTACCGCGACCGCTGTCACTACTGCCACTGCCACCGCCGCCATCATTGCAATCACCGTCATCGCTACGACGACCATGAGGGTGGGGGGAAATGAGGACCGTTAAGCTCAAACAGATGGGAGAAGTCCTAATGGGGCTCAGCGGATGTGTGTTTCTGTGTGGGAGAGCCGAGTCTCACACATCGACAAGGAGAAGCGTGAGTACATAATTAGTGTGCCCTTAGGTGTATCCATCTTCACATCTTGATGACTCTTTGTGTCCTTTAGAACACGAGCAACCCCCACCAACACCGCCTGCAACGACTCACTTATTCTGGTCCTTCAAACTTGAGTGTGTGTCTATGTGTGTGTGTGTGCGAGAGAGTAGAGAGTGTGTATGTGCGCGCTGATGGCTGTCATATGAAATTGAAAATAATTTAAGCCATCCTTGGCGCATAGTTAGTCGCATAGCCTTGCGCTTCGCAACGGTTACCGAGGTGGGACTGACGGGCATGACGTTAGCTTGCCTCCCAGTGATCCACTCATCGCTCTCGTCAGTAATTCATGGTTAAAATGTAAATGGGAAAATTACTTGCATTTTAATTGAATTTTAATTTCATTACAAGAAACTTTTTTTCCCACTCTTTCTACGCCATCCCTCGCCTCCGAGCCGCCATCACACCGCACCGTACATTCGTCGCATTGGAGGCTGACTTTGACGATTACTCTGAAGACGACATTGACACCGAGGAGCGTGTGAAGGGGGCGACGGATGTTGCCGCTGAGTACGACTAATGCTTCATTTAAAGTTTTGAATAATAATTCTTTCTTTGTTCCTTTTAGTTCTCTTTTATTCTGCTCGAGTGTGACGATGGATGGGAATGGGGAGGGGGGGATGGCGGCGGGTTATCTGTCGGAGTTAGTGTTACTTTGGGAATGCGGTTTCAATTTCCAATTGAGTTTGTCGAAAAGTAATTTTATTTAAGTTCTCTTGAAGTTTTTCCCGATGCAAATTTTCCCACTGCCAGTCGGAGGGAAGTTTTGTTCGATGAAATTACGTTACTGTTTGCTAAGTTTTAACAAGTTTCGAGCAGGGCGGGGTGGTTGGGGGGGTGGAGAGGATGCAGCAAGATGGCGTTCAGTGCGTCGTTTTGGCCTAAGTACAACAAGGAAATTATTTGTGGGTTTGGTGCAACTATGCGTTGGTAGTTTATTCTAAAATTAAATACGTTGCTGTTTGATAGCGGAAGACATTTGGTTTTTGGAATTGGAACGCTGTGTTTGATGACATTCTTTGGGCTTTCTAGCGATGCATCGATTTAGTTTTGAGAGAATTTAAAGAGGGATGTACTGGTTGCAATAATCTGTCAAACTTGAGTTGATGGCAGAAATGGGGGAAAAGGTTCAACGACGAACAAGGTTGAACGACATTTTCCAAAAACCGTGCCCAAAGCTATAGCCACAAAATAATGATTATCTACTACTTGTTCGGCACAAGGAACACAGGAGTGCCTGCCGGTATGTGGATTATCAATCCAGGTTTTCGATTTCACCTGTCAAGCCTTTGAAATTTGTAAAGATTTGAAAATGATGCAAGGCCACAACGAAACGTTCTTAAAGCAACATCGCGCGACCTTCAAAACAAAGCCAGAGATCGATAGATGAGAATATTTGCAGTCGGCCGACGACGTTGATTCATTTTTTAAGACCATCCTGCGTCCTGTGTCTGTACCGCCCAAATCGAGGATCCTCAAATGTATTTTTAATTTCAACCGTAAGCCACCCTTCAACGCTCGGAATAAAACTTCACCTCGGTTGCGTACTCCTTCGCATTGTGTGCGGCCAAAGGCCTGCTATGAAATTTAAACCCAATTCGGAAGCGAATTTCAGCAGTAGCGATATGTAGCCGCCATGAAATGATACCGCCACCGCTACGTCGTCGACTACCGAAAGAGGTAGAACAGAGAGAAAAGGAGTGAGAGAGAGAGAAGCATGTAGAGTGCGGCAACAGAGAAGAAAGCCACATTGTGTGTGAGTTCATGTGGATGAGTTAACTTATTATTAATATGCAGAATCAAATTGCCAGGAAAATGGAAGCATGGAGCAGTGGAGGAATGGACACCACCACTGGCAGGCGGAATTTTTCATGACCCAGCAACTGTGCTAATTTAAAATTAAAAATGTATATTAACAATACCAGAGGGAGCAAGAGCGGCGGACCCTCCGAACCAAACAAAAATAGTCCAACCAAGCCGCACACGCAAACAGTCGAAATAACACAAAACTGAAGCTGGAACCAAAAGCAAAAAAAAATAAAAAAACAAACCAGCCAACAACCGACGCAGCACCAATCCGAGTGGCATCGAGGCCGCGGGGGAAGCCGTGGACGCTGTTGAACTTGTAATTGTAATCACATAACAGCGGCTTAATGGATGTTTAACTTTTGCGGGTTTTTCGTACGCTGTACTGCGTTCTTATGGAATGCGCGGTGTTCTCGCATTAAGCCGTCGCCGCTTAACATGAAAACTCGATTAAGGAGTGCTCTCGTTGAGAATCATTTTACACTCCACTTGATTGAATGACTTCCCCTCGACTGCACTCGGGCGACGCTCGAAAACTCGAAGCCCAGATGGAACTTGCCAATCTGGGCGCATGCACTTGGCTTTTGTTTGATGTGCGACCACAGGCAGGACTCCCACCGCCAATGCTCCTGCAAGTCATTTCGTATTCAAAGGTCTGGCAAGTACAATTTTCTGTCCGTCCCCTGTGGCGAGGGAAATTAAAGAGACCCAAAGTTAAAGCCTAACAAAAATATCCCACCACCCCAAGGGCGGCGGGCGGCGACAACTGGGGGGATGGAGAGATTTATCTGTTCGGTTAGAAAATGATTTGTGTGTGGCTTGGCTTTATGTCGTTGGCCCTCATATTTCGGGAGAACATCTTCTGATGGATTTTATGGAAATAAATACAAATGAGAGCAGAGCACATTGTTTCGGGGGACGGATGGATAGATGGATAGCTGTGCAGGCGAGTTGTGGGCCCGGGCATGTGTACAAACTCTGGATGACAGTTCATTTCTGTGGCTTGGGATAGTTATCGCCTGTGTTTGCTTGTCTTGGGACTGTCGTTTGCGTTCGTGCTGTGTTTTCTTTCGATTGACAGGCGGCGACCACTCGCCCGAGGGTCGGTTCTTTGAGGAATGACAGGCAGAAATGATTGCAATCTTTGGGCCAGGGGTTATTTGCGTTTTGAAAGGAAATTCTATTGAATTCGGAAATTGAGAACTTCAATCATTAACGGTTGGGAATCGTCACAATTGCTAACTTATGTCACAGAATGCGATAACTTGTGGTAAACACACGCTTGGCGTCTTGTCAACCGCACTGATGGATTGATGGTTTCTTAGGAGTGATATGTTTCGGGTCGTAATAGTTTAGCTTTTCGTCATTAGACAGCTGTCAGCTTGTGCGATTGCTTGCCATGTAGACGTGTCACGATTGGTAACGTTATGAGATGGCGCTCACTTGTGGTTGACACATTCAGAGGAAAGCATTGAAATGGAAGGCGAAGATTAATTCGGAGGAAAGCGTCGCTCAAATTAGAGACAGAATAACCCCCTGAATGTGGTTTTCAGGAACTGAGCTAAGAGATCTGTGAATATTCCGTGAGACCGGGAGTGGTGTTTTCCTTAACCTGTAACAAATTAGTGGCAGTTGTGGTTCGTATGTTGAACGCCGAATCCTACGATGGCCTTTCGGGGTCCTTCTTTCTCAGTTTTTTAAAAGTTTGTGATTTCATCATCATCTACTGTCTGAAAAAGCTTTTCATTTTCCATTAAAGTACACACATTCTTGCTCTAAAACCTCAAACAAACTTACCCTTCCCATATTTCGTCATGTTAAAATTTCAGTAACGAAACCCTCTGCGTGCAAACAAAACTCACACTTGAAACGTTTCTACTTCGACAACCTGATGCCCATCCGTCATCTTTAAATTCCAATAACTCCCATTAAGGCAAAGAATTCGTCTCATAAAATTGACAAGTATCGTCTGTCCCTAAAGCCTCCTCATTGATGGGCATTTTGTCAGAGAAAAAATTTGATATGGCCGTCAAAATAAATCACAAGCCTCATACATCTCGGTTTCGGTATGGCATCCAGCTCAGAGCGCTTCTCGAAGCTGCATAATTAATAGTTCCTCATTAAGAGCCCGCTAACAGCCTCCATATCAGTACCTAGTTACTCATGCTCAGTGCGATTATTTTTCATCAACCCAGGGCTCCGCAGCAGGACTTTCAAGTAGTTAAATCCGCGCGCGGCGCAAAGGAAGCAACAACAAATTAACGACATAATTAATTTCACGAGTATTTATTTGTCGGTTTGCGGTGTTTGTTGGCGTGTTCGGGTTTTTCTTTTGTTCCTTCCTCTTCACTTTGGCCGGCGAATGTGTCGGAAGGACGAGGAGCCGGGATCACTCACTCCACGGAGTAAAATTAAAATTGAATTTGTTTTTCTGTATTTTTTTTTTCTTCATTCCCCTGTTGCCCACCACAATAGCTTGAATGGTTGGGCGGTTTGTTGGATGGCCCATTCCCAAGCGCAGGCAACCTAGCTACAGCGGACGTGGATCCATCCTCATTTAAAATGATATTAACGGTATTCAAAATAATTAAAACTGGTTCTGACTGAAGGGAGAACACAATAATAAACTGCAACAGCAGCGGCAGAGGCATGAACAGGATTGCAGTCTACAACAAAGACCTTGAGAGGGGGCAGGGAATTAATTAAAAAAATTACCACACAAAGCGCGCGCCACCGCCAGCACAGCCAGCAGAACCAACGCCGGCAGCAGGAGAAAGGGGTTAAAACAAAATCACTGGTAAACAAAAGACGATGATAAATTTGCATGTGTGCAGATTTTTCCATTCCGAATGGCTTCCTGTGAATTTTACACACCCTCTACCAGAAATCCACGCTCGCCCTGGTGGCATTTATATTTATTCCCCTTTTGTTCCGTTAAGTCTCTTGGTTGGGGGAGGGGGGGTGAAAATTGCATTTTCTTTACCGTGTCCCTTGGTGTCCTGTGCGACACTAACAGCGACACAAAGTGCTGGGGAGTGCTGTTTTACAGGAGCATCGCCGACAACAGCCCAACAGCCGTGACTAAAGAGAGGGCAATAGAAAACAAAAACCAAGCATTGGCAGCGGGCTTGCAGAGAGCAGGGAAAAGCCAACAGGCAGGCAAAAGTGCGGGGCTCTGTTCCTGGTGCCCAAGTGACCTGGTAAGACACTAAGGTTAATCTATTTCCGTGGGATAGGTCGCCAAAGAACACATTGGATAACTGAGGACATTGAAATTTGAGCAGGGAAGTTCATTTCTGCTGAGAGCACTGCAATGGGGCACAGCTGGAAGAGTGTGCTGCCGAAGGACATGCGTGGGCACTTGGGCTCTGAGTGTTGCTGAATTGGTGTGAGAGAGTATGATGGCGACAGAGTGCTCTTTCGGAGTGTTTGATGGCACACAAGTTCGCATCAAACGGTTAGAAGACTGAGGGAATTCAGCGGATAAAGGGAGTCTTGCTCTGTCCAAGGGATTGTTTGACCTGTACAACTGAGGTTTGATTTTGAATCTTAAACTGTCATCTGAAGAGGACATCTCGCAGCTGATATGTTAAGTTAACAGACAAACTGTTGCACAATGAAATGGCTTTTCGTACGGAGTCGTTTCCACAGAAACAGATGACTTGCATGGTATTTACTTAAGAGTCTTAAATAGAGTAAGGTTTATAGGCAAATTTAAAAATAAATAAAATTTTTAGATGAATTACTTATTCGTTTGAAAAGATTGAAGAAAAATAAGACCCAGAATGATAGCAGCATTTAAGTTGGACCCATTTCTGAAGTAGCATCAAAGGATTAGGTGTCTTCAACAGTCTTCTATTTTGAAGAGGTGGTTAGTTTCCAAAAGGTAAAAAGCATTACCGAAAGATTCGCCATATTTGAATTTTCCGTCATACTTAATCGAACAGGAAATACTCCGTATAGACCTGAGGTTCATCTGACATCATCTTCCGACGTTGGATGTCTGCAGTTAAATGTTCTTGGCAGTAAACGCAATCTTTTTTTTTTTCTTCAAGAGCATACCCAAAATTGCCTTGAAGGAGACAGTAAAGAATGGTCAGTAAAAGAAGTGTGTACTTGGTCAAGCGTCGACTGTTAAAACTCCAGTTCAGAAACTTTACTTCAAGCTTATTCCCGCTTTAAATATAAAACAGTTTTGGTTGTCCTTGGCATACAACAGTGAAGAAGCTAGTTGGCCGAAATCCGGGATCGTACACAACTGTAAGGAGAAATAATTTTCATCTAAAACACGAAAAACAAATGAAAGTTTTTTTACAATTTTTCGAAATCGTTCGTCTTTTAAAGTGCTAAATTTCCACATGTCCGTTAGTAGGAAATTTTTAAGCCACAGTGAGTTCTTTGATACAGTAAAGACAATTCATTCAGTATCCTCACTTTGAGAAGAGTCTGAAAATAAATCTATATTGTATCGTATTTTGCAAATTTCGTAACGTACTCTTCCCTTTTTAAGCTTTTAGATATGAATAACTCATCCATTTGGTATTTTCTGAGCTCATCGAATTCCTCATTGCTTGTAGAACAAATAGAATTCAACATATGTTCATAAATCGCACATGAATCACCAACAAATTCAGACCAAGATTCAATGCAGAAACATTTGATTTTGAATTTTATACTTACCACCACAAACAACCCTTCTAACTCGAAGAAGTGTCATCTGCTGTGTTTTTTAGGAACTTTTTCCAAGGGAATAAAATTTGTAGAGTTACAAAAAAGTTCCTTCAGGGGTAGTTGGTGTTCATTCAGCAACACCCCTCTGCTTTCAGTGTTATACAAATATTTTCCCAGTTTATTCTCCTTGCCTCCTTCTTTCTATCATCCACTACTAAATGAGGGGTGAGTTCCACATGTATTTCTATGTGCTAAGTGTGCCGTTGAGGAAAATGGGATATTTCAAATGAATCTTTGTTTGGATTAAAACCCGACTGACTTAAAATAGTATTAAAATTGTGGAGGGTGAATTTTTGAAGAATTTCTTTTTTTACCGACATCCTTCAATTAGTTTCTAACACCATCTAGGGTAGGTTTTATCTTCATGACCGCTCAATGCCATCTTTGGAATGTAAATGTTACTATGATACAACGGGGTGGAAATAATAGATGAGGGTAGCCTCAAAAGACGAAGTACATTTTCAAACCAGAGGTCGACAGGGTGGTCTTGTATATTTATGTTTTTATTCTAAGCCAAAGGCACTTGTATTCACACTTATTCAGTTCATTTTTCATAACGTTTATAAGTAAATAAATTCTCTTTGAATCCTGTTTATAGCAACTAGTGATTGGCTTCTCCAGCAACTTGCACTATCAAGATGAAGGTATCTGTTTTGAAAAATCGCCTCTCTAGACGGTGCTTTTTAGGCATTTTATTTGTCATTTGCCTTTTACTTGGAAAACCATGCAAAGATGCTCTTGATATGTTAAATTGATTGGTTCGGGTTACACTCACCCATAGATGGTTTCGTTTTCTTTCTTTTCTCTTTTGAACAAAATTTAATAAATTGAAATATCCATCCGATCCAACCTTTACCCACGCAGCACCCTTGTCACATCGCTCAAATCAAGCATAATTCATTCTTAAATCCTGAATATTGGTAATAGCTTCAGAGTGGTGCAACTGAAGGATATCACTGTTTGATGCAGCTGATCCTACGTGGAGTTGTTTCTAATCAACATTGTTTTCAAGTTAAATAAAAATAAAAATACTTAACATATGATGTTGCCAGGAATTGTTCGCAAAACAAAAAATATGTCCATTTGCACCAGAAGTCGTCTTAAAAATCGCACACCGATCATTTGAATTTTATTTAATTTCTTTCTTGTATTTATTTTTCTCAAAGTTTCAATATTTTACAATAACTCTCATTGACAGACGTTACATCTCCACCTATTCTACGTGTGTCCTCCTTAAACAATACTCATTAAATATATATATGTGTGTATATATCATAGTTCCCCGTGTGTCTCAGACACTCGCTGATACAATTTCACGCTTACTCTGCATGTCAATATTGTTTGTAGGTTATGCTTAGAAATTAATTTTACCAAAAAAAAAAATACTTGTTTGCCCTGCGGGCAGAACCGAAAAGGACATTGTGTACTTACTTATTAGTCACTATACGCCTATGAGTTGCTTGTCTGTATTGGTTAAATGTATTTACATTGAAAGCAAATTTTTGTCTTCTCGTCCACTTTCCTCTCGAAAATTATTGTTTTACAGAACCTTAACTAACTAAAGTAAATATTGTTGTTTATGCATACATACATACTTGTGTGTAGGTGCCTTAAAGTAATTCACAACAAAACGCCTCGTAACAATGGCACAGACATTCAGTTTTCCCAGTAAGGTTGGCGGTTGAGATCGTTTTTTTTTTTTAATGCGCCTCGACCGTCAACTGTTCGCCGGGGAGGAACGATTGAGAAGTGAAAATAAAAAAATAAAAGAACTCAAATTTAACTCTCACAAGTCACACGCATACATTCACCCGTTCCGAGTGACAGACAAAGGGGGTTGTAGCCTAGAAGACAGGCAGGCGGCATTCCGCCCTGAGATTCTTAAGAAATTCTTAGCTTGTTGCAATATTAAAAATATATAGGTCTGTCGCACTGTGCGCGCGTGCGCGTGCGAGACAGTATTTTTTGTGTGTGGTGGTTGGTGTGATAGATAAGGTGCTTCGGAGAGGTCCTCGGCCACCGGTGAAGTTCTGTGTGCAGCGCCTGGCTCGTAAAAAGTCCACTTAAGTCGTTTAAGGGTATTCAGTCCGTCGATTTGCAACCTTTCGTACAAAAGAATATAATTTTGTTTGCTTGTCTCCTCTACTCGTATAAATCTATAACAGATACAAAAAGTCGGAGACTCAGCGTCTCCGTTCGACCGCTCATCCTCCCTCCACGCTGCGTTGCCTAGACATGATCGGCGAGGGTGGTCGTCGTGTCCGGCGCCAGAGCTGTTGTGGTGGCGACTTGCAAGAGCTTCGTAACAACCTCCCCTCCGACATGGCCGTTCTCGCCGGCGCCGGAAGACAGGGCCGTGGACAAGAGCGTGCTCATGTTGGAAGGCAATGCGGCCAGGGTAGTGGCCAGGGTCGTGAGAAGTGTAGTTGTGGTTGTGGCAAGCGTGGATGCGGCTGCTGTCGATGTCGGAAATGTTGACGGGGTGGTGGCGGCCAGGGTGCTGAGGAGGATGCTGCTGTTGGCGGTGGTGATGTGGAAGTTGGTGTGGTCAATAACGGGCGATGGGACGTATGGATATGTAGGGCAGGGATTGGTCAGCTGGGCGCCCAGCATTGACTCGAAAACGTAGCCAATAAGGGAGCCGGCAGTCAGACCGACGTTGTACGAGAGCGTCATCATGTTGCCGGTCACCTCCTTGAGGGTGCCGGGCACCTTGGCTGGGGCCAACATCATTGGAAGACTTCCGGCCAGTCCGTTGCTGACACCCAGCCCGATGGTGAATATAAACGCGGCAGTCTCCCCGGCGATCACTGGCTGAGCGCGCGGGGCACAGCAGAGCAGCAACAAGGGAACCAACGTAATCCTGAGCCCAGACATGAGAATCAGCTGTCGCCGCGACCAGGTATACGGAACAGCGGCAAGGATCTTGCCTATAACATCCGCGGTGTTGAAGGTGAACATCAGCAGCACTGGAAGCCAGGTGCCTAGGCTGCAGGAGATGATCTCAGATTCGATGCCTGGATACAGGGAGAGTGTAACGCAGTAAGCTAGAGCTATGCAGACCATGTAGGGGTAGATCGCTTGAGCCACCCTCCACCGCGACTCGAAGCCATTCCGGAGATCGGTCAGCTTGCCTGGGTTGCACTGTCCAGGGGTTAGAATGTGCTCGACCTTGAAAGCGACGTTGGGGGCCTCCTGTGGTGTCGTGGGCACGTCCGGCAGGTTGTTGAGCCCCTCAATGACAGACTCCCCGGCCGTAGGGTTTGACAACTCGTACACAGGGTTGCTAAAACGAGACGCCGTTAGTGCTTCAAAACAAGACTGGCTTCGACGCTCACCTGAAGCTCAAAGCAGTTGGAGCGTTCCCGGTGTTTTGCATGGATGGAGGACTAGATTCCAGCGTTAGGACGCCGTACTTGGCCGTGGCAGAGTCTCCATCAAGGGCATCATTCTGAAAGGAAATACATCATCTGGTGGGCTTGGAACAGAGGAGAGTGCATTCGCTTACCAGTCGATCCTCGTCGGGCCTTAGGACAATCTTGGCGCACGCCTTCATGTGGTACCGCACGAACGGCGAGTGAATGGTCATCATGTGCAGGACATAGCTGAAGGCGATGTACATGGTCGAAGTCAAGAAGAAGATCACCGTCGACACGCGGTCGTTTTGAATCAGGAGCTTGGTCATCACACGGTTGGAAGACACCAGGAAGCCGGCCAAGCTTTCGCCAGCCATGACAGCCTGGGTGTACTGCTTTGGTAGCATGCTCGCGAATCCATAGAAGCTCGATTGTTGAACTGCAAAATAAAGGATATCAGGGGCGCTTCGGAAAGCGGAAGTTCCCTCTCACTTACCTGTGCACCCGATAGCGACCAATGATACTGCGGCCAGATTCACGGAGTACGCAGTGTTGGCGGCAAACATGTGCCAAGCAACTTCACACACGGCGACAAAGATCAGCGTGGTGAACGATATGACATACCCGAAGAGCACGCGTATTCGAAAGGGAGCCAGCGACAGGAAAACGTTGTTAAGCAGCACCGTAGCGAAGGCGACGATGATGTAGGTCATGGACATGTCCAGAGCCACCGAGCGTCCGGGAAACCTGGCCTGCCAGTAGTCAGCGGCGATGATGAAACTGCGGAAGAACAAAAGCAGTGAGTCACAATGTCATGAGTGGCTGCGATTATTTTCATTTCATCCTCTGTCCACAGTCTCTCCACTGGAGGTCAGCAGACCACGCAGTCTGTGTAAACATTGACACGAATTTAACGAACTAATTACATAAGCAGTGGTGCGCCATCAATCGATAAGTTTACTCACACAGGGCGTGAGTGATGTCGCCGTGAAATAGCAGTGGCAGCCAGAACAGAGAATAGCAACAAAATCGCTGATGTGACCTAGATCCTGATTAGGCAGCCGCACACAGCAGCATGCAACAGCGCGTCGGCAGAAGGATGCAACTCGGCAGCATTTCTAATGAGATAACGCGCATCACTGGATTAATCCAATTTGAGAAGGCAACAAGAAACGTGACGGTCGATGTTTCAAAATGTGGTTTACGGCAGTGAGGTGGGAATCTGATACGTTCGGTTGTTGGATGTGTTAGAGGTGAGTTTTGAGATTCAGTAATAGACGGTTGGAGGAACAGAGGATGAGGGAACAGGATAATTTTTTTTCAGACTGTGGCTTGGTCGGGTGGCTTGCCAATTCTCATGAATGAGCTGAAGCGTCTGTCCACTTGGGGAACCTAGAAATTTTCGAAAACATCAATCAAACTTCTGGTCCCTTTAACAGTTGTCAGCACCGTGAAGGAGTTCTCATGAAAAATGATGGAGTTTGTCCTATTGAGGTTTCGAACAGGATCTTTTACCTAGAGAAGGAATTTTCTCTCTATTTTCCACGTCGTCTACACGAACCAGTTCTCAAACCGTACCTTAACTCAAATCGTGTTCCTCAAATGGAGAGCTTTTATGTGAATAACAGTAAAATGAACAAAATTGATACCGTCGCTATAGGCAAAATAAAGACTGCCTATTCAATGGCGAACCCATAGCACAGTTGCGGACGTTGCAGAGGAGGTGTTTAAATTGCTTAGACTGCGTCCCAGATCGAAGAGGATAACAGATGAATGGGAAACAATTCATCTATGTCACCACGTCTGTTATCGATTTATTCGTTAAGTCCATTCTCCCCTTTTCAATTTCTTGTATAAAAAGAAAAAGATCACTTTAACCCATTCACATTGTGACAGCAGCAGCAATGTGACCGTTACCAGCAGGAGCCAAAATAAGGAAGAAAAAGAATTCGAATAAAAAACGCTCACAAAAAAACAAATCGCAATAAAATCTTGAGAAAAAACGTTTCTTTCGCTTGTCTACGGCACATATCTGGCGCCCACTTCTAAGGCGCCACGAATGTGGGTCATTCAAATCATGGACAGGGGATGAGAAGGCGATTCGTGATGAATGGAGAGGGCATCCCACCATCCATCATCAGCGCTTATGTTGCTCAGCACCCGGACGTACCTCTTTTCTCTGAGGTGCGAAAGGGCCTTGACTTTGAGCTGATAATTGAGTGAATTGTGTGGCCTTTGGACGGGGCTAACAAATCAATATACGAGGAATAGGATGGGTTTGAAGGTCGTAATCCCTTCCAATTTGATGAAAATTGCGTCAACGCCTCCATCCAGACCTTTGTGTTTTTTTCTCATTGCTAGAGATAGGAATACCGGCAACGAAAATCAGTCTCATTAGCCAGCAAACTTCTCCTCCACCCCCGTTTCAAAGTTGACATCTAGTGTCAAAACAACGATGTCGCTACACCCCAACATTCCATCAGTCGATAGAGTCAAACATTCCCCGGCTCTAGAGGCAATTACGTCAACCACAAGAAAAGGAGAGGAAAACAACACAAACAAACGAAAAAACGAAACAACAGAGCTGCCGAGCACAAACTTCAGGTACACCCTAATTATTTATCCCTCGACGGATTGGCGGCGGCTAACCTTTGCTATTCACACTGCCACCCGCGCACTCGAATCAACCCTTAAGCCGGAATGGAATAAGCCCACTTAAGATGCGATATTCACTAGAACACTCAGCATACAGTTGCGCTCTCTCGTTCTCTCTATTCACCCCCCCTCCACACACATCATCAGCCACCTACTCGAACTGAGAAAGCCAGAGCAGCCTTTTCAAACAGGTGGAGCCCCGCTCTGCTCTCCGAAAAGTGATTTGGTTCTATTTTTAAAAGTCGCCCTCTCGCGCCGCCCCTCTCCATTGTCGAAGAGTGTTGGTATGTGATCCGCTGGTTATCACCACGAAATCCCAGCGAATAAATCGATTCGGAGGAGAAAACTAATTGAATCGAGGCCCTCAGCCGCACCCCAGCAACGTACCTATTGTAGGGCAGGACGAATCCAATCCCAGCGGCCAGCAGGGCCAAGTACACCACGTGCTTGCGGTCCTTGGGCGGACCCACGTCCATCTCGGGACTGTCCATTGGTTCGTGGTGATTGACGCGTCGTCCTTCGAGCGGTTCATACGTTGTCGCCTGGGCACTCTCCATCTCGTCACCGACACCCGACAGACGGCGCACTTCAATTGCAGCAGGAGCAATCACTTATCACAGAGCTTCGTAATGTTCGCTGGACACCTGGAGTACCCGATATATCCACACAAGTGGAGCAGGGAAAAAATTCACAGTTCTGCTGATGTAATGGTCACCACTCTCCGCTCACTCACGGCGGACGCACTCGGATGGTGGCATATTTGAGACGCGTTTTCGGGTGATTCGGTGTTCCGTGCTTTTACGGTTCACTTTAAGGTGTTTCTTGTTCGGTTTTCGGTCTTAATTCGCCACACACTGCCCGCACTGTGCACGGATGGGAGGAGCAGGCTGGAGATTCTAGAACTTGTCACGGCACTCTGCACCCGCACCTGACATGGTCTTTTTGTTTTCGAAACGCACTGAGATTGGTGTTGCAGTTGTTTTTGCAGTCGCAGCGGAAAACCTTTAGTGTTCAACAAAAATACGAGGTTTTCCGCGAACCATGTCGTGATGTGATGTTTTCGGTGAAAAACTGAAATTTTCTCAAGTCCCTGCAGCGCATGCATCGAAAAATTGATTTTTTTCACGTTCAAGTGTCAAAGAGTGGTGAGTTGAGTGGTGAGTGGCAGAAGACATGCAGGCGCGCGGTGGGTGGTGAGTTAAGAACTGGTTGTCTCACTTGGTCTCCTATAAAACGAGACACCGTTCCGTACCTTAACTGTTCTACTCTGACGCAGTCGGGTCTATATTTCGCAAACGTTGTCGCATTCGCCGCAATGAGTGCCGAGTTCAAATCCTTTTAGCTTTTATTTCCTCTTCTTTTCGTGTGAACTGCGTTGAGTTTTCCACTATCTTCTCATTTGGTTCGTTGGTTTCGTAATTTTTTTAAGTTTTTAATTTTCTTCATTCGGTGAAGAGCGTGCGCGGATCACCGGAAAATGAGCCTCAGCGACGAGAGCTTCCCCGAACACGATTTGCACATCACGACGATCGACCGCAAGTGCAACGTCTCCTTCTGCACGTCCTCTTCGGCTGGGGATAATGATGCGAACATATCGGCGTCAACGTCTGGACAGTCCTTGTCCGGCAATAGTCGAGAGACCACTCAGAGTGACCCGGCCAAGAATCCAGACAACCGCGACGAGGAGGACTACACGCACAAGGTGCGATCTTGTCAAGATCTTCACTCCGCCTACACAAAGCGCAGATACTCCCATGTAAAGAGCAAGGTGCGCGAGTTCATCGAGAGCCAGAAGGCCGAGGAGGAGCACCGGAGATCGGCTAGGGAGTACATTCGCCGAATGTCCATTCCTGAAGCAATCGACGGCAGCAACCTTCAGCTGCAGAGCATATCTCGGACTCCAAGAAAGAGCTTGGCGTCAGCCGACTGCAATCCATCTGACATAGACCGCGATTTGGTCGAAAAAGAACAGGAGATGATGGGCTTGAAGGCTCTCAACGAGTACCTGCAGTCCAGCCTGCAGGAGAAGATGATTGAGGCGACCAGATTGCGTCGCAGACTCGATGGCATGCGCATTGAGCTGATGAACGCTAAGGACAAGGCCAAGCGCCACTCAATGCACAGCATCGGCATGGAGATTCGCAATCACTACAGTCCCCGGCTGTCGCTGCCCACCCTGGTCTACAAAATGCCACGGAACACAACTGGCACCCAGACCGACTTCACCGACTCCCCCCCGGATGCCAACAACAACAGCCACAACGGCAGCAGCCCTGCCGGACAGTATGAGAATAAGAACGTCGCCACCATTCAGCCAATAACCATGCATTTTTCCTCGGACCACCTGGGTCATTTCCAGCGTCAGATGCGCCGCCGTCCCACCTCAAACCCGCCCACTCCGACAGCTGATCAAGCGGCCGCCAGCAGGTCAGAGAGTGATCGCAGTGACTCAGCCATAGACACCGAGGAGGGTGACTCCTCATCGGACAACATTCTGCGCGAGCAATTCATGATCTCCGAGAAGGGCTCCAACGACACGACCCCCTCTAACCCGCCAAATCAAAAGAAGAAGAAGCGCTACTTCAAGCGCAAGTGGAAGTGGATATTCGGATCCTGCGGCAAGTGCAGCGATCAAAAGAACAACAGCAGTTTCGGAGAGCAGTACAGTCAGACTCCGCTGCTGGACACAGCATTCGCTGACCGATTACGTCCCGTCAACAATAACACTTCGTTGTAATTTCATTTGTTACCGTTTACAATCTCCCTTCGCTATTCCATTCCGTCGCATGAAAACTGTTCAATTTTGTCTTCCTGTGCTCGATTCAGAAGCTCTGTTGTGACGCCTTATGTGTTACGTTTCATTCACTTATCTATTCAATCAGATTTATATTTTTCCTTTTATGCAAGAATAAAATTAAAGCAGGCTTTAAATAGAATTTGTCATTTGTGTTTTAATGCTTCCTTGTTTTGGTGGTTGCCATTTTGAGTGCTTGTTGGTAACACTTTCAGTGGAAACTGTCAAGTATTCGACGGCGTCGTTGCCAGAGTTTCTAAAAATTTGGGTGGATTGCTACGTTGTTGGCAATCGATTGGTGACATCACGGAAATTGAAAAAAAAAATACTTTTTCACTCGAATTCCAACGAATCGAGTGATAATCGCTCGCATTTCGAAACGTTCTAGTTATAGAAAAGGAAAATTTTGGGCGGAAAAAATGAATGAAGTTAATGGCGTTTTGGCTAGATGTGATTGGCCTGATTTTGGATCATTTATTTTGATGTCTGTTAGAAAGTTAACTTATTCGTCCAAGATTAGCACTACAGCCCGGGTGGAGGTCCAGGCCTTAGCCGATATGCCTCGAGTTGGGTCTGTCGCCAGTTGATAGCAAGACGATTAAGGCCTTTCTCTACTTTGAGACGAGGGTGTTCTTTGTTGCGTTGTTGCAATGGCTCGGATTCGGAGACTTCTCCACTAGAGCTGAGTTATCCATAGACTCTACATGGCCTAGCCATCTTTAGAATAAGACATCAGCTGCATCTCCTAGTGTGGTCGTTACAGAAGATAGATGCTTGGCTATGAACTATGGTCATTATTTTATATGTGGTTTGTTTACACCGCAATGATGTTTATTTGATATTTTATGTTTCTTAATGGTTTCGTCGTCATTGTCCATTGGATTGATTTGATGCTTTTGAAATGACAAAATGCGACTGTAGTCGAATAAGACTTTCTGATACGACTGTCATAATTTCATGAGTGTTTTTTTTTTCGAGTAGTAGACGTGTTTGCTTACAGACACGGACTTTTATAGTTTTGTGTTATCTTGTGTTTCATGTGTCGGATTCAAGAATAGAACAAGGGGGACATTGTTGTCTCGATTTGGAAGATATTTGAATTAGAGGGAAGACAAGCGATAAACGTGCACTAAGATCAGGATCACTGACTGATCCCAATCGTACCTGAAATTTTGAACAGATTTCAGGAGGCGACGAAGGACTTCAAATTCATAATTTTTTTTTTTGTTTTTGGATCTAATTCAATGTCACTCAACACAGCGGATACCAACCATGCTGTTCTCCTACACTCTGGAGAATGGTGAGCCAGCATGTTAGCATTGAAAAATTTCCAATCATCTTCCGCTCAGTATTCTCCTACATAGCAAGGACACCGTTTGCGAATTCTCTGACAACGAATCACCCGAGTTTCAGGGCACGAAAGAGGGACACACGTATCTGACGTCACATCGAATTGTCTTTAGAAACAGAAGCGAAGTGGATTTACTGTCTTCGGTCAGCCTACCCTTTGTTGCAATGAAGAATGTCGGTAAGAGCAGTACGGATGAAGCGGATGAAAGTTAAACATCCATTCCTTCTTGAAGGTCTACCTGAGGGAGAACAACATTTTGGGAGTACTCTTTCCACAGCCGAATGGCAACTTCAGTGGGGAGGTTAAGTTCAAGATAACGTTTGAGAAAGGTGGCGCTACTGAGTTCATACAAGCTCTTATGATTGCTTCGTGTATTGCCATTCAAGGGGAAGATGAATTTCCCTTGCTGATACCGCCGTATACACCAGCAACAACATGGTATGAGCCGGTGATATCCGTCTATCAGCCACCTAAGGAACATCTTAAGTGGATTCCAAAACATGAAACCTTCACAACTCCTCGTCCGAATTCCGTTTACATTACGAATGATCCTGCTCCGTTCCCTGGAATCGGTAAACGTAGCTTTGTGTAATTTTCTTACCTTCAGCTGTTCGAATTGATTTTGTTTCTTGAGTCCAGCGTCAACTTCAGAACTCTGTGATCCGTTCGTAAGGACAACAGTTCACTGTCCATTGTCGGTGTTCACTTTAGAAAAATCTGATCAACCGGGGCAGGAAACATGCAGTTTCTCGCCAATGGATGGAACCTTCGGCGCGGTCCTCAAATAACCTCCAAGAGACGAAGGAACTTGAGTGGCCACTAAAACCGATCCATACAATACTTTATTAGTGTAACAGTTTCAACATAATTACATTGGTTAGCATGCATATAGTGTATAGTATATGTGTATTCTGAACATCTATTGTCGTCCGTCCCGCCAACCGCCTGACTACATAAGTGGGGAAAACAACTGAAAAGCAACTGATGAGGGATTGGAATGGTCTATTGGTTTCGTCGATCGTTCAGAGAGTTGTAGTTTGGTGGTAAGTCCTAAAAAGAAATGGGATAATTTAGATCTCTCAACAAGGGCCCGATTTAACTTACTCCATAAGATGGAGGCATATCACTTGGTCGCTGATCGTTCCTTTGGTTAGTAGTGGTGTTGGAAGCACTCTGCATAGCTTCAGCTTCCTTCGAGTCTGCGAAAAATAAACAAAATCCCATTACACAAAGCCCAACGCAATGAGAGCAACCAACAAGCAACAACATCTAAACAATTGGAAAATAAAAAACTACAAAAACAGACAAAAAATGAAGAACGCACGAAGGGCTGCATAACTTCGTGGAAGCTTACCAAAGAATGCAAAACGAAAAATCAGAAATTTTGTGGTTTTTTGGAAATGTTTACAGAAAAATAACGGGAATTGGTATAAAGTAAAAGCTACTACATGGAGTATAGTAACGGTATCGACGCTCTGAAATAACACAAAAGAACAAAATAAACGCATAGGTATTAAGAGAACAGAGCGACACAGTGACTGTGACCTCCTCGGCATTCGTATCGTGTGTTCGTGTGTGTTTGAAGGTGGAGAGGGGAACTTAAAGTACCTTTTGGGCGGTCGCGGAGGATTAGATGCGAGTAGTTGGTTAAGTGGCTGCAATTGAGAAAGAGAAAATAGATTCAGTTCGCTTTTGCTTCTCTCACACAGGACACAGAACAGGTTAGTCAAGTCTAACGATTCGTAGTTAGGGTACATTGTTTTTGCCCACATTTCCAATTGTTTTAGACGCGTTTTGTAAACAGGGGATGTCGTTAAATGACGTGCGATGATGATGCGAACACAGAGCATGCGGTTTCCCAGAACTGAGGAAAGTTTCTTTTACTCTTTTACTTACTTGCAGGTGGTGCCGAGAAGCCTCCCGGTCCGCCTTGGCCTGGATAGCCTGGGTAGCCGTTTGCTTGGTTGGGGGGAGCACTTGGGCCTGGTTGGCCATATGGCGGCTGGCCGAATGGCGGGTAGCCACCTTGCTGGGGTGGGGCCGAAAAGCCGCCGTATGCAGGTGGTGGACCGTAGCCACCGTATGCTCCCTGCTGGGGCGGAGCAAAGCCTCCGCCCTGCGGTGGGGCAAAACCACCACCCTGTGGAGGAGCAAAACCGCCTGCAGCCGGATATCCTCCAGTTGGTGCATACCCTCCTGCTGGGGGATAGCCCCCGCCCTGAGGTGGACCGTACCCGCCTCCCTGTGGTCCGACGAATCCTCCCTGCTGCGGGACACTTGGGTACTGCTGATGATTCGCGTACGCTGGAGCTAACGTGCCACCGAAAATGGGTTAAGTAAATACATTTGCTTGCCAATAGACTCAATGCCGAGAAGGGAAGCAGTGAGCACATAAAGTAAAGCTTAAGCGGACTACATACGTGTACCAATGCCGGGATACGGCGGTGGATTGTCGCTCACGAAGACCGAGTTAGGTGCTGGACCAGTGAACGCATCGTTCGTCGGCAACCATCCGTAGTAACCTGGTGGTGGTTGGTATGCTGGTGGTGGAGCCTCGTGCCATGCTCCGGACGGAGTGTATGGTGGCGGATCATCCGGATTGCCGTTGTTACGACGTATATTCTGTTGGGCAATGGACGCCGCACGCAGCATAGCCTGACCGTACTCAATGGCGCCGCCAGCCTTGAAGTACAACTTGAACTTCACCTCTCCGATGAAGTTTCCATTCGGCTGAGCCCTGACCTTGCCCTTGATGTAGTTTGCACTAAACACTGGTTGCTCTATTTCAACCTGTTTGAAGATGCCGATGAAATGACGTGTGACGAAGTACGGAAGAAGTGACACTTACATCATTCATTGCAATAAACGGAGCACTGAATGACAACATCGATTCCGTTTGCTTCTTGCTGTTGAAAATCATTCGATGTGACGTCAAGTAGATGTGTCCGTGTTTAGTTCCCTTAAAAATCGGGTCATCTTGACCTGCAAATTCCACAGAGACATTCTCACTGTGGATCAAAATGCTGCAAATAAAGAAACAGCATATGAAGACTTTTGTCCGACAGTGTAGAATGGTGTCTAATCTAATCAGGGGATCGGCAAAATGTTATTTCTGCGAAATCACACGATAAAAAAAGATGTCTGGAGGCTTAATGATTGAGTGATCTCATCCGCAAAGGCTGTAATTGCTCTTTCTCCGATGACTTACTATTCTCCATGGTGGATAAGAACACCTCCATTGGCGTGTGCTGTATTTACAGACATTTTGTCTGAAATTTGTGGACTTGTTAAGGATTTTTCAAACTTTCTGCTGTAAATGAACGACTGAACTGCAATGTCGTCGAAATATTTTCTTTTTCCAGAAACGTCAACTCTGTGATTCATGTTCCAACTTTCTTTTAGTTTCATGCTGCAAACGTAAACAAAACAAATTTCCACTGGTTCTCAAACTGAATTCGAAAGAAAAGACTTCTTGTAAATAATAATAATAATTGAGTGGCACTACAGCCCATAACGGACCAGGGCCTAGCTTCTACAACAACTACTCGTGTTGTGCATGCTATTGTTCTTCACGAGTAGAAGGGACCTACAGTTTTTTGCCGATTCCGAACGGCGAGATTTGAGAAGCTTTCCATAGACAATTATTACTCTTTGAGTGTTGTCAGCAACTCGAAAGAGGTGGTTCCGTGAAAAAATGCTAGGTGTCCCGTCCGGGAATCGAACCCAGACTTTCTGCGCCGCGGTCGATGCACTTACCACTGCGCCACGGCGACCACTTCTTGTAAATAGCCGGTCTTTTATTGTGGTTTCCCCTCTTTATTGCCTTTCCATTCTACTGTCTGATAAGAAATCTGATTATCCTTCCCCTCGTAGGCGAAGACACATAATTTGTTTACAATCACAGACATCCTCACTTTTGCAATCATCTCTAACGGATCAATGGATGGTGTTTCGAGTACGATAACGATGTGTGATGCGTGAAAGATGATCGGATCGCCAGGATATACAATGAAATCTGCGCCGAATGCCTCTCCACAGGTGACGTACTTTCCACGTTCCCAAAAGTCCCGGAAAACTCTGTATTTTAGTGAGGTTTCCGTCGGCAGATTAACTCTAATTCCCTCTGCAAAGGGAAATTCTTGAAAATTGTCAGAAATCTGTGCAGTTCACGATCTTACCATGTATCCTGGGATGCTCACAGTGAATCTCGACAAGAGCATTCTTTTTGTCGAAAACCACACTGTCTCTAATATCCTGCAGAACATCCTCCTTTGTCAATTTTATATCTACAAAGAGTAACTGATTGTCAGGCTGAATATAAACAAAATTCCTGCTTACCATTCTCAGGAACTCCAGAATTCAGCAACTTTTTTCGTTTCCCTTGAATTATCTTATCGATGTAGTTCAGTGATTCGTTCACTTTTCCATCCTTTAAGTGTTCTTCCTGCTGACGAAGTCGTGACTCGGTTTCTTCTTTATAAATCCGCACTTCATCGTCAGTTTGTGTGCGCAATAGGCTTTCTGATTTGCTCACGAGCACCGCGATTCCCCTTTCCAGCAGCAATTGAGTCTCATACCTTGTCAGTTCTACTGGAAGACCTTGAAAATAGGATTTGTTGTACAAAAATTAGCATTCTCTTATTTTTTCACTTACTACATGAATTTGCTGACCATCCTCGTGTGCAGCACGTTCCAACCATAGCCCCAATCACTCGGTGTTCTGTGCGGAGTTTCATGTAATCTGGGGGACGATAAGAAAAGTTCATATAGGTGACATTCGAAGGAGATATTGAGGAAACTCACCATCTGCATTGAATATGTATCCAGTTCCATTTAGACAAGTTAAATTTATTTTTCCTTCATCGCTCTCCATTCCATGCAGATTTTAAACAAAAACTGTTTATTCACATCCCGGAGAACTGTCAGATGACAGATGTCACCAAAGTGGCATCTGTCAAGAAACCCAGCATTAAGGTGAACACACATTGTATTTGTTAAACTTAAAATATTCTACGTATGCTTTAGAGCAATTGTGAAGAGAGTCTTCACTAAGATCCAAAGACAAACACCAGATTAAGTTCTGTGTATAATGACACAGCTTCTCTGTGGCTAGTTCATGAATAGATGTGACCCTGACGTTGGATATTCTCGTCCTAGACACCCGCTGGAATATCCATTTCAAAGAACTCATTTGAATCCCCCATTCCAAGTGAATTCAAGTAAAAAAGAAGATAAACTACACCACCACCACCTCATCTTCCACATGACCTCACAGAGCATGTTTATGCGCATAATGTGCTCCATTCCATTCCGTAAGCAATCTTTAAAGAAGAACGCATTCATCCCATCCCTCCGTCAATCCATCCCCCGTTGACGGTGTGCCTGTGTTTATTTATCTTCTTCTCCACATTCATTCATCTTCAAGTTGAAGGACGCATAGATTAGTGTTTGCTAAGCAGGCACAATTAAAGCCTCACCACCCCTCCGTCAACAAAGAGGAGGACTCATTCATAATTCACAAGTACCCCAGAATTTTGCTGAATGGAAATAGCAATAAATTACGAAGTAGAAAGCCTGAAAAAAGATTCTTTCCATTTCACATTTCAATGTGTGACCCACTTCGCGCGCACAAAGTACAAAAATAAAGCAACACACACGCACAGCCACCACCTGGGCGACGTTAACTGCGCGTACAAAGGTGATCGCCCCAAGGGGGCATCCTCGAAATACGTGCGCACACGAGAGAAGGGCCCAGCCCATTAGGGCTGACCTGGAAGTCAACTGGATGGATGCTAATTACAAGCACATCGCATGTGTGCCCCGCATAGATGCGAACTAATGCCAACAGCCGCATGACTGACTGATTGTTTTCACCTGAGCAACGCCGAACGGGGCTTGGTGGTGAGGGGGACTGGGTTTTGGTAGGTACTTTTACTTTTCATAAACCGCCTCCATGGACCACGGGAAGAGACGGTGGCTGCACAACAACTTTCTGGTTTGTTTTTTGCGGATTAATCATCATCGTCATCGTCATCGTCATCGTCTCCCTGTCGAGTTTTGGTACATTGATCTCGAGCTGGTGGAGCCGGTCTTTTGTGCTTGCCTACACATACTCACAACAGGCACCGATGGTGATGGAAGTGTGTGGCCTCGGGTAAAGCAAGTGGGCCCGCCACAAGAGGTATGGAAAGTAAACATACGAAAACAAATCCGAGATGAATTAAGAAGAAACACAAAAAAGCTGTATCTCAGCGTGAAAACGCCGCTTTTACTTGAGAGATTAACAAAACAAGAAAAACGAAAAAAAAAATATAACACAAACGAAGACAACAGACAGAAGAACTACGACCGCAAGGAGGGGCGGCAGGAGAGGGGGCGGGAGATGTGATATTAATGATTACTTTCTGTATGTGTTCGGAGATACTGTGTCTCGAGGGCATTCACTTGTTGGTTTTGCAAACAATGTAACGGGTGGTTGTTAACTAGTCAATATTTGAAGAGCCGCCATTCTGGGACTTTGATTTGTCGCATGGGACTTTGAAACCAACAGCGATACGGAGGTTATTTAGAGAGAATGACAAACCTTGAATCACTGCTCTGTGTTGGACTCATTCCACTTCGTTGAGGTAGAGGCCATACACTGTATGAAATCTGGCTTCAATTTGTACGCAGAAGGTCCCCAGTTTGAATCTCATTTTCAAACTCCACTTCTCTCAACTTTCTAGGCTGTTTAGAGAAACCAGTTCAAATGCCAATTTCTCCAGTTCAAATGTCAGTCTTGGCGGTTGGTCTTGGCTTTGGGTGTCTCAACTCCTACGCGAAATGTTTCCAGTCAGTCCTTCCTTCGGGCAACCCTTTTCACTGGTGACTGGCTTTCACGAGGCTGTCGATTATCGTGGGAAATAGATACAAACACAGAGCTTCAGATACACTCATTAAACAACTTTTAGAAATCCCCTTTCACACATTGAAGCCGACACAAAGTCTTTCCGTCCAACTTATCTTATCAAGTGCAAATACGACCCCCTCGCACCCGCTGCAAAGTTCATCTCGTTGGTGGAGAATTCAACTCCCCATCCGTCACCCATACATAAAGTGGTTACAAAACTGGAAATTAAATCGATTCGTTGTCGTTTTTATCTTATTCTAAGCACTCACTCACCAGCACCTCTCGAATGTGGGCTGCCCTCTGTGCTGCCCCTCCACCGATACGAACAGCAAACAGCATCCAACAGATACACACGAAAAATCTTTCGAAAAGAGAAAAATCTCCTCGTCTTGTGATCTCGCGGGCGCCTCCATTTGGGCGCATGGAAAACCCAGCGCGATGTGACTAAGTCGGCGGTTGTGGTGATCAGTCTGCCGATGGCTGTTGTACTCCGGTCGCGATCTCCTTATTAATTTTGTTGTGTTTTTTTTTTAATTCGTTCGGTCGATCGGTTGATCGGTTGCTCCGACTGCGGATCGATTCGCGCTTTTCAGCATCGTCGTCGGTCGGGCTTTCACATCGTCGCCGCCACCCATTCAGCGGTGGACACGTTAATTGTCAAGCCGAGTGTTTGTAGTTTCAGTGGCAAAATGCAATAAATTCATCTGTGTGTATCTGTACCGGAGAGTGTGAGTTAGATAACTGGCGGATATTGTTTGCTTGCTTTTTTCAATCGCACGGCGCAAAAAATTCCAGGAAAGCCAACAGAGAAAACATTTTAACAACTAATTCGAGTGAATCGGTTGAGATACATCTATTTTTAGACACCACCAACTAGGCACACAGATCTGTTTAAAGTTCCCAATCGGCATGCGGCTTGACGTCACCTTTCACAGCAGCGTGCGTGAGGTTGCGTTTTCTTTAAGGGAAACAAAGAGAGGTGGGGACGTTCTACTTTGAACTAAGACACATTCCCATCCAACAAAGCACAGCCTTGGCATTTTTAATTAGCGACCACCTGTGTACATGCGGTACCCCCGTCGAACGGACTGTTTATCTGATAAAACTCGAATTTCGGGACAGATAACTTCGGTCGACTAAGTCTGCGACTAACTTTCAGCTTGTTCAGTGAACTGGCTTTGAATCCAAACAGAAATGAATTCCACTTCGTTGAGTGTATCTAATAGAAAAAGATGCAAGAAAACAAAACTGATTCTTTGTGTGCATTTGCCACCTTTAGCCTTTGCCTCCGGTTGCCTTAATCGCGATTACGACGGTGGCAGTGACTGTTGCGTTCTGCGGTTTGTGTTTGTTTGTATCTCTCAGTGCGAGATGGCTTTGCGGGGAAATGTGTGAAACGGGGATGTACACATAATTACTTGATGATGATGATCATTTCCAAGCAAACACTCGCAGCGCAAACAATCACTTTGATGTGAAAGTCTCACGATGGTAGAGAGTAAGCAATTCTTCGTTTCCTGTCTATTACTTTGCTTTACCTACTTGATTAAACAACAGAGCTTGCAATCAAACACCCAATTCCACTAGAGTTTCCCTGATTTGCCGGCAATTTTGCTGGTCATATTATTAATCAAATCAAATCATGTCTCACTTGCTTCTACTTTCCTAGCAAATCGTTGCAAAAAGTTCATAATGAAACATAATTCACAAATTAACTTGAAGTTTCCCATAACCTGGCAGCACTGAATCACAGTAAAAATCGATTGAAATGCCTTCCGCCATTCGAAAAGACGCGTTCATTGATGCGAGTTACTTTCAAATGCTGAAAACACCGACCACATCAATTCTGGCTGGCTGATGGTTTACGCAGAGAAAGCTTCGCCGATCATTAACGATGACACGAGTGACTCCGCGCAGATTGTATATGAGGTGAGAGTTGAATTGTGCCCATTCCGGCATCGGCAAGAAGCTGGCTAATGAGTGTCAGTCTAATTAATTCTGATTAATTTATCAATCAGTCGGCTCAAATATCCGACAAGTGATTGATTAAAGTCACTTACGAAGGGTTATTCAACTTACGGAAGGATTATGAAGCCTTCTGAGGAAAGTTCACATATTTTTGGAGAGGGAAATGAAGGACGAAAATTGTGATCGAAAAAACAGTTTGTCTCATTTTTTTCTAGGGTGTCAAAAAATCGTTAGTTTTTCGCCATTTTTCGGGTGAAGATATAATGCAAACAGTGAGGAACTTCAGTGGTTTCCAAGTTTTGCTTTGAGAGGTGCCCATTGGCATTTAACTGGCTGAAGTGCTGTTGAGACTATGCCGTGAACGCACCAAAACATTCCCACAATGGTGAAAGACATGTCGAAATACCCATTTATTTCCGTCTTTTGATCAATTTTGAATGTCTAGCCTAGCCTTCCAAGATAGGGAATCCCAAATAAACTGACATCTGAAAGAAGTTTTTGGTATACATTTTTTCCGTCCACTCCCAACAGAGTACCACTAATTCCCTGACACTCCTACTGCTGTGCCTACCGATTACACTGGCAAACCTTGAACTATTTAAGGCAAACTTTTAGTTGTCTTCCACTTCATACAGTCCCAAGCCTTCTTTATTCATTCGTCTAGATCAAGGTTTAACGATCTTAATCTCCAAAGGTTCCGTCTCGCAGTCATTGTTAAATATTGGGGCTGAAATTTGGCAGTGGCCTAAACTTGAAAATTGTAGTCTGCATGCAGTAAAGGAACGGATGCAATGTATCTTATTATCATCACACATATGTACCACCTATCTCTGCAAGCAGAACCTTTCCTTTAAGCTGTTACGGCTTCCTACCGCTTGTTCACGATTCTCGCGTCAAAATTAGCGAGACGGTGGTGGCTGATATATCCGCGTAGCAGATTTAGATGAAGCACCTTTCCCGAAGAAAAAATCAAAATTTTCCATGTTACAGTTACAGTCGGCAGCTGGACATCATATACCATCTGGTCCCTCACGCTGACTAGAAACTTCCTCCACTTGTGTGCGCAATCTTGAGGGCCTCCACTGCTTCTCCATACGCTCTACATGACTCAGCCACCTTAGCGTTGTATCCGTAGACGCTTGACTAAGTGCATGCTGCGGTAAAGCCTACAGAGTTTGTCTCAATTGTTTCTTGAGCCCAAAGAAAAAGTGACAAAGCTTAGCATTTTTCAAAATAAAAAATTGTTCCGAATCCACTGAATATGCAATCAAGTGAATTAAAAATGTCTTGTCTGCACAACCACCAATCCTTCTCATACACTTTTGCATACGACAACTAGGCAAACATGTCTCGCCGTCTGCCCCCCATTTGATGTTTCATCGAACCCATCCAGACCCCTAGCACAAATTCATTGCCCAAGAGCACTTGAAAACTATACCAACGACACGCGGTACAACTTTCAGTCAGGAAACCCATCGAGACGTTAATTCCCCTCCTCAGTCGTTGTGGATACATTCAAATAGATTAACCAAATCGAATAGCGAAATCGAATTCACACCCTCCGAGCGAAACTATCGGCGGCACAGTGGATAAATATAAACTCTCGCAGCGTCCAAGTGTGTATCTAGTCCACCTCCAGAGGTACAGCCGCCACCTGTCGTGCTTTCATACACCGCAGAGTATTGTCGGTGCTGAATGAAATATTCCCAACAGCCTTTAAATAGATTCCGCCTGTCGTCGGCGTGCAGAGATGGGATCAGAAATCGACACAAATTCCCCACCAAATGGACAGCAATTAGAATTTCTTTTAATTAATCCAGTTGCTTGTGCTCGGCGCCCTGCCCTGCAGCAGTCGCAGAGGGATGCAGAAACTCCTGCCTTGCGGAATTAATGATGCTCTCTCAGTGCGGTTTTTTTTTCGCGTTTCAAACATACGAGTACATGTGTTTTGCTGGGTTTTTGTTTGGTGTTCCCCCCCCCAGGCCTGTGGCGTGCACCTATGGTACGGTCGGTAAGCCGGTGAAGTTGTCATAACACTCGTTAAAGGCCGATGCTTGAGCGTGCAACTGGGTTAATGTCAAAAGTCTCAACTCTAGATACACTCTGATGCAAGTCACTTGCGTGTGGAATTTAATTGAAAACTGGTTTACCTCTGTGGGTGATGTAACGCGGAATGAAGCTCCGCGGGGCTCGAGAAATGCAAAAAAAAAATGGGCTTACATAATCCTCCTTCAACTGGGAATGGGGAGGAAATTTAAATTCTGGATGATTTTTAAGAGGCGGAGAATCAACTTTTGCCGCGGGGCAAAGTTGCCTATTCCCAGCTCATTGCAGTCGCAAACTGGCCGCTAATGAAGCGCTGGATTAGACTGACGCATTGTGTGCTGCGAATTGTTAGCAGTGCGGCAATATGAAGTTAATTAGCTTGGGACAGCAGTGAAACCGGAGACTAGCTGGAGGGGAGATGAAAAAGATTGTTTAGAGGCTTCGATGGTGCAGAGAATTGAGAATGCAATTTTTCACACAGTTCATTGATGGTCTTACTCAACTGCCTAGAGGTCACATTGCTGCTCTTATATGATTGGGACGCTGCAGCGGTCTCGCTAAGCATTCGTTGGAAAGATGACATTTCTCACGAAACTTCATTGGTCTTAGTGAGGGGGCCAGGAAGTTTTTTTGCTTTTGGATGCTGAGGCACAAACATATCGAATCAGCTAGAGTATAGCCTGGTCTATAGACATGAGGTTAGTGAGGTAAGGTTAAGTTAGGCTGTAGAGGCTGCCTGGGCAGAGTAACACAAGCACACTTTGTTTACGAGTGTCCGTGAAATAATGAGGAGTGTGAAATATATTAAGATGTGTAGACTGGATATGCCTCTCTTATGTGGTGGGTGGACTCCATATTTGACGGAAGATGGCATTATAAGGATGCTTCATTACAATCAGACGCTGGATCGTCTGCCTTCGTTGGCTTATGAGAAACATCAGACAAACTATGGTGTGGACTCTGGAATTACTTAAAAACTGAACGTGAAAGTCCTCTGAGTCATGGAGGTCTGTACTAGTGCCTATTAGGCAGGAACTTGTTACAAAATATTTTGAAACGTTTTACTGAAACAGGAAAACAAACGAATTCTAGTGTTTCATGAGTTAAAGGCTTTGAACATGAACGACCGCATCAACATCTTAGATACTCTGCTTAAACGCAATGATGGGGAAAACGTGGGACATTACGATCTTCATGTTACTTTGTCCTAGACTGCTTCATCAGCTACTTGACTCCTTCTTGAAAGATCAGAACTCATAGTCTTTAAGTGTTGTCATCAACTTGAAGGAAGTGGTGCCGAGATGAGGGTTCAATTCGGGACCTCCAGTGTGTGAGTTGACGCGCTTACCCTCCACGCGGTGTCGGCTTCTTTTTACCATCTCTCATCTTCCGTAAAACATTTCGTATTTCGCTAATTTTCACTTTCAACCAAACGAGTAAGACTTTCCTTTAAAAAACAAACGCTTCTTACCTCCCCAATCCACTAGATCGATGTGCCACCCGCAAAGAGCACTTCCTTTGGCCAACTTATCTCCTCTTCAACTATCTACCTAACCCACAAAACCTGTCTTCACCATTCGCAAACCATCCCAATCACACCCCCCACATCACAGTAAATCAACTTCCACCTCATTTCCACCCGCCTCCTCAAATCAATTCTGATCAATCAACACACAAACTCTTCCCCTAGCTCCCATCTCCGTCTTCACACCTACACAGTCTCACAAGTGTCCCGAAAAATAAAAAAAAATAACAAGAAAGTGACGTTCCTAACGGCAGCATGATAAACACCATCATCATCTCGTCCGTGTGTGTGAATCACCTAGACGAATGATTTATCGCCTCCGATGTCAGGAATCAAAATAAAATACAAAAACCTGCCTCCGCTCGTCGCCACCGGCGACATTCACCCCCCGAGAGTTCAATGATTTAGTGGTCGATGTCATATTTCCCCGAAAACACGCCCCTCCGTACGTCGCAGCAGGATTAATAGCACAAATCAAGTCGCGACGAAGGGAGTTTACGAGGCATATTGATTAACTCTTGTTATTCTGGTTTCCTTGTCTTCGTTTCCGCTCTCCGGCCGATCGGAGGCGGAGATAGGTGCGCTGCTGCTGCATGCAATGTGCTTGTGACCTAAGCTCCCCCCCAATCAACGTCAGCTTGGAAGACTAATTTCCAGCAGCTTGACGTATGCACAATCTGGCAGCACACAAGTCATGACATTGACCGGCAAACACACATAACTGACAGATTACGTTGAGCGCTGGCTTCTAATTTGAATGCCCCCGCTCTCCGCTTAAAAACTTCAGCCGCACGCTGCGCCAAGAAATTTCATTAAAAAAGGTCCTCCGCTAAATGCTGGCCTGAGATTATCTCCTCGGCTACGCGACAGATAAGCCCCCGGTCGCATTTGCATTCCACTGGCGCAGCTGACAGACTACCTGTTGCCGATAAGGGAAAAAATGAACGTTCTCCAGCACTAGAAAAAAACACACACAAAAAGATGATAAACAAATTTGTAATTTAAATTGTAGGTGTGATGGAATGAATTGGTGTCACGAAAATTCATGATAGTCGCGGAAAGACTGCAAAAAAAAAACGAACAAACAAACAACAGAACACGCAAAAAGAAGCAGAAGCAAAAAAAAAAACCAAAACAACTGACTTTTGTCTCTCTCGTGTTCTACTATGCGCAAGTGGATAGAATCGCTTGTGAATTCCAGACAGAAACTATCATCGAATACGGGCAGCAGAGGTGTCAGCAGTTCAGCTGCTGCAGCCGGCGGAAGTGCACTAGCGAGCGGTGATCGTTACAAGCAAGTGGGATACAGGGCTCTCTCGAAGGAGGGACGCGAACACAAAAACTATATTTCTGTGGACTTGGGGGGCAGCAGTTCCAGTGAGGAGGAGAATTTGTTCGAGGCTAAGCGACGAGAGCGTGTGAGCAGAGGGAGGACGCGAAGAAAAATGGTCACGAAACGGGCGTATTCAATCAACAGCGGACTGGAAAACAGTCGAGAGGTGAGTACAATGACGTGTCAATTGTATATTAGTTTATGGAGGCGTTCTACCCTCAGGAAATTTTTTCAATTTTTGTTTGATTCTATGACTCGCAATACTGTTTTTCCGCATGCCGCGCCCCTTTATCTGATATGAGAAAAGCCCTTTTCCCCTTGAATCTGTTTGATTTGTAATTTCTCTTCGAGTCTTCCATCATCATGTTAGCACCACCATGTTGAATTTAAAATGGTAGTCTTCTCTTTCCTTGTCGTTTTGGCCTGTTCCTTTTTTCCTTCTAGCTAGGCAGTATCCCTGCCTAGGATCTGTGATCCATGGAGACCCTACAAATCATGAAAAGAGGCGCTTGAAGTGCATTAAAATTTTGGCGACTCCAGGCACTCTGCCGCTTGTTGTCGAAACTAAGATATTTGTGGATGCTCAGTATCCCATGCTTCGGGTTCAACCCGAAGCCTTCAACCTTCACCTTCACGAGGATGCCGAATTTTCCTTCCCAACCTCTTTGCTAAAGCATGGGTGTCAATCTGTTTCATATACCCAGTCAGTAACGTCGACGAATCCTGTCCTTACATCCCCTGCGCTAGAGCCCGAAAACTTCTTCAATCCAAGAAAGGAATATAAACTCGAAAAGTGTCTGCGATCGGTGAAAGATATGCGACTTGATCAGTGTGTGATTCGTGGAAGTCCAATGACTTGTCGGAGGTCTGCATCTCATGAAGATCTGATATACATGATTCATCAATATGACAAACTTGATTTCAATGTTAAAACTCTTCAAACCCTAACTCTCCTATCGCACGATCATTTTCAGCTCCTTTCCACGTTCTCGGAGGGATCCACCGCTCAAAAAAAAAATATACATGAACCACAAAAGTATCTGACGCAGACGACGACTTCGTCAGT
This sequence comes from Eristalinus sepulchralis, assembly GCA_944738645.1. Lineage (NCBI taxonomy): Eukaryota > Metazoa > Arthropoda > Insecta > Diptera > Syrphidae > Eristalinus > Eristalinus sepulchralis. Next base: position 1,422,902 of record OX122885.1, on the reverse strand, counting down.
AGTCGTTAGTTGCCAGTAATTTCACAATATAATTTTCAAAACTATTTCATAAACCGTCAAGATCGTGCAATCGTGACTCGTTGCCACACACGTGTGGGGGTAGAGGGGTGGAGGGGTGGAGGAACATTGCTGGCAGCGCATGAAATTCATATTCTAAAGGAAATTCCCACTTCATATTTCTTCGTAAACTGTCACATCACGTGAACCCAGGTTGATTGCCATGAAACGGATTTTTTTTTTCTCTCGGCAGCAATGCGATGCTGGTGGTGGCCCTAAGCAGGGATTTGAAATCGTGTCACTCCATCATCTGCAGAGCGTTGCACAAGATTGCCCAGTGAAGTGGAAAAGATTCAATGCAACAAGCCCGATACGTTCAACCGACACAGTCCCACAGCGTCGCTGTGCAATGCGATACACATCAGTTAATCGAAGCAACCACCTTGACTGTCGTATCCCACCAATTATGAAGCCCCTGTGCCACCCCAACCGCAATTGCCACCACCCTCCAGCAGCAGTGCCACGACCACCACAATCGTCGCATCAATGAACCCGAATTAACTTTCCGATTCAAAACAACGTGCGAAGAGCTTTCCTCCCCTCGCATCAACCCCACAGTCAGAGCTTTTACCAGAGCCGACCCTGCGAATCCACCACAACCCCCCATGGCCCACTGCTGAAACTCACCTCGGTTATTTACTATCACTCGGCGAATCAGCTGTTTCGTGGCTTACCTCTGCTTCTCTCATTCGCCTCGCGCGGTCTCCCGAACGCAAGCCAGACAGGGCTCCCCAAAGACCTCTCCAACATTACCACCACCACCACCACCACCACTACCAGCTGGACAGAGCACATGGCATGCTTCTCGTTCATCTCTTATGTCCTCTCCGTCTCTGTGTAATGTCTTTATTTAAGTTCTCTTGTTTTGCTTTCCTCCATCATCACCGTCATTATCGTCATCATCCACTGGCACTGTCCACATTGCTCCACCACTTCACTCCCGCAACCCTCCCCCTTCGACTACTCGCATAGTGTGCGCTCTCTGTTGTTGTTCTGTTTTGTTGGCGCGCGCTCCGCCTGGAGAAGGAGATGACAGCGACGTTGTGGCGGTGGCGGCAGCGTTGGACTAGGTCTGGTGTGCTAGTGCTTTTCTCATGGAGCGCGCTGTCAATATGAAGATTGCGGCATCGAAAAGCCAACAAACGAATGTCAGTTGTGGTGTTGGCAGCGGAGCACAAGAAAATCCGATTTCAGACATTTCAATCAGTTGCAAGTGAGTGCTCGAGAGGATAGGTTCCTTCTGTACGCCGCTGAAGCCGACATCGGGAATCATTTCGTAGTTTCTCGTCTCAGTGTTGCCTGTCCGACCGACATCGTTGCTCTTCTAGTCGTTGTGGTTGCCGACATCGTCATCGTCGTCGTGTTGTGTTATCGCAGTTGTCGGTTGTGTTTCGTGTTGTAAGTGAGCGTAATACCGTGCGTCGTCGTTGCCGAAAAAAAGGTGTCAACTTTGCAGTCAAGTAAAAAAAAAAAAAAAACAACACACCACATGTACTTTGTTAATCAAATGATTTATTGAATTTATTTAAATTATGTTTTTTTTTTTGTTGTTACTGTCTGTAAGCGAGACTGCTCCTTGAGTGGAGCTCGTTGAGTGTGGACTCGTATCAGTTTAAATAAATAAATTATTGTCAATTGCTGGGAGCATATGTAAATCGGTGACAAATTGAGGAAAAGTGCGCGACGATAGACGCTCCAGCGATTGGGAATTTAAATAGTTTTACAATTTTTTTTTTGTCATTCTTTCGGTTGGAGTTGAATGTCTAGATAGATTGTCCAAAAAACCGGGTGCCCACATGTGGGTTATGTGGGGGAATAAATTTGTATGTGATTGAGGCTAAGGCTTCTTAGTCGGTTTTTCAGTTCTTTTCAGTGGTATGTTGTGAGTTATTGTTGTTTACCTGATTGTTGGGCATATTTGAGGGGTGCGTTGAGTGAAAGAAAGTGGGTGGTGACGAGAGAACGGAAGTCGCAGGCATCAAATTAATCAAGTGACGCCGGGTTCAAGAAATTCTTCTCGATAAGGTTTTGTCTGTGTGAACTTTTGGGTGGATTGAACTTGAAGTTGATAATTAAGCGTCAGATTTTTCCGCAAATTGTCGATTTTTTTCTTTCATTTTTAAGCACCAATGACGACAGTCAATTGACAGCTTGATCGTATGAATGGATCGCTTATGTTTGATTAGAAATGTTCGAGATACCGTGACAGGCATTGGAAATTTTGTAAACGTTGCTTGATCTTAGATAATGACTTTGATAGCAAAACACTCTCATATCACTGATATCACTTATCCATTTGAAAATTAATATTTATTGAGAGCACTTAGATGAATCCATGAATTATGGTGAAGACTTTCATAAACCATTCCTGGGTTTTTAGTGACACTACAACAGAGGGTTTCATTAAGAGGAAAACCTCTAAATATTTAGACAACGAATGAGTAGATTTTATGGCACCTTCTCCTTTAAATATTTGAAATAGTCGTGTTCTAATATTAAATGTCAGCGTCTATCTAGCGCCGGACAGAGGAAAAGTGTTTTAAAGTTTAACCGTCTGGAAGCTAATACAAATTTACTATAAGAATACATGTTCTAAAAAATGCCAGCGCTCAAGAAAAATCGAAATTCAACACCCAAGTTCAACTTCTCAACAAATTTAACACAGACTATCTCCGACGCTAATTAAAAGATCTTGAGCTAGAGTGTAAGATTGAGAAGACATTTTTTCCACATAAGAGTGTCTACTCTTCCTTGAAATCGATTATGGCCCATAGAACACGAATAAAATTTTATTTTGGGAAGTAAAAATGATTATCAGTGATCAAAGGCCTTATCGAAGATAATTTCAAGATTGACAGACGGGAACACATACTCTAACCCACGTCCAATCTACAGGGTGGGTGGTTATAACTCGTAGATGGAAAAAAATATGTGAAATGTCATGGAAATGTCTGGACATACTTTTTAAGAAAGTACAACTTCAATATATCCTCTATCACTTAAAGTGATCTGCATACATGTTTTAAAAACAATAGATTCGGTTAGGTTCCTGTAGATACCAGCTGGACGAGTCCGCTTATGAGATCATTCATTTAGCAAGTTATGAACGATTCTATTTGAATCTTTGTTTGTGGTTTCTTTCACTTCTTGCTCAAATGACTTTAGTCTCCCAATGGTTTGTGGGTTGTTCGTACCTCAAATTAAACAAAATGATTGGGCTAGTTAGTTAGTGGCCGGTTAACATCATGAGAAAGCAGTTTCCAACAGAACACACTATCCGGTCGCAGTAGATTGGGAAAACAGTTTGAATAAAGGATGAATGTCACATCAACAACCGCTTTTAACTAACAAAGTTCAAACCTCACGATCAGCGATCAGGTTCGGTCTCCTCAAATCTGGAGTCTGAAATTTTAGGTAACATATATTTGCCTGGCTTATAGCCCGCTCTGACTGACATAGTGATTGAGAAAACGAGAAGAGAGAGAGAGTCTTTGTCAAATTAAGGATAATCCTCAAATCAATTGTTTTGAAAGTGAAAGTCAGACATTTTATGGCAGGGTTGCAAACTTTAGTTTCCATTTTAATCTGAGACTGATCGTGCTATGAAGTAAATTAACAAATAACTCTCACCTACCTGAAACCATTCTCACGAAAACAGCCAAACTTCTCCCCAGCAAAACATTTTTACAAAAATATCATAATATATGAAATGAGAAATCGAAACCCTCCCCCTTTCCATCACTTCAAAGGAACATTTGTCAACTTGAGCGTTCATATACGCTTTATTGTTATTATTGCCGAGCAAACAAATCGACAAGAGAAAGTTGTGAATCATAAAATTCGCGAAACTCCGCTCAGTTCAGAAGAATCTTGAGACTTCTCTCCGCACTGACTCTCAGTGAGTCACGTAGCCAATGTAATGAATTTCCCTAAATCCGACGTATGTAGTTTCTCAGTTTCTTATCGCATTTTCGTTTCTTAGATACTTCCGGAGATCGGCGGTGATCAAATGCATTTCAAAGACAAACTCATACCCATGCATCTGTCGCTTGATACGAAATCACTTGCAGTTTCTTTGAAGTGCGATAATAGAGGCTAACCAAGTGAAACTTTGCCGCTGTGCTAGTTGTGAGCAGACATCTCTTACAGAGTTGTTTTCTTATCGCCTCTGACCACAGGCATCAATGCTAGAGCGGAATGATCCGCGATTAGTCTCGAATGAGTTTCTGCGAGTCATGTGTGATTCCCCAGAGTCTTTGGGGAACCTTCTCTAAGTCTCGCATCTAAAAATAGCCAAAAAAAATGTAAAATGTCGACACAGACATCAGAAACCGTAAAAAACAGAAATAAAGTCACAATTTGGTGGTTAACACATTTACAACCACTCTTAGGCTCATCAAACCCCACCTCGCCGAGTCCTCTTATATGCCCAAACTTCGGAGATTATCCCCAAAGTTTATAAGCCACAAAACCCCAAGCAGACATTGCCGGCCATAAACCCCTTCACACATCTCGCCATCGGTCGACTGCAAGCCGAGTATCTGCTGTCCCTCGGAAAGCCCATCAATTCACCACCATCCAAAAGAGTTGTGTCTGATGTCGATGGGGAATGAAACACAACATCGGCCAAACATCCGTTCGGATCGTTCCTATTTTTACTCGCGTTCGATAAAGACAACACTTGTAGGGCGGAAGTACGTACTTGTCTGACCCGAAACAATGAATAATTTTCCACGGCTAAAGAGTCATTAGGCCTCGGCTTGTGTACACATGTTTACGAGGCGCTCACATCGGCCCAAGCCGACTCCCCCTCAGACTCAAGGAGTGCGGCAGTTAATGTGTCCTTATTAATGTGGAATGGAAATGCTTCCTACAGCCCCCCCCCCCCCTCTGTTTTTAAGGGCCCATTTGTCGGCGCATTCCTTTCGCCCGTAAGGAGCCGGGGGCGAGTGAGCGTATACAACGCGTCACTTGCCTTTTACAGGGCGATTAATTAAAACACTCGGATACGTATGTATCTGTAATTTGTGTATTCAATAAATGTTTGGTCGGTAAAGCAGCAACAGCGGCAACGGCAGTGAAAAAATGTCAAGTTTACCCAAATAAAATCAACTGCGTAAGCGGCGCGGTGTTTTGCATTCACCAGGCACATACCTCATTAATTTGCATTTCGCCGGATACCCAAAGACCGAGCACTGAAACCGAAGACCGATGACGACGATGAAGACTCCAGCACTCACCACGAATATCGACAATGAAAGAAAGCTTGACGGTAATGAGATACCAACTCTGGTGCGTCTGTCTTGCGCTGACTTTCCTTTGAGCGGTGTTGTGTTCCGGTGCTTTGCATTCACTCGCTTCTGGGTCGGGATGCAGTGACCAAGTTGAGAGTACAGAGTCGCCCTTGCTTTACTTTCGAATTTCCAAAGACACTGCTCGTGCGGGGAAAAGTAAATTAAATTTAAATGCAAATCGAGAGATGAGATTGCGTTGATTTTTTAACTGATTTCCCTTCATTCCAGAGTGCTAGCTTCTTTGGCGTTCTTCAGGCGACGGTGACGACGGTGAACTCACCGCAATTACAATCACTAGAGTGGAGAGGGGGAGGGGTTATTGGGACTCCATTTCTGGTGCCGGTTCTATTTGTCTTTCTCTGCGGCTGAATCTATGTAAATGAAATAGATGCGGGGACAGATATTAAACCGGCCATTGGCAGAGGGAGCGCTTAGCGTGGGCTTCCTAGAACTCATTGTCTCTGTCACAGATGCTGGAGTGATTAACGATTTGTATCGTCGTTTCTTAATCGTTCTCCTTATTGATGCGAATAATGATGCGGCGCGGCTGAAAGTGAAAGGCTAAATGGGTGATTTTATTACCTGCTGACGCTGCGAAAATATGCGATGCGGAGACGCGGTGGTGAGGTCGTTCACCCAAAAGGGTGTCAGCAGATATGGGGGGATTGAATGAAATTTGTTTTCATTAACGCAGTTTAAATTCGAGTTCATTGACAGGCCGCGAACCATCGTTTGTAATAGGAATAGAAAATGAGCAACGGAGGCGGATGGTATTTTGTGAGATTTTTGTAACATTTTTTTTATGTAGGCACTGATTGCGTATAATAATATTGCGAAGTCAATTGAAATCGATGTAATGTCGCATCTTTATCACGCTCTTTCAACAGGAAGTGATCGAATGAATGAGCCACGAGCTATCCATCCCTTGGAGAATTTACCCGAAATGCACGCCTCATTAGAAATGCCCACCCGTTCACCCTTAAGTTCTCTCTTAGACGTACAGTCAAGTGTAGAGACTTGTTCTTTAGCCGCACCACACGAATATGAACAATTTTTTCTATTCCAACTTCTTGCCCTTTAAACAATCCACAGACTTTTGATGTGCCCTTGTACCTCCTCTCTCCCCCTCTTCGTCAATACCTTCCACCCGTGCTCTGACTTAATACCGGTCGCTTATGGTTAACAAATAATCCCTTTAGCGCGCGCCAGTTATAAAAAAAAAAGGCAGCAAGAGACTTGGGTAATCACTTTACCGACACTTGCCACATGCCATATTGGCAATCTCTTCAAGAGACAGGTGATACATTACTGATGCCTTAGCATTAGTAGTAACTGTCGGAACAAATGACAAGTGTCCGAAGTCATCTTGGGCATATAAAAAATCCTCTTAACCTTTGCGAGTAATTGAACTCCCAGATGTCCTTTGTTGCATTGTTTCAATCGCCCAGAGTTAAAGACATTTTGTGCAGAAGCTTCTTCTTCTTCTTGTGGCACTACAGTCCGGGGTGGACCTGGGCCTCAACCAATATGCCTCTCCAGCCAGCGCGGTCTCTCATCAGCTGCCGCCAGTTGCGCACTCCAAGTTGGTCGCCACCTTATTCTGGGTTGTCCTCTGTTGCGTTGTCCCAATGGCTCAGATTCGAAGACTTTTCGGGCCGGAGCGTCCATACGCTCTACTTGACCTAGCCATCTTAAGCGTTGTATCCATAGACGCTTGACTAGGCTCATGCCGCCGTACAGCCCATACAGTTCGTGGTTGAATCTTCTCTCCAGATGCCATCAACGCAAAAATGTCCAAAAATCGCACGCAGAACTTTTCTCTCGAAGAGACCAAGGGCATCCTCATGTTGCACTAATTTAAGTCGTCGTATCAGTTGACTGAAAATTGCACGCAAAACTTTTTCTTTGAAAAGACGAACAACTTTCTCACCTGCTTTCTATAGCATCTTTCATCTGAGAGCAACTCAGAAAGGCACAAGGACTTTCTTTAAGAGAGAGAGAGAGAGCGTTAATTCAAGCTGTTAGCTTTAATTGTGTAACCAACAAAAGAACGAACGCACGACGGTCCAAAAGTTAAGAGAAATTAGAGGAGAGGTTTTTTCAAACTTGTCTGGAGCACAATTTTAAGGATACGTTCGTGAATTCTGATTTATGGCCAGTTAGACCACAATCATCTGAGAAATGTCATGAGACACATCTTCCGAGCACTCAGTCACATCACATGCACCCCTCAACCCCAACAGCAATCTTTGTAAGTCGACATATACAACAAAACTTTGTTTGTCATCCAAATACAAAATTCCTGTCACTTTCGCCTCCTGGTCAATGTGCTTTGCTCAGCATCATTCGTCAAACAGAATCTCATGTCCAAATGTGCTCCTGTCGGGAAAGGAGAATTATTAAGACCTGCAGGGCTCTGAACGCCTATTACTCGTAGAAGCACGTTAGTAATTAAATCACACCCCGGCTGACACATTCCATGGCAAATGCCTGTGCAATCAATAATTTTCCAATTATTGCCAAATTTCCAATTTATCACGCCGTCACACCATTCGTCGGCCGGTCGTAGGTCACATACGACACACAGTCTCCCCTCTCCACTTCCCACGTCGCCTCCACAATGAGCTTGAGTTACATATTAATTTCAATATTTCCCCAGTCGATTTAGTCCTTGTTTGCAGAGAATATGATTCTTAATCGAACAAATCACGTAATCTAGTGCACACCGAAGGCCTATGTTTGTACACTCAATCCCATCCACATCCATTAGGCGGCTACTGCTGCCGCCACCACCACCGCCATCATCGTTGTCGTGGATTTCCTCTGCTAACTGTTAGTTACACATCCACATGCCGGTATTTGTGTAGCCCTTTATTAAGGTTATCATCGTTTCCTCCACCAACAGCACCACCACCACCACCCTCCCACCGGCCACATCTTCGCAAATATGTCCCTGACAAGCCGTTCAGCCCGATCGGACTATCGAACAGCCGGACTTTGTTATTAATCTTATCCGCATTGCCTGGCAATCTTGATATTCTGTGCAAGTACACACAATTTACTGACATAAAGCACTTGTTCGCCACAAAGATTCCTTGGAGTAGTTTTAAAGTAAATCGTTCGCCTATCAAGCTCGTGACTCGTGCTGCCCCATCCCCCCGCGGACAATAAAAAAAAAACATACAGCAACGATACGAGAGGCTCCATAAAAGAGCGAATAGAACGCAGCGATCGATTTAAAATTCCACCGCAAGCCCGCACTCACACAAGCCTCCCAGTTGAATCGATAAAAATCAACTAGACACGGAGCGACGGATAATGGCACAACAAGCCCCTTGTAGTGGTGGGATGTGTATGACATAGCAACGGCAACAAATCCGCAAAAGATATTGTCATGTGCTTATGCGGTGCTTAAACTTTCAACAATCTTTGCAACCCCAATCCACACGACAACTACACTTGCGAGTTACGAACGACCCCTAATCTGAACTCGACCCCCATCGCAGTCTCTCAGGCTGCCGCACCTCCGAGACGACTTAATTCAATTGAACAGAAATTTTTATTACTTAAGACGATTCTTCTCTCGACGCGAAAAGACTCTGCTGCCAAGCTGTAGGCTAGAGACCGGAGACTGGAGGCTGTGGGCCGTGTAGGTCTGGGGGTTGCTCCGCGCTAAGTGGCAGTCAAAGTGCGAAGAAGTAGTAAAAGTTCGGGATCTTGTTGTTTGGCTGTCGCAGCGACAATGTCGTTGATGGCGATTATCATCTCGGCTGACGCGGGGGCGTTTGGTTGTTCAGATGCAGTCGCACTGAAGCCAACTCGCTAGTAGTCACCAGTAGTTTTCATCATCTTCACCGGGGTCGTCCGCACGGCTGCACTGTAGGCCTTGTGTGCACACGAACGAGCAACGCGGTGGCGACAGCGGCGGGAGGAAATGAAAAAAATTGCAATACACTTCCTCGGCAGTCTTCCCTGTTGTTGTCGCGTCGTCGGTCGTTGGGCCATGATTCGCACAGCTGGTGTGTGTGAGCTCAGCTCGGTGACAAGCACTTTGTGGTTACTTTGTGGAAGATGTTCTGCATCGTTACTGTGGTATTGCACTTCACCCATTTAGGTTGTGTCCGCCCCATTCTCCCCCCCCCCCCCCCGCAACGCACTTGAATAAATCATAGCGCAAGAGACGCCTTCACTGGTTTGTGTGTCGGTGTCGGTGAAAATGTGTGTCATTCGGGAGTTCTTTGTGTCCAATAGTAGTAGGCCATTTCATAAATTGCTCCAAGGGATGACCTAGAGACTCATCAGCCGCCGGAGGGTGGGCAAGTGGCGTGAGCCGAACGAGCCTAGTGGCAAGGCAAACAAGGGGTGATGTCGATGGGTGAGGGTAGCGAGGAATGAACAAAGTTTCTGTTTACTTTTGTCCGTCTAGTCCGTGTGGACTGTTGAGAGGGGAATGTTGTCACAGCCCAAAAATGATCAGCGTGCTGGGGCGAGGCGTGTGTGTTAAGTAATGTCTGGAACCAGGTTAATCACTTACTTCGCTTGGTTCCATCAGAAATAATAAAATCACTCGGCTATGAACAGAGCCATTGTTCGAGGCGCAACAAGAGACAATTCCATGTGCACAACACAACCAGCGACACACTCTTTCTCTGTGTCTGAGGGGAAGTTAATGGAGATGTAGAAAGTCCAAACGAATTACGGTCGGATGTGGTTTATAAGCATGAAATCGGTTTCTTTGCGTAGCTCTCGTAACAACATAATTTTAGGGGATTTTGGGCACGTGCCGGGGAATGTTGCTGCGGGTAGTTCATTGATCAGATTTTCTTTGGACAGTGGAACTTGCGTAATGCTGGCATAAGGATGGTGTTAAATTTGCTGCTGACTACTGGGCATATTGACCAGTAGTTCAGATCGGTTTCATTCATCTGGACGCCCCCAAATTGCCGCGTTATGTTCACAGTTGACGGTAGCAGGTTTTGCGGCCATTCTCATGCCATTCCGGCCCGAAATTTGTGGGGATATGCTGTTTTATTTGAAGCCATTACTGGCTACTGCTACGTAATGAACAATGGCGGGTCTTGCGACACTACGGGCCAAAGTTATGTATGGGCATCAGGTTGCATTTTGAGACAAAGTTGGTCTGGATTCTTCATCATCTGGGTTTCTGAGTTTTTGGTCAGAAATTCGGGAGCTTCTCAATGCAGTTTGTTTAAAATTCATTTTAATCCGTACCTAGGTGTACAATCTAATGCCAATCTCACGTCAATCCTACCTGAGACTTACACAAGCAATAATTGAAAAAAAGTTTTCAGGATAAAATCTCAGAAATTTGTATCCAATCACAGTACGCATTCATTTGTCAGACAGATCACATTCACTTGCTACTACTGTCAAGATTCACTTTCGATTAGTTTTAACGACGTCTCCGATCGCAGGCAGTCTTGAATTCGAAATTTTGGCATAAAATCAAAAAAATGTCGTTCAGAAGTTAGGGGTGGCCTCCCACGCAAAAAAAAAATAACCCGGATTAACACATATACGTGCTTCTGCACATCTAAGCAGTCACTAAGAAGGTAATTAAATTAGCATTAGATTTGCATGCCGTCCGTCTCATCAATGAATAGTGGAGCATATATCATTCGCTCTCGTCGCTGAGCGTCAATCCTACCTGAGACTTACACAAGCAATAATTGAAAAAAAGTTTTCAGGATAAAATCTCAGAAATTTGTATCCAATCACAGTACGCATTCATTTCTCAGACAGATCACATTCACTTGCTACTGCTGTCAAGATTCACTTTCGATTAGTTTTAACGACGTCTCCGATCGCAGGCAGTCTTGAATTCGAAATTTTGGCATAGAATCAAAAAAAATGTCGTTCAGAAGTTAGGGGTGGCCTCCCACGCAAAAAAAAAACCCGGATTAACATATATACGTGCTTCTGCACATCTAAGCAGTCACTAAGAAGGTAATTAAATTAGCATTAGATTTGCATGCCGTCCGTCTCATCAATGAATAGTGGAGCATATATCATTCGCTCTCGTCGCTGGGGTTATTCCCGACAGTTTCCGGATCTAGTTCGAAGAAGAACCCGTATTAATTGTCTCCCAAGAACCCGGAGATTCTCATCCCCATCAGCCGTAGTTTTTTCGCTTTTGTTTGCACAGATCACCCGGCGCGATGCGGCTTGTTCGACTAGTTTGTCAAACCCTTTTCCAGGAATCCCCGAATTTTTAATGGAAAATCATGTAAATTGGTACACGTGAGTGTCTTTTGTTTTCGCCGTTCGTTCCCGTCATCTGTTCTCATCGCGTTACGTGATCACTATCTCTCTTGTTCGTGATGGTGAGCTTGAGGTCCGGAGCTTATCAATGGTAATCTTTTCTGTTGGCTCAGGCTGTTGAACTCATGATGATGGTGGAACACCACATTTAGGAGAAAAAACGGGATAAATGCTTGTGACTGGAAGATACTTTAGGCGTTTAATTTCAGTTGTCCAACATGTGGTTGAACTTCGCAAAATGGACATTTCACGCTGAAATATGAAGCTAAATACCAGTCATAGACATGCGACGTAAAGCTCAAAAGTGTTGTCTTAGTCCCGAAACATCAAACGCTTAGTAAAACCGATTTTTATCGAAGACTGATGAAACAGAAAATGGATGACTTTGACTTTCATAACCTCTTACGAACTCTATATTCACACTTTATCCGCTCATACGAGTAGAACAGAGTTGCCATCTATCGAGAGTCCCCACAAACTTTACATTTCAAATGATTCCACATGTCAAATAGATGCTTCAAGGTGGATGACCAAAGCTCAAACAAACCCGCTGTCACTTTGGCAACAAAAGTCACGCTCTGAACTTCACAGGTCTTCGCAATTTTTGATAACCAACACACTCGAATCGGTTTCATGAATATTCACTTGCAAACACTTGTCAAAATGCCGTTGACACCAGCAAATATTGGGACTGCATCAAGTTTGATGGACAGTTGATCGGTGTGCGTACGTGTTGAGTGCCAACGTCCAACTCTGGGAACTTTAAATATTTGCTAACGCGATGTTTTTCTGCTGTCACGGGGATGTTTCTTTCTTGTGACAGTCAAAGTTCGTGGTACGGAACGTGATGTGACCTTGAAGCAGATGGTGATTTTTGAATAAATTCTGCTTGAACAACTCCTGAAGGTCGCGTATTGCTTATGGAGTCTTGTTCTGTTCCTCCGAGGAAGAAGTTATGTACGTCGAAAGACTCCGTTCGAAAACCGCCCTGTTTGGAATTTTTTAACAATTGTCATGAAGAACGCCGGACGACAGAAAAATACTCAAACGTGTACAACAAAAGTTTGGCGATTCTTTGCAGGGTCGCAACGTCATATAGCGAACGTCTTTTACTTCACATGGCTCTGTCTGTTTTTAGTTCTAGAAACCTTACTCGTTTTTTATTAAAATCTCACTTCATGGAGCTTACGTAAGCCTGAGGATAGATATGCCACACACTCTTGAGAGAACACACACCACAAATGATGAAGATACCCCGATAGTCCTCGGGTCCCTAGCAGTCCTTTTTAATCTTCTAAAAACAAAGACCTCTGAATCTACATGACAATCCGCCGCACACACACAACCCCCGCTCTGCCTCATTATTGAGGTTATGACCGAATCCCAGAACATTTCAATTGTTGCGAATGTGAAAACTTTCTATCGGATCTGCGAGTTTGAACGACTTAAAATCATGGAACGATTACGACTCTCATCGTGGCCTTAATCCGATGAGTGTCACAGTCTATCAGACAAGCGACTCATTTCAGCCACTCCACGCGCTTCAGACAGAGAGTCTCAATCAATACAGCAATCGTAATGCAAATGACCACTTCAAACTCAAATCTATATGGTTCCACCCCCCCCCAGGCCGCTCTACCCTACCTGCCTCACTGACAAATGTCCTGTTCCCCTGCAGAAAGTGGGGGGAAAAACTCGACAACGATTTGACATCAGCAAACATTATCAGCATCAGCTCGTGTTTACCCTAGATATGCTATGTTCCACCCCAACCCGCCACACCCATTCATTCATCGTGCCTCGTCAATGGACGACATCTCGTGTGTAATAATATTCAAGAAAACTTGTCAACCCTCCCCCAAGCCTTCGCATAGGCAACCTTCTCCCGTTGAGGAGCTCTTAGCACAGCAGAATGAAAAAAGGAAACTATTATTTATTATTTATTATTTATTATTTATTATTTATTATTTATTATTTATTATTTATTATTTATTATTTATTATTTATTATTTATTATTTATTATTTTTTATTTATTATTTATTATTTATTATTGATTATTTATCATTTATAATTTTTTCTTTATTATTATTATTATTTATTTACTTATTTATTTATTTTATTTTATTTTTATTTTTATTTTTTTTTTTTTTTTTATTTATAGAAGGTTTTTGTTTTTCGTATTTTCCTTCTAAATATATGTCTATTTTCATCATACATCTTATCAACAAACTAAATAATGTTTCAGAAGAAAGATATAATATATCAAATCTCTGTAAAATGCGTGATACTATATTGTAATATATTACTTTTGAGCGAAATAAAACTATCTATCTATCTATCTATCTATCTCATGCAAACACTCATCGAGGGTTGAGTTGTGTGCGAGATGGCACAAACAAGGGCGCGCCCGGCGCGGGGGACGGGCGTCACAACTAAAACTAAACTCAGTTAGAAAAACAACCCCGAAAGTCTCTGGGAATCTCGGTAGCGCCTAATCTTCAGCTGCTGCTTCAGCGCCCAGCACAGTATGGCTGGCTAGAAAAAGAAGCAAAAACTTTTGAATATTATGAAAATTTTCGAATGAAAAACATGTCAATGTCCCATTTCCGGCCCGCTGTTCACCTCTCCCGGCCGACGGCGCGGCGTCCTGGCTAAAGTGGAGAAGGAGGCCTCGAACCCAAGTTTGAGTTTTGCAAAGCGGCCTCTTGGAGAGACGGGAACACAACAAAAAATTTGGGAACAAAAAAACTTTCAACAGATTAAATTCTGAAAGGGAATGACTCTGCATCCGGTCCGGTTGCTCAATCGTCCAGTTGGCCGCTCATTCGGTTAGGGGATGATAAGTCATTGTCCTTAAGCGGTGTGACATATTTCTGAATATTTGACACAACTGAGTGGTTTGAAAAGGAGGGGATGCGCCGGTGTGATGGGGTTAAGGTGACACCCCTTCTCGAATTGAAAGTTAATCTAGAATTCACACACCACTCATTCGTTGCCGCTCCCCAACGAGGGATGGTGTGAAGAAGAACCTTGACACAAAGAGCGTATGAGGGGTTGCACCACACAGCCCGCATTCGAATGGTGCCCTCTCCGGCCCAACGCCTCTTGAGGGAAGGAGCGGTGCCTTAACATGTTCGGTACTCGCTGCCAAGTGCATTCATTGACTTTTTCAATGAGCATCCGAACAAGGCAAGCTGCTCAAAACATCTCCCCCTCTCTCTCGGTACACACATACAATGGATCCTTACTGGGCACCTCACTCACCCTTCAATGTGAGGCCGACAGTAGCTGCAAGCACAAGCCTCCTCGCCACCCTTCCTGTCCTTCGCAAACATAGTCCATCGTGTTGGGGGTTGATTGGAGTATGATTCCTATTGCTGCCAAATATTGGGAATCTCTTAATTGTACTGTGCCGCGCTGGGAATGAGCATAGACGTCGCTCGGTCCACTTGAATGTCAGTTCAAGTTTCGCACTCTAATTGTAATGATGACGTTGCGATCGGGCATAATGCTAGACTGATGACAATTATCTTTGAGAGTCGCAGAGGACACTGTATGAAACTAAGCTACAAAGAGGCAGTTTGGGTTTTGCAACTCTTGGGAATTTGTGTTCGTTCTTCTTGATGAACTTTCAACTTCCTTCCGTAGCAGCAAGAGCAGCAGCAGGCCAGGCCAGAGACGCAGCCAAGAAGACAACTCATCCAGCCAGCCATTGAAGTGAAAACGGAAAGCTCTAGAAAGGATTTAATTAATGTGCCTTGTCCTTATGTTGTGTCCTGAGATGAGTATCTTTTTCTTGCACTCTACTCCCCTCCCACCACGCGCTTTGGCCGCTGCAGGCAGTGTGCAGATTAAGATTGAATTATACTGCGCTGTAGATTGCGATGAATTATTTAGAAGGAGATAATTTATTCAGCGTTTGAAAGCCGTTAAGTTTGTACATTTTTTTCTTCTTCTTCTTGGTTGGTATTTTATTTGCCCCAGAAAGTTGCTGTGCGGACACGTACGACGCTTCAAAACGTGTCTCGTAATAGTTGGCGGCAGCAACGGCGGAAAGGATATATGAATTGGCCTTTGATGACGGGGATGCCTGGGATAATGTTTCCTGCACAGGATCTTACGCTGGTGGCCTTCAGAAATTCTCACTTCCGACGCTATGAGATTGGCGTGGGACTGCTGTGTGTCAACAGTATGCGTCAAACTTTTATTTTCATCGGCACGTTCCTGACCTAATGGTTAGTCCAACTTGCAATTGGGATGCAGGAAAGTCGGTAAATAAGTGGACGATGCATGGATATGACTATTTTGAACTATTTTTGACGCAGTTTCTCTGAAATTTTCGAAAATTTGGGTCAAATGATTTGAATTTTGTAGGAAATAAGCCCCCACCCTGTCTCAGGTCACCTACTATGTCTGCGATCACATAAAGTATGGGCCTGAGGGACATTGATTATCAGAAAGTTCTCAAACACCGAAAGCCAGAGCTTGTGACTCATGTAAGACTTGTAACTCATAAGGGGCTTGCGACTTATGGAGCCCAAAGGAACCCAAAGTTCCCAGTTTCTCCTTTGGGTTCCATTGGAAACTGGATTGCAAAGCAAAACAAGTTGACTTTCTGGCAATATCTCATTCAGCCAGCAAGGAGTCGCGCTTTATAAATTGAAAAAAAAATCCCTTTCCTTAATAGACTTACAAATATTCTAGTTAAATCGGCGTCCCTCAGGACTATACAATGGTCTACTACCAAAAATTCAAAAGGATTCATTTAGATTCCTTCTCCAATTAGCATTTCTCACTGAAAAGCCAGCATAACCTGTCAGTCAACAAATTAACCGCAAAATTAGCAACCCCTCTCCCTCCATCTAAAAAGATCCAAAATCAATGCTGCCAACTAGTCCCATTATTACTTCCCTCACAGACGGCACCCTGCTCTCGGCACTCAGTCCACAGTATACTCGAAAAAGCCGCATTCAGCAGACAACAATGCGGACGGATTATTCAAAATGATATCCAATCCTCCAGTAGCGTCCATTCACACTTGCTCAGGCACCTCGCCCCCCCCCCCCCTCTCCACACTTACCACCAGCGCTCACACAGTTTTAGCCAAATAGTAATTAAAACCCGTTTATAACGAGTTTACTTAATGGGAAGCTGCATCAGTAGAACGAACGACCACCAACAACAACTGCACTCGCATGCATTTACCAATTAAAATTTTCATCACCCAAACACAAATAACATTTGCGAACGCATCCGCATTCATATCCTCTCGTTACCTGTCGCACGACGGACCCCATCATCCTGGCGCTCGTGTTAAGCTGGTAAATTCAAAAGATTACGTTTTGACCTGAAAGGCTCGACAATAAAGTACAGTAAACAGAATAAATCCCGGCCTCCATCACAGCGCGCGCAAAACAAAAAATGCACGCGAAACAACAACCCTGGTAGATGGCAGCAGTGGCAGCTTCACGCTGTCATTAATTCGCAATAAACCGCTTTGCGCGCCAATTTAGCGTAAAAAGTGAAAGTCCCAAAGATTTGACTACACCGACGCTCCGCGGCGCTGATGATGAGTGTCTTCCTCATCACAGTCGATGCCGTCGTCGTGACGTTCGCCAGTGTGCCGTGGTGCGCTGGCAATCCAATCGGAAGCTTCATGCCAGCACGTCAGCATCGTTGAATGGTTGGGTGGGTGGAAGAATGGAAGTGAGGCATCAGCAGCACAGCAGCAGCAGCAGCAGCAGCAAAAAAAAAGTTTACTGAACTTGTTAATGTCACGCTAGCGGCTAGGGAAGCGTGGCGGCACCCATCGACGCCATAATTATCATCATCGCCATCGAGGGTACAAGCGAGTGAATGAGAATGTTTTTTTTTTTTCTGCAAACGTTGTGGAAGTTCATTTCTCGTCTCTCTGCACCCCTAGCGCAACGTGCACAACCCGTTCGAAAGGAAATGAATGTCATGTCAGTAGGCATGGAAATCCTAGTTATGGTATGAACTAGGCGCGCGGTGGGGTGGTGTTTTGGGGGAGTGGATGAAACTGCGTTTGGGGGTACTTTTGTCGCGTCTTTGCGCCCCAATAAACGGTCGAGAAGGTTGACAGTTGGGTTTACTCTTTTAAGCATGTTCTCTTTTGGTTGCTTTATCCGGTTGATTTCTACGAGCGAAAGCGGTGTCGTTGCCTGGTCCTCGTTTGACATGACAGCCATGACCTGTATATGCCGCAGAGAGAGGGGCAACTGGAATGACTTTTGTATGCGCTCACGGAAAAATGACAGACTTAAGGCCACTGGATATTGCCACTTGAGGCTGAAGTGCGTCCGATTATCGGGCAAGCTGATGGGGAACGCGCGCCGGCTTGAAGATGGCAATGACTTGGTGAATGTATTTAACAGTCCATCGGGTATCTAGTGTGAAAAATGCCGATAGAGATTGAAACTGACAGAAAAGGAAAGAGAGAGAGAGAGAGAAAAAGAAAGGAAATGATGGAAAATTAAATTGGCAACAGATGGGCTTGATCTTGAAATTATCCCCAGAATCTCCGGCTGAGTCGCGAACCCCATGACCAATGGCGGCACTACGAAGTCGCTCTTTGATCTGTGATCGATCGAGTTCTGAAAAAAATACTCCTCCCTGGCATATAATTTTGATTAATACACGAAGCCCCCCCAGACTTCCAGTCACCGAGGAGAGATCACACGCATCGCTCCCCCCAAGCAACGCCACACAGAATCACTTTTGACTTCCGAAACAGGTTTCTCCGCCGAGAATCCAAAGTCGTTTAATGACATCGCGCGACAACGCTGTTTCCTTGACGCTCCAAGAGACTATTTAAAGGCATTGTTCCCGGAACAAATGACAGGCCGCTCCGTTTCAAATCCCACTCCCCCATTCACCGCAGAGGCATCTAACACAATTATACAATTCGACAAGTTCTCAGCGGCATTTATTTTTCACGGCCCCGAGGGCGCTCGCAATCGCCGGGACGTCGGAGTCGGCAGCAGCGGCGTCTGCCATGTACGACAGAACGAACGACGAGAAACAATTTTGCAACTTATTTCACACTCGAGGGATCTTTTAAACAACGAAATAATAATAAAACATTATCCAACGGCTTCGAAAGTCGAGTGCGAAAAAAAGGTAGACAGAGGAGGGCAGAAAACGAAACGGAACACAGAACAAAGAGCTCGTTTAGTCACGTTTCTGTGTCTCCGCCTCGCGAATTCCTGCCGCACAGTTAATGGGTTCGCCGAAGATCCAATGATGCGCGACAGCAAATAGTTAAAGAATGGCTTTCCGTGTCACCCCGCGCCCACCTTTTGAGCCCCCTAGGGGTGCCGCTACTGCTTCTGGTGTCTGCTCTATCCACCTTGGCAACAATTGACATTGAATCTAATTTCCCAAGTGTTCGCGCAGGGCAGGCACTGGAATAGTTAATTCTTTTTTGCGGCACTCCGTGGGGGGGTCATGCGGTTTGTTATCTCAGAATGGACGGGAAGAGTCCTTCACATCCTAGGTACGAGTGCGACATGTGTGGCGTGTGCCATGCGGTCGGGTGGGGGCACACTTTTTTGGGATGCAAATGAAAAACAATTGAATGCAGCATGACAGAACTATGACTTCCCCAAAGCTGTTCATAAATTCACGACAATTGCTGAATAACTGGGGATGTGCGCGCCGAATGGATGGTGGCGACGGAGATGGGACGGGTCACAGAGGGTGCATGGAGGACAAATGACATTGCTTTAGGGGTTGTCACAGCACGACTACGAGTGAAGTGAGCGAGCTGCCGTGCTGGATGCTCCTCGGAGTGGCTGACTGACTGAGAGGCAGATCCTTGTTGAGAATAGAATTTGTTACATGGGGTGTGAATGAATGAATGGATTCTCGTCGTAAGTTACAAACAAATAGGAAAAGTCCTGCGGATGAGGTGTGAACGTTGAGTTTTAATGATTCTGCGACAAATTATGGTTCTCGTTTGCACGCCTTCGCTCCTGGTGAAGGTTGTGCTAAGACGACGGTGGCGAGGATGCTGTGCTTGCTTTTGGGACAGATACTGGTCCGCTGTGGGGGAGCGTGATGGGGTGTGAAAAGTTGAGAAATGCGGTCATCGCTAGAGGGATCAGATGGAACGGAATATTAGATAATTCTGTTCTTTGAATGGTGGAGCTGTGTCATTGCCCTGTGCAGGAAGTAGGACTTGTGAAGCAGCTGACCATTAGGACTGTGGAACACTGCGAAGATACTTCCGCCGGCAGTGCACTGTGGCCACAGAAAAGAAACGACTAATGGCTGTGAAAGGTGGGGCATCAGGATTTTTGGATTTGCTAAATCAAATCAGGGTGCTGAGTTTTGCAGAAGGAAGCTTTGTGATATGCTCTCTGGGAGCGTCAGAGATGAATGGTGGCATCCAATTGGAGCAACATTCGATTGTCAATTCCAGGATGCGCTGCAAGTCACAAACTAAGTTTTGGGTGTTCGTCTGTTTGAAACAATCCAGTGTGGGCCTGATTCTCAAGCTTTTCAAGTTTGTCGATCACTCATGACTGGATGCATCTACTCCGTCAGATACCATCACTGCAGACTCTCTCAAATTATTATGTTTACTGTAAAATACAATTGGGAACTCAAGTTAGCATCCCTAAGCATCCACAAGTCAAACACGTCTTCGAAATTAAGTCGCGTAGACTGAAGCCTGCCACCGCAGTGATCTACCACAACAAGTTCTCACTCTTGACTCACACCGAATGCCTCCTTTCTGGTAAACATCGTATAGCCTTACTAAAGGGAAAACTTCAGCCTCTCTGGTATAAGCAAGAAACCAAAATCCAATAACAAACAAATTCCCAAACAGACTGCTGCCTCCACTTGCTGATGTGCGCTACCCGCAACTTTGGAAGACTTTCAAACTTAAACAGCGCATGTAAGGCATTAAGTCCCTGCACTCCATTATTTTCTCAACCCCGCCCCGCTTCGGTTCGGTGTTCATTGTGAGCCGATTCTATGTGCCCTCGACTCCAATCAAGGGCCACGATAAGCAGTTCGACTTAAAAGTTAGCAACCAGTACAAAGAGCAACTTTCCACAATGCCCCCTCCCCCACACCCCAATTAACAAGCCGTTTTTTTTTCATCTTTGCCCCCCTTTTACCCGAAAATAAGCAACTACAACAAATGGACATTCAGGAGAAGAAGCAACAGCAACAGAAGCAACGACAGCAGCGGCAGCAGAAAAAAGGGATAACAAGCTCAAGCGCTGGTGGAAAGTTTAGTTTCACCTTTTGTTGGCGGTTCCATTCGCTTCATCCGCTTTGTATAATATTTAATTTCATTGAGTTTTTGTCCCTCACTTGAGAGAATTTTTTCCTCGTGAGGAGGGGGGGTGAGCGAATTTAACTGAAGTATCATTCGGCTTCTGGTCCTGTCTGCAGTTCTCCTCTTTTCCGCTGGAATTCCGCTGTATGCAGCTCCAAGTGGGCTACAGCAAGAGGCCGCGCTGAAATCTGTGGCAACGCCGACAACCGACAGACGACAACCGACACCGACAAACCGCTTAAATAATAACACTGAAGCGCTGTCTGACAAATGGTTGGCGGAAAGGACAGGACGTGGCCAAACAAACGGGCTCCCCGATAAACAGTCACTTTCAAGGTGACTGCTACGGTCCTCATAGCTTTCACATCCCTGCTGCCCTCCTGCCGACGCCGCCCGCCGCCACCACCGCCACCGCCAATCCCAGAGTCGTCGACGACATACATTTTATTTAAATTAATTCGAGTGTGGAATTCACTCAGAAAGAGAGAGAGAGAGAAAAAGAAACTGAGAGCCTTTGAGGGGCTGCAGGAACTGTGACAAGGTCGAGTTGCATTATTGGACTGCATTTTTTTTTGGGGGGGGGGGGGGGGGGAAGAGTAAACTTTGGAATGGAAATCAATCCGGGTCATAGCGAGGCAGCACAACAAATTTGAAAGGACATTAAACGATCCTGCTTATCCACAGGAAATTACCGCAACAAAGTGTGCGCCCGAGAACTTTGGCCGGACCCGCAAAAGGAGTAAAGGAGCAAAGGACCGAACCAATGAACGTCTATAAACTAACTTACGAAGGAACTTTGCATCAGACTGGGGGCTGGCTATCGGGGACGGACGAACGGTCGGCTATCGAAATGGATATCCAAATTGTAGTTTAATGGCGGACCGAGCACGCACATGCACACAACCGATAGGACATCCTTAAATTCCGAACTCCGAGGAGAATTTCTGTGAAAGTTACTTTTAAAATTAAATTTGCTAATTGGTGAAGTTTGGTT
Source organism: Eristalinus sepulchralis (assembly GCA_944738645.1). Lineage (NCBI taxonomy): Eukaryota > Metazoa > Arthropoda > Insecta > Diptera > Syrphidae > Eristalinus > Eristalinus sepulchralis. The sequence goes on along the minus strand of OX122885.1, from coordinate 1,400,961 downwards.
AATGAAATGGATAGCCTGGCAAATGTCTTCGAAGAGTTTTCAACTTCTGCAGTGGCCGGGAAAGTTTGCGAATTGTAATTAAAGCTGAGAAGAGGGGTAAAGTGTTACTAACGTATTTATTGAGATCCCTGCCATGATTTAAATGCTCGGGAATGAATGGGTCAGTTCCTTGGAGAGGTCTTCAGTGCATATTTGCGGACGACCCCCAAAGTGAACAGTCGGCTGTGTCACTTCTGAAGAGTATTTAGCACACTTACGGTGTTTGCTGGCCAATTAGGAATTTTAGTGTGTGACTGTGTCGTGCTTGGTTTGTTCTTTGCGGGCGCCACACCCTGGGGAGGTAGGTGCGGGTATGGGAGTGGGTATGAGTAAGCAAATCATTTTGTGGGGGACACATGCCTCATAGCTTGTCTCTGCCGGGGAATGTGAAGAGAGCGTTCGGTTAGGGACAGTAATTAATTCTGAATAGACCCAAATGGGCAGTAAATATTGGCTGAGGGGCGTCTCCTTGAAAACGAACAAATTTGTCTTCCTTCCTTCCTTCAAAGGATTGGAAACAGTGTGCTTCAAAAGGAGTGGGTCTTAGATTGTTTACAGTGGTAGACCGAAGCAGGAAATGTACATATATTTGCCAACTACACCCGTGTGGAAGAGGTAAAACTTGTGACTCCTAATTTTCGGAGTTGCAATAAATTTGTGGAGATGTTCACGGAGCTGGTCATTGACTTCACATTTTCAGTTTCTAAAATTTTCGGAGGCTCCCACCTAATGCATCTCTATTATCTGGCGTAGTATACAATTTATACAATTTTATTTTCGGAGTTCTTCTTTTGGTACCTCTATAAATCAAAGTAGCAAATTATTCATAAAAATGAATCAAATACTTATAAACTTTGCTCATAAAGCAACTTAAGATAAATTTCATGCATTTCAAATTTTCGGAGTGTTACAAAAATTCGGAGAAATAAAAAAAACTCCATGTATGGATCAAAAAGGAGTCTCTAATTCTCCTGCATAGATTTTCATTGCATTCAATGACTCCGAAAATTTCGGAGTTCCCTGATCGCACCAAGCAATATTGAATACTACACGAATTTGAAATAAATTTACTGAGAAAAGGAAAATAGGACAATCATATTCATTCTACAGTAGATTGAACTTGGAGAAAACGTTTCAGCAAAAAAACCCTGAATCATAACTTTCCATAATTTCACTACCACCAAAACCACCAGCGGTGATAAAATCTCCCTAACTTTTGACCACTAAAGATCGCCAAAGTTATGTTATGCCACCAACCGTCGAATTCCCAACTATAAAGCCACCGCACCACCACACACTCGCTGGGTAAGTGGGTCAATCTGGTCATAAATCAATGACCTGACCGAATGGATTAAGTTAGAAAACTCATTTTAACGAAAGGAATTCCCTGACCCACGTTGACCTGGTTCCAACTACGGAATTCCAAATTCTATACGCGCCACACAATGCATTAATTCGGTTTTCATGACTCTCAAAGAATGCCACCCTTCTCCCATCTAGATGGTACGTCTTCAAACTCAATAGGCATAAAAGACCCCAAAACAAGTGATTTCACTCGACTTAAGCACACGCAGCTGAAAGCAGTTTATGATGGATATGCGTTAAAGCTCCTCACGCTGACCCTATTTCAGGACATTCCCGCATCGCGCACCGCACTGTGCAGGTCCATCAAACGTAAGCCACCTCATAATCCGCATCTGAAACGTTCGATAAAAAATTTCGTTCGAACCACCTGATGACAGCCATCTCGATCGAAGCACTTATTGTCCCTCCCCCCCGCCATTGATAAGGCACACGGGCGGATGACACCCCCGCACAACACTGTGCCAGGATGAAAACAAAGCAGTAATTGTAAATACCCACATGCTAAGGGGTGTTTCAGGGTTGCTTTCAACACGACGCGAAAAAAAAACTATTTGGGACGCATATTAAAGGTAAAAACGTGATGGAACAAAAAATCAAGCTCTGTGCATGCATAGGTGCACTCGCATCAGAATGGCGCCAGCCAACCCACACCGGCCCCCGCACAGGTTCAGGATGCAAACAATGAGCAAGTCGGAGAGAAATCGCTTAATGGGAAAACTTTAGGAGAGTGCAGTGTATACCACCGGCTTTGCTTCGATTTCATTTTATTTGAACCACACACAGCAGTTTTTGTGGCAGCTAGCCATTGTTGTTTGTTGCTGCGTAAAGCGTGAGTTTCCCGCTGCCGAGTCCTTCAATCGTCCCTTATTATGCGATTCTTGCTTTTCTGTAAGTTCCCCCCTTCCCTCTCTCTTTCTCTGCTTTCAGAGACACATACAGTTTTCCGGACTTTGTGCGGGATTACACTATACGTACCGCCAGCGCCGCATCCACACATCACTCATTTTCCCCCGAATGAGCATGCAAATGTGTGTGAAGGGGCTTGGCAACTAGCGGGCCGTCGCCGTGTGATGGATTTTTCATCTCGATTTCGTGCGCCGCGCAATCGGCTTTCACCTGAATTCACATCCGCCCGCTACCGCTGATTAATCTTCGAATCCCCTCTGCCCCACTCCCACTAATCCATTAGCTCCTGGTTAATTTGATGAATCAAATCGTTTGGGGGTTGTCGATAATTATTTAACAAATCCATCCGCAAAGCGAACCAGAGTCTGATGTGCGGCAAGGGGGTGGCAGGGACTGGCTGTGAACTCTGCAAGATGGAATCGTCCTTTGAGCAGGCAACACACCCGAGGCGGAGACCGGGGGTGGCTTTGTTTCTGCCAAACAGTCTGTGATGTCTTTATGCTGTTGCTCATGTATATAAGCTGGATGGATTCCATTCAGGCCATGGACACAGCTGGGTGGTCTTCCACGTTACTTTTTGGGCGGCGGGCGTTCAGGCCATGGGCGGTGGTTACGGAATCAATCAGATGAAAGGACGTTTTTTACTTTAATTGGAATGGAAAATATGATTAAAATAGTTTCCTTTGATGGTAGACGCTTGAGTGGATGTCCTTGCCAAAGAGAGAAATTTTATGGTTGTAATTACGAGAAGTGGCCACGTGGAAGAGGTGTACTGATAATTGGTTGAAGGAATGCAATTTTAATTGGATGTATTGAAGATTCCTGGGACTCACAAGATTTCGAGACGAAGGCAGAAAACTTCATAAAGGTCTGCAGTTTGTCGAGTTTGTACATATTTTGATGAAGCTAGATCCTTTATCAATTTAATATCGTTGCGATCCTTTTTGTGGCAAATTTGAGAAATCGCCATCGCCATCGCCATCGCCATCGCCATCGCCATCGCCATCGCCATCGCCATCGCCATCGCCATCGCCATCGCCATCGCCATCGCCATCGCCATCGCCATCGCCATCGCCATCGCCATCGCCATCGCCATCGCCATCGCCATCGCGCCATCGCCATCGCCATCGCCATCGCCATCGCCATCGCGCCATCGCCATCGCCATCGCCATCGCCATCGCCATCGCCATCGCCATCGCCATCGCCATCGCCATTGCCATCGCCATCGCCATCGCCATCGCCATCGCCATCGCCATCGCCATCGCCATCGCCATCGCCATCGCCATCGCCATCGCCATCGCCATCGCCATCGCCATCGCCATCGCCATCGCCATCGCCATCGCCATCGCCATCGCCATCGCCATCGCCATCGCCATCGCCATCGCCATCGCCATCGCCATCGCCATCGCCATCGCCATCGCCATCGCCATCGCCATCGCCATCGCCATCGCCATCGCCATCGCCATCGCCATCGCCATCGCCATCGCCATCGCCATCGCCATCGCCATCGCCATCGCCATCGCCATCGCCATTGCCATCGCCATCGCCATCGCCATCACCATCGACTGAAAGAAAACCTAATTTTGTGCCTATCTTCTGGTCAAGGTCGAATTCATGCCACAGAACCTATTTCCACTTGAGCTGTCCTCATCCTCAATGAGCCACTATAAGTCATCTCCTCCATCGGCCACCTGATTTCCGAAATTCAATTCCATTCTCCTGATGTTAATCCTTCCCCCGGCACTAACTGTTTACACCCGCCAGTCCACCCAGTCCTCATCTGGATTCAGTTCAGCACTTCCAAGCCAACAAAGTCCACACTTGACCGACCGCAGCACACTCACACACACACACACACACGGCATCCAACCATGACAGCCATGAACTACATTCTGCCCACCCGAGCGCAAGAAATAAGAACAAAATTAATTTCAACTAATTGACAACAATGTCAGGACATACCCGAGAATAACGGAAAAACATCACGCTCCGCCGGCAAATCTTACACCAATAAACACCCCCGGACACGGCCGCCCGGGTAATGGCAAATAAATTCCCACATTTTATTGTTAAATCCCGCAATAAGTCGCAATAGCCATCGAATTAAATTGTTGCTGCATCGAATGTTTGTGTGGAGCACGCCGCGGGTGGCCAAGAGGCTACCAACAGTGGGATAGCAGGAGCCTGGCCGCAGTGCACTTTCAGTTATGACAACTCGCCGATGATGTATTATCAAACAATTACTAGATTCATGCCCGGCATCCTGTACGGTTGCCAGGAAGTAGGACGATCCAAAAGCAAGACGCGCCGCTCCGCCCTCCGCTCACAGAGTTGATGCGGAGGAGCTTGCAACTGTTTTTGTCTCCTCATCCCAGTCGCTGACAAATTGGCACTCGACCAATTTCTCTCGTCTCTCTAGCAGTCCGTTCGTTCCCAGCGCCCATAACTACCGCCCGTGCATCTGCATGGACTCATGTTTTTCGCCCTCCTCCACGGACACTTACACAGTCCAGGCAGGCAGGCAGGCAGGCAGGCAAGCAGACAGAGGGGGGCCCCCGGGTGGGATGTTGTTGTCGAACACTTTCGAATTTTTGAGGAATATTAATGAAATCGGATTCGCTCTGTGAATATTTTGCTATTTTGGCGCTCGCTGTCGCATCGTCATCGTCGTCGTCGTCGGCACCGACACGAGGATGACCCCCTTTCACACTGGTGCCCGCCTGTGTGCGTGTGCCAGTGTGCATTCCAAAGCGATCGTAAATTATCATCTTTTTCTTGTTTTTCGGGGTCGAAAACATTTTGCTGATACTTTGTCTTGTGCCTTGATAAACTCTGAGGGGCGAATGCGAAGACGACGACGCTGGGCTGGGCTGGGCTGGCCAAATAGAACGATGTACTGGAAGGTACGCCACACTCACTGGGTTGTGTGACTGGCCTGTGAACTGATCTGGGCAACTGGGAGAAGGGAAAGTGATTAATTGGAAAATCTTTAATGAAAAGTGTAAGACCCCCCCACCGGGGGGTGGTAGGGTGGAGTGGAGGAGTGAAGGAAATTCTTTGAGAGCAAAAAAAAAAAAAATGTTGCGTATACGCCTGAGAGGACTTTCATTGTTTTTTTTCGTCTTTCTGTGTCATTCCCTTGGATTATCCCAGCGGTGGTGGTGGCGCCGAGGAGGTGACTCCAGCAGAGTGGACAACTAACTAATGTTTGACAAAAACGATTTACCCATTCGGACTATTCGGAGATGGCGGGGACAGATGGGGGCGAATGAGGTTGAGGGATGATGCAGGCAATTGAATTTGAACGATAAAAATTGAGGACATTCTGAATCTAAAGAATGTGTGGGGCAATCAGCGGGGGAGTGCTTGAAGTTCGAAGAGACAGAGTGATGGCATCAGCAATGGTTGGCTGACCTGGAAATGAGAATCACCGTGAGATGAAGTTTTGGCGAAGAGATAGAGAGCGATGGTCTGTGGCATTTGTCGATGACGTGGCATACAACATCTGTTTCCGACAAATGAACGATTGCGTGCGCTTTATTGGCTGGAAGAGGAGGAAAAGGAACAGAAGACTTTGAAAGATGCCTTTTATATCCTGACCTTGACATTCCTGTGGACGGTTCACTTATGCTTGGTCATATCTGATCTTTTTGGCTTCTGGATGAAGGGAAGTCTGCTTTCAGTCGTCAAGACTCTGGAAACTCGCAGCAGCAGCTGTATCGATTTGAAGAAAAATGCCCCTCCTTCAGTACCAATTCAAATAGATCAACCCCTTGCCCAAGTGTGGAGCATATTCTGGGTTGCTTCAAGCAAACCGCGTTGAACTGGTGACTTTAAAAATAGGCAGTTTTTTGGCGACCGTACAAAAAGGCAATAAAGAATTTTTTTCGTCCATGTGAAAGAAAGACAGCCCATTGGGCAGGTATGACCGCAATCAAGTGTTAACATTCTGTAAACGCTGCACTACAGTCTAGAAAGTGCCTTCCTTCCTTTACATCGCATCCCGCTGAATAATCGCCAATCTCTGGCGTCATCCGCAGATGCCGAGCAGAAGAAGGAGGATCTTCGAAATACAAGATACCACCCATAATTGAATATCCAATCAATCACTTCCCTTCACCAGACTGTTAGCATCTCTCCTTCCACCACTTCAGCCGCGATGCAATATTCACCCAAGACCAGCAGCAAAAGGCTGACTCATCGCGGCAGGGGAACGCAGAGAAACAAAAGAGTCAAGGTTTACGAACATCACTTCACCCGCATCGTCGTTCATTCCCACAGAGCACGCTTCTTGCGGACGTCCGCCGCAGACCGCAGTTGAACTTTCTCTTTCAATGATTGATTGACGTTTGCGATGGAGGTCAACCATGGCCCCTTGCAGTCCGAGAGGTGGCGACGGTTTGCTTTCTCCATCGGGTGGGAGAATTAGCTATTCAATGACCGTTGTCGACGAGACCACTTCATCTCCTCCCCACGGGAGATGATTAGGAAACCCAAAACGGCAGACGTGAGCAATTCGGCCAGGCAGGTGTCTCATGGCAACCAGCCGTGGGATTAACTTGGTCCCATTTTAAGGGTAACTAAACTGCAAACGATTACACCCTCGACGCAAAAAAAAAATCACAATACAAAACGACCACAAACCGCTGCTTAACCCAGTCGACAGGGCAATCTCTCGTAATGAATCCGAATTTAGTGGTCCTTCGAGCGGAATACATCAAAAACATGATCCCTCCGCCGACGCTAATTATCCCGAATTTCCACGCTCCAAATAATTCATCATCATTCCCTCGCCTAATGGAATTTGATACAATCCAATTTGCAAATCAAACGCTATCCACAGAAACTCCTAATTGAATGAAGGAGCACCAGGCAGGAGGCGAGGAGGCCGCAAAAAAATATGAGAAGAAGCTCCTCGGAGACCCCAACATGGCCATCATGATAAGCTCATTAGACGCCCAAAAGGATGCGGGGGTGCCTCAGATTGGGGCACTTCTCATTCCAAGACAGAGGATATCCGACGAAGAGTGGCTGCTGCCGCTGCATCCATTGAAGGGGTGAATTTGTTATTTTCTTTTTTGCATTCCCTTTTTCTGAAACTTTTATTTTTTTGAATTTGAAATAAGTCCACTTATTAATTTTGAGTCTCCACCCAATCCTCCGCTGAGCAAGGGAAGCCACAGAGCTTCGCACCAGAGGATTATCTAATTGACCTTGTGCTTGGCAGTGAGCGCGAGTGTGAGGGGAAACACCAATAACACTGTTCAGTGGTGAGGAGGGTTGAATTCAATACACACAGATGACAAAACCATACACTGACCCCTTGCAGCGACAAAACGAGGCAGGCGGTGCTCGCCAGCGGGCGGTGACAGCAGTCGTGCTAGCGGGGGATCGAGAATGAAAGAGGTGAGCCAACGAGGCAGAAGATACGAAATCCCAAGAAATGAGGCAATTACCTTGAACGGTTTTCTTCTGTCGGTTTTCCTTTCATTTCGCCCTCGCTCACCCCTCCCACCCCACCCCACTCTTGGTTTTTCATTTTTCCTCCACACTGTCGTGGCATTAGATAAACGTGTACACGGACCTCAAATAATTGCTGCGACTCCTACTTTGTGAGTCCGCACACAAACATACACACCGCCCGATATCATCTCGTTGCCATTACGATATCCCATTGATCCCAAGTCAACCGCATGCAAGAGCGACAAAGCGACAAAGAAGAAACGGAAGCTGGAAGCGCCCTTTGCCCAACTTTTCTGAGTTGGTCACAAATTACTTCTCTTCGTTCGAGAAACGTTCGAGCACGAGAGTTGATGAACGGTGAACTTGCCCCCATTTGTGGTGGGCGGGCGATGGTAGCAGCACCTAGGAATCTGCTTATGAGCTACAGTCACCTGTCAGGGGCGATGTTTATTGATTGCCCCCGGGATGCGGACTGGGTCTTGCATTGGTTTTCACCTTTCTTCCTTGAATTTGCATTCTCCATCGTAACGTGAAGGTGGGCGGTACGAGATGGGCTTAAGATTAGCGAGAGATTTATGATGGCAATGGTTTGGGTTGCTTTGACACGTCGAGTGGACATAATGCATTTCTGCCGAGTTAGGAGTAGGGCTTCAAGTGCTTCCGCTTGAAGTGCTGGTTTCGATTTCGTTTTGTTGGTTGTTGGTGTTGGTTCTCTTGAGGGTTTTAAGTTAAAATTTGGACTCGACGTTGTCGTTTGAAAACCATTTATGGGATTCCGTTGGGAAGGGCTTGGATAAGGTGTAGTAATTTTTTTTTCCTTGATCAGGGGAGGGGGGGGGGTACTTGCCGTCCGAGGGGTATTTCTTCCAGGGTATTGAAAGTTAAAGAACTCGTTTCTCGGTAATAAGATTGCGATGTTTTGGTGGACTGGTGCTCCTAGAGACTGGAGCAATTATTGTCAATCGTTGGAAAGCCGCGATGATCTCTCCCATCACCACAAGCGTCCAAAATGATCGTTTTTCTTGATCATTACGATCACCTTTAACAATTCCTCATCAATCATCTTCAACGATCATACCCCACGTCCATTTATAAGGATCATCCACCACGATCCTCTCTTGTTTGTAACTTCTCCTGCCTCCCACAATTGCTCTCTTTTATCATTCTCCATGATCATCCTCAAGATCACTTTCCAGGGCTTCTTCGTCGCTGTGATCGCCCTCCACGATTGGCCCCCAGGATTGTCTTTCATGAATGTACCCCACGATCGTTCCTTCCGATCATCCTTCACTTCTCAGTTTCTTTCTCCGCGTTCTTTTGGACAATCTATAGAGACATTAACGATCCTCAACCACGTGTACGTCTACGTCGACTGTCTTGTCATCTAAAGCTGAGCTCTCCCCTTTCCAACAGCAAACAACAAATCTAGGTCTCAACAGCTGATTCTGGATACGGCTTCGTAGCTAAAGCGTATCGCTCACCATTTGCATTCAATGCAATAGAAGAAGCCATCAAAGCATCGCGTATGTACAATCACACCAGCAACTAGCAGGCATGTCAAGGAACGATACAAACACGGCCGAGATCGGCCGCAGCGACCAGGTACGTATCCCTACACCCACTCCACACCCACAATTTAGACTTTCTTAAATCTTATGTTTGTTACTTGCTCATGCATCATGTAGTTTGCAGTTTTTTTTTTCTTCTTTCGTAGCACAAGTTGATTGAATTCTTTCCACCCCTTACTTCCCTCTAATGCAATGTTTGGCACGAACTTCATCGTCAATCGACAGCATCCTTCACATCCAATTAGATTTCCCGGAAGCGCCAAGGGCAGCTCCACCACTCGAGCTTCCGCTGTCTGCGGACTCAGTGCAAGGAGTGATTGCAGCTAATCCGAAAATCTGTTTCCTCCCCAAGCCATCGGATGCATCCCTATCAGAAATTGGAAATTCCCTCGGCAAACGGATTACAGAATGCCACTGGAGTACCACGAATCCTTGTTATTTGTTCTTCTCAACTCTGTGTGTGTGTGTTTTTTTATTGTGTCTCCCCGAGCAGGTTGCTTGCAAAATTCCGGTCATAAACGACAAGGACTAAAATCGCAATGAGAATTAATCTCTTCACCATTCTCATTTCATTCTCCCCCCTTTCGTTCTGCCCCTCACTTGGAGTGTGTGTGCTCCTCCTCTCGCGGTTGGGATTGTATTTTTGTAAGCGGCAGGCGGAAAGTAGGGGGAATTTAAGGGCAGGCTGGGTATCACAATAAAAGCACCGCCGTCTGCCAGCAGAAGGGGCGGAAGTCCCCGACAATGTGGCAATTTGTTTGCCGTCTTCTGTGTGTCCGCAGTCTGCTCTGTCTACGTCCAAAAACTGCAGCCTTGGTCAGTGTTTTTAGTGTGCGCGTGAGAGACAAACGGAGCGAGCACGGGAAACGCTTTGGCTGACTTGGCTTAGCACCAAATCCACCTTGGCGGGTGGGGGAAATGTCACATTGTGGCACTTGTGCCCATTGTCAATGTAGACTGAAACGACAGGAGAGAAGATGGTTTTTGAAGTTACATTATGCAAAGTGTTTGATTGCAAAATTGGGTTAATTAATGGGGGAGACGTCTGGGTGGGCGGGTTTCGGTTACCAGAACGAGGATTCATATTCACGGGAAGGCCGACGAAAAAAAAAACGAATTGACGAACTTTCCAATTTCAAGACGACTCCATTTGATGACTGCTTAATTTAATGCGAAATCTTTTGCTGTTTGTTTGCCTTGCATTCAGGCTTTTGAGCTGCGCCACTCCACTGGAGGGACGAAGGAAGGAGTTGCGTTTTTTTATTTTGAGTTTCAGTTTACCTGAAGTGCCGTCTTCAGCTCAAGGACTCTTTGCGAGACCTCATATGCCTTGTTGGGCTCTCGCTTTTCCGGGAATGCAGTTCTCAAGTATTTTCTGCTCATTTCTGAAATATTTGCGGGGCACCTGGTGCAGTTGGCAAACGAATTTCTGTTTGGAAGCGGTAAAGAGCTGCACTCAAATCAATTTTGCTTAAATTCGTTTTCCTGCGGCTCTTTTGCGATATTTTCATGCACTTCGTGCTTTAATTTGAATAGCAGGCGATAACGGTTAGAAGTGACGGGCTGACGAGTCCCTGAACAGCCTGCTAAGGTGTTCGATCTTAAGTGTCAAACATGTTTCAATCCGTCTTCAAATTTCAGTTAAACCGAAAAATTCGTTGAAGTCGTTGCTTGTAGACATCTCCAAAATTGAGCTCCTTTTCTATTTAGTTATAAATTCTCATCCTGTTGATTCCACCACTAATTTGCTCTTTTTTCCGCACACACCTTTACACTCTGCATCCAATTCAACAGCACTTCTGTCACGTCACATTTCCCTCGAAAGGATCTCTGATATTGTCTGCATCATCAAAAGTTTCCTATTACGTGGATCTTGTAGACAGAGACACCAAAGGATTGCCTTTAATGAAAAAAAATTTGAATAGGAGCTTGTTCCGTACCCCCTTTTGAACTCTTCATCCATTCTGTGCTCTGCAACCCCAGCATGTTCTAGTTTTTCCCGTTCCATTTTCGTTTTGTTTTCTCTCCTAATTACCTTGCAACTGCAACTCTTGCTCGTCCTTTTTTTTCGAATAAATTTCATTACTTGCTAGTTTTTCTCACGTTCTTTTGTTTTCCCGTTTTTTTTTTTTTTTGCTATCTATTAGATACTTCATTGCATTCATTTGCTAAGTAGACCGTTGAGCTGTAGTCAAAGTCAAAGTTAACAATAGATAGAATTGTTTTGCAGTCCGAATTAGTAGAACGAAACAGAAGCCGCATCACACACACGCACAAAATTGATTTTTCCCCCTCCCTCTAGGTTTATGGGCCACCAATGCACAAACGTAACATATGCTGGAACCCATACGGAAGGGGCGACATTCATGATATCTATTGGAATCCACCTGCCACCACTACGACACGTCATCACCTACCGAATTGTCCTTGTGAACTAGCATATGAACAGACCTGCGAAAAGGTAGGTGTGCTGTGTGTGTGTGTGTGTGAAATCTTAATCGGGTCACCCCCTGTAAGGAGTCTACATCTCACTCGCATTCTCACTCGCCACACACAAGCCCGACCCGCGTAGTCTTTTGCAAAAGGTTGCAGGTAATTGTTTCCATTTCCCTATTTTTTCGTTTCTGTTCCCTTTTTTTTTTCGTTGAGTTGATTTTTCTTCTTTTCTTCTTTTGTCAATCCTTGATGAGTTTATAAAGACGATGGAGAGGGGGGTGTGGTCGGGGAGGGGGGGGGGGGGAGTGGGAGAAATAAATGCCCTCCCTATCCGGTGTGAATATTTGAATGGTGCACCTCCCATACTCCGCTTCACTTCCGGCGGCGCTGTGCTGCTGGTCCCCCACTCAACCCGTCGACCACCAATCTTATGTGTGGGACTATATGAGTTCCTGCCACCCCCCGGCATTGAATTCTTCTATACTTTACATTTTCAAATGCACGGAAATCCTTTTCATTTTCTCATGGCATCCCGTCATCGTCGCCCACAGATCCGTGCGCTTCCAGCAGAGTGAATAAAATAAGGGAAATTCCCAAATGAAGAAGAAAAATTACATCCGCAGGCCTAAGGCACACTAATGCCTCTCCTGCCTCCCTCCCTCCATCCCTCCCCACGCTCGTCTACCAGTCGATGTGACACAAAGACCCAGAGGACTGACACAAGGGGGACTCGCCGCCGGTGCGGGGTCCTAAAATCATTTAGTGTCCTAGTTCCAATTTGCTTAATTACACCTAAAATAGGAGACGGGAGTGTTGACATTGACACCGAGCACACATGCGGCGAACAGGTGAGCGCAAAACAAAAAAAAATTGAAAGAAAAAGGGGCAGAAAGGAAATCTGTAACGTCAGTGAGATGAAATCACCTGAACCTCACTGTTGTCCTCGTGGCCTTCAATAAGGTCGGCAAAGGAGCGCACAAGCGAATGGCGGGAAAGTAGAAATTTCATTTTCATAACTCTCCACTGCAGTAAAGTTCATGAGAAATGTTTGTTGCCTTTCTCTGTTGTTTGGCTGCTGTCCCCGTTTGCAATGGGTCGGCGCCGGGCGCCACAGAGAATTGGGGTTAGGTTTGTTCAAGTTATAACCGAGGAGAGTGGTGCTTGCCACTGACGTTGCCGTCATCGTCATCGTTGTCGTCGAGACCGAGACTACAAACACAAATGTTAATTTAAGGATTTGATAAATTGAATGCGGACTGTAAGCCGTGTGCCGATATGCCTGATGTTGTGTAGAAGGACGGAAGGACATCAGTTTCAGGCAGCTTTTCCGCCACTGGAATGGCTTGATGCAATTCGAAGGTAAATAGACGAACAAAAAAAAAGAAATGGTGAAGTGAATGAATGCAAAGGAGATTCTGATTTTGATTCAGAATCCGATTCATGTCACAAGGTCTACTTCGATGTGGCTGTCCTTTGGCGGTGCACCAGCCCGTGCAAAATTGAAAGCGGTTTGATGGAGCGGGGTGATGATATTAAAGTTCCGCCCCGGTCAACACAATGAGGAAAATTTTATTAAACGGAAGAGAAGATGGCAAATTACTTGAGGGGGAGGAACTTTGACTCAGTCATTTTGGTGGTGCTCTGGCGACGACAGATGTGGTCAATTTTGAGCAGACATCGGGCTGCTTTATGAGTCCAGTGTCATGCAGTCAGTGGCTTATGTGGATTTGAATAAGTCCTGGGTAAGGACATTTTGAGAAAGGATGATGGAAGTGCACATTTTTGCGACTTTAGGAGGACTTATGTGTGCTTAAGAGTGTCTGAGCCAATTTTTAACTTTGTTTTCACAACGAAATCACTATGTTTTGAGTGCGACATACAGTGAAGAGGATAAAGAGAGTGAAATGTGAAAGTATCCTATTCTGATGGAGGTGAGAAAACTTTGGAACATGCGGCTCCTACAAAACAAAATTCTACGTATAAACCTGTTCTTTGTGATTCTTCGGGCAATGTCCCGTTCTACATCTCCTTCATAGTTTCAAAAATTTCTGGCCTTTACTTTGCCTTCCTCTATCCTTAAGGCAGTCAGTCCTTATTTCCGATTTTTTTGCTTTCGGAAAATCATGAAATTTAGGCACTTTCTGCGACATTTCCACGTCCTATCCCCCCCCCCCACCCCTTTGTTTATCTCCTTGATGACCCGATATTCAATTTCTTGCTCAATATCTGTCTCTAACCCCGATGCGTGGAAGATAATGAACGCATACGCAGACGTTCTGTAACGTTAATTTTACTGCGGGAGAACAGATTGCTCAGCCCTGACTTAGCCTCGATGGAGTTCTGCGGTTTAAGTGCCTCCGAAAGGTGAAATTGTCTTCCGGCTCGTAAATAAATAGAAAAACCAGCAATTCAATCATCGCAACCATTAAATCCCTTAATGGCCACGAATTAAAAGCCAAAATCCGCCCAACATCATGAGACATCCTTCAGAGTTCCTCCGTCAACAGGCGTCACTTTTGGGGGTTGCACCACCACTTCCCCCTTTCAAATGATTGATTCGACAAATGTTTGGTTTCTGAATAACCCACCCCTTGCCACCCCTGCACAGTGGCGACAGTGATTCTCATCCCCTCGCTCGTCGTAAAACTTTATTTTCAATCAGTCTGTTTACGCTTCCATTATCTGTCGTGTCAGGGTTCCATCACCTTTTGTCAGAATCGATCCCCGCTGCCAGGGCACTTCCGTCTTCACCCGAAGCCACTTACTTTATTACCCGCCTCTTGTCTATAAATCAAAAGATTCGTATTCCATCGCCAGGCCCACAGCACACACTTGCCACCGACATGTCTCGCATCTTGACAGTGCTGCTGCTGATTGAAATGCAAAACACAACCTGCCACCGATGAGGAGCTCTGAAAAGTCTTCCTCTGCTCCGCCGCCGTGCCCCGGATGAATTCCTTTGAAAGTGAAGATGGAGTCAAGTGTGCTCGCCAGTCTACCGCACTTGATTGCAAATCAGGCGGAACGGCATGCCAGTGGCCAGCACACTTCATGACGGTTTTCGGCCATAATACGCCGATGATTCAATGGAAAATTCTCGGGAATCGGTGTCTCTCTATCTGCACTTGGAATCAGTGGCCAGCGCTCGATGTCCCGTCCCATCGATGGTCGTATCTCGTAGGAAGCCTATGCGCACGTGATGTCGCATAAAATTCGACGGTTCTCACTTTATATTCAAATGTCATAATTAGCATGCAACCGTGGAGAATGAAGGGGGGAGAAGGGCGTGCGACTGGAAGAAACAAAACCGCACATAAGGATAATTAACGCTGCACGCTACCTTTCGGTGGCTGCACCTCGTAGTGTCCTTTTTTGAGCCGAAGCAGCGAGTGTAAGGCTGCAGCCGGGATGCACATCCCCACAACCACAAGACTGCGTGAGTTGAATGTCCAATTTACCTTCCTCACCCTCCCACTCCCCCAACACACACACACTGTCTGAGGCAACCAAGTGCCACCCGCACTCTGGTGGTTACGTGAGGCGAATGGAATTCCTAGACAGCGACTGACGCAAGTGTCCACCAGCCGCGCTGGATGCATGGGATCATAATTACCCGCACCGCCAACTTGTGCTTTCACTTGCGGCTCCCAGAGCGCGCGCAATTCACATTCGCAGACGCTGCGGCACACACACACTCTGTGTCATCGTCGGTAGCAGCGACTTTCAAACTGGGACCCCGCACTGGACGCAGCAAATTACTGCAGCGTCCCGCCGAAGTCGGTCTTTTCCGCAACGCGATACCTGAGAGCGAGACAAGCGACGACATGACATAATCGTCGATTTATTATTCTGACAGCAAACTATCTACATTGTTGGCGATAGATGGAAAATTATTAAGCACCCGCTAGAGGCATACCTAGCGATCAGAGCCCCAGACTCGGGTGACAGGCTGAAAAGAAAGTGACGGAAATGGCAGGGCCGTCGCTTTGGATTCCTGGACGAATGAATCAATGGCACGGCACGTTTCGCATTTTTGTTTTTTATTCGATTCGCTTCACCGCGTGGCGAATGGCGAAAGACGAGTCTGTTCTTCATGCCTGATAGCCTCTCTTCGGGAGGCAGCGATCGGGCGGAGGTTTTGTGTATGCCGTGCGCGAGTCAATTTCAGTTTCCTTTTATTGGCGACTTTACGTAACTTTGCCGGTTGCGGAAGACATACTAAGCCCGACCGTGGGACCGGCTAACCGCATATTGCCAACAAAATTGGGCCAGTTGCTAGTTTGTTTGCCACCAGATCTCATGCCAAAGTGTTGCAGTACGTGGCTTGAAAGTCCAAGTCCGCTCTCCGATCAGATGGATTGCGCCGCCAAATCTATCCATTTGTAAGCGTTTTGTGAACGAAACAATCAACCTGCTGACCGATATAATGCCACAGTTGCGCACTTGGACACATTTGCATTCCGGACCGGCGTGAATTTGAAATTCAAACAAAGTGAATTCCCATGATCGCGGAATCGGGTGGGTTTTCGAACGAAACTGAAATTGCTGTCGACGGCGATTTATCGCTTATCGAATCGTGATCACATGCCGTGTCCCTATAATAATCGGGTGCGAGGGTGCTTATTTTCGAATTACAATCGGCGCGAAGTTGCTGCGATAAATGGCCACACACTCAGACTCCTAATAGCTCGGCTTTGAGTCGATTAATCTTCGATAATTAAAACGATCGTCATTGGTTGAGGTTAATTGTCCAATAAAGATAGGGAACTGTAGTCTTTAATTGCTGTGTGTAGTCTTGTGTTGTTTCCCACTTTAGTTGCTGAGCTGTGTCCACCTCTTTTGCGCATGATTTTCATACAGATTGCGCTTGTGTTGCTTGAAGGTGAAGATATCGATGATTACTTCTCTAGGTTCCGATCTCGGAAAATGACCAAACTCTGTCAATGACGACTAATCTTACTCCTTCATCTAGATGAACTTGTGCTTATATACTTGCCAGGGATGCGAAGATTTTTGATACTCAAGACCGTTTTCAGGACAATCTACATTAGGGCTCGTTTAAAGCTTGCCCGAACTCCGAGTGAAGAAACTGCTTCTAAACGTCTCTGCTGCTGTTACTGTTCGCAGAGCTTAAGGTTGCCGCGCTGTAGACCATGTCTTGTTAGGGCTGGCGGCTGGTCCTCTCGCAAACCGCACAGATCCATTGCGGACAACCACGACACAATTTAAATCTAAGGATTAGCAATACTGAGTTGAGGCAGAATGATTTGGAAGCTTAAACAAACGTAATGAGTAGACGTCTCATATGAGTTGGGAAAGTGTTTTCCAAAAGTAGTGCATCGGGTCCTCCCAAACGCCTGACTCTAGCAGCGTAGGTTTTCTCTCGTTTTCTCTGCTCTTATTATCTCTAACGTCCTTGCAAATGTCTGTCGATTTTCATCCTTGTGCTATCCTTGAATACAAGGCCCCGTGGTTATTTCAACAATGATACAAAGTTAGTGACTAGATTCGTTCCGTTCCATGGGCGTTGAAAACTCTCCAAAAGGTCTTCGTTAAGCGATTATAAGATACTTGGTTTTAAAATAACGACGCACCTTACTCTGTTTCCTGCAATACAATCCTCCGGGGAACTTGCCTTCAATTCACAAGCTCTTAACTGTCTTGGAATTCACCATTACGTTGCGCAGTCTTAATTGACATACGTCCTCTGTTGTCTGTGGATTTGATTCAAAACTGTGTTGTCCATGTCATGTCCTACACATCAGCAGCAGTTCCTCATTAAATCTTTTCCTTCAGAAAATTGCAACGCCACCTACACCTGAGGTCACAAACAGTAATTTACGAAAAAAAAATCGTTTATACGTTATCCTTGTCTGCACACCGAGGCAGGACTGCTGTATGATGACATCTTAAGTGGAGCACCACAATTTGTAAGAGTAATTCAACGCTTGTTCTTCAGACGTATTATAGTATGTCTATTGTGACGTTCTGTACGAGACATCAACATTGTGTGTTCTGTGCACAGCAGAAGCCTAATTAGTTCTGCCCTCATTTTCTGACTCCTTCATTCAATGCAAATGTCCCATTAACGACTCTGGCAAAGTCCTTAAATCCCTTCAAATTTTGTCAGTTTGTCAAAGATGATGAATCAATATTAAGCCCACATTACCTTTACAACTTTGTTTTCGAAATGCCTTGAGGGGAGTACATTTTGTCCTTTGGTCCTTTTGTTTGTTCATCATTGTGTCTCCTAGACTACTGCACCGACTTCGCAAAAGGGTCATCCCTATTATGTTAAAGATTGTCTCTACTTCTTCTCAGATGAAGAATAAAGAAGATACGCCAATGTGAATCCCCTCGAAAACGCGACGAAGGTTAAAAATGGTTCCGAGTCGTACAAGCACCATAGTATGGCTCTATCTTTGCTGCCCAACCCATGGACTATCCCCTCAAATACCTGATTCTAGTGGCTTACATATGTCGCATGCGGCTTGGAAATCCATGAAGATAGCAGATGTGAAACTGGCTGTCCTCTTCCAGGACTTTTGGTAAAACGGGCACGATACACTGCACAGGATCGCGTGTACAACGTTCAGTAGAGATTTATTTACATTCTTTGTGCTTTGTTTGAATTTGTTTTCCAAAGCATGCAAGGCATGCCTTTGTCCCTCCAAATCCTTCAGACTATCGGAGGTTTATTCTCTTCCCGAAGACTGCCGTCTGCGTAAGACATGTGACTTTTCCCTTTCTCGGCTTTCTCAATAGTCAACTCTTTCACGATACTCAGTCGACTTGAGGGAGATTCCTTTGGCCAATCACTCTTGCTTAGTGCCTCTCTGGAAATTTAAAATTGTCCATCCGACACACCGTATTTTGGCGCTTTGCTTGGAGTCTGACAAGGACTACATGTATCCCTTCACACCCTCAGCACACTGAACTAACAATGTTTTCTTTTTCTTTTTCCTCCATATCAAGGATCTCATCTACTCGAAAAAGCGAGTTCGAAATATTCGTATCATCTTGGGCGTTGTTGGCGCAATCGTCTTCATCGGTCTCATAACAGTGGCTGTGGTATTCTTAGTCAATAATAGCGATTCGAGTGACGATCCATCACAAAGCGGCAATGGCATCAAACTGGACGACATCCTCACGGGGAAATATCAGGCGAGAAGATTCAACGGATCATGGACATCGGGCACAAATATTATATTTAAGGAAAATAGCGTAAGATCCCTCATTCAATCGTCTGCTCCTCGGCTTAAACATGATCTCCTTGATTTCTCTAGAATATTTACGAATACAACGTAGTGGACGGAAAGCGAGTTTCGCTGATGCGCGATGAGAAGGTAAGCACTGTCCCAGCATGCATTTCCACTCCCACGAGCCTAACCACTGTTTTCTCTTTCCGCCAGCTTGTGTACGAGGTGTTTGAAAAGTCAGCTGATCAAAAGTACCTCCTCTTGAGTAAAAATCATCTCAAGGTAAGTCACGCCTCAACCGTCTAGAAGGCAGTTCTAAATGTCACTCTTCCTTAAGATCTTCCGCCACAGTTTCCATGCAGAGTACGACATCTACGAGATCGAAACTGGCAACCTTTACCCACTGAAGATCAAGGGCAACCAACAGCTGCTGTTCCTCGTGAAGTGGGCGCCAGTTGGCAACGGGCTGATCATCAACTTCGCACGAAACCTCTACTACAAGCCGACTGCGCTGGACAGCGATGAGATTCAACTTACAGACGACACAGATCAGACAATTCTAAACGGAATCCCCGACTGGGTATACGAGGAGGAGGTGTTTGGCTCCAACTCGGCCGTTTGGTTCAATCCGAATGGTACGAAGATCGCCTTCATTCAGTTCAACGACTCGCCAACCAAGGTCATAAACTTCCCCTACTACGGAGAGGCTGGGGACTTGCGCTATCAGTACCCCTGGAATCAACAAGTGGCCTACCCCAAGGCTGGGTCGCCGAATCCATTTGTCAAGCTCTTCACAGCCGATTTGCAGTTGGCCCTGAAGTCAGATGATTTCCTCACGGAAGTTCCCGTGCCAAGTACTTTAAACACTCAGAGTCATATCATCACTGTGGTGTCGTGGCTGAACGACCAGAATGTGCTCTCGGTGTGGATGAACAGGATTCAGAACGAGGCGTACGTTCAGGTCTTTGATGGTCTTCGTAGAAGTGATGTAAGCAGTTCCCAAACTCAATTATTTTCTGTTCAAATTTGACAAGCCTTCTGCCCGTTCTTTCCGCAAAGATCTTTACTATAGTCTCCCCGAGTGGATGGGTGGACCTCTTCACAGAACCGCTGAAGAACAAAGATGGCAGTGAGATCGCAGTGCTGCTGCCACAGTCGCAAGGCGAGCGCGGTTTCTTCCGGCATGTGACGATCATCTCCACACGGAGCACGAACGCTGCCACAGCCGTGACCAGTGGAAAGTATGTAGTGACCTCGATCCTCCACTGGGACACGGACAAAAATCTGGTCTTCTACACCGCAAACACCGAAGATGCCTCAAACGTGCTGCACGTGTACGCCGTCAAAGCTGCACCCGACCAAAAGCCACAATGCCTTACCTGTGACCTCAAAATTAATGGTAAGTGCGTGGAGGCATGTCTCCAGTGAACACCTGACAGGATATCCGCTTTTCTCCCCTCAAGGTGTTCAGCAAAATTACTTCGGAGCGATGTTCAGTGAAGGTAATCACGTTGTGATCAGCTCCCTGGGACCAAACGTGCCTTCCCATGCCGTCTACGAGTGGACCTACAATAACGGTAAGTTTGTCCTTGACATCTGGAGATCAGTCGTGATAGCATCTTTTGTCTCTCAGGTGAGGTTGTGCTTAAAAAAGTCATCGACTGGGAGCTTAATAAGAATCTGAACCAAGAGTTGAAAGCGGTGGCCTTGCCAGAGCATGAAATTCACACTTTTGACATTGACGGCGGGTTCACTGCCAAGGCTCTCTTGCAATTGCCGCCCAATATGGATCGAAGCGGCAACACAAAGTACCCGATGCTGGTCGACGTCTACGGTGGTCCCGACTCGTATTCGGTGACCGACAAGTGGGGCATGGACTGGGGAACTTATCTCTCTTCCAATCAGTCAGTGATCTACGCCAAGATTGACGGACGAGGATCTGGCCTGCGGGGCGACAAGCTTCTGCACTCGATCTATCTGAAGCTGGGCACGGTCGAGATCACCGATCAAATTGAAGTCACGAAGTTCGTTTGAAAATTAATTTACTGGAGGGCTGTCTAATTCAAAAGATTCTTTTTCTCGATAGGTCTCTGCAAAGAAAGCTCCCTTACATTGATGCTAACCGCACAGGAATCTGGGGCTGGAGCTATGGAGGATACGCAGCGGCGATGGCTTTGGCCAACGACCAGTCCGGCTCGTTCAAGTGTGCAGCTTCAATAGCTCCCGTCACTGATTGGGCGTACTATGGTAAGATCCTCATTCTCAGGCGATTTCAATGCCTATCTGAGCCTGCCTCCTTTAGACTCCATCTACACCGAGCGATACATGGGTGTTCCCGAGGACAACCCCCAGGGCTACGCCAACGCTCGCCTCAGCACACTGGCGGCCAAATTCAAGGGGAAGAAATTCCTCCTCGTCCACGGAACCCTCGATGACAACGTCCACTACCAGCAGGCGATGATCTTGGCCAAGAACTTGGAGCGGAGAGATATTCCCTTTAAGCAGATCGTAAGTTGTTAAGTCAAACCGTGTCAAAGGCAGGTGCCAATCAATTCCCACCCCTACAGAGCTACCCAGACGAAGACCACGGACTAGCCGGTGTTCGGCCGCATCTCTACCACTCGCTGGACAAATTCTTCGGCGAGTGCTTCAACCTGAAACGTCTCAGCAAATGGGGCCGCAAATAGAGCCAAACTTAGCTAACACAATCCAGAATCATTTTGACGATCCAGAATGAAAACAAAACAGCAAACAGTTCATGATTGGTCTTATGTGAGACTTGTACTTAACGGGATCAACGTTGTCCTTCACAAATCATCAAACAAAAACACAGAAAGCGTACACCCCTTAACAGTCGAAGTGTACATTTTGTAGTTGTGCCTCTAGAAAAAATGATTAACTTTAAGTAAGAAATTTATTAGAACCATTCAGACTTGTTGTATCCACACGAAAAGCAAATCAAATCAAAAAAAAAATCTAGACGAAGAGCCAAAAATTGTGCCAGGATTTTTCTACCCTTTGTACCTCCCCCACCCTTCCACTCTCTCACTTTTTATTCATTGCATGTAAATTATTTCTTTCTCTCTCTCTCTCTCTCTCCGCCCCCTTCTTCAATCTCTACACCACACGTCGGTCGATATTCCTAGAGATCCTTATTTAAATTAAAATCTATCCCCTTCAAATTCCACACGCGTACTGCTTACGTACGCCTGTCCGGATTGGAGGGTTTGTAGTTTTTTTTTTTTTTATTAATTTTGTTGTTTATTTGTAAATATCTTCTTTTCGAGTTAAGTTGTCGATGTAAAATAAAATGAGAAAACAAAATGAATCATGTTACCAAGGGTGTTTCATTTTGCGAAGGGTGGCGAGTGATCTTTGAATGAAAAACTTTAGGACTCTGGAACAGGGGGCATTCTACATTGAGATGCGGCACATAAGTGAAAAAGGACATCAACCACCTCGGTGTTGGATACAGCTGGCGGAAAATGAAAGAGTTTCAATGGTTGTGATACTTCGTTCCAGACTGTCATCATCATCATCGGTGGTGAATCTACATCCATGGCATGGTCAATCTTCGGATTTTGCGATTAATTGAGAATCCCTGACGATATTGTAAAAAATGCTTGAATTTCGGTTAGTGGAGTGGAGCGATCTATATTGTGGGTGCAGGTGCAGTCTTAGGAGCTCCAAGCCAGATAGGAGCGTCATACTCAAGTTTTGGGCGGATGTAAGCTTTTTATATTGTTGCCAGATCAAAAGGGATGAAATATTTCTTGCATCGCTTTAAGAAACCCAGACATTTCGCCGCATTTTTGGCGATCTCGAATATGTGATCGTTCCAACTAAGTGTTGAGTTGGTACACATACCTAGGATGGAGAGTCGTTCGGTTTCGGTAATGCTAGAGCCAATCATGGATAATGGCTGGTTATTTTGGGAACGCTTGAGTGATAGTAGACAGCACTGGGTCTTCTTCTTCAGATGGCGCTACAGTCCGGGTAGGACCTGGGCCTGGGTCTTGGAAGCATTAAATTGCACTCTATCCCAATCAATTATGCCTTCAAGATCATTAAGATTTAATGAGCTTAACATACGCTGCCGTTGCAAGTCTATGGTCGAAGAGGAGGGTCCAGAGCCAAGGAACGAATATGAAAAGCTGAGGGAACTGTCATCAGCGAAGGAGTGGATTGGATTAGAAGTGACAGACAGGCGATCATTTATTAAAATGAGGAAGACTAAACGGAGCCCTGGGGAACACCAGCAATAGTATGGTGAAACTTGAACCCATCTAATACGACTTGTATTAGATGAAGATAATTGATGAAGAGATTCATCGACACCATAAGCACGCATTTTCGACAATCGGCCTGATGCCAGACTCTCTGTCAAATGCTTACTTTCGCCTAAATTGTGCAAAGATTGGTTTCATTTTTGGATGAGATATGTCATCAAATCACCAGTGGACCTGTTGCTGCGAAAGCCGTACTGTGGGTCATTACGAAGCTTAAGGGTTTCAAAATATTTTTTTAAGCTGACGGTTTATCAGCGTTTCCGTGACTACTGAAAGTAGGGACGTAAGCGCTATGGGTCGGTAGGAGGTGGGTGATGATAGTTCGCCCTTTTTAGCGACGGGCTGCACTAATGCTGTTTTCCACTTACTCGGGAAGAGTCCTAAAGAGTTGGACAGATGTAAGAGTTTACGCAGTGGTCTTGCCAGCACAGAAGAACACCTCTTCAGAAGAACAGCGGGTATACAATTCGGGCCAGCGGATCTTTGAGTGCTCTTGAAACTGTACGAGTACGAAAATACAGAGCCGAGTGCTGGACGATAAGCAAAACGACAGAGCAGGTTCTGCGACGAATATATAGTTCTGTCTGCGAGGAAGGCGACTGGAGAAGAAGACACAACAGCGAACTCTATGTGATGTGGATGTAGTTCGAAAGGCAAGAATGCGTCAACTACAGTAACTCGGCACGGTAGTCGCTGTGGCGTAATGTTAAGTGCGTCGACCGCCACGCAGAAAGTCAAGGCAGTGTCATTCAATTATTATTATTATTATTAGTGGTTCAGCCACATCGAGCGAATGGACAACAATGCTCCAGCTAAGAGGGTCTTCGAATCCCTGCCTCCGGGTTAGAAAAGGAGAGGAAAGCCGAACCTTCGGTATAGAGACCAAGTGATTGCGGACGCTAGGGACCTTGGGCTTGACAAGTGGAAGCAGCGTGCCCGGGACCGTCAGGAATGGAAGGAAGCTATAGCTCAGGCTCAAACCGTTCATGAATCACATACAAGGGGCTATGTGAGGCAGATAAAACAAGAGGAGCGATTTTCCAGTCATTAAGATTGACGAAGAAGTTTTCGTTTAGAAATGTTTGTTTACAGGGCGCAAGCGGAGTGTGGTTGCAGGGTAGATGAGGAATAATTCCTTCTTCAGCCTTACCTCAGTTGTTCTCTCAACAGGTACCTGTGGCGCGTGAGTCGACGCACTCACCCACAACAGCATGGCAACCACACATGTGTGAACTTACTGACATTTTATACACTTCCCCAAAATCCTTTACAGCTTCAGATTGACACTGTAGCTCCGGACGTAAGTTTTCTTGCAGGGGTTTAGAGATTCACTGGGAGGACTTATTGGATGTCCTACCAGTAAAAATACTCCGAGACAAAGATTAGTTCGGGTGAAAGAAGGTGACTGTAGGATTTTCGCTTCCCCAATACCACTTATAAGAGTCACGACAATCAGGAGACGAACTCAGGAATTTTACGAACAAACCCATTTTATTGCGTTTTCTTTTCTTTCAAATGTTTTATATATTCCACTTATTCTCTACATTATTCATCTTCGCTCCTCCTCGCGCTTAGCTTATATTAATTAATTAAGATACATACATAATTTAAATTCAATTTAACCTTAAATATTTCATTTGATTTCTTATTCCTCGCTAATATGTTCAATCGATACAATATAATATTTATAATATTCTTCTCTTCTCCTTTCGGGTGAAGATTTTTATTTTTTTCTTGTTTTTGTTTTTCTTTGTTTGTTAGTTGAATCAAATTCATTTAAGTGTTAGGTTGTGTTGTGCTACGATTTTTCTTCTGCATTGGGCTCTCTTACGTCTGCTTCTGTTTGTTCTCCTTTTCTTAAAAAATACTTATTACACCGTTACATTACATATGAAGATTTATATATATATATATAGATTTTGCTTTGTCTCAAACTACACTGGTACTGTGGTACGTACTAGCTTTTGTAAAGTTCTTTAGAAATTTAGATGATCTTTTGTTTTTGTTTATGTTTTAAGTTAAATAAATATGTTTTGTTTTGAAGTTTCGTTTACGATATACATATATATTTATATATAGTAAAAAGGTTGTTCCTTCGGTGTGTGCACCGCACGCCAAGGTGGGCGGAAACTTTAATCACACAATGAAGAATACAAATGTTTTGTACTTGCATGATGGTTTCGGTTTGTAAAAAATTGCATTTCCTACCCGGTGGCGACACACACACACGCACTCACGCACACAAACGTTATAGAGTTTCGTTTTTTGTTTTTCTATATATTTTCTTTTGCTTCCTACGAGACTGCTTAATGTGTACAGTAAAATCTAATTAAGTATTTACAGCACCCTGAACGGAAATAAAAGGTTCTTCTTGAAAAAATATTCAAATTTTTGTGTGTTTTCTTGATATAGTTAGTGGTTTTCACTCGATGAAGAACTTCTCCTCTTCCTCCTCCTCTTCATCGTCCTCGCCGGGAGGCTCTTCGTCATGGGGTTGACATTCATCCGGTGGATCCTCGTCACCATCATCGATTGGTTCGGTTTTGTATTCAGCTATGTGATAGTGCTGCTGATCCTCATATTCTTCCTCTTCAGCCACCTCCTCCCCTTCGTCGTCATCATCCGGTTCGTTTTGAACGATTTGTACAGATTGGGATGATATCGCTTGGGTATAGTACTCGTGTTTGTTCCTTTCATCCACACTTTGAGCCTGCTGCTGTTGGTCGTGGTGAGGGTGAGGGTGAGGGTGATGTTGGTGGTGGTGTTGTTGGTGGGGTGGCTGATGATGGTGTTGCACTGGATCCACATCGATGATCTCTTGGATTTCGTGATGATGCACTTGATGATGAACTTGTTGTTGTTGATGATGATGATGATACTGATGGTGTTGCTGTTGCTGTTGCTGATGTTCGACAGTTGTGATAGTTCGTGTTGTGGTGGTACTTGTCTCCGCCGTAGGCACCAGGTTTATGAAATACAACCTGTTGTCGTCGGGCGAATCTGATTTTGATCATCATTACGTATTATTGTTGCCTTTCAAAAT
Organism: Eristalinus sepulchralis; assembly: GCA_944738645.1. Lineage (NCBI taxonomy): Eukaryota > Metazoa > Arthropoda > Insecta > Diptera > Syrphidae > Eristalinus > Eristalinus sepulchralis. The sequence continues at coordinate 1,374,653 of OX122885.1, read as the reverse complement.
AAAAACCTTTTTAACCAGAATATTATGATTTTTCTGCTACAATTGAATCAGAAATGTTCGATTTTCGTTTTTCGATTTCGATTTGAATGGTTTTTTTTTCGGATTCGGAGATGAAAAGAGAAAATTGAAGAAAAAAGAAGACAAGAATTGGTCAACATGAATTTGGCTAATATAAATGTATCTTTTCATATGCATATAGTATATAAAAAATATGTTTGGGTTTTTATACACTAGAGAGAGAGAGAAAGAGAAAGGAGGGTTGTTGGTGGTGTTGGGGATGGATTCCAAAACAAAAAAAAACGTTCTAATAGATAAACTTACGAAAAAAACGGAAAAAAGTAAGAGACAGTGAGCAAGATAAAACAAAACAAAAAAAGAAATGAATTCGGTTCGGCTCGGGGAGCTGGGCACACCTTGCGAAACCGATGTAACAAATCCACTTTTATTTTCCAAAACTACAAAAACATAAATCTACAACTAAAGACTTGTATTTCTTTTGTTTGTTCTTCTTCTTTTTCATTACTTATAGTATATGCAAAGACTTTTATTGATTACTGTTCATATTCATAAAAAATTCAAACAATAGCAAGGAAACAAAAAAACAACGTATGTGTGTAATTTAAGACTTTTATAGATCAGATAAATAAATATATATATGTATATGTATTTTTTTTTTATAAACAAAAAAAAGGTAGAAAGTTCACATATTCTTTCAGACAGTATGTGATCCGTGCATTGCACCTTAGTTGAAAGTCTCTAAACTAGGTAAGTTAGTAAGCAAGCGAGAGCACAATTCATTTGTTTACATTCAAAATAAAGTATCTAGGATAAAAATAAGTTTTGTGTTTAAATGATTAAAAAAGTAAGCAAGCACCATCGAGCAGCAGATTAAGTTTATCGGCTATGTACATAGTATAGTTCATTATAGTTAACGCAACTCACCGGGATTACTTCAAAATAGAAAACAGATTATCTACTACTTAGTATGTGTAAATTTGACTAATGTTTGGCATACATTCAATCTTGATATTGTTTTTTTTTTTTTTTTTTTTTGTTTCATTATTTAGTTTAACTACTTTAACTTTGTTTTTCTTCACAGATTGTGTTTGAATGAACATTTCGCCGTGGCTTTTGGTAGCTGGACGTGTTAAACACGTTCTTTAAACCTATCTGTGGAGTTGGGAGTTGTTGATATGGATTGCAATTCATACCCGATAAATGTGACTAATTTCTTGTCGTTCGCATACGTGTGACTGTTGTGTATCGTTCTCTTACCGTGGCGCATCATAAAGGAAACATAATAATCGTGAGCTAGCTAATATACAACTTTGCACAGTCAAGTACGCATGGACAAGCCCAAAATTAGGCAACAGTCATAGTTAAGAGCAGAGAATCGTTAAGCAAGCAACAGACCCTCGAATTTCGTTTTGAGATTATCGTGTAGCTCTACGAATTGACACGTTTATTCTCTCAAACTATTTATAAAGAACATCCACTTGATTTAAGTGAGACCAAATGTTTGGCCGTTTGCTAAAGTGAAGGGGTAGTTTGGGGCAAATGGGCAACAATTCTCAAGTCTCTTAAAGTTAAGAAATATGGAAGAAACGATAGGTGGCCCAGAGGTCTTCCAATGATTTCACCAGGAAATTGTTTCTGGGAGCAGCCCGTAAATGTGAGAAATCAAATCGAACAAATTGACTGCCTACTCAGTCCTAGTTGAGCTCATAATTCCAGTATTGACGCAGTACTGCAATTTCAAGCGTTATTCATTGACACGCAGGGAAATTATGATATGCATCACATGAAGTCAATCATTGCGCAAACAAAAGCAACCAACGCATCATAGATTAACGTGATGTGGTTAAATTGAAACCTTTTTTATTTTCCCGCCAAAAAGTGAAGTGCGCCATCGGAAAATCATTGTATTGCATCACAGAGACAGCGAAGTTACTCGAGGCGGAGTGTTTACGGACGTCAACCAACTTAATATGCGAAACAGAAAACAGATGAAAAGGGACCGCAATAGCAAGGTTGGCTGTATCCCAAGTCCACATCCACCCCGGAATCTAGAGCCACGTTAGCAAGTCTTTCCGGATTGTGTGTCCAAGATGGTGTACACTTTTACAAAAGAGAAGAGAAACTAAACATGAATTGTTTGAGCAACATTTCGTTGGTATAGGATCGGGGGTTCCTCTGAGGTTTGAGTTTAGTGCAAAACAAAACAAATCCCTCTGGAGAGGGAATTGGTTTTATAGGAGAATGGGTCTATCTTTCTGGTGATGTCTTCCTTAAGTATGAAAGACCCGCGGATAATCATTACCTATCCATTCGGCAAAGATTTCGAGAAATGTCTGCTACTGGCATACACCTCGTTGAAGCAGTTGTGGAAACTTAAAAAATTGACTTTCAACTTTTGATTAGAGTGGGTTTGAGATGGTGTTCATGATTGGAAGTGATACAAGAAATGCGTCTGGTTACTGTTCACATGATTTTGTCATAAACACGAGCTTCCCTGCCTTCATTATAGTTCCAAGTCTTAAAAACTTTCTCATTTGTTTAAAGACGGTTATTTCCAATAACAAAGCAATAGAAATGTTAAATTAGCTAAATGTTAAATGAGAAACCAAAAGGACCCACCACAATCAAATTCGCCGTAGGCAGCAACTCACAACTCCGCACCCATCTCCTGGAGATAGTGACCGGATTACAACAATTTTCAACGTCACCTTCTACAGAACAGTGAGTCTTCATTCAAACGGGCGCGTCAATTCGTTTCGTTGACGCAACACACGTGTCCACGCACGCATTTAATTAAATCTTGCCTCTAGTAAGTAATATTTACAAAAACAAAAAAGTCAAGAAATTTAAATAAAAGAAAAAAAAAACTTCAAAATAAAATAATGTACAAGAGAAAACAACAAAATAGTCAAAGTATGGATCTACTTTTCTTGGAGAATTGAGAACTTTTCAAAAGGATAAGTGAAAAACTGAAGTAATTTTGAGGTTAAGTAGGTTGTTGGATTGATATTGGTATGTGGTTGGTGATGGTTGGTTGGTTAAGATTATTTATACGTTGTGTTGGAATTCTCACAACTGTTGTTGGTGGTGGTGGTAATCATTCATATTCACCTGATTGATGTTGCCAATCAACTGATGGCCCATCTGCACTTGAGCTATGGACAGTGATGTTGTGCCGTCCGTGTGCTCTTGTGTCACAATTGTGGGCTGGCCGTTGCCTGTTGCCGTTGTTATGTTACCGGTTTGATCGATTATTTGATGATGCACTTGCTGTTGCTGTTGTTGTTGTTGCTGTTGCTGCTGCTGTTGTTGCTGTTGCTGGGATGAATTACTAACCGCTACAGACACCTGATTACCGCCACCGGTTGAGATCGCGTCTGGGTCCTTCTTGACTTGCACTGCTTGCAGCGTTTGTATCGATTGCACTGATTGAACTTGGGGTATTCCGGTGTTTGATACTGTTGTTGTGTTCGTACTAGAGTTAGCTGTTGTCGTCGTGGTGATTTGCTTTTTTTGTCCTCCAGGAATTGCTAAAACAGAACAAACAATGAAAGAGCTCAATAGGGAACAGAGCACATACCTTTTCGTTCCTTTTTGACTCCAGGTTTGGCAAAATGTCTCAGCTCCAAGTGGCGTCGTAAGTTTCTGGATTGGCGAATGACTGCATAGCAAATGGGACAAGTGGCTGGTTGTTCGGATTGAGACCGTGAACGCGCTTCTGGCAGAAAACAAAAAACAGATCAGAAATTGTTCACAGGTGAACAAGAGGTTTGCTTCCTTACTGCTGCTTCCAGTTTTTACTCCTGAGCTATTGCCTCCCGAAGCGGTTGATGTATTTGGCGTTGTTGGAGTTACACTCGCGTCCGATATCATTGAATCGTTCTTTTGGACTTCTGACTTGATTGGTGTCGATGCTAGAGGTAAATTGTCACCGTTCTCGTGGGTTGAAATTGTCTGTGTTTGGTTGGTCGTCGTTGGGCTTGTCATGATGCTGTCCATTCCGTCAGTTCGTGAGATTTTCGACACAGTTGCTACAAAAGAAATAGATTTTACAGAAGCTTCAAGCAACGACTGGTGGATTCGACTTACGAGACATCTTTTTGACACGCGGTTTTCTTTTCCGTGCCGGCAGAAACTGATTTATGACATCCTTCACTTCCCTCTCGTCGGTGATCATCGAACCTCCTTGAATGTCTTCGACAACCTGGGCATGAACTGTTTGTTGTGGGGCAGTAGCGATTGTGGCAATAAGCTGTTCTTGGTCCTACAAAAAAATTTTCTCATTTGAAAACCTCCTGTTAGTCGTCGGGGGAACCTACTTCTTCCGGACATACATCGATTACGGTCTTGACGTGATGCTGGGGCATCACGTGCTGCAGAATTGGATGTGTCGTGTAGTCATCTTTGGTAACAGTCTGCGGGGCCAAGCCTTGAATATTTAAACACTGCGCTGCCTGCAGTAACGACGGCAGTTGAGAGTGATCAACACTGACCTCACCGCGGTATACGAATTCGAGCAGAGCTTCTAGATCGTTGGCATTAACCCCGGCAAGCATTACGACGGGATGTTTACATGGTGTGTTCTGTATGGATATAAAAGGGAACTAGCGATTACTACCGCAGGAGAGGAATGCGAAAGAGAAGAAGAGGGATGAGCGAAGACACAATTGAATCCATCGTCACATTGTTTACGTAGTTTTTTTTTCTGCTAGGTAATATAAGATAGATTCAATAAAATATCGTTCGCTTAAGAGATGAGAGTTCGTGCTCTTTTCGTAGTGTCTCTTCTCGCTCTTTCTCAGTCGGGGCAAGTGACATTGAGCTGAAGAGAAAGAAAATTTAATATTTTGTAAACAGAGAGGTGGGAGCAAGAAACTGTTTTTATTTTTTTTTTTTTTGGTTTTTTGGTCAACGCACTTTTGTTGCGACTTATGCAGTGGATGAAGATGGATACACGACTGCAGTGGTGCACGTTACTAACATTTGTGCACGCTGCCAGCAGGTGAACTTGGCAATGGGATTCTTATTGGAAGCGGAGAACGTTTGAAGGGAATTTGTTTAACGACGGCTTGGACAGTCAAAGCAAAACTGTAATTCAGTTTGATGTTGGAATTAACGCGTGGATGAGACGTAAATCAAGAACAAAAGACAGTCCAAATAGGGGAATTAGGGATTCAAGTAGAAAGGAAAGGATTTTCGCGTAACTCGGAATTCCAGCCATTGGAGTAGCGCTCAAAAGAATGTCCTGCAGCCAACACAAATGGCTTTGTGCTACGAAAGGCAGTGTTGCCTAAACATGAATGCTGACTTACATAAGTACAAGTCATCCGCGGACTGTCGCGTCATACTGAAAGTTGTAACGTGTCACGGAATATTTGCAACTCCTAAACCAGGTCGGTTTCACCATTTTTTGTTAAAAAAAATGTAGACCACGCTATTTCGTGCCAGTTTGGAAATGTACTTCTGTGACACTGTTTAAATTTCTGGGAAACTGGAGAAAGCTACAAGCAAAGGCATGCGTGAACCTAATCACACACAACATTCGTGCAAATGTCGGCCTTGGGTACTGCTTCAAATTACTGCCAAAACAAATCCACAATCGAAGCCAAATCCACTGAAGGACATGCTTAAGGACTGGAATGAGAAAATCCATAAATTGACCATGGTATGCCACGCTCCATAATCAAATGATATACGACGGCAAACCAAGGAAAAAAGTCCCTATCCACGTTCAAATATACATACATACATGCGTATGTACATTCCGCACACGTTCTACGTTCGACCTTTCACTCACAGACTAAAGTCACCTGCCGCCGCCACCACCACCATCGGTAGCAATCATCGCCACAGTCAAAGTACAACTACCTACCAGTACCTGCACTGATCAACACAGTGGCGCGCAAACCAAGCACTGAGCGACCAAAACAATCCTCATTCGTTCTTCTCGTTCCTCCGCATCTTGTTTTCTCCACGCGTTCCCTCTTTGCGTCTCCAAACCAACCGCAAAATCCCAAAGACCCACACAGAAACGTGTGACGGCGAAGAGAAACTGTACTCAAAACATTTTTACACAGAAGAGCAGAGCAGAGCATCAATCAATGCTCACACGGTGAACTGCTTTCGAATTTTTTGAGCGCCGTTTCGTTGCCATAGGAGCTAATCCTTCCCCTGCCGCTTGAATCAAGTGCTGATGGAACGCGCTCTGAAAAGGGGGTTGATTGCAGAGGCAAACCAGGGTTTCTCTTACTACTCATCCGAAAAACCTGGGAGGGAGGGAGAGATCAACTCACCTGATAATGAGGATGTGCTCAGCGCGACATTGCCTCCGACGAACAGAAGGATGATGTAAACAATCCAACCGAACGCGAGAGGGTATCTTCATCTCGCATCGCACACAAAGTAGAGCCCAAAGATGAACACAAATCTACCGTGGAGATTGAGAAGAGTCAGAGTCAGGCATGAGACACGTTTTCTTCTCAGGGAGGGAATTCAATACACACCAACAAGTACAAGAAAACAAAACCAAACTGAACAAAAGAGGGCACTTCTCTTTCCTCTCTGCTGCTTCTACTCCCTGCGTTCTGTTCTGTGTGTCGCTCACTCGAGCTGATGCATGAATGTGAGTGCCGTGTCTACACGGTGTGGAGGGAATTGACAAAACGAAATGATCTCTGTTTACAAAATATCTTGAGCTCAATCTCGGGAGCGAACCAATTGTCGTCTCCCACTCGCCAGTCGCTACTCCGCACGCCACAAATTCCAATTGGGCGGGAGATCTCAGCTGCTTTAAGTCCACATGAAAACAACTTACCTTTAGCAGTTCCAAAAGGAACGGACTAGCTGCACACAAGACGATTTTATGAGCTGGGAAACTTCGGCCGCCAGCCGCCAGGGTGCAGTCCACCAAATCACCATGGCAGCGTAGAAGTTGAATGGCCGACACAAGCGAACTGCCGTAGTCGCCCCACGTTAGCGAATATAAAGAGTTCATTGGCAAAGCCATCATCTAGACGGTTTGTGGCTTTACAGCCGTTTGCCGTCGACTCGATAAAAGTGTACTCCGATTAAAACGCCAAGTCGCGATTTTCTTCTCACTCTCCAGAAACTGACGTCGTTGCCGATGCCTTCGACGTCGTCTTCGTTGCTGTCGTTGTACCGTCGAATCGTGTATGTATACGGAGAAGTGTGAAGTTGGCCACAGTACCGACAAATAGACCACGGAACCGGGGGGTGGTGGAGGGTGCTAAAGCGCTCTAAATCGTCACCTTCTCTTCCACACACTGTACCGCTTCCTCCTCTCAAAGTCTTTCACTCAAGTTTTTCTAGTCACAAAACCGATAAAATAACTGGCCCCAAATTAGGCTCCAATCCCCAAACACTTTCGCGAATTCCGCTCACTGGTCAGACGATTGGAAAAAAAAATCTTTCTTCATAAAATTCCCATTTATCGCGACGACATACACAGCAATACAGAGAGCGAGCGAGAGCGCGAGAGTACACTCGCCAATGTATTCCCTCAGAGAGAGATAGAGAGAGGATGATAACGACACAATTGGTGATGATGATGATGATGAAAAAAAGGGAACACGACGACGGCGACGAGTACGAGGAAGAAAAAAAAATTTCCCACTTCACCACCAGCCCAATAGTCGTATCTGGTTTCGATTCGATTTTTCACTTTTTTTTTGCGGCAAAATCCAGAAACGCCTCCACAAAATTTTGCTTTTTATCGGAAAACCCGTCTCCACTTGCACTCTGGCGTCGGAGAAAATTTCACGAATTCCAAGGATTTTATTATTGTTTTCCCTACTCTCCGATTTCACACGTCGAGAAAACTCCACACGTACACACGCGTACCACACGAAAAGAATTTCTAGGAAGCGAGAAGGGAAGGAAAAAATTATTTTCTCTACGTCTTCTCCACTCGGGGACTCGCTCGCAGAGAATTTTTTTCTCTGCTGCTGCTTCTACTGACTGATGGAAGATTTTTTTTTACCGTTCGTTTTTGGAGCGCAACGATGGATGCGGAGTTCTGATGTTTGATTTTGGTGTACTACACTCGCGAAACCGGATGTGGGTGAATCGAGCAATTCTTTGAAACAAGTGGAGAGGGAGAGAGATGTTTTTGGAATATTTTGAAAAATGTTCACATAAAACTTTTTTCGGATTTTCTCGTATTGCCACCGCGATTCACTGCCAGAGACAGTTGTCAGCACACGAATGGATGTGACTAGTGCGAGGAAAACGTTGCGAGCGATAGAGAAGAGCGAGAGGCGCGAAGCGAAAGAGGCCGAGGGAGAGGCACAGGAGGTGGAGAAAAACGTCGTGTACTGAAATGAAATATGGCGGCAAGCGACTTTGCTCTTTGGTTGTTCTGTTTGTATGTGGGACAAGAAGAGGGAAATCGCTGTGGCTTGACGATATGCGTGTGTGAGAGATGGATGATTTTTTCATCACTATAAGTGGTTGTTGTTGGACGGTGTTGCCAGGCTGTTTGCGGTGTGCGACATTGAGCGGGCGAAGAGAAGTCACGGTTTGTTCGATTTGTGATCCATCGGCGATGGAGGAATAATTCAATTTAGTCAAGTTTAATCCATGGTGGGATCACAGTTTGTAATCGACCGACAAGAACTGATCTGAACCACTGAGATTCTTATTGGAAATTGGAATGTCTGCTCAACCGCAAAATAAAAACTCTCTTAAATTTCAGTTGGTCTGACGAGTAAAGCGTTTGATTTTGGATATATGTAAAAATTGGAGTTGCAGTGTTAATTTTCAAAAAGCCATTCTTATAAGGGAATGTGCGCAATTGGAATAGAACCTCGAGCATTTTGCGCAATTGTGGTGGCAGGAAAGTCCCAGAGATAGAGGAACGCTTATCTCTGAAAAGTACTGTGTCGTGTTTTGTCAACTGAACTGTGGCTCATCATGAATTAACTCCTAGGGTGAATCTCGTGTCTAGGGTTGATCAAACTGACCCGAAGGCCACGTCAGTCTGAGCTAACAGGCTGGGGGTAGAAAGATTTGTTCCGGGTGGTGAAAAAGAACAGATTGAATAATTGTCGCAGGGTTCTCCAAAAGAGATCAGCATTCGCAAACCGAACGTACTGTGGGTATGCGATAAAACCACTGACTCACAATTTGCCCCAGACCAAGTCATTTCCATAATTTGCTATCGCTCCGTCACAAGAGGCATTTTGAGTTATCGCCCTTCATGATTATGCAAGTTGAGATTCAGCTTATTAATCAGAGACCACATTCTCCTGAGTCATCTCTTTCGCATAGGTCACACCTCACAGATGCAATCATTCCCGAGCAGAAACCCCAAAACAGAGCCACACGTCATTTTGCAAATGCATCTTTATTTCACAAAGAAACCACTCCTACGCTTCACTCTCGTAGAACAAAACTAAGTCTACACCTGCACTTTGCATGTCTCTGAATAAAATGTTATTAAAATCGTTATGTATACTTAGAGTGTTTGTGTGCATTAGCAAAAAAGAAAGATAAACTTACACTTAATGAATAACATAATCCTAACCTCTATCGTTCCCACGTATATTGTATTTCATCCCCACAAGGCAACGGACTCTTGTCCGACACATACGGCATACGCGCATTTATGAATTTCAACTAGAGAATGCAATCAAAAAACACATCGCGGCGCCCTTGTTGGACCGTTAATATAAGAGAGAAGTTTAAGTAAAAGCATACATATAAATTCATAGCGATTGGTTGCAGGGATGCTGCCTAAGTCAGCTGTGTGTGACTCTTACATGGTGAAGTTCTGCGTGAAATCGTACTCAATTGTTGGAATAACCGTTTGAACGAACTTCAGGAATATGATCAGGTAGAGGTGGACACCTAGTTGACCGCCACCCTCCTCCACAGTTTGAATGATCTTCTTCATGATGTCTGCATGACGACATGGATGCACAGAGGCCATGTTTGGACCGGGAAGGTGGGGATGGCTCTCCATGGTTACAGTCTTTTTTGCGTGATCTTGGCTTACGTCCTCGTACATTTGCTCCACTGTTAAGGGTTTTCGATTCTTAAAAAAAAAAAGATTTTCGAATACAGACGGTTCATGATGAGAGACGGCAAGGACTCACCTCATCATAGCCAACAACCCAAAGCCTTGGTGTCTGGTAGTACTTGTCATAGGTGATGTGCAAGTCATAGGTCCTTGTGTGCAGCACAGAGTCACCTCCGTCGCCGCTATCACCGCCATCAGATGACGTAGCCTTTGATGGAGGTTCAGGCTTCCTAGTGGTGGTGGCAACGGCCTAAAAAAAATGTTCACCAGTTATCAACAACAAAAAGGGGTCACGAGATTTAAGCAAGAATAGAAATTAAAAACATTTTGTGATTTACATGCTTTGTTCATTTGTCGATTAGTCGCTTAATCTTATCAACGAGGCTTCACTATCACATTATCAAATCACGTGAAGGTCGCCCACAAGATCAGATCAATTTCACACTTACTGGATCGACCAAATCAAGCATGCCGCTCTCCTCGAACTCTTCCATGTCAATGGCTTCATCATCGTCATCGTCGTCATCATCGTTGGGAACTTTATTCTCATCAATTGAATGAATTTCGTCGTCGTCGTCGTCATTGCCACTCAATGTCATTTCGCACACCTTTTCGTCTAGAATGGCGACGCCATCCTCGTTCAGCTGATGTGTCTCCACCCATCCTCCATCGCCACCTTCCTCTTCAACGACGATCTCCTCCCCAACGTACTCCATCTGCTTGCACCGTCGAGTGCAAGCTACATTGCGAGTGATCAAGAATTGCTTATCTGCGAATGCGTGCGCATACATTAGAATATGTGCAGCCATCAACCGGTACAACTTACCCTTGGGAAGATAAGGTTTCGCCTTAGATTCATCTCCAGCTGCCCACTGCCACGTCGGACAGTGATGCACCAAATGATCACCAGCGGCAACAAACTCCTCAGGAGTCAGAACGCCAGTCTCTCGAAATTTGCTCTCCTACAAGACATCAATGATTCATCACGAAGTGAACACATATCCCATACCCTCTGCCCCGAATTTTCAATTGATCTAATGTCGCACTGAATATGGAAGTGGTGAAACTCTTACCTTGAGAACGGGAGTTAAATACTCAGCTACGCCGAGGGCTGTGCCCTTGACTGTATTGATAACACTTTGCATTGTTTAGCTTTAAAACAGAGAATCTGCCTTGTTTTGCTTTGAGTTTTTTTTTCTCGACGCAAAAAACCCACAATTGCAGATGACAAGAACAAACGATTGAATTTTCTCTTGAACTTGTTTACGGATGAAAAGAACGTCAGAGTTGTGAAACGTCTAGACTTCACCGACTCTGCCTACAATGTCTATTCGTCTCAGCTCAGCAGCAGAAGTCAAGCAGTTATCATTATGCAAAACACAGCTGTGTGCGGGAAAACGAAACAACAAATTTTCTCCATCATCGGTTGTGTTGGGTGGGTGACAAGAAACAAAAAAAAAAAAAGAGAAACAGATGAGGGGACTTGTGTGTGTGTGTGTAATTATTTTTCAGGGATGTTTTATTGGAGGTGGAGATGATAAAATTTAAGCGAAGGTTTGTGCGTAGAGGACCACAATGAAAAATGTTTTGATCGCAACAGACAGTCATAAACAGTATTTTCTTGATAGTTGGAACAACATATTGAGTGAAGGGATTGTTTTGTTGTTCAAGAGAAGATGTGATTTTTCTCCATACATCTCTCCTGGAAGTTTTTGAAGGCGAAGTTAGCTCAATGCAGCGCGGAAAACAGCCGCATGTGATTCACAGTTTCTGAATCGAATAGCTCCCGTCAGACATAATCCCTTTCTCAATACATTTGCCGCTGCTGATAGTATTTTAAGTCAAACTCTAATCTATGCAGCATATATCTAGTGTGGGGAACCCAATTAGTTCTCAGCTGGTGGAGATTCTTCAAAAGAAATTCTACTTGTGGCAACACGAAAATAGGTTTTGGATACAACACAACCATCAAAAAATACTAGACCCTCAAGATAGAATTGCAAACGTTGGACTCCCGCAACTATTTCCAGCGCTGAGCACATCAATCATTCACGTTAAAGTTGTTGAAAAAAAGAGGCAACCATCTCTCAAAACTCTCGCCTTACCGAACACACTCTCATCACCCTGCAGCGCTACCAACCACGAAATAAGAAAATCTACATTCTACACACACACACAAGCAAAAACTCATCAACACCAATCAACCATTTCATTGAAAGAAACTTTTCTCAAGTCAACAAGAAGAAGAACAATCGACAACGAAAAAAACGAGATAAAATTTTTTTCTTTTAATTTTCGGAGCAAAAATTTTTCTATAATTTCCTAAGAAAAACGTTTGGCCGTGCGTCTCTGGTGTAGATTAGAAATTCAATTCCAACAAAGCGAAACAAAGAATGCGAATAAATGCCGCCGTTTTGAGAGAGTGGAGTGTTTGTCGACGCTGTTGAAAATTCACTGCAATTGGTTTTCGTGTTTTGGCTCCTCCGTGGAAAAAAGAACCACAAAGGTTTGTGCAAATATATGCGATTTGTGAAAATCCGCGAATTACATTTGAGCTGTTGGATTTGGTGTGCATTACATGGTTTGGGAGTGTTTTTAAGTGGGTGTATTGTCTGGAGGGACGACGAGTGAAAATTTATTGTTGAAAAGCAGCTGTGCGTGAATTATGAGGTTTTTTTTTTCTCCTCTGCTGTCCCTATATCTCTACGAGGTGTGCCCCCCCCCCCCCCCTTTTCAGATGCCCCTGCTTTGTCTTGTTTTTGGGGCGTAACACCCCGTAGTTTTTTGTGTGTCATAGGTTGTTGTTTTTTATTTGTTTCCATTTTTACCACAAACTCTATTTTTAGAGTGAGAGCGAGAGAAAGGCGAGGAGGAGATTGGTCAATTCTGATAATTTTACGAGGCTCTCTGCTGGAAGTTTCATGGCACGACGGCCGAGGCAGAGGTTGCATGGAGAAAAATAGTTTTCTTTCGCTGCAGATAGACTTACATACATGCCCGGACTAAAAAAAGAAGAAGAAAAAGGGAGGACGGCAAGCTACCCGCTCTCCACTGTCTGGCATCACGTTACACATATTAATGAGTTATTGGGGGACAAAGTTGTCTATCGCGCGGGGGCGCACATCCGCTGCAGTGGAAATCGGTGCAGGTACTAGTGTAAATGCTCCCAAATAGGTCTTCCGAGGGGTAATTCGATACGAGGACGATAGTCAATTTCTAGTAAACATATCTTGATTCCGCTCGCCGTGACTTCGGTCAAGTGTTCGGTCGATTGTTATTAGAAGATTGCGCAGGTGGTCATAGCCAGGCTGTCTGGGTTTTCCAATGTTGTTACCAACAAAGATAATCACGAATGTCTGACTAATGGCGTGACGAATATGCACCGCAAGGGTCGTTGTCTTTTAACGAGCATTTCAAATGCAACAGAGGGTCTTTTACGGCTGATGACTCTTTTCCTTTTGTACAGTTCGAGTGATGAGAGGCATAAACGATTTTTAATCGATTTTGTTTCCGCTTCAAATTTGTAGAACTTTTCAAAAGAGTCTGACTCTGACTTTTCTTATAAAAAAGTTTCACAAATTGAGATTTTCTTGAATGCTCAAGGGCATAGAGAGGGCGCACAAGAAAAGCCTTTGTTAGGCACAACCCAAAAGTTTAGTTTCATCTCTACAGCACACCCTAATCTCCCAACCACGTGATGCCATCTATTGAAAGCAGATTTCTCCGACTGGAGCAGCAATTCGACCCACAATTCATTCATAACACGATTATTGTGCACTTTTCTTTTGTCCAGTGATCATCTCATTTCATGCGAAATTTGTTTCTTTTTTTTTTCTTTCTTTCAGATAGACGCTGTGTGGGGCTGGGCTTCTGCCCCGCTGCGTTTGGCGGCAAACAGAATGGGCGATCCACTGCTTGGGGATCGGCCGCCTTCGCCAGCGCGACTTTCGCACACGTCGGAGAAACATCCAAAGGTGACACTGTCGGAGTTGAATCTCCTGCGGCGTCACCGCGAATTGTGCGATGTTGTACTGAACGTTGGAGGGCGGAAAATCTTTGCCCATCGGGTGATCCTGTCAGCATGCAGCCCCTACTTCCGGGCCATGTTTACGGGTGAGCTGGAGGAGTCACGACAAACCGAAGTAACCATACGAGATATAGACGAGAACGCCATGGAACTGTTGATTGATTTTTGTTATACGGCGCACATCATTGTTGAGGAGTCCAATGTGCAGACGCTTCTGCCGGCAGCTTGCTTATTGCAATTGGTCGAAATCCAAGACATTTGCTGTGAGTTTCTAAAGCGGCAGCTAGATCCAACAAACTGCCTAGGAATACGAGCGTTCGCCGACACACATTCGTGCCGGGAACTGCTCCGGATCGCTGACAAATTCACACAACACAACTTCCAGGAAGTGATGGAGAGTGAAGAGTTCCTGTTATTGCCAGTCGGACAGTTAGTCGACATCATTTGCAGCGATGAGTTGAATGTGCGCTCGGAGGAGCAGGTGTTCAATGCGGTAATGTCTTGGTTGAAGTATAATGTGGCCGATAGAAGGCAGCATCTGGCCCAGGTACTCCAGCACGTCCGTTTGCCGTTGTTAAGTCCAAAATTCCTTGTTGGCACTGTGGGCTCTGATCTGCTTGTGCGTTCTGATGAAGCCTGCCGTGATTTAGTTGATGAGGCCAAAAATTATTTACTGCTTCCACAAGAACGTCCATTAATGCAAGGGCCGCGCACCAGGCCGCGAAAGCCGACTCGCCGCGGTGAGGTGCTCTTCGCCGTTGGTGGATGGTGCTCGGGCGATGCAATTGCATCCGTAGAGCGCTTTGATCCACAGACCAATGACTGGAAGATGGTGGCGCCCATGAGCAAACGTCGATGCGGTGTTGGAGTGGCTGTTCTGAATGACCTTCTGTACGCAGTTGGAGGTCATGACGGGCAGAGCTATTTGAACAGCATCGAGAGATACGACCCGCAGACGAATCAGTGGTCGTGCGATGTAGCTCCGACTACATCTTGCAGGACTAGTGTCGGTGTTGCGGTTCTCGATGGATTTTTGTATGCGGTCGGTGGGCAGGATGGTGTACAATGTTTAAATCATGTTGAAAGATATGATCCCAAAGAAAATAAGTGGTCCAAGGTAAGTTGTCGCTTGAGCTTGTACTTTTTGATGTGAATTCACATGAGTTTCTGTTAAAGGTTGCTCCTATGACAACGCGTAGGCTGGGAGTTGCTGTGGCTGTACTTGGAGGCTATTTGTACGCAATCGGTGGCTCTGACGGACAATGCCCTCTTAACACTGTCGAACGCTATGATCCTAGGTAAGTTCTGCAGAAGATGCAACGGGCACGGAAGAAACTAATAAAATCGTTTTCTTTCTGCAGACAAAATAAATGGTGTGCCGTCAATCCAATGTCAACGCGGCGAAAACACTTAGGCTGTGCTGTATTTAACAATTACATTTATGCAGTTGGCGGACGTGATGATTGCATGGAATTGTCGTCTGCCGAACGCTACAATCCACACACAAATACCTGGAGTCCGATTGTTGCAATGACATCTAGACGGAGTGGTGTAAGTTTTCCCACCCCGCCAACCCCATTGGCAATCGTAAATTGTTATCTCACACGCAATCTCTCAAACTTACAGGTTGGTCTAGCTGTTGTGAATGGACAACTGTACGCTGTTGGAGGTTTCGACGGGTCAGCGTACTTGAAAACAATCGAGGTGTACGATCCTGAAACGAACCAATGGAGACTGTGTGGCTGCATGAATTATCGTCGTTTGGGCGGCGGCGTCGGGGTCATGAGAGCTCCACAGACTGAGAATTACATGTGGTACGTACAATCGGATGCTATGTCACACTCCTTCTAACCTATTCGTTCAATTTCTTTAGGATTCGCAAAGACTCTGTAGTTTAAGAACAAACATCTCCATTTCACAAATGAATCTATTCCAAAATCAAAAACGAAACACAACACACGTCACACCGCAACCAACAGCCAACCAACTCTCGCCTCGATAAACGAAGCAAATGGATGAAGGAGGACAGAGAGTTGAACAGAAAAAAAACACACAACGTAAACCGCCAAGCGGAGGATTATCTGCGTGGGCATCCTCTCGATTCAATCACTAAACACACCCTACATTGTTCTCATTTGTCTATTTTCTTTTTTGTTGTTCTAAGTTTGTATTCTTTTTACTTAGTTTGTAACTCACATTACATAGTTTATAGTTTATGTACGCAGAGCGAGAAAGCTGCACCCAGGTTATACCGTCGAATCAGAGAAAAGAAAAGGGCACCGATTAACATGAAATGTATCGAATGTTTGTCACTGCAGGAAACCCAGTTCGAATTGGTTTTTGTGTGATTTCAGACATATTTGTATTTCCCTTCTTTTTGATAAGTGTACACGTATCTTGCTTTGGCGTTAATACAGGATACAGCAGTTGCAAATTGATGTAAATAAAATTAACAGAGAAAATTTAAATCGTTTGCTTAGCCTTTGTGCGGAGCAGCACGTGTTGATCCGCGTTGTGTAGCGAGTAACTATCTGATGAGGACCACAGCGCCAGAATATTTGATTATTCCGAACAATTGTATGATTGCAGTCTGGTCCCATAATGTTGAGCTTGAAACACGATTTATGAATCCACCTCCACACACAGATTCTCCTGTAGTCCATGCAAACCGTTTTCCTTTGGCTAATGACTACCCCATCCTGACCACAGTGACACATTCTCTGATGTTCTCCTCACGCATAAGTTGATTCAACTTGTACAAGGTGCGAATTATTTGTTTGTAAGATTGTCTTCTTCCTTGTGTCTTTAGGGTTTTGGTGTCTTCTCCTGCTTTGTATTTAGGACCGAACACAAAAATTAAAAATGTTAATTTGTTTCAAAGTGAACAGAAGTCGCAGCTCAGCTCGACGCAACGTTACTATCTGTTTTTTCGTTTTTTTTGTTTTTGAATTTCTCATCCCCTAATTTATTTATTAATTAATTTCCCGTTTTTGCGTACCTCACACGCGTGAGGCAAAAACAAAGTTACGACAAAACAAAATAAAAAAATGAGTTAAGAAAAAATAAAGCAAATATTTAAGTTAAGTTTTAAGTCAAGAACATTTAACTATTAATACATAAATATATATTTAAACAAAGAATTTGTTTTTATTTATAACTGCGTGTGTACGGCACTTTCACTTTCTCCTTCTCTGGCCGGCATTTGACGTTGACGTGGATGCCGTCACGTCGTCGCAAAGTTTCGTGGTGTTGAGTTATGATTTGGAAAATCAAGAAGGCCGAGGCTATCTGCCGAAAGTGTTGCTGTGTGTCGGTCAGTTGGTCAGTGTGATCAAACTAGAGCTATTATGAGCGAGCTTTGGCACAGATAGCGGTCATTGAACTTGTCTTTTTTATGCCTATGCCTATTTTTATAATTTTTTTGTTGATTGTTGGGCAATTCAGTGGTTTTGCAATGAATGGGCTTTGTTGTTGCCAACCATCGCTGGAAGTGGCGTCAAGTGGTAACCAGATGTTGCTTTGGTACGTAATCACTTTTTTTTTTTGAAATCGCGGAATGCTTTAGAGGCTATGGAGGAGGTGGAGATATCAAGGTGGCTCTGTTGTATTGCCCTCGCTACAGATAAACGTGAGGAAGTACGTTGAGCTGAGAGTCATGCGTTTAAATTAAGGTTTTCTTTTGCAATCACATCATTTTGTACGGATTATGCCCTCATTTGCAAATTCCTACAGAGCATGAATTGAGTGAATTTATGTGCGAAATGATCTCCAGTTCAGAGGCTTCCGAATTCGGCGACAAATTGATCTTCTCTCTATAGGCACTGACATCACCTCACCCGAACTAGCTGCCATTTGGGATGAGCTAAAATCTAGTTCACAGTTGGTGCACCGTCCACTCTCTTTTTATACATAGAGAGTGTTAGGATCGGATCTCTAGGGACCTGAGCCTTAACTGGGGACCTGACCGTGTACTTTGAACATTTCGAGACTCTTCCCAAACCTTAAGCAACAACCACACATCTATTATGCAAATGTTCGTCTCTGCCAAGCTGCAAATACTAGATTTTGGGTAGTCGAGAGGAGTATTGAATATTCTGAAGGATTCATTTAAAGCTTCTCTGAGGAAACCCAAGGCAAGTTATGTGAAAACGCAAGAAAAACTGGGTGAACTTTGTTAAGGCTTCTAAGATCTCTCGCCGTCAACGCATACCGGTAATGCTCAACAGAATCCTTAATTTTATTTGAAAATCCTCAAAAAAACCCTTTCTCCAACTATTCAAAAATTCACCTCCACGTCCTACGCCATAATCATTCACAACTGCATAGACGAACCCAACATACGCCCGTACATATGTATGCTCCGCATTCATTAGTTGCTGTTGTCGCTGCTCATAATGCGGATTGACTTCTTAATTCAAGGTTGTGAGACATTAGAACACTGATTAGAGCTTGTTCGTCTTTTCGTTTTGGCGTTACTTGTAATGGGAGAAGAGACGCACTGCCGATGCGCAATTTGTTTTTGTTGTTCCATGAGGTAGCCTGAAAGACGAAATAGTTTCGAGGTCATATGCATGTTTTTTTTTTTCTTCTTCGATAGACCTTGGCGATGAGGTGCGGAATATTTGTGGTTTTGTTTGGAGTTCAAATGCCTGGGAACTTTTTTTTCGATGGTGATGGAGATGCGCGTGTCGACAGATATACGCAGCTATTGAGTCTCTTGACGTACCCCTCACAAACAGTACAAAACTTCACAAAACTACGAGAGTCTGTTTTCGTACACAAAACTTATGTATCAGTCTTGCCTTTAGACATTTGCAGTCTTGAGCTGTTTTGTGTTGTTTGTGATAGGTACTGACAGACAAACTTCTTGTGAGATGTGAATGGAAAATGTTGGGAAACTTGGGAACTTCAATGCTATCCATTCATTAGTATTGTCTTTGTGCTGGGTTTGACTGTGTAAAAATTCAGTCAGCAGATGCGGGTAACAGAAGTATCAGCAAGCACGTCAAGGCAGGTAGATGCGTTGTTAAGCTGAGAGATACGTCCATAACTAGTAAAGCTTCATTAAATGTTTGGTGGCACTGGCAGATACCCACGTATACGTCTTTTATCCTTAAATCTCTACGGGCAACTGTTAAACCGTCTAAAGAAAGAAAACATCCTTACATAGTGTGGAAATTGTGTTCCATCAGACCTAGTAACCAAGCATTGTACTCATCTATGGTCTTCGTGACGTCGTGACGTAAGTGCGTTAACCCACACGCTAAAGGTCTAGGTGCGAGTCCCAGACGGGACATCTCGCATGTTTTCACGGCACCACATCTTCCGAGTTGCTGACAACACTCAAGGAGAATCAAGTGCCTTTGAAAAAATTCTCAAATCACGCCGTTCGCAGTTGGCAAAAAACTGTAGGTCCCTTCTACTCGCGAGGGAACAGTAGCATGCACAACACGAGTAGTTGTTGCACGTAGAAGCTAGACCCTGGTCCCTTGAGGGCTGTAGTGCCACTCAATTGTTATTATTGCACTCATCTGTGGAACTGTAGTCTATTATTGCGAATTTTATAGTTCATTGAGAGATATCCGGAAGTAGGACTATTTTCAGATCCATTTAGATGCATCTTTACTTAGAAATTTTGAATGTGATTTTCCACTGCTAAGCCCTCTAACAACAATTTATGTACAAATGAGTGAAGATATACCATATCCCTGCACCTTTAAGTGAAATAGTAGGAGTTATCAGTGACAATCGCATTTTGCCTTACACCGCTTACATAATATAAAGTAGGTGACCGGTCTACGAGCAATATGATCTATGTTAGGTGCACTCATTGGTGTCGTGTTCAATTGAAACAATGCCGCTGCGACAAGCATAATTATCAACAAACGTTCCCAGTGTTATTTGACACACCGGAAGGTGAGAAGCACCCTCATTAGTCGATTTGTGTGTTTGTTAGTCTTTGTGCTTTGGTCTGGAATATCTTTTTGGACTGAACGGTGCACAAGCGAATTTGGAATTGATTGTTTGATTGAGTGGCCTATCTACTTCGGCTACTACTCGTGTTCTGTCTGTTCTCTCACAAATAGAGGGTACCTACAGTTTTTTGCCGACTCTGAACTGCAAGATTTGGGAAGTTTTTCATGGACAATTGGTACTCTTTGAGTGTTGTCAGAAACTTGAAAGAGAGAAATATTCGAGGGGTTCAGTACGGAAATCGATCCTGGGACCTTCGGCGTGTGTGTTAACGAACTTATCCAATATCCGCGACCAATATTCGAACTTTTACTAAAATACGTCTAAAAATAAGGTTTAAAGATTGTTTCATGTGTTTTACATGACAGCAGACCACAAAAACTACAATTGACATCAATTGGCATCATTTGGAGAATGTCTACTTGGGTCCACAACTAAGGATACAGAACAAGAACTACTCAAGAAAGCCTCAAGATTAAATTCTGATGTCAAATCTTAAAACCAGCTTAAACGTATGCGTCTACACTGGAGCCTTCACTGATCATTGCATTGGAAAATTTGTCATGTAGAGGTCTCTCCAGTAATGGCCAATGAAGTTTCAATAAAGAAAAGGATGAGGAGGCGACGCCTCCCCAACTTCCTTATGATGGTTTCGAGTTAGAAAAAGGGCGTTAAGAAAATGTCTTCAAAAAGTTTCAGAAAAAAACGATCGATCTAAAGCTGGTGTGGTCGTGAAGGTCGAATTCCATTTATGGCAAACATTTTTCATATTTCACAACATGTCCACTAAAAGATTCGGATCTAGACCTCTATTTTTCTTACTACGCCATCAACCTTGGCTTACAGGCAGCCCCTTGCAGGTAATAATTCTCTACAAACCGCTTCTCCACACCTTGTAGTTCAGACTGGGTCTTAACTATCCCCCGTAACAGAAATTTTGCAAGACAAAGACAAGAGTCTGCCGAGTTCCTTGCAGAATGCCCTTATTCATGTATTATTTAAGTGCCAAAACCCTGCCCTACCCACCCATGCATTCCTTCTGGCCAATCAAGAGTTTTCAAAAAATTGCACAAGCCTACGAAATTCCAACAAAAACCGATAACCATTTGTCTCGCCCTTACTTCACAGCATCGCATCACAAATCTGACGTCTGCCGCAGTTGTACGAGGCGAGGGTGCATTCACCCGTCAGTGCACAGCCGAACCTATACAAATCTCCTTTCGGTTGACCCACAAATCGAATCAATCCCGTCCAGCCTTCATCTGTACTATCGCTGTTCATAAATTCGAATTCGAATACACACACAGAATCCATGCAAATCCAAAGCTCCCGCATGATAATGAACTACGCTTCAAGCGACCAACAACAACAACAAAAAAAGTGCAGCCCACGGCAACATGTTTATCGCTTCCGCCTTCTGTGCACACTCACTCCCAGTCACCCCGATTCGATCGATTCCCTACTGCCCTACATAGGCAGAGAAGAGCGCTTCTGCTGTAAGTCGGGCAAAGCTCTCGCGCTCTCTCTCTCTCTCTATCTCTCAGTGAACGGCGCTTTTCTGCTAGTGCGGCCATTGCACACTTGTGTGTATCCACTTCAAGGTCGCCGCAATTGCAATGTCATTAACATTTACTAACGAGTGCCGGAGATGATATCATTCTGCACTATTCGCGGGTGAAGCACAGCACCTATCTGTTCAGGAAACTACTCGTATCTAGTGTGATCGTGTGCAAAACGAGAGAGGGGCGCAGATAAAAATAGTTAGTCCCATGTGAGCGATAAACACACGAGGGTTCAACGCTCACGGCGAGGTCAACCGCTGCTGGCAGGCGCTATGATGGAGGCGCTGCCGCGTGCGATGGATGCGTCATACATGCACGCAGTGCATTCACCTCGGTGACGGAGGCGGCGGCGGCGGCGGCGGACGGCCAGAAGAACACACAGGTGGCAACAATGGCCGCTGTCGCATGAAATGTGGGTTATGTAACCAGGAAGAAAGTAAAGTGGCTGAGCGCGGCGATAAATTCACCGTCATGGTCAAAGGCAAAGGAACTCTGGTTGATTCTTCTTTGACAATTTTTTTCTCGTTCTCTCTCTCTCTCTGTGTTGTTGTTCACACAGGGAGAGCTTCAAGTAGGTGCTTGATGTTGTATGTTTTTTGTTTCGCGGAAAGCACATTGACGCTCGGTATTAGGTAACATCTCTGCTGGATCGGGTGCGGAGTGGGGACGAAGGAAGAACAAATGAATTCGCCGATATGACAATTCAATTCCGTGAAAAGGGTTATTACACTTGCTCGCTGTGAGAGCTTTTCTGAATTGCGTCTATCGGTCGTTGTTCCTGAACGATTACAGGGCTGTTTGTTTAGAGTTTTGTTTGATGAGCTGTTTGATTAAGGAAAAATATTATTTGAGTCAAACGTTTTGACGATCGGCTGTGTCACTGTAAAAACTATTGCGTCTTTTTTCTTGAAGAAAAGTGGACTGTACGTCTATCAAATGCATCGCAAATACACTAGCTCCAATTTTTTGGTCAGCTGGATAGAAGTGGAATGTTTGGGTTTCGATATTTTGTTGTTCTTAGTTCCAATTTGCTCGCATTTTAATGTGAATGGCGCTTTTGGGAACTTCTGTAACTGCAAGATTCGAAAATGGTTACACTTCAGTAACTCTCTTTAAAGAGGAAGGATTTGAGTCGGGAAGAACAAATATCAAAGAATTATATCGTACTGCAACAGTTGTATGGGTGCAGAGAAAACGTCCTTAAGTCTTCTATAGAAGCATATGCTAGACGAGGTTGAGGAGCCCTGTAACTGACCAACGAATTCACTGGTATGGTCGTCGTAGGATCTAGAATGGTCTTAAATGAAAAGAGTTCAAAAGAGGAACAATGCATGGGGGAAGGCACTATTACGTAGGTACCCCCTACGTCTCCGCAATTGTCCTGCTTCACCTTAGCCTGACCACGCGCCTTAATGTGCGTGACGGAAACGATTTAAACTCTCGAAAAATTTTGGAAGAGGACACCAACTGATGAATGACAGAGCACCGCCTATGAATTTTCAAATGTCCGTGAAAAGATTTGTAAATGGGAAGTTCTGACTGCTGTGGAAATTTTAGAATTTCGAACCGTAAGAGGTTTCACTAGGCGCACGTCATTCTACCGTCTCAGGTTTCAATCGCACTTCACTCAGTTGCATTTCCCTAAGTCATTGCATTTGCATCACCACTTCTCACTTAGTCATTAAGTTCCTGTTCGTTTAGACACATGTCCCTCAGTTGCATCTTACTCAGTAAAATGTACACATCTGCACCAGCTGTGTGTGCGGTCTAGAAATAGACTTGGAGGATCATTCCCTCTCCTTTCCTACCGAGCTCAGTACTTAGCTGGGCATTACAGTGAAACGGAGTGCATCTTCAACATTGCCTCGAGCCTGACGTCTGCAGTTTCATAGGTTTAAGTGGACGTCGTTGCTCTTCGGACAGAAGCATTGTGTCCGGGAATCATTTTTTGAGGAGTTTTTTTTAGCGCGTTAAGCACGACGTGGTGAGCTACAGTCATCTGAATTGTATTCATTCTCACTTCAGTCAAATATCATCTTAACAGACCGGAAGGGGGAGGGGTGGTAATTCATTGCCTTCCCTTGAAGGAATTTTTTTTACCCACTTTTGCATCTGCATTAGAACATATGACGAAGATTCTCTTTCACTCTGTTGTGCTATTTTCTTGAGTGGACTTGGAGTTCTGTATTCCAGGCGGTCCTCGCAGACTGCCGACATCCTCTCTCCGCAGTCTACCATCCCCATGGAATTCTTGGAAGAATTGGTGCGCAGTACCTCGATTATAGAACAGAATCTTGCCCTCAGTGGCATCCTCGGTTTGACAAGAAATGTGATGCCACGTCTCCAGCACGTCAGAGGCAGCAAAATGAGTCTCTTTACCGCAGCGGTGGCGTTTATCGTTCCGTTTGGGGTATTAAGCGGGGAATTCAACGCAGAGACTTAAAGGTCTTTGACACTATAGTTACAGAAGGACCATGCAAACCGCTTATCAGATGGCGCAGCTATGCCATATGACTTACTCTATGAAGTATACGAAATGCAGGAGGACGAGAGGAGAAGCCTGGTGGTTCATTTGAAACGTTGTAGAAGCTAGACCCTTGTCCCTTGTAGGCTGTAGTGCCACTCAATTATTATTATTAGTACCTGTTCGAATGTTGAAGAGAGTCTTACGCTACAAAGCCCATAAGACGGTCTGCTGTGATCTCTAACCAACAAATCTGTACCCAACACGGAATAGGACCCTTAAGCTCATACAACACTTGTCCAATCACACATAAGATGTGATAATCCACCAAAAACCATCAACACACCAATTCTAATGCACCCACCTCTCTCACCCCAGCAGCTGTAATCTCAGCGCCCTGAATCGTCTTCAAAACAAAAGAATTGCGCATCTGTTTGAAACTGCGTATCAATTCATTACCATAAGCTACTGATCATTCCACAGTCCCTTCGGTTGACCCAGTCCCCCCTTCTAGAGGGTCGCTGAACTGGCGAAAAACAAACGTCAACCCCCTCAGTCGATCATCCTAATCAAGAGACCTTAAGTCGGTCATTCAACCTCCACGCATTACCTTTTCCCCCACAAAACCGAGAGAACCATCGGGAAAAGCTCAAAATCCCCTACATTAGCGCACACACACACATGCCCAACATGTACGACCTTGCAAACGTACACACAATCGCTCAGAGTTCATTGTCCTCCGGCGGGAGTATCACTAGTGCACTATTTACTCACTCTCCAGTACTAGGTTACTGGAACAGAGCTGGAGTACGCTGGGGACCCTTTGTTCCAGCCGAGACCTCACTCGTTCTCTTCCGGCATTTTACCCACCCGCGGGGGAAAGGAATGCACCGCTAGCACGCGTGCGAGCTCAACCCTTTCCACGAAAGCTCTGTCTAATCGCCAAAGCGCGAACACGAACGTAAGTGCCGCACACACACAGTGGCGAGCAGTCTGCGACGTCGAAGTGCATCCCCACACACCGGCAGCAAACGGTCTTAGAATAGAATCAAATAACCTAGAGAACTACATTCGCCGTGTATAAAAGCTTTCTGGCGGTTGGGCGGGCTATCAGTTGGCCGCTGGGCATTAGATAGTCGACTTGTGGGGCGATCGGTTGAAAGTGTTTCGAATCAAGAGAGCGCGCTTTAGTTGTTTGGGAGAATGACATTCCAGGGACTGCCGAAAGACGTGTGGGAAGCGCTGCGGGCGGTGGCCGCGGAAAAGGGCTTCGCCGAGTATAAGATAGAGACGACGCCGATCTCGGCGGTTGGCGAGAACTCGTACGGGCTAGTGCTGCAGACGAAGATCATACCCAGCGGTAAGCAGCGGCCTTTCTTCTGCATCGTGAAGATCGCGCCGACAAACTCCGCCCGACGGGAGCACATGCTGGTGGCGGAGTACTACAAGCGCGAGGTCTTCATGTACGAACAGGTCTTCAGGGCCTTCAGGCAGCTGCAGGACGACGAAGGGGTGCCGCAGGAAGAGGCTTTCAACTCGGTGCCAGAGATCTATTTCTCATCGCTGAAGGACTGCAATGAGTTCATTATTTTCGAGGATCTCGCCCAGGATGATTTCGCGCAGAACTGCCGCAAGAACCTGCCTACCTTTGACCTAACCCTGTCTGCGCTGAAGGCGCTTGCAAAGTTCCATGCAATGTCCTTCGCGCTGCAGGCAAAACGGCCAGCAACCTTCAACAAGCTTATCGGTGAGATTCGGTACAGCGACAACTTGTACACGTCCAGTATGAACCCGGTGACGGTCGAGTTCGCTAGGAAGTACGTCCGGCGCGTCAAGTCGCTGGTTGCCGACGACACCCACCGCCTCAATCAGGCAGAGCTGCTACAAGTTCTAGGCATCTTCGAGCGCCACTTCAAGGAGATCGGGCTGCGGGCGGTAAACGGTGGAGAGAGCGCACCCTACTCTGTCATCTGTCACGGAGACTTTTGGAACAACAACATTCTCTATCGCTATGACGTAAGTATTTGAAGCGCCTTGATAACTCCTTGACTGCGCCGCGCGGTATTAACCTAGTTTTGTGTGTGTGTGTGTGTGTGTGTACTGACGTACATAACTGAGTGTTTTCGCGTTCATGGCAGGGTCTCTGCACGTGAACTCTCGCCGGAACGGTTCGCGGCTCTCCTACGCCATCGGTTCTGTGAATGAAACGCACACAAAAGCCCGCCGGATGGCGGGGGGCGGATGAAAGTGGTGTGCACTTACGTGATCGGTGATTTGACGCGAATGGCGATTGTCAATTCGGCAAGCCAATTATGCGAAGAATTCGCGGTGCAATCGCGGAGAGATAAGATAATCCCATTTCTGCGCTACGTAGTTGGGGGACGTCGCGATAACTTGCTGATAAGTGATCGAGTGACGAATTGGACGGAGTGCGTCGCGCGCAATATAGTTTCGCGGGTCTGAGCATCTATTCCTTGACTTACAAGTGTCTTTTCTGATTCCAGGACTGCGGCACACCGGTCATTGCCAAGCTGATTGACTTCCAAATGTCACGCTACGCGTCACCTGTGCTCGACATCGTGCACTACCTCTTCGCATGCACCGAGAAGAATTTGCGCGATGCGCACTTTGCCGAGTTCATCGAGACCTACTACGAGACCCTGGCGGATCACCTGCAGCTCTTTGGACTCACGGCGGAGAAGCTCTTCCCGCGAGCGGTGCTTGACGAGCATCTGCGGCAATATGGCGCTTATGGCTTCTGCATGGCCACCTTCGCCATACCCTTCTTCATCTGCGACTCCAGTGACTTGCCCGATTTGGACGAGGTGTCGGAGGCTATCAAGGACCTTGGGGCCAGCTCTCCCACCCCAGGCATTGAGGAGAACAACAACGACGTGTCGGAAGTGGAGCAAAAGAGCCGAGATCTGGTGGATGGCTACGAGCTGTTGAATGACAGGACTCTGCCGGTATTTAAGCGACGGATGACTGGGGTGCTGGTGGATTTGATCAAGTACGACATGGTCGCGGCCTTGAATGATCTGTCTGAGAAGTTGGAGGCGTAAAGGGAGCAGGCTGTGGAGCAGAGTGAGAAGCGTTCCAGAGGCAAGCAATTGTGTGGTACCTTACAGATTGTGTTATTAGATATGTATCAGTATTGCAGTTAAGTGTTACAGTGTTCAAGTTCATTTTTATATTCGCAACAAAACATGTACAAATTTATACGTAATAAAGGTAAATCTGTTCAATAAGTGTGTCTTATCAAATCTGGTCGCCTGTTATGGAGTCAGCGGTTGGATAGTGTTTC
The DNA here is from genome assembly GCA_944738645.1 of Eristalinus sepulchralis. Classification (NCBI taxonomy): domain Eukaryota; kingdom Metazoa; phylum Arthropoda; class Insecta; order Diptera; family Syrphidae; genus Eristalinus; species Eristalinus sepulchralis. The sequence goes on along the minus strand of OX122885.1, from coordinate 1,347,266 downwards.
GTTTGCAGGCGGACATTGGAGATGATTGTTTACTCATAGTTTTATGCTGTGGAAACGATTGGAGATGATTTAACATTCGTTGACACTTTCAAGAAATGTGATTTTGGTCTTAAATGATGGACAAGAATGTTTGCAACATTTCCTTATTTTGGAAAATTGGAATTTCTTGATAGAAATCGCTTAAAATGTGATTTATTGATCAATGAAAAAAGAGGCACTGCCTTATTCAAGGGAAATTATGAAAACAAGTAAATTGATGGGATATTTAGCAAAGGCACAAATAAGTGCACTGCTGATGTCGGTAAGGCTGTTAGCGCCAGCGATGTGAAACTTAGCTAAGACACAAACGAAAATAGTTTGCAGAACCCGTAGAGCAGAGACAATCACATACAATTCTATTGCTGGTGCCAGTGCTATTCAATCTGTGAGGAAATTCAAATTATGACGTTGCCCGAAACGTGAAGGAATTCGTTAGAGTCCTTATAAAATAATACCGACAACGGCATGTTGAGCGGAAAGCCTCTCTAGCTTCGATTCACCAGGTTTCGATTGGACTCCCCCAAACTTCAGACACCCTTAAGGTATCTAACAGTGCAATGGTCTTCTTCATAGTCAAAAGAATCTGCCCACTTACAGCAGCATATTTCAAAGATAGTCAATAAAAAATACCAAGGTCCATTCCAGAGGCCGGACAAAAAAATTTGTCCTTCAACATATATCTCCACAACCTCCGCATCGCATCCACTCACGCTGCAGATTGAATCTCCATCCTTTGAATTCCACCCAAAGATTCAATGAAAACTAAAAATATCTCCGAAAGGTCGCGTTCTTCGCCCCAAAAATGCGTGGGGTTCATTCACCTCGTGGATGATTGAGGCCATATCCTGCGACGCCGTTACTGTTCTAAATTCGTTGTTCGTTCCACCGCCGGATTGTATATTTTTAAGATTCCTCTTGATTCGATTTTTTTCCCTTCCATCGAATCTTAAATACCTTTTTTCTTTTTGCTCGACTGCCGTCCGGGCGAAGTTCATCAATGTCACCTCACAGTGTCCCATTCCGAGGAAACCTTTCATCGATAAGGATAACACAGAGTGGACAACAACAAACGCACCGAAGGCGGTCAGAAAACAAAAAAAAAAGAAAAGAAGAAAACACACCAACATCCTTCATAAAAACCGCCCAACTGTAAGGTCAAACAATTTCAGACACGTTTTCCACATCAGGACTCCATTCCAGCAGCGCGCCACCGTGTGGGCGGGGTGGGCATCAGATAATGGAAGGAGCACTCAGTCGTCGATGCCTTGAATTTAGCCGGGGAGATAATTAAGCTCAAGCATTTCTCTAAATTCCTTTCAGGTGTACGCACAAGGAGCACGGCAGCGGGGGCGACGACGGTCATCGGACAATAAGCCCGGAAATGTCGATGGAATCCGCTTCAGCCGGCAGCGCCTTTGTGTGTTTGTTTCGCTTTCAATCCTCTGAGCAAATACCAGAGCCGAGTGAGTCGAGGACCGTGCGGGCGAGGCGCTCTCTCTCTCTCTTTCCCCCTTCCTCCCTCGGAAGGAAGAATTCACTGCACACATTGATTGTTGTTTCCCACCCCATTGCCGAGGTGTTTATTGAAGGCGGTCCAAGGTTGCCTTCGGTTTTTCGGTTTTCTTTCTTATTTTTCATTTCTTAGATTCCACCCCCATCGGAGTTTCTTAATTATCTTTGGTTGAGCGGAGAGGGGGGGGTGGGGGTGGGGGCGGTGCTTAGGAAAGTCAGTTCCAGGCTTGGGTGGCAAATCCATTTGGCCGGATGATGAGGGGGATGATAAATTAGGCTTCTCCTCGGCGCTCTCCACCTGACGTCTGGGACGGCGCACGTGACATGCCATATGTGTGCGTCTTGGCAGCATTCTCGGGCGTCACTGCTGCGGTCGGCAGCTGAAGTTGGAAAATTTAATTTAAAATCTTCTCCAGAAACGAATGCGTCTGTCATCGCAGACGGTACACCGCACCCCATACACCCGCATGCTAATGGCGTAATTTAGAAAATTAAACACTCTCGGTCGCAGGGATACACACGTCGCGGAGGAGGCTCCTCGCTGGATTTGGTTGCCTTGGGGAAGCAACCGACGAGGACGACCAGGAAGTCGCCCGCTTTCTCGAGGAATGCCGTCTTGATTTATTGCGTGTTGTCGATGAGGGTGTGACAGTTGTTGCTGTTGCTGCTGCTGCTGCTGTTCCTGTTCCTCGAATGCGTGTGCAACTGCTAGAAGCAGTTTTATGTGTGGTTCTCGGTCGTTAAATTCGCAAGGAGGGCGTCGCAGCTTGAGGTGTGCCTGATGAGCTGACTGCGCTGAAGGCTGATGGATTTTCAGGGCACGGGTATGCGTGGAGTTATGCGCCATAAAACAAAGGATGTCTGTCATAATTTTTGTACTTAAAACTACATTTTCTGGTGAGTTATTTATCGTGGTTACATGCTTTTAAGTGCGCAGACAAGTGGCAGCAGCGGTAGTGGTGGCTGAGGCTGTGGGTTTGTTTTCTGAGCTCTCTCAAAACGCTCCAGACAGGTTGTGCGTGCAATTTTTTTGATTGCTGTCTGTGCTTAAATGTACATTTGTAGCTTCGCGGTTCTGGGTTGCGTCTAGTGTTGTCACCCCCTGCAGCGGAGCTTAATGACCTAGGGATTGGCTCGAAGTCAAATTTATAAGTGGTGAGGTGGGGTTTTATGCGATTTTGACTGCAGTTGAGGTAGTCAAATAAATAGGACTGAGGTCTATAAATGGGGTCAACAGGTGGAAAAGGAGGTAAGCGGTAAGGGAAATGATTGCTCCATTAATTTGAATGAAAGGCATCAAAATTCACAATTCGAAATTGACTGGAAATTTAAGCTTTGAAATGAATTGATTAGAATGAGAAATGAAAGGCGTTTAAAGTGCACCTAAATTAACTGCAATGGTGAGGGATGTGAGCAGGGTGCATGCTGGATGAGAAAAACTAGTGGAAAAAGCAAACATGCACTCACGGAGGACAAAAATGTTTCCAAACGCTACACGAATCATTTCAGAGGGGCAATGCGAATGGCATACAGATCACTTATCCGAGATTGAAACAACTACCCACATTGAGCCAGAAAACCAACAAATGTGTGACCCAGCGGAATACTTAAAGAGTGCGATCGTTGCCACGCTGTAACACTGAAGTCTGCAGTCGACTTGGCTGCGGTTTGGCCACTGCCTTGAGACGACCATTCCCTTGATGAAAACCTGACGAAGAACTAGAAGAGGTAAAGAGGTGAACAAGGGCGAGAACAATGTCGTTTGTCCGATGCATAAGAGAGGACACTCCCTTGACGTCACCAACTAAAGAGGTATTAGTCTTCTTAGGCGTACAAGATCCTCTCTGCAGAGGATCGAACGAAAAGTTCGTAAATAACCTGCTACGACATACTCAGTGAGTTTCAGGGAAATCCATGATAGACGGAATTTTTAGATAGCGGGATATAGACAGTTGATGCAAGGAGCCCTGTCTTAAAGAATAAAGCTCGGTGCAACACCTTAATCATCTCTGTCCAACTCTGTGGCGTAGAAAATTACATACGTTCTAAGGTGGACGATGGAAAAGTTTTTCGAGCTGTGTTCGCGTTGATGGAATCACCAGGAGAAGATTCAACGACAAACTCCGTGTCATGTGGCCGTATGACGGCATGCAAGCCAACGAAACCTTCCACATACTCATTGATTATCAAGCGAAGCTCACTAAGAATTTAGAACATAGATATGTGTAAGCAGCAAAATGGGACACTCCTAGGACTCACCAATTCAAGGGTTGCCTAAATCGTAAGAATGTTGCACATACGCCATGGTGCCTAGGTCGAAGACAGAAAAATTGTCGCATACTTCGAGGTGCAAAAATGTTGCACATACGCCCGAGTGACCGCTGGTGTATGCACTGTTTCACGTTGTCTATCGAATATGCTCCAAGTTTCTAGACTTTTAAGGCGATGGACAAAGTGCTGAGACTGCTTACACAATCAGGACCCATTTTTCATTTTCTGACAAATTGAGCAGAAAGAAAATTAAAGCGCCACTAGCTTTTCCCAAGAACTCATAGAAGACCTTAAGGCCCCCGAGTACAAGTAGCAAGCATGTGAAGCACAACTAATGACCCCGAGGTACGTGTATCACTTAAACTTTCCCATTCACCCTCACATCACCTCCCCCAAACACAGTAAGTTAACAAAATTTCACGAACCAGTTGAAAAGCGTGCGTGCTCCATAACCTCCAGCACCCGCCCAGCACATTAAGAGCCAGCGCCACATTCCATTGTTCAAAAGAACAAACTTTTCATTGAGCATGACTTCCTCCCCCCTTGGGGACTTGGTGTGACTCCTCGATCGAAAAGCATCTTAAGTGCTAACATTGTCTGCATTCCGCATTGCAATTGTGCGGGAATGCAGCACTCACAAATGAGAGACCCTCTCGCATTCACCTAGTGCACTATGTTGATGCAGTGGCGGAAGGGCGGTGCGAGAACAAAGACCAACAGCAGTTTATCGCTGAGGCGCGTATACCCGCACAAAGTTCAAACAACAAACTCCTCAAGAGCGATCCATTAAAAGCTCGACAAACTCTGACAAACTCCCATCTTCGACGAACAATTCACTCTCTCTCGCTCTCTCTCCCCCCCTTCCGCCCCACCGCGCGCAACAAATTATTCTTACAAAACTGAAATTATTTCAAAAGCAAACTTCCACCATTCACCGACATCGCCACCACCACTGCCATCTCTCTCGCAGAACAATTCCCAGAAGTGGATGGCGTTACCTCCGCGCCAGTTGATGACGACGCGACGGGCCAAAAGAAAAACCTACACAGCTCCAAAATAAATAAAATAAAGAATAACCTGACTACAAACATTTATCTAATTTCAAAAGTAATTAAAACTGGAAGCAGCTGCACTAGACCCTCACGTGTAACGCACACAAGCGAATGGAGCGCCGCCGTCGCCGCTGCCGCCGCCAAGTGGGCCGGCTGACTGGTGTACAGGAATTCAATTCAGTGCATGTTTAATTACAATTTATTCTGCAAATGTAATTTATTTCCTTGTGTACAGTGAATGGGTTTCAGTGTTGCAAAGTTGGGCCGTTGAGCATGTGAATGCGAAACTTTCCAAACACCACCAGAGAGAGAGAGAGAGAGAGGCAGAGCCAGAGAGGAACTATTTAAATACTCATCGCATACAGCGGGCACAATGCAACAGGACCAGCACCAGGGATGTTATCCACACGGTGGGGTTGAAAAGTTATCAGAAGGCAGCTGCATTTTTCACATAATTCACAAGCGTTCGCGTTAACAACTCTCATAATGAGGGGAAATTGTTCATTGTGTCGTTTTAATTTTTCGCAAAACGAAAACAAAAAAGCAAAGGGCGGAAAAAAAGTTTACTGAAAATGTTGCACGGCGGTGTAAGGACATGTGAAATGACAGGATTGGGTGGGGGGTGGTTGGCCGTGGGTGAAGTTTGAGGGTAACAAATTGACTTGCATGAATCTGGCGGAAACTGTCACGGAAGAGGTGCCCCCTTGGGAAATTCACTTCAAAGGACTGCTCAATTATTACTTTTTGACTTGATATTCCCATTCGTTTGGGGATCTGCTCTGACAGGTGGACTGGAGAACGTTTTCGGGGAAATGAATTGCGAACTTCGTCTGAGTCAGAGTCTTGGTCGGAGATCAAATGTTTAGAAATCTGTGAGTGGAATGGCTTTTTTTGTTTCAGTAACATCCCAGTACAGATTTGCAACGTTGAACGGAATCTGAGCTGATTTGAGCAAAGTGAGTGAGTTCTAAATGACAAGAAGAACTGACTTGATGCTCAGCTTGCCCCCCACAAGGGTATACCTTGTAAGGTAGAAGTTGGGAGGTTGGACTATGTCAACGCCATAAAGGTTAAGTTAGACCTATTGCGATGTCACGCGGACCAAATTTCCTTCTTCTCAAAGGACCATGACAGAAGCCTGGACGTTACTAAAAGCGAATGAGGAAGCCCTCAGTCATTTCGAGAGAAAAGTTTTGTGTGCGATTTTTGGTCGTGTTTGCGTTGATGGCATCTGGAGGAGAAGATTTAACGACGGACTCTATGGACTGTACAGCGATATGCACCTAGTCACCTAGTCTTCGGATACAACGCTTAAGATGGCTACGCCATGTAAAGGGTGTGGACATCACTGCTCCGGCCCGAAAAGTCTTCGAATCTGAGCCATTGGGACAACAAAGGACGGCCCAGGCTAAGGTGGCACACACAAATGAAGAAGGACCTCAACCAACTTAGAGTGCGCAAAAGGCGGCAGCTGGCGAAAGATCGGAGACGCATGTTGGTTGAGGCCCAGATCCACCCCGGACTGTAGCGCCACAAGAGGCGGAAGGAAGTCTACTTGCCCTCTTCTTCCCTTCTACATGCATTCCTCTATTCGCTTTCTTCTTCCTCTTTGGCCCTCCAACTATGACATAAGTCGGTGTGAGGAATACCTATGGCACAATCCTTGTGTGAGGTTTTATCTCTAACTGTCTTTAAGTCAAGCTTGAAAATGTTCCACATACGCCTGGGTATCCTTGAGCTGATGGTTCACTGTCTCTAAGTCAAGCTTGAAAATGTTTCACATACGCCTGGGTATCCTTGAGCTTGAAAATGTTTCACATACGCCTTGGTACCCTTGAGCTGATGGTTCACTGTCTCTAAGTCCAGCTTGAAAATGTTTCACATACGCCTGGGTATCCTTGAGCTGATGGTTCACTGTCTCTTAGTCAAGCTTGAAAATGTTTCACATACGCCTGGGTATCCTTGAGCTGATGGTTCACTGTCTCTAAGTCAAGCTTGAAAATGTTTCACATACGCCTGGGTATCCTTGAGCTGATGGTTCACTGTCTCTTAGTCAAGCTTGAAAATGTTTCACATACGCCTGACAACGGCGCTCTACTCGACAATTCTGGCAATTTCCCTCCTTCAAGCAAGACATCAAATTTTGGGTGAAAACTTTTTCGCCCGACTTTCCACAATGCGTGCACCCTCCACCGCATGCAATGGCAGTCCCTGCAGATAAGACCACCGCCTTCATCGCAGAGTGAAACTTCCTAGTCTAAAGTTAAGTTTTGTGAGAAAAATTTCCACGCACACAGAAAGAAAGGAAAAGTTTCCGCGTTTAAGGATTTTCCTCATATGGTCGGGTATCATCAACCGGGCTGTCTTCGGCGCCACTGCCACTGCAGTTCCGATAGTTTGCGAAAACGCTACAAAAGATGACGACGGCCGCGGTGAAGTCAGCGGAGCCAGCGCTGAATATGATGATAATGATGATGATGATGACGATGATCGGCGTTAGTAACTCGCGGAAAAACTCGTTAAAAGTAATTTTCCCTTGCAAGGGGTGGGGGAGGGGATGGATGCACTAAACGTGAGAAAAGTCCAAGCAGAGCACTCACCCATACCAACGCAGCAAGATGGGGAAGCAGCATTCTTGAGAAGTGCGCTGCTAAAGTTCCCTCACCACTCTTCCTAGTCTCCCGTCGACGCGGCGCTACTGCAAGCGGTCCTTGCGTTGCGCACAGCCGTCATCGCACAGCCATGAGAGAGAGGGAAGACGAAAATAATTCCCGCTGAATGTGAAAGTTTTTGATTGTAATGCTTCTCGCATTGTTAAGCGCAAGGATAATCATCCATAATTGCAGCGCTTTGCCGAGTGATGCTTGTGCCGTCGTTGCCATGCAAGCCAGTGCGTTCCACCTGCAAAGCGCCCGACGGGGATGATCTGCTCGCGCTCCGACGGGGGTGGAGGCGCGGGTGTTTTCTCTGAAATGTTTTTCTTTGCGAGATAAGTACTTCTGGTAATAAATGGAGGTGGGGTTGCCGGGATGGTGATGGGGGTGAGATGGCACACCGTCGTCGCGGAGGAAAAAATAATAACAAATGCAAACTTTTCCCAGGATGTGTGGAGTAGCGCGGGCTGGCTGGAAAGAAATACAAATTCCACACATCAAATATAAACAAATGGGATGAAGGATGGCGTGGCTGATGCTGTGCCGGTAGTGCGGAGAGCAGCCACAGCGATGTGGGTACGGATTTCGGGAGGGCTGCGCGATCTGCTATCCTGACTGCCGCACCTGCTCTATTTCTCATCCATATTCTATTAAATGAGAATTTTTCTCGTTCTTTGCTTATTTTTCGCTTACACGGCCCGCTTCCGCTGCTGAGTGTTCCGTGTTGTCTTGGTTCGTGCGAAGGTGTGTATAAATTCACTCTTAAGTACCATGGTGGCGTGAGTCTTGTCGAGTCGTCGACAGATAGGCGGTAGTTGCGGAGGCGGAAACCTCTTCTAGCCTGCGCCAGTGAGACAGGCGCTCCGCCCCATGAAGAGTGTAAATTTATGAATAAACATATCTTTTGGGTGGCTTATGCGTTATGAGATCCTGTGGCGGGTTCAGATGTGTTTACATTTTGAAAGTCTTGTTATTTTTTTTTTTTTTTTGCCTTCAGTGGATGAAGGGCGAAATGGATATTTTTCTTCATTTCTTTGGCGGTGAGAGGCGGATGAGTTCAGATAGGGTGGTGTTAAATGTAGGCACTACATCATTGATGACAGGTCTTGAACGTAACGTCGAAATTCGGGTGGCAAGTGAAATTGGGTTCATTTCGGACGTGTTTATGCGACGGCGACGGCTGAGTCATCGTCAGTCAAGGTGAACTATTGCCGCAATTCATCTGATGTGTGTTGCTTGTCAAATTCATTGAAAATTCGAATTTATTGCATCGTTTGGTGAGAAACATATGTGTCCACAGAGAGGTATGATTACACTGGGTGTTTTGGGGACTGAACCCAAATGAAGTGGCAAGGTTTGGGGAGGATGTACTTGGAACTATTCAGAGACTTTGTTTCTTTTCACACTAGTTTGCTTTAGATTTAACCATTTAAAGCAGTAAACGAAGGCTTTGGTAGGTACTAGATAAAAAAAGAACTTATAGCTCGAAATACAAGGTTCAAGGAAATTCCAGGATGTTCTCCTAACCAGGTCTCGCCAAGAGCAAACTACGACAAGTTCACGCATCTTGGTCTGTATTTTGTAAAGATTCATTAATCTTATCAGGCAAGCCAAGCGCTGGACGATAAGTCAGCATCTGTCCGACTGCGTCCCCATCGAAGTTATACTTAGCGATGCTTCTGCTGGTTAACAGATCGAAATATTACCAAAGAAGTGCCTGTTATCCGAAAGAATCTTCCGCTATCAGTGAACGTTAATCCATTCGCAATACTAAAACCCTCTACTCAAGGTAAGCATACCCACGCCGAAGCGGAGTCATTAAAAAGAGAGGAAGTTAGATAGGTAGATATGTTGTCCTTTTTTCAATTTTTCCCACAATTGGATTGCTGTACAAATAGGACCGTCATGAGACCCTCTTCTTATGCATATACGAGTATTGAAACCATTCTAAATTCTGAATTTCCGGATCTCGCCGAAAGACGGAAAAGACGTGGCGTTCGATTGTTGGTCGCCAGAGCTGGACAACGGCAAAGCAGGTGGCAGCGGGATTGTATTCTCAATGTATACCTTAAAAAAAATAACGACATATGTTGGCCGTCTACCCACTATCCGAGCACAACAATGTTCCCCACGACCAGAGTGATTACAGAAATTGGTGACCATACGCCTGGGTGACCTGAAATTCATTCAAAAATGTTCCAAAAGCGTATGGTCCACTGGGGCTGAGAACGCTCTACAAACTCCTTGGTTTCATGCACGTCTCTCTTACGTACACATACACCTGGTTGACTAAAGGTGACAAGTTGCACATACGCCCGAGTGGACAGAAGTCGGTAAAGCAATGTTAACTTGTACCTAAGGCACGATTTTGGCTCATGTCTAAATGTGGCTGAATGTATACCGATTTCGTCAAAATGTATAATGCTTACAGAAAACTTATTGCTGCCTATTTTAACTTAACTTCTGTTTAAATTTAAAACTTGCTTCTGTCAGCTGGCTCTGAAGCAAGTGTGGAACTTGGCTGAATCACCTTTGAATCACCTAGGTTGAGTAATCAGATCACTTCTCAGGCAGATGACCGCTCTCTTGTTACGACTTGAATGTTGGCCTTCTCTAAATGAAATCCAAAGCTGGTCAATCATACAAGTCTTCATCTCTTCCTCTGAGACAAAGTCGAAATCTAAAATTTTCTCTGCCTTCAACCGTACTGACACTCTTAACAAGACTGATAGCTGTCGAAGCTTAGACATGATTTCTTAGAGACCTTGTATGCTGCAACACCATAGCTGATCATTTCGAAAGAAACCGAGGAAAATTTTTGCTAAGAATTGTACGCCACCATCAATAGAATCAAAAATTTAAGAACCTAACGACCTGGCTAAGCTCTTTTTGTTTGCTCACATTAAACCCACGACTTTACGCCCACCTGCCCGCATCTTAAGCACCAGCGGCCTTTGTGTTTTGTCCTCTCTCAAGTCGGCTTATGGCCGACTCCCCCTCCCCCAACCACTGCTCTTAATGATTTCTCAGTCCATAAAATCCCCAAAGTCAGTGTTTCTTATCGCCAACGTCCACCGTCGGTGTTTTCTTGGAGGAAAAGTCTCGAAAAATTGCTTTAGCCAACCCATTCAACCCCCGTCTGGCTGGCTCGCTCGCTGAATTCTACAGATTATTTCATAAACTCCCAAACGTGCCATCAGAGACGTCGTCGTCGTCGTCGTCGTCTAATCAAAAAGTAAACTCTCAACATTTTCAAAACCACACAACTGTGCCCGCCCGCCAGCCAGCCGTACACACCAAGCCATCTCACCGTCATTTCAAAAAGTCCCTTGAAAGGATGAAAGAGTTAAGAAAACCACTGAAAGCAAACAATAATTAAAGAAAACTTTCCCAAATAAGCAGAAAGAAAAAATGAAGTGGAGGGACGTGGAAAAAGAATTCTAGATAATCCACCGGCACCGTGTCGAAAGGAAGCCAACCACCGAAAAAAAGGAGTTAGGCAACAAAGTCGAACCTAGTCCTAACGAACACAAGAGCACACCAAGCATAAGCGAGACCAGCGAGACCACACAGACCCCGTCGTCAGCGTCAAAGTCCCAGCACTCAGCAACAAACGAAATCGGGCATCTGCCCTGTCTGCCAAACCGTGCTGAAAGAAAGGCATGGGAGGTGAGGTGAGGCGAGGAGAAAAAAAAATCACAGAAAAATGAAGGAAAACATTGCGGAATGCCGAATGAAAGAAGGCTGAAATGTCCTTAAGATTTTCTCCTTTCCTAAGTTCTTCGTAGTACAGAGCGAATTCCTATTTATACACAACTCCCAGGGCAGGCTAAAAAGGACAAGCTAACGACAGCCACGCCGAGGATGACGAGCACGATGAAGGACGACGAGGACGAACGTCGACAACGACGACATGGGTAATTAAAAACTTTTATTCGCTTTTTAAACTAACAAGAGAAAACTACCAAGTCCTTCCTTTATTTTGCTCCTTTCCTACCTTATTTTTGTGTTTTTTTTTGCTTCTTTTTCCCTTGACTTGGTCTCTCTCCTCTCTCCTCTCTGTTACCCAGCTCGACGCAGGAGCTTATCCTTTTCCCATGAACATGGCTGCATTCAAACGCGCAGAGGAGTATATGTATCTGTACATCCGTTGCTTTGAATAAATCTCGTCGGCATAATGATGATGGAAAGACAACGAATCCTTTTTTTTGTTCACCCCTGCTGCTGCACTGTTGTTGTTTCTGCTCGCCCCACGTCATGCCTCAACCTATGCGACGCGGACTTATTCTTCTGTTTCAACTTTATCCTTCGAATTTGAGTGAAGTCCTTTTCTCTCGCTTTTTTTTTTTGTTTTTTTGTGTCACTTCGTCTTGGAAAAGACCTGACTGGTCGGTGGTGGTGGTGGTGGTGGCGGATAAGGTAATGAGAGTGCGGTGCATGGTCATGGGACAGGAGTGCAAAAGAGGAGAACGCAACAATTTGCTTGTTGTTTGCACGGGCGCAGGCGAGGTCCTCCTTTTGTCCTCGTCGCTGGAGATGGCGTTATAATTTTCGTTCGTGTCCGTAATTAGCTCAATTAAGTCAACACAAATGGCTCGAAACACGGATGTTCACTGCCTTCAATACCTATCCGCCATCAATTGGATTCGGGGAATTTGGGGGGGGCCTTCCCGCAGACTGCTTATTAAAGTAACACTTCAATGGGTTCTCATTAAATCAAGCGAGTAACGGAAGTGCTTGTTAACACACGTTTCAAGGATTTGGTAGAGCAGGAGTTTCGGGGCAAAATTCACGATTGGTAGTGGGTGTAAGCCTTCTGGGGAACTCATGAATATTTGTGGCGAGGTGGGTGATTTTAAGGCAAGTCACACACCCCTTTGTTCTGAGAAGAGGTTGGTCGGCTTCTGGTCACCCACCTTCTGCTTCGAGGGGAATTTTCTTTGAATTTGGGGGCGATTTGTGCATACGGATGCGTGAGTGGTAATTTTGGACTGACTGTGCCAACAAAAATTCCACTCTGAAATCGACTGCATAAGTCTTTACTCTGGAAATTACGCTAACGAGGTCATGGCAGGAACGAAGACCATCCAGTCATCCAGTGGAAGAAAGATTCAATATTGAATGCTGAATGCTCCGTTTAATTGTGACGATAATGGACAAGGACTTCGTTCCCGGCTTCTACCTCCTTTTTGTTCTCTAGCTCGGGCATCCCTCCCAGACACACACCTCTCTGGCTTATGTGGTCTCTGGCTTAGGCGCCCCCTGACTTGGGCGAACTCTGGCTTAGACGCTCCTCTGGCATAGGCTTTCCCTGGCATAGACGCTTCTTCTTAGGTGCCATCTGGCTTAGGTGCCAATCTGGCTTAGACGCCCTCTGACTTAGGCGGGTTCTGGCTTAAACGCTTTCTGGCATAGGCGTCCCCGGCTTAAGTGCCTTCTGGCTTAGGTGTCCTCTGGCTTAAGTGCCTCCTGGCTTAGGTGCCCCCTGACTTAGGCGAACTCTGGCTTAGGCACTCCTCTGGCTTAGGTGCTCCTCTGGCTTAGGCTCCTTCTGGCTTAGGTGCCAATCTGGCTTAGGCGCCCTCTGACTTAGGCGGCTTCTGGCTTAAACGCTTTCTGGTATAGGCGTCCTCTGGCTTAGGTGCCTTCTGGCTTAGGTGTCCTCTGGCTTAGGCGCTCTCTGGCATAGGCGTCCTCTGGCTGAAGTGCCTTCTGGCTTAGGTGTCCTCTGGCCTAGTCGCTCTATGGTATAGGCATCCTCTGGTTTACGAGCCCTCTGGCTCATAATTTTCTCTAGCTCACGCGACTATCTTGCGGAGACGTTCTTCAGGATTGACCTTCCAGAAAATTTGTTCCTAAGGCTTAAGCGATACTCTAAGCTGGTTGACTTGCATCCTCCCCCAACTCAGACGTTTCCTCTGACGTATACATCCCTCGGACGTGAACATTTTTTGGGGAACATTCAATTTGGAACTAAGTGCTCTTTTCCACCGCTTCGAAATTCACTCACTCCCTCCAACCGGAGCACACTTCAGCCGTGTCCTTCCTTCGAGGCCTATTCGTTCCATCAATTAGACGATATAACTACACAACTTCCTGGAAACTTGATTTTGGCTTTGAAGTGAGCAGCCATCCCTTAAGACAACACAGTACTTTCATCTTGGAAGTGGCTGCCGTTTTGTTTTTTCTCAGCAAACTGTGACCCCTCCCACGAGAACCATTTTCATTCCCATCATAAAACGGTTTCACTTCATGCACTCTGGCTGCGGAAGAGGCCACTGCCCGCACCCCAAATCCACCCCCTTCCAAACATAATTACATTACCCTGCGAAGTAAACTTTTGCATTTAGCCATTGGGTATGTACTCCTCCACTACACCGTTAATGCATTGTAATAAACAATAAAACCGGGCAGAGCACATCAAATGGAATTTAAGGATATCCGCCAGGCAAGCCCATGCGCTCCTCCGTGTGCCTGCGCCATATTTTATAGATCAAAAGCGGACGCGGAGCCGATGGGGGCGTGACTGTAAATAAAAGAACAACATTCAGTGTACCGATCCATTTGCTAATTTAATTTTTATTTAATATCCTTGCTGCAGCCCTTAACGCCGTGGCCGTGGTCGTCTCGTCTCTCTGTCCCATCGCAGGATGACACAGCGTAGGGTGCACACATTGTGCACTGCACTGCATGGCAACGGTAGCAGCTGAGAGATAAGGCGCTTTATTGCATAGTTTTGTCGTACACCGGCAGCGACAACGCCAGCAACGGTATTTTTGGGCCGTGTGCACATCACCGAGAGGTGGGTGCAAGACGTATCACATTTAATATTATTATCCTTACACTTTTGCCAGTAATATCCATAAAGTCTCCACTTATCCTTTATCTTTATGACAGTTTCGCGCGTATAAATATGAAGTGTTATATGCGCTGCTGCTACTGCTGCTGCTGCTACTGATGCCCTGCTGCACACAGTGTTGCACGGGTGTTACGTTGTCTCCGGGCGCAGTAATCGTCGGCCTCTCAGTCGCTCTGCATCCTCCTCCTGCTCCCCAGTCATTTCTCATGGAGGCGACGGATAATGATGATGATTATGAGAGCGGTGCCTGGTCGTCGGATAATGTGTTCGTTACGTGAATGTGTTCTGCTCCCGTGCCTGTTTTATGGTGGAACCGCTCGTAAAAAAGCTGATCATCTTGAGGAAGGACCGCGAAAGGAGTTTCGACTTTAACGGGAACGAATACGACGTTTTAAGCACCAAAGACAGATTTATTGAAATTCGATGATAATGCAGATCTTCATAACCTTACCGACGCCAATTTTTTAGCTGAGACAGAAAGGTGTACTCGATCTTTGGGGTAAGGAAGGACACCTCGATCAGTGAAGGAAAGCATTTTGTGAAACCTGAATGCGAAGTGGGTGTGAAAACGGCCAAGAGATCTACAAAGACTGTCAATGAAAATCAAACAGTAGACTCATCGATCGTTGGTCACATGCACCAGGTGGTTTGTGACTGATGAAAAAATTTAAGGATGGGAACAAAAGACTAAAATGCTCAAAGTGGACCTTGTGGGCTTTTTCGAGGCAACGGTGTGAAGTGGATGAGACCTAGAGTTTAATCACGACTTCGAATGGTAAAAATAGAGAGGAATTGAACCTAGGACCTTCGGAATGTGAGTCGACTCACTTCACGAAAGTTATGTTCCAAACTAAAAAAAAACCGCTTGGTTCGCCTTGTTCTTTATGATGCCCAACTTCCTTTAAGTTCTCAGCGGCTCATCAAGGTCCGGTCTTAAGATTCCTACAGACGTGTCCTGATTTTAAAGCGCAGCTTCGCAAGAAATCTGGTTTTTTAGACACTTTCGCGTTGCATTCCGTGTAAAATGAAAGTCTGCAGTGACACATGGTCTTTCCTGCTCATAATTGAACTGTCACCCTTTGAAGGCGACAGCACTTTGAAGCATTTCGCATGAAACACATTAATTTCCACACACACACACACCAATCAGTCATCCATGCACACGCATCCCATGTGGCATCGTTTCATCAACGACCGTGGCGTCGACTGTATGCATTCCTTTTCTCGCCAGTGCGAGACTGGCTTGACTTCGGTTAAGCACCCACTCGACACATATCCCGTCGCACAAACACGCACGTCGCAGTCGTAGTCTTCCAGGCAGAAGCCACCGCAAAATTTTCACTTGATTACCCCCATTACAACTCTGTGCAATTAAATGCACTGCTGAATATTATTTGTCCTTCTCCTGTGCCCCCTCCACTCTCACATATGCCTGACGTTTGTCCTCAGATACCAGACAGACAGATCGTAGAAAAGGAGGAGGAAAGGAAGGCGGGGACGGAGTGGAAGGTGGTGTGGGAAAGCTGGGAATAGCGAGCGGTCCCAAGGAATTAACTGAAATGGAGAATAATAATTCTCGAGTAATTCGTCGCATGCTCATGCATCCATCCTTCTGCCATACCACCTACACACACACACACACACGGGGAGGCGCACCACACACTCGAGTGTCTGACGTGGTCTCGCTGTCTCTCTGCATGGCATCCCTGAAGGACTCATACATAACGAAGCCAGCGAGCGATGGTCCGCGGCGTGTGTGGGGTGGTGGGGGGAGGGGAGGGGGTGGCAAGGTAAGGACGTTCATTGTGCTCGCATTGTTGGTGCTGGCAATAAAGTATGTTGTGTTAGCTCAAGTAATGTGCAAAACAGCTCGCATATATCACCTCTGCCTGGAGTGGAGTGGAGTGCAAGCTGTGTGTGAATGCACTTCTTGCTGCGGGAGGAGGCGCGCGGTCGTTTGGGGGCGCAGCACACAATGTAGTCCCAACTAAATACAAAGGCATGTATCGCAATGGCAATGCACAGGAACATGGGTTAATTTAACTAGTCAAGAGATATGGGTTTGGTTTGTGCTGCGAGGACGACGACGACGACGATGACGACAACGGCGACTTGGTCGTGCTTGTTCCTGCTCCTGCTACTGACTCTGCCTCTGCTGGGGCTGGTGCTGCTGTTTGCTGTTTTATTTATTTGCTCCTTGCATTTGAATTGCATGAATGTATAAGTTTGTTTCGTTTCGTTGCTGGATTCGTTTTTTTTTTTCGTGCCCCCATTGCGGGGGAAGCAGTTGAGTTGAGGCGAAGACAGACGAAGCAATTGCAAGTTTATGAATAATTTTGCGAGGCAACCTTCACCGCCGCCACCGCCGCTGCCGCCACAATGACTTGTAATCTGACAGTGGCGAGGTGAGTTCTCTCATAAAGTTCTGAAGCGAGGAACTGGTTGCAGTTTGTGGCGGGCGGAGACGGAGGTGGGCTTGGCTCGCGGGCGCGCGGAGGCCAAATGTCATTTCATGGGAATGTCGGACGTCGTTTGTGTATAAATGCGCACCGCAACTTTTGCTTTGGATACGTTAGTTATTCTGTTTTTATTTTTTTGTTGTTTTGCCTTCTGTTTGCCTCTCGTTCTGTATCTCTAATTACGGGTACTGGCTGTTGTCACCCTGTAAATCTGTGTTGCGGATCGCGCTGACAAAAGGGTGGCACAGGGGGACGTCTTAAATTATTCAGTTTGTTATGGAACTAATTACATGTCAATTTTGTTGTCGTCTCTCTGTCAGGATGTGCGCTTCGTTGTGTGTGGACAACTTGTTCTTTGGAATAGTTTGGGTCGTCGTATGACCACAGGCACTTATCTCGGCTGCAGTTGAAGCGGTTCTCAGGCTGTTATGAAGCGTCTGACAGCGTCACTCCTTGCAAATGGTAATCTGAGACTTAATTTTTGTTGTGAAAGTTTAATCGAGTGCCTAGTCCAGATGGATGACCTTCTTCGGGAATTGTTTTCTGAACGAAATTGTGTTCCAAAGTGGGTCTCCCTTGATAGGATTTCTTCATCAACCTACCACCCTGCCTGCTTGCGATATTCTAATGAAATTTTTCTCCCCCAACTTTTTAACTGCCATCAATTCACCTTCTCCCTCCATCTCACCCATCACCCTGATTACCCACCCAACGAAGAGCTGATCCCAAGCACTTTAACCGCACACATGCTTGCCGTCAGATGACATCCACTTATCACCAAGAAAAAGAAGAAAATACGACGACCCCTCATTTTGGGGGATCATCCATTCCACGGTGATGGTGTCTCATTTCACCCTGGAAGAGGCGCTCGCACTCGCACTCGCACTCGCTGGTCGGGCTCACACTAATCAAATTAGATTGACACGCACTTTAATTAAAATCCGGACACAAAAGTTATTGTTAAATATCCTCCGGCGGAGAGTGTATTAATTAAATTCCATCCGATTGCCTTTCCTGTCAGCCTACCCTACCACCCATTCACACGCACACACACCCAGAGAGATGGAGATGTGTGTCCACGAGAACTGAAAGTAAATGGCAATAGTTTTCGTCGATGCCCTTTAGGTCCACTCCCTGATGTCCTTCTAACTTTGCTCGTTGCCTTTGACGCAAGTAAATATTCTCAATCCTCTCTCACTCTCTCTCTCTCTCTACCACTATTTTTGGAAATTGCCAAATTATACAAAAACAAAAAACCCAAGCAAGCAAGTGGAATGAGGAAAAAAAAAGAAAGCAAATGAGTGTCCATTAAATGCAGGAAACAACTCTCCAGAGCACAAGGACAAACAGACACAGACACAGACACAAGCTCCCACACACACAGGCACTCACCCGGAGCGAAGTGAATGTATATCCCCACGCACGACTTGGTTCACGTTTACGCTGAATAGGATTCGAAAAGATTGTCATTCGCATGCCAGGAATAAATTAACCCATATTTTGCCTTTAAGTCTCTGTTTGTTTTGGTTGTAGTTGAAGGCTTGGGTATCAATTTTCGTGGCACACACTGGGCGGGGGGTAAACCACCACTGAGTGGGCCTTCTTTGCTCTTGATGATGATGATGTGGGGGGGGGGGGTGGAAGGGCCAAGGCTGCTGCTGTCGAATATGGCCGTGTCGTTTAGGCCGAGAGTGAGATATGAGGCTCTCTGACGATCCTATTAATTCGGAGAAAAGAGGTTTACGAAAATTGGGACCGGCTGATAAGTTTCGCTGTCATTCGAGGGAAATATGCAAAGTTGAGGCCTCGAGAAGGGTCGATGCGAATTGGGGACTTTCCATTCGAGGGGGACATAATATTTCATGAGTGCTACCTAAGTAAGTGGTCCGGCCGCCTGACAGTTTCCTAGTGAGCGTCGGGTGGCCGTGTGGTGGGGGGTGGGGGAGGTGTGTAATGAATACGCTCTTAGGGACAAGTTTGTTTATGGATTTTGATTTAGTTTCTCCGTTGCTGGGGCGTAGGCAATTGATATTTGGTTGTTGATCTTTTCTTTTCGTTTTTAGATGTTCTTCTTATCGCCTTTGATGCCATCTGGTGAGAGGATTTTTTTTGTTTTTGTGATCTGCGATACATGGATGTCCAGAGTCGTAGGCAACGAGGACATCCAACAGTTCTGGATGCCTCCAAGGGTAAGCAATCAGACCAGCTGACCGCTGAGCAACTAAATCATTTCCGGCCCATCCGCATTCGAGTCTGTATAGTCGACGGATCGTTGCCTTTCAAGGCTGGTCCTGGATGGTGGGAAAGGCGATCGAAGTTGTCTGAAAAATGGATTAAGGTAAGGCTCACAGTAGAGTCGCAGTTGAGAGTCTTAATTTTTAGCCCTTTGCTGAGAGATTGCCGCCGCAAAGTTTATGGAAATGTTCAGCTTTTGAATTCAAGCAGCTGAAACGATCAAGTGGTGTAAGTAGAGTGACGAGAGTGCCTTCTTTTATTGATTGAGGTCCACCCAATGAACGTTTAAGCCTCTCGACAACTTTCTATGTCATCTTTGATAAAACCTTTTCTCTCCAATGCATCAGTCGGTTGGTGGAACAAGCTTTTGCGAAAAGACAAGGAAAGACAGCAAGTTTCAAAGAACGGTCTGTATCGACTGAATAGGGGCCTTCCCCAGCACGCCTGGCTCTGCTCTTGATGCATTGTCATCCAAATTATGGGCTGTCCAAGACTGGTTCTGGGCAGAAAGTGAACCAGGAAGGGAATGTAGTCGGATTTTCACAGACGGCTCCCTGGATTTGGTCGGCAGACTGAATTCGCTAAGACTTGTCTGGGTCCTGGGACATCACGGGATTACGGGAGTTTCCCGTGCCTTCAAAAAGGCATTCGTTGGGCCCGAACGCACCTTGGGACTACTCTCTTCCTTGGTTAAAGATTCCGTCGACGTTTGGGTCTACCAACAGCACAATCAGAGAAGGCATGACTCTTCAGGATGCAGGCTGACCAAGTGCATGCTGCCGAACGTCAGCAAGAAGTCCGTGGTTTTCCTGAATCTACTTGGGCTTAGTGAAGACAACCTTCGCGACGCCTGTGGAGAAGTTGAAGACACCTCAGAGCACTTTCTTTGCCAATGCCCCGTCTTTGCTCGTATCAGGTGGGGGCTGTTTGGCGCTGATGTGATGGGAGCTGAGGACTTAAGCTCTTTATCACATGGTAGTACGACAAACCACTTTTTGAGTCTGAGCGCTCCAGAGCGGTGTTTTCCAACCTCCAACAAAAAAAATGTCATGCTAGGCGATCACAACAGGAGAGAGCATTTGTCCCCTTCTCACCATCCAAAACTGCATTTAGCCCGCTTATATCTCCTGAATCCCATTCTCCTCTACACCTACTCTCTCCAGATTGTCAATCATTTCCGGTTGCTTAGCGCCATCACCTCGTCCCACATCTCAATCCAAGCGAGCACCGAAACGATGTTTTCCACCGCCACTTGCGCGTAACTCATTCGCCGACAGTCTATAGCCGCGACGACGATCCCCACTTGATTCCTGTCAAGTGGAGACAAACGATTCGCCTGATCGCATAAAATACCCCGTCTGCTATGTGCCAACGCTGCATAATCGTCTCTGGAAAAACAAACTTTGGCACCCGCTTTTCGCAGATCCCGCTCCCGGCGCACATTGCGTGTCCTCCGCGGGAAAAAAAGTGAAAAATCTCCATAACTGCTCATTTATCAAAATTTAATTTATACTCATCGAAACTTTTCGACGCAAAGATGAATAAAAGTTCACTTCAGCCATCCGCTGAACTTTTGCCGAACCGGAACCGCTCCCATACATCGTCCCCAAGCACACATCCTCTGGTCCCGCAGTCGGGCGTTGGACTGAGGCTGAGTGAGAAAAGCGAAAAAGATGCATGTGAGTGCCCCTTTGATAGATGTATTGTTTTTCACACTCACACAACACACCGCCACTCTAATGTCTTGCAGCAGCGGTCGTCCTTTTCGGCAGCGAAAGCAGAAAGGAAGCGTGTGCAATTAAAAAGGGATTATTTGCAATGATTAATCGGAACGGAATTTCTTGTTACACAAAATCGCTACCCGGGGGATGGATTAAGTCCCCCCCCCTACAACCACCTCGAAAACTTCCTTCCAAATCCCCTCTACTCGTGTTGTTATTTCACTTCCGATGAGGTAAGGATTAAACTTGGGGGTATGCTGAGACTGATTTACTTGGGGAATCAAGCGAAAGAAAGCTAAGGATGGTGTGTTGGTTGGCCGGGGTTGGAAGGGGGAGGGGGTATTAAAAATCGCTTAAATTGATTTAATTGGTTCAGTGAAGGAGAACGAGAACGAGAGCACAGTGTTAGAGGAGGGTTGGGGGGAGGGGAGGGCGATGAAAGCAAAGTTCGGTGTAAACTTCGAAGATCCTTGTATATCCTTGTGCTTTGAATAATTTTGCAATTTAGTTTGTTGGCACAGGGAGTGTTTGCTTCTGCTGCTGCTGCTGCTGCTTTGGCGAGAAATTACATTGTCGATGATGGGAAATCGATTTAACTGCTTCCGTAGGTCAGAAATTACATTCATTTCCGTAAGTTTTTGAGCGCCAGAGTGGGGGTGGGCGGTCTTGTTCGAAGGAATCTGCTCTTGGATGATTTTAATTACCTCAAATATCAAAGACTGTGCAAATGTACTTTGTTTCTGACTTTGTAACTAGTTTGCAGACGGGAGATGGGCCTGGGAGTCCGATTAATTTTTCTGCTCCCTAAACCCTAAACATTTGGATGGGAAGGAAATATACGAAGATGTGGGAAGAAAATTTGGACAATCTTTTGGATATGATGTTGATTTCTAGTTATCCTGGTGAGAGAGGCTCTCGAAGTCTCAGCCATGGCTTCAGCATGGTACGTGATACTCGACCACATTACAGTTGACTCTAGATGTGGTTCTCGTACAGTCCAGAACTCTGCTGCCACCTGTTTCTACTTTTCTAGTCACGGTTGACTAAAGTTCCTCCCCGTTTCTAAATTTTGCTCCTTTTCAACCGTTGCATTGAGTCTTTGAATTCCACGACTTTCCAGGTCGGAGCTGTGTTGCGTTGGATCTGTATACGTGTGACTAGGGTCCTGAACCCACATAGCTACACTGTCCGTTCAGTTTATTGTCAAGTCATTAAGGGTCCAGGCGATCGTACTGAACGTCCACATTTGCTAAGGCTCTCTTTTGTCCTCGCGAAGATGCCCTCCTGACCGGACAACATTGCACACATACCTCAAGGAAAATTCCGTTCTCAAGGAAAGCAGAAGATAAATCGACTTACAAAAAATCTATACAACCATAATCCTTTCCTTCCCCCTCCTTTTAGCAGGTCCACTCCAGACATCACATCCTGCATACGCATACACCAACTTAACTCGTTCACTTGCCCATCACCAACTTTCCACACATCGCTGTCGTCATTCTGCACCGTCGTCCTCGTCTCCGGCTACCCACCGACGCATTCCAAGCATCTCAAGGAACCTCTCGCTTATTTTTTTTTTTGCTTAGAAAACTTCATCAAAGGTTAATTCCTAAATTGGATACACAAATCCTTTCGAGAAATGTGAAAATTGAAAAGTTTTTGTTTCGCCGCTCCTTCCAGACGCTCCTGTGTCGGTGCAAAGTAATTAATTCAAGTGTACAAGGACAGAGCTGGATGAAGAACATCGCCCAGCAACACCAGCAGCAGCAGCAGCAGCAGGAGGAGAAGAACCGGCAAAATATGAACAAAACTACGGCACGATGGAGGTGCCTGTCTCCACACACAGACACACACACTCAACCATTGGAGGACTGCGCCTCCCCGAGTGCGAGTGTGGGAAGATCAAAAGAAATTTTCCTATTTAATTAGGAGGCTGAATCCTTGAACCAGCATCATCAACATCTTGAGCTTTCATAGTGTTCTTTGCTTTGTGGGAGCGTCACCTGAAGTGGCATATGTGGCTTGATGCGGTTTGCGAGGTGGGTGCCTGCTCTCGGGGATTAGAATTTGCTGCTGCTGTGCAAATTCCTTCAACGCCACCTCCTAGAGAGTGTAGTAAATAAGGCTTTTTGGAGGGAGGGGGGGGGGGGGGGGGAGCGGGAGCGCACACATTCTTCACTCACCTGGGCCGGGCCGGGAGTGTATTTTCAGTTCCACCACATTTGTCTGGATTACAGAGGATGCCAGAAGCGTAACGAAACCAAGACGAAGAGAGACTAAGAATTTGGTGTAATTATTATTTATGTGGTGAGAGAGAGAGAAGGTGCTCTTAAGTGGTCTGGCATACCAAAATCTATACGTGCAGCAGGAGGAGTGTCGGTTTCAAACAAAAGTCAAGACGAAGACGACGGAATTGCATGAGATCGTGAATGTTTAAGTAAGAGTCTCCGCTTGAAGTGTATGTATGCGAAACGAAGGATAAGTCATGCTGAGCTTTACGCTGTGCGGTTTTAATCATATTTTCCATGATGGAGTTGCGGAGGCGTTGGCGGTAATGGTGGAGGGCTCTGCGGTATACTGGCACGTCTCGATGGGGATCTGGAAATTTTTGAAAATTCCTGCAGTAACTAAATTTAGCTTGGTTGCCATGAGAGACTGTTGCGTGGGAGTTTTGGTGGAAGGATTGGCCTGATTCTGAAAAGGCGCTTTACAACGTAAAAATGTCCTCAGTCCTCAGAAGTAACGTTTTGTGGGTTCATTACTGACTCTTCTTTCGAAAGGTAGAAGGCTTTTCACTAGAAGATTGCAACGAGGGTTGGAAGGTGCACAATCCTAACAAGTCGAAGTCGCCCACCTTGGTGCTAAGGAGTGAAGGAGGTTTTGACAAGGCGACGTTTTTTTTTTCAAAGGATGAGGTACTTAGGAAAGAGACATTATTTAAGTCGAAAACTCAAATTAAAAAATTTTGTTAACTTTAGCGCTTACGTGAGCAGAAAAATAAGGCGGTCTTAAGTGCCTAGGATGTCAATTGCCACCTTTTTGGAGAAGGAACTTCCCAGTATGATGACTCCTTGCTGCTCGGAGCTTGGCTTTAATTTGGGCGTAGGCCCTCGTCAGATATCTGTTTGCTTTGGACTTGGAAGCTCCAAACAGTATTCAGATTTTCAACCAATTGGACAATGCTAGAGAGAACGTTGACGTTGGTGATTAAAATGGCAAGGAAATCAAAAAAGGCTTGAACCAACTTGTTGGGCATTCCAGATGGTAGTTTGTGTGAAATCGTTGAGCCTGGACAGCCTTCTTAGTTGGTGTCCACGTCCATTCCGGACTTTGGCGCTTAACGTAATAGTTGACACAGTGGAAAAACCTCACCGAGATCCCTCAAAGTCAACACAATGAATTTCAATGACATGCACCGTGGTGCATCCTGGTGCCAATTTAATTCAACGTCCAGTCATGTCTGATGCTCCTCTGCAGTGGGCATTGAGTTAGCATCTCTGCAGCTCCTTAAAATTGTTTGTAGTCCATTCCTCACCCTGGTGAAATTGATGTTACATCCGCCCACAACCCCACCAAACTGCAAATCATTCCTTCATTTCCGTCTGCCAACACAATTCTTTATGAGCCCATGAATAGCTCATTAGCCAGCTGTGTGGAATGGAATGCACAAGAAACCTTTCGTTTCACGATTAAAAACTTTTTCCCCCTTCTGCTGCAGACACCCCCCCCCCCCCCCAAACCACACACAATCCGTCACGCAAATGTTCTTGGTTTCAGTTTCACACGGGAGGATGAGTGGATTCAAGGAGCCATGTTGTGCTCGCGTCAAGAATATGGCAATAAAGTGAAACCACTCATTTTCACATTTGACACACACAACGCCAACCAATTCTAGTGTCATTTGGAGCGTTCGAAAAGAGATAACCGCTCGCGTCGTGTCGCCTAAGTTGCTCAACAAATCATTTTCATCTGAGCACATCCTCCAGAATGGGCTGTCGCTGTAATTCCTCTGCCACCACCGTGCCGTGTGTTTCGTGTGTCGCGTTAGGCACTGAGGACGCAAAACAAACGAATCGCACGTGAAGAAGATGCGAAAAATGGCGGCGCATTATGGAAAAGAATATTTCCCGCAAATAACCGTAAATTCTCCACAGCCAGCACGGAGACATGTGCCACTTTGGGCGTTATTCTGGGGAATATCCCAGTTCTGGTATTGATGGAAGATGTCTCACCCCATTTCCTCTCCTTTGGTTGATGCTTCTTCGGGGATGGACCTAAGCTGTGGGGTTAGATCCTCCCTAAATGTGAACTGGAACAGGTAGACGCGGATCGATCGGCCGTTCACACGTAGTCACGGTGACAATTTGAATGGCGCTCGACGCCCGACCTTGTTGTATTGATTTCATTTGTCGTTTATCTGGTTTCCCCGTGTTTGCGCAGAGAACAAATTTCCCGATGAAAAATCGGAAGTCACGCCGTCGTTCGCGTCGTGATTTCTTTGTGGGGTAACACGATACCCCAGTCCGGTCACAGGTAAGGCCGCTCCCACTACCGCGGCTGAGCAAGCGACGGCAATTACCAAAATCTGGGGCATATGTTGGGTCCCAGAGATAGCGGCATAGACAACGCACGAGATCCATTCAAATGCCAGAACCCACGTCGTCGCTAAACGGCGCGACTGCGGCTGGGAGTGCCTCCGCATAGAGCACGGAAAATATCAGCTTGTAGTGCGCTGATCTGAACACCTGCTTTCAAGAGTCTGGCTGGGTTGGGATACCTCTTTAATTAAACGGTGCGGGGGACTGGTCCATAAACAAACCACTAATGGACTCGAAGACAGAGACGACGGTGCAAGGAGGCGATTCGCGTGGGGACGACGGGTGGGGAGAACGCACCCACATTGTGATCGCCTCGTGCAACCATCGCCGTGGCGGCGTGCTGTGCTCCATCGAAAGTTTGCCGCAAAGTGCACAAGGTGCTGAGCCATCCACCGACCCCGGTGTCTCCACTTTGCCGCGACAAAGGTGCAAGTGCGAAGTCTATTAGTTTTGAGGGCATCGGCGGATGATTTATGGCGCGGCAAGGTGATGCAGCAATCGAACGAGCGCGGAGGAGATAAACTTGTGCGCTGGCTGCTCTCGGGATGTGTTTGCTCTTAATGGAAGCCATCGAGGTGTGGGAAATTGATAAAAATTTGAAGGACAGACTAATGGTTTCCACTCTCTCACTGGCTCTCCGTGCTGCCGCCGCAACCGAATTCGTCATTCCTGGACGCGTGAAAACATCACGATTTCCCGTCATGCCTCGAGGGATATTTCAATAAACCGCCACAAGGTCTAGCTGGTGTGCCCGGCAAAGAAGTGGCGGAAAGCTTATTTTTCCATGTCGCCCACGTAAGGAGCAGACCATCAAACATTTTCTCAGCGAACCAATGACTCTCAACTTTATTCAGGGCAGATCCTTGGGATATCTGCCCCGTAAGAGGATTAAAACGTTCTCGTAATGGAATGGACGGTGGAGGGGGTGGTGGGGGTCTGCAGGGTGATGGTGGTGCAATTTTATTAGTTAAGTGCACCACCAGGACACACATTCGCCGGCGGAGACGAGGGAGAGCTCGCTCTATTTCGGACACTAAACCACAATTTCCTGGAGCACGAAACTCCATCCGGGAGGTATACCAACATTCATCGCATTCAGCGCACCCCCCCCCCCCTCCCATAGCCGCGCCTCATTTAAATTGCCCACTATCTTCCGAAACACACTCTGGAACACTGAGCACCAAACAGAATTTCCATCTTCCTCGGTCGCGACCAGTCCGTCTTCCGCCGCTCGCCACCACCATGCCAGGGCCAATGTGAAGCCATGAAAAGTTATCCGTTCTTCTTCCTGCTCCTGGTCTGGCGGTGGTTTCTGACGGTGGCGGTGGGTGTCTTTCAGTCGCGAAGTTGGGAGGTCGCCATAAAGTTGGATTTCGATTTGAAGATCCTATCGCGCGGATGTTTAATTTCTTGATAGTCACGAATCTGTCGTTTTCAGTTACCTCTCTCGCCTGACACTGAGAATTTGTTTGCCTGGCTGTGTGTGGGTGTGCAGTGCTGTTCTGTCTTGTCTCGGATGTGTATCTGCGGGTGTTTCTTTATTTTTCGGAAGTTTCAGTTGCAAACTAATAATCCAAGTGAAGGAAGGTTATCCGTTGGATCTTCGTTGCTTCGTCGACCCCCCCCCCCCCTCCCTCCTGGCCATTCCAACGGTGCACCGCCCTCTGTGGTGTGTGTGATGAGGGGATTCATGCAAAAACCTCATAAAACTAATTTTTGTCTTCCCGTCCTCATGGCACACATGCAACGTCGTCGTTGTTGTCCTCCTGCCATGGCTGCTGCTGCTGCTGCTGCCGCCGGTGTGCGGCCTCAGTTCAAGTCTCTGCCGAGGTTAGGAGCCGCCACAGCACCCCTCTCTCTCTCGTTCCAATAATTTAATGCTAATCTCTTTTCGCGTATAAAATAATGATAATTCAAAGTGGGGCCTTAATGCGGTTTCGGGTTTATTTTCTGTTTGCTTTTGTGTTTGCTCCTTGCCACTGAGCGCCCCGCGTGGCGCACAGTGCGCTCTCGCCCGATTGAGGCCAGTTTCCAGTTTGATGGGGATTTGTGTGTATAGATGCGGTTGCAATAAATTGCATTTTGCAAAAATCGTGACCAGAAAATGTTAGAAGCGACCGCGGCGGCGACGACGAAGACGCGCCGATACCCGCGACTGTGTGAGATGAGGCGAGCACATGCATGAACACATGGCGGGAGGGAAGACGAAAGAGAGACGGCGGGGATGGATGAGATGTTTATATTTTTTCGGGGGAATTTATTGTTATTGTGTTTGTTTTGAGGGTTTATGGGGGAGAGTGCTACCTCAAGTGGCCTCCGCGCCGTGGGAAGGAGTGTGCAGGGAGACTTAAGCCTTTTTTCGGGGGACATTTGCATGTTGTCTCTTGGTTTTTATGCGAGTTACTTATCATAAATACGAGATTTTGTTTTTTTTTTTGCAAGCGAATGGCAGTCTCTTGAGATGTGTTCCAATGGGACGGCAATCTACGGGAGGGAGTGGGGAGAGGGGAAGATGATTTGAATGGGTTGATGAGCATAATTTCGCAATCTTGATGTCTTCATTCGTACACCGGGTGGTTATTTGATATTTATTTACTTGACATGTCGAGTGTTTATTGACTTCGAGTCATGGGAATATATAGATTGTCTTAGGATTCATGTGAATCGCTCGTGTCTTGAAAGTCATAACCAGTCAGCTGCAAGCTACTGACAGAGCGGCAAAAGCAATAAATTACCAGAACTTCGACCTAATGTGCGAAGAAGTCATAAGGATCTGTAAAGGGAACATTATACCTGTTGAGACTTTCTCCTAGTGGAGATTCACAATATTATAGAAGACATGGCCAGTGTTCCTATTGCTTCAAAATTGCCTTGTGGGCATCTGTCTTCCTTATCGTAAGAGGCGCGATATAAAGCTCTCGATAAGTCGTTTTTTCATTGCTCCACAATCATGGAAAAACATAAAATTGTTCAAAATCCAAATCAGTAGACGCCAAAAACAGACTGGAAGCATCTGAACGAGTCATAGACGGGGCTCTGAGTCACTTAAAAAATGACTTATTTTTCTTAAACAATTTTTTTTTTAGTTTAGAGATGTCAGGGGCGTGGTTTGTCCTAAAATTCCGGTTCCTACTTCAGATATTAAAGCCGACGTCCTGAACTTGAGATGCATTCATCTTCATACCTTTCCCTTCTCTAGTCCTCTTGTGTTTGCTGACAACGCTTAGAGAGCATTAAAGGGGGCCGTATTAAACTTTAGATTCCCTTCCCTTCTTCTTCACTTGTTTGCAATTTGTTAGAGCTAGGGCTAAGTTAGGGTTTGGCTTCTTGTGGCCTGTAAAGCCACTCAACTACGAGCTATACTGTGAAATGCGCTTTGTCAAGCGTTTACAGAGACAATATTTACGGTGGATAGGTCATGTTGAGGACCTAGAATATACAGCTCGAAGCGCCTTAAAACTTAAGCCAATAGGACACCGTAACTAAAGACTTTCTAATTTGTCAGTCTGTCGTCACACAAAACTAACATATCTGTCTCGGTTTAAGCCTTGCTCGTATTGTGAACCTTTCCTCTCTTAAGCCTTTTTGAAGATGCCTGTCAGTCTGTCTTTATGCTTCCCTACATAGAGTCTGCTGCTTCTGTGGCCCTTCTTCTCAATTTATGCCAGTTTTCGAGGAGCTCCGAAAGTTCATGTTTCACTTCTATTCTTAAGTCTTGCTTCCGTTCTGAAGCATTTTCCCAATCTGGGACTTTAACACCCAAGGGCCGTCATTCAATCATTAGGGCCTTCATTTGTCCCAAAATTATGGTACAGGATAATCAGAGAAAAAGCTTGTGCCTAGCGTGAAAAAAGGTTTGCATCCAGAGGTTTCGCTTTGAGTTCACTTCCCCGCTAAGTTCCTTCTCGAATTTGGTTCGCTCTTTGCTCAACCATTACTTCCTTAATCCAAGTGAGCTTTGACAATCCTCCTTTTATGCTTTCCTTCTCTGCCAAGCCATTGCCTTCACTGGAACCTTTTTCCACAATCTAGAACGATGTCAAAATACATTATGGTCAATTTAAGGAATCCATTTTCCATTGACTTTAACTTCGTTAATGACCTGCATCTGCAAGTCTTCGATTTTCTAGGGCAAACTCTTCGTATTCAGGATCTGGATGTTTGTGTCAAGCACTTACGTCTTTGGCTGGTGCCCGTTTTCTGCGTGCCATCACCGCCAGACGAACCCTTTTCAAATGCAAACCTCCTCTTGACGAGACTCAATCCGCCTTTTCCCATTAATTCCCTGTTTTTTTTTTCCCCAATCCATCTCCCTCCGTCTCTCTCCCATTCTTGCAGTTTCACCACTTCCTCCAGTCAGTACGTTTTTTTTCTTTTCCCGCTTTCCAAGAGAGTGCGTGCACTTGACACCGCACTTTTGCGAAGTGACTTGATTGAGCTCTCAGTTGCAGTGGCAGCAGTGTGACACAGTGGCCGTAACAGAAGCAGTTGCTGTCGCACTCCACTTTGAAATTTATGTTGCCAGCCATAAATCCAGGACCACTCAGGATGGCAGGCACACACACAATAGGATTTCGTCCGTGGAAGAACACCCCATAAACGTACAAAATGGCAAATTTAATTCCGCCTAATGGATGTGAGTTCCTTGTTGTTCCTGGTGGGTGCTTTTCCGGTTCGTCCTTCAGCAGACGATCGATTCGGGTTTTTTTTTTTTGCGA
The DNA here is from genome assembly GCA_944738645.1 of Eristalinus sepulchralis. Taxonomy (NCBI): domain Eukaryota; kingdom Metazoa; phylum Arthropoda; class Insecta; order Diptera; family Syrphidae; genus Eristalinus; species Eristalinus sepulchralis. The sequence goes on along the minus strand of OX122885.1, from coordinate 1,317,148 downwards.
AGGGGGGGGGGGGGCGGAAAGAGAGAGTAAGTTGCAAACCGCCTAAGACTGTTCGGTGATGTATTCGAAAAACATGGAACCAAATTGCTTTTAAGGATTCCCAGCCACCCCCCCCCCCCTCTCCATCCCGTGCAGTGTTTTAGGACTACATTCAGGGATCTGGGCTTGTAGCTCAGATGTTTGGCGATTATGCCTCGACAAGCACATGTGTGCGTGCGTGGAAACACTTCTACTGCCGCCAACGCCAATGCCAGTGCCACTGCCACTACAGCCGCCGATGTCTCCCAGTCGCCCGCTGACTGTCGGGCACCCAGCCTATAGCTTGCTCGCCCGCTGCGGATGCTGACGATTGCTAGGGTTGAATGCGGAGAGGGGAGGAATTATCGGGCGCAAAGCTCCTTGAAACCTTTTACACATTTAATTTTATTGAAGTGGAATTTTTTCCAGTTTTTCCTGCTTCTTCTAGTTCTTTCTCCGCCCACTCCCGAAATGATACGTAATTTTGTTCGATTGAAGAGGGATTTGGACAAGGACCTTGGGTAGAGGGAGGTAGAGAAAGTTAAGTAAAATTCTTTGTGCTTGACCTATGATGGTCTGTGTGTTGATGACGATGGCGACGGCGGCAGCAACGGTGGTGGTCCTTCGACTACAACGACTTGGGCCTTTGATGATGAAGGATTTTGAAGGATTTTCCTAATGGAGGAATTAGGTTCCTTTGGATGTTGTGCTCGTTTCTCCCTCACATCTCACAACCGACGACCAGTTGGGATCGCACACAACGGAACAATTGGGTTGTTATGTGGAAGAGTTGGACATGGACTTTGTTAACCAAATGCATGTGGTCATGGGAACATTATTTTGTGATTAAAGTCGCTTGAATCCTTTTTCTTGTTTGTGTGTGCGCTCCTTCGTTCGGAACGGAACATGCAAAGCCACTTAGGAGTGGAGCAGACTTAGCAAGTGTTTCGAAAGGGTCCTTTGGACTGTGAGTGGCATTAGGTGAACCTTTGTTCACCAGGGGCGGGTGGTGGTTGATGTGATCTTTGATCAGGTTCATTATTTTTTTCTTTTTTTTTTGCTTGTCTATGTGGGGATTACTGAACCTTTTCTGATGAGCTTCAGATTGGATTGCACTTGTCTACAAACGAACTGGATGGAGTAATAGACAGATTTCCGAGCTAATAAGGTGAACTGTCACGTGGTTAAATTCTCATTTGATTGACATTTCAAAAGATGTGTCCAATTTGGTTCTTTTTCAGTTTCAATTTACTGCATTTTAATTGACAGAAGTCCACAAAACCCCTCCCCACCTGTCGTTCTTTCGATACGCAGCATGCTGTTTGAGAACTGCTTTCATCAGTCGCAGCGCATATTTCGAATCAGGAAACAAACTGTCACCGCCAGGATTCCCGGATGATGCCGATAGCCCCGGATGGAGTGCCATTTAAGGTCTCCGATTGAGTTTCATTTCCTCCCCTCCCCCACCATCCATTGATTACCAACAGAAGCGCGCACAGAACGATTCTCGAAAAGAATACTGAATTTTTTTTGCAGATAATTTGCAGGAAAGGGCACAAAGCACGCTACCGCTGCTCCGTCCCCGCGGTGCGATAAAAATGCACTCTTATCAACGGTGCAAAATGAAAAGTTCACCGCGAACAGCGAAAAAAACATGCAACACACCAGGGGGCGGAGGGCGGGCAGAGAAGAGGTTTGTTTAAAAAATTTCGGTGACATGTCAGACAGTGTTTTTAATTAAAATGCCGACAATGTTGTCTGTTGCTGTTGGGCTGGCAATTGTATGCGCTGCAACTGATAAGGGTGCAGGACACCACCGATGCCACCACCACTTCCGCCACTCCTGGCTAGGTACCACTTTACACGGAAACAGGTAAAAATTAAAAAATAAATACGCGGTCATCCCCTGCTGCGCTCCGCCAACAGTGGATCCCTCCCAACTTCTCCTCTCCTCCGCAGAGGACCTGCATTCAAGCCAGGCGAGTGGGTCATAAAAACCGTATGCTTGCAACCCGCACATTTTGGACAATGTCAATTTATTTCACAACAACACAACACCAGCAGTGGCGGTACAGAGCATACAATGCATACACCGCCCGTCCAGAGACGGATAAAGGATAAAGGATGAGGCAGGGCCGGCGAGAGAGAGAGAGGGAGTAAAGAATTCTGAATAATTTTTTCCTGTTTGGATTTCTGTGCAATTTTTTGTAAAAAAATTTTTTTTGAGCTTTCTGCCCAGAAGCGTAGGTATAAATTTCAAATTAATTGCTATGCGAGTGCTTTGAGGGTATTTTCAGAGTGGCCGCGTGCGTGTGTGTGAGATGATTGTTTAAAGGACGAAACAACTGCAGTCAGGAACGGTGCAAAAACGCACACACACACAACAGAGAAATAAATAATGACTGGGATTTGTAATTTTTATTCGCTTGCCTTTGGATTGAGGTGAAAAGAAATTAAAACGAGAACACGCTCAGCTCAGCGCGGTACATGCTCGTGCATTTTGAAGGGTCATTGTAACGTTTTAAGCTAGGGTGGGGCAGTCGCTTTGTGCGGTTGGAATGGGTGTTATTCGTGCGCAACTATCCGGGATGAAATGATCACAAAGAGGGATGCGAAATGAATGACAGTTTTGATTATCAAAACTTTGGACAGCACAAAAAAAGGTGCAGAAAAAATGTTTGAATGATTGAATGTGATGTGTTAGGTGAGTCGATAGGGGGTAAAAAATGGTTTTAATTAATATTTGCTCATCTATCGGGCTTGTTCATTGTGCCGAGGTCTTTGTTCCAAATTTTCACGTACAAACTCTAATGAACCTAAAAAATTCAGATGATTTTATTTTATTCTGGCCCTCTATCGGCCATCTACTCGTTTGAATTGTTTTATGTACACGACAGCCCAGAATTCTGAGCAAATGAAGGCAAGCCAAATAATGCCGAAAGTTACTCAAATTCCATCAGCCGTCATTCCGAAACAGAACGACCTTCAATTTGCAACCTTTACATTTGAAATTCGTCGCTTAGACTGTTCGAGGACGAGAGACTGTCTGTCTCAGCAGCGACTTCTGTCTCAGCGACGAGTTCTGTCTCAGCGACAAATTCTGTCTCAGCGGCGAGCTCTGTCTCAGCGGCGAGTTCTGTCTTAGTGACAAATTCTGTCTCAGCGACGAATTCTGTCTCAGCGGCGAGTTCTGTCTCAGCGACGAATTCTGTCTCAGCGACGAGTTCTGTCTCAGCGATGAGTTCTGTCTCAGCGGCGAGTTCTGTCTCAACGACGAGTTCTGTCTCAGCGCGAGTTCTGTCTCAGAGACGAGTTCTATCTCAGCGGCGAGCTCTGTCCTAGCAACGAGTTCTGTCTTAGCGACGAATTCTGTCTCAGCGGCGAGTTCTGTCTCAGTGACGAATTCTGTCTCAGCGGCGAGTTCTGTCTCAGCGACGAATTCTGTCTCAGCGACGAGTTCTGTCTCAGCGATGAGTTCTGTCTCAGCGGCGAGTTCTGTCTCAACGACGAGTTCTGTCTCAGCGACGAGTTCTGTCTCAGCGCGAGTTCTGTCTCAGCGACGAATTCTGTCTCAGCGGCGAGTTCTGTCTCAGTGACGAATTCTGTCTCAGCGGCGAGTTCTGTCTCAGCGACGAATTCTGTCTCAGCGACGAGTTCTGTCTCAGCGATGAGTTCTGTCTCAGCGGCGAGTTCTGTCTCAACGACGAGTTCTGTCTCAGCGACGAGTTCTGTCTCAGTGCGAGTTCTGTCTCAGAGACGAGTTCTATCTCAGCGGCGAGCTCTGTCCTAGCAACGAGTTCTGTCTTAGCGGCGAGTTCTGTCTCAACGACGAGTTCTGTCTCAGCGACGAGTTCTGTCTCAGCGACGAGTTCTGTCTCAGTGCGAGTTCTGTCTCAGCGACGAGTTCTGTCTCAGCGATGAGTTCTGTCTCAGCGGCGAGTTCTGTCTCAACGACGAGTTCTGTCTCAGCGACGAGTTCTGTCTCAGTGCGAGTTCTGTCTCAGAGACGAGTTCTATCTCAGCGGCGAGCTCTGTCCTAGCAACGAGTTCTGTCTTAGCGACAAATTCTGTCTCAGCGGCAACCGCAGAACAACAAACTTTATCACATCTTGTTCCAATAAGATGTAGAATCAGCAGCAATGACAACAGATGAAACGGTACATCAAGTGTGGCGTCTCTGTTCACTCCTAAGCCTTCCATATTCTTTGGTTCTGGAGGCAGAATAAGCGTTCAAAGGCAATCAAAAATCCAAGCCAACCGTCAACAACATCCCTCCTCCTCATCCTACTCCATTCCACCACACGCTCATCAATTGTGTTTCCAAACAAAAAAAAAATCGTATCTCCCGCCAGCGACATCCCTCCACCACGTCGTCACTTTTTCCTCAACCACACCTATCGCATAACTTTCCATCCCAAGCCAACAACGTCTCATTCAAATGTCTGCGCAAATAACCTTCGTTACGAAACCAACAAAACAAGGATCATTTGCCCCCAAGAGTGCACCCGTACCGAACGGACTAAACACGGAATAATGACGAAAAACAAATGAAAAGAGGAAAACAAAAAAAAAACGCGGCCCAAGTGAGGCTTCCTCCTGTGTAGTCGTCGCTCTTTCGCTCAAATTACTAAGTCCACTCATGGAATGGACATTTGCCCCATTTGCCGTCGCCTCATTTGTCCCCCCCTCCCTTTCTCACCTCTCAGACACTGTACCGGTGCAGTTTTTAAATTTCCATTAGTGTTCCATGTTTGCTAATTGCCAGAGGTATCGCATGAATGCCAAAGAGAATTGCGAATGTACGCCACGACGCGCTACCGACGACGACGACGAGAGACAGGAACACCGAATTTACTGGGACCAGGAGCGAGATGGCAATTTTGTCAACGTTCCTCTTCGACTCCATCCTTCGCTCGATGAGTTCCGCTTGAGTTCTGCCTCCTCGGTGCCGCCGCCGTCGCCGCCACCGGTGTGCTCCTCCTTGGAGATCATCATTATGTACTTATGACTTTAATTTGCCTTTTACCGGGAAAAAACGTTCCTCGTTCTCGTTGCCGGTGGATTGGTGCTTTTTTCTGCCCGCTTTCTGACTTTTTTTTGAAGGGGGGGGGGGGCAATTTTTTTCGTCTGGTTTTCGACTTCGGTTCGAGTGTGTCGTTGTCGTCCTGCTGGATTGTCCTGCGAAAGCAACAGCTGGGCGCGGCGTATGGTGTCTCAGCTGGGCGACAGCGCAATCTATTGATTTCACGTTTTTTTGTTCTCCAGCGCAGCCCGGTGACTCCTGAGTTAATCCAGTTTTCGCTGGGAAAAATAAACCGATTTATCCGAATCATTACAGCGGGCAAGAGTGGGAGCTGCGCCTGCCTCTCGAAGTGGATATCATCCTTCGGCTGAGAGATTTATTATTTCTCATAACTCTCCGGTGCGCGCCCGGGTGTCGTCGTTCGCTAAGCTACCCCTCCCCTCCCCTTCTCTGTCCACAGCGCCCTCCGATGTACCGGGAAATCGAAGCTGTGCAAATATTAGAGGTTATCATTAGAGTGAGTGCCGCACGAGGCGCCTCGCAGGATGGGCGGCTAAATCACTTACTTCCCTGTGCCTACAACATCTCTCGGGGGATTATGCTCTTGAAAGTCATCAGGGGATGCGGCTGTGGGGTGGCTGTTCATAATATTTGAGTTAGTGCTGCGGAATGTGACAGGGAACAACGCTCGTTGGGAGTGATTTACAAGTGGGCGGCGTGTGGGGTGGGGTGGGGTGGCTGCTTAAAGTTTACTTCCGAGGAGTTGTAGATTTGCATTTAATTAGGTCGTGCTATGCGAAAGAAAACAAATCGATGTTCTCGATGGAAGGAGGGGGTTGAAGTGAAAAGATAGGAAGGAGTTTGGAATTGAATTTGAGCGATTTCTAGTCCATCCTCCCATCATCATCGAGCTTCCGTCATACTGCGCCTTCCTCTGTCAACTCCTCACCTTCGTCTGCACCGCACGCAGCTTCACCACCACCGCCGCCTGTTCTTTCTCATTAAAACTTCAAACAAAGTTTAATTGAGCAATAAAATCCGCTCAAGGCAGGCGCGGCAGGCACCCGACCTTCGCCCATTCACTGCATACCTTGGCGGGGCTAGATGCGGCAGCAACAGCAGTAGCAGCGGTGCCGGCAATTAATCCCGGTTCCTCTTCATTAACTTGTAATTGCGAAGATGACTCTCGCAGCCACACGCACCGCCCTCCAAAAGAAAAACTTCCGCGCCCACTCACTCGGATATGCAAGAATTTCATCAAATCTATGTGCGTGAGTCGATAAAACTACTTTCGTATGCGAATCCGACTCCGAATGCGATCCACCCCACTTTCAATTCGAACTCAGATTCATCTGAAACGTGGGGGGAAAGTTCGCCGTCGCCATAATTTTTCCTCGGCCTCGTATAAAATATGAATTTGTATCCATAGCCGTGCCCCGATGGCGCGGCTGGTGAGGGGGCGGAAAGGTGAGGGATATTATCTACCGCACGTAGCATCATTTGTGAATAAAGAGCATCATGGCGACAGCGCCGCCTGTGACACAACACTGTCAAACGTCAACTGAACGACTGTCATTTAGTGTTTCACCCTCTGAACCGTGAGGGTGAGGGCAGGAATCAGACGCAATCCAGCCTGTGCTCACATTCGCTGCTAAGGAGATTTTTCACAAGAGTTTTCAACCCTCCTGCGTATGTGTGTGGGGGCTGTAGTTTGGTGGCAAATTTTTGCGTAGTTTCCGGGATTTCGGGGTTGGGTTGGGTGGGCGGACGACGGCGGCGGTTGGCGAAGAGTTGATGATATGCGATGCAACACATCATAATAATATTTTCCACGTTTGCCTCACAAACTTTCCCCAGAGAAGAGGGGTTGGATTTGGAATGGCAAACGTTACACACGTAGTTGTAATGTAAATGGAAATTTTTGTTATGCTCTCTTTTTCGTATTTGTGGGGAGGGGGAGGGGGAGGGAGAGCTCACCTTTTGCACAAAATTTGTGACGTTCTCTGCACGGAGGGGGTTGAGTGTGAAGTTCAGCGTTTGCACAAATTTCGCATCCGCTCTTTGCGCGGTGTGCGGGTGCGAGTGTTTTTCGTTTTACGACTCTCAGACAACGGGATTTGTTATTTCGCATATCAAATTCAGAAATTTGTGCGCTATGCAGTGTGACACGAGTGGAGGAATGTAACTTGGGGGGGGTAAGCGGTGTCAGAATGGGTCTTAGTTTGATTGTGGGGTCGCGAAGAAATTGTAAAATTTCCGTCGAAAGATAGCTTAAGGCAGGTAGATGGTCCTTTGAACCAAGTTTTGGGTTTCAAACGTAGATGTCTGTCCTCTTTTCATTGACTATTGCCACGGCAAGTGAGCCATCATTGCAGCAGACGCGTTTCTAGAAACCAAGGCAGTCATAGCAACTGAGGGAGCAGGTGCATTAGTATGTTAACAGAGCTGGCAATGGACATAGAGACTGTGTCAGTATCACAGGTGAAAAGAGAAGGTTATTAAAGCTTCCTCTGAGCATCCAGGAGAGGGAGAGGGAGTGGCGCCGGAACCGAATGACCAGCGTTGGCAACTGAGCCGCCATTCATATTAATAAAAGTGACACAAGCACCAGAAGTAACACTAAACGCTGACACAACATGAGGAAAGAAACCATCACTTTGGTAGCAGAGGAGACACTAACATCCGAAATAGAAGAGCCGCAAGAGCAGCACAAACAAAACAGTCTCCGAAGATGGCACAGCCCCTTACGCAGCCTCCGAAGGGAAGGGCGCCAAGAAGGCAAGTGTACAAGTGAGTCAACAGAGTCAGCAGAAGCTGCAGCAGTTCCTGTACACCCCTTCGTCGTTAGCATTGAGAAAAGTCATGATTTTGTAAAATCATCTGTAAAATTTTGAAAAGCAAAGCAAAATCCAATTTCGTGAGTCTCCTGAATAATGCACCCCTCCCCACTCCGGCTATCTCAAGAGCAGCTGAACAACCCATTTGCAAGGAATACCTGTTCGCCCCACCCAACGAGGGTGGTAACCAAACGGAGGAAAACGTAAATCAAATAACAAAACACACATACACCACCTCCATTCCCGCCCCCTCCACCCCCATGCAAGACAACATTCGCAGAAAGACAAGAAACATCGCCTCCACCGATGCCATGTCGGAATGCTGATGAAGAGGCCATTGTTCGGCGCGTCGGGAAGAGGATATGGGTTTTGTGTTTTTTTTTTTTTTTTTTGAAATACTATATTCGAGAGAATAATTGCGCTCCTTGCCGCGAAACGGCCTCCGGAGCGGCATGTATTCACGCAGTCAGTTGCCCGAGAGAAACATTTCACGAGATGCTATTATGTCCTTATTAAGATATATCTCCATGTAAGGTCGTCCACGTTTCTAAGATAAATACACGCGCCTTGTGGTGGTTCAAAATGCCGCGGGGTGCTTCTACCCCACAATAACTCCCCCCCCCTCTCTCTCTCTCTCTCTCTCTTTCGTCGAGGCGCTATCAATACTCGACGGTGGAGGGCAATTTAACTTAAAGTGAGCCCTAGATGGTTCATAAATTGGACGACTTCCTACCGTTCCTCAGCCATCCGCAACTTGTGCAATTATGGAGCACACGTGTCTGTCTGTTGAATGGCTTCGGGTTGCCCTCGCTATCATAATCGTCATCGTGGCTTTCATCATTCACTCCAAATAACTGCCAGCGCCACCGTTACCGAAAATCGAATCTATCGGTGGTCGCCGCTCCCTTCCCCCTTCCCGCTCAGCCGCACTCATCACAGGATATTCGACTTGATGTTGGGAAGCATGTCTCGCCTTTCGTTTCAATTTGTTTATTTTCAATTAATGATGCATGAGTTAGTTTCATCTTCCACATGAAGTAGGGTGGGCGGAGGGGGGCGTTGAGTTGGGATCCGGTTTCAGGGGAAATGACGACAAAGGTAAGTACTACACTTCCGCCGCATTTAGATTTGATTTTGTTCAACGTTTCGGATTTTATTCCTCCTCATTTCCATTCATTGGATCGTTCCGAAAGAGAACTTCTAGCAATGTGCCACCACCAAGGCACTGGTCCCCGTGCCACCACAATCAACGACGACAGTGTTTTCCGATGATGCTCTGCTGCAAAGCATCTCTGACGAGTGTTCTCGAATTCGTCGTCCTGACTGGAGGCGAGAACTCTCCTCCAGACTCTGCCACACTCCTTCAGAGTATTGTCAATGTCGGAGTGCCACTGAAATGGCGGGTTGAGGAGGAGGAGGGGGAGGAGGTGGGGGAATGTTTTGTTTTGTCATTGAAGGATATTTCATCCGGCATGGCGTAGAGTGGAAGAATACAATCTAATGGATTCGTGCACTCGTAGTTTCCGGAAAAGAAGATTTAAGTTCTGTCGAGGAGGTGATCATCATCTTCATCATCATCGGCATCCTTGTCGTCTTCCCCATCGTCGTCGTCCTCAGACCGGGATGTGCTTGCTTTTGGCTCTAAGCACATGAATAAAATCAATCAATTTGAATTGATTTGTTTTTGCCAAGTGAAGAGGAACAGGACAATCCCCTGGAGGAGGCGCTGCTTTGTCTTTTGTGTTCGAGGTGTGCTCATGTTGCATTTTCTGTGGGACCGGGTGGCCGTAGGCGGTGGATAGCGACAGATATTTGTTTGTTAGAGTCTTCCAAATTCATCCTTCAAACTGCAAAAGGCACTCTTTTTGTACTATTTTTAGACCGACACACCATCGATGTCCTCTTAAGGAGACGCTTTCGCTAAATTAAGCGCCCAAGACCTCAATTATTCAACGCCAAGCCCAGTAATCAATTCTTGAAAGTAAAACAGGACAGGAACACCTGTGGCGGCGTCTTGTCAATCATTTATGTGCCTCTGGGTGGGCCGCGAAATTAGAAATAACTGCCGGGCCACAACTTGCAGTTACTGGAAACCGCGCTCACCCACCCGCCATGCGTTGAGGTATTAAAATTTAATTTTAACTTAATGATGTCCTCCCCCCCTTCACCTCCCGCCCATCCGTGGACTGAAAATAGTCCGACGACGACGCTGCAAAACCCCATTATGGACAATTGGTCGGCATTAAATTTAAATTGGCTCATTTGCGGCGCTCTCATTTTCAGCACGTCCCATCCATGCCTCGCATGTGCGGCACGGGTGGCGGCGACGGCGGCAGTGCCTAGGTGCAAACATCTAAGCCAAAGCCTACTGCAGAATTTATTTCGATTCGATTCCTTTTTGCAGACCAACCCCCACCCCCTCCTCGCAGAGCCGCTTTCAGAATTAACTTTGCCATAATGTTGCGGCGTCACGCCACCCCCACGGGCATCCACAAAAAACCACAGAAATTAATTGCCCTAATAAAATTTTATTTAAAATTCCAATAATAGATCGGAGGACAAACAATAGTCCCCCCCCTCCCCCCACCATACCTTCGCCTGACCGCCGTCGGCTCCGTGGTGCGTTCCGCCGCACGGGGATTTGCTGTCTATTTTGACAGCAACACCAGGGATGTGTTCGAATAATTAATTTCATGGCTTTGTTTATTGATTCGGCGTTAAACTTCAATTAAAATGCGACGAGCGACGTGCGCCCAGCGTGCACCGATGTTGTGGTGGAGGCGATGGGTGGCCGGGAGTGGCACTGCTGTGGATAACAATAACTACACTAGAGTCAGGGACACCATCTCTTGAGGATCGGCGAAAATAAATGTTGTTTATATTCTAGAAGTTCAGGACATTTTGAAGGACCCACAGAAGGTATCCTCGTCTGCCGGAACTCAAGTTGTGACCAGTTTTTCGAATCTAGACCATGGCTCCAGCCGTCGCTGGTCGGCTTTCAGAAAAGTCGCTCCCGATTCAAGCCATTCCCAGTCTTCCCCACCTGCCGCCCACCTTTCACTCACTCCAACCGTCCCATCCCCACGACCTCCAGCCTCTTGCAGGAATCGATAAGGCCACCCAACCTTCACTGGCAAACAAACAAAAAAAAAAGTAAAATCAATTTGAATCATTAGATTGTTTTATTGTTGGAACAAGTGCTTGTTGGCTCGGCTTGAGGACTCGCCCAATATTCCACTTAGACGCTTTGCATAGGACTGGGTAGTTGTGTGCAGCTTTTTTTTGGGGGGGGGGAAAACGTAATTATCTTAAGCACATAACATCCTGAATCATTTATTAATATTTATGAATCGCTCTGTCCTGCTCTATCACGTCCCAATGGCGACGCCGACAAAGATGGCGGAGGCTGTGGCAGTGGCGACGGGACTGGCTCTTCGATTGAAGTCCTCTTTTTGACGGGGAAGCTCTTTCGATGTCCTCCTTCAAGTGAAGCAAAACTTGAAGCAGTCCTCCTCGTCCTCGTCCAAAGACGCATCCAGCCGGAAACAAATGTCGCTCATTATAATAACGATGCACGATTTCGTCGATGAATGGACCTTGATTATGGATATTCATTGGGAGGCGACGCCGCCGCGAGTAGGCGGTGGCGGTGGTGCGGGTGGCCGGGAATAAACTGAAAGTTCTTCCTCTTCGAATTCAATGAAATTATGTAATTCCACTTGAGAATTTTAATCGAATGTAAATTTGTGTCCTTTTTGACGATACAACGCCAGACAACAACAACAACAAACAAAATAACAAAAGCTCAGGCACAAGCGGCTCCCGCGGCGGAGTGGGGAAGCGGGGTGGAAAATAAGTAAATTAAGTGAAATATTGTTATGGAAATTATGGCGAAGGTTAATGGGGTCCTTTTTATGCTCACCCCTCCCCCTCTCTTTCACTCATTTGTGTCAAGGATTATGGACAAAAGAAGGGAAGAAAGTTGATGTATGTGAGAGAGAGACTGAGATGTGCTTGTGTTAAAGACTCCTTAGGGACGCTGTTGATTCAATTTGCATCTGTCGGTGGATGGGCGGTGGTTGGGGGGGAGGGGGAGTTGATATGAAAGTTTGACACACACGCTTGAGATTTGCAGAGCTCCTCTGAGAACCTCAGCACAAGGAACTTTGTGCCGCAATCAGTGGAAGAAATTGAATGAACTGAAGACGATTTACGATGAGTAGTTCTCGGGGGACGGGAGTGTGCACACACATTTCAGGTGGAAGCGGCACACACTCCACTACTGCATGGAAATGATTTCGAGCAGTCTTCAAATCTCTCTCCATCTCGGAAATCTGATGCCGATCCACTTGAAGCAGGTGAACACAAGACCCACCCCCCATTCCGCTGATATCCCCATGATATCAGATATCCAGCGATTTTCAATTGAAACGTTGAGAGTGAAGCTGCTTGTCTAGTTTGAAACGAGAAACGATTCCCTCCTTCAATTGATTGAAAAAAGGCGTGCATCCGCCTTCCCCCCCCCCCCCATCCACCACCGACAGCAACCCTCTGGCAACCTGACAAAGCAACAGCATAGCACGGGAAGAGTAGAAAATAGAAAATCCAAACGGACAGCTAGCAGCAATTTCATTCGAACAAGGATCGAAAAAGTAACCATCATCAGCAGAAAATCGAAAAGGACATGAAGAATAGCTGCGAGAAGAGATTATTTTCAAAAGAATCTCTCTGGCAGTCTCTACCGCACCCCCACATTGCCGCCCACATGTCGTCGGAGCTGAGGCAGAACGACCATTACAACGACGAGACCGATAGAGGAAAACAATCAAGGAAAACTGCACTCGGAAAAATATCCTTCGTCACGGAATTGCAACTGCTTTGGATGTCTTCCTTGCGTCTTGCCACTGTTACACATGCTCGGTCGGTTGGTCGTCTCTCGTTCACCCTTCCTCCTTTATGCCCTTCCATTTCCCGTCTTGGTATTTTTAGGAGGTTGGGGGAGGTGGTGAAAAACTGAGGAAATCCAGTGGAATTGTTCCGAGAACCCTATAACCCGTCTCCGGTCTCGAGGTCCTGCAGAAGCCAAAGCAGACGCAGCACCAGCACGGCATCACCAGCATCACCAACAGCAGCAGCAGCAGCAGCGGCGGCAGCACTACGACGGCATGGCGTTGGAAGGAAATCCCATTTGCAAGTAAATTGGAATTATAAATTTGATAAAAATGGCAAAATATAGGACTTTAACGTCCTTCCTAGCTGCTTGCAGCCACACGAACCCATATTGAGTCGCCTTCCTTGACAATCCCGCTCCCGCCGCTCATCGCACACACTCTGTCGGAGTTGGCGCTAAAGGAACGAGGTCTCAATGTGTCCGTTAGGGTCCTTTTTGTGTCCCTTTTAGAGTATTTTTATATTTGGACACTTCCTTCCAATTTCAATGTAAATAAATTGAACTCTATGAGGATCCTGCGTTGTATGTGTGTGTGTGTGTGTTTGGTTTGGTTTGGTTTGGTCTCTCATCCTCCGCTATCCTGCAACGCAGTGGGCGATAGAGGTGCCGTCTTCCCATTTGGATTGTCTTCATTTTGGTTTGTGTTTTATCTTTGGTCCTTTGGCATTGATCTCTGCTCCCGATATCCTTGCATTTGACTGTTTGTTTCTGTGTGTTTGTGAGAGGGGGCGGAAATCTTTTAAAAAAACGGATGTGTATGCATAATTTCCACAAAATTAAAGCCCTGAGTTGTGTGTCCTGGCAGATTTCTGCTGAGTTTTGCCATTTTTGCGCAGTCAAAAGAACGAGGGCAACCCCACCAACAGCCACCAGAACCACGAGCTCCAAGGATGTCGACGCGGAGGACGACACGAAGATGAGGATGACTATGACGATGAATGAAGGACGATACGAAAATTGCGTGTATTTCCGTTTTGCCTTTAATGGGAATGGCATCCTGCCGGGGGGGTTGATGCTACTTCTGGTGTATCCACCAGTCGGTACGTTGGTGGTAGACATACGCGCGCCACGTGTGTATGTGCGCGCACTTTTTGCCTCAAAATTTAACCGACCGTGGTGGATGGAAAAGGAAATGGGGAGAAAATAATTTACCCCCTCCCACCCACCGGCTTCGCAGAAAGAAACAAGTTCCAAGAACCATTATCAGTTTCGTTCGACGGGGGAAAAAAAATCAAGGATCCATGAGTTGGGAACGGTTCTCGGATGCGCATCAGTCGAGTGAGTCGGCACGGTGCGATACCAAATTGAATGCGGCAACGGTAGCAGCAGCAGCAAGCAGCAGCTTTTAGGTAAATTAAAGAACATTTCTTCGAATTTACTGGAGACATGTGCAAACATGAAATCGAGCCTGTAGTGTCTCTGAGGGAGGGAGTGGAACTAATTGAAGTAAAGGATAGTCTACTGGTGTGGCGGCGGCGGCGGCGGGCTCAGATCCTGAATTCGGAAGTGGCATTGTTAATGCATGGCTACACGGCTACATGGAGTGCTTCCATTAACAGTGAAGATATATTCTCTTTAACCGGATTTCGGTGTCGGAGCTGGACTGGGGAGAGGGGGGAGGGGCTCGAATTAACTTGGAGATTATGGCTATTAGCAGCAGTCCCCTGTCGGAAGTATCCGCATGTCCTTGTGCATCGCTGTTTATCTGCGATTATTACCGTCGTTTAGTCGACGTTTGCAACGTTCTCATGATTCACTTGGTTTATCCCTCTGCCGGACGGGACTGTGGGGCGCCTGTGTGAAAGGAGTTGCAATTTGTCGTGCAGTGGCAAGCGATTTCTGTGGGATTTCAAAAGAGGGGAAAGCAGGTGCTTTTGTGAATGACTGGATTCAGACATAAAGTGGACCGCAAATGCATTTCGTAGTCAGCACAATTTTCTGCTTTGAGCGTCAAAATGATTTCGTACTCGTCGATCCAATTAGAAGTCTGCAAGGGTTTTCAGCGCAAATTCTTTGAAAAGCTTCTTGGAGCCAGATACGGATTAGTTCGCTTTTTTGAGGAAAAAATCCTCTTGAGGTGAAAAAGTGCAGCCTCTCTGTTCTGTCTAATGCCACTGGAGTCTCTTGCAATTTGCATGAACTATCTGGCCAAATTTGATTATGTACGCACTTGAAATAGACCGCCTCTCAAGGATGGCCCAAAATTGTGGAACGGTTGGCTGCTTATGGCGGTCAATGAGTTAGTTTTTGATGCAGAGAACTCTTTCTAGGAGGTGGGGCCTGTTTTAAGAGCACTAACGTTAATGACATGCATGTTGGGTTGGTGTTTCGGCGAGCCATGGGGCAAAGCAATAAGGGATGCAGCGAGGAATGGAAACTGCGTCAACGTGAGGTGACTTGCCTGAAGATCTACCAAGCGTTTAATGAAGGGCTTGCCGAACAGGAATGAGGAACCGTTTCGATCTATTGTCAACTCAGTCACTCCGAGAAGGATTGTCACTAAGGCGAGAGCTCGAAGAACTGTCTAGAACTCATCCAATCAATGCCCACGGAACCAGATTGAAGACGTCAGGGTGAATGCATTGCAAGTAGAAACTTTTATCGGACGATTGTGTCCCCAACCAAAGGACCAAGTATTGAGAGGACAATACGGCAGAGAAAAAATATCATAAACCAAGTGCAACGAACGGCAAAGAAGTCGTGGCCAGATCAGGGGAACTGAACAGCTCGCGGCACAACCTTTCTGTAGTAGTTGACATCACTTAAAGAGTACTTATGGTCTAAGCGCCGTTCAAAGATTGTGGAAGAAGGTAGTCCCTGCTTCCTTAGTGCCATCCAATCATTTCCACCGCATATTTTCACATTGTGGACAGTAGCCTCCTCCGGCATTCACAATCACAAGAGAATTCTATTTTTAAAGGCCAAGAGCCAGTCCCTGAAGAAAAGTTTTAAAGATTCCCGCTGCTTCACTCTATAGACCAAGGCTTCATGCCATCTTTGAAATTACGATTCAAAGGAAACGAGTTTCTTTGAAATCCTTGCCTCCTGCCTTGGCTTAGTACATCAAAACACCAAAATTCTCGGAATTTCATTACTGAAGCGTTCATTTTTTTGTATGCACACGGCGACTGTGGTCGGCTGTCCTCGGACGGTTTACATCAAACGTCAACGTCTACGAGCAGCTAGCTCACAACAGGCATCTGTTCATCACCTTGTCAACACCCCGATCTCCACTGGATCCATGTCAAGTCATTGAAAGCGAACTTTTTTCTGCCCGCAACCAAAGCTCACAGCTCACTCAAACTATTCTCTGGTGCTCCGTTGCGGAGAAAAAAAAATTCTAAGCCAATGCAAATTGTAAGACCCCCCCCCCCCCGGCACCCACACACACACGCTCACACAAACAACCCGCCCACCGCCACTCGCTGTGAAAATAATTGAAATATTCCCCGAGCTGCCGAGTGGGGAGTGCGGAAGAGTGGGAGCGGAATGAAGCGCATTTCACTTCAGGTTGTCTCCTTGATTTGTTACTAGGAACTCGACGAGTCTATTTATACCTCCCCGCCATCATGCGTCCCATGCCGCAAAAGGATTTTATACGGCATTGAACAATAAAAATGGAATTCCCGAGAATCCTGAGGCAGGAGTGAAAGAGATCATCTGTGCACAGCCAGAGCAAAGCAGAGCCCGGAGAGTGCTTCATGCTGTTGATGTCGATGCGTACGGCGGCGTCGACGAGGATGCTGCCATGACAACGCATCCTTGCACACGACAAAAACCACCCACTCCGACAGTGGTGGGACGGTTGGGATTGAGGGTTGCATGAAATTTTTTACTCAAATTGGCTTTTATTATCCCCACGACGACGACGACGGGGTGTATGTTGATGAATGCATCCCGTTCGACGCGACCTAATAGGACGCATTCCTTTGCTTTATTTCATTTCAATTTGGAATAGAACGTTCGCCCCCCGCCGTCGTTGTTCACCGGCGTCGTCGTCGCAGGCGGCAGTGGATGCCAGGAGGGGGGGGGGAGATGTGCCGTTGTATCCTTGCAAAAGGCGGAATTTAATTTCACTGTTGCAACGATCCAGCAGATACTTTCATAATGAAATGCAAAAAAAAAAGAAAAATAAACGCCAGCCGTGGCTGGGTGCTGGGGGAGGACGGGGAAAACGGAACTCAAACAATTAAACATCCGTTGGAGGCAAATTGAAATCCATCGATGTAAATATAATAACCAATATCCGTTGGAAAAGTTGCTTTGATTTCGCGCAACCAGCAGCCAACCGTGATGGATGGAGATGGCGGCGACTGGCGGGGAAGAATAATAATTTCCCAGGATCCTGGAATTCATTTTCATTTTTAATCCATCACCCAAGTTCGGTGGGGTACCGATTGGGACGAGACTGAGCCAAAGGCAACATCTTGTCCACGGACTGCGTTCCATGGCTACTTATACGCGCGCGGGAAAACCGTTCAGACGCAACGTGGACGATGACGATTTGCCATTCAGATGGAATGGATTCGCTATTTGTTTGTTTTTGTTCTCCAACCCCAACCCCCCACGATCAGTCAGCTCGTCTATTATTTAATTATTTCTCTCTTCACTGTTTCACTCTTCTTTTTGTGCTGTGTGTGTGTGTGTGTTGGGCCCGTTGTCCTGTTTGCATAATTTTTTAATTAACGGTGATTTATTGAAAAGGGGGTCGAGGGCGCGAGGTTGATTCCTTCCCTGACGTGTGCACTGCGGTGGAACAAATTAAAAACTCAATTTGGTAAAGTGGAATTATTAAATGTGTGTGTGTGTGTCCTTGAGCAATGAGGCTCTTGATCCAGGATGCTCTGCCACGGCTGCGGTTATTGAGTGGAGAGTAATTTGAGTGGACACTGTCGTTTGTCGCTGTCGCCGCGTCCAAGGACATTACGATCAATAGGAAATTCATTTAACAGTTTTCCAATTAATATGCAAAATTCTAACTTTATCCTTGCAGTTGACGTTGCTGGAGGATGCGCGACGGGATCGGGAGTGGATGAGTTTATAACTCTGTAGCTGGGGGGAAGGATAGAAAGTTTGATTAATCAGAAAGGATTGTTAGTTCAAATGGGGCTGTGAAGGGATGGGTGGGGGGGGGGGAGGGGCTGATCTTTGCTTAAGAAGTTAAACAGGGAAAAGGTTTCATAATGAAAATGTCCATCGAAGTGTGTTTTCGATGCGTTTAGCGTTAGGAGAGTGGATTAATGACGCCACCGACTCTCCATACCAGGCTGCAGTGGCGCCCCTAGCAGTTGCTCGTCCTTCGGTACTGATCCGCTTGTCATTTGCTAGGGATTCGTTCATCATTTGATGGAGAGGACATCGAACTCATTGAAGTTTTGAAGGGGGACTGAACTATATCTCGGAAAGATGGTAAAGAGGGGAAAAAGGACGCTATTAATAAAAAAAACACCTTCCCTCCTGCCTACTCCAACGCCTCCTTCCTAAGCGTATGCTTTGTTTTCCATACAAACAACCGCGTTCGAGTGATATTACATAGAGTTACCCGCCTCTCTTGCACTTCACTCCATCTCATCACCTCAATGATGCGACACACCCTCCACAGCCACAAGTCCCCATTGTGACCTCAACGCTAGGTCAACACTAGAATACACTCGTATGGCAAACACACGAGTGCCAGTACCCAATTATCTAACCACGCAGCATTAAGCACCTCGTCCTCCGTTGGCACTGCCGCCAGCGAAGAAGGACTCACACGCTGACGATGAGTGGTCTCCGCAGGTGGCACAAGTTCACCCCATAACACCACTCAACTTATGCGAACGCTGCTCGGAGTGTGCTCGCGCCTCGGCTCCACCTCGAATGCACTTCGCCACAATCTACCGTGTCGAGCACCGCCGACCGACCAATTCACGCAGACTACCATGAACTCCAAGGGCAGCTGGCGCGCTTCAATTCCAAAATCCCACCGACATGCATGCGGGAATTACAATAAAACTTTGAAACCGCTCTTCCCCAGACTGCCTGTTTATGAAGACAAATCCGCGTTAATATTCTTCGGAGCCGTGCACTGCAAAAGCATCGGGGAGTACAGTTGATACTTCGTCCACCTCAGGATTAGGGAAAAGTTGATGTCATTGATTTTTAATTTCCACTTAAGGCTAGAGGGAGTGCCACTCCGCCTAATCCTCACCACCACCCAACCCCCACAGTCGCTCCTAATTCGACACAAATTGCGACACCTCAAACCCGGGCTGATCCGGCAACCGGCTCAAGAGGATCCACTTCCGTACATGGAAAGCTGTAGATAACCTAAGATTTCCCTCCATCCCCCATCCTCTGCACCCTCCTCAGTCACCGCAGCTGCACCATCAACCAGACTGAGGCAGTGTACACAAAGGCTTAGGGATTAATTTGCCATAACAACTATTTTGCACATGGAAATCTCATGTTTTGCTAAGTCCCACCCCTTCGGTTATTCAGTAAGCAGGGTAATTAATTCGGGCAGTGGCTTTGTGTGCTTCTTCTGCACGCACAGAGAGATGTCCGCTTCTCGTCTATCCCCCGCCGAGCCACCATCGCCTGCCTGTCTGTGTGTGTGTATGAAAATTGATATTTTCCCATATGTTCGATGGGAGGATGGGGTGGCCGATGTACCCTCTCATCGGAGGGGATTTACATTGGACGTCAACAGAACAGAATTGTGGTCAGGGACGTTGTGAAATCAAAGGGATTCTGGTCGAGAGTGTGTGTGTGTGGGGGGTAAGCTAAATCCCTATTAATTAGTTGCAAACAAAATGCCACTAAAACTCTCCCCCTCTCTGCAGCCCATCTTCGACGTGTAGTCCTTGTCGTCGTCGTCCTATCGTAGTCAAGTGTGTGAGTGTTTTTTTGTGATGATTTTTTTTTGCGACTCAGGGAGGATCGGTGGCGTGAACACTTAAGTTCACTGTGGTCTGGGAGCATTAAGTTATTGTTATTTGAAAATCTTTGATATTCGAGGGGGGCGACGGGGATTGGTGGAATTGTGTCGTAAAACTGGGATTAATTAGATTTAAATTAAGTTCTTTGATTTATGTGTTTGTGTGTGGGACGTTGTTTGTTGGGGTCTGGTGCGCTTCCACCCTCCTCCGGCCCCGTCCGCTTATCGGTGAGTGAACACGGGTCATATGAAATATGAAAACGGTTGTAAAGCATGTTTATGGGATTATTTGGAAGTTAATTTTCTTACAACAGGCTTAAGGCCTTGTCATCGGGGTTGGTTGGAGCCGTTTTTGATGGGAGCTTAATCCTTTGGCAGGCGCATATGTGGTGTGGGCCAGGAGTGGATCGTAAAAATGCCCAATTTCCCTGAAAATGGGATGAGTTGAGAAGGGGGTTACTCAATTAACTCTCCAGAGAGGTGAATTGGGGAAAACATTCACTGGACAGGTTCGTGAAATGAAAGCTCTAGACATGAAGATTCAAATTTGAAAGCCTAGGTGTCGGTAGATGATGCAATTTCTGGGTGAAATGTCTTAAGTTTGAGTCTCCTCGAACACTATCCGTCTCGTCTGGGCTTCACTTCGTTGAGAGTAGGCACCGAGCTCTTCGGTCACCTGTACACGTTGTAGAACAAGAGCACACCCAACACGATTGAGTGCTGCAGAGCCTAAGCTCTCCATCTGATCGAAATGATTTCCCCTTCCACACATCAAGCAAGCATTTCCACAACAGTTCAAGTTTCCCTCCAAACTTCAAAGAAGCAAAACCCACTTAAAATCACAGAAAATCCACAGACATCAGTGAAAGCTCACGAATGGAATGAACTCCCAATCCAGCTCGCCTCGCATTCTAATCACCTCCGACTGCCTTAGACTAAGCCACACAGCCTCCAGATTTAATGTATGCACGCGCGAGCGGAGCTCCACACTACCCCAGAGCCTCTGCAGAGAGGATGCCATCAAACAGCAACTCAGTGCCAAGATAAAATTGATTCGGTTCCATCGCTGATTATCCCTTGGCGAGGTCGGCACCGGCTCCGGGCATGGCGCTCGATGGTGTGATGGCCTCCCTTTTGCCGATAGGAATTTCGATTGGTTCTCCGAGATGGAGATTCGTTGTCCTTTGGCCTCCGCCCTCAGACACCATGTCCACAGAATGTTTGTTTGTCATGTTCTCTCTCTCGAATCCATTCACCATCTCTCAATCAGCTGAGGGGGCGAAGGGATGGAGAGAGAGAGTGTAACTTCCTGAATTAGAAACACGACTATCCGTCTGCTGTGCAGCCGATGCTGCTGCTTGGTATGCGAAACAAAGTAAAGGGATCAAATTAATTCCACTATTGGAATTCTTTTTCCATTTGAACCGTACACCGAATGTGGGGAGCGGCGCAGCGACTGTGGCAGGACGCGACGCAAAGTGGCCCCGAGGGGTATCAATTTTGGCAAAAAGAAATTACTGCCGGCAATGTTGGTACTTTGAGTGTCAGACTCTCGAGAGTGGGTGGAGGAGGGCGGGTAAGAGAGTGGAGCTATAAAGCCTGAAGGCTTTCCGGAATAAGTTGCTATAAGAGTCCGACAAATTGATTTCGACTTTTATTAGATTTCTCTGTACGCAGAGATAGAGAGAGAGAGAGAGAGAGGCGCTGCTGTCGCTTCAATTCTTCT
Source organism: Eristalinus sepulchralis (assembly GCA_944738645.1). Taxonomy (NCBI): domain Eukaryota; kingdom Metazoa; phylum Arthropoda; class Insecta; order Diptera; family Syrphidae; genus Eristalinus; species Eristalinus sepulchralis. The sequence goes on along the minus strand of OX122885.1, from coordinate 1,295,674 downwards.
GCCAAAGTTGGACGACGACCGACGGAGCATAGCACATTCCGGAACTGCAGAAATTAAAACGCATAAAACAAAAGTCGCCCCACAACCGCCATCCATCCAGCAGTGAAGACGGCGCTCTCGTCCTTGTCCAATTCCTCCCCGTCGTCGTTGTCGTCGGAATCGACGTTTATCGATGGATCCGTTTCAGGATCGATGACAAATTACGGTTTCTCATCGAGGCCGGTCTGGCCTGGCCTTGCGTTTTAATGAATCTTCGACAGTACTTTGACATTTTAATATCCAAGCTTTGCGTGAATTCTTTTGATGCGCTCCTCCGCCGGCGTTGTCTATGGTCAACGGGTGTGCCCGCCCAGTGGCCCCGATGGCAGGAAGTAATTGATTCTTAGCAGCAGATGGCAGAAGTTTTATTCTCGCAGCCGCCTTGGGTTACTCCGCCACTCCGTGGGGATGTCTTTGATGATTCGGTTGCTGGGCGGTGGAGTTGGATTGGAGTGCTTGGTTGTGTGTTGTTTTTGCAAGGACACGTGACTCGCTTTCACGCTCACATCACATTTTATAATTGAATTTCGAGCGCGGGCGTTGCTTTGGAGATTGCTACGACAGCAGCAGGGGGGGGGCGGAAAAGATTTTCCGCCTCTTGGAGGGGGTGGATTGGTTGTTTAGAAAGCCACAAGGCTTACCATTCATGCCGTTCATCCCCCAGATTCAGTCCCTTATCAGGCAGCATTGTGTCGTGGGTACATGTGATGAAGGGGGAGAGTGCGGTTGTTGTTGTTGTTGTTGGAGGAGGATTTCCCAGGAAACACGCACAAAGCAGAGGGCATGAGAGAATAAATAAACGAAGCACAACACGCGTTGCGCTGATCACACGTTGACTTAATGGAGAAATTAGGCGGACGGTTCTTGGGGCCGCACCCGCTTCCGTTCGGTACACGGTGTCAGCTCAGGCTTGTGTGGAGCTGTAGGCGAGATTTACGTTTGCAATTTGCGTGCTTGTTTCGGAGATATCCTTGCGCTCTGGTTGCGATGGCAGCTGCTGCGCGTGGGTAAATCAGATGAGATTCACTTGTGCGATCTTTCAATTCCCTGGGGCTGTGTAGCTGTGCGTAAGATGATGGCTAAGAGTTCCGCACAGATGATGGCTGCGTCTAAAGGTGAACAATTGAAAGCCAAGAATGGGACAGGCTCCTTAATGAGGGGCCAAAACTAAATTTATGGAGAGGCTTCTCAAAGGGAGCAGACATAAGTTTTTGAAAGGAATGGAGTTGGCAAAAATGTACCGATCAGGGGAACACGTGCACCCCAAGGGGGTTCTTAAAAGAAAGCTCGTTATTTAAGTTCGATTTCCATACACTTTTCGTGACAGTACTCAGTTTTGTTGTCGCTCAATCGTACGCTACAGACAAGGAGGCGCTTGTACCCCCAAAAAGGAGTCTCGTTCACACTTTTCACTAGAAGGGTTCGTTTGGTGACATTATTTCCCATTTTTACAATTTTTCGTCACTTAGACTCAGTCAGCGGGAGGGGTACAGAGGTACCCTTGAGAGATTTCAACGACAACAGTTCGTTTTTCAATTTTGATTAAAATCAAGAACCGAAAAATCATTATTTTGTCCATCCTTCAACATCCTCCGCCTTAAGGGAGGTGTCTCCCTCCCCTAGGATGTTGTAAAATTTCGGACAAAAGACCATAACCATCTTTACTCGAAAGCGCTAAGCGCTTTTACATGAAAAGTAACGACATTCATCGACCATTAGATGTCCTCCCACCCTCTTCTATTACGTGACACAAAAAGTATTTAAAGTTATTGCCCAGCACGTCCTTAAAGCACAGATCTTCGGACACATTCCTCCCGCTCCTAGATGCACTCGAAACTGCCGGCACAGAAACCAACCTCCAGAGGGTGATGAAATCCTCCGCTTAAGTGTCATTCGGTGGGCGGATGAGCGCGGCCTCATATCACACGGACATAAGAAAGCCTTGACGACACTCTTCCACCAAAATGTGCCCCCACATCAAATTCCCTCTGCACAAACCAATGACTCAGCGCATTAAAAAATCTACGAGTGCAGCCATAAATCCTGTCACCTCCCGGACACCTTCGGCCGCCGCTACCAACGTCGCCGCACCGTTAGGGCAGACCGTAATTCACTTTAATTTATTCTTTCTTTTTACACGCGTGATGCAGCCAGTGATTAAGCCCAGCCATTACGGTGGCAAAAAAAACACAAGCGGCGAGCGATTTATGTGTGCAGGACTGAATCCTCCTGGCAGGCGCCACTTTAAGGAATCATTGGTGAACTTTAAACTAATCAAGGAAATCGGATACGGAGAGCAAGAGGCACGCACTATTTTCCAGTCTACCCTGACATGCAAGCTCCTGGGGCACATGCAAGCGTCCCAGTGCGCAAACAAATTTAATATTCACCGTACGTGATCCCTGGGACAGAGAAGTCCGTCTCTGCCTCTAATGCCGCACAGCTCACTTTTACCACATTTCATGTCGTCCTGTCCATCCTTGTAGTAGCATGCAATCGGTATTTCTATAAAAAATCTGTCTCCCTCAACCCCCCCCCCCACCACCAACCCCACCGGTTTCGTGCTCCATCTGTTTCTCCGGCTGCCGTCTCCAGTGTCTTTGTGTTGTGAACGTTCCCGAACAATGTCCAGCGCAATGATTCATCCGGACAGGGATATCACTGCGTCCGTCCTCGTCCCATTTATGCGACGAGACAAAGCTGTAACCATTACAGTCCGCATCCACCATTTCATAATGTGTCCGTCCGTCGCCCTCCTCGATAGACCAAATGATTTACGCGTGAAAGTAAAAATACTTACATGTCCTCAGGAGATAATAAAACCCATGAAAATATGTCCTTAAAAAATTCCCTAAACAAAAACCCATAACGGCAGCCGAGTCGAGGCAGTCGAAGCAGCCGCAGCAGCATGCGCCAGGACATCACGGGTAAGCACCACTCCACTCACACAGTGCCAAGGCGGCTGTGTGTGTGTGTGTGTGCGTGAAGCCTGTCAAGCAGGCACATGGGATGGCAATAACGAGACACATAATGATGTAATTACTGGCGCAATTATTGCATGAATGGCACGGCGGGTGGAGGCACACGAACCGTGCTGGAGGCTGATGGTGGACCGGAGGCGGCAAGGAATTCAGAGAGGGCGGGGGCACCACCACCGCAGGATGCGGATGGGTTTTGTTCACTTTAAGAGGGCTTTAATTTTTGGCAGCTTAATTGCATATAACAACACACGAGCTGACTCAGAAGTATCTCATTTAAAGTCCCCACCCACACCACGGCGCAGGACGCGACCGCCCTGCCGCCGACTTGTATGAGGCGGCTGTAATACGGTATTCATGTGAAATTATGGAGCAACAAATTACGAAAAGTAAACGCCATAACGGCTATGTAAACTTTTACGAGATACTTATGCAAGTGCTTTGATATTCAACCTCTCGTTTGACTTTTAATAGTTCGCCGGGTGTGTGGTGGAGGCAGCGCGACCAAGGGGAGTGGGTCAGAGCCTAATTCGAGGGAGGGGGTCATCAATGAGGGTCGAACATATGTGAATGAATGGTAATTGAAGTGAATTCGGCTCAGATTCGATTAAGAAGAAATTTTATTGGATTGCTATCAGATCCCTTGAATCCTAAGAGAGGGGCAGAAGAGCCCCCAGGATATCACAGATGATCCTCTTCCGCAGAGGCACGCTCTTTCTTCAAAATGTTCACCCAAATTTGGCTTGAAATCGGCAAAAGCTGATGCCTAAGTTCCCTTAAACGCCTAGAGAAAACAAACCTTAAGTCTGACTTCTAAGTGGGCTTTAACTACACACCTCATCCCTTTCCCTCCCCTCCCTCTCCTCGTTTATCCACCGAATTCATCTCATTCATCGAAGTAATCTCACTAAACCAAATCCTATTGACTATCGTGTGTCAGAAAGTGATTAAGCAACAAACTGTCGGCCGGCGGGTGAGGGTGGGGACTCAATCATCATCTCCGGCTTACGGTAGGTAACTCCCGCAACGACCTCATTTTGACTCCAAACACCGCCTAATCCACCACCTCTCATCCCCAAAATATGATTGCGATTCTCAAGGCGACGATGCGCGGGTGAAGGGCAGAGGAAGAAGTATTTCATTTCAGTCTCATGCTGTCGCTCTAAACCATCATCCTGAGAGATACTTAATCAAGAAAACTTTACGCTCAAAGCGAGGAGAAGACAAACACCGGCACGAACATCACCACCAGCGGCTCATTCATTCCTTCCATCCATTCAGTCATTCCACCAGCCACCCGTCCAAGGACGACACATATTCATCACGGTTATCATCGTCGTTGAAAGAACTGTTTTTCGCTGCCATTTCCATCTCTAAGTAAAAATAAATTGCTTTCCACCCCCCAGCGACGCCCGCCCACCCATGTAATAATGTCAGCTTAGCCCCGAAAATTTACACAAACACACGCCACCAGTGCTCCGTGCACATCCGTCTGCCGCCGCGCCGCCTGCGAATTTACCTTAAAGATTTTCCATTTAAATAGGAGACCCACCCCCAGCGGCGGAGGCCGAGAGACGGGGACGAGAGCGAAATCGCCTAAGACCGCCTCGGCTCGCTCAGCTGTACACTTCCACCACCACGCTCGGAATGGAACGGAACTCCGAGACGAAAGTTTGTCCTTGTCCTCGGACTCAATCGCTCTGGAAACACGATAAACTCCCATTCATCGCTCCTCTGCGCTCTCTCGGTCGTGTCATCGACGACAACGACAGCGACGATGACGATGACGACGATGACGACGCCGACGACGAGGGCGAAAAAGACCAATTTACCTTTAACAGCCCCGTGGAGACCAGGGGGGAGCAGTCAACAGACGGCCTCTCCTATCTATTGCCGCCGGAGTCATATTTTTGTGTGCGATTTCGTTTAATATTGCATGGGGCGGTGGTGGTGGTGGATTAGACCTCCGACTAGGATGTGCTATATCTGGGCACATATGCTCCAGCAGATAACTTATCTTCGTGGCGTGGGCGGATGGAGTTAGCGCCGGGTCACCGGAAGACAACACAGCGGCGGAGGCAAATGAGCCAGCTCAAGAGTGTCAGTGGAAGTCGTAGAAGTCATCGTCCTTAAATTTCATTTTTTCTCTGTGCCAGTCTCTTAAACTCGTATTGGATGGATAAGCAAATGATATTTTAGTCCCCATGCCTGCCTGCCAGATGTTCCTCGCTCGCGCGCACACACAAGTACCACATCGTCGTCGTCCTCGTCGCCGGTCGACGCGAGTGTGACGGGAACGAAAGTTGCGCCTTCACGTATGACAAAGTTTACTTTTATCGTTTGCCAAGGATACGTGCATAAATTTCGCAAAAGGAACTGATAAGTAAGTTACGATTTAACCCACCCGTCCCCCTGGTGCGCTGCCGGGTAGAAAGTTTTCACTCACTCGCCCGGTTCAGACTCTGAACGCCCTGCGGTTGGATGCGGTGTGTCAGGACAACGACGACGACGACGATGAGATGGGTGGCAGCGGACTTATACTCTCTGCCGGCATAACTTAGTTCATTTTATCATATGGGAAAAGTTTGCCTGCCTTCTCATCTCTCCGAATGCCGAGGTATCCTCTGTGACAAGGACGCGGTGACGACGGCGGCAGCGACGGTGGCGGCGGGCAATCCTATTTCATTCGAGTTAACTAAATGAGTGTTTAAATATTTTGTTTTCCCAGCTTTCCGGGCTGTGGGTGGATTGGTGAGGGGGGTGTACTGTTGGTGTAAATAATGCACCACCTCCCACTCCCTCTCCTTGGGGATTGGGTAGCATATTACGCCGCAGATAAGACCGGGGATCTGGAGCGAGAGCATGCGAGAGTCTGCCGGTTTTTCTATTCTTCAATAATTTATCGAAAAATACCTTCACTGATGCTGCACTGGCGGAATGCAGTCGTACACGAGGTGCCGGAGGTCCTTTGGATGGCTGCTCCTGCTCCTGCTGTTGTAGTTTGGTCATAGTTTTGCAGTAGTTTTCCTCATTCGGAGGAAATCACAAGTAAGGCTGCCTGACATACAGTTCAAACGTCCTCAACTGCGCGTGGGCGGACTGGTTTGTGATGCGGGGCTTCTGTTGTCGTCGTCCTTCGCGTCGTGGAAACTTTAATGGGATCCTGACGATGTGCTTTTTGTCAATTTGCGGTGAAGTGCGCACACACAAAAAAAAAGAACAAACTTTTAATCAGAAGTAGTTTGTTTTTATCGAACTGGGGTCGAGGAGAAGAGAGGAGGTCTATCTGCGTTGAAGTTGGTCGAAGCGATAAGGTTTTTAAGTCGAGAGAGACGGCGCTTTTCCTGTTGTTTATTGATGTTCTGACTTGCGTCATGCATAGAGGAGAAGGTCGTAGCTTTGTCCTCCTGTCCCCCAACAGCTCTTGACGCCAATGCCAGTTCGTGGAAAAACAAGTGGGTCCAGAGAGAGTTTTATTCTCGAGAAGATATAAATTTTCGGACAAGAGAGTACATCCTACGTTCATGTCAAATCTATGGAAAATGTGGCCAGGAGTAGCTTCGACGAGGTCTTTTGCCAAACCTTCAGAGAAAACCCTTCAAACATCCATTCATTGGAGCAATCTTTCGGGAAACTCCACTAAACTAGAGGCTTATCATTTTCCACAGGACCGCTACAAGTCCACGACCTTCCACTTGATTTGACAAAGGTCCAACTGCATGAACCTCGGGAATCCCCGCCCGATGACCTACAGCCTTCCACCTGATTTGACGAACACTCTCAACAAAATCATCAAGTAATGACTGCAGCCCTTTTCGCCGTCGATATCCTCAAGGATTTCCCAATTCAAGTGGCCAAAACCAATAAACATTCATCCCGCCCCCCCTCCCAGGTCTCCTTAATCGCATGACCGAAATCATTTCGACATTTTCCTGGCGTTCAATTCCGTTACTGTAACTCATTTTCCAGACACTGAATCCTCAGTCTAGCGCAACACACACTCCACACAGCGGGGTATTAATTCCGATTGCGTTCCTCCGTCATCGCTGCCTCGATCCCCTGCTCTGTCGGATTCGGTTTGTAGTCTCGAATAAACCCAATCTCAATTTGAGTCCAAAGTCAAACGGAATGAAGGCAGAGCAAGAGACCGGGCCACAAAGAACACCGGCGAGAGAAAGTGAGATAGAGAGACAGAGCGCAACTTCCAGATGTGATTGTATATTCATTCTGCAATCCTCGTACACGCGAGATAAACTCCTTCGACCATAAAAGTTAACTAAAGTCTGCAGCACCCGACCGGTTACCCAGTGTGCCCTCAGAGAAATGCACTCCGACCAGCTAGCGGCGGCGGAGGCAGCAAAAAATGCGGAGAAAGGAAACCGGCAGGATACAATTTACTACGCCATCGTCCTCGTCGTCGTCTCCCTCTGAAGAGGAAAAAACCTCAAATTCCACAATAAAAATGTTGCACTCTCATTTAAGTCTCTCTGAGGGCTGAGTGCTGGCAGAGGGAAAAGGATATCGTCCTCAAAGCGAAAGAAACGAATTCCAAGGAATGTTGCCCATAAACTGCTTACTGCCGAGAGACGCATACTGCTGCCGTTGCTGTTGCCGGCGTTTCGAGCGGACTACTGGTGGTGGTGGTGGTGCTGCTGTTAACCAGCTTAACCAGAGGCGTACATACAGCACACGACCCCGAAATGTGTGTGTAGGTACAATCGAAAGCGACATGGAATTAGGGATTCAAAATTGAAGGGCCACAACACCACCACTGCCATCCAGGCAGCCACCACCAAACCACAGTCACAGTCACAGTCGCAGTCGCCCCCTAACCAGCCAGCCAGCCAGTCAGCCAACGGAGCGAGTCCTTACATCGAAATGGGAAATAAAATGAAAATGTCGGTCTAGGCAGTAATGCTGGCTCATTGCCAATCAGTTGTGACATGATGAGTAGGCACAGTTGGTGCCTGTATACGGAATCCGGACCACGAGCGCCCATCACCATCACCATCTCTCAGCATCTCCAGCAGCAGCGGCAGTCCTGGCTGGCATCTAGGAGAGACACACAATTTCGCTGGATGTATGCAAAATTGAAGCCAACAGCTATTTAAGAGGTTTATTACTTCTGCTCGGCAAGGGACCGCTTCCTGGCTGCTCTTGGGTGACAGAAGGACAAGACGACAACACCGACAACGACTCATGCAGAGTATCAAACTTTGAAGGCGTATAATGCGCAAATGGGTGACATTAAGTCCTCGGGGCCCTTGTTCTTCTTGTCGCCTCGGTCGTGGCGTGGCGATCTCTCAGCCAGGGCCATTACTGCCAACAGCTATTACTTGCGGTGTGCACTTCTGGCCAAGAGCGATGTGGGGCCGAGAAAACCGAATTCTGTGTCTGGCCGTTTTCATTCGTCCAGATGATGATGATGATGAGCCTACACGACGGTCTCTGCCACCGAACTGCAGCAGTGTGTAAAATTAAAACTTATAAATCTTGCGTGCGCCATTTAACAACACAGGGTGCCCAGTGGACGGGGTGTGGGCAGCACAGAGCTAACCTCGAGCTAAAAATCGATTCCAATGAAGGGGCCATCACCATTGAAAATATGTAAATTAATAGTTTGTGTGCACTTTTCCAAATGAAGTTATCCGCTGAGTGAGCGTATGTTGCACACACACACACGCACACACATCCGTGCAGGAATTTCGTTCAAATTTATGAAAACTTAGATTGCCTGGAAGGACGAATGTGGGGGGAATGGGGGCGTTGGAGACGCTTACCGTCAGTCACCTTCTCACTCGACTCAAGCGATCCCGTCTCTGTGGCTCTATGTGAGAGTGTGTGTGTGTGTGTGTGAGGGTGAGTGTGCATCTATCCCAGCCGCAGGCATAAACGAGTCACCATCTGGCGGGATATTTAATTATTTTGTTGCCGAAGTTAATTTAACTTTGGACATTCTGCACAGCATCATGGATGATAGACGTCAGATAGGGAAAATTGAATTATGACCTTGTTTTTGCGCTCGGGATTATGGGGTGGAGTGGGTTGGGTGAGGGTGAGGGCGGTGCGGGGGTGATGTTTTTTTTTTCCTGTTTTGCTGTGCTGGGCTGTCACTCGGGCTCAAGTGTGCGTGTGTTGCCACTTTGATGGGATTGCGGCTTAAAATTATTTTCAATTGATGGAGTATGCGGTGGGTGGGTGATGGTGGTGGAGGGTGGGAAATTTTGATCGAAGACAGAGCACAGATGGCAGAGTCGACCTCAGTCCGGTGGGAGTAAGGTACGCCGTCATTTGCATGAATCTGAGAATTGGAGACGTCTGCCGTGGAGATTTGGGTTGGTGTGGGGGGGGGGCAAGGCAACAGATTTTATCCAACAGAAGCCTTGGAAAGTTGATTAGTTTCAGTTGAGGTCGAATTTTGTGACAAAATTTTAATTTGAATCTTCTTAAAGAAGCACTTGCTACTCTCTTGGCTTGGTTGATGAATATTTCAGTGGAAAATGGGAGAGTGGCGTGCTACACAGTGTGTGAGCTAACCCTTCCATTTCACCATTTAGAAGCAAACAAAGGAAAAATGCTTCAGAACCCCAGTTCGAACACAGCGGTTATGCTTCAGCCAACTGTGAAGGAAGATAAAATTCAGATTCATGTGTGACCTAATGCCAACCATGTAATCTTTAGATCACCTTTCCCACTTCGCAGGTTTAGGCCTAAATTTTGAACAAGTGTAAAATTGGAACTCCTCCCTACACCACGATTTATATGCGTCGCTGCCTTGTTATGCTCATTTCAGATCAATTTGGCCAAAATTCATGCAACTGTAAGAATTTAAGAATATAGGACAAAATTTGTAGCGTGATTAGAGCGAGTCCTAAATATAGGAGCAGGACTAAAACTGAAATTTTCCACACAAATACACACTTCTGCCATGTGCCCTAAGGCCAGCCATGTCATCTTTAGATCACCTTTCTCACTTTGTAGGTTTAGGCCTACATTTTGAACAAGTGTAAAATTGGAACCCCTTCCCTACACCTCGATTTACATGCGTCGGCGCTTTGTTATGCTCAACTACGCCAATTGCAGATCAATTAGGCCAAAATTTAGCTACAAATTTAAGAACATGTGAATTTGTAGCAAGATTGGAACTAAAAACTGGATTAAAAACCAAACTATTAACTTAAGGCAAATGTGTCAATTTAGGCCTAAAGCAGAAACTGAAATGTGCCATACAAACACGCACTTCTGCCATCTTCTTCCCAACTGTGTCAATTAAGGCCCGACTGTACTTATTTTTCATCAACCACTTCAATTTAGGCCTTAATTTGGACCCGAAATCTTTCTCTCAGTCGAAAGATCAATGCCCTGTGCGTCTTCTGAAGACCGACTTTAGCCAAACTGCGTCTCTTCATGTTTAAGGCTCCATCCATGTCCAAAAAAAAACCTACCCGAATGATGCAATCAAAATTGGGAACCCTGACACAAGCAAATTCCCCGACAAAGGCAGTTAGCCTGCATATCCATCCCATCCGCTGCCGTGTGTGTACACAAAAATCGATCACCGTAGGCGTCGGCTGCACCGATGCATGCGTATGAGATGGCCTTCCCCACCGCCTCACCACAGTGCACCGACTGCATCGGACAGATACACAGATTGCGGCGGCTTCTCTGTGAGGGCGCACGTGTTTGCGCCCAGGGTTTATGTGTGCGTGTGTGTTAATTAACAAACTATGCATGATTTAGCATCGGGGGTCGAATTATGCAATTAACTTGTAATTTCAATTCGAATAAAATTCCTGTAATTCCTGTCCAATCATGCAGCCCTCGCCATGGCCTGGCAACCCCCGCGACCTGTCCCCCGCAGATTGTGATGAAATTTGATTCGAGATTCAATCGGGTTGGAGTGCTATCTGTCCACTTCAGTCGATTGGAGGCGGGCGGTCGTGTCGTCGGGAGGGGGGTGGGCTTTATGCGATTATCTGGTATTCCTGGTGAATTCCATTTGCTGAAATTAATGTTCACCACACCACAGGCACACACACACACACGCACGCATGCAGAGGTGGCACTCATGTCGAGGCCAGCTTTGGCAATTTCACGGGCAACCAGACAGGTAATTATTTAGAGGATTAACAGTGTTACAGGGAGATACTCAAATTAAATGCGGACATGTCCGTGCCCGGCAGGCAGCCAACCTCCCAGCCATCCCACGTTGATCCATTAAAATCTGATGAGCAATCGAGTTCGCACTCTTGTTCCACTGACGACCATCGGCCCCTTCCTCCAGACACCGCTTCACTCGCCGCGGCGCTTCTCCGACTGGGAGGCACCCCTTTTGGCTTTTTAACTATTCACGAAATCTTAACACTCCATTAACCCGAAAGGTTGGAATCATTTTTCAAGGGAGAAACTTTCGAACAGCAGCAGCTTCTCGCAGCGTTAGCAGCACCCAAGGAGTGTCTTCTCAGCACAAAAAATAAGTGCGAACGCAGTACAGTAACCCTTCCTTGAGAGCTCAGTGAAGTGAATGAATGTCAGACAGGAGGTGGCAGGCAGCATCGAGGAAATTTGTTAACCTCATTTATCAAAGGCAGCAGGCGGCAAGAGGGCGCTCTGAGATCGAGGGCAGAAAACTCTGGTGGCCGAGGTAGACAAAAGTGAAGGCGAAGGCGAAGGCGACGACTGGCGAAGGCGAACCAGGACGCACGGCGTGACCCGCTTACAGTCGGAGATGACAAATGGCGAAAGTTTCCATTTTGGAATTATTACGAGTTCATAAAGCACTGGGTGCGCGTACAGCGCCTAGTGAGCGAGGGGGCGGTTCGAATGGAACTATTGTGGCCTGCAACTTAGAGTTTGAATGCAAGATGAGAACGTGTGGGCAGAGCAGAGGTGGAAGGATGTGCCTTGATTAATCTGCGCGCTTCGGAATTCATGATCCTTGACCGAAGAGGAGAGGGTTTCTGTGCGAAAGTTGGAAACGGATGATGCGGCGTGTAAATAGAGACAGGTTGTCTGGTGCGGAAGTGATTTAGATACTGCGCAGGTGATTAAAGTTGAGTCCTAGCGGAGCGTGCATTTTAAATTGGGCATGGAATTCAATGAACGAAGCGGTTAGAAGCAAACATTTCTCAACTACTAACAAGGGAAAGGAGGGAAGTTGAAAGTATGCGGATGATCCGCGTTTCGAAGCCCGCGTTGGAAAAACTTGGGACTCAATGAAGAATGCAGAGATGTCTACGTAAGGTGGAAGACATTTGGCAACCAGAAACGGTTAGACCGTTGAACCCTATGCAGAAAGTCTCCGGTTCAAATCCCCAATTTGAACAAACGTGATGTTCAATAGACGACAGCAAATATGTGGAATCTTGTGGACTCCTCATTGTTTGATGTCTCAAAAAGAGCTCTTCTATGCAGATGGTCACCGGTTTGAGTCCCGATTCGAACACGGGAACCGCGCTCATATAAGTATCATACATTTTTCGACGTCTAACAATAGTGCTCACTCGATCGCCTCATTTCATGTTGCGTCCAATATGCCGGTAGTGTCCACGATGCAGAAAAGTTCTCCATTCTGAATCTACTTCCCCCACCGAAGTTAATCGAAGCCTCTCAACCACAACCACCTTTCCAAGCAGCAACCAAGTCAGAACAGTTTAAAGCCACCGAATCCCCATGCTGACATTAGGAGCGCAACAGCTACCCGGGAAAGAGTTATTTTATGCAGCATTTGTTAAAAAACCAACCATACCCTTCTCAAGGACTAAGACGTGTCCCCTGACAACGCATACGTCTTCGGTTCCCTGTCACAGCACAAAACCCGGCCTTAATGTGCCCCTCCCAGCTTCCCCACTGCGCAACATGACATTCATCTCATTCTGGGATCATGGATGGATATTAAAAGGATACCCCCAATGGAGAGCCGCCATCAAATGGGGACCCACAAAGACGTCACTCTGCGTCTTGGCCCCGGCTACAGCCCCATGAGCCATGAAATAAGAAATGACCACAAACAGCATGCATAAAAGATTGACTGCAGCTCCACCCTTAACGAAATGACCAAATTATTCCCGACCAACCGCCGCCCTCCGTCGGCTGCCACTGCCTTGGCAATCGGATCCCATCCATATCCTTTGTCGTCCTCATTGTTTGCGTCCTGAATGATGCCCAATTCGCATGAATGGGGGCGAGCTCTAACGTGTTTCACTCCGTTGAATTCACATGAAACGGAATCTCTTTCGATTGAAATACATACCCTTGCTCCAAGGACTCGCACACCCTGAATAAAGAAGAGAGAGAGAGAGAGAGCCACCGGCAGAGAGTGAGTGAGAAGGACAACCTTTAACAATACATTTTATGTTGTGGTTATTATCCTTTCGAATGGATATCTCACACATCAGCATCGTGGTCATCGCCATCATCATCATCGCAATCATCATGGCCATCGTTAGAAGACTAGTCACTCCCATTCGGCTAAGAATGCGTCCGAGAGGGTGGCGCTGGGTGAAATTTTCGGAAATGTAATTTGAAATTCATTGACTATGTAAACCGAACAATAAATGAACTCACTCGCAGGACCATCGCATCCTCTCGCCCTCATCCCAAGCGCGCTTGTCCAGTGAAACTCCCTTTGAAGTCCGCAGTCCTCTGGGCTGGGCTTTTTTGCGGGCGAATTTGAATTTTTATGCCCTCAACCGACACGCCGAGCCGCCAATGCTGCCGTCGACTGTCTATTCATTATGTTAAAATATTCATTTGGCCCTTGTGATGCCCTAGAAACTGCCGAATCATTGAGGACTTTGTCGTCATCCTTGCTGTCGTTGTTAGCGTCGTGGTCGTTGCGTCCTTACATAACGTGTGCTTTCCCCTCCCCCAACTAGAGGCGGATGGCTTTTAGTTAGCTCTCCGTGTGGAGTCCTCCTTTTTGAAACGTGTCCTGCTGCGAAAGTGGCTGCTGAGAGACGTGGCGTGGCGTGTAAATTTAATTAATCGCGAGATCTTTAATTTTTGCTCAGACGACGCTCAAGGATGGAGGATGAAAGGGACGCTCTGTGATGCCAGGCATACAAATGGTGAATCGGTGACGTAATCGGTACACGATTCTGCTCTCGGTAGTTATTTGTATGCAACGACAGTGACTTGGTGGTGATTTGCAGTTAGACGCGAAAGCAAAAAAAAAAGCAATTATTCCCGCAACTGAAGCACACAGATGAGGACGTGCAACTCGAAACAGAGTCGTCCGCCCGCAGGGAACAATATCATAGCTACATTCCTCATCCCTCAGCATGAGGATATAGTGAGCCGCACAAGTGCTGTGACGATAACCAAGGATTTTCTTTGGGTTTTTAGGGTTTCGCTTAAGGAATCGGAAGAACAAGGAACTGTCTTAGATTGGGACATTTGGTCTTCAATTCTCCCTTCGGCAGGAAAAATTAGAAGGCTCTGTGTCTCATCCAAGTTCAATTAAATTAAGTTCAGTGATGAGTTAAATGATGTCACTCCTCGTTTATTAAAAGCAATTTTAAGTCACTTAACAAAGTTCATCTTCATAACGAAACCCTCAACGTGCAAGCACTCATTTCTCAGTTGCCCAGCTTATTTGGAAATTTTTACAGCTGAATTCATCAATGAAACGACGCGGCTCCTTGAGTTATTATCCATTCTAGCACAAGGACCACCACGAACACCGCCAGTAATATCGACGACGGCAGCAACAGCAGGAGTGCCACCAACCACCCCTTCCATCACCAGCAGTTGCAACAGCAGCTGACTTATGGTCCAATTTCAGTTTTGCTGTAATATAATTCTTCTCCTCTCTGCAGTCCTCCCCAGTGTCCATCTCAACCACCCTCCCACCAAGTGAGTCCCCTCTGTGAGAGCAACCTTTTCACCGAGAACCACGCCGTTTTGTGGGGAAAAAGTTTTTAGCTGAAAGTGGAAGATGAAGCTTCGTCCCCGGAGGGTTGCCTGCTCTTGAGAATGATGGAAGGAGAAAGTTTGTGTGCTCGCGGCAACGGCGACGGTGACGGCGGCTGACTGGCTTTTGCATTGGAATCTCATTTGTAAAACGCGCAAAGGCTTGTTAATGATGAATTTGCATCTCAATTGAGAGCGAAGCTAAAGTCTCTGAATTTGAGGGGGTGGGCGGGGGGGGCCTCGTGGATTTAGGATGGGGTGATGAATAAATATGAAGTGCGATCCACCTGGGGAGGGGAGTACTTCAGAATTGACCCAATTTCTTGAGTGGTGGCTTGCCGTGACTACGGCTCTGCAAAGGCGGCTTTGAGTCTGTGGTGCCCTGTGGCGGAGTGCTAGGCACTGAGCAGCAGGCTCAAGAGGGGGTGGGTTTTGTTTGGGAGGGTGAGGCGACTTGTAATGATTGCATAAGTGGTTCATTGGTGTGGGTCATTTTCATGAACTCCACCGGGACGCTGGAGTAAAGTGAAGTTGACGACTTTTATATATTCAGGGCTGGGAAAGAAGTGCGTTGGAGAGCGTCGCACAAGCCAACTTGCCAGGATTTTCGAGTCGGCTGACTGAGTGTTGCCAACCAGTTAGATCATCATTTGAAGTTGTTTTCAGTGTTTTTCAATGTCTGAGCTTGCGGTTGAAATGAAATGGATATCGTCTCGCCTTGACAGACAGTCTCTCCTTTCCAGTTGAACGATGCTCCCCTGCACACATCGTTGTCGACATGATTTCAAAGGGAAATCCTGTCTGAAGAACAACGTCTGCATGAGCAGAGCGACGAGTGTTCGTTCAGTCACGCTACGTCTCAGACTGCAAATTACCCATAATGACTGCGTAGCCAATCGATTCGTCCGCCCCCCCCTCATCGACTCAATCGAATGCAACGTCGGGTGCGAATGTGCATTGCACGTTTTCAAGTGAAGCGCACT
This sequence comes from Eristalinus sepulchralis, assembly GCA_944738645.1. Taxonomy (NCBI): domain Eukaryota; kingdom Metazoa; phylum Arthropoda; class Insecta; order Diptera; family Syrphidae; genus Eristalinus; species Eristalinus sepulchralis. Next base: position 1,279,761 of record OX122885.1, on the reverse strand, counting down.
GCACACAGGGACTGTCAGGGATCCGAGTTATGTCTCTCTAATTGCACTCAGTGTCGCAGGAGAGGTTTGCTTTCGGCCTCACTCGTATCCTTGTTCGCATCCTCTCGTCGCACAGCTGCTCGGTTGAGCGTTCTGTTCGTTCGTTCGTTAGTGTTGCTAATTTTCAGACATGACTAACCATGCGGCACACCACAACTCACTTAATTTCCTTCTAATGACAAAATAATGCTAGAGAAATTACCCTACACCTTCTTCCGCGCTGCTGCTGCTGCTGCTGCCGGTGGCGGTTTCAAAGCGTCGCTGAGTGGGGATGGAGAAGGTTTGCAACGTAATAACTTAAGCCATGTTCAGGGGGTAGGGGAGGGTGGCAACAAGCCTCCACAGCCCTTTCCATTTGCTGTGATGGAGGTTCGGGGGGGAGTTCTTATTTTTTTCGGCATCCAATCGATATTTTGAATTCCATTTCTGTTGTGGCAGCGGATGGGCGAGTGGTGGTTGAGAAGGCCGTAGTGTGTTCCGGCGGGAAGCTATCCGGTTGCATAAGGATATCCCGATGACAACAACGACTACGACGACAACGAGTTGAATGGCGATTATGATGGTGGTGATGATGATCACGGCTTTGCAGTCGGCAAGGATAAGACCGACGATGATGATGATGATGTTGATGTAGTGCACCAGTTGTCGCAGAACAACAATACACATAAATCAAAACGAGCACAAATTAATTTTCTGTCAGATATGTATCTGAGTGTAATAAATTTCGAAATGTCCTTTATATTAAAATGAGACAATGCATGGGTGCGTGTGTGTGTGTGTGTTGGTTGGTTGGGAGACACCTTCCGACTCCCAGTGCATGCGTTTAAAGGGGTTGCAAGGTAAACCATGAAAACCAGATGTGATTCATGGAAGGACGACGGATGCAGTTTTGCATTTGCTTCAAATAAATGGTCGCACTGGTGTGGTGACTGTGGTTTCTGCGGGTTTGGGGCACGCTTAAAGTGACAGTGGGCATAATTTAAAGATGAAAATTGTGCATGAAAATGCTAAAGTCATGAGAAGCGGGTGATATGTTAGGAGGCCAGAACATGGGACTGAAGGAGTTGAGGGAAGGGAAGTTCCCTTCCACAACCTCTTTAAGAAAGACAACGTAGACTTGTGCTCAGTTGAAGAGGCGATTTTTATAAGTGGGCTGCAAGACCGAGTTGAGTCTGCCCAGACATGGTGAAGTTGGCTTCACCTCCGACACAGGGTCCAATGTACACCTTTGTCGTTTCAGTCAAAGCGGTGTTCATTCATTTAAATTTGTCATTCTAATATGGTCACCGCCCACCCCCTACCCACAACGATTTCAATTTAGGCTCTCACTGAAACCGTTTGTCACCATCCCCGGCTAAAATGCCTCTAAAAGCTTTTCATTCATAGGTCACCTTCAAAGGACATCCCCCACATCACATGCTGACGTCGGTAAACGTAATCCCTGTTCGGCATTCCAATGCAAAAGAAAATTGTCCCCCGAAACAGATTCAGCGCTCCGCATCCTCTGTCGACCCAAAAAACCACTTCACCAAAGTGCACTGAACAAATCTCAAAAAAAAAAAAAAACGAGAATAACCCGCCCCATCCCCATCGTTTCTCGTTAAATGGGCATTTCAGTCACCGCCACCACAACCACCACCGACGACGACGACGACGACGACGACTTCTCGAAATAAGTGCCAGTAACTTTCTCATACTCAACTGGCATTCGCATTACAAAGTGATTACATATGCAAAGGCAAAGGATGGCGGAGTGGTGAAGGGGGGAGGAGGAGGAGGGGGGGGGGGGGTGGGGAGAGGGTGCCAGGATGGATGGTTGCATGCCATGCACCATCATCGTCCACAAAAGCGAACAAAACGAAGGAAGCGGAGGCGGACGACGAGGACGGTGAAACCAACTCGGAGCATGACATATGCACGACTCCCACACACACACACACATAACACTGAGTGTGCCCGCTTCGAAAATGTTTACTCTGTGTACAAAAATTTCATCGTTCCGCTAGACAAAACCCCCTCCCCCATGGCTCTCCGTTGAGCACACACCTCAGCCCGTGTGCTGGAGATCGTTGTCTGCAAGGAAGATGAGAGGTCCTTTTGAGTTGAGTGGTGTATTCACTTTTTGTGTGCTCTCCGCATTCTTTACTGTTTGTTAATATGTTTCGAGTTTCAGTGGAGGACGATGGGAGGGGGGGGGGGCATCCCCATCTCCCTTTTCATAAATATCCTTTGTGCAGCAAATGGATCCTTTTTATTATCCTTACACGACTGGCAGCAACCTGTTTTTTTTTCTAGGTCTATTTGCTTCCACTTGATGGGCGTACCGATGGCAGTCGAAATTCATTTGCAAGTCCATTTCGAAAAGGAATTCTTGCCTCTCCGCCTTCACCTTCTCTGCGTTGCCATTGCCAGCGTCTATGGAGTGTGTGTGCAACATGCTCATCGGTATCCTTGTCGGTATTGTGGTTCGCTTTGCTTTGATTGAGACGACGGCACGGTGATTGCCGTTCTGTTGGTCGGTGCGATGCGATGGAGGGGGGAAGGACTCAATTTTTCATACATGCACTTGAAGGATAATTAAGGGAAAATTCCATCTCACCAAGACCAAGACAAAGCAAAAAAAAAAATGCTGAAGATGAGAGCATCCGAAATTGGAGACAAATGGTGTTGTCATCGGCGGGAAGAGTGTCTTTTGTGTCTGCGTCGGGTCGTTTCTCGTTTTAATTCGGTGTTTCTTTCGCTCTCATCATCTGCACCCTCGTCACCTGACGGGGAAGGATGGATGAAACAGCCTGCACCTTCCCACCGATTTGTATCGCCTCGACAAAGGATCGCTCTCGTGCGGTGTCTGATCTCTGCACCACATGCACTGGGTGCTGCATATTATCGTCGCTTTTCATCGCCTGTCGTTCTTCAATAGATTGCGCTCATCTTCTGCATCCATCCCCCCTCCCAAACCGGGCGATTCACTCATCATCGGCTATGCTGTCGCCACCATTCATCGTCGTCTTCATCGGAAAATGTAAAAAAGACGTGAAATCCTTCAGGACACACATGTGTGAATTTATGTTAACATTATGTTTGTCGACCAGCCGGGTGGATGCTGACGCGCAAGGATGCATGGGGACGCAAAAATTATTACAAAGCTGTTATTCAGCATAAATTTGCAGGCTTCTTCGACTCGTTCGCCTGCTCAGCTGTGAGCGGAGAGTATCCTTGCAACGTGATGATACCTGCCTTTTCGCTTCGTGCGGTATTCTGTGAGGCGAGGAGTACCCTTTAAGGAGGATCCTTTGTCAGCGGGAATGGAGTTGCTCACAAAGGGGAGTCCTTTTTTTTGTTTGTTTGCACGAGAAGGTGTCGCCATTCAAATTTGTTCTTCCCGATATCCCGGTGGAGGATGTGAAAGAAATGCTTGGAGCATACACACAAACACACACACACACACGCACGTACCAAACTGAAGGATCCATCAATGGAGGTGTGTGTGAATGACGGTTTCGAGTGCACAACGCGGGGATTAAAATATTCCTAAAGAGCTGAGGTGTCAGTTTTTTGTGCACTTTAGGGATATTGTTGAGATGGTGAAGATCGTGGAGAAAGGGTGTGAGGGGGTTGGGGTTCGGTTTGTCATGCTGAGGACTATGGTGTGAAGACAGTCGTGGTACAAACTGAGAACACGCTCAAAAAGAGGCCGCCAAAGCCTGTCTGGACGAGAGGCAATTGGAGGAGATGTTTGAAATGTTTTTGTTGACCAAGGGGCGTAGAACCATTGAAGTGTTTCAATCTCTCTCACTTCTCCAAGCTTTGGGGTTCCTTAGCCTAAAAGTTCAAGAAGAAGGAACTAGACATTGCGGGTTGAAAATACAAGACAGTCATGAAAGAGTCAAGCTCAGACTAGGACTTAGTATTGGAACCTGGCTTAAAGCCAGGCTTGAACATAAGCATGTCGATGCTTGGTTCATGCTAAGATTTAAGGCACACCGCGAACAAAAGCTAAGATTCGCGTTCAGAATCAGGACTAAGATCAGACTGTTGTTGACTACAGATCACTCTTAGAGTCACGATAGAGCTTTAATAGGATAAGCCTCGACCCGGACTCATACATTCGAGATACAGTCCAAGACAGAGTCTGAGACTTGCATAAAGAACTAGGGCCAGGTTCAAATTTTGGATGTGTCTCAGGCTTAAGCTACATGCTTCAACACAGACTTAAAGTCCAGGCTTAGACACAGGCTCAAGCTTAAGCTTCGTCTCATTATCAGTTTCAGGATGTGATATAGATTCAGATGGACCTTCAAATTCAAGATTTCGATCTGCAGCACACCCCCGGAAAAAGATTCAAACACAAGCTCGAGCCCAACGTCGAGTTCAAGGTGAGAGTGGATCCTAAGCTAATAAAAGGTTCATGACAATGTTCAGAGTCATACTCAGTTTCAACCTTAAGCTTGAACTCAGGTCTCAGTCTCCAAATTTCACCCATTTACGGACTCTTTCATTTTGAAGAATCAGAAGCAAGACTTAGCAATTTGCCAAAAGTTTATTTTGTGCATCCTTTTTCAGAAAATACCCTAAAATTGTCAAAAAAAACTCTACAATGATCGTTCTCCCCTTCGCATTGTCAGCCTCAAAGACAAGTGTAGGACAAAACCGGTCTTTCCTTTAAACTATCGCCCTGAAAGTTGCATCCTTTTGCCGACTCCGAAATGGAAACGTTTCGAGACAGAACGGACAAAAAAAAACTCATCACTTTAATTCACAAAGCCCTTCGCTTTACCCAATGTCCGCCCCGCTCGCCATTGTCTCCCACTTCCGATTGCTTGCCGAGACGAGACGAGACGATGAAAACGAAAACGACAGCGACTACGAGGACTTATTATTAATCCTCCATTACCCGAGTCCATCGAGGGAAAACATCTTGCGAAGCATCTCATAAAAAATCAACTTCAATCTGTTTTTCAATAATCCACTCGCTGGATGGCGCCCTTCGGTATGTCACGCCGGGGTGAGCGCCACCACACCGCCGCCCCCACCCCCCTCCCATCAATCCAATGAACCTGAATCCAAATTAAGGACAATAGCTTCGCGCTCTAGAAACAAAAACAAAAATCGGAAATCCATTGTTTCGCCATGGCCTGCGCGACCCCCGCCCGCGATGACGACGACATTCTGACAAGCATTGTACACGGTACATGGGGTGTGGGGGGTTGCGGCAGCGAATCATCGTTACTCGCTCGTCGTTCGTTTATTTCGAAAAACTGGTCTACCCAGGCCGAGTCTAAGGCACAGTTCTCGGCGGAATTACTTTTCAGTTGGTCGTGTATGTGGGGACTCTGAATTGTTTTGCGCACCAAGGACGACGACGACGACGACGACGATGATGATGACAACAACAATGACTTGAACGACGAAGAGGAGGACAACAACGAGCAGGACTAATAACCATCCGTATCCATTTCACTTTTTAGTTTCGCCCTTCAACCTCTCTGAGTCTGCGAAATCCGTTCCACCTCCTTCTTCTTCTTCATCCTGCTGCTGCTTCATCAATTCATTCGTCCGAGGATTACCCAGTAACGATACGTGGAGAGAAGGGACAAGGAGAAGCCGAAAAAAAAGAGCCAACAAAGTGTGTTAGGAAAAGTTACTTCCTCCTCGGTTCCTGGTTCCTGTTTTCGATGTGTTTTTACTCCATTATCCCGGTTCAGGGCCGCATGGCGGCCTCCACGCCCAGGAAAAGTCAATAACCGAGTGGATTTATGTAATTACATCGCCGCCGCCGCCATCGAAAGTTTGCCGCCCCACACCCAGCACCAGGATATTTGTAAGTTTCCAATCCCGCAGATTCCTGCCACCACCAAGGAGGAGCACTTGGATTAACATTCAGGCGGAACTTTCCCCCCAACCGCCGCCACCGATCTGTGAGTAGATTAATCTGTATCCTAATACAAATCTCTGTGTGTGTTTGCCGTTTAAATGCCTGCCCTGGGCGGTGCATGTGACGTGGATGACGACAGAGCTGGTCCCGGATCCGGGCCGGGCCACAAGACGACGCTGACGAGGACGAAGATGATGAAGACGGAGGTCGGGATGGCAGAGAAGAGCGAAGCCAGCCAGGACCTGAGTCCAACTTTGCCAAATTGATATAGTTTTGCGAAATTACCGAGTGCTGATGGTCGATTGTGGATCCCTGGCTGCCGGTCTGGTGTGAATTACACTCGCCAAGCGGAGCATTTATCAAAATGTCTTAGTTTCTTAGTTCCCTTCAAGGCTGCCTCCTCGCCTGCACCACACCACCGCGCCAGGACGCCACCGCCACCACCACCGCCATGCCATGTAACATTATTATTATGCATGCTGTGCTTCCGTGTATCCCCCCGGGTGGAGCGAGAAGGAATAATTAATCGATTATGTGTGTGTGAGAGTGTGCAGCTCAGCATGTGTGCGCGTAATTACACAACTTTGGCAGGACATACATCTGCAGTCCGAGATCGCAACTAGTGCTGCTGCTGCTTCGAAGCTGTGAAGCTGCGAGGTGTCCAGTTTCCTAAGGGATGGGGAGGGAGGAAGGGGTGTTTGTCATCGCCTTTCAGTCACGCGGCAACTGTCAATTAGCTCTGGCACTTGGATTTCAGTGCGATACGACGACGACGACGATGTCGGCGACGAGCGAAAGATCGTCTTGGGAGTCATAATTCGAATATGATATCGATCCGATGGCTGGCAACGCACATTTCCCCTGTTGGCGCTTCGAACTTGCCACAGGAAGAGCGCAGAAGAGCAGAGCAGAGCAGGGCTTAAGTGCTTCATTTGCATAAAGCATTCTCCCGGGAAGGATATCTCTGAAAATTGACATCGTGATAGACGCAGCGTTTTGGCCGGGGTGTAGTGTATGATGGAGTGAACGCTGTGAAGGGACCTGCAACAGCTTGAGATTGAGTTGTGTGTGTAAGGAGAGCGGTGAGTGAGAGAGCATCACTCTATCAGATTTCTGCGTTTGCTAAAGAGGATGTGGCGCGTTCAAGGTCGTCGGGAGGACTCTAATGGAGGAAATACGATCAGACGTCTTTCGATATCCACAGGAAATGCGTGAACGATTGAGAAAAAATTTAATGACTACAGAAAACTGTGGAGACCGTAGACTTGGAAATTTTTCAATGACAGATGAAGTTTCGACCAAAATTTTGAATTCCCTTCAGTCCGAACTTGTGACTGCAGCGATCTTAAGCCTCAAAAACGGAGATTCCGGTGCGACTAAGGGGAAATTTTCATTTTTTGGCCCGTGTTGCACGTTTTTGAGGTATTTTGTAAATTTCGAATATAAACTTGAATTTTGACTGTCGAAGCGTCAAGTTTTTTGGGACGGAAGTCCTTAAAAACTGTGTGTGCAGCAAACGTGTGTTCCATTCCAAGGAAAACTGGGTTCAAGAGAAACTAATTTTACAACCCCCGTCGAAAATTTGACGTGCATTCCAAAGAGTGTTTGGGGGAACTCTATTCCCACTTCCTGTCACCTGCGACGCTAACAAAACCACAATTCGGAGTCAACTCAGTGACGTCTCAGGCCGATATTAGTTCCCCACCCACTCAAAGATGCCTGGATGCCATCCCAGTCATCTTTGATATACAAAAGCCTCGTTAAGCATTTCTAATTGCAGCCGCCACAGCCGTCAGTAGTCTTCCGCACACCGAGGTGTCTAATCAAAAAGTCAAAAATCACGACAACCGACGACAAGTCATCTTCCAGCGATGCTAAGAAATCCCGTCCCCATCCGCCTAACAGAAACGTCCCAACTCCCGCCCACTGCACCCTCGTCATCGAATGTGACATCTCCCAAAAGCTAATTAGGATAAAACCCACCTTCGTGTCGGAGATGCGATGCTGCAGCAACAGCACAAAACCCCGCACATTGATTATGCCCCCAAGTCAAACCCAGTTCTCAGCCCGTTTCCACAATCAAACCACACCGACGTACAGTGTGTGGCTAATTCCGCGTTTCGCTGGATACAAAACTTTGACAAATTACTCGGAACTCGATTGGATGTAACTTTCGCAGCACACCGCCTCCGTTGATGCTGCACACAACTTCCTCCAGATACTTGGCTCCTCCGTCGCGTCGATCCTAAGCACAACTCTTATGCTTGTGATGTGCGCGCCACCGGTGGTGGAGGGGGTGGGGAGGATGCATCGTTTCGAGATGACATTTGTAGGCGACAATACCAATTCCTGCACTGGCTTTGCCTCTCGTGTGTACGTGTGTGTGTGTGTGTGTGTGTGTGGATGCGGTGAAGCAAGCACACTAAACTCAATTTGTAATTAGTTTCTCTGGGCACTAAGTTGCGACCCGCCACCCCCGTTTGAACGTGCAACTCTCGGGGTGTATCCTTCAATTGACGTGTCGTGTGCAGAGTCGACGGAGGCTTCCTGCTTTCTGTTCTCCAGTTCTAGTTCGAGTTCGAGTCGACACTGACTCCCCTCGCCGCCCCCGGCGACAACACCGACACTACTGCCATTGCCTCCATTGCCGCCAATTGAGCGGAAGTGTCGCTGGGAAAAGTTTTATTCGCCGCAAAATGCTTCATTAAAATTATTACTCTGCTGGTGAGATGAAGTTATGTTGCCGTTGGCATATGAGCAGCCTTCAGAATGTTGTTTCCACTGTTATCCTGTTGGCGTTGAGCACCACGCTCTACTCTGCTCTGCTGCTGTACTGGGGGGAGGGGGTGTCTGCGTGTGTGTGTGTGTGTGTGTCGTTGTTTGCGCTTGAAAAAGTAATAACAATGCAATTCTATGGAGTTTGACATCCCACCCACCCTCCCACCCTCCACCACCTCGCTCGGAGTGTGACTTTTGTTTCGCCAGCGCGGATGTAGGGGGCACAAGTATCGTGCTCTTGCATAAATATCTAGATTTGTCATCTCGCAGTGCTGGGGGGCGTGAGGGCGGGCTGACGCTGGCGGGCGCATGGTGGGATGCTGAAATTTGTCATTGTAAGGTGACATGAGGTTGTTTGATGTTGACACAATGACACTGGGAGAGGCCCTATCGTTAATTTTACAATTTCGAGATGTCACCGCCATTTAGTGATGAAAGCAGTGCCAGCGGAATGCTACTGAGGGGCAGAGACGGGGAGGAAGGGACTCTATGTCTGCACGAGTGGGCGAGATTGTAAGAAGTCGTCCTCTGCCGTTCACTCGCTCACTCTCTGTAAGCAGGGTAATTAGGGAATTATGATGATTGCGCCAGAGTGCTGTGCTGTCTTGATGGTATTGTTCCGTTTTAGGGGATCGTTCAAGTGGAGCACAATGTCATCGTGATAAAGAAACGGAGTCGTAATGGGTGATGGGTGTTCATAAATGCTGTGGCCTGGTGGGTGGAAGATTGGATGGATGGATGGATGGATGGATGGAATGTCCTTGAATTGTATTTTCTGAATGTCCTGTTGTCGGCTGCTGGGGTGGGGGGAGGGGTGTATGTTTAATTTTCACATTTATTTCGGTTAACGAATGAGGGTGTCATTAATTCGCTCAAAATTGGCCGCAAAATGGACGGAAAATAATGACTGACAGCGTTTCGGAATTTCACTGAAGAGATTTGCTGAATGGTCGGAGGGTTTCTGACAAATGATGGGCTTTAGGTGCCGAGGGAATGCATCATTAAAGTTTTTTTTTTGGAATGTCCTACAATAGAATAAGGTCCACGGAATGTTTTTGGTTTTGATGGCCCACGTAGACTGCATCTTCCCTGATCAGGATGAATATCAACTTTGTCAAGCTGATAAGTGTCACCTGCGAAGGACGTACAACATCGACTCTAGCACAAGTCGTCATTTTAAGGAGTAATGGGACGAGATCAAGAACACTCGCGTCAATCGCGTAATTGGATAAAATGGAATTAAGCTCAGATACAGTCCTAACGACTTCCAAGGGCTCATTGGCCCCATCAGTTGGAGGTGAGAGTCTGTGGTGACAAGATCAACAATCCTAGCAGTGACAAGTGCCCACGATTTTCTATCGAAAACCCATGAAGAGTTAGCAAGTTTTCACAGTAATTAAAGTAGTTCAGCAGCATCTTTAAATGAACCCAACTCCAGTCTCCCTGGAGCGCAGGAAAACATCTCAAATCGCACACTTCTCCCAGAAAAGTCATTCGATCTGATCCCGAATAAGGAGAAAATCGATTACTTACAAGCAAATAAACCATCCCCTACCCCGTAACCGCCGTCGGTGTCATGGACTACGTAACAAATCGACTGCAATAAATCGATTCCACTTCTCACCTCCCCCCTCTCTCTCACTCTCTCTCGCTTGGTCACAAATGTTGCACAATTCTCATCTCATCTCATCTCGTCGTCTGTCTCATCAATTTATTTTAATTTCATCATCCTAACTCCCGTCGGCTGCTGTTGCTGTCGATAGATCCCCCCCCCCACCTCCGCAACCGGCAAGGATACCTTTCGATGGCCAGCGCCCATTAAGCATTTAATTCCGTTCGCTTGTTGTCAGTGTGTCCTCGAACAGTGACTGAGATTGGTCAACACCTCGTTGTCGGTTCGTCAGTCAGACCATTAACTCTGCTTGTGTATCTATTCATCTCGGATGGATTGATGGAATTTATAGCGCATTCATTAAAGTGATACGGACACCAGTCCTGCAGATGGCAGGCGTTTGTTCATCTCACTGCACACTGCAGGCGATCCGAACTATCGACCAAAAGGCGAATGAACTGCCGAGTACCGAGGGAAAAAAGGAATAACGCAGAAAAACAGAAACGAGAGCAACACAGAGAGAGAGAGAAGGAACTGGGGACTGGTGGTGGAGCTGGAGACTAGTAACTGGAAATAATTGATTAAAACGGACAAAAAGGGACACAAAGTGATTGCTGATTGGGTTTGATGAGCAGGAAAACTTGATTAGAGAATGCGATACCCAGTCGTGCATGCACATGGGGTCCGTTACGGGCGGCGCCCCTCACCCCCCCCTCCTCCTCTCTGTCCTCCTCCACTTACGGGCATGCCATCACGCCAACGGTGTCAATTCATCGTTCAATTGATTCGCTTCTCATTTGTCGTTCGTAGTCGCTCGTCGCCGTCATCGTTATGATTATCGTCTGTGCGCCATTGTGTGCCTCCGGGGTTATTCTCACTTGTGAAACGTGCTAATTGCATAAAGCAGATGGAATTTGATCATCGCCTCGCCACCCACCTCACCATCCGCCGTCATCGCCTCTGTCTTTGACTTTGTCAATTAAGCTCCGATGAGCTAACGCCGGAAACGTGATAATGTGTCCCGAGTGTCCTTAATTTTTATATTTGCTTTCTAAATCTAATTTCTCTCGCTCGCACCCCACCCGCCCTAAATAAATAATCAGGCGTCGGGAGTTGGGTGCAGGAGGTCTCAGTTGCCACTGAGAGAGCTGAGGCCCAATGACGAGCAATGTTGCCCGAATAAACGGCAAACAACGGTGCTGACGCCGGGGCGGGGGTGTGTGCGACGAGGAGAAAGTCAATAAGTGTCGAACAAATTAAATTCAATTACAGGTGCTCTCCGCTCCAGGATATTACAGCGATAACAGGAGGGCAAATAGAATTCCATCCGGAAGGCGGAGGGGAAAACAACAAAAAAATAAACACAAAGAAAAGGAAATGAAATAAAATCCTTTGAACGAACATGAAAGTCAGCAAACACACCAAGGACCAAGGAGCACCGAAAAAAAATATCCTCTCAATCGTCCCCCTTCCACCGCACATACACAATTGCCTCCTTAGTGTGTGGGGAGGTGTGTATGTCACAGGCAGGAGAAGAAACCCCAAACCATGGAGAGTGAGAGAGAGAGAAAAAAAATCAACGACCATAAAAGGACAATAGCTTTTGTAAACTTTCAATCATCAAACTTTATCCTTGTCAATTTGGAAAAAATAAAGGACCTCCTGTGTATCCTCGATTGGGTTAAAAGGTAGTCACTGAGTGAACACAAGGTAACACGGTGAAGCTATCGACGCCGCCGCCGGGTTCGTAGTCGACAAGTGAACCCCTTTCCATGGCACAAACAAACATTCTCCCACCCACCCATCCGCAACACACACGGTCGGTCTTTAGCCCCGCAGTAACCCAACACGCCACCACCGCCAACCACCGATGTATAGTGAGAGCCATCCGAGTCGGTAAAGTTGAACCCTCCAATAAAAAGGGGATTTCCAATAAAATTAAGACTTTCGCCTAGCTTTACGCTTCTTAAGACAAAATCCTTATCTAGTTTATGGGCGATGGGTTCTCGTTCGGTTTTCTCTTTAGAGGCACTTGCTGCCGTTTTTTTTTTTTTTTTTGTGTTTTTTTTTTGTGCACAGTTTCCGTTGAAGGGGCTGTGTGTGAGTTTGGTTTTCAGTTGTCGGGGGCAGTCCCACAGGGAGCGCTGAAGTGCCACCAAGGGGGTAGTGCATGCACTTGCCTTCTTTACACATGCCTTTGCGATTGGGATTTTTTGGTGATGCCTGGGCTGATCGACTCATAGTTATGCGCCAAAAGATGACTGAATTTTTGAAGTGGACAAAAATTCGAATTTTTCAGATTCTGCAAAACCATTTTTGAAGCTGGAAGTGTCTCAAAAATTGATGAAAAGACCTCAAAACGCACAGTTCTGAGCTAAGTTATGACGAATAATTGATGTAGAGTTTTGAAAAACGACGGTTTTGACCTCGAAAACGGTGGTTTTACCCAAAACTTGACGAAAATTTGGATATGCTATTCGTTGAACTTCAAAAAAACACGTTTTTGAACTTGGAAACAACTTGGAAACTGATAGAACAGAGACTCTGTAAACTTGGCAGTGTTCATAACATTCCCCTTACCAATTGAGTTTTAGAAAACAAAAGTTCCAAAAACCGCAATATAAGTCTTTGCACCAAAATCTAGGAAAGCCTTATTTTCCAAGCTTAAGAACGACCGATTTGACGGATCATCAAAATTGGCTTGAACTCACAATTTTTGGAAATTCATCAGAAACGAGAAAATTGTTTATTTAAGCTTGGAAACGGAAGTACGCCTTCAAAACTCGCCGCACTAAGCTTCATTTGCTAAATTTGAGAATGGCCCATTCGCCATTGCACCTCAATTCCTCCCCTATCACATTCAATTCCTCATCGTGCCTCAATCCCAGCACAAAGTTCGCCCACACCGTACAGCACTTTCCGCGCCATTCAGCAAATCCAACCAGAAGTCCCAGACAGAGAAACACAAACCCTTACACTGTCGAATCGAATTAAACAAACGGCACAAACGGTTATCCCGAAAAGTAATGGTTGCTACACTTAACCAAGGCCGACACTGCAAGGCGCTTGAGACAACATCCACCCACTTAACCGTGTTAGTTTAGCTATCTAGCTCTTTTGCGGCTCCTCTCCTCCACGGTACGAGTGAGTGTGTGCGCGGTGTATTTGCAGAGTCATTTGGTGGATCCGACTCCCCGCCCTGGGTTCATCAAGACTTTCAAGACCAAAGACATCGTTGGTCCATGCCGGGACATTATTGTACAATTCCGGTACAGTGCTCAGCTTGAGTGGCGAGGGGGGAATGACACTATCGGGAGGAGGTTTTCATATAACCGGGTGGTGGTGGCGTTATATGAAAACTTTAATCGATGTTGTTTGTGTTTGTCGGTCCCGCGGGAGGAAATCTTTCCAAGGATTCACCATATCGTCCCATTTGTCCTGTGGTGGGAGTTAGTCTGCCAGAGGCAAGCGAATTCTTGAAATCACGAAATTATGAAGAGGAAGGTTGCTGGGTGAGGGGGAGTGAGGGTGTCAAGGTTAACCCTTCTTGTCGAGGCTTCAGTTTGAATTGTTACACATTCCGGACCGGCATACAGGACTGCGGTTGGAGGCTGCCCATAAACACTTGAGAACGTTCATTTTTCTGACGAATTTTCTGCCTCTGCTTGTGTAAGGGGACCAGTGAGGGAGAGGGCCCTTTAAGCGTCCTAGGGGATATTCGGACACGTGTCGATCCTCATGCGAGTTTGACTTTGGCCATTAATCGCATGGGTTATACGTGTCCCGGGGACGGGGAAAGGACCACCCCACATTTGACCGCAGATGTACATATGTGCGGCTATGCGTGTGAGCGGGGTAGGATTCGAAACTGAAACTGTTTTGACTGAAAAGTCGGCTTCTGGGACAGAGTTCCAGGAATGGAAATGAACGTAATTTGAGTTGAAAGCTTCTCCGTATGTCCTGTCCATTCTTAATTTAACCTTAATTGGGAGAGTGCGTCGGAATTTCCTAGAAAGAAGGTTGCAATTGGGATTGTGGCGTGACATGTGTTACGTGTAGGATTTGATGTGCCATCTCACCCTTCTTGGCATCGATTGACAATCATGCGTGGGACAAGTCAAGGTGTCAAGTTGTCATTCAGTTGTTCCATTAAAGGTGGGGTGGGGAATTGTAAGCTTAGTGAGTTGAAAACAAACTTCTGCGTTGTTTCCGTGATCTTTCCGAGGTGGAAATGGTTCAAATTCAAACGAATGTCTTAGCTTGGAGATTGCCGTTCATGCAGTTAAGAATTGTGTCCTGAATTGAATTTGAATTTATCGTTATTTGAATTTGGCATCAACCAACTAGCCTTTCAAAGTCGCTTTGTTTTCCGACGCTTTTTTTCCACTTCCCCATATAAATCTGGACTGCTACTTGGGCTACTCTCGTACTCAAGGTTTCTTTAAAACTACCACGAACCAGTAGCGTGTAAGGCTGCAAGCTTGAACAAGCACTGTCAAAACGGATTGAGTGATTTGTAAAAATTTAAAGATTTACTCTTGATGGTTTCTAAAACGAAACCCTCTTTGTGTGAGTTAAATTCCCCGCACAACTTCGAAATCAACTTCGCCCCTTCATAGCCATTGCAATCGATTATGCCCACAACGAGCCCCTAAGTAAATATCAACCCTCCACACTGACAACATCGAAGTACAAAAAAGAACCGTCAGATGAATAGATTCACTTCCGTCAACCCCTCGTTCTCGCTGACGGATTAATTTTTGTTCAACTTTAATTTAATTTCAAATTCCCCGGCAGATAGGCTGTAACACACTTTGCATTCCCAATGCGAAATTTTCACTCGTCCTTGACTCTGGTGGTGCCGCCAGGACTGTCACCGCCACCGGGAAGCTATTTAAATATCTATCGCTTCTCAATTACAGTTTCAATTTTAATTAAGCGCAAAGTAGACAGCTGTCTCTTTCGGTTTCTCGTTCGCTCTTCGTCTTCCCTGAATGAAAGTTCACACGCACACTGTTATCCTTCGGGAAATTCCCCTTTTCTTTTGTTGCTGAAGGATGATTTCATTTCGCGGCGCCGCGTCGCACGTCCCACCGTTCGGTGACAGGAATTAGCGATTTGATTAGGAGTACGCGCTTAATTATTCACTTCAATGGAATTCGTCTGCGCGGCGACTGACGTGTGTGGAGGCTGTGCATGTGTCTAAGAGGTCGCTATGGCTCGACCTAATTAGTCACTATGACTCCGAGGCTGGACTGGAGCCGGTGGAGAAGGGTCACGGTCGATTGGAGATAGAGTACCGCTCCCTCATCATAACAACATGAAAGAGGATTAAATAATTTACACTCGGATCCAGGTGATCCGTTGACGGTGGGTGGCGGGAGGGATGTTCAAGGAATCTATCAGGATTCCCTCTCTCTATCCTTGGTTCGTTGCATTTGTTTTTTCATTAATTAATTATAATTGCCAGGACTGTTGGTTGTCGCTGTGTGACTGTGGGATGGATTGGCGAAGAGGATACGACTAGCTGTGTGTTACTGTTATTTTTAGTAACAAGCCGGCAGACGGACGGTGAAGAGGGATCTAGATCCGAATGGCAATTAAAATTCCATTGAGCCAGCAGCAGGAGCAATGCTGAAGAGCCGGCGCTTCTTCTTTGGGGTGGTTGCCGCTGCTTCTGCTCTCATTTCGTTTGAATAGCAGCCCTGATGGAGTGAATCAATTAATTTCGGATTATTATAGAGATGTGCTCGCTGTATAGTTAATTGTATTGTTCTGTCTCTCCTACTCCTGCCGCTTAAGCATCTGGGGCTATTTAGGGGATTTTATTTACTTGCAAATAAATAATGGCAACTGCCTGTGGGCGGAAGTGAAGGCTTAGTGCTTATTTATGAAAATTGCTCGTCTGCCTTAAGGGGCGGTGCATCGACCCTTCGACACTTTGCCGGGGTGGGGAGACCGAGTCGAAGGTTGTCTGTCGTCACCGCACCGCCAAGACGGCACATCGATCCCAGTCGCAGAGAATGGAAATCAATCTCTCAGTCATGAAGCGATTAAACTGCCGGTGCAGCCCATCAATTTATTCCGCCTTCGCCAGAGCTGTGTGCTAAGATAGAAATCGCCGATTAATCCACATGGCAATTTCAGCAACTTTGTTGCTGTCGTGCACTGCATCCATCCAGCGGCGCGCGGTCGGCTGGGGCTCGCATGCGCAATCAGATAATTGCTGTGGCGGCGGCGGTGAGCTCAATTTCGAGACCAAACTGCCCACGACTTGTCTGTATCGACGATTCGATTCGCAGTCGAATCGCAGCTAAATCGCAGCCACCAGTCGACTGGTTTTTTGGTCTGCCCAAAAGACAGAGGAACACAACTAGGAGGGATTTATGGTAATCACCCTGTCACGACAGATCAATCTGTGTACAGGTCGCCGGAGATACTTACACGCGGAGTGACAAAGAAATTGCACGTCGGGCCGATGCGATGGAAATTCGCTGGGAAATACAGA
This sequence comes from Eristalinus sepulchralis, assembly GCA_944738645.1. Lineage (NCBI taxonomy): Eukaryota > Metazoa > Arthropoda > Insecta > Diptera > Syrphidae > Eristalinus > Eristalinus sepulchralis. Next base: position 1,262,949 of record OX122885.1, on the reverse strand, counting down.
AATTCATGGATCCGATCTTTCCCCCAAAAAGGTGACAGTCACTCGGCTCAGAGCAGCGCAAGGACAACACGGAAAAGCGGTGGAAGGTAGGAGAGTTGCCGCTGGCAGGATTTACATACATAAGCTGGACAGGTATCCTGGTGGAGCTGCTGGATTGAGAGCGAGGCGTTGCTGTCACAGGCGCCCGTGACGGTGGCACATATGAAAAGCGGGAGCTGACTGATTTTAATATTCCAACGGGATAAGACTGCTTTTTTAATAATTGATATTTTTTTCAACTTGTGGTGGTAAGTGGTTGACTGACGGTGGGTAGATGGAGCTAGCAGGGGCTTGAGGACACGTGGAGATGAACGTGAGCCTTACGTAAGAGGATTTTGACGTGGTGGGTGAGAATGGAATAAGCCGTGCGTTCAGATTGGAAAGCTTTAGTGCGGGGGTTGCAATGAGGTGCGCAAACCTTGTTTTTGTTGCGGATTTCTCGAGAAACATAATCCGAGTGAGAGGAGGGAGGGAGACAGTTTTGATTTTTGTTTTAATTTTTGACAGGTTTTCAAGATTTTCTTGGCTTTTGAGTGGCGGAAGGGATGGATGTTAAGAAAAATTTGTGTGTGGAGCAATGATTGTAGTCCTTTAGCTGAGACAGCTGGCATCTAGAAAGACAGCGTGGATTGAATTCTGCATCAAATATTTGACTTCAAAGATTTCTGCACAAAGGTTTCCGAGTTTCCTTACTTCGTACGAGAAGAGCAACAGGAAAACCACTTCAGAACAGTGCCTGCCTCTGTATATGCACAATCCGAAGGTGATTCTGTGTCCTTTTGTGTCAATCGACGAAACATGAGCACACTTGTACACGGTAGAGACCAGACAGCAGTCGGAAGGCTGGCCTTCACTTGACGAACGTGAAGGAAGCGAAGACTATCCTATACACCGTCTCCGTTCACTGAAATACCCAAGGTGTAGATCACACCTCGATTATATTTTTTCCAAATTTTTGACTTCCTTTAACTCCTTCTGCAATACAAATTCCCTTCTCCCTCACATCACCAAAGTCAAAAGCAATCAACTCTCAGCCCAAAGCACTACTGCTGCTGACTAATTTGAAAATCCCCATGCCAACCCCTTCAACTATAATCATTGACCTCATTTTCCGCTACATCAAACTTATGTCTACTCCCCCTCCTTGGGAGTTAATAACAACTTCGTTCGAGCTCAACGACCCGTCGATGATTAGTTACCCAGACACGAAAGCGTCCAGTTGCCTCTTCAGCATCAAAATCTTCTGCTAAACTGCGTGAATCCTTACTGCCAGCGCCATGCCCCAAGAGCAAAGGTTATCACATCCCATTTGAAGTGAAAACTTTTGACCGTAACCACGACCAATTCACAATCAGCATATGTCGGAGCCATTACTGGCCGCCTACGCATCCATTCAAACGTCCATAAAACGGATTCTCTGCCCCATTCACCGCATCCAACCCGGAGGCAATTTGAGGGCTACCCTTATGCGAGTTTACGACCTCAATTCATCCGACCCCCACCACCCACCCAGCCACCACCCGGCTCTCCGACGAACGAACACACGCATATCGGCCAAGTGTCTACGTTCCCTCATAAATATCCAACATCCAATAGAATTTAATTGCCATGCCTTTCGTGCACCCTCTCTGTGGGGCAGATGCTCCCGCCAGCGATCTCTCACTACGTCACCCCCCCTTTCCCCCCTCCACCACACTCGTGTATAATGAAAATCGGATTTTCATCATTGTGAATGGCAGGATTTTCCCTTGGTCGTTTTTTTTCACTTGGAATTCCGTTCACAGCGGCAATATGGCTAGCACCCTGCATGTGTGTGCGTGTGTGCGGAGAAAAAGATCGACACCAGGACAAACGACAACGACGAGGGCCAGCCTACTCCACAACAGCCAGTCAACAGCCCAACAGTTCAACTCAGCTCAGTAACTCGATAGACGAACGAAGAGAGCGCCAGCAGCGCCCATCACAGCACAGCTTACGCTAAACGGCTGACAGTAGCGACAGCAGTAAAAACATCCATGAAATGCCATTAAACAAGATCTACAACTTTTAATAAGCAACTAAATGAAAGAATTATAATGCCATAGCATCAGCAGCAGCCATCCGACATCATCGTTATTCTCGTGAATGGAATTTACTTTCATATCCTGTGCTTTGTAAGCGGAATTACGACAGCGACAACGGCATCTGACAGCCGAGACATGCTGAAGGGGAGTGGGCCCGTTGTCCTCTCGCTCTGGATAAGATACAAGGCCCCCAACCCCACAGAACTATCTAATACAGAAATGACATTGAATTCGAAAGGAAACTGTGGCAATTTTGGGAACGAAAACGTTCATACGTACGCCTCGCACATAGTTGTCAAGGTCTACGCGTGAGCTGGTGACGGGGCACGGTGGCGAGGGGGACATTTAATTGCGAGACATATAAAGGATCCCATCGCCCACCGCAGTGGTGTGGAGTGCGTAGCACAGCGCTCTTGAATGTGACGGGATTACATGATGAGTGAAAAGTGGCGGCGTTTGACGATTGGAATGGAGCAAATGTGGTTTAACCAGGTGTCAAGGGAAACCTGAGATGGGTCCTCATATAGCCTCCACAACCACCCGGCAACTACCGTTCCCTTTGACAAATCAAAGGATTCCCCTTAATTCCCAACAGACTCGTATGTTCCTCCCGCTTGGAAGTGCATCCATCGCGACGCCGCCATTGGGCAAGTTCTGTCCAAACATCCTTATCGGAAATTAATTCATTTTATGTCAGCAGTTAAAACGGAGAGCAAACTGCTGTGAGGGCGCAAAAAAAAAACCGACGCGAAGCTATCTCGCAAAAACGTCCCCATTTTGCACCGGAGGCCCAGCCTGAGTTTAATCTGCTGCCGACGCGCAGACTGCACATCATGCGGGCGATACGCTGATGATGGCCTTCGGGGCGACCTTTATGCCGTGTCTGCGCTCACGAACGGGGAACAATAGCCGAAACCGAAGGGCTGTGCGCTCGTACCTTGCCGCCCCCCCCCAGCCCGTGTGCATCAACTTAACACCCCATAAAGCCTGGATGTACATAGAGAGCTGGCATCGCTGCTGCCTAAGGGACTAAGTGTATGTGTGTGTGTGTGTTTGTTCCCATCTATCGAAGGGAAATTAAGAAAATGAAAAACTCAAAGGTTGACATTTTGGGGATTTTTTTTTACGCTCGACGACGATGGCTGGGCGCCAGTGTTTGATTCTTCATTAAACACGGTCGTGAGGGTGGCTGACTGGGCTGATCCTATACCCGGTCTGGTTGGCTGTTTTATGGTGCCCCCCTTCCCCCCCCCCCCCCCCCCCTCCACGGTACGAGTGAAGAGCTACAGTCCCATCGCAGTGCAATACACATTTTTTGGCTGTTTATTGTTTTGTTTTACCATTGTTTGATTACTTACTTCGTTTAGCGGGTGTTTGTTGCTCTTTTGTGTGTTTTACGCCTTCGGGGGTAACTGGTTGAGGGTCCTGATACGACCGCTGGTTGAGGGTTCTGTTACCTGGTTTATGGTTTTTACGGCTCGCAACGCATTTGGCGATGGCGTGGGTGAAGGTGGCTTTTACGATGGTGGCGGGTGTTGGGGTTGATTTTTGTTGATTTTTTTCTGCTTTTGGCAGGCGTCGTAAAGTAGCATTAACACGGTATTAAAAATTAATTTCCCGTGAATGGATAGCTATACCTCTAGTTGAGGAAACGAACAAAACGCTAATGGTAGGTGGATATGTTTTCGATTTACTTCAGCCTTAGTTGGGGGCAAAAGGGATGCAAGGCATCTATATGCCAAGAACATCTTCTCCAAGTAGCCATTCTCTGCCTTCCTTCATGATGAACCATGAAATCTCGATTAGTGAAGTCATCTTCACAATCGTCAGACATCAATTCCGTCGAGGAGCATCAAAAACAAGGCAAATTCACACAGTTTCCGACACAAATAAAGTTTACACAAAGCGCCAGGAGTGAGAATGACACAACTCCACCGCCGCCAAGCACATACATTATTCATCTTCCCCCCGGGGGCCCTTCAATTTTGCACAAACATTTATTCTCACTTTAAAATTCAAAGCTTACCGCATAAATTCGCTGCTTCTGACACTATTTACGAAAACACCGTGCAATCAGTTAATTTAACCCACACCCTTATTCTCGTCCCGGCCGCGCTCATTCGCTTCGAGATTACGATATCATAGTCATATTCCTCCGTCCCTCAATCTAATTGAAACAACCCAACGAACACCTCCCAGTGCCCACCCACCCACTCTCCGTCAACCCGCCATAAGGCATCATGAATTCATGGATACTTCCCGGTTCTCCCAACCTCTCCCCGTGGTATTCCCCTCAAGGATATCTGTGCTTTTCGCGGGGGGGGGGACCCGGGAACGGGTTCGGGCTTTAATGTTAATTAGGTTTTCATGTTCCAACCTCCCCCTCGCCGACCGCCCGCGAAGCGCGGCACCCATCAAAATCACTTTCCAAGGCCTTCGCTGCGAAGTTTCCTGTCCAAGCAGCCATGAAATATAAATCACTTTTCGCCGTGTCACTGAGAATTATCTGCGGTACGCAGTTCCGGTCCAAAAAGCCACTTAGCCGCGCCTCTATCTCGAAGCCAGCCCCGCAGGCCGCGCAAAACCCTTCCCGCCATCGGCATCAACGTCGTCATCATCGTTGTGTCTTTGTCTACTTCTTCTTCGTCTTCTTCTCCTTCGGTGGAGATGAAACAATTTTCTATTCCGGCTGGGTGGGCAGGAGCTGGGTGGCCGTGGTGTTTGGAAGATGAATTGGTTTCGGTAGTTCGCGCGCGTCGATTGCCTTCATTAACGCGACTAAGAGTCGCTCACCGGAAGCACGCCGCACACCAGAGTCCATCGCCCTTTGGGGGCGAATCGATCGATTTGCCTGTTCACCTCACGCCCGCGATTAAGTAATTAGGTCCACTGGGGCATCCGGCCTCTGATCGCCTGCCAGGGGTTAGATCGTTAAACTGAAATGAATAAGCTTTTGTTTTGGTCTTGGGATGGTTGTCGGTTGGGACCATGCACGAGGGAGAGAATGGAGGGTGGAGTGGAGTCCTTGGTCTTCTTCGTCGTTGTGGTTGTCTTCTCGTCCAATCGTCTTCTCCTTTCTTGCGTCTCTTCCTCTAGTATCCTCTAGTCTTCTCTGCCTCGTCAGATATTCTCTTTTTTTTCGAAAGGACTCAGTCACTTGCCATCGTGTCGGATAACCCTTTCCTAGCCCCCGTGAAGCCAACACACACAATCGTCCTTATGAAACAACGCGCGGTGATCTGTGAAAAAATCTTTCTTCCAAGAAGACCATCTGATAGTCCACGGCGAGGCTCAATTCGATTTTAGGATAATTTTTGGGTCATGAATACGAACCACATCCTCTACCTTTCTGCACCGGCTGTCAGCCGCGGGACAGGTCTAAGCAGCAGCTTACGAAACTTTACGAGCGGACATTCAATATCTGATGTAACAAGGTTAGCCGGCAGAATTTGCCCCCACTATCGCCACCACCACCCCCCTTAAGTTATTCATTAGAGATGGGAAGTATGTGATAATAATTGGATTTGTTTTATTAGCCATGACACGGTGGGCTGGGCTGCTGCTGGTGATGGCAGTGGCAGTGGCTGCGGCGGTGGGTAAAGTTTGGATTCTCTCTAGTTTCCGGTCTCTCCATCGTGTGCAGAAGTTTTGCCATCAGAAGTCGTCAAAGTTCTTATCGGGTTGATGGGATATTGGATGTCTTTATGGAATTTTCCATAAAAACGGTGAAATGAACCGCAGTGAAGGGGACCGGCGGACTGGTCCGCTGGCGGTCGTTGTGCACACTTTGATGCGAACCTATGGCCGTGTGTATAGGGTGTCCATTATCTTCGATGACAAAGTGGGATATTTTCATTGGGTTGTGCCAATATATGACAGCTGGGGTGTACGTGGGGTCTGCTCGTTTTCTTGAGCCTGAACGGTGATGATGGTGAGAGACAATTTTTTCGTCATTCAGCGCTTCGGCGGTTGTCAGTTGAAAGCTGAAAATTGCTAGATGTTGCGGACGAATCGATGGGAAGCTGCGCAAAAAGAGGAAACAACGGAGGGCTTTATGTCCCAGGGAACTGGAGCTGAACTCATAAAAGTTTCGTCACATATCTTGACTTTTATGACCCAGTGTGTGGAAAAGTGTACATTGATGATAGTGCCGCGGGAGTCTAGTTGGTCTCTGATTTTATTAAGGTGAACCGTTGGAAGAAGTATCGGAACTTTGACAATTCATGGCAAACATATTGTCTTAGTCATCTGTCATCTGTCAAATCGGCTTTTATTTATTCAGATCTTCTCCACAGATCATAACTTCGACGTCGTTTTTGACTGAACCACTAAAAGTTCAGCTGACCAAATCGACCTACAAGGATGACGATGTACCTGAGGATGTATGTACGTCAACAAACAAATCTTCAAACGCCTGAAACTATACACCCTTTAGGCATGTTTTCCCCTCAAGAGATCAAGCGAAAGAACGAAACCCTAAACACGCAAGTTCGATATTAAATTTAAAGCTTCACGAGATATACTATCTCTTCGTCTCCACGCAATTCAACACCTCAAAACGAAGGATTCAACTTTAAGGCTTCAACTTTAATGCCTCCACCCCCCCCCCCCCCCCCGCCGTGTCGTCTAGCGAGATTAATGTCCTTCCGGATGACACCTGATTACCGCACTGGCCGCCATCCCCGTCCAGACCTCGTAATCATTTAGCCCGCGTCTCAAGTGTAGAGTTCCGCAGAAGATTAAGCATCTGTGTGTTGTTAAGATTAACACCATCTCCCGCGGCCTACACCTCCCACCCTCCCTATGAGCCATCACAGGAGAAGCAGAGCGAAAAAAAAAAGAACAACCGAAATGAAACCATAAGAAATGTTAGCAAAACTATATTTCCGCCTGTCATCCCCACGCAAATAGAACCGAGGGAGCAGAGGGGGAGCACATCTTGCCTGTCCGTTCGGTGTTTGCTAAAGCAAGGATAACACACGATTACATCCCCTACACAGCCCCACGGCTGTCATCTCGGCAAACAGCGCCACAAAACGGCAAACTTTATGGCCCTCTAAGTCCTCCCCGCTCGCCGCTCGCCGCCACTCCATCCACACCAATTAATTAACGCCAACCGACCATAAATACCCGGGCCGGGAAGAATTCTTGAAAATTATCTCATCCCCGCGTCCCGACCTCGCCGACCGTCAGCATTTCAATTTATTATGCGTGCCCCCGAACGCCTATCCGAAGATTAGTTCGTCCTTTGCCGGTATAGTTCTCACACTAGTCGGCTGGCGGCTGTCGCCGCCATCCCCGTCGACGACGACGACAACGTCGCCGAGGCACAATAACTTAATTTTCGGCGATAATTTATGTGACAGTTCCACTTTCGGTTTCTTGGGGGAGGAATTATGCTCTGTCATGAAGTGGCACTGGTCAGGACACGAGCAGCACCAGAATCGGAAGCGGGAGCCGGAGAACTGGGTAAACATCGGCCCAGAGAAAGGGCTACGCACGGAAATTTGTTCGCCCAACGACGGCCTTATTAGCATGACACCCCTGCCAGGGGGGAGTGAGGGTTGCCGAGAATGGGACGAGTAAAAAAAAATGCCATTCATTGTTTAGCAATCAATTATCCCTGATTACAGGAAATTTTCCCCGAGAAGCCGACTGAGCCCCGCATCGCTCGGCTATTTGCATTCACATCACGTGCAGCGTGTAACCCACTATTAGCCTGCTGCTGCCGCCACCTTTTTTTTGTCGTCGTCGTTTCGGCTTATGAGCTCTCATTATGGGACTCAATTTGGACTTCAATCTGGGCCTGTGCGATACAAAAGGACATTCAATATCCTCAACAAAGCGACAGGCTTTGAGTTATGGACTCCACTTGGGTTGGAATTCAATTTTCTACACGTCCTGGTAATGACACCAATTGATGTGTTCCTTTGTTTGTGCGTGGTCGTGTGTGCGTATGCGGCATGTGTGCGAATTTGCCGAATGCGGACCCTATTTCCTATTGTCCTTCAGTGCAAATGGTGAGGACGATGCAATTTGAGGACGAATTGTGTTGTATTTCATTTGGGAATGGCCAATACTCGGCATGGAGTCGGTCCTCAGTTGAGATTGCCCTTCGGGGAAATGGGTGTCGAGTATAATGAAAGCATGTGCTCACCGAGCACAGAGAGCTGAATAATTGGAAATCGAGAACTTGGTGGGTTGGTGGGCGACGGACGCATCGTCGGCGGCATCACTGAAATAACTCGTTTTCTGAGAAATGAACGAAATTCAAGAACGATTTAGGCAGAGCCTAAGGGAATTTTTGTCACGTTGCGGGGTGGTGTTTGGCAGGGTGTTCGAATAGATCATGCGTTGTTAATTCATCCTAACGAAAACCTTCAAAGGGACACAAATCTTTGGAACTTGGTGGCGAAGGATTTTTGGCTCCATTTGAGGCGATTTTCGGTGAAATTTGCGTCCTTGACTGCTACAGAAAATGTTTCATCAGCGAAATATACGGCCCGTGAGGCGGTATGATGATGTATGATGTGTACGGCTGGCAGCACTTCAAACCACTGAGATTATACACCAAAGGACGTCCACGATTGAGATGATGCTCACAAGTAGGGAGGAATTTCCTCGAACTCGTTGCTCGAGTGCGGAAACCAAAAAGGACTCCTTCGTGATCCAGGTCCATACAAGTTCTGTTTGACTACCATTGACAAATTGTGTCCCCATCCCAGCGCACGGCAAGCAAATCGATTTTTTCCATCAGAAATGAATTGCCTTCAAGTTTTTCAATCATTTCTCCACATCAAAGACGAGACTAGCCCACCGCGATGTCAATCCCCTTCGAGGCTTACCAACCACCCATCCACTTGATGCCACTCAGGATGAATAACATTGGCTGCAGCAGCAACCACATCACTAGACTACCTTTACAAAGTCATTCGTGTGTTAACACCAACTCACCAAGCCCCCCGCCCACCAGCAACCGCGAAAACAGAAATCTCCGAGTCGCGTTATTGAGTTTTTGACTTCCTCAAACCCATACTCCATTCAATTCGATTATGTCCCACACAATCTGCATCCGGCGTCAAAAAATTGATTGCCTTCATTTTTTCCCCGAGCCCATCAATCAGTTCCTATCACTAGCTCCACTGGAGCGTTGTGTATACACAATCATCCGACACGGCAGTGAGCGTGGCGTGAAGGGGCGGGGGGTGGGGGAGTGGGGTGGCCTCCTAGAGTGTGCTTAATCCCTCAATATATTCTGTTCACGTTCCTCCTTAGCATCAATTAGACAACCACTCATCTTATGATTAAATCATAGGCACTTGCTCAAACCGAAAAATTCATCCCTCGCCCGCATCACCGTCGCGTCGTAGTCGCGCGATTTTCTCCATTTCGTGACTCCAGCGCCGTTATTAATCATCGTGTGTTACATAACCTGTGCGAAGGTATGCTCCAGGAGCCTGTGTGCTTATCCTTATCCATTGCTCGAGCGGCAGTTGCAGGCTCAGCGAGTCAGAAACGCACCGACTGAGGGAGGGAGGGTTGGAGGGAAAAAGAAACACGAAAACAAGGAGAATTACCGTAAGTACAAACAAAGCCGTGTGCGGGTGCGGGTGCGGGTGTGGCGGTGGCGCTGTGGAATTGTAATTATTACATCGTATTTCTCTTCGTCTTTTCTCTTGATCTTGGTATTAATCATGGTCTCGTTGTTTCGTTCCTGTTTTGTGTGCGAACGCGTCGTCCTTGTGTTGTGCTGGGTGTCGCTGGGTATTGCAGCTATTGTATAGCGGAGAGAGCGAGAGCGGTTTGAACGGGGATGGGAGGAGGAGGGAACGTAAAGATTTACTTTGCCCCATTGTGTCATGCCCTTTGCCATTTCATGTAACCATTCTTACTCACTGACGACGGATGGATTAATAGATGACTGACTGCCAGTGTGTGCCTACCAAGTGAAGCGCTTCCTTATTCAAACCTCACCTCCTCTCCACCCATCACACGCACGCACACACACTCGCATACACATGCCTGCCTGAAAGCTGTCTACTTTGGATTGTAGATTGAAAGATGTTGAAACTCATATGCCTAATGATTATCACGATAAATCCCACCCACCCCCGCTTCAGCGGGGTGAGAACGACGATTATAGGGAGCTGTACATACCAACACTTGTGACGTGGCGTTGGAGGTGGTGGCAGAGGTACCGCCGACATTCGGGTAACGCTGTACTAGCGTCAGACTGAAAGATCAAGTGGGAATTGTAGAGCTTACGGATGGTGATGATGTTGATGAGATGATGCGATGGGATATGCGAGAGAACGTGCATTCCTTTGTATGGCGTTGGGGGGAGGGTGGGGTGTGCGTGTGTGTGTGTGTGTGGGTTTGTGAAGGGTGGTACTGGAGGTGTACCATCACCATTCATATTGTATAATTAAAAAGTGTCAAGCAATGGTGTGTGTACTTTGAATAAGGCAAGAGAGACACTCATTCTTACCGCAGGGAGTTATGGTTGTCAACAGTGGGGTGAACAAGTTTACGGACGAGAGATTTTTTTTTTTCCAGTGGCTGAATTCAAAATTTAAAGAAATATGAAATTTGATGTTAGATATACATTCTTAGGCGAGGGATATATGACTGGGTACAGTAGAGTGAAAAAATGTTCGGACGAGGGGTAATTTTTTTTCTTAAGTCTGAGAAAACAAAATTTGAGAGCTGATCTGTCGACAGTAAATGATTTCAAAAAACTCGAGTACAGTGAAGTAAAAAAGTAATCAGACAGAAAGTTGTCAAAGTGGAAGAAATTAAAATTTTAATTTGTTTACTCAACACGGTCGGTCTTCGTTCATTTTTCAAAATCTGTGGAGTCCCAAAGGGTTCCACACTTACACCTCTCCCACTCTGTCTACGATTTTGAAGAAAAAAAAAAATTTCCATTTCGTTCATCGTTCCACAGACATCGCACAGACTGTGACGCAATCTAGTGTATGGGGAGCAAATTTGAGTGGTGGTTACTTTGTTTTTTTTTCATGTTTTCGTGAGCGTGGGCGAAGGGAGGCAGAAAAATTGCTGTGAATGGAAGAGGAACTTTCTCTCGAGATTGGAGTGGTGTTAGAAAAGGCGACCCCTGTGCACATCATTTCAATCCGCATTTTTCGTTACCCCCCTCCACCCTCTCAAAAAGGGGTTAGATATATTGTGTTTGATGTTATGTTTATGCCTGTATCGCTTTTCGGCACCACCGTCACACAGAAGGGACCCTCGTAAATGAGCTTTTAAGAGTGTCACTCTTCCTCAATCTCAGTCTCATATGTGTGTGTGTGTGTATGTGTGTATGAGGTTTTTTTCAATTGATGCTTATACCACACATGCTACACTAGATGGTGGTGGGCTGGCTGGCTCTTGAGAGTCTCTGCCACGAAAAATTTACATATTTCGCTGTCGCCGTTGTCGTTGTCGTTGTCGTTGTCGTCATCGCAGTCATGCCAGTCAACCAGGCCATTCGCGCAACCAAGAGAAAAGGTTTCAATGAGTTCGCACAAAACAAAAACCCGAAAGGACGAACAAGGACTAAAAAACACAAATACAACGGCTACAGCGTCAGAGAAGACGCAGAAGGGAAATCTCTTCTGAAATTGAGAAACACACAAAAAATTGTTGAAAATAATTACAAGGATCTAAGGATCTCAGCACACACTCTCACTCGGTCCCGTTTTGCATAATTTCTTCCTTCGTATTCGTCTGCAGATTTCATCCTGTGCCCTACTCTCCGCTTCTTTCTCCACGTCCTTAGCCACCCCAGCGCATACTCCCGCCTCCTAGTCCTTGTCTTTAGACAGAGTTGCATTAATTTTATCATATCGCTTAGCTGTGTGTCGCGAGCGCCCAGGAGAGTGTGTGATTAAAAATGCTGCATTGCGGAAAGTTCTCGCATCTTTCATTTTGCCCGCTCTCCTCAGTTTTTGTGTTTTGTCTCTTAACTGCGGCGGCCATCATCATCTTTGGCCCCTTGTGCAGTCTTGAGCTTTGTTTCTGAATTTTTTTTTTTAATTTCGGTTGAAGACGTTAATGTGTGTGCCCATATGTAGAGGTCGCACGTCGGCTGCTTCGAGTTTCCGGTCTCCGGCTGACTGCGCGGCCTGGCTCGGTGGGAGTGTGAGAAATGTAATTACTGTGGTTGCACTGATTTGGTTTTCGTCGTTTTTGGCAAGTACACAGTACGGGCGACGGAAGAGGGGACACACCATCAGCTATCTTTAATTACATTCTGAGCGGGGTTGGACGGCGTAGATGCGTGTGTGTGTGTGCGCGCCCGAACCAGACGTCATTATTTTAAGTGGGCAAGAGTGCACATGCATCCGCATCTCCTCCCTCCTCGCCGAATTGAAAGGACTGCACAGTATTTAGTTTTTAATGGATTCGAATGACTGCTCCTTGGGTGGTAGATGGTGTGAGCCGGTGGACGGGGTGTGGTAGGTGAGAGTGCAATTTCGACAGTCAAGTGGATGACTGAGTTGCGAGTGGGATGTCAAAACGTTAAGAAATTACAAGTAACAGCGGGGATTGGAGTGCTCTATGTATGTCCTGGCAGGCTGCAGAAAAAAAACTCATTTCATGAGTGCCTGTGAAGGCGAGCTGAAATTTCGGAGAATAAGTGCTTAAATTCGGGTGCGCAACGATGACGATGACTTTGCACACACTTGACACCACCCTCATGACATGTCGGTGGTGTCGGGAGGTGGCGTCTATTTGCAGAGATTTTCATAAACTTCAAGTCGTTGCGAGGAAATGTCGTGTAGCACAGAAGGGTTCTGACCAAAATCAACCAACTTTTTCGCGCACAAAAATACAAAGCCTCCAAAGAGCGACGAATATCGGGCACCGATAAATATCCCATTAAGCTGCTTATGCCAACTATCCCAACTCTGTCCAGGTTTTGACCACCCATACACCGCACTATGGCAAAAGTCAACAGCGGTGGAACTCCATAAAGCCCCCATCGCACAGAATTTGTATTGCGTCGACTTATTGACGAACAGCTGTGACTCCCATTCCGCGGCATCGAGGTGGACCCACGGGCAAACATGAAAACTCACTTAAGACTTTTCATTTTGTCCTTGAGCGTGACGCTTTGACGTCAAGAGACGCGGTCGCCGGCGTAGTGTACTTGCGATGTTCTTACAGAATCTTATAGCCACTTAATGGCTTACCAATGGCTGGAGTGGGAGGAATGGTTGAATGGCTGACTGAAGTTTAGATGACCAGCTTCCGGCAACCTCTCGCCCGCCCACAATAGAATAAATCTCTCTCTCTCTTCTCGATCTGAAGTTGATGCGTTCAAATTGATATCCTCTTTCAGCGGGTGGGGGGTGGTCGGTTGGCGATGTTTGGTTATCTAAATACACGCAAACCGAGGGCGGGGTCGTGTGTGCACACGCCATGATACCGAGGCACGGTTGAGTGGACCTGCTGCTGATTCATGCAATATTAAGTGAAATACAAACAATTCAACTTTTACAGTTCACTGAGTGTGAAATTCAATTGCAACATTGACTGCCGCCATCGACCCTCTCATCCCCCCCGTACCACCCCACCCCTGGCATCGCCCATGCACGCAGTCCATTCAGTTTAAGCTTAGCTGGGATCCTAATACATTAATGTATGGATATCCCCGCATACAGCCGCCTCCTGCCTAGGATCAACTGCATCTTTGCGAATTTGACAGAAATGATGATTGACTGGGACTCCCAGTCTGATCACTGGTATCGATAACAACGCATTTTTTTCATCATCCGGCTCCCCGCCATCAGCCCCTCCCATTTAAAGTAACATATTGGGAGGACGACGTTGTCGTCGTGGTGGTGATGGGGGGGGGAGAGAGGTCCTTAAGCAATTTTCACAGAGCGTAAATTGCTGACAATAAATCTCCATAAATCGTGCAGGGAATATCCTTTTGTGTGTTCGTAGCTGTCGTCGTCGTTGTCCTCGTTTATTTTTATTTGATTTTTGTGTGTTCACGGCCATGTGTGGGTGTGTGTGTGCATTCAAAGGATTGAAGTTGCTTTCGAGCGCAATTCCGTGGCGTATACACGCTCCCATACTGAATGCAATTTTCGCCGGATAAGTCATTTACATACGACAAACGTGCGACTTGAGAGTTTGCCATTAAATCGTTTTGTTGTTGGTGCATATTTCTTTTTTTTTTTGTTTGGTTGTGTGATTCAATCCTTCCTGGATGGGGGCAAGGAGATCCTTCAATGTGTCAATGCTAACTTTATGGAGCAGTTTATTCTTCGAATGCTTAGACATAGATGGAGGGAGGGGGGGGGGGGGGGAGAAGTGATGTTGGGGGCATGGAGAAGTAGCAGCATGGAGACTTTCGAACCCAAAATCGAAGATCATTCGCGTTCTCGTGGGTTATGAAGCTCTTTCCATCGTCTATCCCTACAAAAGCCAAAACCTTTCGCCTACAAATTTTTAAGGATCCTTCTTAAGCTCCTTTGAAGCTCCTTTACTTAACCCAAACCTCAGCCTCCATTCCAGTCTATTGATGATGGCATCTAATTTCAGATTTGTTATCCTCTTCTCCCCTCCCCCCCCCCCCCCCCACACACAGTCACCGCCTTCTGTGCTCATTTGAAGGATGCGAAATGGCCTTCCGCAATTCCGGACTATTTTCACGCCCCCTTTGGGGGAGAACCCCCGGAACGGAAGACGTTTTTAATTCGTCCACCGACAGGATTTATGTAATTTTTATGCGGTGTCAAGGAATCACCAATAAATTCTCCGCCTCCGCCTATCGGTGTCTTATTTCCCATTTTCTGAAGCTGTTCATTTCAGTGTCCTGCGTGCGCTCCATACACATCCTGCAGTCAACAGTGGCGGATGGGCACAAGCACCGAAAAAAGAAACGACAACGACGACGATGGCGATCGACTTCCTCCTGAGCATCAAGCCCCCACTCATGAATCCCCGCCGCCCAGAGATGTGTGACCATCCTCCTGCTCTTGTTTCACCAATTTTGTCGGTGGTCGCTGCGCGGCAATGTCCCACTGCTCGTTTTTTATTGTCGCCGTCATCATCATTCCGGTTCTTTGGGCTCTCTCTCTCTCTGGTCCTCTGCGCTTCCTGGTTTCTGTTCTTTTCCCGTCTCGTCTTCGTCTTCGCCCGTTTTCCCGCCAGCTGGCATGTGTATGCGATAACCTTTTTCGTCACCCGTTTATCTGTCGGTTCGGGTGGGAAAATAAACGACAAAAACCAAACGGAAGTATGTCCTTGCCTCGGCTATGGTCATTTTCTATTCAACGGCAGTGTTATGAAGCAATACGTACAACCTCTGGGCGACCATGGTCAGCAGCACTACAACTATCTGCTTCCGCCACCACCCACTCTCCTGCGCCTGATGTATCGCCTGGTTCGGCCGTCGAAGAGGACACGTTCTTATTTATTTCCGAATTAATGCGGTATATTTGTTACGTCACTTTAAATGGGGGTACTTTGCCCATCGCAGCAAGGACAATCGCTTAACGGACCCTTTTGTGCGAAGCTACAGGACACTCGACCGGATTTTACTGTGCCTGCCAGTAAAGCGTCCAACGCAAGCAAATGGAGAGCAAGTGAGAGTGGAGTGAAAAAAGGACAAAAAAAAAAAAAACTGCGCATTCGGTTGTTTGTTAAGAAATTGGGTCCTGGCGGCGGGGTGGACCGACTGACAAACAAATTTCCCTGCTTCGAGATGAAACTAAATGGGACTTCAATTTGTCAGAGAAAGAGGGACATTTTTATCCGGCGACGGATTGTTGGGTGGGACAGGATTTAGTTAACACACAACACATGTGGTCAGCGTTACAAGGATATGATGCCACCCATCACCAGCCGTTCGTTCGTCCTGGTCGGGCCCTTCCTTTCCTCCCCTCCCCTCCCCTTCGCGTCAGGCTGAGAGAACGAAAAACACATTCAAATGGGTGAAGTTGCCAATTTCGGGATTAAATTTAAATGGATTTGCAGTGAAAAGGATATTGGCTGCTTTACTTAGTGAGATTGGATCGAAGGAGAGCGGTGCGCCGGACGAGGAGGCGGCGGATCTGGACACTAGACGACGGCAGGGGTAGAGACTGAATTTAAAGTGCTGAAGTGGAATATTGGATGGTGGTTGAGTCGGCTTGAGTGTTGGAAATCCTGCTGAATGTGCAACATGCTTTGAGAGTCCTGCTGAAGTGGTTCCTTTTTGATTGTGTATGTGTGTGTTTTTTTTTTTCATTTTGTCCTATTTGTGTGCTCATCTTGATCGGTTTGGAAATTATATGGGAATGGTTATGGGTGTGATTTGATGAGATTAAGGTTTAATCAAGGAAAGGATGTCCTTAGCGAGAGAGACATTCGTGTCATTTTCTTGGGATGACTGGGGGCGTAAGAAACAGAGCTCAATTCAATTAGGCAATCGTCGGGAACAAATGGATGTCCTTTGCAAATGAATGCCTCTTGCAACAATGGATCATCGATGGAAGAGCGATTTCCTTGATAGTGGGCACATTTGCTCCAAATTGACGCAGTTTCTCTGAATATTTGAAAAACTTACGCATCAGCACCAGATAGTCTTTGAATAACTGATCCAACTCAAAGCATATTACCGTCTCTAGGCATCCTCGTGCAGAACCCAATAAAGGCAGTAGGAGGGTTAAAAGGAGGTTTGTCAGAACAAAGTTCGCTTGGAGAAAATTTCTCATCAAGGACGTTGCCCTTTTAGAGGTTTGAGGCATTCCATGTGTTGCGGTGGATGCACCAGACTCTTCCCACAAATTCTTCTACATTTTCCACGCAGATCTTGGTCGACATTCATTTGACATTCGACATTTCAGCGTCAATGAGAATCTTTTCCTGCAACAACACACACAGCTGCTAAGCCCCTCCACAGAGCTCAGTAAGTGTCCCAAATATGACATCCGCTTCCACACCGACACACATTTTATGGCGATACGAACCATCAATGAGCCGCCATCACCTCGATCAATGGCTCTGGCAGCTACTTCAGCTTCCTCCACCACCTCCATCACCAGCAGCTCCAATCTGACGACAATCAAGGCTAAAAAGAATAAGAAGGATATCGTAAGTGGCCATAAGTCTGGGATTACGGCAGCATTCTGAGCCCGGCGAAGCGTCTCTTGTTCGCAAGTGATTCCATCATGAATGAGTCGTAAAGCCCTTTGCGCTGCGAGGTTATCACGGAATAGTCCCACCTCTCAACAGCTCGTTGCCAGCACCTCGTGACTTAAGGGATAACATTCTTCGTGAATATTCAGCGAAGGGAAACCCTTTCCTCGCCATCGCCATCGCCCACAGCTGGCATTGCCACGTTTAGGGTTATACGAGGCCCATTTGCCGTGCTCTCAGCCACCTTTGCAGCAGTCCTAAGTGCCCATCCAAGTGCCACATACAGCTCAAAATATGTTTATTATTTTATGACATCGGTTCTTCGCCCTGTGCGCGCCCAATGACGCCATCGGTGAAATTTATCTCCTCCTCCCCGCCAACGCGCCCTCCACCCGCCGGTAACAGAGTATCAACGAACGAAAGTAGCAGCAGCAGCATTGTTTGAGGATATTTATGTCCTGGCCGCCGTTCCAATCGAGTCCGCCCCTGATGCCAGAATTGATGGCACACTCAGATAGAAGCCTCACTCACAGCGCTCGTGTGTGTGTTGTAATTAATTTTTGCTCTCGGCCCTATTAGCGTCGAAAGCCATGATTTATTCCTGGCCCACAGGTCAACCAAATCCAACACCACCAGCGTCGAGATGAGTCGCCGAGAGTCCTTTTCTCTGATTTCGGAAATTCCTTTTCATTCCGTTTCCTCTCTTGCTCTCTCTCTCTCTCTCGCTTTCTCTTTCCCTTATTTATGACCCGTTAAAAACTGTTGATGGGCAGAAATTTGTGAAGTCCTCCCCAACACCCCTGAAGTCCACCCCCTGTGCCACTCCTCATAGGCACTCTCCAGGAAGCAGAGAGACCGAGAAACAGCTGAGCTGCCGATGTGGCGCAGGATACGAATGTGTTTTGTCAGCGGTGGCCGGAGGAATGGGGCGGGGGAGTCCATTTTTGCTGATTTATGATTTCCTCGTTTTCACCCCTCGTTCGGCCACCCCGGACGCTCTGTCATTTTAATTTCATTCGATTCAGATGTTAATAATAAAAATTCAAGGATTCCCTGGGTGTGTGCGTATCCTTTTTGGACTTTCTGGCGAGAGGGTGTCAAGATTTGGATGTCCGATTTCAATAAATCACTGGGGATGGGCCACAGCCCCAGCCCGACGAAGCAGAGCAGGCGGATGGATGTTTATCGGTTTTAATCGGTTGAAAGGATGGCAATAAGTCATAAAACCCATATCCTGAGTGTGTTTATGATTACATTTGCAAACTTGCGAACGTGTGAAATGTCCTTCCGCCTTGGATATCTGCTCGAAAATCGTGTGGGAGGGGGAGTGGGGGAGTGAGAGGGAGGGTGGTAGGGGAACATCATAAAACGGAACCAATTTATGAAAGTGCCGCGTGACGGCACGAGGGGCGCCATCTAACATCACGATTTTGACACACGACAGGACGAAACAAAACGTTGTCGGTGGCACGTAAGATGCTGGTGCACAGAAGCCCAACCCACCCCCCTCTACAACGGGACTCCTGACAGGGAGAGCCGGAAGAACCATAAGATACGACATCTCTCTGGAACACAGCACACAGCAGCAGACGTGCAATCAACAAATGGGGACACTATATCGTCCATTAGTCGCACCGCACCGACGAATGGAATACGAGCAACTTTATAATGGCGGAACCGGATGTGGACGCTGCTGCATGGAAAGAATGCGCTGTGCTCCGATGCAACTCGCCTCCATCATCAATATAAATTTAATCGAGCTTTGAGTTTTGAGCGAACATCCAGGATGAGGTTGCAAAATGATGATTGGTCGTTTGGTGAATGAATTGGTGACGCAGCTAAACGGGACGGGCGATGAATGCTTTGGTTCTGTGAAGCGTTTCATCATCTGAGTGGATTGAAGTGATTTGAGTTTGGAAATGATTTGTGGGGTGTGCTGAAGTGAGACTTTCTTTGAGATGATCCTCCGTATACGTAGACAGCCAGTCCGCGCCCAGATCTGCCTCAAATTCAATCGATCGGTAAACATGGCATCGGCTTAGGACATTCAGCAGTCAGGGTACGCCTCCATTTCAAGGATGTTCTTTCTTCTAGGGCACCAGGTTCTAGGCGAAAATCCGCCCTTCACCGCTGGCAACAATTTCAGGGCGAAAATCCTCTGCACTCGGCACCTTGAAGATTTATTCCAAAATTCACTTACGTATGTAGTACGCGTCACGTCCGTCGACCGGAAAAAATAGCACCCGTGCGGAACGCCTTCCGACTCGTAGGCAACCGGGAGGACACACCGCCCCCTTACCAAGGCCAAAGTGCTTTTATTTTCAGCGAACTTAAACGCATGGAGGTGGAATGTTTTGGACGATTTATTGGGAAATGCCATTAAGAAACAACCGCCATCGCCCCCCCGAACTCCCATTAATCGTTGCACAAAATCTAAGCAATTGCCAAGCAGACAGGTACTTTCAGAAATTGCCTTTCCATTCTTCGAACGTCGCTAGGAGGGTAATCATCAATGTCAAACTGACAAGCCTTCAACTTAGGGCATACCATAAATAATGCAACCGCTCCTCCCTCCTGTGCCACCCAGACACCCTCCACCCGTTTCTGTGGGTCGACTAAGTGAGAGGATGGGGAGAGGAGGGAGTTGTAGCACTGGTAGTTGTGATTGCTGCCTTTCGCTCTGATTATAAATTTTGAAATATTAACTCATAGGCCATCGCCGGTATTTCCCCACTCTTGGTCATTTATCCACCCACTGGCGACCACCGAACTGTCCACCCATCTGACTGATTTATACCCCGGTCATTCCTGGTTTCATTGCTTAAACGAGTGTGGGTGAGGGTGAGGGTGAGTGTGTGTGTGTGCCGAGTGAGGACCAGTCCCACCGGTATACTTCCGGCAGTAAATGGAATTTATCAGTTCACTTCTAAGCACCCCTCCCTGCACCGCCCACATAAATATAAATTCCTATTTCACCTGCAAATGGAATTCGAAGGACTCTACGTATGTACGCACTTTTGTTTCAAGCCGAGGAGAGAGTGAGTGAGAATGTATCCAAATGGATGCTCGTCAGAGGACCGTAGCCGGTGTGCGAACGGGGAACGCCATTACACTCGGCTCTGGGCCCAAATAGCACATGCTCGTCGAGCCTGGGCCGGCCTGGATGTGTTATTGTGTCTAAAAGCTCTAGAATGGGAATTTATTGGATGGATTTTGCAAATCTAAATGCACACAGCTCAGGTGCGCACCTCCAGCCGCCCTTCGCCTGGTTGGGTATCGAGCCGGATGAGAGATATTGTGTGTTCTTACGTAAGACTGATTGTCGGTGTAGGTGGCGGTGTGTGTGTGTGAGGGGGGGAAGATGTAGTACTCTCGTACGTACAATTGGGAGTTTTTAGAGCGTAAATGTCGCTTTGGCTCTATCTCCCGCACTCAGAGTGACAATGAAAAAGTGGATATTAGGCATTTGTGGTAGGCTCGGGGATGATAAATCCTTAAAATCCTTCAGCCTCCTCCCCGCCTATCTGACGGTAGGTAAACCAAAAATGCTTTGAGTAGACAAACGATTAGTTTGCAACATGGTTACAGAGGATATGTGTGGCGAAGGGCGGTTGGGAGATGTTCTGATGCTAATGGATGGAAAAAGGTGGATCCCTTGCCTCGGCGAAGAAGATTAAAAATTCCTCATTAATCAATGTTCATGGGCTTTGGGGTGAATGCACGAGTAGGTGATTCCAAGGGAAACGGAAATCACCCTCAACTGACAAAGTTTAGCAGGTATGCGGGGGTGAATACAGAGCTTCGGGATCTTCGGGTGTCTCGTTATTGATTTATTTTTGAGTATGTTCGTACAATAATCATTCTAAAATGGTACTTATAAATTGACTAGAAATATGGATGACTGTTACGATTCGATACGAGTCAAAATTTAATTCAAATATGTTTCAAAACTTGACTGACGTGCGCAGTGTCTTTCGAAAAAGTATCAAATGTTGCTAAAAACCAACAAATTTGACCTCTACCTTCTCCTCAAACAGGTATCACACATTGTTCTCGAACTAAACCCCTTGAGCTGCTTACAGAGAAAAACGGAAAAGATCCCTTTCCCCTCTATCAGTGCCATTCGCCTACAACTCCCCGTCGAAAAACATCCATTCCACGCTTAACTATCTCTCTTCAAAGGTTAGAAGACCTGTACCTACTTCAGCAGTAGATACAGTAGATACCTGTGCGCAAACAAAGAACCAAACCATTCAGTTAGACCTACTTGCTCAGAAGTCTCCACTCCCAGTTGAATCGATCAATCGCCGTGTTTAATGATACGTCCACACACAACCTGCATCTGAACACCAAACCCGCTCACTGACACAAACGAACATCTGTGAGATGTGTTCCAAAAGCTACCTAACCCAGTGTCAGCACAGAAAAAGAATCCACTTCAATTCAGCAGCAGCAGCAGCAGCAGTCGCTGACAAACAATCATCGCAAACGTCACAGTGCCCCGCTCGCGACGAATCATCAACTCGCTCACACTTGTGATTCTCTCCACTGAAGTGCGCTCTACAAGTGTTCGTTTTGCTCTTTCGCTTGTTGCTTCACCACACACCGGCGGCGTCGCGGCATTCTCTCTTTCTCTCTCTCCCGTCCGTCGCCGGCATGCGCACTCGATACGCCAACCGATTAGGCCAGCAACCAGCTGTTTCGCGTGTTGCTTCGCCAACCACCACCAGCTGCGATGCGATGGAAATTTTATCGATTTTCTTTTCCTCCGACAACTGTGCGGCTGATATTTCTCACACAGGCGAAAGTCTCCAATCTCACAGCGATCTGCGACGCACAAACGTGCGATGTTGCAGCAGACACACACGTATGCAACGCTTCGTTCTATCAAACGGCATGGTGTACGGGCCGATATTGCCCGTAGGTCGTTGCTAGGCCATGGCGCGTTCTGCCCGTCCCCACCACTCATTCGGGCGGCCTCTTCACTCCGTCCGTCTCTGACCAAGAGCGACGTTGCTGTCGTCGTGGTTGCGTTGCCGGCGGTTGTAGAACATTTAGTTGCTCGATGACGTCGAAGTGCTTAGTTGTGTGAACGCGTGGCTTGTGATTTTCGTTTGATTAATGTCAAGGGACAATATGAGTGATCAGAAGGTAGAGTACTACTCGCTGAACGCCAAACTGTGCCGGCTAGTGCAGGCGAACCCCTGCATGTACGACCGATCGTGCCCCAACTACCTGAAGAAGGAGTACGTGGAGCGCGCCTGGGCCAACATAGCGAAAGAAGTCAACGATTCGGGTAAGTCTACACTCGCTGTGATGATGTCATTTGGTATTTGGTTTTTCCGCGCTCTCTCTCTCTCTCTCTGTCCTTCTCTCTGCGGGTGTTGTGCGTCATGTGATGTTGGAGAGTTGCGAAGTGATGGGGTGCAGACTCGTGACATTCCGGCACGAAATCTGATTGATAGCGTGGAAGTGTTTAGAAATTCCATCGGCTGGGAGGAGTGACTGTTTGAGAAACTTATGACAGTGCGCTACGTCTTGGTGACATTTTTGTCGTCATTTATTGACAGTTTTGTGGAAATTTGTTGATTCTGGGATATTGTGTCCGACATTTTGGACAGTTTTGTGGTGAGCAAAGAGTGTCGACGTTTTCTGTTTGCCGACTTAGATGCATTTTGATTTCCTGTCATTTTTGACAAGTTTATGATGGTGGGAAATTCTAATCGTCTGTCTAGACTGTCTTTTCTGACAGTCACAATTCAAAAATCATTTTCCGACATTTTGCCAGAACCTCATAATATTTTACAGCTTATGGCCATGTTAATTGTGATTTTTGACAGTCAAATGTCACGAGAAACGTCATTTTTGACAGTTTTCCAGTGAGGCTCTACTTCTTGACTGTTTACGATCGTGGTTATCATTATGTTCTAATTCTTTTGTGTTCCAATTCTCATTTTGGACAGTTAACAATTGTGGTAATCGTAATTTTTGACAGATCTCGATGAGGGTGTGTTGTATGTGACATGGCGGATCTTTTGTTCATTCTCTTTGACAGATTTGACTTTTTAAAATGTCAAATCTTGCTTATGACATTTACATATTTTTGGCAATGTTTCTTGACGTAACGAGTTGACAAATGATTTCCTTTCACTTTCAGTGGGTTCATGCAAGGAAAGATGGCGTAACATCCGCACAGCGTTTGCGCGCTCCGTGAACATTTACAAAACCCCCACAGGTCCGAACCGTCACAAGCGCTACTACCTCCACGACGAACTGCAATTTCTCACGAAGCACATTGCCCAGGGTCTGCCGAGTCTTCCGATTCGAGTCCTCAGTCCAACCGAACTTGAAGAGAACCACGAATCGTCACGAACGTCCGCCGACGAAATCGATGAGAGCTGCACGTATCAGTTGTCCTTTGAAAACGTCTCAGCGTCAACTGTCGCACCCGAAGAGGAGGCCCCAGCTGCTGCTTCGGAGTCAGAATGCACAGAAGATCCCGCTGCGGCGAAGCGCAGAAAGCTTCCGATGACCGAGGACGTACTGAGTGAACTTCTCAACACGCAGCGAGTCAGAGATCCCGATTGGGACTTCCTGAACAGTCTGCTCCCCGAAATGCGATCGATGAATGCAAGGCAGAAGATTGTTTTTAAAGCGAAGATCTTCGGGGCTCTGGAGGAGGTGTATGCCGATGCCAAGGACTTCCCGCAGAAAATTGAGGCCAAGTCGAACCCGGTGAATAGCTCCGCAGCGCATGTTTCAAGGAAGGTTGTGAGAAAAACCCCCGCGAGAACAGATAGTCAACGGCAGGATGCGGAGGGGACGTCAAGTAGTCCGCCGATGGTTGTGATGGGTACGGCAGACGTCACTGTCAAGCAGGAGCCGATAACCTTAGACTAAGACGTAGGCTGTAGACTTTTAGGTGGGTAAGGACCTTTGTGTAGAAAGGAGTGTTAATAAATGTCTCTAAGACTGTTGTAAACTTTGGTTGGAATGCAGACTTTTTGTGGCTGGATGGGGAGAACTGGTCTAAGTCGTTGATCTCGTATTCCGATCTAGAATGCTGACAACTGATCTTGAGTGGTGGTCATGATCTACTAATCTGGATGGCAATGATCTAACCACACCGTCAACGATCACCAAGATGACAGCTGGAATCTCATCTTGGCGTTTCAGTGCATCTGTCCTGATCTCGGGGCACTCAAAGTGTGTCACACGAGTTCCGTCCGTGGACTCACTCACACATTCGATCGCGGGGATCCCTCCACGTGCTCCCCTTCGCAACTCTCACTCAATGCACTGAACCGATCGTCGCAAAGAAGTCCCGGCAAGAGGAGATGAAATTCGTCTGACTATCGCGATGACGGTCGTTTTTCAGGTCATCCGCTGCGTCCACCAGCATCGTTGTCATTATCACCTCCCTTCTTCCTCGAAATCGAATAAAAAGAAAAAAAAGAATTCACGTCGTCCAAGATAATTAACCACCACACACCCAAGGAGCGGGTATATAAGCGCAGCAGATGTGCGCGGATCGCGTCGCCCAGGTGCGACAGAGACAAGCGATCGCTTACCAGAACCGGCTTTGTACGGCCACTTTGTGTGCCATCGGGCTGAGTGTGAAATTCTTCAGGCGTGCTGCTCTGTCTGGGCGAGGGGTGGGGGAGGTGCGGGAGCGTGGTTTACTCCCAAAAAAAGAAAAAAGAGTGCGTTCTGGAGCGACTCGCAGAGGTACACCAGCAGATACTTCTTTGTTCGCTGCCGCTGCTCGGCTTCGCGATCGTGTGTGTTTTGAGCTGTTTCGCTGGGGCGATATCACGCCGGAGTCGTGCTAAGGCGATTAACAGCGTGACGTCGTTAGCGCGAGAGCGAGTGCAGACTTAGGCGCTTTGGAGCTGCCCGCAGATTCCTCGGAGAGACTATCAAATTGCAGTTTCGTCGATAGCTGGGGAGGGGGAACATCGCCTGTCGTTTCAAAAGTACCATCAGCCAACTTGTCCTTGACCCTGTTTTTCACATCCCCGCCGCTGCCATCAAACTGTGGAGCGTAAACTTGGAAACAGCACACACAGCCCAACGCTGCAAATGTGCCTCTCCAGCTCTGGCAGCCGTCGTCATCGCTGGCTGGGCTTATGTGCCTCCTCCACTCGCCACCCCTATGGGGCAACCGCACGCTACAGATTGAGTGGATTTCGGAGGGCAAGGGATAGGGCAGGCGCTGCATGTGCCACAGTAGCAAACATTGCCCGGCCATGCCAAGTGACCCAGCCATCCGGAGAGCGTGTTTTTTGCTCGTTCGCCGCCGCGTCATTCATTTCATGGGCTGTGTGCGGCGGCGGCGGCAGCGGCGGTGTATCTGCGTTCCCAGCAGCAGCGCCGGCTGACAGTAGTTCGCCTCTTTTGGCTGCCTTCGCTTCATTTTTTCCCGTCGCGCTCCAAGCGACTGCTTTTTGTTATTCTTTGGAAACTTCGAATTGTCACTCAGCTGCGCGGCAGTGGTGATGTAGGTGGACGCGACGAGGCAGGGGTGTGTGGCCATGGTCGGATGATGACTTTAGCCTGCTCTTGCCGACTCCAAAGGGTATGTGTGCCGCACGCCCAGTCTCACAGTGGTGCGGGTGCAGGTCGAATAGACAGACGGGTGGATGACAAAGCGCTGACTGGTGCTGGAAGCGGCAGCTCGGTGTTGGTGGTGGTAGCCCGTGCCGGTGTGTGTGTTGAGCAAGCGAGAGAATGTGCTCCGACAACTCGCCGGCACCAGCAGCGGTGGCGGCGACGGCAGCGTCGGACTGTATCTGTGGGACACGCATAGTTGGATTGGACGGTTGGTTGGGTCGGGTATCTTTTTGTCTACCTGCTCCGGCTATGCCCTGGTCGACTGCTGCCGTTGCGGAGACTCAGCTCGAGCTCAGTGTGTAATGCGCCAAGGAGGCACTGCACAGTCGTGGGCGCAAGGAGTGTGCCACTTGTCTGGCGTCTACTCCGAGAGGGGTGGTGGCGGGTTGGGACACCCATCCATCGCCGATGGACTAGGGTGTGTCTGACACGATGCCCCTCACCGCATGACAATCCCTCGCCAACGGAATTTCCCACCTAGCATCGCCGTGTTTGTCGGCGGCACTGTATCGGCACTCGCACCGTGGAGCAGATGAACAGGCAGAAGGAAAAAGAAACCGAAATCCCACCGCTCTACGCGGCGGGGTGCGGCGCACAAAGCACAAAAAACGAGGAAAAGAAATAAAAACCGACCAAAAGAAAGGAAAGAGCGCGGCGAGTATGCTCTCGTACATCGAAAGCGTGTTTCGGCTATGGGCGGCTGGAAATGAGAATTCTCCTCCAACCCGCAGCGAGGCAGCTGCTCGTCGTCGTCGTCGTCGTTGGCCGTCTCGGTCGTCGTTTCATCGTCACCGCGCCGCCGTTGTGTTGTTGGTGCCAGTGCCGGTGCCGGTGCCGTTTGCTGTCTGCTGCTCCTACCACGGCCGTTGTAGCAGCGCAGCAACCACCAGCAAGCAACCAGCAGCAGCTGTGAGCTGAGGTGTCCACAAAGTGTATGTACGATGTCGCACGCTCCGCTGTATTGAGCTGGTTGGGTTTGGGTCGTTTCTGTGTTTTTTTCCTCGCTTCCATGGAACTGGATGATGACGGCGACGACGTTGGCTGGCTGGTAGCTGCCTGTAGCTGGCCGGGCTGCATAGCTTGCCTGCCAACGCTGAAACGTTCAGTTGAGCGTGGACTCTCCGCTAGAGAAGGTTTTCGATTCGTGTGCGCTTTTCATTCTCTCTCTTTGACTTTCTGCTCTCTGACCTTTCTCTCTTTCTCTCCGTACCCCCCTCGGAAGTGTGTTGTTCTGACGTCCTATCTGTCCGCCTGGACGAACGCCGTATTGATTGTGGTTCTGTGGCGTTGCTCTTCCTGTCCCCCCGCTTTCTGATCTGAGAGTCTGACCGACTGGCCGCGACGGTTGACGCCGGCTGTAGGCCCCGCCGAAAAAAGTGCAAAACAGGCAGGCACACAAAAACGTCGAGGAGGAAGAGCGCGACGGACAGTCAGCCAGCAGCCAACAGTTGAAGTTGGTCCGAGGCAATAACAAACCGGGAGGCATACGAAACACAAGGCAAGTGAGCGAGACGCAGGCCATCCATCGCATTCCTTGTAGACTGCCAGCTGACACTCTCGACTCGCCGTCGATTACGCCGACGACGACGACAACGACAACGACGACGAGGGCAGCAGTGGTGGTGTCGGTGGTGGTGGTTGTTCGTTGGTTGGCTGGTTGCTTCGTCGGTTTTCGTATAGCTGGGCAATCGGCATTTCCTGCTGCCACTGGTGCTGCTGGTGCGGCGGCTGCTATTGCTGCCCCTAAGGAGCACAGTTGAGTCGTCGGCGAGGCGAACAGGCCGACACACAGATATACGGACGAGAGGTGGTATACAGGCTTACTGCTGGCACTGCTGGCACTGCTGCTGCCTGGGTAGCTGGGCACGCACACACAGCGACACAGCGACGAGCGTAGTAAGTGGAGAGCAGCACCACAGCACCAGTCGCCTTCTGCCCCGGAACGTTCTCAATCATTCATTGGAGTGTCGCGAGCGCGCAACAACCACCCGGCAGAGCAGAGCACAGCACACAGCACTCGGGCAAAGCAAAGCAGAGCAGAGCAGAGCACGGCACAGCTATGGCGCTGAAGGGCAACTCGATTGTGCTGAACGTGGAGAAATTCATCAAAGACGTGGAGAATCGGCCGGCGATATGGAATCGCAACTATCACTGCAACAAGCCGTTCCTGGAGCAGATGTGGGAAGACTTGTCGTCCATTCATCAGCTGCCAAGTAGGTTGATCTTCATTGGCGCTGCCACTGTGCGCCGCACGATGACTCAGTCGCCGGTGGCGGTGGCGGGGGAGAGACGTGGTGACTGATTGTGTTTCGATTTCGTTACAGAGGTGGTGCTGAAGGCGAAGTGGAAAGGCCTGCGTGACAATTTTCGCGTCGAGTACAAGCGCATACCGCGGGGGGACAACGGCGAGTTTCTGATTCCCCCCGCTCAGCACGAGTCCAAGTGGATACACTACTACGCGCTGCTGTTTTTGAGTGAGTACCTTTTTTGAGTGGATTTTATGTGTGCGCACGTGAGCGTGGACGAGTGTGAGTGTGAGTGATTATGATGAGAGCGCTTTGGGGTGGTGAGTGGGATTGGGGATTGAGTTTGAGCTTGTCTCTGGTGTATGGGTGTGGGGGGTTGGGATGGGGTGAGTGTGTTTAGGGGTTGGGGAGGATTTCGATTGCAAGGATGTATAATAAGTCACACATTTCTTTTTTATTTCTCTCACAGCTGAGCACATGCGTCACAGACTTCCGAAGACCGAGCAGGACACGATGTTCTTCTTTCAGTCGAACACACAGGAGTACGAGCAAACACTGGTCGAGCCTGACCTAACCAATGGCCTCATCCGCATCCCAGACAGCGATGAGGAGTTCGACGAGGACGACGTGGAAGACGACGAAATGGAAGACCCGCCCAAGTCACAAATTCCCAAACGCCCTGAACTCAACGGCAAGCGCCGCTCCCCGCAACATCCCTCCACCAACAACAGTACCTCGGACAATACCAGCCTCTACAACGGCAAGTCACCGCCGCCCTCATTCATGAGTCACAGCAACATTCCCTCGCTGAAATTGAAGCGCCAGCGCCTCTCGGAGGACAGCAACTTCAATGGCTCCTCGACCATGGAGACGTCCGCAGTGCCCGAGGATGATGACTATCACTACCTGTTGAGCCTGCATCCGTACATGAAGCAGCTGAATTCGGCGCAGAAGCTACGAATCCGCACAAAGATACAGAAGCTGATATTTAAGGAGCTCTACAAGGAGGACATCGAGGAAACGAAGTGAGGCGCGCCCGCAATCTGATATCATTCCCAGGAGAGGGGGGCCACCCCTCACGACATAGTCATAAGATCAGGAACTAGATGTAAGCCTTGAAGCTTAACGCATGCCCTATTTTTCTAAGATTAAGACTGCTTTGTTAAGATGTGTATATTTATTTGCTTTTGAGAAAAGTGATAGGAGTGTCCTTCGAAGGACCTGTAGTGTATTTTTTTATGAAAAAAGGAAAATCAAATAAATTTTGATTTGATATTGAAAGGAGTGTGTTTTTTTGTGGAAATTCGTGGGATTGGAAGGACGAAGGACTTCGAAGGATATCCGAAGGGAAGGCTGACATTTTTTTTCGCAGACGCGGCAACAGGTTTCTAAGGATTTTGACTCAAACTAAAGTTTTTTTGATCGGAGTCTTCTCTCCGCCATGTGTCCTTCGAAGGACATTATGTCCTTGTATCAAAATTTTAAAAAGGATATGAAAGTATTCCTTTTTCGGGAAATTTCAGGTTTTGGATGAGAAAAGGACATGAATACGACTTTCTGAAGATGTCCTTGAAAAATCCTTTCAAGGATTGGGCATCAGATAGGTTACCGCTGATGCGGATATGGACATCAGGTGCATCCGCAAACTCTCTTAGTTGAAAATCTCGATAAGAACCTAACTCCCGCCATGTCCTGCAAGGACTTTTTCGAATATAGGGTAACGGACAGATGGATCGCAGCCAAATTGCGTCGAACTAACGCCGGATACACGTCCATAAACTGTTCAAACAATGTATTATGAAAATTTCTGCAAGGACCTCTATCCCGCTATTTGTAAGAGATCGACCACCCGATACCCGATACCAGTCGCAGTCAAATTGTTGAATTTAATTCAAGTGACCCACCCTGACCGCGGCCTCACTTTAGATTGAAAATCTCGAAAAGGACACTCCCAGCGCCCACATCCTGCATCGAAATCCCGCAGATTGTGCGCTCGATAGGTGTGTTGCAGACAAATTGTGTCGCCGGTCAAAGTATCGTCGGGTACATCCGCAATTTACAGTCTCCCACACTCCGTGTTGAAAATCTCTATAAGGACCCCCCCCCCCCCAAACTCAGTGTGTTTGTCTGCTTCACTTAATTCCCCATTGGCCTCGACGAGAAGATTGCATTCAGAGATGAAGGCGCCGCAACTCCAGGCCACCTCGAGGCGATGCCACATTCCTCCTCCAACCGGCAGAGGGATTGCTGGGTCTGTGGGTGTGTTAACTTTTTATTTCCTCTGATTCCTATTTATTATTTTATCTATTTCATCACAAAACTCAGCGTTCACTGCACATCAGGGGCGTCGCACCGTCAGGATCTATCTATCTTCGTGCCACCCAGTGCGCCGAGCACAAGCGTATTGTGGGAGGCGGCGAGGACTCGTGTTTCTTGAGAAAATATTGTTATACTGCGCGGGGCTTTTCATTTTTCATAAAGTCCTTGCAGGAGCAGCAGTCGAAGCCCAGCCAGCACACCCGTCATACTGCACACGACAAAGAAAAAGATTTATGAACTCGTAAAAAAATATTTTCACTCCTTGAAATGGGATACGAGCACCAGTCCACACACCACAGAGCGAATCAAGGATACATCCACTCCATTCAATCCTTTGGGGAGATGTGTATGTGTGTGTGTGTATAGCTGGATGCACCGTAGGCATGCAGGGGATGAGGAAATAATGATTTTTCCCGCCGCAAATTTCATAAGCACCGAAGGACGAGTGTCGGTTGGATAAATGCATGCGCTTCCTGTCTGGCCCTCAATCCCCCCCCTCCTTCAGCCCAATTCACCGATCAACCCACCAGATGGAAACTTTGAAGTAATTCATGTCCAATTTTGGATTGGTGGGTGGGGGGGGGGGGGGCTTCTGTTAAAGGGTTGACAAGAGGGAGATGGGATTTCCTAGAAAATCGCTGTATTATGCACTTTTGTAAATGACATTTTTATGATTTGGCAGCGTGACGCGTATGCGAGCTTGAGGGTGCGGATGACACAATGAATGTTGAGCGACAGTAATGAATGGAAGGCCATAAAATCGAGGATTTCGCCAGCCAACTGAAGAGAACGGAGGATACGATACGACGAGGATCCCATGGCAAGAGCCCAATATCCTGTCAGATTTTTATTATTTTTCCCTGTCACCACCCCGCCCTCCCCCCCTGTCGACGTCGGGCAAGGGTGTCAGAATTCTTGTCAGTCTGATCTCTCTCTCTGCGAGACTCGCATACAAAAACAACAATCAAATTCATCACATATACCGCGGCGGCACCGAAGAATTCGACAAGGAGTACATTTTATTGATGGACGAATTTTTTCCTGTTGACGTTTGTATTTCCACTCACATTTAAATATTCCCCCGTGAGTCCTCCTGCAGTCGATGGATCCGCTCTCGTTCCTTTGACGCAAAGCCTATCAAGGTGATGAATGAATTGCGTTTCATACAAACACAGGCGCGTATACGTCCTTTTCGGGTCGCCTTTGTGTGTGCGTGCAGGAGTGGATTAATGACAGTCGATATCTTCATCTTCCAATCGACGGACGATGCCTGAGTTGGGCGGGGAGGCGGTGGGTGGGTTCCGTGATGGGGATTGGGAAGGATATCTTTTGAATCATTTCTCATTGAAATTCCTTTTCATTATGGATCCGATGCGGTGTGCTGCCGAATTTTTTTTTCTTGTGTACTGCACGTCCTTCTTCGTTTCGAACGATTGAGCGAGAATCTTCTTAGGGGGGGGGGGTGGTCTGTCTCTCGGGGGAGTTGCCTGGGTCATTTGTTTGTATTGGGGATTTATATTTAAATATTTTATGCTAAGTTACACATAAGCCGCCTTCGAGTGGCCCCTTCCCTGATCTGTATCAGGGACGACGGATGACGGGAGTGGGGGATGATTTGATGAGCGACAGCAGTTGTACGTATTATAGTTTCGTTTTGAGGATAATGATAGACTAAGTGGCTCGATGTTTAGTTGATCGCTCCTGCCCTTTGTCGAATCGAAAATGTTTTCCTTTAGATTTGAAACCGGATCTGATAGGATTAGTGTGTGGGTGTATGTGACTCGTTTGAGAGATTTTCATAAGATTTCCGGCGATGTGTCTCTCCCTCTCTGTTGCCAGGGATAATAAGCTTCATCATTGACTATAATTTAATCCCCCTCACCCTCTCCTCAACCACCCGCCGGCAATCGATTCACAGTAAATAAGTTAAGCTCTGCAAATGACACTCGGGGAGCTCTTGACTTTGAATTGAATGAAATTGTTTCCAATCATCTGTCGTCGCCTGCATTACTCTGAATGGCGGTCCTTTCGACCGATGGGGTTGCATTTCTGTAGACTAGCCAAGAATGCTTGACCCGGTCCATGTCCCTGTCGAAGGACCTCCGCTCGAGGAACGCAACAATTCCGAAACGAATTATGATTGCGTTTCACGGATATGAGTTCTCCTCCTGCGTTCCGGGTTTGAATGAATCCTTTCTCCCCCACCCCCCACCAACAAAAGGCGATCTCCGGGTGGTTCTGTGACAAAGGACCCAAAGCAATCGATTGCGAAAATTCCTCGCCATCTCAGATTTCCTGGACGCGGGGACAAAAGACAAAAAGGACACTATCCAAGATACAAACACACGGACAGGGGGCAATATAGGGAAATTTCTCATTCATCTGTTCCATGGGTGCGCCAAAGCAGGAATGTGTTTCATTTGATTGCACTGCAGACGCACAAGAAAGGAATGCCTCGATTTAATATCAGTTCCGATTCAGTGGTGGCGGCGGTGGCGGAGAGGTCCTTCCCAAGGACACGAAAAGATGCATTCTCAGTGCTACGCAATCGAATTAGGGTATGTGTATGGATGGAGTTAAGTTCAATATGAATTGCGGGGAAGAGGGACTGAGTGACCCGTCCTTCCAGAGCATTGTTCCGCATTCCTTTTCGACTCCGCATGGGGGCCATTCCTGGCCACAATGCGAGAGCACAAAATGAATTATCAGAGGGCCAAAAATCAAACGAGGGGTGAGGGGCACTCTGTGCGACACAAAAGCCCACAGAATGTCCGCCCATTCCCCTCGGGAATCGAGCTCTTTGTGTTCGAATATCGAATCAAAAATTGTCGAGATTAAATTTGAAATCCTTTTTCGTTGAGGCGGCAGCGGGGAGCAGATGAGCTCCATTCACTTTTCGGCATACACGCGCTGGAACAAAAGGGTTGGAGGGTGATACACACACACAGATCTGCAACCCTGATTGCTGCTCCAATTCGGGCAATCTCCGCCCGATCTTCGGATTCACAAACGGAAATTGACATTTTCCAGCTGCGCGTTGTTGTTGCCGCGATCACAATCGAAATCAATTTCGCATCCTTTGCCGCCGCATCACATCACGCACGCAGCGCCTGTGTGAATTTATAACTTTAAATCGATCAGTCGTGGAAGGGATTGGGTGTTTCGGAAATCTATCAATACACCACCATCGCCATCGGTGCCGCCGCCGCCGCAGCGCCATCCATCACTGTCAAAGTGGTGGATGAGGAAGGCGAACGCTGAAGACGGCGAAGGTCAACTGGAACAAAATCATTAGCAAGGACAACGCAAAGAGCAGGGTTCTCTGAGGTTTCTTGTGTTTCTGGCATTTTTGCCCACTTTGCTATTTTTGGGGAAAACTTTTAGATTTCGCGGCGAAACCCTTTTCCGCAATCGCCAGCAACATGCCCCCAAGGCGAAGTCATTAATTTGTAACACTTAGTAATGCCCAATCATCCGGTTAGCAAGGGTACCTTTCAAACTTAAATTCGCATGACGACGACTACCAGAAGGACGATGATTCCTTTCCGTTAGAACGACACAAAAAAAAAAAAGAAATCAGGCTCCGTAGTATCGCCGTCGTCCTTGTTGTATAGTTTGCTCGCATCGCTGTCGTCAGTAGAGCTCATCAATCTAATCGGTTAATGTAGTCAGTTCAGGGTTGACGGAGTGGATACTCTAGGAACGGGAGCAAGCGAATTGAAGTTTCGTCCCCCCCCCCCCCCCCCCCCCCCTAGCCAAGTGATTTTGTCAGGATTTGTGATGGTTAACGCTTGATCTACTCCACTGCTGCCGACGCCATAGTCGTCGTCGTTGTCGTCGTACATACAAATGTCATGACTACGTCCCCCGCCCCCTCCCTCACTCCTTGGCCCAACCGCTGCCTCACAGGGCAGCCCCCGAATTGATATGTACATATTTTTTTGTTCCTGCCTTTCATTCAAATGAAAGACGCGTGTGTGTTGGCTCGTCGATGGTGCGGGAGGGGGTCTGGATTAAAAGTCATTTACTTAATGTAGTTCTTCCTTTTGGCTGTTATTGCTCGTGTCCTTGCCGCATTGCTGCTGCCCGTGCTGCTGTGGCTGATGTGTTTGTTTTGGCTTTTATCAAGCGTCAAGCGATAACACCGAAAGTAGATTGTGTCAGATTGTGTGCCACACACACACAAACACACGTGTGCGTGTGTGTATGTGAAAAGGAAACAAGAGCAATGGAGACATTTGAAATGAGATTCCAATGTCATTATTACGCTACGATGACTGTCAACTATTTCGATTCGAAATCGATGACAAAGTTCATTGGGTGATGGCTGCTGTTGTTTGTCATTTTGCCGACAAGGCGTGTGTGCGTGGGTGTGCGAAGGACCTCCATCCCCACCGCCACTGTGTCAGTATCTCAGTCAGTTTGACAGTTGAAAGCGGCGATATTCTAATGGAAATGTCTAATGTGATGTGATGTTGGATAATTAATCAAAAAATTGTTGGTGGTGTGTCTTGGCTGAGAGGCAGAGTGAGAGAGAGAGAGAGAGTGTGTGTTTGTTGTCAGGGTTGACAGTTTTCGGTTGTTGGTTGGTTGTTTGCCTGGGGTTTCTTGGGTTATCTACAGTCTTGAGAGAAGGTTATCCGTCAATTATGCGTGTCAGATATCAGATTAAGCTGACAGTCGATTGTGAGGGTGAAAATGTGATTTGAACTGGGAAATGTAACTGAATTTCCAAAATAATAGAGGGACGGTGGAGGGTAGGGGAGGAAGTAAATTAAATCTGGTCACTTGTTTTCCACATCCATGATCGGAATTTCATCGCTTCCCGGCCTTATGGCTAAGATCAAAGTGAGGGGATGGAATATCATCCCAAGAGTATGCAATTTATTTCCATAGGCTTGAACGAAATGAATGCCTGAAAGTATGTGAAGTAAAATAATGTCGCACTCAAGACCCACCTAGACGCACTCATGACAGAATAAATGAAAAATCGCGAAAACCAGCAGATGTGAAATACTATAGACAAGCGTACGGGAAACTGTGTAGACGTTCAAGACCTGACCTTACTAGGCTCCAAAAGAAATTCAAGAAATGTCATGACCACGTAAAGGAACGGGAAAGACTTCCTGACAGCCGTTGTGTCTTAGTGGCGTTGGAGAAAGAAGGAACGATCTGAATTGTCGACGAGGGCTTCCTCTGTTATGTCGTCCCTTGTGTTGCTGCAGTTTCATTACGCTGCGTCATATCTAAGTGTTCATATGCTCACGTTAGATGCATCTCTCCCTCAGTCTTAAATTTATTTTCAGTAGGACATCAGTGGACACATGCGACACACAGTCGAGAAAACACTTCAATTCATTAAGACGTCTCGCAGCGTTCAAGTCTAAATTTATCCCTGCCCGCCTGTGAGTCCACTCAATCCACGAATCCTTACAGTCACAGTTTTTCTCCTTTTTTCTTACCAGGACCTCTTCCAGCTCATCTATTCCCGGCACAATCCTCAGTCCCCCCGTCTGTCCGAGCAACCAGAGAGAGAGGGAGAGAGAGAGACCCCTCAAAATGATAAATGAATGATCTAAGGACATTTATCATACTTACGCAATTATTTATAATGTGCTTTGGACATTTTGCTATTTATTGTCATGCCCTACCAACTCCCTCCTCCTTCCCTGGTGTCCGATGTATGATTT
This sequence comes from Eristalinus sepulchralis, assembly GCA_944738645.1. NCBI lineage: Eukaryota > Metazoa > Arthropoda > Insecta > Diptera > Syrphidae > Eristalinus > Eristalinus sepulchralis. The sequence continues at coordinate 1,226,838 of OX122885.1, read as the reverse complement.
TGTTATCCTTTCAGTGACACAAGGGGCCACCGAATGGCAAAGTTTTCAACAACAAACGCACCCAAGGCTCTTCCCTGCCTGGGAAATTTCGTCACGCATGATTTGTCGTGCACTGTGTACGACTAATCGTCTAGAAGGATAACAATATTTTCAGACTTGCGTTTCTTTTTTTTTTCTTCCATTTGCTTTGTGTTGGCTCTCATTTCCCGTTTCGCTTAGAAAATCATCGTTTTACGCTGGAATCTATTCATAATCGTAAAGAAGGGATTAATCAGATAAATCAGGGGGCAAACGGAACGGCACGACGCACATGCACGCAGGGCTGGTGGGTGATGTGATTTATTTCGCGATTTTATGGGGTCGTGTGGTGTTAAAAGTGGGCGGGCGGGAGTCGAGAGAGCACTTGAAAATGTGTTTTTTTTTTTCGTTTTTCGTTTTTTGTGAGGAAAGGACGCGTAAAAAATATATGACACATGGTCGAGGGGGGAGGGGGATCATAAAAGTCGTCATCCCCTTTTCTGTTTATAGAACACCCTGGGGACGGCCATAAATGATGGCGGCCCCCTGGTTTCCTTCGTGGATTGTGGCGTATCTAAATTGTCGCATAAGTTTGCCAGAAAGTTTGACCGCTGTATGAACAGAAATTTTCTCCGCTCTCCTTGCGGCATCACCTTTAAAAGATTTCCTCCCCTAGTTGCCGGCATCCTGGGCAGTTATTATTCTTTCGGCCGCCCAAGTCCTAAGCTCAAAAGTAGCCCTTCGCTTCAATCTTTTGATTAAAATATTAACCCCGACCGGGAAAGAGCCAGGGGAGCTGAAATTCAATTACGATCTATTGGGATGAAAAAATGATTTCCAAGGAACAATTTTCAATTACTCTGAACAAAGGGTAATCCTCTTAAAAAAGGATATGTTAACATATCCTGATTTCGATCCCCTTCCGTCTCTCCCTTTTAATTTTTTTTTGGTGAACATTCCACACACGCACACACACACTGGTGGTGTACAGGCACACACATATGCTTTTGTTTCATAATCGGATCGAAGGATTCCATCGGATCTTCGCCGCCCCCTCCTCCACAGTATACACACCACCACCCACAGTCGAATAATATCATCAATCAAAATCAATTTCCATGTGTCCTCGAAAATATCCTTCTCCATCACAACTCCACGGCGACGGCGATGATGGCGTGTTGGCTTATCACGACGACGACGTACACATCCTCGCTCCGGACACTCGCCGAGAGACAGTCGTGAATGCGCCAAGGACCGTGGACATTTGTCGGTCGGTCGGTCGGTGGGTCGCCGCCGCCACAGCCGCATCGCATCGTTAATAACAATTTAATGCCATAACAGCAGCGAGGATGGAGAATAGATGGCATGTACAACACTATTAATAATAAATTCGTTTAGCTAACGCAGAGAAGGATGACGGAAATCCATTTACGGAGGACAAATTAATCCTTTGGCTAAGCCGGAGGCGAGAGGCCTGCCTGGGCGACAGGGCGGGACAGGACACATCATTGGCGGCTCTCGCCTGCAAAATTCACGTCCGACTATAAAATCTTAATTAATTATTGAAGGTCCTCCAGAGATGGGATTTTCGCCAAAGTGGCAGGCTCCGTGCATTGGCGTTGAGCCTGTGTGCTGCGGCGTAATCCTATCATCCCTCGACTTGGGCCCGTGGCGCTGGTGATGGCGACATCCAGATAAAGATGACAACCCTGCGATGGCTATTGAATAACTTAGTTAACTTCCTGTCAAAAGTCACTATTAGTGGGTTGGTGGGTGGATCGGTCCGGTCGGATGGTTGGTTGGTTGGTTGGTTGTGCAACTCCTTGAAGTTAACGCGCTTGATGTGAACATTTTGGAAAATCGAATGGGATTTGCGTATCCTCAGAGAATATTTACAGGCCGCTCCGGCTGATGGAGGACCTGCCTCAGGGGCTCACCTCAGGCAGGGCGGCTTGATTTGGGATGACACGTTGTCGGGGACAAATAATCAATATTTTGTTGAGAGAGGACAAGCAGGCCTGGGTGACGTTAGATTGCGTCATTCGCAGAGGATACCTCCCGTGGGTCATGATAACAAATGTTAAGAGAGAGAGAGAGAGAGAGAGAGAGACGAGCAGCGGTCTTCCGAAATGTCTTATAGAAAAAAGTTTCCCCAAGGAGCAGTGGTCCTTGAGTGGGCTGTGCTTGGGGTTGCTGGCAGAAGTTTTGTGGTTAACTTCCGTGCGGGTGAGCTGAAGGTGGTGGTGGCTGCTTCGACGTTAGTTCGAGACTGACCAGAGGCTCGTTGTGTTTCAATTGAATTTTGAGTGGGCTGCATGTGTTCTTCGATCGGTGGCCAGAGGTCAAGCGAGGACGTAGGTGGATGTATGCCACGTGGTATGAGAGTTGACCGGGAGTTAAGGGAATTTGTAGCTCCTGGTTAAATAGAGGATGAGAGGCGGATGAATTGATGGACTTTCCGCCAGGGATTCAGCGGAGTCGTGAGTATTGGTCACGTGTGAGGAGTTGAATGCGGGCATCTCATAATATTGTCGTCATAACTGCTGCATTTAAAAAGGAGGCATTTTTAATAAAGAAAACTTCTACTTTCTCTTAGTAGTAGTGCATTTTCTTGAAGTATTTCTGAAAATCCAAACGCTTCTTCCCTCACGATCAATCTTAAAAATCTACATTTCCCGGAAAACTGCAACGAATTTCCTCGAAAAACACTCCATCCTTCCATTGACAGAAACAAACAGAAATTACATCTAACCATTTGGGCACCGATACCCCAACCTCTTGCAAGGCTCATTCAACTTCAGAAAGTCATACACGTTCGTAACTCAGATGTTTACTTTCAAAACAAAATCAATACTGAGCCTCCTTCCCAACCCCGCCCGCCCATCACCCTCCCCGGTCCCAGTTAAATGGAAGGACTCTTCCGCAGTGTAAGAACGACTGTAAAGTTGTGTCCTTGATTGGAGTGTTTGTCCAATAAACTCAGACAGAGATACACCTTTGAGGGGCGTTTGCTGCTGTTGCTCCCGTTCAATTTATCTTTCCGACTGCCGAGCACTGCTTCCGTTTCGTTTATTAATAAAATCCCAGTACAGCCACCGGAGGCTAAGTTTCTATTGAAAATTCCGATGATAAATTAAGGTTCGCCCACAAGCCCAACCCCCCCCCCCCCTCTCTAAGGAATGGGGCTGTCTGTTCATCCAGCTGGAAGTTGTAAATATTAACACATTTCAGAAATGTTTATATTTCTCTCATTACATCCCCACCCCCTCACACTGCGCCCGCCCATCGCTCATTTCCATCCCCCAAATAGTACAATAAATAACACAAAGGGAATATCAGCCGCCTCCTCTCTCCCCCATCAGACCTATCCCCCGCACATCAATCTCAGGCTGTCGGGAAGTCGATGCGAGGCACTTGGTGTGCCTGTGCGAGAGTGCGTCTAATTTGTAAAACCTCACGCACCAGATTTGCAGAATATTCTTTTATAACCACCTCCCACTCTTCTGCTCGCCTGACGCCTCCCTTAAGGCCTCACCGCCCTCCACGAGGCACAACTCATGCCTTGGTACACCGAAGCGATAGAAAAACGTTTTACGACTTTTAAAATTGTCATCAAATGCGACGTTGAAGGAGACGCCAGGACCAGGATGTGAAGAGAATGTGAGTCCTGTGGGCTGATAAATATCGCTGATGGAATACCTAGGTTAGCTTATAGCCCAGAAGAAGAATCCTGCTCGTCTACCCCATTTAGATAACAATACGCAAACGGATTTGTGCGCCCTTACCCATATGCGGTGTTGTATCCTTTATGAGATAGACGCGTTGCAGGCGCACAATATAAGTATGTGTGTGTGTGTGTGATGACAACGATGACGATGGCGACGACGACTACGCATATCCCTTAAAGTGGAAAGTCGTAATGAAGAGATCGTAAAATTAAGGAGAAGCAAATGTCATCATCTGCATACCTCAAGGACAAATGCAGGACACTGACAAGGATCACGCGACGGCAATCCCTTCCTCTGAACTGATTTAATTAAATGGAAGCGGCATAAACTCAACCAGTCCGACACAGGCTTCGCATAAATGGTGAAATGCAAATTTTACGCCGCTCAACATACTCAAAAGCAGCAGGCAACCAGGCAACCGATAGGCTGGATCTCGAGTGCCATAGACCCATAGAGCTGTCATCCTCGTCGTTGGGTACATGGCAACACTTATTTTAAAGGTTTTTTACGACTTTTCGCGACTAAATGTCGAGTGGAATTCCTTGTTTTTTTTTGGGGGCGACTGGGGGAGGCGGGCAACTGTGCAGTCAGTCAGGGTGATTGGCGAGTTTCTTGGGAACCCAGTTGGCTTTCAACTCCTTTTCAACGACACGGCGACCATCCCCAGAGCTCAAGGAACGCACGGTTTCTTTATTTTATTATCCCGACCAACTGATTTACTATGACGACGCAATAATAGTAAAAAAAAAAAAACGAAATCATTTCCTCATCCCTCTCGACACATTTTTCCATCCACTTAACGAAATCTCTCCCCAGGAGGTCCGCGCCAAACGCGCTTACATCATCCTTTCCGCACTTTTGTGCGATTTACACTCTTTGTAGTTGCCAAAGTTTTACCGTTTTACCGTCCCCCCCGTGCGTCCACTGGCCCACCCCGTGCCGCGTGAATGCACAAAATTTAACCCGGCCCAAGACAACGAAGACAATTACACGCAGTCCGCCTTCGCAACTCCAGCACTGTTGGCCGCGGCCTAAAAAAAAACCCGAGTCGCCGCCGGGGGGGGACATTGAAACAGGAAAACTTTTCCACTTTCCACCGGCGAGGATGAAGAAGAATTGCTCGGAATGATCAATTATTCTTGTTGTTCGAGTTGAAGTCATTAAGCGGCGGCGGCGGCGGCGGTGGCCGGTGGACTGGGGTGGGAGTGCCACTGGCAGTCTGAAACCGAAAAGTAAATCGAAACAGAATGTTATCCGGGACCACTTTTGTCGCTCGTTTCTTTATTGCCCTCGGATCTGTCGTAAAACCGACCGTTGGGTGATGGTCCAGCCGAGTCGCTCTATTGTTGAGAATAATCGACGGTTTAAGCGGGACGTTGCGCATTGACAGCTCAGCGCTGGCCCCGCAGCAGTTGTCCGTTCGTCGTGGTCCCTTTCAGGCGCATTCAAAAGTTTTTGCACGCTCAAGGAGAAAGAAAAGGGTGATTTCAAGACTTACCCCTCCCCCTCCCCCACCCCCCAACTCATAGCTAGAACCCATAATTTTTCAAAATTGAATTTAAAATTTATTACTTTCCCCGGGTTTCGTCTTTTTTCTTCCTTCGCATTTCTCCACTCACTCGTCGCCACCACCCGCCCACTTCAGCCCAAATAACAAATGAGATTTCGAGTGTAATTTGGACAAACTGTCGAGATTTCTTATATTAAACGGGAAAACACGGGAAGAAGAAGCACAAAAAAAATGCGAGCAGACCAGATTTGTGGGAAATGGTGCACGGGAGTCCGTTTTTGCTTATCGCCATGCGAAGGACGTGGCATTTATTAATTTTTTTCGATTATCGCACGCGGCGACGCTTTGATCCGATGGTCCTGGTGTGGGTGGGTGGTGGTGGCAATGGAGCAATTGTTTTTTCTGCTTGGTTTTGTGTGATGCTAGGAGTTTGCGGTGGGAAGTGGGCGCTGTAGAGGATGTCTAGAATTTCGGGAAAACAAGGGAGGAATGAAATTAAGATATTAATCCGAATTTATGACCCTCAGAGGAGAAGCAACGGACTAACGAAACGACCGGTGTACCTGTGATAACGAAGAAACGCACGTTTGTCTTGCTATTCTGTACTCCCTCGGTGGAGAATTGAAGGGGGAAGGAGGATTTGATTTCCTTTTTCTCATACCTGTCACATGGTGGCTAAGGGTACCAGTATTTGTTTAAATCTTTGACGGGGTGAACGGTTTTTGGCAGTTTGTGCCATTTGATGGCGCTACAGCCTATAGAGCACAAAGGACAGAAACTTTTCCTGTTGTGCGTACTGGCGTCCGTCACAAATTGCAAAAGACGAACGTCCAAGTCCTGGAATGCAATATTCACAAAGTCCTTATTCACCATTTGGGCGGCAAGTAAGAAAACTGTAGGACCAAGAAATCTCCCCTTCGTGTTGCTGATGATGTCCAGTCTCCCAATGGCAAAGTGCATCGTGTCATAGGCCACAAGAAGAGCCTTTTCCGAAAAGGCAGACAAAAACGTTTTAATTTCTTTCCGCCTACATGTACCGCTCTAATTTGCGACTATCCCAATTTTACACATGTCAAGCGTTCCCACAAAAGTCAGCGCTGCCAAGTCAAACCGAACCTCAAGAGCCTACGCGCACCTTCATGCGACATCTACACAGCCCTTTCATTCGCCATTTTCCTCCCCTGGACAATTATGTATTTGCAAACGTAATGAGCGACAGCAGGGGCGACACAGTGTCCTTTTGTTGTGCACAGAATATTTTAATTAAATCGTTTTCAAGGCATACTCTCCCAAGGACGCGGCGGCGGTCGGTGGCCGACGGAAAAATTTGAATTTTTTACGAAACTTGAACGTCCCCCCTGCCCTGTCCTGATCACCTACACGACTTTCATGGTCCCCTGCCGCCTGCCTCTAGGCTTGGTCGGACCGGAACACAAAGTGAAAGTGGATCTAGATATTGTCACGTTGCTTCAGGTGTTTTATCTTTGCTTTCAGTCTTGGCGCGAACAAGAGGTCGAAACAGAGATGAACACTTCATAATGGGAATTATGTTTTTTCCTACTTCCTTGACAAGGACGTTAATCATTCCGCTGGAGCATGGAAAGGGAGGAACGGTGTTGGGTTGTTTGGAGGCTGTTAAGCAGAGAGATTGTACAAGGGTGCCTTAGCGGACAAGGGTCTTGAGAGATGAAGGAAAGTCCGAGAAAGTGACTTCATTAAATAGCCGAATTAGACTTATATCGATAATTGAGATTATAATCTACTCGCTTCCACAGGGGGCATCACTAAAGGACTTTTCGTCATACGACTGAATTCTCGTAAAAGGATGATGTCAGGCCAAAGGGACTTCTCCGCATTGCGAAGAAGGCCAACATGAAACTATATTGTGCTTTTATGAGACACAGTCAGCAAATTTCGCCTCAATAACCTGAAGATAAACTAAAGACTGACTTTACTCGCAGAAGGTTTCGTTCGTCTTCGTCAAGCGAGCATTGCGTAATAAATGGCATCAAATTTAATCCAAGAGTGAACTTTATTTACGCTAAATACACTTGAGACCTGATTGCTGAGTGCAAAATGTAAGCACTTACTTTACGTAGAGAGGGTATCGTTTCTCAAATCTTTCGATATATTTTTTTGTAATTTTTTAAATTCATACAAATCGGTATAGGAACTACAGCCATTGCATCACAGGGCATCATCTTCCGCTTGAAAGTTTTCTGGTTCAAATCTATGGGGTGTATACATGCTCAAGTCCTCGGCAATATGAAGCCATTGGCTCAAGACATATGTATGTGTAAACCACTTCATATCCAACCCTCTCTTCTTAAACTTCGTATAAATCCCCTCAAAATTTCAGAAAACATTGCAAGTGTGACAAACACATTTATCAAACGAAACCCTAAAAAAGTAAAAATCTCAAAAAATTAAACCTAATAAAGTCAAACCTATTCAAACATCATTCAACTTCGAATAAAGATTCATAACAGTTCAAATTTCTTTCTGAGTCGTTCCGTTTCGTCATTTTTACGATCAACTAGTGAGGTTAGGGCACGCCTGCGGTGCCTTGGAAATGGCGGCGACGGTATGCGCGCTTAGAAAAATCTGCAATCTCTTCAAAAAAAATGATATGAAACAAAACGCAAAAGAAGCTTGAGGAAGGGTCATAAGCCGAGGAGCCGGAAGACGAAGAAATAAAAGACCCTCTGCGTCGCATGATGGGTGAGGGCGCGGACGGTGCGGCCGAGGAGCTGGGGGCACTATCAAAGTCCAAATGGGCGTTTATCCCTCTGCAATTGCCTCTATTTTTACGGCACCCATTCGGAGTTATTCAAAAACTTTTCAAAGTGCCCCATTTCTATTTGTTTCTGCTTAGGGTGGGCGAGTGCGGGGGCTGCGAGTGCCCCCACATGGCAGTCACTACCTACTAGCCACTGTTGGCCACGGACGTGGTCCTTGTTGTTTTTTTACGATCCATGGCGAGAATAAAAGTTTCTTTTTCTCGTTTTGTTGGTCGGGGGGGTGGTTTAACCCTTCTGGACACACACATACACACTCCGTGAGAGCGGGAGAGAACCCACATCTGACACTTTCATCACACGCTCAGTGGTTTACGAGCTATTTCTAAACTTTATTTCCAGCTCGCCAGAAGGTTCCAAACTCCTGGCTCCTTGTGTGGCTGTGTGCGCCATGTCAAGACAATTTTCGTTTCCCCTGCCAGCTTGCCACCCGCTTTGTCGCCACAACCGCCCGGCCCTTGCCGTCGTCGTCGTAGCCGTCATCATCATCATCATCATTCGAATCACGGTCACGTACTCTTCGGTTTCTGGCTTAATTCAAAAACATTTGAATCTTATTAACTCTCGTCGAAGGCGGAGAGGTCGAACGTAGCGCTGACGGCGGTCGCGGTGGGCCAGTAGTGCGAGGGGGGGCGGCGGGTAGTTTACGACTCTGCCATTATTCAATGGCTCGAAAACTAAGACATCATTCAAATGTAAAACGAAAATAAAAATTCAAATAGACAAAGCCGGGCAAAAGGGGGTGCCTTGGGGTGGCGAGGACGGACAGATCGTTGTCGTCGGTGGTTATCTTTGGTGAATTGATTCGGAAAGCGCAGCGCGTTCGTTGATGATTGAGCACGACGACGACGACGAGAGATGAATGGCAGTGGCGGCGGGATGGCGCAGCAGTAGTGGGGCGTCAGGGCAGCAGTGTGCCAACCACATCGTTGACGTCGACTCTGATGATGAGAATGCTGAGAGGGAACCAGAAAACTCGGAATCCCAGAAGGACGGATGTTCGACTCTGCTTTGCTGCTTTATATCCCACTTCAGTGTCCTTGTGGTGACAGTGCCTGTAGTTGTTCTCTTCGTTGCCCTTGTCCGTGTCTCGGGGAAGCTTGTTTGTTAAGTGGTTCCCTCACGGAATATGTTTTTTTACTTCAGTTCCTTCCTTCAGCTGATTGCGGGAATGATTTCATTTGAATATCGGGCGCTGACACTGGTGTGAGCTTGCGCCCCAGCTGGAGCTGCATATCTACGGATCCATCATTATTGCTAGAATTTTTATTAAAACCATCGAGTAAATTTGATTGGCGCTGTGCGGGTGAGAAGAGGAGGGTGGGGGGTGGGGGGGCTTGGTTCAAGGAGCTGAGATGATGATGGAAAACTTTGCTAATCACTTTCCGTTCTGAGTGGCGGTGATGGTGAGTGCACCAGTTGCAGTTAAATGACGTCGTGGTGCGATGAAAGTTGGAACGTTAAGCGCGGAACGCTGATGGCGAGATGACTTCAAGAGTTGGGTGAACAAACTGAAAATCGAGAAGTGGGGGTGGGTTGACTGGGTTGACTAAATGTGGTTAGCTCCTCAAGTGTGCTTTATGATGCTTTCAAGGTTTTACGGGTTGTTTTATGAGACTCCGGGAAACCTGCTGGGATTTGGCACAATGGAATCAGCGACAGGGATCTGAATAGTCTTCTGAAACAATGGTCGATTTGAAAGACGTGCATTTCGGGTCATGTCATCCTTTCAAAGTTGATTCCAGAATCTGGTCTTTTTCAGAGAACCAAAAGCCAGGGGTCTGCTCAAAATTAAGATGACGGTTCAAGTATGTGATCAGGTTTGGAGCGTGTCTAACATGAGAGGGTCTTTCCTTCTAGAGTTTCCTCCTAGACTATGTGGGAAAGTGGAGCACAGAGCCTTTGGATCCTCAATACCTGAGGATTGAAGGACTTGCTGGAAACTATCTCTCATCTCTTCTGCTAATTCCGCCTAGTGGCGACGCAATGGAACCTCGGTTTCAGGTGAATCTCTCTCGTCTCTCGACAGGCAGTTCTTCAACTTCCCGCTTCGATCTAAACTCCGGACTGAAGGCGTCAGAAAATTATGTAAGCCGTTCGGAATGGCTGATTGAAATTCTCCCCATGCCAGTCCTATCACTCCCATCATCAGCTACCCACATGAACACTGCCGTCGCTCTAATTCCATTTCATTCCTTAAAAGCACGGAAGCGTTGTTTCCTTCCTCCCCCGGCTCGCATATCATTTCCACTCGTTGAGGATGAGCGCGAGCGAGGCAAGATCTAATCAAATTTAGCTGACACAGCGTATTCCAAGCGATGCCGCGATATGACACCCGTCTGCTGCCAGGACTTTTAATATGACCCCGAAACCAAGTCATAACTCAACGTCAAAAATTCAGTGAATGTATTCAAAGTCAAACACGCTGCTGATGGCGCGCTGTTTTAATGAGAAATCACGACACCCAGCTAGCGAGCGAATAAATCACCGCCAATGCGGACTTGACACATATGCTGACCTAGTCGCCCCGGAATCACCCCGGAATCACCAAGAGAATATCCAATATATGTCCAAACTTAATGCAATCGCCGGAAGCTGATACGAATACGAATATACACAAAGAAGTGACTTGCAGCTTTCAGACAGTGTCGGCCCGCCAGCTCTCCTCGCAACAGCGGCAGCGGAAATGAATCGTCCTCTGACTGGGCAGAGGCGGCCCTCCTGAGATTCCATCACCTTACCGTCGGAAAAAAAAACGGGCAAAAGGTACCGAAGAAGTCTGACAATGAACCGCACCGCACCGGGGAAGTTTGGGGGGTGGAGAAGGAGGAAAAGAAAAACCGACAAAAATTCTTGGAGAATTTTAATTTATGTGACTGGAGGAAGGTCGACAGCCCAGACAGGATATAGAGGAATATCCACACCATGAAAATGCCTCTTTGGAGCCATCATAAATTCATATTTCTTCCTGCCCCCCCCCCCCCCCCCACCCACCACCCACTGGCATTGTGTTTGTCAAAAGTGCAGAAAAAGGACGACTTTCGGAAGAGAGAGAGGGGGGGGGGGGAATGGGAGAAGTGAAATCGCGGCAAAGTGCTTTGTTTCCGGTTAAGGGCAGGATTGGGGGGGAGGAAGCAGAGTGCTTCCTTCGTCTTCCGACAACGACGCCGCCGTCACCATCGCCGCCGCCGCCGCCGACGACGGCAAGGACGGTTCTCAGCCGGCTATGGACCCAGCCCCAGCAGAGGCGCCTCTCGTGCGCATGGGACTGTATCAGGTAGCTCAGCGATTTGATTGCATTTTAATTGGAAACCACTCTCGTAATTCGATTCATGTCGAGGCGGTGCCCATTCTTCATAAAGGTCTCCCGACTGAGGTGTGGGCCGTCGGTGGAACGAAAGACCTGCGCCCACTGTTTGGTGCAATGGCGAGCGCCACGCTGTGAGCCCCGCATGAATGTTTGATGGGACTCCGGCTAACTGCTGCTGCTCCTTTGTCGTCTTAGCGTCATGGGGGCTTTGTTTTATTCGAAGGATCTAGCTGCCGGCTCAAGCCGAACAGTGAGAAGGGGGTGAACGGGAGGAATGGACACCCAGCCTCTAACAACACCATCAATTCGAAAATTGTTTGTGCAAATGCAATTTCCTGTAATAACAGTTCACCACGACCATTACCGACATCGCCATTACCACAAAAACAGAGCCAAATCCTTATTGTACGGTATTTTGATAACGGAACTCATTTCGTTCGTTCATTGGTTGCCGGTAGATGGTTGCTGGCCGTCGGTTGCCGACCGTCGAGGTATTGCTGGACTATCTGACTGTCTGAGTGGCGAACTGGCGGACCGGCCTTAAGTGGAGACCAATATACAAAAGTGGACTGGCGCTGTTCTGTTGGTTAAGATGGCTGACGGTGGTGGTGGTGGCAGTGGTTGGTTGGTTGGTTGGTCGGTTGCATTGTTTGTCGTTTCACCTGCATTGCTATAAAATTGCCTGCAGGAGTCCGCACAGAGTAGCGGTGGCGGTGGTGGTATTACTCAGAATCCTTCCGGTAGACTGCTGCTGCAGTGTGATGGTAAATGAACTAAGAACGATGAAGGGCAATGGCAATGGCGAGATGTCGAGAGGCGAGAACCTTATTCAACTCTGAAATAAATCCATCTTTGAACTTAGCGCTAGGTCCATTTAAACCTCCCCCCCCCGCCCCCCAAACTCCCTCAGAGGACTCTAAACGAACAAAAGGAACCATGAGATGAAAACAGGAGCAACTTTTACCAAAGTCCATTTCACAATAATTCACTGTTATGTGAGAGAAAGGCGATTGCCCATGATCCCCTTTTTGGTTTATAAATGCGATGGGCTTTCAGTGTGCGGCTGTGTTGGGGTGGGTGTGTGTGTGTGTGTATATATGATTGTAGGGGGTGGCTGGTAAGCATTTCGGGCATCGTCAAATGAATGCAGATGCTTGGGATAAGCTCTCCGCCTCTGACCCGAATCGTGCACAATGGGAGGTGGTTGCTATGTGTTTTTCAATTTCTACCCCCCTTTAGCCACCATTCCCTCACTCTCTCTCTCTCTGTCTCACAGTACGGCTGAAATGTGTAGTAGAGAGGAAGATGGAGGAGAGGATGAAGAGCACGGGTATGGTAAATTGAAAATTTTATGGATTTCGAAAGGATAATAAGGATAAAATTACCCTGCAAGCACTTGATGTTCTCTGTGGTCTCTGCATTCAGTTGGCGTACGAGTGGGTGGCGGTGGCGGCGGTTTCTATGATGAATCAGTCGGACAATGAGGGCTCTTTACACAGGTCTATTCATTCAGTTTGTTCAGCAATCACTGCGCTTAAGGTCAAAGGAGTTTTAATCAGACCGCTACCACAGGCTATCGATTGATGCTAGTGAGCCTTTGACGAATTCTTTTTATTTTGGAGCGGTCTAAAGGGAAATCCAAAGCTGCTTTAGTGATCTTGCTTTCATGGACGTCCGTCTGATGTGTTTCGGAAGCTGTTCGGTGGTACTTATAATTTAAGGATGTAGAAGATTTCGAACCACTTAGAGCCTATCGAAGGTCCATTGATGGTGTTTTTCGTTTTCCTGCATTGCTGCGCAGTCAACACTGAATGGAGAAGGGACAGAGAGATTGAATTGAGTTAAGCGACTGCCTGCAGATGATAATTTGAAGTCCTTTAAGTCAGGTTTCCGTTTGCATTGGAATATATTTTCAACAGACAATTCAAAACAGGGACTGTTCCTAATTTCGCTGAAACTGTGGTGTCCATCTGCCGGTGGAGGTTTTTACAAGTTTCAAAGCCAATCACCTTCAATCTCCCTTCAAAGCTTAGAGAATGGATGCCCATCTACATCCATCCGAAAGTGCCAGGTGTCATAAATAGCTTTCAGCTTGGAGCTCCCCCCGTGAAACTCCAACACAACAGTAGCCGCCCCCAACAGCCCGGCTAGCTCAGTCGGTAGAGCATGAGACTCTTAATCTCAGGGTCGTGGGTTCGAGCCCCACGTTGGGCGATATCTCATTTTTTTTTTGTTGCTTTTCCTGTTCCCCCACCCACCACAAATAATTCAAATGATCAATCACCATGTCAGAACGGTTTTCCACCGACACTGGTGGCGGAAGAGAGCGAAGGGGAAAAAAAATAAATTAACACCCGTCAAGAAGGGTCAACATCAAGATACAAGTCACTCAGGCTCACTTACCTTTTGTGCTCGGAAACATTAAACCCTTTTTCGCACTCGAGTGCGCGCACCTCATTTGTCATCTGAGACACTCTGAGCAGTGAGTGCCCCTCTCTCTCTCTCTCACCCTCTGCCGGTGCCGGAAGTGAGATCGTTCCTCTCCTCTTGGATGACTCTATAATTACGTTCTTTTCAAAGGCAAAAGGGTTCACTTCGGCCGCTGTTGATGCTGCTGGTGGTCGTGGTGGTGATGGTGTTCTCCTGCCAAGTGGCAGTTATCATCAATCAGCCAAGCCAAAGCCGCAGCCCTCTCTCTCTCTATCTCTCGCGCTCTGAAAGCCTATTTAATGTGTGACCGCAATAATTCATTGCTGGAACCGAATTAATTACTTGCACATTTTCCGTTTGTGAATGTGGTTGACCGCAAGCTCCTTGCTGGCGGCCAGATGGGGTGACACAGGGGGAGGGGGGGACTAAAAAGGTAACACTGCCCTTGCTCCGTTCTATTTGCCAACCAACATCGGTCCCCTTGGCCAGAGGAGCGGAAGCTGCGTGATGTTGACATGAAACCCCTTGCCTGGGATGGGATGATAATTGGATTTTCCTACGAAATGGTAATCAGGAAGCAGGACGGATTGGAGGGTGTGGTAGTGCCAGCGGAGGAGATGATGGTCAGTCAACCAAAATCAGTATGCTAATTAATTCAAACCGCAAATCGAAGATGAATGTGCATCTCAAAGACGACGCGTTCAATTGGGGTGGCAGCTCACCCTAAAGGGGTGGCGGGGAAGGTGGACAATTCATGATCTTGATGTGCGACTTAAGGGGACTTTGCACGATCTCAAAGCACGATGCCTTAAATTTAATAGAAGCAGGGCAAGACGCATACAATGTGGAGTGAAAGATTTCGTTGGTCTATCATCCTAGCTGGTTGAAGCCTACCTTCCCTAACCTACCCTAGTCTCTTTTTCTATCATTTTCCTGCTAAAAGTGAAAATTTTCGTCGTCATTTCATCGACGGATGGTCAAACGTCCCAGTCCACTCATTCCCTCACAACTCATGACTAAAAGCGGAAGCAACTAAGCCACCAGCGAACAGTGAACTACCGCACGGCTAATTGAATCCTCGAACACCGCAAGATCGAAGCATCGTTGAATTTTACGACAACGTATGACGACATCTATGGTGGCAGCAACAGCAACAGCAGCACCGTCCGGACCAGTAGCAGTGGTCGCTGTCTGCTCACTGCTCACAGGCCAACGAGCGTAACGAGACGAAACTTTTCCACGAATCGACTGCGCAACGATAAAGTGACATAAAATTTTACGATTATTTTCGATTCGTACGCTTCCTTGAGCCTCAACCTCAACTCTCGTCCAGAGCGGCAGCCGCAGTCCGCAGTTCGCCATGCCGTCGTGACATGGCCCTCTGGGAGGACGTGGAATACGGCGAACAGTCGCCAAGCGGTGCGAGACACGTCATAAATGTTGTAAGTGATTAAAATGACAATAGCCGCATGGCTGAGGGCGTGCGGGAGTGGGGGGGGGGGGTTCATGGGGTGGCATATGTAATGCGAATAAATTGGGCGGGCTATCCAGGCGCACACACAGGGAACGGACTCGTTTCCGTTGCTGGCTGCACTGAGATTTTATGCGTTTCTAATTTTCATTGTTTGTGTCGTCTTTGTCGTTGGTGGATTGTGTTGGGCTTAGGATGACACCGATGCCGCTGCTTGGTGCCCTCTTTCTGTCTGAATGTCGAGCAACACCACCAAGCCACCGAGAGGGCGGGGGCGGCGGGGTTTATGTTTTGTATGTCATTGGGGTGCAAATTTTATCGACGCTCGTAAAAATAATTTCCCTCGTCTCTGTTGATTTTTTTTCCGCTCTGTTCAAACAACGTTCTCGTCGGTCGACGCGCGGGGATACACGTCGAATGAACTCGAATTTTGTGCTCCGGCAGAGTGTTTAAAGGCTTCGTGTCCTAAAAGATATTTAAATCTGAAGGCTTTGCAAACGATGCAGACAATTGGATTGTTAAATGTTAATTTAAGCACTGACACACACACACGCACACCCACTCTGGCCGGGCAGACAGAACTGAGGGAGGGAGGTCCCTTGGAATGGGAACCGTCGCATATCGCCAATCGGAGATAATGACTCGACAGATTAGGCCAGACGGGAGTTGACGCTTTGAAAATGGGAAGGAGGCTAGAGCTGTTCACGGTCAGTACTCTAATTCGGATTAGGTTGATCCAGTGACAATGTAAGAGGGATATCATCGTGAATTCGGACTAGAAGGCCTTGCTTGTGTCACAGCTCTTGCTGTGCAAGGTCCGAGCTCAGTACCTCGTGCTCTGAAAACAACAAATAAGTGACCAAACGGCAAATGTTTCATCATCAGATCGCTGGTCTTATCTCCGATTCATGAAAGACACCGCCCGATGATTGGAGCGACAGAGATTTTTCAACAATTTTCCATTGACGTCACAGACAAATTTCTCATCGACCCGCGATAGCTTATCTCTCTCTCAATCTAAAGATAGCCCATAGCAACAAGTTCTCCTCCTGCCCACTGACCACCACCATCAGCAGTTTTCCGAGAAATGTAACGGCATCGTGGCCCATTAGCTCAGTTGGTTAGAGCGTCGTGCTAATAACGCGAAGGTCGTGGGTTCGATCCCCCCATGGGCCATCATTGGATCTCTTTTTTCTTCATCAACGCACAGCTTTGCATTTTTTTCTGTCCCCCCACTTCGGTCACCCGGAGGTGTTTGAGGTGAAAGAATTCAATGTTCCTGCCGCAGATCGATATGTGAGCCAACTGAGAAATGCTTGCCCTCTCCGTAAATCCTCCTACACGAAGAGTTGGGTGAAGAAACGTGTGGAATCTTTGAATCAGACGAAAGGAGAATCCATCAACTGTCAATAATAAGATGCTTAGAATCTATCACAGACCGGCTCCACTCTCTGACCGGGCTGCCAACCCATCCCTGCCACGGTCACCCACATCTGGCACTCTGTTTATGCAAATAACAAATCGAAGAAAATATTTTCATTTCAATAAACGGAGCGCAGGCATTTCTCCGGCCGAGGGTATTCTTCCACGTGCCAAAGTACCTTTTTTTCGTCTCTCCCGTCCCGCCCTGATCCTAGATCTCCGACTGTTGTGTGTGTGCCGTGTCTTCGGTCTGTGGCTGGGCGACGACGCGACGCACGGTGAGGGGGGGGAGGAAAGATTTCTACATCTATTCCATTTGAGCCCTGGAGGCTAGAGGGTCTGGCCTGGAGGGTGGTGGGAGTCTCTCTTCACCGCCGCCGGTGCCGGTGCTGCTGCTCCTGGAAATGTTGGTTGGCATTGGCGGATTAAATTTATTGGCCCAGAATGGAGGTAATCAAATGAAGTCACCGCAGAATCCGCAACTTGATTCTTCGTGCCATCATCTCTAATTGGGTAATAAAATGCCACGGCACATCGTGCGTCGTGCGAGCATTTTTCATTCTCCACAGCGGCGTCGACGTCGACATCGTAGTCGCGGTTTAGCTGCAGCTGCCTCTAATGCCTTCGATTCGCTGGGGGGATGGGGGATAAATTTGTTTTTTGGCTGAGATAAGTGGCAGTGGCGGTAGCAGCGGCGGCGGCGGCGGCGGCGGTAATGATGTATAGTGAGATGGGTGGGCTGCCGCCACCTCTTGTGCGTCAAGGTTCACTAATTTATGCCTCGACTGTGGGCCGATGACGTTTTAATTTACATCTAGTCGAATTTTACGATCAGCCATTGAGCGCATGATGTGGGGTTGGTGTATGTGAGTGGCACCCCCAGGTGGAGCTCTATTTAATTGAATTTTCATTTCCGTTGCGCGGAAATCTGATACCATCTCCTTACCCAACAAAAAAGGATGTTAAAGTGAAATTGAAGGATTCTAATCTCAATTAGAATGTATGCCATACACACACACACACACACAGACAGCACCTGGTTGCGGATGAATTCCAGATTCCGGCTGTCAGGATCTGCTTAGGGAAAGAACGCGGATTGACATATGCGCCGCGCAATGATTTATTCATCTGCGGATGCCAGAGAATCAGAAAACCATCCCCGTAGTGGTGGTGGTGGTGGTGATGGTGAGGGGGTATTGAGAAAGCCACCACTACCACCTAATAAAAATTGATAACACTTATGTTTGGAGGGAAATTGAAAAACGAAGCAAAGAGCTGACAAGCAGTAGCAGAAGCAATACATCATCCTTACAGAAAACCCATCCTTCCGGCGGTCGGCTGTGTCCTTTGAACCGATTGCGTGTGTGAGACCGTGCACTGGGGGATGCAGCAGACTCGGAAAACAGAAGCCACGCCACACCGCGCTGCCACCGGGTATAGACGGCGTGTGTAAAAGGTGGAGAAACAATGAAACAGTGCGCAAGAAGCGTAAAAAGGAAACTTTGTGACTCATATCCTGGCAAGCAACTATACAACTGCGAACAGTCCGAAACCCAACCCAACAGCCAGGGAGCAATGTGTGAGTTATGACTGAGCAATAATTCATTGCATTAAAATTTCCAGTTCATTGATGGCTTTATTTATTCATTCCTCCTCTCCTAGGTAGTTCACACACACACACACGCGCGCAGAGCGGATCACAAGGATAGATAGAAGGACCACGACCATGGACGGTCGTACCTCCGACTACGGCTCATGCATGCGAGTGGTGGTATAAATCTCGACGACCTCAGTCGAACGCGTTCTTGCTTTAATCACCCGAGGATTAAGGATGTTTGGACCCGCTGTGTGTATGTGTGCATGCTAGGACGATAATACCCCCGAAAAAAAGGGTTAAATACCGTGACCCCCTCTTCGTTCCCCTGCTGAGCGGCAACAAAGCACAAGGAGAGCAAAAAAAAAAACCTCTAGCAGGGAAAAAATAGGAAACGTCGAAAAGGGTTGGCATGGAAATTTCCTGATAAATTACTTAAAAGTCGCTGCGCTCAGGGAAAAAATGGAGAAAAGCGTCCCTGCACGCCCCCCGAAGGTGATTTAGTCTATAAAATATTGCGTAATAAATTGCCCACCACCCCCAACGCCCACCACCCCTTCGGTGGGGTCCTTCTGTTTTTCATTCCTGGTGTGTGACCAGTGATTAGTTGGGAAATGGACTTCGTGCAGCTTCGTTCTCACACATGAATTCATGAATCCAAATTGAATTCCACCCTCACCCCCCCGGTGGGTCGTAAAAAAATTGCATATTGTGCAGAAAAGCGCTGCCTTTCCATCAACCCACCGCACAATTGACCTATTTTCCTATCCCCCTCTCCCCTCTTTCACCCCACCGGGGCCACAGTCGCTTTCGTATGTATTGTAACTTTTTTGGGGTGGTAATTTACTTGGCAAATCGTGTAAGGACGACACACATCCTTGTCGTGCGAAGTTGCTCATGACGATGGCGGTGGCGACGACAACGACGGCCAGTCCCAATGTGATGGAGGTACGCAATCTTTCCCCCCCCCCCTCTCACCCACCCACTTTCTTCCTTTCAATTTCCTTCCCATCGAAGCACCAGCACCAACTTCGGCTATGGGGACGCAGCTAATAACATCCTTTGGGAGTTTCTCAGGAACTGTGATGTGATACCGTGCGTCGGGGATGGGCTTCGGGATGGACTGGGAAGCTGATCATCGGGCGTAAATCAAAAAGTAAGGGTAATTGGACCAACAGAAAGAGAGAGTGCGAGAGAGAGAGGGAGAGAGTGTAAGATTCGCCATCAATATGCTATGTGCCTCTGCTGCTGGTTAACAAGATTGCCGATGACAAAGGACGACGAGGAGGGCAATGACGAAGGAGGGTGGTTGGAAGCTAAAGTCTACATACACAAGATTGGAATCTCGGTGATAAGTATGTGATGGTGGCTCATTATCCCAATCAGTTGCTGGCAAATTGGGACAAGACGAAACCGGCATGGCATTGGAGGCTTATTGGCAACGATATTGGAGACCATTCGATTGGACGAGCATATTGTGCTAATTGCGAGGAGTTTTATTCATTTGCCTCCTGCCACCCTCAAGCCCATCTCTCGTTTGTCCGGTGGATCTGGGCATCCGCACGGGTAATGGTGACGGCAATTTTCTCAATGTGACCTTTGATTGTTTCGTCAATTGACATTTGTCGGAACTGTATCGGTTAAGTGGTGATATGCGCGACGGGGATGAGGTGGGAGACGAACACTCATCGTTGAATCGAATTAGGTGTTGATCTGAGGGTCAGGTCGTCCCCGGAGTAAATGAGATGAGGGTTGCCTCGTTTGTGTTTGATTAATGGCATAAACGTCGATCTCAGCAAAAGAGGAAACGGAGATGTCCTTTTTCGTGAGTGGGGTTGGGAAGGTCTCCAGTGCGTTGCGTCCAGCGCGGAAGGTTCCACATTCATGTCCCTAGATAGGTAATCTGACTAGCAGCGCTGAGGAAGTGCTGAATTTCTTCTGTTAAAAATTTCCCCTTAAATTGTACTCTTCTTTGACACGATGTCCTGTAATCTGTGTCTACTTGCGCCACGCTAGTAGGTTGCCATTTTGTTTCAAATTCCCACTTTGTCTTCGATTCAAAGTTACCCCCAGGGTGTCGAGGTCAATAAACCGAAGCAACAAATTCCCGCTCTCCCAGGAAGCTATTTCAGTCTTTTCTTCAAGATTTATGATGCCCGTCAATCTATTCTTCAGCTGCTTTGCTCTTGCGCATCTGCAAGTTCCCCCAAATCCCGTGGAAGAGGTAATAAAACCTCACCATCCACCACCCAGCCCACTCCCATTTCAGCGTCAACCCCTCACGTCAGTCATTCCCGTTTCAATTGCGAATTCAATAAAACTCCATTCGCCATCCTTCGGCTAATTCTCAATACTCATCATTGCATCCTTATCCACATTCAGTGCTTCAACATCCTCCAGCCCTCCTGCGCTGGCAACCCCCTGCTCCAGGCCAACACAAAACACCTATAAAAATGAACAAAGATGAAATGCCATTCGACAGGACACATTCTCCGTGTGTCTTCTGTTTGGCCATCTGCCAGCACATTAGGGACAAATTTTTATGGCCCACACACAGCTTGGCCTTCATAAAAGCCCCGCTGGCCGCGCGCACAACAGGCGAAATTTTTTAATTACCTTCGCCGGCATATCCAATGCCCGCCGTCCGGTACCCGGTGCACAGGAGATTGGATAATAATTTACGATCGCAACGTACGTCACACGGCGAGCCAGGATTCGCAATAGGACATGGGAGCGCAATTTTTATGTCCCCGCGTCCACTATCACACACACACCGCGCCCGCCACGGCAGGGCGTAGACACACAATGACAGTTTACGATGCTCAGACAATGATTCCATGATGGTTAATGGGAGTTACAACCGTGCTCGGCCAGGACCTCAGACCCGAGGAGCTGGATTAATTTTTATGATTTTCTATGGCAACGCGGAAGGACGTCACCGTAAGGACACACTTCCGCAAGCGAGCGGGACCAAGGTGAAATTTTGAAACATATTTCGACCGGCCGGCCGGCTTGGTCACATACAGTGAGTGCCTTGTGAGAACGATGGTTGGATGTCGGGATGTATGACTTTGGCTGTCGTCACCGCCATGGCAGTGGTTGCTGCTCCTGCTGCCACTATGGCGAAATTTATGAAGGATAATGACGCGATTTCACTGATTACACGCAGTAAAGACGATCATAAAACGATTGCTTCGTACGCGCCTGTCAATGCATTGGGGGGGCTGGGTGTGCGACGGAGGACCGCGACGACTGGGGTTGTGCTTCCTTATCTGCGGCTGTAAAAGGCCTTAAAGCCGATTCGATGGAGGAGTGATGGTGGTGGCGACGCGGCGACGATGTTGTCGTTGCTTCGGGACATTAACCATCAACGTTGATGCCTCAATGCCTATTTTATTGAAGAAATTCAAAGAGGAAACGTGCTCTCACTCCCCGCGACAATGCGATACATGCGGCAAGGGTTGATGTCCTTCGTCGCACCACTATGCGAGATGTCGGCTGGATTATTTTGGCTGGGCAAGTCGTTGTCATTGTGTCGTGGTTGTGTCGTTAAATAGGATTTGCCTTTAAGGACTCAACCCACTCAACCAACTCACACCCCCCCCCCCCCCCCCACCTCCTTTCAACTAACAACGAAAACAATACAAAATCCTCAAGTACAACACCACAGCTACCCTGTGGGGGCGAGAAACGGACAGCTGAACGAACGAACGAACAAATGGCGATCCAGCAGCTGTGTGTCTTTGTGTGTGTGTGTTTTGCGGGCGGAATGGGTGGGTGGTGGGTCCCTGTTAGAGGTGGTGAAAAGGATTCCTCCTTTTTAATGTTCGTTCGGGAATTTATTGCTGTGGCTTAACATTTCCAATTAATTTCGATCACTGTTGGCAAATTAAGTTTTTACTTGCTAGGCAAACTTAGCGATGGTGATGGTGTGGCGCTCCAACCTCCCCCCCACCCCCATTTCCCTCCTCATCCACCGCCATCGACGCTGAACATATACAGTCAGTGGGTGGGGAGGGCGAAACATTATGGGAGGACTGATGGCGGTGGTTTTCATTAATTTTCCACCGCTGGATGGGTAAATTAACGTAAACTCACCTTAAGCGTGGCTCTTTGGGGTTTTCAAAAATGTTTCTTCGCTAATGACAGGGAGGGGCAGGGGAGTGACAGGGGTGCTTGAAATAAGTGTGGAGCTCCTTTGAATGGCGAACAGTAGCAATAAAATCTGTACAAGGACATGTTCTGTGTTTATTTGACTCTCTGCCATTAATTGACGAACAAAAACCGCGCCAAAGTGTTTGCCCTGAGGTACCCCGCGTTGCAATTAATTGCAAGTCAGCGGATAAAGATTCAGACTTCAACGAGAATATCAATCAACGTCGTCGAAAGAGGAGCATTTCAAGCATTTCCCTTCTCGATTCATGATCAACACACTTGTCACTCATGCACCCTCCTACAGCGATGTCGCTCGCTGCGCAACTTTGATTAAATCATCGCTCAAAATACAAAGAAATCCCCGCTACCGTTGTGTCCGGCACCACGACCATCATTTCCCGAAGGACATTCCATGGACATGGTCTCCAATTTTCACTTTATTTGTTGTCCATGTCCATTTTCGTGGAGTGCAGGGAAATTTTATTTTTAGTGCTTCCACCTCCTGCCAAAGCGAATTAACCAATCCATCATAATCATCGTCATGGAGTCGTCGTCGTTGTCGTTGTTGTCGCCATCGTCACTGGGTGTCCTTCTTCGCTTTTCATCATCAGTCGTGCATGACGACGGACAACAAAAAAAAAAAGGATAACACCCACCCGTCCATGTGTGTACATCGCCCCATATGTGCTCCTCGCTACTGGAGGAAGTAACTAACTCCGGGTATTTGCATTTTATTTTTGAGGGCGAACTCTGAAAGGATGTTTATTTAGCGAAATATTTATTTAGAACGCCACCATCACCGGCATCGCTGCCGCCACCGTGCCACAACCAGCGGCAGCCATTTAATTCGATGTGTGTACTGTGCCGGCTGGTGGGTGGATGAGTGGGTGGTTGGAGAGGAAGAGGGAAATTAATTGTTTCATTTCCATCTCACTTCTAACTTCAATCCTCCACCGACCCCCGCCCCATCTCAGTGAGGATTCATATTCAGCAGCAATGTGGTGCTTTTCAGTGAATGTCGGTAGTGCAAGGATTAAGATTGTGGGCGGTGACTGGGTGGGGTGGAAGATTGAAGCGAATTAATTTTTCAACCTCACACCCGCACGGGGAGCGTACCACAATTCATGGTGACATACTCCTACACGCTGCCACACGCTTCCACACACCCCATCCACCCGTTCACACCGTGGGGGAGGGGGGGGGGGAGTACATACGTGGAATTGTTGCATGCTTTGTCGCCAGCATTGTGGCGATGGTGACAATGAAAAATGGGGTGAGTTGTCGTTATTATTTGCCGAGAAGTAAAAAGTACACGACAGAAGTTTGTTGGAACAACAAGCATACTTCTTGCTTTGCTGGTGTTTTTCTACTCCAGCACCCCCCCAAAATTGTCAGCGCTCCACCGTACAGTGGGGTTCGGAAATCTGTTGACTGGTAGAAAAATGTGACAGGTATCAGAAATAGCGGGTTGACTCTTACAGCCGCTGATTGCGTTTAAGGATGGAGCAGAGTTTAAGCGATTCAACTTGAGGTTACACTTTCAAATGAGTGCTGCAGACTGAATGGACAATATTCTGAAAAGTCAAGGCTCTGAAATCCTGAGATGCTGTCAGGCAAATATTCTAGGAGGCCAAAACGATATTATTTGGACAAGATGAAGTTTTAAAAAGCCTAAATTCCTAAAATGCATGAATTCTGATTCATTCAAAAATGTGACCAGTGAATTCAAATTTTAGAAATCGCGAAATCGGCTAATTGAAGGGAGCAGTCGATACAAGTCCACTTTGAGAAGAGGAAAGATTTTAAGGACGAAGGGGGAATAGGTCAAAAATCTTGAAACTCCCAAAGTGAAGCAGACATTTCAGGAAGTCCTTGATTTGGTCAACAAACTTAACCTTCTTTGCGATACGAAGTAACCCCTGATTGAGAAGGGGGTACACCGTGCCCCCTGACTGTGTACTCGTGAATCTGTCTGCAAAATCATGATGAACTAGGGCTTTGATTCGAAATTTCCCAGATCTTATGCCGAGAACCTGTGAAGATCACCAACACGCACCAGGAGCTAGCAAAATTTAAATACCCTTCCCTCACTTTCCGCTCCTGCTCCCTGTCGATCCGCCCCCCTTTCCTCTTCATTCTCCATCATTTATGAACATAACTTTCTCAGATGAACCAACTAATTCACTCAATTGATCACCCCCACCCCCAATTCCATCCGGCCGTTCCATCTCATCCACCACTGTTCGATGTGGTAGACAATCTCAACTGCGCGCTCATCCCTCGCAGAAATCATCTAGTTCTCAGTAAAATTCATTACCGGCAATGACGACTGGGACCACTGCCACGGAAATGTGACAAACATACGTTTGGGGATTTGCAAATTTCGTTTTTTGCTTGCGTCTCTCATTCATTTTTTTTTTTTTGTTTGTTTTAGAATTCCTCTGGTTTTCCACAAAACCATTCCCCATCCTCCATCCGCCAACATACCCCCCCCCCCCACACACATCCCACCACTTACTTATTCACGGTGGGAGAGTACAAGAATGAGTTGTGAGGTTCGGCGAAACACACTAAGCTCCAGTTCACTTCCCATAGATCCTTCGGGATTTGCTTCAATTTTTTTTTCCACGCTCCGCTCCTTTCGGGAAACTGATTCGTGTTACAGTTTGTGTATGTGAACAATATTCAGATGAAATTCACTTATTTGTTTTTCTATCTCATTCCACACTCTGTCTCCGTCCCTCCACACGGGCACTGGATTGTCTCTGTTTTTGCCGTTCGCAGCGATGTTTTACTTTATCCACGGAAGGGAGCACACGTAATGAAATTAAGTTGTTTGTCGAGCTCTGATCAGAGGCGGAGGAAGGCAGCAAAGTTGACCTTTTTCTCCTGCTGCTATCCTTTTTGTGTTTCAATTGTTTTTTCTTCCTGTTGTTTTCGTTTGATTTTTCATTCAGAACTGGGGGGGTGGATCAGTATTCTGTATCTACGTTCTGGTTGGTTATGGTTTTGCAGTCATCAGGATCAATCAAAGAACGTATGCGAGGCAAAGATGTAAACAGACTGTTGGGGCTGTTTGCGGCCACCCCCTGGAGGATAAATGCCTCTTCATAACTCATGCAGCAGATGGGTACGTCGTTCGTGGGTAGGTCTGACGGTGGCAGGAGCTCATCATACCCGGCCGCTCCATCTCCCATTCATCGCTAACGAAGAAGAAAGAGTCAAAAGGATGACTCCTGAATGAGTAATTACACATTTCAATTAAAGAACGCAAATCCCAGCTACTTGGTGCCCGTTCGCTGTCCGCGCTCATCCTCTCCAGTCATTCATTTGGAAAATTACGCGAATAAAGCCGTCACAGTTGAAATCTTTTCAAAAAAATGAAAAAAAAAATGAGGAATTCAAAGCAACCGACGATGGAGCGGCAGGCAGGATGGGGGAAAGAAGAAGGAAATCCCTCAAATTACTTTTCGCACCCTTCGCCCCCATGGCCCGTCTCCTGCCGTTGCCCAGGCGGTGACGGCACGGCGTTGGAAATCTTAATCATCTTGTATTCAATTGAGCGCTTGGTCCATCATCCCCCCCCCTCCCCACACGCGCCCATCCGGCTGCCACTAAGAGCGGCCCTACCGCGCATTCATTAGACCTCGTCTTCAAGGGCTGCTTGTCATTTGTGTCATTATGATTGCGCGGGCAGGCAGGCAATCAGTGAGAGAGTCGAAGTAGAGTCCCTACTCTGAGGTCCGCTGGGAGCCCCATCATTCACAGTAGTATTCCGGCAATTACTGCAATCATTCACAGAGTTTTGAGAGATATTTCACCGTTCCGAGGACACGGGAATGAGGTGCTGCTGCTGCTGCTGCTGGTGCTTTTGATTTAATTGGAAAGTCTATGGGGCCTACAGATTCTTGTTTTGTCTGAAAATGGGCGGAGTACGGGGATGGGCTAAGCTGCTGAGGATTTCTGTGATGAATTGCGGTATAAGGCAGTGTGACACACGCAACAACGCAACGATTGAGGGAAGAGATTGATCGATTGGCAGGCTTTCGACAGCAAGGTCGTCCGTTTTTCAACGCAAAATGGTGCTCGATGGAGTGGAGAAAGACCTTCACTACACTCCGGGGCTAGGGGGGCTTGAGTGGAGGAGAGTGTGAGGGGCGAGTAAAGTTTAATGGACTTGCACACAACAGTTTAATCGCTTCAAGGCGCCTCCCTGTTAAAGCGCCTCTCCCTGTTCTATCGCCGTGGAATCCTTACGTTTCAACTAACAAAAAATAGATCGACGTAGTCAGTGGACCGACGTCATTTTTGATTCCATCCGTTCGGACCCTCAGTTCCGTGTGCATCTCGCCCACAGTTAGCAAACCTTTCCCCTTCCTATAGGCACCAAGAATCTACTTTCCCGTGTCACTTGTGGTTCGAGATTGGGCGCCATGTTGTAACTGGCAGGATTAGGCTTGTGAAGAGCAAGATTTTGGCCCAGCTGCAGACCAACCGAACAAGCATCAGGTGCCGAGGGAGAAATCTCCACCAGGACATGGTTCAAAAGACTTTTTATGGCAGAATCCAATAACTCCGCTTACTACAGTTAAGGAAAACATCACCAGTCCATCAGGAAGGGACTAGATTTGCTAATGGATCCCATGTGAGATTCTCAGCCCCACCAAACTAAGCCCTCAATCCAAAGAAACTAGATGAAAGAAGAGCTTCTTCAAAGACATGCTCACCCAAGAAAAAACATTCCCGCCTGCCATGTAGGAACGGGTAAAGTCTTTACATTTTCACTCCAGCCATCTTCCTCATTTTCATGTCTCCGCATCTAATACCTGTCATATCCCAGACTGCAAGGAGATGGGAACCCTTCACAGCGTACGATAAAAATCAACCCAGTCTCAGTCGCGCTCAGTGCTGATCCTGACAAAAGTAAATGTTGTCCTTTCACTCTGCGAATAGGCAGACAATAAATAGACAGAAAAATCCACATTTAAAAGTCCTGCTCACAGGAGCAGAGATATTATACGCTGGCGAGGAGGATTGCCGCACACAGAAGAAAAAAGGATTGACTGGACGGCTGTGTACGTATCCTCCTTGAGCAAGCCAAACACATCACGGCAGCCACTGGACTCTGCGCTCTGTCTGGACGAGATGTCAAGAGTCCTTCCTTTTCCTCCGTGTCTACCTGTTTTTAATTTACCAAACCCCTCTACGTTGCTGCCAATTTGTCTGCTTGCCGCCTTAAATGCGTACTGTGGCGGGGGAAGACCAAAAAAAAAAGTTGAGGCCACCGCCAGACTGAGGCGGCAGGGTGTTGCAATTATAATCAGGGAAAAATTATTTCCCATGTCAGTCTGTGCGGCTCTACCTCTGGAGCTCGTTCGCTTTTTTCAGCTCTTTGTCTTAAGGTTGGCTTTGCTTTCGACGTTCCCTGTGGAATTGCTGTGTTGAATGAACTGAAAAATAATAATAATCCCCATGAGGCAGGGCAGCAGCAACGGTAGCGGTGGCGGTGTCCTTCCGGCTTGCATAAGCTTCGTCCGAGCGATCACATTTGGGACACGGAACCCGGCTGACCCCCCCTTCCCAGCGCTCGCCCTCCGTCTTTCAATCCGAGGCGAGAGAGTTTGATGAAGAGAAATGGATGCTGGTGCATCCGAGACACGGGGTGGTAGAAAAAACATTGTTTCCCTCTGCGAGGGCGTCCCAGCACACGTAGGTTTTGCAGAATTAGTTTCACGGCTCATTTTCACGGAGCTGCATTGAATTTTCAATAAGAGATGAGAGTTCGCACCACAAGTGCAGTGTGTCTGCAGGTTGGTCGGGCTGATGTTGAGGTTTCGGCGGTGAAGGCTTAATGAGTGATTTTCCATCATTGCTGTGTAGACGGTTTTCGCTGGGTACCCGCCTTACTAGGAACATCCGGATTTCCGGTCTGAAATCAAGCGATGAAGGAGGGAATGGTTTGAGCACGACAGACACTGAATGGGACAGTCTTCCTTTGGGGCAAATAACAGTTTGTGGATCTTATGCGGTGGGTGTGGGTTTGTTTCTGTCTGCAAGGGGATACAATGCAAACGACGGGATTGATGTGCCTATTCAGTTGGGAAATTGTCGTGCTCTGGGACAGAGATGAGACGCCGTCTAGGCAGGAAACCTCATCTTTAAGAATTTTATTCGAAAGTTTTCAGAAGACATCGTAAGTGCAGACAGAATAGTCGACTAATAATTTTGACAGAAGCTGAGGTTCAATCTCAAACTCCGTCCCAATCTTAGTCTCGGTCTTAAAATGCCGTCTTAGAACGAGTAGAGCCTCACCCCAGCCTTTCTGGAAACCTCCGCAAACACTTTAGCAGAAAGCATACCACCCAGTGACAGATGCTCTCACACGCTAAAGTGACAGCCACACAAAGGACCTAAAAGCACTCCAATCCCCATCCGACAATCGCGGCAACCAAACCGCTCACAAAATTCATTCCAATCATCAGCGACAGAAACAGCAACGCGCGGATTGCACTCGAAACCCATTTACACATGCGAGCGCGTAGCCCTCACCCCAACCAGTCTTAGACACGGCAGCTTACGCGGGGAAAATAATAAAACACAAAAATCTAGGACAACCCCTAGACTATAGCGACTCTTGAGATTCCTTTTGTTCGCCATCGGAACACTCTGGCTCCCGAAATAAACAAGAAATCGAGAAAAAGAAACCACCACACGGCGCACAGAGAAAGCAGCCGCTTCAAGGATATCCAATCGGGCACAATCCATTCGCGGCGGATAATAACATCGCATTTCCAGTTCCTCTCCGCAAAGCAAAGAAAAAAAAAAAAAACTATGCACGGGCACATTCAACAACAAAAGAGGAATCGGCGCGGATTCACTCCTGAATTTACAATGACAAAGCACACACGCAGCGTTGCCGCTGATATTAGTTTTCCCCGCATTTCTCGGCACTTTTCCCAGTTTGCGAGTCCTGCGAGTGTGCACACGTGAAAAGTTGCTTGCACGAAACCGGATGCCGCGCAATGAAAATAGTTGCCGCCTCGAAATTTGTTTAAGCGCGCACTGGGGGAAAGGAGTGACTGCAGCGCCGATGTCCTTTTATGGTGCAAATGCATTCCTTCAGATTCGCATTCAAATGAAAATTGATGACGCCGGATTCGAAAAACGATTTTCCTCGCGCATTAAACATGCGAGTGATGTTCATTGTCCCGTCCTCCCCGCCTTTCGATTCACGATCACGGTTAGGGACTCTTTTATGGAAGCAATAAACTGTTTTGCGTTTCCCTTTCAATTTTCGTTTTATGCCATTTATTTATTCTGTGTCTGCGTACGTATGTCTCGTTTATTTAATTTTTAACGAGCGCCTCGAATCTTGACTGAAATATGATGCGATTGTGCGATGGGCGTCGGCGGACAGGACACATCTCGTCGCGAGACAGGGTGTTCAATTTTCCGATCGGTGTGAGACTGGGGGTGGGTGCTTTTATGGCTGAATTTACGTAGTCCCCCGTCCACCAACGACCGATGAAAGGGGGGGGGGGGGGCTATTAGGGGAAAGGAATTTAATTTTGAGACTCATCGATCCGACTGAACAGTTGCTTAGCCCTTAGAATGCGAATTTCGTTGGAATTTCCATTCAGTGGAGAGTGGAGTTTGGAGATCAAAGCGAAAGGGGATTTTGGCGCTTGGCAGATGATTGCCTGGATTTGGTTATAAGCAGATGTTTTGAGGGACTTTCGAGTTCCCAAAGGATTCCACGCAAAAGGAATCTGAAAGCTTATAATTTCTTTCTGGCTGTGCGGTCGAGGCAAGAGTGGTGAGAAGGGTTGTAGCAGTTCAAGACTGCGTTGGCCATCACAATGTAAGCGGCAGTATAGGATAGTTGGAGAGGAGACAAACAAGACTGTCGAGAGTGCAAAGAAGGCAAAACCTCTTCGCTCCTCTTAATTTTTCAGAGCGATTCCTGCAACGGATTGAGTGGTGATTAACAGGAAGGTTAAGAATTTGATCGATTGACGGGCTTTCGTCAGGTTGGTCGTCGTTTTCCAAGGAAATAGTGCTCGATGGAGCTAAGACAAAACTCCTGTACGAAGTTGTTGATTGATTGAAACCCCTACACTTCGGATACCAAAATCCATCGCATTCTACCTCCAATTACAAAAACCAAGTCACCTCACTCTGACAATCAACGCTTCATCATTCAATTCCCAACACTCACACATTCGACACACAGAACTCGTAATAGTTCCCATGTCCGAGTCCGAGGATTGCAGAAAAATGCCCCGTACAGGACATCTTAAGTCCCGCATGTAATCCATAGCCCTCATCATGTGCGCAATGCTTGGATTCTCACTCTAATTAAAACCCTTGTCCGCTGAACAATAGCCGCGAAGACCACCTCACCAGCCTAATCAACCAATTCTTCAGTTCGTCTCATGGCAAAGCATCCTTCGCAGCGGCACCAAATAACTCATCACTTCGCAGCGCAACGTTTTGAGCGGACAAGGGTTGCCTGCCACTGAGCCATCCATTAACTTCATATCCAACAGAGTCACGTACAGCGCGCACATTGTCCTTCGAAATCCTGTTTCCTGGACATGATCAATGAGTGCATACGCAAATGGCATTTTTTCCACCCGGTGACTCCTCTATTCTCACTCACGCAACCCCTTTGTGTTCACCGCGTCGTGATGGTGGTGGTTGTGACACGGCCAACGACGGACATTGCCTAGGAATGACTGGGCTTGTGTCAACCCTCGCTGCATGGCCCTGTTGCTGTGGGACAGAAATAGAAATCGAGAATCATAACCTGGCATAGCAACAGCAACAGCAACAGCAACAGCAACAGTGTGTCCTGTTTGCGTTCCACATCTCCGGGTGTGTGCTTGCGTGTGAGTGTCCTTTGGCGTGCACCTTTCTCTCGATTGCATAATGGCATTTTAAATTCCAACAAGTAGCACAGCGCTAAAGGAGGGTTGAAGCCCAAGGGGTGGCGAGAACACTCATCGCGTACACGTCGTCCCAACCCCTTGTGTGTGTGTGCGCGCTATGTTTGTGAAATTATAGGTGAAAGACGAATAAAAATTTTAATCCTTCGCGACTGCGACTGGTGCTGTTGCTGCCTCATTAGCATATTTCTCGCGTAGCGGTGAATGAAAATTGGAATCACAATAAAAGACTGAAACACATTTCATCATTTTGGCCGCGGAACCGCTGCATTGAGCGCCCCTCTGCCCACCCCACGGATTATGCAATCGCGAGAGGACAATGCTGCTGCTGCTACCATTCGGCATTCATCGCGATCCCCGATGCTTTTGCGAGGTTATGATTTTTTTCTCTTTTTTTTTCCGTCCCCGGTTTTTCATTGTTTGACGGTGTCCTTTGTTTGTTGATTTGATTCGCCCTTCAATGCGCTAATTCCCGTGTATTACGGGTTTTCTTTGATGGCAAACACACACGTGAGGGGTACCTTACCACCCTTTTGCTTTTCTTTGGATTTCACAAAGGACCGCGGAGGGGGTTAAGTTCCCGAACAAATGCATGGGAGAGTGAATGCAATTCTGAAAATTAAAATGCTGAAGGATCATATTCCGGTTGAGGGGGAATACCGCCGCGGCGCCGCTTCATTGAGGGAATTTTCAATGAGGCATCGTTGTCGTCGATCTGCTATCGATTGCGCTAAGCTGGGATTGAGATGGGATTGAGTTTGGATTTAGGAGGGGAACCTCTTTGATTTGGAAGTTTGACGCAAATGCTTATGTCATCGATTTTCTTGCACTTGTGACAGCTGGGGGGGACGTCGCAATGATATGGAAATCTGAAGCTCCCCTTTAAAGCCACCCCAATTTGAATGAAGTGAGGAATGCGTTGAATTGCAAATTTTTGACAGACGTTCTTAACTTGTTCTACAGTTCGAATTGGAAACGCCGAAGTTATCTTTAGTTTTCAGTTGATATCCTGGATGCGCCATCTGAATGGAGAATGTCGTTCAAAATCATTCTCTGCTGCGTCGTCCGCTAGTGTTCCAGCACAACAAGTACACGCCGTGTCTGAATCCAAACACGCAACGAACACACGCAGAGCTGTACCGCATCAAATACGACGAGATTTGAAGAGCCAGAAATATGTCCTTCCACCTTCAATTTCCTTTCATCTCCCCCCCCCCCCCTATCTCTCCCTTCCCTCTCACCGATTACCATCCACAAAATCAAACATCCACATTCAGTTTGTCAAATTTGTTTGCATCCCTCGGCCATGAGTCATCGCTTAATCCTTTGGTCCCACATGCATCGCTGCATCCGATTTCGATTTCGCAAACAACGCGCCCATCCCGGCATCTGCCACTGGCCCCCAAGGCTACGGCATCTCACTGCCTACGGCCGAGTCGGAAGAACATTGTGTGTCTTACGCAGTTGACATTGCCTCAGTCCACCACCCACTTGGACCGAGAGTTAACATATCAAAGTCGATGGTCTTCTTTCCCGCATTGTCATGTTAACATGCTGTTCATCACCCACTTCCCAGTTTGAGGCGGAGCGAGATAGAGCAACTGGGTGAGGTTGGGAGGATGTATTGGATTGAGAGCAAATATTTACGCAAATCACGCACGGAATATGCAAAGCAAGAGCCCCCCCTGAACCGAGTGCCGACATTAATTCCCAGTCGTCGTCAACTGAGGTCCGGTGTCGCGTCCATTTAAAGGGGACACCATTCCATTCTGCGCAGAGAGAGGTTAGCCCCTTCCGACCCCGCCGCCGGTGACATCTGTTCCAAAATTCATTTCACATTTAAAAGCAAACACAACGCTCCATCGGCTACTACATGTCCTATGTGGCAGCGTCCTGGTGCAGAATTTTAAACTCTCTCTTCACCCAGAACCGCTTCGCTCTACAAGTGATGTGACGCAGTTGTATTTAACCCCAAGGAGGGCACAGGCCGCCACACAGTGCGTAAGGGGGATGTGAACATTTCGGGGAATGAATGGAGAAGAGAGAGACAGAGAGCAAGGAAATTAAAACGAAGCCACCCCACTCGAGCGTCATGTCATGCGACGATTTATTTGTGCAAGGCAACTCCCCTGAAACAGTATACGCAGCACGAGCATCGTCCGATGCGTATTACAGGTCCGCTTCCCCATTCAATGGGCTAAGCCGCATCCACGCTGTGCGTACACTGTACACTTAATCCCGAAAGAAAATCTATTACGCAATATCCTTGAATTGCGTCATAATTCAGTGGCAACAAGCCCCGGCATGACTGTACAGTGTACACCCTTTTAATGTTGAGCAGGACCAGAGCAGGGTTGGTAAGAAATCACAAGCGGGGAGGGAGAGAGTGCTGCTTCAACTTTGAACAAAGGAGATGTTCGCGGCAAAGGACCTAAAGACCCACATTCCGCACGGAATTACAATGAGCATAAGGATGATGTACTTTGGTTCCTCGTTTCTTTGCCGAAAAGGGGTGGAAACGCGCTCTACCTGCATGGCATACATTCCGTGTGTTCCTTTGTCTCAACAGTGCTCGTAGAGATTTCTGCTTCACTCATCGAATGGACTTTGAACGGATTTCAGATGGAAAAAGAAGAAGAAAAAAAAAATTGAAGTCGCCCAACGTGGGGCTCGAACCCACGACCCTGAGATTAAGAGTCTCATGCTCTACCGACTGAGCTAGCCGGGCTGTTGAAAATTCCTCTGACAGACTGCGTACTCGAAGCGTGCCAGCAAATGGGAGTGCGTTGAAAAATAGATCGTGTCGCGTCAGCAGGGTGTATGGGGGGGGCGAAGGAAGGAAGACGACGTGGGTGCTGGCAAAGAGTCACAAAAGTCCGCAGGTCATAAATCTATAATGGACTTTTGAGCAACCTACGTGGGCCATAACTGGACAATTTAATTTTTCGAATTATGTCCCACTGGATGATGGCCATAACTCTACGCGACATAACTGCGAACTTAATGTGTCCATTCTGTCGATTTATATTGCAGTACTTTGTGGATATATGTAAGTGGAAAATGGCAGGACGGGCAGTTCAGCGGAGCGGGAGAGATGAGCGCATTTATGTTTTACACGCGGATAAGCTAAAAAAAAAATTGTGGGTGGATTGGGAACAAACAATCGGAAGATAGCGGAAAGGGGGAGGAAGGGAGGAAGGTGGGGAGAACTGAGCAGAATTGATCTGAAGGGTGGAAGACGGAAGACGGATCATTTGGGCCACCTACGAACAGTCTTGACATGGATTTCTAGCTAGATTGCATTGGCGGCCGGAGTCCATTGGGCTCTGTTCAAACAAAGTCAAAGGTTGGTATCGCTGTGAGTCCAGTAGGAAGAGGAGAAGCTTCCTGCCGCAAGACGTTTGTTCAAGTCATAAACTGCATTCGCAGAAAAAAAAATGTTGCGTATTCGACCCAGTAAATATGGGACCGAAAAGACAGCCCAGAAGGCTCCCAAAGCCGACAGACTTCATCAGTATCAATGATTGGAATCATCTGAGCATGAAAAAAAATTAGAGCTGGCCCATGGGGGGATCGAACCCACGACCTTCGCGTTATTAGCACGACGCTCTAACCAACTGAGCTAATGGGCCGATGTTTTTCTTCCTGACCAAGTTCATTCTCGCTCCGTAAGCCATCAAGTATGACGGCGTACTTTTTTCTTAACTGTTTTGTCCTTAAGCGGCGCGACTTTGTTCACCGTCTAAATCAAAAAAAGGTTTTAAGCTTGCTTTGTGCTTAATCGCGTTCAAAACTGGCCTCATTGACTCTATTTTCGTGGAATCTTGTGTCAAGCCAACACTGCGCGTCAAATCTGTCTCGAGATGTCAAATCCGACGCGAATCCTTTTTCATCGAGAAATGCCTTCTGCCACAACCACAGCACAAGACCTTTCGAACACTGTATCAGGTCCCGAAGGAGTCGAAAGCGCGCTGAACTGTTAAAATTGTGTAGCGTCCCCTTAAAACACGGCCGATCCTCTAAGCCAACCATTTGACATCCTACTTGCCACTATCAGCTAGCAAAATCGCAAAACATCATTCCCCACTCGAAGTGCTCATCGGGCCGTTCATGTGAATGCACAACACACTTCATCAAGCAGTGACAGCCGGCCTCAAGGATCAGTCAGAGAGATGTTTATCCATTCCACGATCATCCGCGCTGTGTATTGACACAATTCAAGCCCTGCGGTACAAACGTTTTGCCATTGTCCTGCGCGGCTGATTCTAACACGCACACACAATGCCCTCTCGCATGTGCGTCGTCTATCCAAGCTCCCTCAGTCCAGCATCGCCACACAAAACAACCCAAACGATAAGGATAACCAAAGCGATCCCATTGTTTGCAGGACAAACAGCAACCGCTATTGGTAAACAAGCCTCACATAAGGATCACACACACACACACACGCACGCAAGTCAGGGGATCCTCCACTGAGTAAAAAGCTCAATTAATACGAAGCGATACGCGGTGCGGCGACTGTACCCTTATGGAGAAGCTGCAAAAAAAAACAGAAAAAGTATAATAGCACTTCGAGGACAAAGGACGATCCCCTGAGCGCGTTAAGATGTTGTTGCTGCTGGGTAAGTGGAAAGCGGATGAATAAAAGAACCACCACCAAACACAACGCAGAGAGAGAACAACAGCAACAGAAAAAAAAGCCAAGCCAAGCCAACCCCATGAGATCAAGTCGCTTTCGTCCTTTCAGGTTTTTTGTTTTTTTTTTTTTTTTTTTTTTCATTCACTCACTTCTCTGATTTCATCGTCCCCGCGTGCAATAGCACACTGGCATGCAGGAGGGACTCAAGGTGGTGCAGAGAACAAAGACAAATAGCGGTTCTTACGAATGGTATACTAACCTATAATTGATTACGTCACATAAGGATTACACAAGTCGTTACACAAACCTGTTCGCTGTGCTGTTGTGCGTTTTGTGCGTCCTCGGTCGGCCCCGGTCAGCTTTGGTGCGACAAAGGGATGTTGGATATAAATTTTCGTATTTAATCTTAACCACTCCCCGCCGTCCCCCTGGCTGACAGGCTTATTCGGAAGTTGTTGTGTTATGGTGCGTTGCTGGGTTTGGGATTATGAGAGTCCTTTTTGTCGCAATTTCTTTGGGGTTTTCGTCTCGTTTTTTTTTTTTCTTCCTCGGCGTGCCTTTGTGACCAGTGTGATAAATTGCGAGGGGAGAAGCTGGATTTTGTCAATCCCCCCTTACAGCATCCTCTGTCCTCTTAATGGGATAAGCAGTTTGAGGGGGTGGGGGTGGGGGAGGCGTGTGGACTCAGCGCTAGTTCAATGCGGATAATATGGATATTTGGCAAGATATTGTCTCTTAATAAAGCTCATTGGGTTCGTTGGAGAGGGGGGGGGGGGGGGTGGGTGTTTCATGTGAAGGATCTGTAAGCTGATTCAGTTGGCGTCCCCCTCAGGGATCTCTTGTTCGCTTTTCATCACTGAAACTGAAACTTTAGAGATCCCATTTAAATTCTACACCCCCCGCAGGGGCGGCGTGAGGGCGTACAGGAGATAGAATTTTTCAATTTCCTAAGCAATTTTCTATCTACCAGGCTGTGACCCATCTCGAATGTCACCGTGAAACAGTACCTGGAGAGCATCTCCAATGTCCCTGCACAAATTACATTTATTCACATCCTCCACCCTCACTCCCCGGTGGCGTTTGTTTAGTGTGTCCACCCAGGGAGGTAAACACACAAACATCCCGTAGGTGGACAACGAAATGGAAATACGGCAAAAGAATTGAATTTGACAGTTTGATAGGTCCCAGGCCCTTCAAATGCCTCGAATACTATTCAATTGCTTTCCTGGTTCGCTCGCTCGCACTCTCTCTATCTGCTGCTGCCCGGTAAAGTCATTCGTTTGGAACACAAAACTGGCACTCGCTTGACGCTGCCTCGCTGGCTGGTTGGCCGACTGTGCGACTGTTCGACTGGATGGCTGGATGGTTGGATGGTTGGATGGTTGGATGGTTGGATGGTTGGATGGTTGGTATGTGCCAGTATTTCCAGTCGATGATTATTGTGACAATCTACCAGGAGGATACACACA
This sequence comes from Eristalinus sepulchralis, assembly GCA_944738645.1. Classification (NCBI taxonomy): domain Eukaryota; kingdom Metazoa; phylum Arthropoda; class Insecta; order Diptera; family Syrphidae; genus Eristalinus; species Eristalinus sepulchralis. The sequence continues at coordinate 1,189,346 of OX122885.1, read as the reverse complement.
CCGAGCGTACAGCACACCGCACAGCAACTTTGTAGTTTTGTGCGTCACGAGACGAGCCTGGTATTGGGTTTCATTTGCATGGCGGTTGTTGGTGTTATTATTTATGGTTCAGTGCATGGTAACAGGATTTTGGCATTTCGCAAGGATATTCCCTGAGCGCGATACACACAGACAAACACGCTCAAAACGAAAAAAAAAACACCGTACCCGGACAAATTGTTTGCATAAATTGAATTCAGCGACTGGACGCCACCGTCACTGCCATGCCGCCGAGCCACCTTAAATGCCCTTTAAAGCCACACGTACGACTGGCAAACAATAATGAAGCGTGAGCGGGAGAGTGGAAGCGGGAGTGAATTTAAATTATTTCATATCCTTCGGTAGGCTGTGTGTTCAACTGTTCAACTGTCAAAATCACAAAAACTCAGAGAAGAGCAAAGGCATCGCAAAAATCCGAATTGTTAACGCCTGTCATTCTCATGCACGGGCCGAGTGAGCGGGGAAAGAGGGAAGGGGACCGTGAACCAAGCCGACTCTGGTTTGGCTCAAAAAGGACTTCGGGTGTTTGTCTCGTGGAGTCGGCAGTCGGAACAAAATAAATCCACAGGATAAAAGCGATATGACATTGGCCACGAAAACATCTCACTTTTCCCCACTTCCCGCCATACGACAGGCTGTCTTCATTCGTTTTTCGGTTCTTTTAAGTTTTTTCTTTTTTTTGAAAATTTGTTCAGCATTTCTAGCTGTCAGTCAACTGTCATATTGTTGATGCCTTTAATGTTCGCCCTTCATCCCATGCCCCTCCTCACCGTAGCGCGCTGTGATGCATATCCGCTGTACATTTATCGGATATCGTGTGGGTCGCCGTTGTATTGGGGGAACAGCCGACAGTGCTGAGCAATTGATGTATTGCCATCGATCGGGTCGACTGTCGACTGTCGGCTGTAAGTTTTCTGTGTCCTTCTGCCAGCCTTCTCCTTTATCATTATCAGGGATGTGTGCAGTAGTAGATGTGGGATTTGGATGTAGTTCTAGTCTGCCATTCATTTGGATCTCCCATTACCCCCCACCCTACCGCCACCAGTGGAATGGCGGAGCATTTGTTTGATGAGTTTTCTTTCCTAGAACTGAGCACGATTTTTGGAATGGATGTGGACGGGGAGGAGGACTGGTGTTTGTTATCCGATGTTGTTGTGTTCCAGTGCCTGTGAGTGGGTGGGCAAAGTCGATTACTCAGACGATTGAATCGATGATTTGCCAATGCAAAGGACATGAAGCGCGATACTCAAATTAATTGGGTTCGATTTTGCAGTGTGGCCCTGTCCGCGAATTGATGAGACATTGGTGAGAAGGGAGGCACCATGAAATTGGAAAATTTTGAGTTCCACAGAAGAGTGTAGGCTCCCCAAATTGGAAAAGGAATATTTCTGGCCAATTTAAGCACTCCATTTAATACAAAACAGGAATAGAAATTGTTCTTTAAGATAAATGTAGACTGGAGTCAGTTGGAAATGCTCAAAAATGTTGAGGGGGCAAAGTGCCCCCGTGAAATTAGAAAGAGTTGTGCGGCTTAAAGGCTATTTTTCAATAAGTTTGGAGATTTTCCATCTTTTTCAACCCCAAATTGACAATCCTGTGGAGGGTAAAGAGAGTCCCTAAGCCTACAATGCCAAGGGGGCATGCTGCCTCCCCGTGAAGTTCGAATATTTTGATCGCGGAAGAGATAGATTTGTACAGACCTTCAACTTAGTCATGAAATAACGCGAAATGAGGACGAAGCATACCCTGAAGAATTGGAGCAACCCCTCAAATGGCAGCAAACTGTGGTTGGGGTAGAACTCGTATAGAAAAAAGAAATTTGAAGAATTACTTCATTCCGATCGTCATTTCTCTAAGCGTCTATTCCTCTAAATTGAAAGGCTCACGATTGTAAACCATCCCCACACCCTTTAACCCCAAGACCCCCCCTTTCCCATCAATTCGGTGAGTCAACGTATGTGACTAGAGACAATTAAACTTTTGACAGTTAAAACGTGCATTCCTCCCCTCCCCATTCATTATGATTGCAGTAATAGCCATCAGAACGATTACGTTCTAATGTCCAAAACTTATCGTTTCAACCAGCAATTCCCCCCACCAGACGTCCTACGCCATTTCGGTATTAACGACCTTTAAGCCCATAATCCATTTCATTCGGCACGTTTGTTCAATATAAAACAATAAACCGATTGACAAATTCCCATTTAAACCATTTCCAACACGACATGTCTGTACGTCTGTCGCGCGGGCGCCTCAGTCCGATGGTGGTTACATGCAACCACCTACCCGCTTCGGGTTTGTATGATTGCTTTACAAACATTCTCGATTCGTGTCAAAGAATCGTTTTACCGGTCGCCATAGGTCAGACCTCCGATTTTAACGATGACGATGAGTTATGCCTTGACGGTCAATAGTCACTGGTCATGTCAAAGAGCCCTAAAAACACGGCTTTTTCCTATTCGAAGCGTTCCCGGAGGCCTCCGGCACATTTCATATGCCCCTTCCGACAACAATTCGTCCCAATTAAATGGTTTTTCCTCGTGTTGTCGTTTTTTCGTTTTTTTTTCTTTATTCCCTCCACCCTCCGACCACTCTTTCTGGTGTTTTTGAATGACGTTTTCCGACGAGGAAACTTCCGTGGTTATAAAGAAAAAAAAAAAAACGCTGCCTATCTCTCTGGAAATGCGTGTGGAAGCGCAATATTCCACTGAACACATTCACTGTGGCGAAATTATGAAAAGGAGTCACGGCGCGGTAGGTGACGGGTGAAAGTGCGGGGGGAAAATAAATGAATAAGAAAAAAAAATTGAGGAAAAACGAGGAAAATTTGTTGTAAATTATGACGGAATTGACCCAAAGGGGGTCTTACGCGAGCACCCGCAAGTGTGTGTGGGCACGGGGCAGTTTTTTTTTTGTTAGAACTGGTAACACAATCTGACCCCCCGGGGGACTGATTACTGACAAAATTGTTACGTGCAACCGGAGCGCCTGTAATAGACATACGGCCGCGACGGGATAGATACTGTAGCGGACGGCACATCCCCACAAAACATAAAGTAACTTACAAATTAAGACCAAACATGAACCGATGTGGACTAGGTGTAGGAGTGATGGATGGATATGACGTCCTTTTGGGGAAAACGAATCAGCGGGAGGTTGTCGACCGAATTTTTTCCGCATTCATTCACGTGTTAGACCAAGCTGATGTTAAGTGAGGGCGCTAGTTGGTCAGCATGGGGAAGCGATGATGTCCTACGATAGGATGGTAAGTTTTTATGCCCTTTTAACTTTTATCCTGAAAGTGAACCCCAAGGTAAGACTGACAGATCGACGAGTTTCAATCAGATTTTAAAACAAGCAGGTCCACAGTGGTACTACGCGGAGATCAAGGATCCTTTGCGTCTTAAGCTCCTAGCATCTCGAATGAGATACCGAGGTAAATTGAATGATGTTCCCTACGGTTACCGAAGAGAGTTTTTTAAGAGACAACGAGGTGCGACAGACTTCCATAAACTAATGCCCCTGGGCCACACCACAGAAGACCTTTCATACGAAGTTTAAGCGACTAATACCTCAGCAGTTACGTCTGTCAAGGCCGCAATATATGTACAGCAAGTATGAGAGACACTCCACTCGCCAAGTGTGCGTTCTACCTTCCCCGCCTTTCTTCCTTTTAGTAAGGCAACTTCTGCCCCCCTCTCAAACTACTTAAACATTCAAAGTACGGACTGCCTTCATCAGCTGAGATTACTTCCTTCCCAAACATCCATCAAAACTTTACAACTCGATTTCGCAAAATCTCATTCCTCCAGCTTCAAATCACGATATTTCCGATGACGACGACGCCAAGCCGTCTAAATGGCCAGAATCAGATGTTGCTTTTGTCGAAATCATCCACACCACTCTGTACTTCATCACTATCGCATCCCATAGATTATCCCGACACTCAGTGCCACTTAGAAAGCATCAAATGACTCCCCCGTCCCCCTACCTCCTCCTCCTCCTCCTCCTCCTCCTCCTCCTCCTCCTCCTCCTCCTCCTCCTCCTCCGTCACCTTCTCGATGTCTTCCCATGGCCAATTATGTTTCTTGTGCTGCACAAGAGACACACACACACAAGCACAGGCACCAGCAAGCAACAACATCCTGTAAAGACATAAATACCTCCCATTCCTTCTAACGGTCACTTATCCCCAAGACTACTTGAGAGAGAGGAAAACTTTCCTCATTTCTATTTAAGGCAGACAACATCAACAACACCAACAACAACAAAAAACAACAACAACAAATCAGCAGCAGGAGAAGAAGACAGAGAATTGAAGAGAGGAGCGTGTCCAGGCGAAGGGAAGTCTTTCGTCCTTGATAGATCACGCTAGGAATTTTGCAAATTTTTCAATTAACTTGAAAAGTTTTGTAGTCTTTCTCTCTTCCCCTCCCCCTCCCCCGCCCCCTCTTCTAAGCCACCCCAGTGGGTAGCCATCATCACGCTGCTGAGAATAAGATTTGTATTCGCCCTTTGTGTGCCGGCACAGTGAACTGAGCTGTAGTTACCTAGCTTAGGGGCCAATTACATCATCGACCAAGTCGAAAGCAGGCATTAGACGAAAATTGTCTTTCCGGCGAAAATAACACTTGCAAGCACACGCAGACACCGACTGCCGGAGAGAGAGAGAGAGACAGGGACAGAACAAGCAAAGCAATCTCGGACCCTGGCTGGCGTAAGGACGAAAATTACACACGGCCACGCTATGCACGCTACATTATCGCACCGCATACCATCGCCACACCATCGGGTAGTGAGTCCACCCGCTCGTAGTAGTATTCCACTTCACTCCTGCCGTGTGCCAGTGTGAGGACCAATTTCAAAGTCAAAGTAATTTCCGGGTCGCGCAAACTTTTTCATTAAAACTTGTTGACTGCTGCTGGTGAAGTAAATTTTTGTAGGAGACGACGCTCGTCGCCGTCGCCGCCACCGCCACCGTCACGCCGATGGGGCGGTCGATGGCGTTGTCCTGGCCCGGTATCCGTCGTCGGCGTCGCACACCGGAGTTCCGACTGCCATGCCGCTTGATGATTTATAGAACATTCTCCCATTGTGATTTTTTGTTTCCCTTCTTTGGCTCTAAACGCACACACACACACACATCCACGCAACACATGCTGCACGAGAGCAGGAGTAGATGATGATGATGAAGAAGAAGAGAACAGACGAAGAAGACGAATTGAAGTTCTCGGTACACTCGTAAAGTTATGCGACAAGAAATTTTCGAAATTACTTTGCACAACTATTTGCCACGTTTCCTGGAAAACACACCGCTTGGTGCTGGGCGCGCTCGAGGCGTCATGCCGCGTTGCTGCGTAGTAGTGGCGCTCACTCACTATTACCCGCAACTTTTCCTATTGTCCTTCCTTCCCTCGTCCAGGCGACATTCGGCGGTGAAGGTGGTCGTGGCATCGTCGACGATAGAGCCTGCGAGAGCGGGGTGCCGAATTCAGCGCGGAAATTGACGTAATTTGCAGCCAAGATGACGTAAACGACTTATTCATAGTTTTCAAAAGTTTTCTCGGTACAGTCCAAACAATTTCTGTTTTTTTTTTTTTTTGTTTTTCCTTTCCTCCTGCGCTCTCTCCATCAGTGCTGGGGTGCGTCGTCGTCTTCGTCCGGTGACGAAGGACCACACGGGAGATTGTGCGGTGGCGGCGAGGATTTATGACAACTCAAGGAGAGGAAGAAAGTAATTCTAACTGTAGTAAAAGAAACAAACGGGAACGAATTAGAAGGGACCAAGATGAATGTCTAAATCAGGTTCAGCTGTGCGGCGGGTGGCGAGATGTGCGTTCGTGTGGGCGGAAGGTGCTGCGGAGCTAATTAAAAGGAAATTTGTTTGAACGCTTCTGCTGCTGAAAGAGAGAAGTGTGTCGCTGATTGTAATGACATGAAGCAGGAGTGGAAGCAGAGGCAGGAGATTGTAATGGACGTCAAAGGAACTTTTTCATGGGGTTTCGGAGGAGGAATGAAAGGTTTTCTTGGGTAAGACATCGAAATTGGAGTAATTACTGAAGTTGGGTTACGTGTTGCGATGAGAAGGGCTTCTGTCTTGGGTCTGGGTTTGCAAAGCCTGAAACCACAGTCGATTAATCGTCGAATGCCAATTTCTTTTTGGGACGGGGAGGTTTGCGACGTTCTGTTCGAAGTCGACTCGTGAGAGACGTCCAAAGAGTAGGCAAATGTTTGTGGAAGGACTTTAAGAATTCAGCTCGATGATCTGTTTGTTAGCACTCCGACATGTTCATGGTGAACTGTCCATCTTGGCCAAAACGTCACAGAGAGCAGCAAATTGTCAAGGACTTCTAACTTACATCAACTCTGCACCGAGAAGGGACAACAACAGGACTGAAGTCAGAGCGAGGCCTTAGAGATGGGAAAAGCCGTCTCCCGAATGACAGAGTTGCACACACTGCTCAGCACAAGAGCGTGGGGCCATTCGCGAGGCATAAGGAATTACATATATCGAAGAGGAAGATGAACCACTTATTGTACAGACTCTGGTGCAGTCGATACAGTCAGATGGATGAACACGATGAACCCAGAAGAAGTCCTCCTTCACCCGCATTTCAAATGAAGACTGGCACAATCTATGAGTGTCTCAGGACAGAACAAAACTCAATCGAAGAACTATTTCCGAAGAGAATTGGGAGATCGCTTAAAACAAAAAGTCAGAAAGTTTCCCTGCCATCGTCCCATCGTCCAGACCGACTTTGTATCAGTCGACTTTTCGCCCAGAAAAACGTCAGTTTCTATTTTTCTTCTGTAAGTTTTCCTCGCGCAAAGTTAAACTTCCGGTAAATACCAAACGCCACCTACCACCCCCCACACAGCCCCTCCACACTCATTTTTTGTGCACACTTTCACCTTTCCAGTGTCCAATGTCCACACCATTGGTGTCAAACCGCGCCTTCTCTTGTACCCGTGTGTGCATGTGTGTGTGTGGGGGGGGGGGGGTGGTTCTAAAGTAAACACACTGCAACTTAGCGCGCATCCCAACGTTGAAACTTTAAAAATGTGTTCCTTGTCCTTGTCGGAGAGACGGAGAGTGAAAAATAACTTTTTGTCGTTCGGACTTCATTCCCTGCTTTCTTTCTCTCAGTCTCAATGAAAATGTTAAGTTTTTCTAAACCCACCCGCTTCCTCGTCCCCCGTCCGTTCATAAGCTGGAGAGCGCTTTCAAAAAAAACTTTCTGAAAAGATGCATTTGTGCAGAGGATGTTGCTTTCGCCGACACGGACGACGCAAAGAATAAGAAATAAGTTGAGTTGGACATGGGGCATGCATTTCGGAGAGACTATGTGCACTCCGGTAGCCACTGCTGCTACCGCCGCCACAGGCGAACGAATGGCAAAAAGGATAATATCGTCATTTCAGCTGACTTTTTGTCTAAGTTAAGTACAGAATTAAAAATTCAGTGAAAATAAGTTTTGACACAATATACCACTAATTAAAAATTAAAAAGGGAAAAAGGGAAGAAAAACTTAAAAGCAGTTGATGGGGGTTGGGGTGGGTGGTATTTTAAGTCCACCATCGCAACTGCCGGGAGAGAGAACAGAAGCAAGGAAACTGAAAGTAGTTCTGCTGACTGTGTTAAGAGGTTTTTTTTCCGCTTCGACAAGTTGAACAGTTTTCGGTTTTTTCTTTTTCCCTCCTCTCCCGCCCACTGCCCACACACTTTTTACCCGTTTTTCGGTGAATGGTAATTAATTAGCTGAGGATGGACTGTGGATGCACACGAAGTTCGAGGGAAACTTTAAGCAATCCCCTCCCCGGAGGAGTGTGGCATGTTTCTGGTTTTCTTTCAACCTTTTGTCAGGCAGTCGTTCCTTGGTCAGGGGGAAGGGGTAAGAGGTTCAAATTTTGCAGCTCCTGCTGGGTATGGGTTCAATGGATTGATGGAAAGTTACCTTGAGTTTTTGTCTAAGGAGGGAGATCTTTGATAGACACGACACGAAGTTAGTTTTTGAACAGATTTTGGACTTGGGGAGGATCAAGTTGAAAATGGGCTAGACACGGATTCAAAATTCAGCGAAAATCTGAGCTCATGTCAGAGGAAAAGTCTGTGAAGTCCGACAAGGACTAAAGATTAGTTTTTTGAGGTTCTTGAGGCGAATTTGGTTGTAAGAGAGATAAAGTGTCCCGCGGGGTGACTCGCACACATTTCAAATTCAGAAGAAAATTGAGGCTTGGGATGAAGTCTGACAAGGGCTAGGGTTGGAATCAAATATTACATACGTAGAAAGTTAAAATTCGACGAACATCATCATTTAAAATGAAGCCTCACATGGGTCAGGAAATTACCCATAGCTTCTAAAAATTCTTTCATACGATTTCTTACAAGTATACGGCAAGTTTCTTGTTCAAAATCTGGATCTGAACGATGTCTGCATGTCGCTAGGGATGAGAAGGGGGCGTTAAGGGCCCCTTAAACTAAGCCGAATGAATGGTTATCCTTCGTAGGGTTATTGGACGATACAGCATCTCGTTTTCTGTATCGAAAAAATTCGTCTACTTCTCAGGGAAGGCTAACAACAAATTCACACTTGTCATGACACCTCCTCTTGTGTGTGTATTGACACCCACTTTAACACCAAGGCATCCTAGGACTTAGTCCCCTTCCAAGGACTCAATTTCAATTACATGAGCAAAACAGATTTTCAGCAAACGCCACGGAAACGATCCAAGATCACGAACGCTGCAACGCATCCGTTGAACCGATTTCAGTGAACCATACAAAACACGAACGGAAGTGAATGCGGGAGTCCCAGTAACAAGTCGTTCAACTCCCACTGCGTCACCGAGTGTACACGTGTGTGTGTCTGTGACAGCATTGAATACATTTTCACATGCACGTCCTTGGTACACACACACTCTCTCTCTCTCTCTCGCCAGAGTGTTTCACGCACGCATTCGACTTCCGCAATTTTTCTTTTAATCGATTCCACCCACATCGCAGAAAAAAAATCCCATTTCCGAATCACACTCCGAATTTAGAGCTTCATAATCTGACGGCACAAAAGCCAATCGGAAGTCGGCACACCACCACCACCGCATACCACCTCGGGACCCTGCCGAGGGGATGTGTTTAACAAAATAAATTCCAATTTTAACGCCCATGCTTGATTTAAATCTGCCGCCACCGCCGCTGCCTCATTTCCCCGTCTTTAGAAACTCAATCCCGGCGTTTCCCTTTCATCCTCCATCCAGTCACCCCGGGGAACTCCTGTTAAAAGCAAATAAAATTAATATTCGTGACCAAAAAGCATTTTGCTAGGCTCATGTGGCACCACCTCGCACACGCGGTTCCAAGCCAAGCAACTCACCTCCTTCCTGGGGCACAACACTCCGAAAGTAAACACACCACCCCGAGGCAGCCAGCCATTCAACCATTCGCTCTGCCCGCCGCAGCGATTCCGGTCAAGTTTTCTTTTATTTTCCGAAAATTACTCAAAATTTCACCTAAACACCCCGTTGCGCTGGAGGATTGCCGACCATCGGCCACCGGCCACCGACCACCGACCCACCCACCGCCGGTTGCACTGCAGCGGCGCTCTCCGCCACCACCTTAATTAATACATTCAGCTAATTGCCGACCATAATTCCGGTCGGAGACCCGGTTCCTAGCGCTCGGGAGCTTCGCAGAACCGTTTTATTATTCAAATTGCAGGTCAGCGCTGAGTTGACGAAAACGATCGACAGAGAGCACACAAACACACACACCAGAGGGGTCGGTGCCTCTGCCAGTGCCGAGGGATAATTGATGGTGGATATTAGGAACGATTCTTTTTTGTGTTGTGTACTTCCGTGGGCGCATAGGGGAAAACCAACAAAGCCGACCGTGGCCGCACTCACTCACTCCCCGTAGATCGCTATCGGGGGCGGGGCGGGCATTGTAACAACCTGTTAATTAGTTTTTTAAATGCTAATCACTCTTTCTCGCGGCGCGTTCTGTACGCGGCGACTTGCGTGAATTTCCCTGTTCCAGTGACTTAATTAGAAGGTTTTCTGGATTTTCGGCCAGTTTCTGCTGCGCCGCTGACTCGCAGCAGTCGAGGGTGACCCAGGTGAACCTGGCATGACATCATCGCGCCTTTGCGCGTTTCTTGTGGCAGGGAATTTGAATTTTTATTTAGTGTGTCGGCGTAATTAGCGCTCGGTATGCTGGTGCTTTGGTATGCAATGCTCCTCCGCCTCCCCAATTCCCATCGGCGGCAGCGTTGTGAAAATTTGTCAGCAATTTGGTGCTGTTACCATTTGTTTTTCGGTTTTTTGTTTTTTTGAAAAATTTGGACAATAATGGAAGGTTGTGTCAAGTGCAGGGATTGAGCGGAGGAACGAAGGGGAGAGGCAATGCGTGCCAAGGCTGATGGCTGTGAGGTTATTGTGGGTGCGAATGAAATTAATGAGATGTCGCGGTGGTCGGTGGGGGAGCCAATTTTGTGGCGGCCTTTGTACACGTATGCAAATTTTGGAACATGTTTCCGTTCCGACTCATGAATATGGAAGAGAGTGTATAAAGCGATTTAATTTGATCTACTGACAGTAGTGGGTGGAAGTGGATTTGTGGATCTTAATGAAGAGATTCAATGGGGGGGTAAATGTTTAAGAAATATTGGGAAAAAAAATTAAACACAGATCCAGAAAAAAATGCAGTTCTAAATATAGAGAGAAAAAATCCCTCAGTGGGGATGCAGAGATAAGAAAATGTAATTATAAAAGAAAGCCTACAAAACAGAGAAACAATCAATTCTAACCGATGGCAGTGAAACAACAAACAGGAACTTGCTCATCATTCCAGAGCATTTGTCCGAATCTGAAAACCAAAAGAAATGTGTAAATAATCTAGCCCTACGCCCTTCAACAACCCCATTGATTGCATTTCAGCACGAAAGGACCCCCAGAAGCGCCCTAATTCGCCAACCGACCTCGATCTCACGTAGAGGTAGAAACCCATTCAAGAGGTCGGCTGCGACCTGAAAAAGAAAGTTTAATACACAGTTCAAAATAAAATCCCATCACATCACTATATCCCCCAAACCTACCCCAACGGACCCCCCTATGCTATCTTCCCGATGACACTTCACGTCCACTTGAGGCACAACCTACAGCTTCCCGAAGACCATCTGAGCAGAAGCGATAATGAAAGTGGCTACTCACTTAGTTGATCACTGATGAGGAATAGAGGTGCTCCATCGCTGGCTGGCTAGACGTCAATCAGACTGAAGACCTACCTGCTTCGTAAGTCCAACGGTGGGTGTCCTGAGACTCGCACACACTTTAACTTCACACGCGTCACGCGATAGGGAAAGCTAACGCGAGGGGCATTCAATAGCGGCAGGCAAAGGCACACAACCCGAACCGACACTCCCGATTTACACAAAAGAGCAAATAATCGCTTATTTCGTAACGATTTGGGGGGAATTATCCGAAGGGATCTACGCGCTGAAAGGGCCTACAAGACATAGCGAATGGGAAGCGACACTCCCGCATATGACTCGGAACGAACGCATTGTATGGTAGAAGGACGATGTTAAGCTAACGCGAGGGACATTCTCAGACGACAGGCAGAGACTCACAACCCGATCCGACACTCCCGACACTCCCGGTCAACACAGAAATGCAAAAAAAAACGTTTTTCTCGTGACGAACGAAACGTATTTGGGTGAAATAAGTCGAAGGGATATACGCGGTAAAAGGGCCTACACAAGCAACCGTATCCGAACCGACACTCCCGCCTTTGGCTCGTAAACGAATGTAATGTAAGGAATATGCTTCCAGAAGAAAAATTCGCGTACAAATAAATTTTTGAAAATAACCGACACTCCCGACGCACCAAGAGAAAACGAAATTAATTTGCGCTTCGAATGCAAGAAGACGATATTTGAATTTCGAATTTGGCACAACCGACGAACAGATTCACCGCAAGAAAAAGTGACTCGCGCACATTGACTAGGTGCCCTCTTCCTGTATCTGACGTCATTTCCGAATAGAAATCATCAAAAGCACGGCAATTTAAAATTTTGAAAAGAGAAAACTTGTTAAAATGTCGATTTTCTTATATTCCCATGCACCCGCACTCAAAATCGCGAAAAAATCTTTAAAAAACCACTCGCGCACATTTTTCTTCAATTTCCCATAATTTTTTCTCATTCTTTGGCAATTTCACAAGAAAAAACGAAGTGGGTGCTCCGCTTTCCGTGCAGTTCATACAACGGCAGCCATCTTGAAGGCAAAGAAGTTTACTGTCGAAAAAATCGTTGAAATTCTTTAAATTTTGGAAAAATTTTATAGAATCCCTGTAATCTAGCACACCGCCTTTGATTTGAAGTTATTTTTCGGGTGTAATATAAAGATTTTGGCGAATAATTTTCAAATGAAAAAAATTGAAGTGCACTCACCTTGCAAAATCAGCCATCTTGCAGTGCAAATTTTTATTTCGCCGAAAAAGCAATGAAATCCATCGAATTTTGACAAACTTTCATGCAATTGAGGAAGTCTAACACTTTAAGCACACTTTTCATGAGTTTTTCGAAGGCAAACTAAACTTTTTCACACTTTTTTTGAATTTTTGAAAATTTTCACTTCCATCGGAAGCGCGCACTTTTTCCTGTTCAACTGACTTTGACGATCGGATATATTAGCTCTTTCCTTCTCACTGTGGAGAAAATGTTGGCGCCTGGAAAGAGAAGTGGAGAGTGTGTAAAGAAATTAGCCGAACTTGTTCTTGTACATTTGGTATTTGGTATACATGGACTCTAGGTTTTATTCATGACCTTAAGTTCACGTAAATCGAAAATTTAAAAAAAAATCTAAATGTTTGACTTCTTGATCATGTTCTGCGACTTCCATGCAACCGACGAACAGATTCACTACCAGAAAAGGTGACTCGCGCACTTTTACTAGGTGCCCCCTTCCTGTATCTGACGTCATTTCAATTTGACAAGAAAAAACGAAGTGGGTGCTCCGCTTACCGTGCAGTTCATACAATGGCAGCCATCTTGAAGGCAAAGAACTTTACTGTCGAAAAAATCGTTGAAATTCTTTAAATTTTGGAAAAATTTTATAGAATCCCTGTAATCTAGCACACCGCCTTTGATTTGAAGTTATTTTTCGGGTGTAATATAAAGATTTTGGCGAATAATTTTCAAATGAAAAAAATTGAAGTGCACTCACCTTGCAAAATCAGCCATCTTGCAGTGCAAATTTTTATTTCGCCGAAAAAGCAATGAAATCCATCGAATTTTGACAAACTTTCATGCAATCGAGGAAGTCCAACACTTTGAACACACTTTTCATAAGTTTTTTGAAGGCAAACTCAACTTTTTCACACTTTTTTTGAATTTTGAAAATTTTCACTTCCTTCGGAAACGCGCACTTTTTCCTGTTCAACTGACTTTGACGATCGGATATTCTAGCTCTTTCCTGCTCACTGTGGAGAACATGTTGCAGCGTGGAAAGAAGATTGGAGAGCCTGTTGGAAGGTGCACCGAAGTTGTTCGTGTACGTTTGCATACGCAGATTCAAGGTCAAGGTGAATTCAGTATCAAAAATATGGAAACAAGACTTCTCTTGGCTTTTTGATGATATTCTGAGGAGGAAAGTTTTTTAGACAGCATATCAGTCTTTTGCGGTGTCTTTTTGAATTTTAAGTTATTCAACCAATTCCCCTTTTTTACACACAGACTGAAGCATATCTTTTAGAGACTTTTCGGGGCATTATATTTCCCTGGTACTTTGTGAGTTTAAAATTATTGCTAGCAATCCAAAGTACATTTCTTTTCACCTTCCTTCTGTCCGAATGTGAAAATACAATATATATTTAACTTAATGGAGTTCAAAATCCGACTTTAGTCATGACATTTCTGCAAGTCATAAATGTGCATATATTTACATTAAATTGAAAATAAGTTTCGGCCGGAATGTCAAACATTTGGGCGACCTGTTTGAATTATGCAAATGCTCATCGCGCTCTCCAAGGCAGCCTTCACGGATGGCAAAAACATTTTCACTAAATATCAGCCGGACTATCATTGAATTTTTTGCAGGCTATTCCTGAAACTTATTTTCGGTATTTCAAACTCTGCAACATTTGGACGCATACTCATAGGCACCAGAGCAGAAGAGAACATTTGGAACTTCACGCTTTTCACATATTTCAAAACTTTTCTTTTCGCTCTAAGCTCCAACGGAAATTAATCTCTCTAAACATATGGCTAAGTAAATTTAATTAAAGTGAAAAAGCGTTTGGTACTTTCCTAGATCGCATATGCAAATGTACTAGAATGCATTCCTCCATATGTTCTCCACAGTCTTCCTTTTCCAACAGCAGTAAGAAGGGGACAGAGTTTCCCGCCGACTGTTGGGGACAGTTGAGAAGCAAGATTAGAAGATGTGTAACAGAATCTCTTTGGAATTATGAACAGACTTAGGGGGCACAGTGCACTTCCAAAAATTGTGGAAAATGTTTTGTTTTGAAGAATTGTTAGAACATTTGAGAAGAATTTTGAAAATTATGATTGTAATAGGATAACAAATTGATTACACGGAAATGCATCAATATTCTCTGGGGATCGTCGTAAATAAGACTTTGCACTCCACCAAGGTAAATGCAAAGTAAATCTTGAATTCGTAACTTTTCCATATAAATCGATGTGGTGACTCGAAATGAATGTCCCAGAATATAAAACGATATCATTTATTATTTTGCATCTAAGATTATCCTCTTGGCCTTGGGTCTCTGCATATAACACCAAACGTACACGAACAACTTCGGTGCACCTTCCAACAGGCTCTCCAATCTTCTTTCCACGCGTTAACATGTTCTCCACAGTGAGCAGGAAAGAGCTAGTATATCCGATCGTCAAAGTCAGTTGAACAGGAAAAAGTGCGCGCTTCCGATGGAAGTGAAAATTTTCAAAATTCAAAAAAAGTGTGAAAAAGTTTAGTTTGCCTTCGAAAAACTCATGAAAAGTGTGCTTAAAGTGCTGGACTTCCTCGATTGCATGAAAGTTTGTCAAAATTCGATGGATTTCATTGCTTTTTCGGCGAAATAAAAATTTGCACTGCAAGATGGCTGCTTTTGCAAGGTGAGTGCAATGCAATTTTTTTCATTTGAAAATTATTCGCCAAAATCTTTATATTACACCCGAAAAATAACTTCAAAAGAAAGGCGGCGTGCTAGATTACAGGGATTTCATAAAATTTTTCCAAAATTTAAAGTATTTCAATGATTTTTTCGACAGTAAACTTCTTTGCCTTCAAGATGTCTGCCATTGTTTGAACTGCGGAGCACCCTCTTCGTTTTTTCTTGTGAAATTCCCTGCAATGAGAAAAAATTTATGGGAAATTGAAGGAAAATGTGCACGAGTGGTTTTTTTGGCGTTTTTTCGCGATTTTAAGTGCGGGTGCATGGGAATATAAGAATCGACATTTTAACAAGTTTTCTCTTTTCAAAATTTTAAATTGCCGTGCTTTTGATGATTTCTATTCGGAAATGACGTCAGATACAGGAATAGGGCACCTAGTCAATGTGCGTGAGTCACTTTTTCTTGCGGTGAATCTGTTCGTCGGTTGTGCCGAATTCGAAATTCAAATATCGTCTCCTTGCGTTCGAAGCATAAATTAATTTCGTTTCCTCTGGGTGCGTCGGGAGTGTCGGTTTTTTTTCAAAATTTTATTTGTACGCGAATTTTTCCTCTGGAAGCATATTCCTTACATTGCATTCGTTTACGAGTCATAGGCGGGAGTTTCGGTTCGGATTCGGTTGCTTGTGTAGGCCCTTTTACCGCGTATATCCCTTCGACTTATTTCACCCAAATGCGTTACGTCCGTCACAAGAAAAAGGTTTTTTTTTTTGTATTTCTGTGTTGACCGGGAGTGTCGGATCGGGTTGTGAGTCTCTGCCTGTCGCCTGTGAATGTCCCTCGCGTTAGCTTAACCTCACAATACGTTCGTTACGAGTCATATGCGGGAGTGTCGCTTCCCATTCGCTATGTCTTGTAGGCCCTTTCACCGCGTAGATCCCTTCGAATAATTCCCCCCAAATCGTTACGAAATTGGCGATATTTTGCTCCTTTGTGTAATTCGGGAGTGTCGGTTCGGGTTGTGTGCCTTTGTCTGCCGCTATTGAATGCCCCTCGCGTTAGCTTTCCCCATCGCGTGACGCGTGTGAAGTTATAGTGTGTGCAAGTGTCAGGACACCCACCGTTGGACTTACGAAGCAGGTAGGTCTTCAGTCTGATTGACGTCTAGCCAGCCAGCGATGGAGCACCTCTATTCCTCATCAGTGATCAACTAAGTGAGTAGCCACTTTCATTATCGCTTCTGCTCAGATGGTCTGCGGGAAGCTGTAGGTTGTGCCTCAAGTGGACGTCAAGTGTCATCGGGAAGATAGCATAGGGGGGTCCGTTGGGGTAGGTTTGGGGGATATAGTGATGTGATGGGATTTTATTTTGAACTGTGTATTAAACTTTCTTTTTCAGGTCGCAGCCGACCTCTTGAATGGGTTTCTACCTCTACGTGAGATCGAGGTCGGTTGGCGAATCAGGGCGCTTCTGTAGGTCCTTTTGTGCAGAAATGCAATCAATGGGGTTGTTGAAGGGCGTAGGGCTAGATTATTTACACATTTCTCATGGTTTTCAGATTCGGGGCATCTGCTTAAATGATGAGCAAGTTCCTGTGTGTTGTTTCACTGCTTTCGGTTAGAATTGATTGTTTCTCTGTTTTGTAGGCTGTCTTTTGCACAACACAGTTTCTGCAATCACAACAATTTTGTAGACATTTTTACAAACTTCATTACAATTCACATCTGTGTTGAATTTAAGATAGTTCCCAGTTACTTCTTTCAATTTCTTTCTTAAACACTTAAGAATTCTCTCTGACTTCTACAAGAACTGTCTGTGTGATCTACGCCCTGATTTCCTTCGCACTGCCGTGTCACGAATTATTGTCACGTTCGAACCATATTTCAAGTTAAACGCCGAACGTTCGATTCCTCTGAGGACAGGTATTCGCTTGGGCAATCCGTTTTTTAAAGTTCGTTCAGAGCACTTCTGCAGAATTGCAAAAAATTCAGACTTTTGTTAATTAAATTCAATTTCGAGAAGGTTCCTCATTAAATACCAGCCAGCCCGTCTCCCCTCGCCTCATGCCATTCACAGAGGACACGTGTATCCTGGAAAACCCATCACTCACTGTCGCTACCACCACTCCACGCGAATGAATCCAAAAGCAGAAGCAGAAGCGGAAATGGTAGCTACACAAAAAAAAAAAAAATCACAGCACCATAAAATCAGACATCAGTCATTTTAATTAATCACAGAAATCCTTGCGCAAAACTTCCTCTGTCTCCTCGTTTACGGCGCACCGCTGTAAAAAGGACAAAATTCCACCTTAACGACATGTTGAACATGACAAACCACCTAAATTAATAGATCCACCCACCCATTCGTGGCGCAGAGGGAGGCGCAGCTTGGTGGAGGCTTTTGAAAAATCGTCTCACATTAAGGAGGTTTCCGTGTATCAATTTTTAAAATTAATTAAAAAACCATCCCACCCGCCAATACGCTCATAATAACCCCGAAGTCCTTAAGACCCATCACTCCTCCGTCAACGCCACAGTCTCTGTGCCTCCTTGGCGAAGAATGAAAAGCGGTACACGTACAGAAGGCAAGGGACGCAAAAAAAAATGCGAATGATACAGTCGGCAGGCAATTCTACCCCAGAGAGCACTTACTTAGCTCACTCATGCGGCGACGACGCACGGCACCAGAGCATCTCTCCCCCCACCCCACACACAAAAGACACAAAATTCCGGCGCGCTGACTAGGCCCGCCGAGAGACTGCCAGGCAACGGTACAGCCAGCAACTACTCGCATAAGTAAATTTCCGGAAACATGAATAATTGCACGCTAGCAAAATGTAATATTATCCTTTTCAATGAGAGGGAATCTTTTCCCGGCTCTGCTCCATCGTACGTATCCATCAGATACACTTCAGACACGGAGCGAGCGTTCGCCACTTTGCCAGCACAGTGTGGAATGTACTGCTGGGCCTGGCTGCTGCCCGTGGAGGTACGCGCATCGCTCAGAACTCATCCGATTAATTCCGAAAAGTTTCATCCTTTCGCATGATCAAATTTTTTCCATGTTCACTTAATTACTTTTCCTCATATCATTGCTATTGAGCCGTCGAGCTGATGCTGAGGGGGATGGAGCGGGGTACAGCACGCCCGCTGGGTAATATTTTCGGATGAAAATTTTGAAAATTCGCTACCCTGCCGCTGCCGCCGAGGAAGCCGCCTGCTGACGACTGTGAATCCCGGTGAAAGCCAATTAATCAGTTTGACGCCCTTCGATGAGGCGTGGGTGGTGGGGCCACCCAACCGCCGCTCCGTTTACTGTTTGCATAACTTTGATACACTGGCGTGTGAAGTTTCAGTTAAAAGTTAATCATGTTGATGTTCGAGTTGATATTCGTCCTTTTTGTGCGTTTCGCTTTCGTGCGCTCTGATGTGAGGTGAGTGAGGGAGTGGGTGGCGTGGCATGGCGTGGTGTGGGATTTGGAATTGGATGGATAATCGAAGGCTGGCAAAACTTGTTTGATTTGTCACGTGAAAAACTTTGTGTTTGCGTGTATGCCATACTCAGGGAGGTTAATTACACACACACGCAGGCCACGGGTTGGTTGGCTGGCAAGCCGTTTGATTACAGAACATTTACGTGAGTGTTCGCGAGGCAATCGTCGTCGTCGTCGTCGTCGTCATTGGGCTAGGCTCTGTGGTTGAGCGAAAGTTTTTGAAGCCAATTAAGCCACACATAGGCACACATGAGTGGCGAAGGGTGGGGGGTGGGGGAAGAGAGGTGCGAGCGTGCGGGGTCATAGGGGCCAATGACGTCTTTCCGGATTCGTGTCAATTCGCAGGAACACGTAGTCGGGTATCTTCCCACTTTTGGCTTTGAGTGCCTGGGTACTTTCCCGCACGTAACTGATGTTGAGTGACTTTTTGTAGTGGCGCGGTGCGCGATGGTTGCTTGGATTAGAATTTCTGAGCGCAGCACATGGATCATAAATTTTGGGGCGGGTACACATCTAATTAGTGAGCAAAGCGATGTTTGTGATTGATTTGAGGGATGTGACAGCTGGTGGGGCGGGGGGTTGGGGGACATTTCTCTTTGAAATCGGAGTGTTATGAAAATCTACTCTATTCTCTATAAACTACCCGGTGCGCCATCTCTTATGTGAGTATGTTAACTTTGATCTGTATTGTGTAGGGGGTGTGGCAGCGGTTAAAGGGAGGAAGGCTTGAACACATCTGTTCGGGAGGTAGCTCTGTGGGCAGCTCTGTTGTAGAGGAAAATAGTACAAAGGGCTACAAATGAGGTCAAATTTTAGGTCTACTGAGTTGTATACAGTTACAGTCGCTCATTGCAATTCTCACCAAACTACGAAGACTCGCCCTGAAAGATGACACAACTGCATTATACACTTTCAAATAGATTTTCATTCAAACTCAAATCAATGCCCCCAAGAAAAGAAATCCCCACACATCTGCCTCACTTTGACCAAGAGGCAAGCCACTTTCCGTGGCTACAAGGGAACTTCTTCTTCATTTCTCAGATCTCATTGTTCCTTGGACGGAATTTCATTTCATTTCCTTTTTCGGATCAAATTCAGATGAAAGCCATTCACTTCATGTACTAATTACAGACAATAACCATCATCATCATCATCATCATCATCCCCATTCTCTCCTGCCCCAACCCTATCACCATGGCCACTACGACGAGAGTGCTTAGATATTGATGAAGCCCCAGGGGGCGATGGACAGCAGCGAAAACAACAACAACAGCAACCCCTGCAGGACTGACAAATATGAAGCAGAAAAACTCGGCGAAAAAACAAAAGGAGAAATCCCCCCCCCCATTCTCTTTCACCCTCCCCATCCATCCTCTCGTGAAGAGCTAAATTGATTCCATTCGGCGGGACATAAATCATTTTGCGTGGGGTGGCTATAATTGAAATGACAAAACTATAATGCACATCACTTCATATCGCCTTTGTTGCTTCCGCGCTCTCCGGTGTCCTCTTTTCGATTCGACAGCAGCCAACCAACATCTCCCCACCCGTAGTGTTGTGCTTTGTCCGGCTCGGGTTATCCTTACCTGAGCGATACACAATGGACAGGGGGGTCGAAAGAGAGGGAAACCAAATGCTGCTGCTGCTGCTGGTTCCCTTTGTCTGATCAATAATATGATACGCTCGCTCCTAGCAGGATACACCTCCGACGTCAGTGTGACAAGGGAAGGGGGAGATACAGCAGCTTCATCAGCAGCCACATGAGGGTGGTTATTAAAAGCCCCCAGCACCCACTCGGCCTGGGCGTGGAAGTCACAATAATAGTGGCAACATCATCACCACCGCCATTATCGTCGTTCTCATCGTCAACAGCAGCAGCAGCAGCAGCTCTTTCTGAGCTCCATTCCGTCCAACAACAGACCCAGTGGCAGTAATTACTATTGTTTCACATGATATCATCTGCAAGAGGTGGCAGGGGAGGGGCGTCTGCCGCCACCTTCTTCTGCACTCCTTCTCCACACGCTCCGCCTTTGCAATCAATCTTCCATTATTGTTATGAGAAGTTTGTCATAATGTTATCGTGTAATCATTTTAGCTCCTCTTCAAACAGGCGGCGGAGGGGTGGTGGTGGTTTTTTTTTCCCCCCCGTTAGTGACACCCACATGTGCGGAAAGGATTCAACGTATCCTCGGCGACAACGCGCGACCCCAAAATGAGATCATAGATACGGACGTTCATTAGGAAAATGGATTATTGATGTTCTCCCCAAGATGGAATCACTCTTCTTCACTGACATTCCCCGGGCTCCTGATTCCTTGGTGAAGGAGATCCACTCCAATGGATCATGAGTTCAGGTAAGAACTCTGATAGGTTCCTCAACCACACAAAACCCACTTTTTCTCCACTACACCGATGACCATTTTAAAGCCGATCCCCTTGGCGTACTGAGCGAATGTGTTTAAGGTTTAGGGAGTGCCACAGATGAGTGAACAACACAAGCACTGATTCATCACATACGTGACCATGCCGTGAATGTTTCATTTTTTTTTTTCCTCCACCGCCCTGTGTCCCTCCCTGCGCACATTTTGACGGCTTGTCAATTTAAAATCTAATGACTTCCCGAACCAAAAAGGATCCAATATTTCAAAGGCAACAACAAACAGCTCAGCCGGCGGGTAATGAAAGCCGAGTCCAGTCTACGGGCCAGCACCGGCATGCATAATTCATCAAATTCTGTTCAAACTGCAGGCGTCCATGCCCAAGCCTGTCAGTCAAGACCCTACCTCTCCTCCTCCTCCTCCTCCTTCTCCTCCTCCTCTGTCCCTAACACACACAAGCGGCCATCCCTCGAAAACCGATGCCAAACCCGATAAAAGGGGGACCGATAGGCGGCTGGCTGTTCGCTGTGTACGCGACAAAAACTGAATTTCAATATTCGCGCTGAGAGCAAAGCAACGAACAAACGGTGACGTGATTAAAATTCACGTGCGCCCCAATCTGATGCAAAAAGAGACAGCACAACACAGCACAGCACAGCACAACACGTCACCCAAATCGATTGTTCATTTGACAGTTGACATTGTCACGGTTGGTCCGGCGCGGGACCGATCTCGCGGCTAAAGGGAACTTTCTTCCTGGAATCACTAGAACGATCGCAATCATTCTCCCTCCTACTTGTCACGTAGGACACATTCGCCATGGGTGCAGGCTGCTGATGCACATTAGCCCCACTGAGCTCCCCGTTCAGGCGGGGTGATATAAAGTTGGACGGGTTGTGTTTTTTTTTCTGCTGCGCTCTGCTTGTCCTCCGCTCTTCCTCTGATTCTGTTCTCCTTGGCTGCATGGCACGGCGCGGTGGCTGAGGTGGTGTGCGCTCCTTCGGCAAGAGTTGAAAGCGCGCACGTCGTCTTCCTCTGGCAGAAACTTTAGCTACTCAGTGACGGTTGTGGATCTGGCAGTGGCTGCCTCGAATGCATGAATGCACCGTTTCGCGAGCGGAGAATGCATCACGTTCTCATTAAAACATTAAAAACTTCTTGGGACTCATGGATTTATAATTTTTGCAGAGACATGCAACAGTGAGATACTTAATTTGTAAATTGGTTGAGCTGTCCTCCCCAGGAGCGGAGTGGAGTGTTGTCGCACACAAAAATAAAAGGGATTCTCGTTCACACACCACTGGGAGAGTGAACTTGTTTTCGCAAATTTGCCACGCCGCGCCGCACCACTGTCTCCGAGACGCGGGCAAGGAAGGCGAATAAAACTTGAGCATCAGGATGTGACAGGATGATGTTGTTGCTTGGGGAAGAGGAGAAAACGTGCTCCTTTGCCTGGAGACTTAAACTTTTCTCTTGAAGGAGGCCACAGCGTGGTAGTGGCTCCATGCACAGAGTAGGGGGCATCTGAGAGTAATCATTGAGGAAACATTTCCGTGGCCTCTCTGACCGAAGGCCTCCAGAACCCGGAACTTCCGTCACAAAACTCTTCAATTCCATTCCGGACGAGTACAATTTGTCAATCAAACGTCACCTCAATCCTCAAGTTCACCAGTCTTCCTACACAATAGTAGCAGCACACACCTTAATCACCCTTCCTCACCCGACGTCACTGCTACCGGCAGTCTGGTGACAAGCAAACAGACACAAACTCGATATTCCATAACCGATTAACGTTCACCCATCATCGCCGCCAACCCTGTGGGGGGGAGGGGGAGGAACAAAAACTCCAGCAATCATGCAATCGGGCCACATAAATGGGACATTAGGCCGGGCCACTTGAAAAATGGCCAACTCAGTTGATCCGGTAACCCCTGGTCGCCGCTCACCGGTATCTAACCCAAACAGAGCCATTAACGAAACGCAAAGGACCATTCAGCGGGGGCGCTGGCACAACAAGCATCGTCGACCGCGCCCCACCGCTTTCGTGTCCCAGATAGATGATGATGACGGCAAGTCCATCAGATCGACGGGAAGAGGAAGATACTGCTAGAGACAGCAGCAGGCAGCGTGTCAGTCCGGGTTAATAATACTCTAGAGCAAACTTTTCTTCAGATCGATCGCCCCCCCCCCCACCCTTCCCCATCCCAATCCCCATCAGCACGGACGAATGAATGGGAGAAGTATCGCGCTAGAAATGATAAATGTCCAGCCATTGTATTAATAAACCATTAGTCTTCCCATGGACGGCCGGTGCCCGCTCGGTGATGAGTGAGCCGAAGACTGAACGACTCGCCAGTAGTCAGTAGCCACTGGCCCACCCCATTGATTGAAGGGATGATTTTTGTTGTCTTAAAGTGACTTTGATGGATTATCCCGAAAAAAACTAGCATCCACCGGCCAGAGGGAATGGGGGTGGGCTTGCGGCTATTAATCGCCGGTCGCCATTTGCCGCCATCCTCCTGACGGCGAAGGCAGCGGCGGCATTGGCGGCCGTCCGTATGGGGACTATGCAAATTGAGCGAAAGTTACGTTCGCATTTTCGGAGGCATGTGGCTAACTGCCTTCCGACTGATTCATCACCGCCATTGTTGAGGATGACGTTCGCACGTTTTGCCACCCCCCTTGCCAAATTTCGCTGAAGCGGACTTCCTGCGCATAGATTCGCATCGCGCAGCACACACCCACCCCCACCGTCACCGCAGCGGTTGCTTGCCAATTTCGTCGTTCACTAGGCGGCGCGGTGCAATGATGGCGCTTTCCCCGGGTTTTCCATCGCTTTTCCACATTTCTTTTTTATTTTGTGTTCAGTTGGGAAATCTGCAAAATGTATCTACCGGCGGCGGCGGCGGAGGTAAATTGTGCGCGAACAACGCGCGAGTTACGAATGCACAAGTCGTCATTGTGTGGCTGCGAATTAGAGAAAGGTTCGTTTGCTTTGGCACGGTGTGTGATTTAGGCGCTCTGGCCAAAAGTCTTTACTTTGGTGCCCCGCCACCGATCGCCGCCTGTGTGCATCTGGTAGGCTCTCGGTGTGTGTTTCGTGTCGAAGTTGAATTCAAATTAATTCGATGTAACCGAGTTGGCTAAATTCAATTATATGCAAGGCTCTCGGATCTGCAACGGAATCACCGACAGTGCTGTGGGATCATTGAAGCTTGCATTGTGCCGCTGCCGCTGTTCGAATTGCAGTTGCACTAGCAGTTGCTACCGGCCACCTTCAACAACAACAACAAAAACAACGTTGAGAGCGGCAGCAGCCAGCGAGTCAGGCAGGCGGCGAACAACACTGGCACTGTGCTTGCGGTGCAATTACTTTGTGCGGCCTCAAATGAGATTTGTAAACGTGATCTCGAAATGCAGTGCATTGCTCATCACCGAGGCGTATGAGCTGGGAGCTGCTCTTGTCAGCTGAAATGAACAATTTAATAGGTTTGCCATTTTTTCAGGGTTGGGGAGCGAGGCTCGTGTTTTTAACCAACAGACAGTTTCTAACTTTCAATTCCGTAAGTTACAAATACTGTGGAATGCATTTCAACAGAAGGTTCCACATGATTTTTACTCCTATTTCAAGTTTGCATTATCTCTTCTTGTTTGTAGAATTACTGCTTTTTCCAACACATAGTTTTCTAGACTAAATACATTGTGGAACCTATTTCACAAATAGGATCCACATACATTTTTTTGCTTTTTTATACATTAGAATTGTTGTCCATTCGAACATGTAGTTTTGTGGACCAAATACAATGTGGAACCTAATACGTTCCACATGTTTTTCTTTAATATTTGCGATTTATTTCTCTTTCCCTATTCGTTAGTTCCTTAAGTATTCTTTGACTGGAGCTTTTCTGTTTTTACCTCTTGAAATACCTGGTTTCATTTCAAAGTAAAATTGACAAGTGACACCCTTAAGCATCACAGAGCGACCACATAACAAAACCTAGAATCAAATGCAGATTACATGCCGCTGCATTATGTTAATGGCACATTCGATGCGTTGCCGTTTTCTGTTCCACACTCACTCCGCAGGCAGCCTTCTCTCGATCTCTCTGCCCTCGAGGGCCCATTGTAACCGACACCGTGCACCACACCGCTGCACCGCGTTGACCGTCCGCCATCCCATTGCTCTCGCAATCTCAACGTTTCTGACGTCCTCGTCGTCCATGTTGTCGTTTTGTGTTCGCAAAATTAAGTTTGTAAATTTAGTCGAATCCAGAGTTTTATGGTGTGGTGATTGCATAGGCCACCTCCACCACCCCGTTGGCCCTTCAGCGAACCGTTTTTGTTGTTACCATTGTTTCCCCCACATAATAAGTGGGCGTATGCGATGCAACACAAAAGTATACATGCGAGTACGAATTATCTTCCCTCTACAGCCGACCCAGAGTATCCACTGACGGCATGTCCATCGGAAAGGGACAACTTGAGGGAGGGGTGCAACGAACCGAATTCGAAAACAGGTAGTTAAATTAATTTTTGCACACACAACGCACGGCGATTACGGTCTTTTAATAATACGGAGCTGCAGTGAACAATAAAAATGGTTATAGTGGTACACAGCTTGTGATTATTCGGTCGATGGTTCACTGCGTTGGGAGGGGGAGAAGAAGGCGACGGGAACAACATAGAGAGAAAGAATCAAACTGGTGGTCGCCAAAGGATCAGGAATGGGGTGCATGAGTCTTTAATTGGAGGAGCCCTCTTTGTAGGGACGAACTGTAATTTGGTTAGCAGCGAATAAGTTTCCCTACAGATTGGTATAATTACGCATGATGAAGGGTTGTAGCGCCACTGCCGCCGTCGGGGCTCGAAGCTGTTCCACACCAACAGAGTTGTTCATTGAAAATTTGTTAATAAAGTGAAGTGTGTGTGAGGTAGTGGGGAGGGGGGAGAGGGGAAGAACATTCAATTAAGCAGATAACGAGGAGAAAATTGAGTGAAAAGATAAAGTTGTGGCAGAGATGGGCGAAAACATTTTCGACTTTCAAACGGCACTCGATTGGCTTCGAGGGTGAGGAAGGTAACGATCAATAAAAGCACCTTTGGCTTGAGAAACAGGAACGGAATTTTCTTTGGTCGGTTTAAAGATGTCTCTTAGGGAACAAATTAATTCAAGCCCCCTTACCAGAATCGACTACTTCTCTTCTCTTGTAGATTTGTAGAGCAAAACAGTTTAAGGAACCTCTTTCGTCGGTTTGTTTTCATTTAATCTACCATTCTGAAGTGTCCAGGTTGCACTTCTTCCACACCCCCAGACACAGCCTCCATCCCATAAATAGACAGACCATCATAGCATATCCACAAACTCTACCTCTCATCACATAATCCACTCATTGACTTCCTCTATCCGGGGCACCACTAATCACATCACTCTCTCTACGCGCCGTCCCACCCTCTCCACCCCTCTCGTAGACAATTATCCACAACGAAGCGAACCAGCCATCAACAACCTCCCCAATCACAAATTATGAACCTGCCTCTGTGCCACCGCAAAGCACCATCAACTCCTAGTAGGAAGTGCACTTAGCAGTGGCTACAAAACAACGGGAAAAACACCCGGAAAAGTCCAAGTCCAGCCAATTGACTGCGAACGATGCACAAACACCATCGCCAACAAATCAACGACCCATGGCACTTGAATTATCGCAATGACAAAACGTCAGCCATCGACAAGGCAATTCTTTCGGCAGCAGCACCGGGGAAGGCACAGGCGCAAACGATTTACGATACGGCTGCGGCTCTTAAATTCAATCTCCTGACACAATACACAGAGCTAAACACCGCCAATTCCAGTCCAGCATGTGAGTGTGGACCGTCAAGTTGGACAGCCGCTGCCGAGATGGCTTCCAGCACGATGACGATGACGACGACTCCGACGATGGCGGCGAAGACTTGGACAGCGATTTGTATCAATCTTAATTGGCATCGTTATAGGCAACACAGCGGCTGCTGACTGAAAAGTCTAGCATTAGGCCAAAGTTGTTGAGATTGCGCTGACCGAACGGACATGGAACCATGCGACCATACGGCTACGTGGCCGTGCAACCGTGCGACCGCCAGCAAGCACAGCAGAAGTGCGGCACCGTACCGATGAAAATTTATTTGTGTGCCACAAAGGTACACAAAAACCAGGCAAAGCACTCCCCAGAGAGCTCCTCGAACCACGACAACGACGACGACGACAACGTCGACCCAGCTTAAAATGATTTCCTCGCCTCCCCAACCCCCGACCCCCATTCACTGCCATCCCGTTTGACTGCTGCAGCGCTTTGCGCAACGAAACCTCGTCTCCATCCACAAAAGCTGGCCTTAGGCGGTTGCATCCATCATTCCATGGAGCAGCAGCAACCGCGGCGGTGGCGGCGGCTGCGATACCAGTGCTCACCCTTCACCTTACTTCGATCTTTTGGCGCAACCGCAGCCACTCCGACTCATAATCTCCCGATCCTTGTGCACACAAGCTATCATTACCCAAGTCAAATTGTCATTGTTCCTAAGATAGGAGCGAGGCTTTGCGCGCTGTGTCCCGCAGCGTCGCACCGACGCGCCTCCAACTCCGACTTCGGTGTAACCTGCAGCCGCTGCAAAGAGGTATCTGTGTACTAGACCTGTCATTTGCCGCACCTACCATTTGTGCTGTGTGTTCTACGTGAGCTCTCGGACAGCTCAGACAGTTAACAAAATAGAAAAGCAAAAGACAACCGAAACCCCCTCGCCATCGACTTCGATTCAGGCTCGCTTTCGGTGGGTTCAACGCTCCACTTTCCGTTTTTGTGTCGACACATGAGGGATAGACAGCGTTTTTGTAGTCGAAGTCAAGTCGTACGGAATCGCTTGTCTTGAGCTTCGCGGTTGAGTGCAGCTTCGTATGCTGCGACGACGGCCACGCCGCAGGCATAATTCGGTGCAAATGGTTGGCGACTCAAGAGGCTGTCCCCGGCTGCCATCTGAGGATGTGGTTTCGCTTCGATATGGCAGCCTGAACTTGAGCTGGATGTTGGCTGTTGACTGCAATCGAAGGCAGGTTCACAGAACTTTAACAAGCAGCCACCACACCGATCGATTGCTGGAAAATCTCTCTCGCGGCACGGATCGAAATGAAAGCCGAGTGTTACTGTGGTTGTTTTATGTTTTGTCAACACGCCCAACAGACAGACAGCCACCCCACACCACGCAGAGGGATGTTACAATCATTACAAAGCCATAAACTCCAGAAATAGCCCTGTCAGTGGAGGAGAAATGTTATCATACACGCCCGACGTTGCTCTCATCTTTGCAGCAACCCATCCACCCGACAAATCATCGGTTTCATGTTTACTGCCCTCCCCCTCCCCATCCTCAACACCCCTCACCGCTTGTATACAAGAGGACGACTTGGCCCATCAGCAGGCATTGTCTTCGCCCCGGAAAATCGAATCATTTTTGTTTATGCCCTCCAATCAAACTCGTCGATACGCAGCCTTATGCTGCACGCTCCTACATATGTGTCTGCTGCTGCTGCTGCTTGTGATGGCTGACTCCCAATCCGCCCGATCCACCATCACACTCGCTCCGTTCACACTGTGCTCACATTTTAATTGATTTCCTGTCGTTTTGAGAAACAATTTCTCGCTCTCCGCGATGGAGAGAGCGTCTAGGGCGGGAGCCGGCTTTTACTGCTTTTTTATGGCTTTTTTGCGCTCTTCGAATTGTACACACATCAATCCGGAACCATAAAACTAGAATAGACAGGGCTGTGGGTGGGGAGGGTGGGGAGCTCACACTTTTGTTCGGCAGATAAAATTTTTTAATTTATCGATTCGGTACTTCATTATAAATATAATCGGACGGAGATATTTTCGGCGCGATGCACGCACGCACACCTTGGTGGCTGTAACGAGGACAGTTATGGTGGTTATTTATCGCGCGGACGGATGACAGTGGACCGACAGCGAATGCCGGGAGCAACGAGTGCACGCAGTCAACTGACGGCTAAGTTATGGGCTTTAGATGGAATGCTTTGTCGACAAATGGATGACTGACGGGCGGCAAGAACGAAATGACAGTTTGAGTGCGAGGCTCGAGATTTAGTTGACTTCTCATGGCGATCGAGACGATGATGATCATGCGGCACGGGACTGTGTTCCGTTGACGGTGGGCGACGCGGCAAAACTCATGCGGCACGGGACTTCTATTGAGATTTGACGTTTGGATTCATGTGACACGGGGCTGAGCTTCATTGACAATCAGGCACCAGTTCTGTTGTTTCTGGCTCATGCGACAGAGAACTTAGTTCAGTTGACGATGTAGGACGAGGTTCATGCAGTAAGGGACGGAGGCATTTGAATGATTGAAGACCCTTACAGGAGTCAATTTAGCAGATTACGTGAAGGACAATCTGCCGCTGGGATTCATGGATTCCTCGGGTTGAAGTTGCATTGTTTTTAGCTCGTCCTCGTGGCATCCGCAGATGCTTGACGGTTTATGCCTTACTCTTCTTTCACCGAAGCTAACTACCGCACGAAGTACGTCTTTCTCACGAAAAGACCAAACGATTTTTCGTTCGCTTCTCTGTGCTATAGACCAACAAGCCCTGAATAGATCGTTCTAAGAAGCAGATATGGGAGCCTGCTTCTCCTATCGAAAAATTCCCTCTATTCCCATGGCAACAAATTTGATTTCCTATGATCTCACTTGACATGTGACACGCAATCCTCATCAAAGCGTAGTACCTCAAGTAACATCGTTCGCCTACCTCCCCCCCGGTGAAAACCCTTCACGCTGCCAAAACCATACGCTTTTCATTTCCCACTCACATTCATCATCAGACTGCCCTCTCACATTCACACCGCCGCCGCCGCCGTCGCTCCATGGCATCCTTTTGAAATGAAAACCTCCGCAGAACCCGCACTCACGTCCCGAGCACTGCCATCTGTCAAATCTCAGCTCCTAGGGGTGTTGGGTTAGTTTTGAGCAGAAATCCAATTTAAATTATCCCCTTCCCCAAGGCACCACGGAAATCAAAGAAATTAACCTCTTCGCTTCGCGTTCGTCGGTCGGCTCATCCACAAATACCACCCCCCGCCCCCCATCCTTCGACAAAAATGTCGGTCTGATCGCACTCAATCCCTCGCATCGATTTCCTCGAGAAGAGGCATCTTCAGCGCGCCTCCTTCGGAAACCAACATTGACAGCCAGGGAGGAAGTCGCTTTCATTAGAGCTGCCATCGAATGGTGGAGCCGGCGGAACAGGGACCGGGGGCGAATTTTCACGATGGAAATGTAAACAATCTCCCGATTCCGATGTTTACGCGGATGAAATAACTCAGTAGTCGGCAGAGTTCCTCCGGAGTGTGAGCTGCCAGAATCACCCAATACTCAACCCCCCACCCCCCCCCCCCCCCCACCAACACCACTGTCGCCTCCAACGCCGGCATCGATGCCATTTGGAACGTCAAATGGATACGTTTTAATTAAACTTTTCGCGCGCCTTGCCAAAAGAAAAACACCCGACCGCCGACGAGAGGAAATTAATTTCGATTCTTTTCATCGCGCGTCTGTCCCCCTGCTCTGCTCCGTCCGTCTGCCGCCTCAATTCATTTCGAGGTCGCCCACGTGATTGCTTCCTTCCACCTTCGGGCAATTGTTCGAAGGCTCCATATGGTCGCAAGACATTCTTACCCCTTCGCTACGGCAGCGTAGCAGCGTACGAGGCGCGGCCTACCTTGGTGCGCACCAAACAGTCGTCCAGTTTCCGTCGGAAATTAGAGCACGTCGGCGACGACTGGGGTGCGCTGGACACAGGCCCAGTTCGTGGCCCGCTCTGTGATCTAATTAAACGACTCCGGCTCTAATTGGATTCAATTCTTTTAAACTTCCCAAAAATTTTCCATCTCCTCGTGCGCCGTCGATGCCGCCTGAAAGGCGAGGCCTCGGCTGCTGGTGATGGTCACGATTTTTTTTTTCGGGGACGACGATGATGACGATAATTGAGATGATGGGCAGCGTGAGTGGGTTACACAGGCGTGCACGCAGCGACCGCCGTCCATGTGGGGTGGGAGCAAGGTCAGTCCAATCAAAAGATTTATTACGAATCGGTGAGATGTTGTTTATGCTCTCAAATAGAACGGAAAATCTTGGATTACACACACGCGGCGGCTTCGATGGGGTCAAAGCAATTTGGCCCAGGGCGCGATGGGCATATGCAGCAGAAGGGCCGACCGCGGTGTCGATGAAGGGCGCCCTTTGGCGAGCGAATGTGATTCGAGTCGTGATTTATGGACAATTTAATCAGCTGCCGACAGATCTCTGGACTTCTGCCAGAGGTGTGGGATCTTGATGAATCGCGTGCGGTTTGGGCTGCGTTCGAGGAGATTTGAAGGGGGTCTCTCTCTCAGTTTCGTCTCTAGATGAATTCGATCAATGGGAACGGGATGCATTATGTGCAGCGCAATGGTTGGGATGCAGTGAGGGGCAGGAAAAGGAACGCTTCGATTTGTGCTTTACTTTCTAAACGAACAGATGCTGTGCGTTAGAGTTTTGGCTCTGCAAGTTCGATGAACCCTCAACACTGTGTCCCATCTCAACGCGGATCGCAGTTTTTTCGGATTTGATTGCAGTCTCTCGAGACTCAACTCAAATATCAAGCATTTAGCGAGTTCAGAGCAAATATTAAGTGCGGCCCCGCGATCAAAGTCGTGCAACTTTCTAAATTTCAAAATATCGCAGGGCTCCGCACTCGTCCACGCCATTCAATCAGTCCCACGGACGACATGACAATAGACGTCAAGTCACCAGTCGCAGATGACAACCGTGCTCGAAGCACCATCAGTCAACGACGCGTCAATCTCCCGTGTCACTAATTAAGACTAGTTGCAGTAGCGTTCGTTCGCCAGTCAGTCATCGAAACGTCATCGACTTTCTAAACACGGCAGCTGCAAATGTCAGCCACCCGCCCTTAACCCCATCCCCGATCTCAATCACAAAGCTCAGTGCTTGTCGGCGGGACTATCTGTCTGCCATCGCTCCGCCTCACCGCCGCGCGGGTCGTTCGTTAATTGCGATCGCATTTATGGTAATTATGATTAAATTATTATAAAACAGTAAATTGGCACATTTACGTTAATTGTGACGCTTTCTGACGTTCTGCACTATTGATTCTCCGCCAACGCTCCACCACCGGTTCACCGCCGATTGGACGCGGCCAACCTCAATTAAGTTCAGCGATCGGAAAGGTTTGTGTTTGCGTTTCCTCTTCCCCGTCGCCGACAGATGTGTGTGTGCAAGAAGCTCGAGAGCGGTGAGATCGGTTTGAGACTGATTTTCTGCCTCACCAGTCCACGGGGGTTTGGCTGGCCCGGCCGTGTAGACACAAAACGAGCGTGAGGTCTAGTGTGGAGCTGCGTTCAATGCACGCTTTAAGCCTTGACTTAGAGTGGTTTATTCAACTTGCTGCCGCAATTGCTGGGCTCTAATGGTTGCATGTACACACTCGTATGCATGATCGCGTTGCTGAGTGTGCGCCGCGCCGCCGCCGCCGCCGTTGTTGCAAGAGGAGCTTGCGAAAGTTGACTCGAATGTGTGTCTGTTTCTGTGCTTGTTGCTGTTCCTGTTGCTGCTGCCAAATGAAAAGGTTAACATTACGAAAAGTTGCGCGATGAATAATGATCATGAAGGGAGTTCGAGTTTCGTGGCTGCAGCTGTGGCGACGGCTGTTACAGCGACCTGACAGGTTGACTGGTTGGCCAGAACTAGAAGAGGCGGTGACGTGGAACGCATGAGGGTTCTTTTGGCGATGTGGTGGGAGTTTGAACAAATTTCTCATAACAACTAAGCCAACATATCTGGAAGCTGTGGCTGGCTAGACGACTGTTCTCACGATTCAACTTCATTGAAGGCTTTCAAAGGGATGGCGGGACATTAGAAGTTCCAGTAAGCAAGACACAGAAGGCGAAGTGCCTTAAGCGGAGTCTATCAAGCGAGGCACAATAAAGGGGGCGCAATGGGGGCGCATGAGTTCGCGTTTGAGACTGTGAAAGGAGTCAAGGGATGGCAAGAGACGTCATGAGCAAAGGATAAGCGACATACGATGAGTTTTGGGAGTGTGAAGAGCTCAGGCAGACTAGCGTCGGAAGAGATAATTTTAAGCTCAATTCCGATGCCCACTGTAGTATACTCTAGGCCCTGAGACCAGAGAAGCTATGAACACAAGTGAGACTCTTTGAGGCACTGGATACCAGCGCAAGCCATTCACGATGACATCACCGACAAAAGTGAATAAAGTTCCAAAAACAGCGTCCACCCAAATCACGCACCGGCGTCGAGGAGTGTACCCCATAATCCCTTGTGGCTGAAAGCCGCCCTAGCCCCCGCCCAATGTTTGCCCCCATTTCCTTTAATTAATCGCCTTCCCCACCCTCCACTAAGGGATGATAGCTTCATAAGCTGATATCCTTCCCATATCCTCTGAGTACCCTTATCTAATTGATTGTTTAATTAACCACTTCTCCGACGCACGTATCCTCGCATGAATAAGGGTCATATCAGCCGTCCCCCCTCCCCCTCTCCCCACCGGCCACCGCCGCGTACCATCGAGAAAACTCCAGCACCTGCCCAAGAGGGTCTTATCTGCTCATCTCTCGCAAAACCAAGAAAAACCCTCACTTTCACTCAAAAACCAGCCCATGAGTAAAATATGTGTGCGGCCCACAACCCAGAGCGCTTATCGCAACGCCCACCACCATCATCGCCACCGCTAACCGCCTGCACCTTCGATTATGCTAATGTTTCACATTAGATAACGGTGTCAGTTTACGAACCCAGAACACAACAGGGGCCATCGAGTTCTTCCTTTTTGTGTCCAGCGCCCGAGCTAGTGCTCCAGGAGGTCGGTCTGCGGCTCTGCCGGGTCCTCTCTCGTTCGCCTCTCGCGCCAATCTATCTTGGAATTTGGTCACGTATTCTCGGAATAAATTATGAATTTACAAGCAGGCCTGGGTCCGGCATTTGCATGCGAGGACCGACCCCAGAGCTGGCTAAAACAAAACGAAACGAAAAAACATCTCATTTCGG
Source organism: Eristalinus sepulchralis (assembly GCA_944738645.1). Classification (NCBI taxonomy): domain Eukaryota; kingdom Metazoa; phylum Arthropoda; class Insecta; order Diptera; family Syrphidae; genus Eristalinus; species Eristalinus sepulchralis. The sequence goes on along the minus strand of OX122885.1, from coordinate 1,155,198 downwards.
CTGGGTGTTGCGCGGCTTCGCCCCAGGCCGATGTAATTATGATCGCGATGCCTAGATACATTCAATAATAGTTCGTTGCTTTGATGCATGGCTAATTAATTTGTTTTTGTTTCTCGTTTCATACACGCATTGGGATGGCGGTGGGAGCGGCGAGGGCGGCGGCAGGAGCCCTGTTTTGGTTGCACAACGTCGCCCCGCGGACGTGACCAAAACACACAAAGTGCTGGAGCTGTGTTTGAATGTTGTTTGTTTGTGCGGGCCTTCGCTGAATACTGAGATGGTTTCTGTAATTAGGGAGTGTACTTGGACTGTTTTGCACACATTTGGCCGGCTCGGCCCGTGGATTGACGCACGACTTGCGTTCACTGCCCATTAGGGTTTGTGCGCAGTTTTTGAACGGCAAGCGGGCGTTCTCCCATTTCCTTGTGCGACGTGCGATGACTGGGCACAGGGTCTTTGAAGTCTTCCGTGATTTTGAGCGCGGCGCTTTCGATGTGGAAGGCCAGACATGATGTCACTGCTCTTCACAGATATCCATTCGGAACTGTTGTCAATTGAGCTCATTAGACTGACCCCGTTTGTCGTTTGCCTGGCCTGGCCACGCTCTATTAATATCCATCCCATTTCATTGTGTGAATCCTCATCCTACGTGACTGCTCAGCAGCACTCAGTTGATACTCAGAAGCGTGCATAAGAAACAGAGGCATCGCAAAGAATCAATTCTGCCTCCTGAACTTTGGATTCACTTAAGACTGCCAGTTGTCAGTTGTCAGTTGTTCAGTGTACAAAGCCCCATCGCGAGTATAATCCCATTGTCCTCATTGTTCTAATCTCCTGGCGTCTTCCAGCGCAGACGCACATGCATCGATCGCCCTCAGTTGCCAGTCCCATTTGCAAACAATGCAAACTCATAAAGCCCATCACACAGCCCGCACTCACAATAGCCAGTCTGACAGGCCTTAACGGGACATTGACAAAAAAGAAAAAATATTAAGTTCAAGTAATAAACAGCAATTTAGTCCCCAAACAAAGACGCCTTTTGATCGTCTACTCTGTCGTTGCTGCCGTTCCACCACCCCCACCCCCGCCTCCACCTTATCCCACTGAGCAACGATCACGAAAACGTTGTGACAGCCAAGCGGCCAAGAGACTGCGACGTCGACGAGCAAGCACTCGTTATAGAGACGACGACGACGACGACGATGATGATGATGATGATGATGATGGATTCAAGTCAATAAGTCACGTCAATTCAACTGCAGTGAACCCACATCGTCTGGGGGGGAGGGGACTGCCGCGGTCGGGAACGGAAAAGGGCACGTCAATTGTGTGTTTATTACAACATAAAATTTCATCATCGTCATCATGATGTGGATCGTCGCTGATCACAGTGATTAGGGAGATGATGATCGCCGTCCAACGCACGCAGCTGGGGGTGATCTGGTTCTTGGTTGTCTGTGGCTCTTCGTTGGAGCTACAGTCTGTGAAGCAAGAAAGATCTTTGTGCCAGATCACAATGCGATTTGGTGTTGGTTTTAGACGGCTTCAAAAGTTGGTTCATTAAAGGCAGAGGGTAGCTTTAAACTGAGGGGGAGGAGGGTGTTTGTATCTGTAGCTCACAAACGACACGGCTAAAAGTCCTTGGACCTGCTTTTTTTCCACCTCACTGTATCCGCACATCACAATCATCGCAACGATCTTTCTCTCTGCTGAAGTTTCCATATCGTCTCCGCCTTCATCTTTACGGGGCGGATTAGCATTTTATGCGTTTCCCATTGTGTTAGAACGATGAACGTGTATGGCAACACTTTAACCTTGGCCCGAGTCGAGATACAAATCTCTTCGCTTTAACTGGTCGTGCCCGTAGGGCACGCACCGCACCGGAGAGGGGGTAGAAAGGTTCACGAATGGGGGGGAAACTCAAGCCTCATACATCATACTCTCGCATACTCTCTCACTCCACTAATTCGATCGTTCGCTTAGATTGGAGGCATATGGCCGAACGTGTGGGTCTGTCTGCGAGTATCAATGATCGGAAAGTTTAATAATAAATCAGTTGAGCTACTCCAATCACAGAGAGCCCAGTCCGCACCGGCCGCCGGTAAGACGTGATTTGAGACGGCTAATGGAGCGTTTGACCTGCTTGTGGTGGCCCCTTCTAATGCGGACCGAGAAGGAGATGCTGGTGAATGTGATCTTCCGTTGGCTGTTAACGTATGACGTTCCCCAAGATCGATGGGCTGACTCGTTGTGAATGTGGAATGAGCTGCAATGTTGCCTAGAGGTGCTTTTGGGAAAAGAATTTGCTTCAGCTGTCTATGGTTAGTCCTTGATTGGCTCGAGGGACATTCTGGCATTAGCATTAACATGAGCGGGGCTTTTGTTTGTGCATAAAGATGGAGGGAGCTGCATCTCCGACTTAGCATTATTTTCGTAATCCCCGCCGCACATCATCTTTTATTCATCAGAAGTCAATCTTCAATCAAATTTCCGCCTCGTCTTGGCAACAAACAACTAGATCATCATCATTTCCATAGAAACGCCTTCTCTCTAGACCTCACTCGGTCCCCAATTCATCATCTCTGCCGATCACTGAGATCATTGATCGAAGGAAGTGTTTTATTGCGATCACACATTAACGACCGATCATTGACTTGACGTCGACGAAAGGCACAATCGATCGAGGGTTCACTACATCCCGTCAGCCGCATCGATTACCGCTGACAGCGTCGATCATGCCCCAAATCAGAACAATCGTTCGACTTCATTCCAATTCGTCGCGCCTGGTCCACGCTCAAAGGCATCATTGATCACTGGGCGCTGGCCGTCGAGACGCAAACGAATTAAATCTTAATTACAGATCACTCTCGACGATTTTATGGAAATGCACGATCAGTGACAGAATCGCCACTATCGTGGTCTAGCGTTGCACACTGGGCGGACAGCCAAGACGCGTGGCTGCGTGGGCCGTGGGCTGACGCTAATGCTGAAGCTGGCCATGCTCGGATGGGCACAAATTAATCACTCATTAGCATATCGCTTGAATTCATTTCCCACTGGCCGCTGGCTGTGTGTGTTGTGCCCAGGCAAACATCGATCAAGGATTCATTTGCATAAACTCCTGAGCAACGGCGAGCTGAGCAATTACATCACACCCGCATCACGTTGTCAGCTGTACACGGGTGCGGCGTTGGAGTCGTTGCTCTGTGTGTGCCGTAGCGGGCGCTGCGACTCAATTAATCTCCATTTTCCGGGCTTGAGACGTTCTCTCGAATGCGATGTTTTCTACGTCGCCCAGAGGAAGAGGCAACTTAATTGGGCACAACTAAGCCTCAAAGACCTCAAGCGAACAGAAACAAACAGACGCCCTGAGGGGGAGCTCGTGTTTGTGTCTGTGCGCTAAGCTCCGCTGGACCTTGTCCTAAGCCAGCGGCTTAGCGAGAGACGGGTTAATTATGCATGCGATGAGTTATTGTTTTCGGTAGATAATTATCGGCTGGCATACGACGACACAAGAGGTTGCGGCGGCAAAGGGCCGGCGTGGAAATGCTCGTAAAACCGGAGGAAGGTCGTAAAATGTGCACACAAGTCGACTGTAGCCGGGTTGTTTTGGGTCATGAAGCTCGGTTAGGCCCTTGCGACCTCAAAGAAAACTCCGCGCAGCCGCCTGTAGGCGGCTTCAGTTTTCACATCAAAGTAGGGGCGGTGTAAATTATTGCATCAAAACAGAGGAGACGTGCTAATGGAGCTGTTGGTTGATGATGGAGGAAATTGCTGTGACAGGCGGGATATAAACTGTGGCTCGGGGGTTATCTTGATTTTGGCCCTGAATTATGAGTCTTTGGAGGGTCGCTCTGCTTGTGAGTGTCATAAGCGGAGTGAATGGAGTGACGGATGGCTTCTGAGGGAGCTGCTGTGGATGAGTGCAGAGCTGTTAAAAACACACCTCGTGTGTTTATGGTTCGCTTCAGATTTCTGACGGACGCAGAGATAATCAGACACAGGCCCTACACCTCTGTCTGGGCAAGTCCGACGTGAGATACAAACTTTTGACTTTAAGGCAAAAGATCTCGGTTTGAAAATCGGACCGAGATGATGTCAAATTTCCATCACTGAAAGCCAGCGTCATTAAACTGTAGGACTTCTTCTCTCCAAGGCAGAACTCTGGTGACTTCCGCAGGCACTGAAAGCCCGTTCTAGCCGTTATACACCTTTGCCACAAGGAAGGTCGACAACATGCAGTAACCTTGCAGGCAATTGCCACTTCTCACTTAAACAGATTGCTCCTCCCCAAGGCCAGTCCTCCGTCCACCGTTCCTGGCATCAGCGCTCACCCATCAATGCCCACAACATAACCGAGAAATGGATTCAGTGACACCGGCTCATTTGACTATTTTATCTCGACGTGAACCCCTCTGCTGGCTGGAATGATATTCTAATTCCGCTGACGTCAATTCAAAGTTTTGGCAATTCTAATCTGCTAAAGCCTTCCCCTCGCTCACATCATGACCAGTTGGCTGCCAGTAGTATGCCCGGCTAACCCACATTTTGGGTGCATTTAACTTTGCCCTTGCAGTCTCCCGACGTCGCCGTCGCATTCGCCGCCACCTCTCGTGCGGACTATTGTCGCACACACACACAACCCCATGTGCCATGATAATGAAGGCGAATCTCTGTTGTTGATGATGTTGACGTTGATGAAGCCGTTCAGATAAATCTAATCGCTTCTCTGATGCAACTGAGCAGATCTATCTCACACAATTCGCCCAGCCATCCATCACAATTCCAACGAACGTTGTCGCAACGAGAGATACCAGCTCTCACTTCCTCCTTCCACCCCCCCATACCAGCACCACGTTTAGTGCAACCAACCCCTAGCTGCACACAAACCCGATGCTCCGCTCCGATGTACGTGCGTCGAGAGACCCAAGCTCCACTGGTTCTATGCTATTCAGGGTTCCAACGAACCGTGTCGGCGTAACCATCAGCGATTGTATTATTCTAATTCCGAAAGAGTTCCCAGCTCCGCCCTGCTCTCGATGGACCGGGGTGGACGGAACCTCGCTCGGGCTCGGTCCTCGGCGTTGTTTGCGCGAATTTGCACAAACTCAATATGACATCATTTTTTATGTAAGCAGTAGCTCGGCGAGCGATAGACACAGATACAGATACTTGGCGAGTGGAACGTGATGGGGTGGCTGGGCTCGGAAATTCTAATAGGCGCTAGAATTGAATTTCAAATTAGTTTGTTGTTTAGCGGTGAACGCGAGACCTATGGCAGTTGACAGGGCTCTGGCCGTTGGTGCGGAGGGGTGGCACTCTCGCCCCGGTGAGGGATTTTGTTTTTATTCATTGTTGCTGGCGCGGGGCAACGGTACAGAAGCTGTGCGAGACCTTCAACTCGGCTACGAAGTGCCTGTGAACTCGTGCAAGGCTGAGAGCGTTACGAAAGCGACTATCATGGTGAAGGTTGTCATCTTTGGGGTGGATTGGGTTGGTAGTGGGAACGAGGCGGTATACAGCAACGGATTGGACAGGAAATAAATTTAAAATATTACGGAGACCGGTCGAACTTAAGGTAGACAAGTAAGGTGGCTCTGCAATGCACTTGGGCGCGAAGATCATATTAATACGCGACTAAACGGACACACCACTAACCTTCTGGATAGCAGGAAGTCCCTAGAAAGTGCACACAATGGGCACTGTCACTATGGAATCTGAAATCAATGCCATTTCTGATATTTTTGGGACGTTCTTGGGACTTTCCTGAGATCTCCTCGATATCTATGATATGTCCGATTTCAGGGATCGCTTTGATTTCCTGTATTTGAATCGACTAGGTTACTCCTACTACTCTACACAGTCCCCATCAAAGACTGTTGCATCTGTGTGTCGATAATCCATTGAAACAGGTGATGCCCAATACCCCATACCCGCTGCATCCCTCCCCCATCAGCGTTCAACTGCATTTGCATGTCCAGACCTCACCTAAGCGCAGAGCTCTGCCCGATGTTTACACCGGGCCAATATTGAAACTTTAAATTAGCATAATGGGCACTCTATTCAGACGCCATCCATTCTCCATATTCCATTAGCAGCAGCACACAGCTCCAGCATTGTTTAAGCAACTGTCGTCCACGCTCCTCGCCCTCTACGGCGACGACGACGATGACGAGGGCAAATTGAACATTTTCTTCGGAGGTTCTCTGTCTTTCGTTCGGTGTCGCGATGCCTCTTTGCCTGACGTTCGTGGTCGCGTCGCTGTCACTGTCATCAACATCGTCGTCGTCGTCGGTCGTGTCGCCGTGGCCCATGTTGTTTCTTGTTTCTCGGAGATTGCAACACAACACTTCTACAAATTTGAATTCATCTCAGCCATCACCTCTGCGGTGGTACCGAGTTGCCTGCCTACCTGACTGTTCCCGTTCTCGCTCTCTCTCTCTTGGATGGGGCGGCCCTCCCTCTACCTCGCCCTCCCAACTATTGCTTTCGGGTTTCTTTTCGTTTTTCTCTTGCGATTGCCATGATTAGGTTGCCACTTTGAATACATAATAATCCAATCTGAAATGCAAAGTGTGTCTCCCTCGATTATATTGTTCGAGTGATAATTTATGGGTTTTCAAGTTGTTTTCTATTGTGCGGTCCTGCTGCCCACCTCCCCCCCCCCTTTCCACCCCCTGCTCCAAGGTGTACGTGTGTATGTGTGTCAGTGAGCTTATGCTTGGGACATTTGAATTTCGTTCACCGATTTATGCGCGATTCCGTATCAATTTACGCCGCCTCCATGGTAGGGGGCTGGTGAGGGCGGGGGGACGACTTTTGTGTTTCAGTCATTTTGAGTAATGAGCCCGAACAATCCGAATATGGGAGACGATGGATGGGGTTGGTTGTTTGTGACCTTTTTCGGTGGAAACAACATTTCGGCAATTAGACTGGTTAGCACGCAACGAAAAAGATCATCACGTGCTCGCTCTCTAGGCTGTCAATTGCTGTGTGATGGTGTTGAAGTAAATTTTGCGAGGAGTGGTGGATGGCTGTGGGGTTGGGCAGGAGCAAATGGTAGTGACAGAAATTATGACCACTCTTGCGAGTGAGGTAGGCAGGGCAGTAACCATATCATTCCCTTCGAAAATCCTCAACAAAATCACAAATGTCTCCAAAAATCCACCCATCCCCAACCCCAACAAATTCTCATCAGCGGTCGTGATCTGTTCGTTAAAAATTACTTGTGTTCCACCCACTCACAGTCGTCGACCCCACTGTGCGCATCGATAATTTAATCAACAAACGGCACAAACAAAGGGCGAGAACGTAAACTAATGCTTCCTGAAGTGGGCGCAGCAGCAGAAGGCCGAAAAAGCGAGCGAGAGAGAAAGAAAAGCGGCACATCGCGACACTAGCCGCAAATTAGCAGCGCTACCTACGCGAGTTACCTCTACCGCGAGCCATACCCGCTCGCATACGGCCCGATGCGCGTCGCGCCATCATTTATTCACTTCAAGACCCGTGCACACCTTATACGGGTTTTTATGGCCCGAAAAGCGACTTGGCGTAGAAGGCTATTAACCAAATCTTCCATAACTTTATTATCTCGGTCTGACCATGTGTGGATTTCGACTCTCTCTGCGATCGTTGCATGCCCCCCCCCCCCCCCCCCTCCCGACAGATGTCACACACACTTGTGCGCCGGTTTGTGTCGAATTGGGCCATCGGCACGTGTCGCAGTTAGGCGAACATTCGACAATTACACCCACAAGCACCATCGTTCATTCGCGCCCCAACCAAAAAAGGGGGCTGCATGCCATCAGAGCTGGTCCCAAGTGTAGCCCCAGTCAAGGCTGGACTTAGAACGCTGGACTAGATTTACATAAATTCCCCCGACGACGGCATGATGGGATGGCATTGAAATGCCCGTCGCGCGAGCTACACTTGAGGTCGCAACGAGGATGGGGGAGATTAGCTCAAGTGTTGGGGCTCCTTCACAAGATCGCTGGGAAATTCGGTACCTCGTCTCACGTCTGTATAGGTGGTGGAGGAGGAGGAGAGCTCTGCTGCGCGCACACACTCAGGCAAGCTGCTGGTACGTGAATTGCGTAATTAAACTGGAAAATGAATGGATAATTACATGTTCTGAATTTGATTAGTGCCCGAGCACGATCGCTGTGCGATCATTCCAGTGCTTCGTGATACAATTGTCGAGATCGAAATTTGCGAGTGTGCCTGATGCGGAGGATGGGTTGTGGCGGGGCGAAGTTCAACATGGAGTCGACAAGTGGCTGTGCGATGGGGGGCGAATGATGCGAGCGGCGAGCGTGGACGGCGATGAAGACTGATCATGTCGAGTGAGGATTTATTTGATGAACCGAGATCGACTGAGATGTTGTTGTTTTGGAGGGAAGTGGATGAGATTTTGATGGAGGAAGGGTGGTCTTCTAGAGGGGCAATAAGTAGACTGCTGAGATGGGAGTCGAAGTGATCTTGTTTTCAGAGTCTTTTGGCAGGGGATCGAAGGGAAGGTGATCGACGATAACTACCTCTCAAAAGACGCTTTATTAGAACCTTCACTGAAATGTGAAAGCAAAATTCAGAGCAGGGACCTTTTGCATGGAAGTCGAAGAACATACGCTCTTTTTCACGGGGCCACAATCTGCACTTTTCAATTACTTAACAGGGCTGAAACCGTAAACAATGTTTTTTCAGTGCGGGACTCGAACCACGGTCTCTTTGCATATGAGTCGACACTTGGGGGCCACCAACTTCATCCTTAAATGTACCAAACTCGACAGATTCTCCGCACAGATCCGCACGCATTTTTTTCCACGATGGGATTCAAACCGGCGTCCCTTTGCGCAGGAAACCACTGACAAAGTAGTCGTTAAAGATGTTGTTTTTAAACTCAGGGCTCAAAACAGGACCTTCTATTTATGGGACCGCTGTCGACATCGTTCTTCTTTACCTCCTCCTCCTTTGCCTGCCTAATGCACTACACGAACTGCGAACTTCTTGCATATGGGTCTATCACTGATTCAAGAAAAAAAAGAAAGTTCGTGAGAGGTCAGAGCAGTGTCTGCCTGTCCCAACTTCTCTTTCGTCTCGATGGCTGAAAAGGTCACGAAAAATGCAAACAACCAACCACCGCTATCCAACGCAAAGCCCAGCAGACCCTTCTCCCCCGTAACAGCATCGAAACGAAGCACACATCCAACCGCCTACACACACACAAGCGAACGTTTGTGCAACTTTCTCTTGCCCTGTCAACCATGTTCCGAAAGGGATCCGCCGCTTTCCGACCTGATTAACCAATCATTCTCGCTATCTCCCTGTCGGCCAGATGCGATCTATAAATACATCATTCACCCGACAAGCACTCACACCTCCTCCCTCTGAGTACACCTCGCTTTCGCCCACCCTCACCAGAGTGCAGTCTATAATCGGCACTCGATAATCAAGAGAAGGAGAGCTCCGTGATAATTATGTACACCCCACAGATACTCCAGTTAAACGGCCGCACGGCTCCAACTCGCACACACACATGCTGCGCGCACAATGCATGCACAAAACAACACAAAGTCAACATAACCTCATTCACTGTGTGTGGACACAGCTGGTCGGTCGGTCGTAGCGCGGGTGAATGATGTCCATTATGTGTGCGCCACAGAGCCTCTGTCATAAGCACAAACTTGCAACAACGCCGAACGAGCGTACAAATAGTGCATTGCCCCAAAGGTTCACCAACGGGAGAGGTTAACCAGGGTGGGGGAGGGGAGGGCGACCATCCAACACGGACGATTACTCAAAGTGTGACAGTGCTGCCACTGGTGCTTATTGATCGACGTGATTAGATATCGATTTCGAATGCTAATTAATATCACACGCACACACAGCCCCACATCCATGGATTGGATAAAAATTGGGCGTTGACGTCAACACGGTGCGGCTGCAACACAGGGTACACACGGCGATTATGCGATTATGAGCTCGGATTAAGGCACTTTGTACTTTTGCAATTCCGGACGGAGGCTCGGATTGAGGGTGTGACCAAAGAGTGTTGCAGGGGGGCGGGCAGGTTACTTTCCAACCTTTTGTTCGCTGAGGAGGGAGGGGGCAGGGGTTTGGGCCCACAACAAAAAACACAGAAAACGAGAAGAAAATAAACGCCAGCCACGAGAGAAAAACGATTCCGTGTTTTTTTTTTTTTCAGTTTTCTCTCCTTGCACGGGCCGGGGCTTGTTTCTTTGTGCAGTGTAACGGCCGCTTATCGCGATAATTTATCTTGATGAAATTTTGTTTTCGCTTTTTTCCTAGTGGTACTGATGGTCGTGGCGATGATGGCGCTGGTGGTAGTGGTTTTGGTTCTTTTTGTCTTAGCTTGTTTCGTTTTTCGAGAAAAATTGGAACGGAGGGGTTTTGTTTTTGCCGGTTTTTTCGCTTATTTTCGCTGGATTCTTGTTTTTCCTATTTTTTTTTGTGTTCAGCGTCCGTGCTTAGCCGCGGCTTGTAGATTGATGATAGGAACGTAATAATGCTTATTTTCTTGTCGGCCAACAATGCTGAAGAAGAGTGGTAGCCTGGACTGATTGCTGCAGCAGTGGCGGCCGTAGTGATGGCGGTGGTGTTGGCCGAAAGATGTTGGGTATGAGTGGTGGCGAGATAAGGCTGAAGTTAATTTGTAAATTAGTTACCTCTGCTCTCGGAGGAGATACATTTTGTATGTGCCGTGGATAGGGTGCTAGAGACTATGATTAAGACTCGGCATCTTTTCGCGGTCGCTTATTGCTGATTGAGCGCGGGGGGGGGACACGTTTCAGTCCAAATTATGGCCATCATAAGCGAAGAACTGGTTTGCTGTTGTTGAAACGAGACCTTGAAAAAAACAAGAAATCCAACTAAGCCTCAGAGCCATCAGCGTACTCACAATGGTCGGGCACTTCAAGTTGAAAGCATTAAATCGAATTGCGTATCACATCGAAATCGAATGAAAAATGAATGCCATTAGCGCGCCAAGCTCGATAAGAATGAAATCCATTTTTCTAGTCACTTCCCACTCGGAACAAAGCTTCGATTGAAAGCAGCAGCAGACAATCGAGCAGCGATTGCCGCAACTATTACGCGGAAGCATTCTAACTCACAGCCAATCCAGTCGCCCAATATTCGACATCTCAACTGAACTGAAACTAGGAAGTGGCGAGGCACAACTACAACACGAACGCCCCATTAGCATGGCAGAGACAATCGCGCACAATCGGACAATGCCTCGCTTTTCGATTCCAACCAAACAAACGACCGACGTCGACTGCGACTGCGACGCACGTGCCGAGAATCGCTTGCAGAAAGTTAAATAGTTTCCTGGACGATGTACCTTCACGTACACAGCTTCCAATTCGAAATAAAATTTGCCCCCATCCCATCGACGATTTCCCTTAATTACCGTAAGAAGTCGTAAAAGTCCGTGGCGATAAAAAAGCTGTGCCTACCCACCCGCCACCCACCTCCACCAACTTCTGTCGAACGCGAACCATTAACGAACGAATGAAAAAAAAAAATACGCGGAAAAAGTGGAAACAAATTTCGCCCCATGCCAGGCGCACAGAAACCCAACATAAACGGCTGAGGAGCGAACACGCAGCTCGCTGCTCGGGGAGGCAGCCGAATAAATGAGAATAAATGCGAATTAATTGCTTCAGAAATAATTTTACGATCATGTCCCTCTGCCACCACTGGCAGTGGCGGTGGTGGCGGCGGCGGTGTCGTCGTCCGCATACCGCTGCGCTGCGCCACACCGCTGTCAGACTTTTAATAGGTCACCCAAAACAGATTCGACAACCATCTCGTGAAAACTCGTCGTTGTCGAGAAACGATGAAGAAGACGACGATGTCGACAATGATGACGGCGGCTATGACTTTGGTTGGAAATGACAGCTTTTACGATCGTGTGCGTTGCGCGTATGGTCATAAAACGCAGGAAGCGTTGAAAATTATCTGCCGCCGCCTTGCGTTTTTCCACACAGACCCTGGCACGCTCTGGCAGAAAGTCGTTGCGCTGTCAATGAGCCTCAGTCAGGCTACGCGGCAGGTTGTGTGTTGTCACTCCTTTGTTTGAGGCGCAACCCGCCGAACATCAAAGTGCTCGGTCCCCGAAACCCTTCCGCGGTGGGGACCTAATTACATGAGCAAATACGCACAATCTCTTGAGTGGGCAAACAGTGGAGCGATGAGCGTGATGATGATCAAGGCACATGATGCCGGCTTCGCATCTAATCTCGAGCTGCAGCCCCGACATAAAAGCCGAAAAGTTTGCCAGCTCATGAGGCGAATACACCGCCTTATCAGAGAGAGCCTCTGTTTGCTGTGCAGCTACTTGGCCGCCGTTGGCGTGCGCTTGCAACACACACACACATCTCGTGCCCCCGTCCGCGGACGGGCGGGTAACACGATACAGTTGCCATTGAACACGGCCGACCTGGGGTGTTGTCTTTGCCTTTTGCGGTTTTGAAATGAAGCCGCGCGCCGCATGCATGTACAGCGAGTGCGGCTGCGGTGACTTCGATAGCGGTGCGGCGGCAGAGGTGGTGAAAGTGGTGATTTTATTTTGATCGTTAATCTCCACCGTAGAAATCTATCGTGTAACAAACATTGCCTTAGTGGGGCTGCCTGACTGCCAGGGCCGCTTTGCCTGCCGTCTACCTTGGTTTGATGTTGGTTGCGGTGGTGGTGACGAAAAATGAGCCCTTCCAGCTTGCCGACAACGCCGAGAGAGTGATTTATGGTAATCGACTGTGTGCTAAGTCGAATGATGGCCGTCAATGAAAATTATGACATTTCCCCAGTGCGAGCTGTTAAGGCCCGTTTATTGCGCTGGCGGCGAGGCAAAGGTCTTTTGTTGCTGCTGTCTTTTATTGAGCCTCTATCAAAGTGCTGACGGGAAAGTTTAATTTATTCTAACGGATGGCCAATCAAAAAAAAACCTTGACAATCGATTAAGGTTTAAGGGCTTCCCTTTGATGAAGGCTTTCTTTCCCCCAGCTGATTGATTAGGTGTGGAGGGGACTTGGTAAGCTACGGGCGATGCCATATAGTCCTGTGTGATGTTAGCAAAGAGACAGTTTTTAACCAGTTGTATGGGCTTGCGTGCTGATTTAGAAAACATATGTTTTCACTAAAAAAGCAGGAATGTGTGAAAGAAACACTAAAGTTGTGGGTTTTCCCCAGTAAGACCTATGTACATCCCAGTTGAGGAGAGACTTATTTTTTCTGGCGAACTTGAAAAATCTGTTCGTAAGGCAGTTTCCGATACTCAGGTTCATAGAAAACTGAACTTCCTTAAGGAGGAAGCTGACAAAATTCCACATGTGCGTCAAATTCTGAGCTTTTGGAATCTAGTCTTTGAAGGGCCCGCTTACAGTCCCCTGTACCGCTTTTATGTTCAGGACACCCAAGTAACATTCGATTCTCTATTCAGCTTATTGAGACACGTCTGACAATGTAATGCCACCTAAGAGGCAATTCGAGAACTGGAGTGGGGTAAACGAAATTCACTGAATTACGTGTACCTCCGCAACGACTTTGAACGTGCCATGTAATTCATAATCCGAAATGATCCACTCCGAGCAGAAAGCATGTTTCCCGGTCTCAACTCCACCCCCCCCTCCTAAAAATCACACTCCACTCACTTCCATCGTTTCAGGTGTTACTCAAGCCATTTCCGCCGACCTCAAACACATCGCACACTCCGCCCCATTTAAGACATGTCGTAAGCCCTAACATCTACCATAAATTCCACGAAAGACAATCATCCCGCAAAACCACTTTCACACCATTTCACCCGGCAACGCCGCCGCCCTGCCTTCGTTTGCAAACGCACACACTTCACTGGTTAACTTAAGCAATTAACCCAAGACCCTTGGCACACCTATAATACGCATCATGTTAAAGTAGATCATATCGCATCCAGTGTACGCACTCGTAAAAGATAAGTACCTGCTCTAATGTAATCACCCGCTCTGCAGCAGAGCACTTCAAACATCGAACGAACATTAAAGCACCCGCGCACCAGTCTTCGTGCAATGCCACCCACCCACCCCCTTTTGACATTCGAAGGAATCCTGGTGAGATATGAGTTGTAGCACAGCAACGGAGAACTTTATCACTTACACCTAATCAGGTTCGCTTAAGCGGCAATAAAGTTCATCCTCCACTTGCAGCGCGGACTCTCCTCGCCCATCGTCTGCAACATTTCTGACACTCCCGGCATCGCCAGAGCACAATTCTAATTGCATCGCTTTTGGTTCCAGATTCAGTTGCGGCGAGCGACTTAGACTCAGTCTTGTGGCAAACCGCATCCGATGCCCCAGCCAGGGAGCAATAGACAAGCTTCCAGATTTGCAGATATTGCAAGTGCAGAGCCATTTATCCCGTTCAAGGTTCCAAAACGATATCGCCATACAGCAGGACGACAAAAGACCACCAGAATAGAGATTTAAGGCCAAAGTACAGCCGAGGCATGCATGCTCTGCACCGCCGCGGCACCGCAACGATGCCACTTGCCGGGCGAGTGTTGTTTGCTCATTGTATCTGGAGCAGATAAGAAAAATGCAAAATGGATTTACCGTTAGGATGTGATGGTGTTACTTCTTTCCCCTCACCCCTCCACCCCCCTATTCTGGGATATTTTCACAACTTTTCGTCGATTCGGCGAGATACTCGAACACCATTTACTTTTCGGTCAGAGGTCACGTTCGAAAGGCAAGCCACCTGCCGTGGGTTCTTATGGATTATTAGGTTTTCTGTTCGACTTTTGTTGGAGTTTTCGGTGTGAACTAGTTCACGATGCGAATACAGGTGCGGCAGTGTTGATGAGCAGAGCACGTCTGTGCCATTTGACTGGGATTACAGTGAACGAGCGACGAGTTCGGTTTGTCAACCGCGAGTAGCGCGGTGTCTCGATGGGTGGCAGGTGGGGTTTTTTTTTGAATGTGAATGAACTAAGGTGGACTTGTGGGGAGTTTGGGGTTTGGAAAGGAAATGATCTCCTACATTGGGGGAGAAATCATTGACGAGGGGAATGGGTTTTAAATGTTTCCGGACTTTTCAAAACCTTGAATCTGTCAAAGCTTACCTCTTTCAGAGGCCGTACTTTGCGTGTACCTAACGCTGTTGACAGCATGAGTCCGTAATTTTTTGAAAATGGTCACAGACGAGATCTATAGGTTGATGATCGCCATATTTGATGCCTGAAACTGGGTGGTATAGACACAGGATGCAGAGAAGTTCTCTATTTCGCACAGTTCATGCCAGATTGAAGGTTCTGGTGATGCGGTGAACAAACCACCAAGATCTTGTGATTTGTCTTGTTGATCTTCTCCTTGCCGCAAATGGCACAAAACTCTCGCAGCAACTTATATTCCTCAATAAACGCAATTTATACGATCGCCAGATGGTTGGCAAAAAAAAATTGTGCTTGTCACATTTCCACCATATTTGTCACCACCCGGCATGACCATCAACACATCCCTGCGGTCATAAAAATTTCATGCAAACAGACAAACGCGCACACAACCACCACTCACATATGCTTTCGCGAGAAAAAGAAAATATCTCAAGTCGAGAATAAAATTCAAAAACAATTTTCCCATCAGCACATTTTTCATGTGATTTTTTTCATTTTTTCAAAAATACACTCAAAATCCATTTCGACTGCAAAAACAATCCCGATCCCAAACAACATCAACGAAAACAACAAGAAATCGAACGAAAACAACACTAAAAGCGTCAAAAAATCCTCAAGAGGGCGAGAGAGGGTGGAGGGGCTAGAGAGCGTGCAAAGTGTAAAGGAGCGAAGGCAGTCCACAAGAGGAAAACAAATTTCTAAATCTGTTACGCTTGACGACGATCTTGATTGAGTAAGCTTGCACTTTGCCATAAAATCCGTGTACTGCTACCATTCCCGCGCACTCTGGCAAATCGGTGCACATTCGCTTGCCAAAAATGAAAAATCTCGACAAATCAAATTCAATATTCGTCGTGCTTAGCCAAATGACGTACACCACGTACAAAACAAAAACAGGACTGTCCCCCCCCCCAACCCCCTTTCATCTCCGTCTCCCCACCAAAGCGACTGACAGCAGAGATCTTGCCGCTGCTACTTGAATGTTTATTCTCAGAGTCAGTCATGCTACCGCCTACCGCGCACCGTCTCCTTACACCTCCATCCGATCCGGTACAGATCGGACGACTACATCGGCGTAAACGTGCTTACAATTTGCAATTTGTAGTGATCGCGCTTCGCATGCGGCACAGGCGCGGAGGCCGCAACAGAAGTTTTGTGTATCTGACAGCTTGCACGCAAGCCATTCTCCCTGTAATCACTGCTTGCTTGATGACACATATCTAGGATGTGTCACTCCAAGGCGGATAAGATAAGGCCAAGCCTCAACAGCCCCTCCCCCCCCCCCCCATCCACCTTCGCCCCTTTAAGAAAGCAGCGATTTCAGTCAGCGAAAGTATCTAAACAAATCGTTGCCCCTCGAGTTGTAAACAATGAAACATAGATTGTGCTCTAAATTTAGCCTCTGCGCCTAGCACGAGCTTCATTGTTATTAAATTTCACAAATTGAGGTCAATTACCCCATCAGACTTGGCCGCCTTAACGCGGGCGGCGGCCTTAGAGCGAGCGTATCAGGGAGGCGTTCGTTTGGCGAATCAGCGATAACCGGGTATCGCGGCATCTCCTATCAACCGGGGGGCGAGGGAGTCTCATAATTCGGGTTCGATGGTCTCTGGCAGCGGTGGTGGTGTTGATGGTGGCGGTGGTGGTGACGGTTGATTTTGCGAATTAACTCGTGGCCACGTGCGATTGATAAGATGCAAAGCCGTCTGCTTAACCGGAACGACAGCACAAACAGAGGTACGTGACAGAGCCTTGACTTGCACGTCCTCGTCTTCGGCTAGTGCGTCGTGGGCCAGAAAAGAAGAAGCAAATTTGCGAACTCTTATCACACGAGCGACCGCTTTGTGTGCACAAGTGTGAAGCAGTCTCCACTACCCCGCCTTGCAATCAATCAATTAATCGTTGGACTGTTGCTGCTGCTGTTGTATAGCTCTGACCTAGGCTTGCCTATAGCTGTTGGCGTACCTTATCTGCGGCAAATTAAGCACACTCACATTTCGCCAGAGGCGATCGAGAGGTCGCCACCGGCCCCGATAAGATCTGTCCATTGTTGGGCCTTGTCTCAATTGTTGTCGTTCGCGTCGTTGTCGTTTGGTAGCGACAAGCTACCAGGCAGATCCAGTTCGATCCAGTTCGCCACCTATCAAGTGACGCGTGCGATTATTATTGGCCGGGATGATGATTGGCGAGGACATTAATGTTATCGATCGGCTCTGTGAGTTCATTTCCCGACGATAGCCTAATTCTTGAATACAGGCCAGACCGGTTCTGCTGTACCTCGCGTGCGGACAAAGTGTCAACACGGCTGAAGTTGAAGATATGATAAATCACAGGATCAACAGTGGCGGCAAACCGGTTCTGGTGGTGGCACTTTGAAGATCACTGCCAAGTGACGTCGATCGGGCATCGCTTAATTGGAACGAAAATGTAAACAGAGGGAAATGCAAAAGCGGCGGCGGCAGCAGCTGATCGGCCGCGGAGCCGGTGGTGCGGAGCGGCACGAAAGGCAATCTCTCGCTCGGTGGACTTGACTTTGACATTTTTTTTTTCTTTTGTCTTATACTGTCCCCCCCCGCCGCGACTTCATCTCCCGCAGCACGTCGTGGTGGCGATCTTGATGCCAAGCATGTCTTTGAATTTTTTGTATTCTTCTTCAGTTTTGCTTTTTTTTTTTTCGTCTATCTCTCTTTTTCTCGATTCTAAGTGTACCGTGCCACGCTTGTTGTGGTCGGTTGGCGGCTGTTGGCTGGCTGCTCCCTAGGCGGCGACGTATTTTTAGACATCATTTTCTTCTCATTTTATTCTTATCACAGAAAATTAGATTCAAAAATAAATACAAATAAATTAAAATGTTTCACTTGAGGATACCAGCTTTCGAGACTGGGGTGTGGGTGAGAACACAAAGCTCAACAACGAAAAGAACAAGAACTGTACACGTGCAGTGGCTGCCGTTGAGACTGAGCGTACGTGTACGTCATTCGAAGTCTTCTCGGAAACGATGAAGACGGTTTGAAGGTCGTGCAGAGATGGTAAACAACTAATTGTGTGAAGAGTTCGGGCTTTGAAGTTGGACGAGAGAGTTGTGTCCTGTGTTATCCAATAGGGGGGGGTGTTCTTCTTCGCGATAGAGACTTATGTCTGTCAGTTTATCATCCCAGATGCAACAAATATACGGGTGTCTATGATGTTTTTCGAAACCTAACGAATCTGCCTCGTTGGAAGGCCACCTTTTCAACAAGTGGACAACTATCCAAATTCTTCGAACTCTTGAAGCTACTACCCGGATACCAAGCATGCCAAACATCCAGAATTCCTTCCATTTTCGATAAAATCCAACCGCCCCTCTGTATGATTTGTCAAAGTCCACACAGCTCCCATAAAAAGTGTCCAGCGCAATATTCACCCAAGTGACTAAGTACCGCACAAGTGTCCCCGTTCACTTGCTTTATCTAGGCCTATCTTCAAGAAACAGCCTGTCCTCCCAATGCAAACACACACACACACACACACACACACACACCGGCAACGTCTTTAAATGCCACTTTATGATAGCAAATCGATGAAAATAGGCGAAACCAGCACCCGTCGCATGTCAATCAATTCCATCGCAGCAGAGCAGAGCACAGCTCTCATACATATGTCCCCTGAGAAAGTCCAGATGGCACACGCTTATCGCCGTCAACAAGTCACTATAAAAAAAAATGACTGTGTGTTGTTTTCCTCATCATTTTACGAAGAAAAAACCAAACAAAACACACACACAGAAGAAAAAAAAAACGTCTGATGCAACATTTCAGTCCGGTTTCACCACCACACCACCACTGGCACTGCCACCTCTCGCCACACTCATCGCACAGCAATTTGCCAACGTCCACTGCATAAACAGGGTAATTACGAAAATTTACGACCCTAGAATACATTAACCTTGTCGTAGGTCTCCCTCCAGAACTGATTACAGACGAAAGATACGACGCGGGTACACGGTGTGTACCTGTCGCACGTTACCCCCCCATTCCGCCCCCTGCCGGATGGTCGTGATCGATTGTCGCACCCAGAACAGGATCTCCGCTGCGCTGAGTGATGATCATTCGCGCCCCGAGATGATCCTCAGCGCATGCAGGTAGACAACGCACCGAGTGGAGACCATCCACGCCCATAAATCACGAGTGTGACTGCGCTTCGGTTGCGCGTCCATTAGGCAAAGTGCGAGCGTGCCGCAAATTGGAATGTTTACAAATGCGAAATGTTTTTGTTTTTGTGCTCTGGCGGAAGCTCGAAGCTGGTCTATGTTTATTTTTGGTCAACATCGCCCCCACCGGCACACCATCTGGTGGGCGGATGTAAACATGAGCGAAACGAGGAATCTGTTCACACCTCAAATATGAGCAAGCTCCCTCCCCTCTCAGCTGCTGCAGTTGCGACAACAAGGAAGCCTTTAAAAATCGTTTCCAATCATGGCCGCGATTACGCAAGACTGATCTGCAGGCGCGATCTAGCACAAATCAGAGAAATCGCTTTGTCATGACAGATCCGATTGAACAAAGCGCCCACCAGCCCGTAAGCATCGCCCCAAAACAGAGCGCTGCTACGATCGAGAGCCGCCTGACTCTTGAACCCAATCGGAACCAGACCCGTTTAACAGGTTGAGCCGAACAAGTTGGCCAGACACACCCACCGCAACCGAAAGACGACCGAATAAGCCAGTTATTCGATTTGGATGCAGCTGAGCGTCAAAGGAAATGCGCCCCGCACTGGAACTGGTTTGAAACTTGCCACTCATCGTCGTCATCATCGTCACCATCGTCATCATCGTTTGCAGGATAGTAAAGAGATTTGTTTTGATTTGCTGTTGGTGTCAAGGAGCGAACGCTCGCGATCGTTTGCCACCTTAAATGGCGTCACTTTGGCTACGATTTATGGATGAGATCTTTTATTGGGGAAATTAACGTAAATTGAACGCACGCAGAGGGCGTGATGTGCAGCACAAGGTGAGGAGGGAGACGCAGAGGTGCCCACTGCGCAGAGGTGTCTATTTATAGGTTGACGGGTCGCCTATGAACGCTTGCTGACAACAAATAAATCAGCGGGAATCACTGACAAGGAAATGCTTCTAGGCGGCAGTAAAACCGTCTTTATTGGGGTGCGTTCGTCGAGATCATCGTCGTCGTGAAATGGCAAATGGCTCTCCTGTGGTGTGTGTGTGGGGGTCATGTGAAAATGAAATTCAAATTAATTCAAAACGAGGTCTCGTCTAGACCTGCGCTTGCATACAAATCGCCCATCAAATCTGTTGAGAAGGTGAAACTTCCAATTCGATTACGCCTCTCGTCGTCGCGTCGTCGGTCGTCGTGGATACCCTCGTTCGAAGTTAATCTTCTGCTAAAGTCGGGTATGCAGATGTACGGCGCGCACGATGATGACTTTCTATTCAGCATGCGTGCGTGCGATTGAGATTTGTGTGGACTTCAAGTTGCTTCAGGCTGTTGCTTTGAATTGCAAGAGGCGACTATGAAACTAGTGCCTGAATGGCTTCAATTCAATTACATTCAGTGGACTTCGCTTCATTCAAACAACCGCCCACCCATCAGCACTGCTTGCATCCCTTCACACGAACTCTTGCCCCACTTTCGGTTGCCAAAGCGCCACCGAACTGAAGGAAAAAAATTGTTTTCTTTTCAAATTTTTCTCAATGAGCCGCCGAGAACGCACTTCCTTCGTCTATTTATATCCGCCAGAGCACATTCTTCACATCGTCGAACACTGAAGACTACAACGCCACTGACAACGATGAGAAGGACGTGGCAGCAAGGTGGGAGGCGGCAAAGTGAGAGAGAGAGCAAAGAAAGAAAACAATTCCACCTTTCACCAGTCTCTCCCTCGTAACTCGCCGCCACCCCGCATGCAAAAGTGTGCCGAATTGTGTTGCCAGACCCATTCCACCTCCCCCCCACCCCAACAGACGCACGCACGCATGCGGCAGCTTCACCCAACCGATCTGCGTCTACAAATCCGATAAAAGATTTGTGTGTTCATGCCCACAGGATATGTTCGATTTTATTGCCGGCACCCGTACTCGCTGCGCCTCTTATTTGTTCAGATTTGCACACACACACACCCACACCCACACCCACTTCCGAAATGGTTCAAGGAACTCTCAATCCAAGCCCGAGCACGGAATAATGGCTTTGTTTATGCGTTAGACCTGCTTCGCCCAATCGTTTCGCCGAAAGAAAAGCACAAAAAACGAAGGCGAAAAAAACATAGAAAAAAACATCGAATTTCTAAAAATACTCACACATTCGCTCCAATTCATCCAATTTGTTATTTAACGGTATGTTATTGAGAAAGAAAATTAAATGAGAGTTATTTTCCAGCACGATCATCACCTCAAGGACGTCAGCGACAAGAGTGACGAGACAAACGGTGGGACTCATCTGAATTTCGATACTTGCAATCGGCTTCTTCGATTACATCAGACGCTCTGGCGAGCCGGAAGCGGGCCGATCTCAGCGCGATATGGATTTGTTGTTCAATAGCGAGGCATTTGTTTTGAAGTGTTTCATTTTGACAAGCTATCAGGGGGCGGCGGCGGCAAGCGCACAGTGCAATCTCGCGTCGACGATGACGGCATTCGGCCGACAGGTTATCAGATGACCTACATTTCGCGCGCTGCCGCTGGGAAGCGGCCATATGTGCTGTGCTGTGCAGTGCAAACAGCGACTGTCACATGAAGCTTCTGAACCCTGTCCCTGACAGAGATGTTTCATCCTTCCCCGCTAGGCCACTGAGCATCGGCGGCTTAGCATGTAAATTGAATTATCAGCACTTAATTGGAAGTTATCTCGAGACAGTCGAGTGTATGCAAATGCGTTCTGCTGGATGCATTCGGAAATATTTGCATTTTTACGTGCCCCCGAGGTCTGGTCGAAGCAGTGAGAGTGTCTGCTTGTTGTCGCCTTATCACACACAGATTATGAGCCCCTCATACAACTGCTGCCGCGCCCGATACGATGTCGGACGTGTGCTCTGACACGACGTCCCGTCAGATATCGTGGCTTTTGGTGCGCTCCCCTCTACGTGCACATTAATTGAAAGCAGAGTGTAACTTATCCCGATGCTATTTGTATATTTAATTGAATTTAATTAGCACGCTAAGGATGATGATAATGATGAGAGTGTGTGTGTCTCGGTGGCGTGTGGATGAATTGGAGGTGGGTTTACGTAAACAGAAATGAAGGCTTGTCACTTTGAATAGGAAGAAGATGTTGGGGGGTAACTAAGCGGGACTGACAGGCTTTAAAAGGCTTGTGGACTGATTCGTCAGGGTGGGACAGTATGGTGGCGATGTGGTACAGGCACAAACTTTACATTTATTAACGACTTCAAGCACCGACATTTTTGTAATCAGACTCATTGAGAAATTCTGAAAACTTGAAGCAGGTGAGGAGGTGGGGCTCCTCAGTTCGATCTATTTTTCGCCAGCGAGAGACTCGAAACAAGGGCCTTCGCGTCTTCCACTTATCGACAAGGTTCGGATGGCCCTGCTCTGAACCTCTTCGCTGTCAAGTACATGCCCGAAATTTCGAGGGGATCTGCTGAACTATTCCATTTATCCGCTGGTGCAAGGCGATCACTGTCAGATTTTCTCCCTGTCCACCCCTAGCTACAATATTGCTTCGCCCGAGATGTAGATGTGAAAGATGTTTGCTAAGACTTTAGCTTAGGCGCTTCCGCATCGCACTTAGGCTGCTTGACGTAGAGATCAAGAAGGCAGGTGTGGAGTCCTGAAGGTTGCATGTTCAGCACGGCAAGCAAACCAAACCTGACCAATTCCCCACCGATGAAGAAGAAGGCGAGTACACACCGACGCCAAACTACATTCAAAGATTATTTGCACTCCAAAAAAAGAACAGTTTACTGTTCCAAGTATCATTTCAATTCCAACTCAATCCTCTATTGTACACGAGTTAACGATTATTGCTCTCAAAATAGTTCCACTTCGCACAATCTCCTTGAGATAAAGACACCCACAAAAGGTGAAACCTTTCCGTTTTTAATAGTCTTCAAAATAAGTCCCAAAGCAAAGACTATCGACCTCCAGGCTCATTTTATCATCTCCCAACAATAGACAGTCCAGAATAGAACGCGTATCTTTATGGCGTTGACGCGTTCGCAAATAGAACGGACGAAAAAAAACTAAAACCCGTCATAATTGCTGTCGATAAAGACTGTGTATCCAGTAATCACAGTTTACTGCCATCTATTATCGCCGTTGACAAACGCGATTTCATCTCCGAACCGAACCGTCAGTTGGGCCACGTTTTCTCCTCCTAATGCCAGCCGCGATAAGCCCTGCTCTCGGCGTAGCTAATTAATTTTAATGGCCTTGTAGAACTTTATCATTTTTTTTTTTGTTCGTTGTTGTTGCTGTTTGGAGAGCATTTAATCCATATCCCCCTCGGTCTCGCTCTCTATCGTGGAGTACATTATCAGGATGGCATAAGCACTTCGCTCTAAATCCCCACTGGTTTCGTTCATTTAGTTGAATTAATTTTCACATCCAGGAGGTGGGGAAAAAAACGCTTTACATGTGCACCCGTGATCACATGGGTTTTCGGTGGCATCGTTGCGGGCCTAATGCACGTGATGACCAGAAACTCCATCTCTAAATGATATCTACACACCAGAGCGCATTAATATTTGCCAATGTAAACCGAACCGCTGCTCGGTTGTGCAGTTTTTATTAGCGAATCGCTGTTTGTTTTTTTGCCGTCGTTTGTTGTTGTTGTGTGGTTCCTCGTGTGATAGGACGGCGGATACAGAACAGCGCAGTGCAGCAGCAACATAATAAATAAATGATAAAACCAAAAGCAGACCAGAGTATGAGATGATAAGTCGGAGCGCTTGAATTTCGTTTTTTTTTTTCTGTATCCCCCACCTCACCGCATTTATGATGCACAACACTTGTACTCAATGAAAAGCAGTTTTTTTCCAGTTTCCGATGAGAATGAAATTAATTAATCGCATTTAAAGTTTCGCTGAGTTGAGCGAAAATTGAAGTTCAAATAAAACCACGTTCGGTCGAGGGTACTTTTGTTTTCCACCGACATTATATCCCGTGTGTCTCTGTGTCTGTCTATGCATCTGCAGTTTTTTGAGTTTTATTTTGCCTGAAATTCGAGGCAAATTTTGATGATGGACACTCGTTAATCAGCTCGTGGATAGGGTTTCTGTTGTGGTTTGCATTTTGTTGCGAGCCTCATCCGCCTTGGTATTATCATGTCATGTCAGAGATGATGATGATGATGATGAGGAGCTTGTTTTGTTCGATTTCACCTCAGCTGCACCGCATGTAATTCTAGAATAATGAGATTATGTGCGAAGGACACACACAAACCTGTGTAATGAGGGGAAATTCAAGCTTAGAGGAGATTAATGTGCTCTGACAGCGAGAGATTCCTGGAATTGCAAAGACGGCAGTGATCTGATGTGAAGCTGAGCATCAAGCTTAATGTTTTACATGCTCTGAGAGCGGTGTACGTCGGCTTTAGAGGTTCACATTTCGAGTTGCAGGAGCTGCGAGTGCGATCGTAATCGGATTATGCACTTCTGTCGTCTTACACGAGATGAGTGGTGCTTGTGGATAGAAGTTGCATCTGGTGAGGGGTAAAAGTCCGTCTGATGCTTATGCTCTGGTTTTTAAAAATTTGAATGAATGCAAAACAAGATGTAACCTCGTTATGATTCGAACCTAAGGCTGTAAGAGTCGATTTCCGCAGTGTTTTCTCTCAAACGACCACAAAGATAAATTGATCCATGTGCGAACCCCACAGATCATCCCCAGCTGCGTGCGCAGAACGCTGATAAAGTCAAATTTATGACCGTTTCTCTCCACAAACCCGTTCCACTGAAGATTTCCATCTCTTCTCGGTCCATGGCCTCAAGAGCGCCTTCCATAAAGTATACGTATCCTTAACCCCAGCAATCAGATAGCCGATTAAACATTAGTCACGATGGAGATTCCCCCACGCGACCAACTCCAGATACTTGTATGATAAGAATCCCGTTTTCGGTCCTCTTCCGCGCGACCCCGCGCCACAGCCAACGCAATGCATGCAAAAAGCCATCAAATCAAAACCAATCGCGAGCACACCATCTTAATCTTCTCTGAATCACCAAAAACCCATCAAGGTTAATGACTCCACCCCATCCCGCTCCACACACACACACACACACACACACACACAGACAGACTCCAGGCATAGAGACATAAGCCGCATTTAAGAAAATTACCATTTGGCGCCACTACCGCCATCATAAAGACTTAGCAAATTACTTTCCGAACTAGTATAATAGCCACTAGAAAACAACTATAATCTTTTTATAATCACGCCGCAGATACGGTGCTGCTGCCGCCGCCGCTGCGAGAGGGGGTGAGCGATGTGAAAGATATACCGAAGCAATCCAAATCCGACCCATAATCATCATCATCTCCGAAACGACCTGGCATTCGTCGGCTGGTCCGACTGCGAGGAGTCCATCTCCGGCTGAGGCATATCCCCGACTGTCGTCGATCCCCTTCCACACGGAAAACACGCAGGGCGGACGCAGCAGTGTGAAGAAACTTTTTCTCAATAATTTTCTAGTTTGTCGCCCCGTTCCGTTGAACGCAGTTTATCTTAATGCCTTTGGACCAGTCTAGTCGCCGGTCGGTCGGTTGGTTGGTTGGCGCACAGAAACCGGTCCGATCGCCACACAGCCTAATTGCCAAAACAAAACATTAACAGTCCAATAAAACGGGGCAACGAACATGGAAAATATTCCCCAATATCATCAATATAATGGCCAATTAATTTCGGAGGAAAGAAACGAACAAACTGCCGGGGCCGTTTGCACCCCGCGCTGTCAGTGAGGCTGCAGGGCAGACCGGTGCTCTGATGGTCGAAGGGTCATTCCGCGCTCACGTGCACTGCTCCCCACTATTGTGGCCCTAATTTGAATGACCAATTAACCGGAAGCTGTTCGCTGCACAATATCTGACATCCTTGCAGGAATCGCATCGCATCACATCCTCGACCTCGTAAAACGTTCCACCGCCGACCCCACCGCAGAGCTCTTCGGCTTTACAATGAGTGCGTGTGAGTTAGCGTCATAAAAGTAGAACTTTTGCCGCTTGGTTTTTATTGCGTATCCTTGATTTATGCCCGAGACTCCGCAGAACAAGGACAATGCCAACTCCAACTCCAATGACGTTGACGACGACGACAACAACGCGATGATGACGATGATGAGAGAGCGCGTATCTCGCGCGAGCTCGCAACTTCCCCCTCCGCGCGCCCACACCCATTAATAAATGTAACCGACATTAGGACCTCCCTTGAAGAGTCTCAAGTCAGCCTGAGAGGCCCAGACCCAGGCCCAGACCCAAGCGCAGACCCTGAGTGTGCGTGTGAATGCGTCGGGGTGGATGAAATTAAATCGATTTAATGTTTTTATGGCACCCAATTTGACTATAAATCCTGAAATGGATTTGCCTGCCAGATGAGAGTTTAGCAAGGACGCTTCGCGTCTGTGGGAGCCGGGTGGGTGGCTTGGGGTGGCTCGCTGTTGCTCACTTAAGGCGCGTCGCTCTTGCGAAAGACGACACAATTTGTCGCATGGCAGACTCGACGCGGGATAGTGGTGCGGATACCATTACATCCTCTATTCCGCCACAGGAAGGTACATAAAACTGTAGGCTGATTTTTAATGACAATGGGTCATAAAACGAATCCTCCTTTGATTGCTTTCTGGGGGCAGAGAGATTACTTATTGAAAATGACATTAAGCCGGCATAGCGTCGCGGCGGCGGAGTGGCAGAGCGGTGATGTGGAAGTGAAATGAAAGTCAAGGATTTGGCTAGATCCCTTTAATGCAGTGCCACAAGATGAGCGAGCGAGTGTCTGCGTCTGAGACTGGGCCCGGGATCGTCGCTTAAAGAACTGTCGGACATGAACTAATTTCCCATTAAAGCTTAAGTAGTTTTTACGACTCGAACGAGAATGCGCGCCCCGCCTCGCGGAAGGTGGGCAGGCAGGCCCATCTTCGTTGGAGGAGCAAGTCATCGGGAAATGAAAATCCATTAGGGGTTCAAAGTTGCTTTAGGTGGAGCGCGGGAGCTAATGGCGCGGTTTAAGTGTCTTCGAGTGAATGGATTCTCCTCGAGGAGTAGACTATCAAGCGGCTGCTGATAGTGGGTCTATCTTGGGTTTGCCAATTGTGGTCTTATGACTGCAAATTGCTTCGTAAAACTTTGTAATCAACGCTGGTGGTGGGTGGATGGGTGGTTGGAGCGAGCGAGTGGGTGCAGTTCCTATGGGGTAAGGAATCAATTTTCATGATCATTAACGGGTGACCAGATAGGAATGAGAGGTTCTACAATGATTTCATTTCAGTCACTGTTAAAGTTTTGAATGGCAGAAGCTTTAAAATTATAAAAGAGGGTTTCCTTCGTTTACTACGAAAAGATTGCTACAGGTGCAACATTTTTAACCGCCAGGAAGTGCATGCTTGTATGACACAGGCAAAACGATAGTTCTAGTGCTGGTGGAAGGAGTATAAGACGGTCTTACATGCCCCCAGAAGTCGGAGGCCAGCAACTTAGCCAAAGCTCAAAATGAGACGTCTCTGCAAGCCCTTCAGTGAACAGAGCACGATAACGTAATCAACATATCATAGGACCACCGTGGATACGTTGGCACTGTTGACTCTGCATGCCCTTCAGTGAACAGAGCACGATAACGTGGTCCTCCATGTCATAGCACAGCCGTGGCTTCGTTGGCGCTGTTGTCCGACATCTCAAGACGAAGATTAATAGAATGGCTGCCACAATCGGCGACCTGACAGCAGTCCACGACTTCCTTTGGGTCTTGGACAAGTCCTTACCAATCAGCTTTTGAAGCTGATGCTTCACCTTTATAAGCCATTCGTTCCGCACGAACCGTTACATACAACCGCTTCAATTTCGCTTGAAACCCGGAAGTTGAAACCATTAATCTGCTGCAGTCCTAATGCGGAAACCGAGGGGGAAAGAAAATCTCCATCACAGACAACATATTCGCTTCGTCCAACATCTACACAAGACTGCCTACATCACTGATACTTCCAGCAGCAAATTACCAGACATAATCAAGACGCGCAAGCACACACACAGAGCACTGCATGCGGACGTATCTTATCACTTCGACTGAACCGGAGCACTTCTCACATCTAGTTTGAGGCAGACTGCAGCCACGCTCCCCACATGGCAGCCACAAAGTAATTTACGAACAATAAGAGCAATCAAACGGAGAGCCAAGACACGCTAAAATTAAACGCAACAGCTTGAACTTTCATCAGTCGGCGCGATAAGACACTCCCCCCCCCCCCCCCCCACTTCGATTCAATTGTATTGCGAGTCTCGAGATGATGTGCGGCGGTGATGGCCGCCTGTCATTGCACGTGTGACGCTAATCGACCGAGAAATGTGCTGCCCTAAGCTCCAACCGACCTGCCTGACCCTCTTCAAACGAGAGCCTACTAGAGTGCGTGCGTGTATGTGTGTGATGGGATCTAGCCGATAATGCTAGTCGTCCTTCACATGACAATTCCTTAATCACCAACAAAACAGAATTCCATCAATTACTTCAATGCTGTCGTTAATCCTTTCCGGTTCATTACACATTCTCAGTGGATACGCCTCATTCTGTTTCACTTCCCGTCTGTGTGCCCCATCGCTCCCCCGGGCGGTCAAACATTTCACAGTTGCTAACTGAAGCATAAATCTTTCTTTAATCCCTGGCCTTGCCTTTGGCTTACTGGCTCTTGGCCGTAGGTCAACAACGATCACATTCCCTACTGACTCATCAATTGTCCTGCAAATTAACCGAAAATTAATTGCCACCACCACCACCAACAACAACAACAAGAGTAACAGCAACAAAACTCAATGCTACGAGGACGAGATGATATCCTTCTTCCTGTCTTCCTTCAGCTTATTGAGTGTAATTTTAATATGTATGTGTACCAGTGGCCCCCCCCCCTTCTCCTTCCTCACAGGGATACCACATAGTCGGGGACAATTTTATTCATAACTCCCCAGACTGCTGTAGATATTGATCCGCTCACAGACCCTCTATTCAGTCGCAGTGGTAGGAGGTGGTGGCGTTGGTGATGATGGTGGATGGTAGTCCCGCAAAATGTATCCCAAAATATATTACCTGCCGATCCGTAGTAACTCATTCATGGCAAGGACTCCTGTTCCCAAACATCAACGGGAACAGACGCACACAAACACACACACACAGAAGGGCAGTGAAACCAGAGGGCAAGGCACCGAGCGACATGATTTTCGGGGAAAACTGAAAATCGATAGAACGGAAATTGCACCCCCGTCGAACCTTTTAATGGTGCTCCATCTGCCTGCCAGCTGAAGCTCGAGACCTAACACTCTGCAAGAGAGATAGAGTCGAAGAGAGCGAGAGAGTGAGTGAAATACGCCCAAAAAAAAATGGAACTAAATGCTAAATCCTCCTCAACTCAGTTTACTGAACCAGAGAAATGTATCTCACAGGCACACACATGTTTCTTTTGCTCTCTCACTCGGTCGTTCGCTCGCTCTCGCGTTCGCCGTTTTTCGCTACGTCCTTCCTCTGTCTGGAATGAATGAATGTATGTATGTATATCTGGGAAACGAATTTCTTCACAAGGTCAAGGATATTTTAGGTTCCAACTTAAACCAATACATTCCCGATCCGCATGGGTGTGGTATTACGACCTCGCTTCAACCGCCACCCCCCCCCCCCACTGCCATACACTCAAGGCAATTTAAAGGTGGAATTCATCCTCATCGTCGTCGTCGTTGGCGTATCCGTGGAGAGGTGAAATTGAAGGAAAATTTTCAAGGTGCCTGCTCCTTGTTTCCGTTATCGTTGTCCTGGGAATTCCAATTCGAATTTGTTCAGCAACCATACATACACACAGTCATAGACACTCGTGTGTGAACGAACATCCCACTCAAAAAACAAAATTCCGCCACCCATCGCCACACCACCACCCCCATCATCCCCTCTCCAACTAAAACTTGTGTGTACTGACGGATCCGATGTAATTTTTGATTTAGGCGAAAACTTTTCGTGTTTATTTATATGCATTCACTTGAAACTGGTTTTTCGATGCTGTTTCGGTCGGTGTTTCTGCTTTTTGTTGTTCGTCGTCCATTCAGCTCGTTCACGGACTGTTAGAGAGCTCGTGTTGGAGGGTATGTCTCTGTGGGATTTATGTGGAAAGTTGCGTAAATTCATTCAGACTCACTCCTTGACGCTTTGTACTTGTCCAACTCGGTACCGTGGCGCGTTGGTGGATTGTATGTGCAGTCAATAGTGAGGCCTAAATCAAAAGGGTGCCATAAAAACACGGTCCAATGTAATAAAAACAAGAGGAAAACAAAAACAAAAACAAAAAAAAAACACAACGAAACACAGAGAGAAACAGAAACAACGACAACGACGGAACATTTGTTTGGTCGTAAAACAATGGACGCTGCGATTCCGTCGGTGGGTCGTAAAAACGAAAACAACAAACTTTCTAATCTATTTCCAGCGGCGGAAGGTGTAAATGGGTAAAATTTGTGTTTCCGTGTGATAGGCAATGTCACGCGAATTTGCTTACCGACCAGAAGTGTAGTCCCTAATCGGTGATGTTGGTGGTGGTGGTGGTGGTGAAGGAGGACGCGCATACATGCGTTTTTGAATGGTTTTATCTTTTTTCTCTGATTAAAACACGATTGTAAGCGGAGATAGTTGGATGATGGGGGGGGAGAAATGGAAATCTGTGTCAGAGGTTTCCTGGATAAGGGATGTTTTGTGGGACCCCGACAGTTTCTGTGTTTCTCTGCCGGTGGGTATGTCCAACTGGACAAACAAATCTCACAACTCCGAATGTTGCTAGAGAGTGGCAGTGAACTGAGCGTTGTAAGAGTGGCCGCCTTGACATTCTTCTTCTTCTTCTTATGGCGCTACAGTCCGGGGCGGACCTGGGCCTCAACCAACATGAATCTTCAGCCAGCACGATCTTTCGCCAGCTGCCGCCAGTTGCGCACTCCAAGTTGGTTGAGGTGCTTCTCCACTTGTGTGCGCCACCTTATTCTGGGCCGTCCTCTGTTGCGTTGTCCTAATGGCTCAGATTCGAAGACGCTCTACATGGCCCAACCATTAGGACCACGAATTCATCCTCGTCTGGTTAGTTGTAAGTCGGCGTCAACGCGGTGATACTTAAAGCGAACTAGTTGGTACTTTCTCTGGCATCGCCTATGAAGAAGATTCCCGGTTTGAATCCCGGACTCTGCAAAAATGTTTCTTAACTCCAGGCGGAGATGTGCTGTTTTCCATATTGAGCAAATGTCTATCTCGGCTACACCCATGTCAAGTCACCAAGTCTTTAAGGAGCTTAATCGAAGCTGTGTCGACACATATGAAACAAGTTCACAGTTCGAGTCAAACGATGGAAAGCTTTGTTCATGGCTCAAACTCTACCGACGAGTATTGGGGTTTTGGGTTTAGGTTTTGGCAGGGGTTGGCAGACACGATATGCAAATTAAAACCCTTACGGCATAGTGGGCATTGATTCCATTCCACAGTTCGAACCCCAACTTGGGCGAGGAACGCCTGGATTTCTTAAGGGTCCCTACTTTGAGGCGAAGCAGATTTTGTCTGTGGGGGAAAGGATTTTAAGATAAGCCATTCTGATGGCGTGGTACACCCTCCGCTGAGGAAATTCTTTCCCAACTCCATCTATCATATGGAGCCTTACTCCAAACAAGTACAAAATTCGACAAGAGACAAAATTCGCGTCGATTCCAGCGTAGACGAATGAAGTCCCTCCCTGACTTTGGAGATGACAGTCGATGTCTACCTAAAACGAGCGTTTGGCAAGTTGTCAGCTCGGAATCAGCGTTAAATAGGGCGAACTCGCAAAACGAAGCTATCTCCAAGCCTCAGGTGCAACCCCGATCCATTAAGTCTTCAATCGAGGATTCCCGCCAATGACACGCCGTTCCTTCTAACCGCTGCATACATTCTTGTAACAGTCAGGAGATTATCTAACGTCTCGCCGTGTTAACTGTAAACAAATCGATCATCTGTCATACACCTTAAGCAACCACCGACCGGCTTAAGGTATTCACAGCTCGCCTCGCCTTCCCTGACCGTGGTGGCGGCGGCAGTAGCGACCCCCCCATGCAATATTTCAAGTGGATTTCATCAGCACTTGTGCACACAGGCCACCGACATCTTTTGAACTTTCCTTGTCGCAGCCCGGCAAACCGGCTTTGATAGACTTTGCGCGAATCTATTTGTCATCTGTGGTGGTGGTGCCTCGAATTGGCATAAATTAAAATTTCCAAATCTAAAAATACCCATAACCGCTATCTCGCGAAATTGAATTCATCATCAGCGTCGTCGCACACCGCTACCGCACCCAAGACGCCGCGCATTTGATTCGCTTCGCCTCGCGCTATCGTGCAGCGAGCATTATCAACCTCTGAGCCGTAAACGTGTAACTTACCTGCCGCAACAGCGATAGGTGTGGTTTGTCAAAGCGTACTGTTTACCAGTCGTTCGAACTTTAAGCTGCGGTCGGCGACGCTGCCGCTACCGGTGGCTTCACGAGACACAGATACACTTCCTTAGTGTCGCTCGCGTCGAGACTGCTTCTAATCACCACAAGTGCCCTCGCCTCAATTGAACGCCACAACGACAACCGTCCGCTGATTACGACGACCGGACGGGACGGGTGGTCCGGCCGGGGAGTGTCACCCGCCAGCCAGCAGTCAGCAGTACTTGCAATCCATCTCGCGAATGCTCTCCGCTGGCTGGCTGGCTGAATGGCTGCCTAACTGACCGGCCGGTAGTGCTGTAGCATTGGCTGTTATTGAGTTGCGGCCATTGATTGTGTTGTGTCTCTGGTAAAAATAGAAAATTTATTATCGAACAAATTACGCAGTTGTTGTAATTTTATCAGCTCCGGAGGACGAACGCAACGTGAGCTGGAACTCGTTTGAATCTGGTTTGTTCGTGGTGCACTGTATGGGGAGGGGGTGGGGGAGGGATTGTGATTGGATTGGAATGGGAGGAGGGAGGGTCGAAATTGAGATTGTTTCCTTTTGCCGGCAAATGAAGTCTTAAGATGACGGTACGCTTAGAGATGAGTTACGTGCTCTACCATTCCCTCTCAAGGGAAGGGAGCCTACAGTTTGATGCCGACACCGAATGACAAATTTTGAAGAGATCTTTGCAGAGAAGGTCTAAGTCAAAATTGACCCGTGGAAGTACAGGCAGATACGTTTGTCCAGCTTGGGAGAAAACAAAAAAAATCTAGCCCGCGACTGAAATTGGGGACTTTTGCGTAGAAAAAGTCGAACACTCTCTAAATCCTGTCTGTCACTTGTTGTAATTCTAATTCAACCAATCCCTCCACAAACCCGTTAGGACCAGGCCGCTTAGACCATTCTCCAGCGCCGTAACGTCACGCACATCCAACCCACAAATTGTAGAATTTCACCCAAAGAGTCAAAAAACAACTGAACACCGCACACCACCCCAGAGCGGTGCATGTTCAATACGCTCTCCATTCCACCCTGCCGTCACTGTGGCCTTTCTTTCTGGTTTTATCTCCCAAATTGCATCGAATACGTGCATCACGCAGAATCTACAGATCACACAACTTGTAAATCCAGTTTTCCTGCATCTCTTGCCGCCGCCGCTGCTGCTGCTGCGATATACAGACTTCAGTCAAGGCACGGCCCAGGCAAAAAGGACAGACGAATGAACGGACGAAGATTCATCTGGTGTGGACACATTTCTGTGTCGCTGCAAACCGAAAAAATCTCCAGCCAGCCATAAACTAAAATCAAACTCTGTTCAAAGCGGACGGCCGGACCAACGGACGGGTACCCCTAATTTCGTATGCGGGTCTCGTAATCACAGATGCAGCATCCACCAACACTCGTCCTAGTCGTTGTCGTCGCAGTCGTCTTCGTCGGCTGGCGTTGTTGTCGTCACATGCACAGCTGCCCGCTGCTGGAGATGGGCAGAAGAGCAGGAGCAGGAGTGAATTTCCATAATTCCCAATGGATCGACGCACGGCCAACTGGTCGGTCCATCACTGGGAAACTTATTTCGTCTTATTCTGGATTTTCCACTCCCTCTGCCAACGTCCACTGCTTTCCGCACACCCAGCCACACACACTGGTCCAGTCGTCTTCGAAACCTGAATCCATTTGAATGATTTCTTGATTCAATTGCTCCCTGGAAAGCCGTCCTAGTGGCGGCGACGGCGACGGCGGCGGCGGTGGTGGGGTGCCGGAAAACTCGTTCACAAGTCACGTTGCATCCCCGAGATGACGTATAAATTACCACAAATTTATGAATGCACTCGGACAACAGGATTCCGGGAGCCTCTGCCTCTGATCTAATTATCCACGTTCGGCCAGATGTGGAAGAACGAGGGGAAAAAAAACGAAGCAAAGCCCAGTGCCCGTCGTACCTCGGGAAAGTCGACGAAGAAGGGTTTAGGGGACGAGAACGGTTACCTTAGCCCCGAAGTGCGATCGGATTAATTATGCATGCCGATGCCGGTCTGGGTTTTGATACTATTCTTCTATCATTCTGGTCTTCGGCTTGCTTTTTTGCGGGTTTCCGAACGTTATCTGGGTGCTTTCATCTTACACACACACACACACGCACACACCTCTTGAGGATTTTGCATCCCTAATGAAAGTATTTTCCTCTCAAGAAACCACACAAAGGGATACTCTATTTGCCGAGGGATAACGCCGAACACCAGCCAGGAACATGGGCTGCGCCATCACCTCACTTACACGACGACCGCAGCGACCACTGGGGAAGATGAAGAAAATGTTGAACGCGAAGAATTAATTCTCGCACCCCTTTGGGTATGTTTTACTTAAGAGTTATGCACTGCGCCACAGCAAAGGGCCCCGCGACAGCTTGTTCCCTGTCTTCCTGGGCACTGGGGCTCCCTTCGGTTGGTTTGGCTGTTTTGGCTTTGAGCAGGTCGGCGCTGGGCGTTTTTTTTTTCTCTGCCATCGTCTTCTGCTTCAGTGCCATTATCTCCCCATCTAAGAGGTCATTTTATGGCCGGGACTAATAAATTAATTTCAGCAACAAAGGGGTAAGTGAAAAAAAAAATGCAAAGGCTCCCCCGTGCTGTCCGCCGCAACGCCACCGTCGCCGAGGAACCATTAGACTGGCTTACAAGACCTGCATCCAGACGTGGTTGGCGGTTGAACGAGCGAATTCGTCCTAAGTAAATACTACTTGGGATCTATTTTGTTAATTAGTTTTCGACGTTCGGCAAGACGGGTGGAGGGCGGGGCGGGTTGGGTGGTAGGTATTTGAAGGTGGATCTGTGTTCGGTCTTTTGATGAATTTCCCAAGAGGATTTTCTTGTGTTTCCAAGAAATGACGACGCTCCCCGGGAATACAAGCCAGCGACGGCGACGACGACAACGACGTGTTTCGAGGACGGCACAGCACGTCGTTTGCTGATTTTTCCATCGCTCTACCCGACCCCGGGGGAATGAGGCATTAATTAATAATTTTTTTTTCTCTCTTCTTGAGACACAAATTAAATTATGTGCATTGGCGTCATAATTCCTCGACGATGATGAAGGTGGAAAGGACGCAAGGATACTTCCACCGAGACGAGATAATTGGGGAAGTTTTCGAGCGGTGTAGCCTATTTAGCGCGGGGACATTTTCGCCGTCGTGGACGGGGCTGAGGAGGCTCAATTGGATGTAAACAAGAAGTTTGAGGTGGGTTTCGGGGGACGGGGCGGGGGGGCGAAGTTTCAAGTTGCTGGGTTGTCATCAAGTGGGACACGGTGGTGGGTGTGTTGGAAAAGTTTCAATTTGGGGTACAGAAGATGGTCACCTGGGCGATAAATAAATTGCTTGATCAGATTCTTGGTGTGTCTGAATCGATAAAACTGTTCATGAGGCAGGCGAATGAGAGGGAGGACAATGAAATGTTTGGTCGTGTCGAGTGTCGCCTAAAAGTCCTTCGCATCCTAACTTGGAGCCGAATTCTTGGTTAAGCTTGTCAAATATATCGTCTGCTTTGGACATTGTTCCTTGTCTTGCGCTATCAAGGTTTTTAACGGCCTTGCTTGATATGAGGCCTATGTTGCTAGTCTAGTAGTAGTCTCCTATGTGAAGACAGAGCGCATGATAGTTTACTGATAAACTGGAGTTCTTAACCACATAAAAGGAACTCCTGTGGTTACGACGCCCCATCCAGAAGGTCGTGTCGGAGAATCTACCCCGATCTTCAATCAAAGAACCTTCGTCTTCCGTCCTGGCATTCTAGTGCAAAATTCTTGCCAATCGGGATGTTTGTCAACGAATCTTACATGACGCCGCCTTGTCGAAGCGATATCGCGGTGTCTACCGTACATCCCTGCCACAAAGTTCCTGCCTACTGTGATGTCTTGTAGCAGAACTTCAGCCAATCGTGGCGTCCCGTCGCAAAACTGCTCCCAATACTGTCGTCCTTCCGTAGAAATTTATTACAGATATTTTCAATTTCGCGACTTGACGTTTTTACAGACTCGACATGTAGTTAAAATGTCGTGCCTGTAAAAGCGTCAAGTCGCAAAATTGAAAATATCTCAAGAAAGTCTGAGAAGAACGCACTATTCTCGCCCGCCAGCCTAATTTCCGAAAACATAACTTCCCACAACCAAGGACGCAGACACAATTTCCTTCACTATGTTGCAACAATTACCAGTTTTTACGATCCCTCTCCACTGACCTTCTTCACACACAACCGACGAAACCTTCAGAAGCAAACATCTTTCAAGTCAAGTGCCGCCTCAGACCAGTCGCCACTTCAGTTTTGACATGATAATTTCAAATGCAATGAGCACCGTCAACAATTGAGACGCTCCCCACAATTCAGTCAACAACACAACGCCCCCACGAAGTCGTAAAATCCACTTACAACCACCGCCACCGCCACCGCCACCGCCACCATCATCATCATCGTCCCCATACCACAGCCCATCCACAAGCGATTGTCAGGCCCATCTGACAAGTGCATCTGCTCTTCAATAACAAAAACATTTAGCATTTAAAATTCATTTGTTTAATAAATAACGCCGAAGTGGTGCCCTCGCACACAAATCCCTCGCGCCATGTATGCCGTGTGTGTGCGTGCGACAATAATGATCATTCTTAATAAACCCCGCTAACGAGGCCCGAGCAAAAAAAAACAACAAAAAAAAAACCCAGCCCCCCACTACAATGTTGCAGAAAAAAAAAAAACACCCGCCCGCCGAGCGAATAAAAACTGTCCAACTAACCGCACTGAAAACGTCGCCGCGCTGCACGACAGTGTGTGCATGCGTATCTGCTGTCTGTTTGGAGCAGAAATAAAATAAATTAATTAATTTATTGTGGTCGGGCTATAAATGCGCCCAACATCAACAACGCAGTGCACACACAACGGCCGAGCGACTGAACGGCAGAACGATTGCAATAAATTCAATGATTATGCTTTTTATGATAGGGGTATGGCTGGCTGTCCGCTCCCCGCGTCCACTCGCCGCCAGCGGGCTAACCTCAACCCTGGCAGCATCAAGTGAAGTGGCCCACCACACATGCACGCCAGCAAGTGGACTGCACATTCGGATACTCCGTCAAGTGGTGCGAGTGGGTGACAGCCGGACTGCCGGCCGTTCGAACCACCACCGTCATGCAAGAGACTCTTAACCCGAATGTAAGCCATTAGAATATAAATAGAATCTAATCTACTTTAGCGGTTGCACTCGTAACAGGCGACAGGTCACCCCCACCCCCACCCCCTCCCTTATCCCCCTCATTGGGGCTGTGTACGTGCGCTGCTGGATTGACCGAACGTGGAGCGAGGGGAGGAGGAGGCGTATGTGTGTGCTCACATGCAACTTCGCATCTTGGCTATCAGCTCACGCCTCTGCCTTCCCGTCGATATTTGGCTTTTGGTTTCGCCTGACGCTGGATCTTTGAGTTTAATTCTGATTGACGAGCCTGTCGTCGTTGTCGTTGCTTGTCTTCATCGTCTCCATCGTCGTCGTCGTCGTCGTCTTCTTCTTTGGCTTTGTGGTGTGGAGACGTTCGGTGGGGTGGAGATTTTCGGGCGCGCACAGTCAACACATTAGTGGAAGCGCGCCGCTCAGCGACTGCCAGCACAATGTATTGTGAAGATGGCGTGAAGGTATTAGGCGAGTAACTTAAGGATTAGGCAGTGTCTCAGATACAGTGCAGTAATTTATGAGAGTCGACGACGTTAGCGTCTA
Source organism: Eristalinus sepulchralis (assembly GCA_944738645.1). NCBI lineage: Eukaryota > Metazoa > Arthropoda > Insecta > Diptera > Syrphidae > Eristalinus > Eristalinus sepulchralis. The sequence goes on along the minus strand of OX122885.1, from coordinate 1,116,661 downwards.
GCAGGTGAATCGAAGTAAATTCAATTAATTCGACGAAGTTCGACGAAATTGGATTTGGATTAGGCGAAGTTTTGGCGGAAGGTGGGGGCGTCTAATCCGAGTTCATATGCTGCAGCAGTGGGGTTCGACAAGGGGGTGGGTGCTGAGGAAGCCGTAGATTGAGGAAATTCTTGGGGACAGTGCCTTTTAAAGAGTCGGTGGAATGCGTTTTGAAATGTTTGTTCAAAGATAAGATGGGATGAATTAGAAAATCACTGGGGAGGTAGATGAGCTGTTGATTGGGGTCGTAGCTCTGAATAGCATTCGGAATCTGGGGCTAGAGTGGAAAGATTGGCGAGTATCGTTATGGGTGTCGCGTTTTTCGAAAACGATAAGTTCGAGTCGATCTGGCCTAGTATGCAGTTGGTCGATTGCGGGAAGACGGCCTGGCTTTGATTTGTAGTGCCGGCCTATCTGAACAAAGTTGCTTCCTATAACAACGTTTTATCTGTGTAGGACCTCTCCTAGACTGGACGATTCTCACAGAGTACACTGCCAAGTCTGAACGGGAAGGGTTGCGACCCCTCAAAGACTTTGAAATGAACCCGATTTACCAACATCTTGCTTTAATCAACGTCTTCAATCGATCCTACGTCACTCTGCTCCAAGTTCACAAATTTAAGCCTTTTTTGGCCATTTCCCTAAAACATGTAAGTCACGCTTGACGTCAAAAAGCAAAATCATTCAAGGGAACACTTCCATCTGGTAGACGCAGCTGTGCCTTCTTCAGAAGGCGATTACACAATCCAAGGTATCGTCCCCCCGTGGAGCCACAAATATTTTCTTTTCCGTCTTCGTGGACAATCGATTGTCGATGGAAAGGATTTTCTCAGCCGACCGGCAAGGCATCTGTTAGATAAAAGGGAACCCACAAGATCCATTACCCCCGACATGCCACTCGATTTGCAGCACAATGGCTATCAATTTCTCTCTCTCTCTCTCTTGACCATCATTACTTACGAATATTCCCGTCTTTTGACTGAAATCTCCCCCGCGTGCAGGCAGAAAAAAAAATCGAAAATTAATGACAATCCCATTGACTTGCGACAAAAGATCCAACCGACTGCGATTCGCTCCCTCCCCCCAACCTCCCCATTCCGGTTGCTTATTGGACCTTTGTCCAGTCCCACTCAACTGTCTACCGTGCCACCGCCAAAAAGACGGCCACTGCTCACGGCTCACGGCTCACCACTCCCAGGCGACCCCTACGACCCCACGACCATTGTCGAACACCCTTCGAGATACTTTCGGTTCATAAATAAAATTTGATTTCACATGATTAATGATCGCATTGTGTCGTTGTATTAATAATGCTCCTCTGCAACAGCACAGGACACGACTACTGTCCCTCGTCAGAGGAGGAGGGCCGTTGACAAATCCGTTCCTTTCTCCTCCGTGTGTGGACGCGAGATTTTCCAGTGGCGGTGGCGCGGCTCCGGATAATCAAGTCTGGCCTGTGCCACTTTCCTTTCGTGCGTTTGTGGAAAATTTTCCATAGCACGCATGATTTTTGTTTTTTTTTTTTTTTATATCGCTTCGTCTACCTACAAGTTGTCGGCGACGACGGATGATGCGTACGTGCAGCGCAACACATCGTCATCGGTGTGGTGGGTTGAGAGGGGCGGCCGGGCGACAGCGGTGAAGCGTACGAACTGCAAGTAAGCCGGTTTATGCCTCGTTAAGGGCATCTCGTGTGGAAACGGGTTTTGTTAACACCGTCTCATCAATCGAATTTTCCAGCCGACTTAAGACCGACCGAGACTCCTCTAAACGATCGGCGCCGCTAATTGCCCACCGCAGTGGACACTCTATTAAGCAAAGTGCACACTATGCCCAGATACGTCATTATTAGATGAGATTAAGGAGCACCGCCCGAGTGTGATGCGGTTACCGATGCGAATAGCAATGCGTGGGGGTGGGGGGGAGAATGGAGGTGGCAACCGAAGAAAATCCCTTCTAAAGGCTCAATTAAACACACACGACGATCCATAATGAGATTGCGAACTCACACGAAACCAATACACCCGACTGCGGCCCTTAAACCACAGTGGCCCCCTTGCCCTGGCACTCAGCGTTTAGACACAAAGCCCGGCTAATGGCGCAATTAGTGCAATTAATGCATTATGCGTGTGAGTTTGTTACAAAATGTAGCTGGCGTCGGGGGCTGAGGAGAAGGTGGCAACATATCGCTTTTTAAAAGGGGGGCCTGGCTATCTGCCTGACTAACTGGAGGGGCTGCGATTGTGTGCTTCGTTGGTGGCTGACTGGTTGCCTGACTAACTGCTGGCTGGCTGGCTCTCTTTCACTTTGTGTGTGTATGCTGTGCTGTGCTGTGCATAGCAGTTTGCATTTAATGAGCCTTCCCCGGTGGGAAAGTGAAAATCAGATTAAAAGTTGTTGCTTTGGCTGAAAGGGGCTTCACTGTTTCCCATTATTATTCTGCAGTTAAGCGAGGTAATTTTCCCTGGAAAATTATGATTGAAAACGAATTAATTTTCCGCGAAAAATCACTCAACAAGCGCACAAGAGAAAATCCCGCTGATGGACCATGATGCGCGCCGCTTTAATGGTTTTCTGCATCAAATTCGATTCGGTTTGGAAGCCGGAGAAGAGGAAAATCGTGAAAAATGATTAACATACGGTAGACATTCGATTTCCAGGCATCCCATTAGGGAAAACTGGTCAAAATTCGATAGACATTCAGGCATTCGGAAGACAGTCCCAACAAACCATGCCAAGAATGCAGCCCATGTGACTAATATCCCGCCCTCCCACTCAATTCCACCACACACATCGCGGTTTTGTTTTTTTAATTTTCCGGAAAATTACTTCTCACCAAAGGTCGTGCAGCAGCCCAGCAGCTCGCTCTAGTACGAACTTTATCAAAATATCTCATTTCGACAAATCTGTTGCAACATTTTGGGCCTGGCTCCTTCTATTTTTACTAAAACGTCTTATAAATCACAAAAACGCACTCGCGCAGTGCCTCTGGTTCTCGGTTTCTTTTTTTTCGTAAATTTAGATTTTCCCAAAAATACGTTCAGTTTTCAGCATCGCAACGGCGACCACACCGACCCGGAGTGAGGAAGAGAGGCGACTCCTTTTAGGACTCCTCGCAGCGTGTTGGCGGTGGTGGTGGTGGCGGCGGCGCCGCAGCACTCTCGCTGTGTTACAAGATTTATAAGTTCCCACATTAGATCCCGCTCGACCATATGTTCAGTTTTTGTCCAAGGCCTTTTGACACTCCACTAGTGCTACAACACACACACACACATCCATCCACCGATTGCACACTGCATCTTCATGGGACGAGAGCTATTATTAGTTTTATTAGCCGAGGAGGAGCCGGCGGAGCGACGATGAGACGGGACTGCGAGTTGTGTCAACGTTTTCGGGTTTGTTCTGTCGTGTAAGGTGGATATCGAATCCAATAAATTCACCCCCTTCCGGGCAAGGTGCACTTATCTATCGGCCTGTCCGAACACGGGTAGTAATTTATTCGAAAGTCGAGTCGAGTCGAGTCGAGTCCTAATGACGACAACGTCGCATCCCTAATCTCAGGATGCGGGCGGCTGGCACTGCCGGAGTGCACAGGCACATTCCCATTGATAGGCTCGCAACGGACCTGTTTTGTGTGTGTGCTTCACTTGTGATTTATTCCATCGCTGTTTGTTCTTCTCTACTGATGCTGCTGCTACCGTCGCTGTTGCCATTGCTATGCGCCCGTTGGCTTTGTCAGGGTATCTGAAAGAGTTATGGGCCGATTTTGGTGGAGTTTCTTCTGAAAATAAACGATCGCAACGCATGATATTAAGGACTGAAAAAAAATGTGTTTTTGACGTGGTTTGGAAGTGCAGGCGATTTTGAAAAAAAATGCTACTTGCTCTATGACTGGTTTTAATTGGTGTACAATTTTCGAAAGTTAGCAAAACACTTTTAATTCGTCACTGAAGGTTTTGAACCCTGATAGCGTGTCTCTTCCGGGTAGCTCGTCCTTTCTGAGTGATGAAATTGCAGCCTGGCCAAGGGCTTTTGCGATATTAGCCATTTATTGTTAAACGATGGTTTTGTGTTTCTTTCAATAAAAAAATCGCAATGTCAATAGGTTAGCCACTGAAATCAAGCCAAAGCACGAGCCAAAGATACAGAGGACGCAGAGCTAACATCAGAACGCAGATTTCTTTGATAGTTTCAGTGGTCTAACAGACAACTCTCCCAGCCAAGAGTGTAAGGGTACTTCTTGAGTAATTGTTAACTAGGCCACATCTAGGATAAGACCCCTTTTGTGTGACAAACGAAATTCCGCGAGAACTCGCCCCAACACCAAAAAGGCGGCGAAATGATGATCTTTTATGCGCCAAATTCAAACTTAGCCAGTTTTAGTTCATCATCTAAAGTGGCATCTGTCTGCAATTCGTTTCCCCCACTTATGTGGAGTAGGAGTAAGTGGAATATGTGAATTGCAATATCAATCTTCTGCTTAGATCTGCAGTTTATGCCCTAAAGGGGGCATATTCCGACGCCGCGTTCGTGACCGTGACCCTGACCGTGACCATGACCCTGACGAGGGGTACTCAGTGTTGCAAGGGAAGATATTGCGTACGATTCTTGAGAACGTTCAAAATAAGAAGAGTCTTGGTAGAACTGTCGTGCGAGTCAAGAAACTTGAGGATATTGTAATTGTCTGAGGTTTCTTTAAAAAGAGGAAGGGAATTGCAACATCAATCTCCTGCTTAGATCTGCAGCCCTAAAGGGGGCATATACCGATGCCGCGTTCGTGACAGGGACTTCGACGAGGGGTTGCAAGGTAAGTTATTGCGTACGATTCTTGAGAACGTTCAAAATAAGAGGAGTCTTGGTAGAACCGTCGTGCAAGTCAAGAAACTTCAGCATAGTCAGTGTCTAAGATTTCTATAAGAGGAAGGAAATTAAAGTTCTTCTAGTTTGAGTTCGATTTCGCCTTAGAGAGTGTTTGCGACTATTGCTAAATTTGTATACAAGCAGGAAAGCAAAAGGAAATCCAGACTGAAACAGTGACACCGTTTTGCAAGTTCCCAAATATGTGTAGGATACGATTCTTTAAATGGTTCCCTAAACCATATAAATTAGTAAATGACTTAGGAAGTTATCGCGGCGCCCTGAACGCGATGCGACGCGTCCGCCCTGAAAAGAAAGAAAAAAAACCTGTGAAGAAAAGAGCAAAAGCCTACCTAGCCTCAGGGCACCTGTTCGGGCCCTGAGGGGTCCCCTACCTAGCCTCAAGGACGACTCTTAAGCCCTTGAGGGTTCCCCTGCCTAGCCTCAGAGGCAACTGTTTGCTGCCTCGAGGGGGTTAGAAGAATAAAATTCGGAGAAATGATCTCCATTTAAAAAGATTTTGGTATGCATGTCTGATTTCAAACGCGACCGAAGTGACTATCTTGTGGTGAGCAAAATTAATATAAAAATAATAGTAAAGAAATGGCTTACTGCTTTCTTTTACGCACCGAACTCCCTTACTCTGTACTCTGGACTTGTATTCTGCAGACATTGTTGGACCTCTTTCGGTCATCGTTCAAAAACACATTTTGGCCCATACACATTTGGGATATAAGACTGCATTCAGTTTCTGCATTCAGATTCAGCATTCAGATTGGACGAGGACGATTGCGACGAATTAATTTGAATTTTGTGATTTAAAAGCGATCGATAAGGACTTGGCCTTTGGTAAAGAGAGAATGAAATGGCCGTCGACATATAATCCATTTTCCAAATTAAAACGAAAACTATACGTGCGTCTTAAGCCGTAGGATGCGTTTTATCGATTAGATGTAAGTTGCGTATATCCAACCGGTACCCTGGAAAAAAATTTATATTAAAGTCCTACCTATCCTCAGGGACACCTGTTTGGGCCCCTGAGCGGTCCCCTGCCTAACTTCAAGGAGACCTGTTCGGCTCCCAAAGTGCCTACACTAATGCCTACATTCGCGAGCTAAACCTGAACAGACTTTTCCACGCAGAAAGCATCTAACCTCCGCCAAAAATACGCGCTTTTCCCAACCCATCCCATCACTGTACAGGGGATCATTCTCCCGCCTAACCGACGCATTGATTGATCCCCCAGGCGGCAGTAAATGCTTTCTGCGTAGCTAAGTCTGCAAAATTCTAAGCCCTAGATCTTTGCACAAGAAAATTAAAAGTTTGCAAAAGTGGGAGAAGTGAACTTAAATTTGGGAATAACGATCTCTCATAAGCTTTCTACCTAGCTACTTCTCCCCCTAGCTGTCTAAGCCTACTTTTGAACCGTAAAAATGTGCAAAGATTTTGAAATGAATGTATGTGTATATAGGACGAGCAAAACTCTTTTAAAATTCCTACCTATCTGAGCTAAATGCCTATCTTCTTGTCTCCTACTTAAGCAACTCTTATCCCTAACTATCGACATCCCTATCTATACCTGACTCTTTGGCTGTCCAAAGATTTGCATTCTTCAACTTCTAACTATTCTATTTAGCCTATGTAACCTAACCATCCTATCTAACCTACTGATGCGAGATATTTCCGAAATATTTCATGAAAAAAATTGAAGCAACGCGCATGCATACCATCGCTTAATTTTGAAATCAGTAAAAACGATTCAAGATAGTCTTTTTGTACGATTTGTATATCTAACCCTAGCTATGCCTGATCTAACGAAATGATGAAGTTAGAAAATTAAAGAGGAAACTGCTTGCTGCTGTTGGGCCGCTTGTGGCCATTGTTCGGTGGCTCCCCTTCATTCTGGTTCACCAGGAAAAACAAAATCACTTTTGGGCCCTTACACAAATGCAAGAGATGTGGTAGAGTCGTAAGACCACTTTCAGCCTCCTCCCAGAAGGAAGAAGCCACCACATCAGTTTACAATACACAACACACTTCAATTACGCCTATCAATCTTCTGGATTTCCATCTCTAAGTCTATCATATTTGAAGTGCATCCACTGCTCAGGAACTGAATCGCGAATCAGCTTTTAATTTTCCGAAGAACCGTGAAATGTTCATCAAATCACCGCATACTAGAGTGGAAAACGACTGAGGAGGCGGCGAACCTGGGACCAAATGCCCGAGTCAAAGCAAAACCAAAACCGGTACCAAACCGATGTCCGAAGCCGAATCCAAAGCCGAATCCAAAGCCGAATCCAAAGCCGAATCCGATGCCGAATCCGAAGCCGAATCCGAAACCGAATCCAAAGCCGAATCCGAAGCCGAATCCGAAGCCGAATCCAAAGCCGAATCCGAAGCCGAATCCGAAGTCGAATTCAAATCCGAAAACAAACTGACACTGCGACCGTTCCCGGCAAAACCAGGAACGAAATGTAAAATGCAATTGAAGCCAAAATCGGCATTCAAATCGAAATTAAGAACCGCGGCTCGAGTCCATTTCGAAACCGATTCCTCTTCAAATTGTTGGGCCATACATGGCCATCGTTCACGTTGCTCTCCCTAACTGCTCCTAAAGAATAGTCCTCAAAAAAAGAAAAAAAAACAAAAATCAGTAAAAGACAAGCAGAAACTTTTGCCTAGCTACGAGGTAAGCTCTAAGATAGTAAAAGCAGTCTATGCTATTCTACGAAGAAACTCAAACATCTCTAAGGAGCGCGGAGTACTTTCGAACTGCCATGAATTGATTTAATAGTTCTGAAAGCGCACAGATAAGTTTGTTTGAGTTTGAGTTCCCGTACAAAAACGGACAGGATGTCTTTCATTCCTTAATCCATTGTCTACTCTACATCAAATGGAAATCGTACTCATCAACTCCAGCTCGTTCAACTCCGCCCACCAATTTGGGTGAATTGTAACATCACACAAAGAGGTGACAGCGTTGATAAGCGCGAAGGAGAGGACTCCCGACTACAACTTAATTACTACTACGAGACTGCTTAAACTAAGAAGAGCAAACTACAACCGAGAATCTATGGAGGGACTCAAAAACATCTAAGAAGCACCGCAAGCCATTAAAGAGAATTCTGAGTCCCTGTACAAAAACGAAAAGGATGTCTGCCTCTTAACTTGAAGCAGATCATTCATTCGTTATCTACTCTACATCTAGAGGTCTTGGGCAAGCCTTAACTTGTAAACATTCACAAGCAACTTCGCATAACCTCACACGAAGTGTTGATGGCGATGGCAGACATGGGGGAAAGTACTTCCGACTACTACGAACGGACAGGATGTTGTTTATCTTAATGTGATGCACATCATCCCGCCGTTGTCTACTCTACTTCTACGAGGAATTATCTTCGACTCCGGGTGGTGCTGCACCAGGCGCGGAGGAGACTACTTCCGACAACTAAGAACGAACGGGATGTTGTCTATCTTAATGTGATGCATATCATCCCGCCGTTGTTTACTCTACTTTTAAGAGGAAGGCACGCTTCAACCCCGGCTTGGCAAGCTTGATGAGTGGCGTTTCAATGAGCGAACAGAGCGCTCTAAAGACGAAAGCCCTTCAATCCTGGCTCCACAAGCTTGATGAGTGGCCTTCCGACTACTACGAACAGACAGGATGTTGTCTATCACAATGTGATGCATATCATCCGTCCGTCGTCTATTCTACTTCTAAGAGGAAGGCACACTTCAACATTGGCTTGGTAAGCTTGATGAGTGGCGTTTCAATAAGCGAACAGAGCGCTTTAAGGAAGAAAGCCCTTCAACCCTGGCTTGGCAAGCTTGATGAGTGGCCTTCCGACGGAAGGCACATTTCAACATTGGCTTGGTAAGCTTGATGAGTGGCGTATCAATAAGCGAACACAGCGCTTTATGGAAGAAAGCCCTTCAACCCTGGCTTGACAAGCTTGATGAGTTGCCTTCCGAATACTAAGAACGAACGGGATGTTGTCTATCTTAACGCGATGCACATCATCCCGCCGTTGTCTACTCTACTTCTACGAGGAAGTGTCTTCGACTCCGGGCGGTGCTGCACCAGGCGCGGAGGAGGAACCTTCCGACTACTACGAACGAACGGGATGTTGTCTATCTTAATGTGATGCATATCATCCCGCCGTTGTCTACTCAATTACTAAAACGGAAGTGCTCTTCAACCCCAGTCTACTCGAGCCTATTCACACAACTTCGGTGAATTGTAACGATATACGAAGAGCTCGATGCTCAAGCTAAGAGCTAACAACCACAAGACGGAATCTATATCAAAGTCTAACATATTACTAATTACTACAACCCAGTCGCGACTGACTCTCGCTAGTGTGCCTAAGATAGGGAGAGAAAGAAGAGAAAAGAGCTGAAATTAAAAGAACAAACCTGGAAAAAAGATCAAGCAAAGTCAAATCCTGAAAAGAGAAGAGGAATTAATTAGCTCCTACCTAGCCCCAGGACCCCTGCTTGGGACCTGAGGGGGTTATGAATCTAAATTCCGACGAAGTATGCGCCCGAGATCATGCTAGCATGCAAGCTTGCGACGCGAAAGTCATGACTCAACGGAGTAAGTATGTGTATATACATGTATGTATGTATGTATGTATGTATGTATGTATGTATAGATATGTATGTAATGTACCTATATGTACCCTTGTAAGCAGCTAGTGGATGATGATGATGATCATAAACGAAACAAAAGTGCACCAGCACCCGAACATCATCAACACCCAGCAAGCAGCAAGTCCCTAAGCAGTCAGCATTAACCCAAACAAGAGAGGGACTGGACGGATGTCGCCACATACTCTCGGTGCAACTGCATCATCATCATCATCATCATCAAATCAAAAGTGCACCAGCACCCGGACATCATCAGCATCGTGCACCCTCAATCATGAATGCACCCACCATCGAACATGTCCCCAACAGAGCAAGTCCCTAAGCACCCAGCATCAACCCCAACATCCAACTCTTTGGCCCAACCGCTCTTTTAAGAGAGTGAGAGAGGAAGAGAGGGACCGGGCGGATATCCCTAAGTACACCCGGTGCGCGAGTACTGGTGCACCCGAGACCAGAGCCCGAAAAAAAATCGCGAACACTAGAACTCCGACGATGTGCACCCCACGACGACTTCCGACAGACTAAACTCGCTCCCGCGTCTAGACCCCCTTATATACCCTCGGGAGCGCCGCTCTGACGATTTTTAATTTTTCAATATTTTTGGCATTTTTTTCATATTTTTTTGCTATTTTTTCCCAAATTTTGAATTTTTTTGATTTTTTTCCGTTTTTTCCGTTCCTTTGGGTGCTTTTATATATTTGTTCACATCTTAGGAGGATGTAGGCCATTGGGGCTGTGTGTGGATTTTGATTTTTACGATTTAAAACAAAAATCTAGGAATTCTAGGTGTTTTGGAACACTTCGTAACTTCTTTGTCTCGGGTTTCTCTAGGAACGCTCTTTGATGATCCCAAAATTATAGAATTTTTAAAACACCAGAAAAGTAGTCCCAAGTTCAGACAAGCCAAAATTATGAACTGACTGATTCCCCTTGAATGAACTACACCCAAAGTCAGAAATGGGCAGAATCTTCAAATTCTGAGAAGACCAAAATCATTCCATTCCATGCCATTCCACAACAAATTTGCTCGAAATACAGAAAAGAACAGCAGATCTAACGCAGACTTACTGAACAGGAAATTCAGTGGTGGAGCTCCTTTTGTCGAACAAAGGTATCAAATCAAAGTGATTCCCCTTGAACGTCCTTTGAGAATCACAAGTCATCTATATAGGCGTCTTTATTGCCTATAGAGTTGTCGACGACAGTTTGGCTTCTGCTTGAACTGTCGTCATTAAAAATGAGCTTCCAGACACCACAGTTGCACTAATTCTGAAAAGTGGCATTTTCCACTGATAAAGATGCATTTCCCAATCATTCCAATGTCCAATTCCACCAGCAACAACCTCCCACCCGTCAACTCTGTCACAATCTCCTCGAGAGTTTTTAACTCTTCACATGACAAATTACCCATCAGAAGGCCATAATTGAAGCCCCCACCACGCAATCCCATATCCACTCATCATCCGACCCAACAATAGCTCCCACTTAAGTTACCTCTTCAATCTCTCCGGCCGCTTCCTTTCCCTCCCCGCGACGCATCGCCCCAGACTGTCGTAGCCCTTCATCGATAGCCAAATCGAAAAGGAACACAATCAAACATTTAAATGATGAACAGAAGACAAACAACAGCACAACAGAGCAGCAAAATAAAAACAATCTCTCAAAACGACTATAAATTACGTGCGCACATGAATAAACGCAAAGAACGAGGCAGAAGGCCCCCCAAAAAAAAACAACACCATCAGCAGCAGAAGCATGCTCGACGGCCAAAAACTCTCATTTCTTTCCTAATTTTACGTTCATCACAGTTTCGAGCGAAACGGAGACGGACGCATGCACAGGCGGCAAAGGCCATACGCGGAGTTCAACTTCACTCGAGGAGGATGGCGATCTGTGTGCCCTTCAGAGCCCAGATAGAGGGACCATATGTAAATTATGTTTGCTTTTTATTTTATCGCTCGGATGCGATACAGCCAGCACAGCATTGAACCGAGTTCGGTTGGCGATAGAGACACAATGTACTGGGGGAAGATGCTTCGCTGTTTAGTGCTGCAGTGGTGGAGGAGTGTCTGCGTCCAAGATACCCGGCCAAGCCACAACGATGATGGTGGTGATGGTGATCGTGATGATTTCTTGGACGTCGCGGAACAGGCAGTAGGGGGAGAAGGAATTATGACAAAGTGGACATACAATTTTGAAAAAAAATGGAAACCTTTAGAAATTCGATAATAGCTGAACACAACACAGTCCGGCAAGGGACAGAGGATGAGGAGCGATCTTGTGTAGGACCCGCATGTTTGGGCTTTCCTTTTTTTGGGTTTTTTCCTTCACCGCTCAGCCAGACTCTGGTGAACGAAGGAAATGATGGTAACCGCCGGGACTCATTATGGCCACAACTTGTTCAAGTACCGCATCATTTCTCTGTCCCGCATAACCTTTCAAACTTTACACTACAAACTACAGGAATCTCCACCTGTGAGAGAACAGATATCTCAAGTGGTTGCAAAAGACCACATACAGACGGTACCAGTCGCCCATTTATGGTGTTCTACATGCCCTCCGGTTTGTGCCGACTTGAGTCAAGATTAGAAATGAAAATCGTCCCAAGAGTGACAACGTAAGTCATTCAATCGCCAAAAGAGCGGACCTTTGCATCAAAGGGAATCTTCCCTGCCATGTCACGCCTCATGACAACCGTCCCAAGAATACTGACAGCAAGCCAAAATCTAACAAGGAGACCCCAAGTCGCAGATACCCGCTCATACATGTCGACAAGCAGGTCTGTTTTCATGTCTTTTGGGGCAAAAAGGAAAAGTCTTGCTTAGCCACCCTCAATTCACAAATTTGACAGACAACCTTTCCATCCTCAAATCTCTCAAATTCACCAAACTGCGCTTCGGTCACTCCAGATAGTGCCACAAATTCTTCGGTTGTCGGACGTCTTCATCGGTGCGGGCCGATGAACGACCGGATAGAGATTTGTCATCAATTGACATTCAATCCTTTTTAAACGCAAAAGCCACTCAGGCACATAGTAGTGCCGCTTCCAGCAAGGCATTAAAACCACGCACTGTTCCTGAGAAGCAGGCAACGCGGAAACAACAAATATATTCGTACAAACCACCTGTCACTGAAAAAGTCACACAAGTTAAACGGAAGTCTCTTTAAAAGCTACGGTTGGCTTCTTCTTCTTCTTCAGATGGCGCTACAGTCCGGGGTGGACCTGGGCCTCAACCAGCATGCCTCTCCAGCTAGCACGATCTTTTGCCAGCTGCTTCCAATTGCGCACTCCAAGTTGGTTGAGGTCCTTTTCCACTTGTGTGCGCCATCTCAGTCTGGGACGTCCTCTGTTGCGTTGTACCTGTGGTTAGGATTCGAAGACTCTTCGGGCCGGAGCAGTGCTGTTCATCCGCTCTACATGGCCTAGCCACCTTAAGCGTTGTACGGTTGGCTTACTGACTGCCAAATTGTGACTCTTTATGCCCCCATTCTCGAGACAACGGTTGGCTAACTGAGTCGGAGATAGTGGCTTTGGTTCTAGTCGCAAATTTCTGGCTCTTCGAACAACTGCTGCTAGCTTACCCATGCCTCCATGCCGGCAAAACTCATGGTGTGGTCAGTTTGCAGTCCTAAACAACCCCCAGATACGTATCTTGCCGTCTGTTAATTTCAATCTAGACGGTCGTACCGTCTTTTATTTCTCTGCAAAGACCAGTTCACCGCCAACCTTATCTACACCCCCTTGTCTGCCTTAACGCATTGTACAACTTTACCTTCTCTCCTGTTTTCCAACAAGATACCCCTTCACATCGACCTAACGCTCTAAGTTTAAAAAAAACGTGGAATACAGCGACTGGATTGTTTGTTTTCATCGCCTAATGTCAGTCTAGTGCCAAATTGACGAAGTACACCGATCAAGGAAAATGATCACATCTGTGACTCTGACTCCGATTCTGACGCCAGAATCCATCTCTTCAAAGTGAATTCGCATCAAAATCCACCCCAATTCCGTGCACAATTCAAAAATCTGTTCAGCATTAATCCCGCCGCAGAACCACATCAAAGCCCCCACACACAAATCTTCACATCTCAACAATCAGCAGCCAAGCGGTGGCGGCCAATGGCCACCGGCAACAACAAGAAAAAAAAAAACGCACAAACAATCATTACGAGTGTGTTCTATCAAAAATTTACGTGAGAGTAAACAGCTCAGCACCGTAATCAATTTACGTCAATAAGTTTATATTTGGCTTGTTGTGCCGAACGAAGGGCACACATTTCTCATTCTCTTTCATTTTCCACTCGTCGTCAGCGCATAGTTTGATTTGTTTTCTCTGCGGTTCTGTGTAGCCCAAAAGAAAACATCATCATTGTTTCTTTCGACAAAAATTTACATTTCTAATTTTTCAAATTGCTAGCATCCTCCCTTCTATCTCGATGGGGGGAGGGGATGGGCGGTTTGATAGGCTCCGAAAAGACGACCAGAGTTGAGGAATGGCAAACGTTTTGTTCCGTTATGTAATCTATCTCAATTTCAAATCCATAACAAGAAAGTATGCCCCCCACATGAGCTGGGCGTCAGCTGCAAAACGCAGCACATAACAAAAAAAAAAAAAAACGAAGAAACAGAAACGACCCCAAAATGAAAGCAAGTGGTGGCGGGACTGCGATGGGATTTGGGGCCTAATGTACAACAGCGAAAAAAACACAAAGCTCTGCGGAAAGAACTGAATTTTCAATATTTTTCTTTTTTTGCGGGTCGTTTCGCCTCTTCTTTAGCACCGCCACAAAAGCACTATTAATCATGTCAGGCATCACATCTGTGCAGTGAGGACGGATAAAGACACAAATACATCTTTCGTCGTCGTCGTCTCTCCGCGAAATGGAGGCGGCGCGTTGAAAGACAGACACTCAGTCAGACAGAAAATCTTAAAAATCTGTATCAAACCCGCTGTCGAAGTGACTAATGATGGGAAAGTGTAACAAAACGAAAAACTCACTCGTCTGCACAGAAAATTTTTATTTTGGCAGAGGTCACTGACAACACAGGGCGATCCTGATAAGATGCCTGCCTGCCCCTCATTCAAGAAACTCATCCAGCCACCGATGGGGAGTCTAATTAATTCAAACTAGTGAGTGAGCCAACCACCAACCACCAGCTGACCGTGATTGTTATTCTGCGATGCAATCACCGCTGAGTTGCAGTAGATGGCGAAAACCTTTTTGTTGTTCGCCTCTCTTTTGTGGTTGACTTTGTGTGTGTGTGTGTGTGTGTGTGTGTGTTTTTTTTTTTTCAGATGCTCTTTGCTGCTGTGTACTGTGCAAACTTTCTTCGGGTGAGTCAGAGGCTAAAATCGGTCTTGAGTGGTGGTGTGTCTCATTTGCGCAAACATGATTATCGCCGCACTTCAATGCCACCAAAACACAAAAAACAAAAAAACAGTGGGGGGGGGGGGGGGGGGGAAAGCAATAATTTTTGTTTTGTCTTAAAGCACATTTGTTGACTGTTTGTTTCTGTTGCTGCTGCGGTCTGAGTCGTTAAATGCGGTGGGGACGGCTGACTTGTTGCTAACCGCGGAAAAGATAGTTCACGCGAGGTCAGCGCTCTGCAGCGATGAAGTTTTGGTTTTTTTTTCTTATTCATCTGATGTTCACACACCCCAGTAGTCCCCTATCAGTTGTGGCGCCAGGCCTCTTCGTGCACAGATATCGCCAGCATGTGCTGGACACCGCCACGAGTTGGTTTCACTGATAGGCCGAAAACTATTCACACATTACGCACGCGGTCTCTGCAATGTGATGCGCCCCAAGGTTTACCGCATGGGCCGCAGCGCACCGTGTTGATGATGAGAAATAATTCGGGCCCTCGTAAATGTCATAACTTAATTGCTGCTCGATCCATAACTATAGATACGCGGCGACGGCGAGTTATGGTTTCCATGAAAATTTTAGATAACATACGGACTTTGTGTGTAGTCTTACGACCTTGAATGGATTTATCTCCGGACACGGAACATCTCTGGCAGATATGATTAATCATGTTTTTTTGGATTTTGTTTTCATTACTTATGCATACACGTCGTGTAAACGTGAGTTACATGAACGGGTGTTTTGAAACATTTAAGGTGGGCGGGCGGGCGGTAAAAATAATGCAGATGTGCGATTTGGATACAAATTGTGATAATTAAACAGCTTCTTCTGTCTGGGAGCTTTACCAATCATCTCGAACGAGATGGTTGATCGATGGCAGGTGTGGCTTGCATAAATTTACATCGTACAGCAATGCTCGTTGTTTTTGATCGTGTATCATGAGATTTTTGAATAAATTTACGAATGTTGTCCGAAATTGGAAAAAAGTGGGAGGTCTCATTTTTTCGACGAAACTTTTTATGAAGTTTACTGCCAAGGGCGGCGTGTCATTACTTAAATGACTGTTATGGCCGATCAGATTGAATAGAGGACCTACCTTAGACGTCAACACGTAGGCCCCTTCCGGGCTTATTTGGATACCTAGAACCAATGAGGGCTTGAAATGAAGTCACTGGATGAATGAAAACTGCGTTTGACATGGTTGTTATCACATCTATGAGGGTTCGACGGTCCCTCATTCAGATACAATAGAGGGCCTCCCTCAGATTCCATGGAGTTCCTCCCTCAGATGTCACTTAACAAAACGTAGGCCATTTCCAGGCTCATTGGAATACCTAGAACCAATGAGGGCTTGATATAAATTGACTGGGTAGATTGCATAAGTCAATTTTGAAGACTGCGCCGGACACGGTAGTTGTCATAGCTACGAGGGTTCGACAGACGCGACGGCGCAAAGTAAATGACTTCAACTTCCTAGAGTAAAGGCATGCTTTGGAATGCTGAAACCACCGAGACGTACATGCACATAAGACGGAGGAGCATAGAGTCTCATGCAAAAAGGTCCCTTGCTTGGTTCTCGTCGCGGGCAAATGTCTTTCAGGCACTTCCCTTATAATCTGTCAGTCTGCAAAAAGCATCTTCAACTTCATCCACTGAATTCGGCGTCGAATTGCAGGCTCAATTCCAGTGTTAGCTGAAAAAACTTCCCTTTTATACTCTGCGACCTGTAGAGTCACTCTATTTTGATCATTCGTTGCCATCATCTGGGCGTTAGAAGCCTCTGATTGAAGCCAAATTGCAGTTTGGTCGATAAAGATGCCAGACTGTTGTGTACACCATATTTTATACGAAATGCAGAGACACCCAACAAGCCTTTTAAACTGACAGAATCTCAGACGAGTAAAAATATCTTAGACTTCATCGATATAAAAGAACTGCACACCCAGAAAGATCCAATCTTTGGACCCAGTTTTTCAATTTTCCTCCCTTGAGATGTAAATATTTACTTCCCAAAAATGAAACTCTCACGCAATGAAATTACACTCGATAAACAATCTGTTTGTGTTGTTCTTCATTTACCTCGTACGTGCGCTTTGACAGCGATAATTGACGCAAATTTATCACCCACTCGTTGTAGTTGCAAGCATCATCATACGTAATCACCTTCAAGCCAAAGGTCTTTTACCTCAGATACAAAACACAATTTCCCCCCCCCTCCGCCCACCCCCTTCCAACTAATGTGACTAGTCTCTATGGCAACCTGTGTGTGCCATCTGTGTAGAGCACAAAGTCTCTCACCCGTTGACGGTTCGCTAACAATAAAATTGCTCTCAACCAATTTTTAAATTGCTTCAAATTAAATTAAAGACACACACACACAAAGAGAGGCACATACAAGCACACACACATTCATCACCCCTGGTCATCGAGCGGAATTGCACTTAGCAACACCGGGTGACAGAGCGCACTTTCAGATAATCAAAGTCACTGAAACAAACAAATTGAAAATAATTCGCCAAACGCACGGTCAGATAGCCGTAGCAGTGGCAAAAAACGCTGCAAACTATGCTAGGGGGGGGGGGGGGGGGGGGTTGGTAGGGCTGGCGTCTGGGGGCTGGAGTTGACAATTGTTCGCAATTGCAACACGTCTCCATACGGCGTGCACGTTGACGTTGACCGTGCGTTAATTTGTCAACAAAAACACAAAAACAGAAAAAAAATGAAAACAATACACAATTGCATCTCAACTATCTGAACTCTGTCAGGGAGCACATGCTAGTCAGTGTTCGGTGGCGCAGTGACGTGCGATCATTTAAAGAATGCTCGATGCAATTTTGCACGTAAGCGAAGTGCATCTTGCTTACTCTCAGGTCGGCTGGAGTTGCGTCAGTCGGGCGACACACACTTGAACTGGATTGACAACACGACGGCGGTGGTGTTGCCGAGTGGAGAAGGAATGCGATGCATGTGACGTTTGAAATTTTTCTTTTGGAATGACGTGGATCCCGATTTTCAGTTCCTATTCCCTTTGAGGGCTTACCCAAAACACCGAAAAGGGAGTATGGGTTTGGTACACAAGCAAATATATCGCGAACAAAATTCTTTCACTACTGGATTCCTCACTGAAAAGTTGTGGTTTAAGGGTTGCTTTGTGGCAGTTGCGACTTTCGATTTTGAAGAAGAAAGTCTTCGTTTCGAACCGCATGGTGGACAATTGTCATCCTGCGTCTATCGATGTCAGGGCATAGGTAAGAGTTCCTTCAACTCCCATGGGGAAGGTCCTCAATTCCGTCCCGCTTTGGGCGGATGTCTTTAGCATCTCCATGCATGTTGACATTACTTGGCTGTAGGTGCAAAGTGGTTCATTCGTGTGCGCTTTAGACTTCGTAAACACTTCCACCTCTGTCGACTTCCTATTCGATGGCGACTGAGTGGCCACAGTGGACAGGTGTATCGAATTGAACTACGAGGAGCATTGCCTCTTAAAGGCTCACTACAGAAAAACACATTTCAAAGGTAGTTCCTAGAGTCTGACGGTCTCGAAAAATATTCGTAAACTTCGACGTTCAGATGCTCCCTCTCACAAAAGGCACAAAAGAGAGACTCCTAAAGGAACAGGCGACTTGAGCAGTTTCTAAAAAAGCTGTGCACTGATGTCGGCCTTTAGCAACGGCCTTCAGTATGGCCTTCTGTTTGCCCTGAAGCAGTTCCCGGAAGAAGTTCCCTGCAAATAGACGTCAGAATAGCTCCTCCCACGTAGCAGCACCAGATGTGCTGATAGTTTCTTGATTTCCTCACCCTTTCCAGCTCCACATCGATTCCCACTCAAGCGATCACAATCCTACCCGAATTTCCCGTGAGACTATTAGAATGTCACTTGCAACGCCCACCTCTACCACCACAGCAGCGCACCCCTGTCTCTGCCAAATTGAATAGAAAATGTCTAGCACAAATCAATTATCCATTCCGCAACCTGGCCAGCCACCACATGTGTGCTCCGACGACTCAAGCTCAACACAGTTGTTGCCAAACCAAATAATCTTAATGCACGCCAAAACAATTAAGCTCTCGAAAATGGAAAACATTTTGAGTTCAATCAACACACACTGCACATCCGATGCGAACCGGTTATGGTCACAGCAGACCACTTCGCTTTGAAGCATCCCCCGGCCGGGCAACGGCTAGATCCCAGCGCAATTAAAGTTTCCCATAGCCGACTACGACGACTCGGAACGACGCTCGGCCGAATCTGGTGCCTAATTGCCAAATTTACCACCCAAACCCCGGTTGGAGCCGATTGTATACGTAATTTGTAAATCGAAGGCAGAACGTTCCAAACGATAGGTCGGCCAGCCACCCAACCACCGGCAGCGACCAGCCACGGAGTGTGTCTGTCTGTGGCGCAGCACTGTCGGTCGTCCACCATCCACCGTCGCACTCACAGGCTGCAATGATGCCCGAAACCGGCCCAAAACCATAAAGTTTAGAAAATGTTCAATAAATTATTTTCCTTGCAGTAATCTGCAACCGAGGCTCGGACTGGCTCTGCCTGGCTGGGCCGGGCTGGGCTGGGCTGGGCCGCACATGTGTGCGAGGGGCGCGGAGGCCACCGGGCCATCGTGCGATTTATATGCTCCAAAGTCATAATAAATTTCGGAATATTTATGTGTATACATAAATAATTGCCTGCAATGATTTTTCTGTTTCTGTTCGCTCGGTGCTCCTCCGCCCCGTACCCGGCGTGGCGGTGTAATTTTTCGACGATTTTTCTCTGTTTCTGGCCTCCGGCTGATGGCGGCAATGGTGGCAGTGCGAAGCGGTGCCGTGGAATGGATCGAGGCGGGTTTGGCTTTTGGCGAGGAGTGCGCGCATCCAATCGGCAAATCAACCGTACCGCACAATCTGGTGGATTGGCTTTAATTTGAATAAAAATCTAGTTTATTTGCACTGCGTTGCATCTGGAGTGCTGACACACATGCATACCGCTGACGCCGCCACCACCAACCAGGTCTGTACATGAATGCACGAATCTGTGCAGAGGGGCGAAACGATATTTAAGGCGCAAAGTATCTAGTGATAGGTGCTCCGTAGAGTGCAGCTGGAAAAAAGTGGGTGTGGCAGCAGCAGGGGCACAGCTCGTACTCTTTGATGCCTAGTCAATGTCTGGCTAGTTTTCGGTGAGGTTTTCATTTTATCTCGTGGGCTTTGCGGTTCTTGCACGGATTTGGCAGACTTTAAGCTAGCAATCGAAGGCATTACAAATCAACTTCTATTAGGCCAATCACTGGATGTCCAGTAGCTGTCACAAGCCCAAAGGTTCAACTTCCTTGTGGCCGTCACGTCACTGGACCCTACACCACAAGACTCCACATCGCAGTCGAATGCCATTATGAATAGGAAACGCTTAACAGCGACTGCACACAGAACTCAAACGTCCAGTCAAATGTCTCACGAGAGTTAAACTGCAAAAAAAAAACGCAAAATTCTCTCTCCCTCCCTTATGCGAGGTGCACCATGTAACACAATCATCGAGGATGAGTTTCCATCGAATTCCTTGACGCATACCAAGCACTTGACACCACTGTCACTGAGTGCTTCTTCCATTTCGTCCTTCGATTCCATTCGATTGTGTCCTGCTTCGCTCCTTTTTCAATTTCCCGTTCCGAAGATGGAGAATTTTTACGCGCGGCGGCAGCGACCAAGTTACCAATTCCCATGACAAGTCAGCCATTGCTGTCACCTTCACCGCCGCCACCACAGCTCGAGAGACGACAGTCCCCCATTTGACATTTGCACTTTTGTTATCTTCCCCAATTTCAAAAGGCGTCATGCATTCACGTCAAAAACTGTCTCCACCAAAACCAAACAAAAAATTGCAAAAAAAAGACGAAAAACCGGAAAGGGAAGGAAGAGCCGAAATGAAAATAAAGCGAACAAAGCCCACAGTGCAGTTGAGTGGTCAAGTTCTGGGCTGTGGTGGATGCACACTCGAACGTGGGGAGCTTCTTGTATCTTGTGTCATTTGTGCAGCTCTTCCTCCTCATTCTCAGCGGCGGCAGCGACGAGGCGGTGTCCCCGTTGTGGACGGGTATTCTTGACAATGCCCGAAAGTGTCAAACAATGCGAAATGCAATGAATTCCCATCGCAACACCGTCCATTTGTATCTTGTGGTCTGCTCGTTGTTGGTATTTGTTGTTGGCTTTCGTTTTTTTTCTGTTTTTTGGCATTTCGCAGCCGCATTCAAGTGGAACAGTGCTCTTCGTCTTCCCCGAAGATGACATGACACTGATGGGTTTTGGATACATTCAAAGTGACAGGACAGAGAGAGAGAGACAGGAAAAGAGGGAAGAAAAAGAAAGACGGGGAACGATTCGCTTGGGATGGGATGTTCTCTATCCAGAGGAACAGTAGCTCAGTCCTGACTCCCCGCTGGTTGCGATTCAACACAGAGAACATTATCCTTTCCGCAAATACAAACCGATGGCTGGGTATTAAATTACAATTAGCAAAAGGTCACCCGAAATGAAGAGTGAGAGGCGTAGAGAAGATCGTCTTAAGGGGAAAGGGTCTGGCAGGAGCGGCATTGCCGACAGTGGGTTTTGCCATTTGTTTCCCTCGTGTGGCGTCGTTTTTTCCTTCTTGTGTGTCAATGAGACGGCGGCGCGGCGATAGTGGCGGAGAGGTACGATGACATAAGGGACAAAAGGGCGATTGTCTCCTGCTCATTTTTGTTTTCGTCGCAATTTTTTATGCTCCCGTGGAATAATTGAATAAATGACATTTAGAAGGAAATGCTACTGTTGTCATTCGTTACGGTGTCAAATTTAAAATTAATCAGTTTTCGCAGGAGTGGCGTTGTGCGGTCTGACGGTGGTATGCATAATGAAGATTTAGTTGACTGATTAAATAATGTGTGCAGGGTCGTGCGGGGACGAGATTCACTGAAGGGTGATGCTTGATCGCTTTGCTTTGTCCATTTTGGAGCATCTCCCTGTGGCCGACGAACGACGCAAATGGGTTTGAGATCACAAATCTCAACCCAAAGACATGTCAAGCCGCACCTCAATCCATGTTGACATATCTTGTTTCGTCTACCTGAGTCCTAGGTTCTTCGCTGTGTTTTCTATTTTTCGCTTTCCCAAGACAGACAGGGCAATATGAAGAAATAACATCAAAACATGCTCGAGTCGACAACAACGCTCTCTCCCTCTCTCCCCTGCCCTCTTCCTCCTCGTCCACGAAATATCTATTTCCAGCCCATTAGGTGACAAAGCGCGGAAGACAGTAGCCGCCGTTTTCCATTATAACACTCATTGTACATAAGGCGAGATAAGTTTTTTTTTTTGTTTCTCTCCTCTTTTTTATCTACCAGCGTATACCTTAAAAGTCACTATTAAGTGCCTTCAGGCTACTCTACTCCACACAAGACGACCGTCAAGCAACGACGACAACAACAACGACGACTGCGATAACGCAACGCTGGCGTAGTGAATAAGAGGTAAGAACTGGTTTCGTCCAAGTCATAGCTTCGAGCTATAAGGCACCTTTGTTAAGACACAACACGAAACATGTTCAAGAAAAACGAATGAACAAAAAAAAAACGAATATCAAAGAAAACAAAACAAAATTTTGAAACGGGGAGAGAAAAAAAAAGGAAAACAAAGCAAAGAGGCAGAAAAAGAGGTGCGGTTTGTTATTGTAGTCGCAGATTGGGTACCGTGCCGGCCAGCGTAGATCGCTGAGCGGCAGTGGGGTCGATATGGAAGATGCAGACGTGTTCACAGGCAGGATGGCGAAGGAAATTTATGTTGAGGTTAGGAAATCTGACAGAATTGTATGGGAATCGGCTGAAATGTTGGCCATGTCGATCGTTATATCCGAAACGCAATATTTGTCATGAAAAGTTTCGTAAAAAGTTTGGGTCTCAATGGAAAAAAGGTCTTGAGGCCTTTTTGAAAAACTGGGAAAAATACAATTTCCTCTAAAGATGATTGCAACACGGAAGAAAGCTTAAAAATGGCATGAATCCATCTCTCAACTGTCTGAGCCTGGTTCACAAGACAAGAAAACGCCGCGAAAGAAACCAGTCTTTTAGATCCCAACTAGTGTACGAATCACAAAACCTTCTTAAAACCAACTTTGAATGAAAAATTCTTCTTTGTCACGCCCACAAAATTAGGAAGGGTTTCAATGTCCTATGTGACCAAATCTCTTCTAGTCTTCTAAGCCCAGTAAGGGACATCTTATAAATCTGTCATCAGAATGATAAGCCTTCCAAACACTTTTTGAAACCGACAAGATTCAGAAATTAAAACATATCGTTAGTAAAGCAAGTCAACGCTGAAAACTGTCACAAAATCATAATCCTTTGACTGACGTGTATTCTAAGCCTGGTAAACAAGATGCCAGAAACCATATCTCAGCCTTCTCAACCCAGTCCTAATGATGAGAAGAGTTCAAAACTGTTAAAAATCTTGGTTGTAGATCCACTTTGTGTTTCAAAAATGCCATAAGCCCATCTTGAGGTGAACAAGTTTCTATTTCCAGTTCGCAAGACCTTACGAAGCTGTCTTCAAACTGATCAGTTCCGGTACGCCTGATGAGAAAAAAATGCAAGGACATGTCTTGAACTTGATTCTCAGATAATGGCACAGCCGCCTATTTTCTCAGTTTGGCTTACAAGACAAGACGTCACTAACCCACAACGTCACTAATCCTTAGCTATAAGCATATACATACATATCTCACAGACCGAAAGACCCAAGTCCATATTTTCAGCCAGTCCGTCAATGTCACTAAGCCATATCGACAATCCTTTGAGCCTGGCCCGTAACACGAGAAGGAGTCTTCAAAATGTTGCAAAACTATGGTTTAAGACAAGCTAGCACATCAGAGAGAGAGAGAGAAAGTCTTAGCCATCTCCCAAGAAACTCATCTTAAAAGCAGGCATGGATCTGGTCCACGAGGCACAAAAGAGTCGCCGGACTGGACAATCCTCCAAGTCCATTTCACAAAATATCCCAAAACTGAATTTGATTGACAAGCTTATAAGACAAATATATCGTCGTTCCGTGGTCGTGGTCACCGTGTCGTAGTGGGTAAGTGCGTCGACCCACACGCAGAAGGTCTAGGTTCGATTCTCGGACGGGACATCTCGAGTTATTTCACGGCATCACCTCTTTCGAGTTGCCGACAACACTCGAAGAGTATCAATTGCCTATGAAAAGCTTCTCATATCTCACCGTTCGGAGTCGGCAAAAAACTGTAGGTCCCTTCTACAGCACGCGCAACACGAGTACTTGTTGTAGAAGCTAAGCCCTGGTCCCTTGTGGGCTGTAACGCCACTCAATTATTATTTGTCGGTCCCTCTTCCTTCCTTGACTGGCACGTTGTTATCGAACCATCTCTCAGTGGTTACGCTGTGAAGCCTGATGTACAAGATTTTCTTTGCAAACTCAAAAATCGCGCAAAGCCGAATTCAGTCTCATCCGTCCTTTTCTCCTAAGCCTAGTTGTGTAACGTGAGAAAAGCCTTCCAAATGTTACACAATTGGCATCAGACAAATTAGTCTTTCAAAATCGCCCCCCTTCTACAATCTCACAAAACAGTCTTGAAACCGGCAGAGATCGCTTGCCACTTACCGACCCCACACACTGTCACCTTAGAGCTGTTTGTTTGATTAAACCTAGTCAAGCGGGCTCTCGAGTGTGTTGTTTATCAATCAATTGATTGTCAACGCTACCTCGTCGACAATAACAGTCATGCTCCCCGTGCCCGCCCTCATTACACACACCCTCCATAGGTGTGAGGTGTCACCTCAGACCTCGAACGATGAGTGTACCCGATGGGTGCCGCGCACAGCCCCACACACAAACAAACATCGAGTGAGTGTTCGACTGGATCGCGATCGTGATGTTTTTTCGCAAGAAATTCAACGAATTTCTTATGAATTCTGCGTTTCTTGCGTTTCGTTTCGGTTTGCCTCATCGCCTTACAAGACACAGTCGACCACAATGGCATGGGGAGCGTGAGCAGGAACGGACAGGGGGGGGGACTTGTAGTGCTGTGGACTGTGGATGGCGTATGGTGTACGGTGGAGAAGAGGCTTTGTGTCGCTCTCGACTTTATCGGGTCGTTAAATTGAGCAAATAGTAAACAACAAACGTATGTATCGCTGTGCCTCGTAATCGTACATTCGTCCAAACACACAGAGCACACAGCACAGAGCAGCACAGTCTTCTGCAGTCTATGGCCGGAGGCATGAATAGAAAACGTGTTTCTCAAGGCGACCCGTTCAGACCTATTCTAAGCAGTCGCCGAGTTTGCTCTCACCCTATGTGCACAGTGTATCTGTGCGACGAGTACGCTCCTCTGCGATAATGGACTCGGTAAACACTTGATATTTGCTCGCTAAATCCATACAAATGGGCAAACTAGTTGGCTGTGGCCGCTGCGGATAGCTAATGACTGTGGTGTGTGCGTGAGCTGGATGCATCCGAATCCGTTTCTTACATAACTTCATTAAGGCCCCTTTTGTGGTTCAATTTTCCTCAAATTGACGATCAAGACAAACGATCCCTACACGCTACACTGCCGCAGTCGCCGTCGCCGCCACCCGCCCGCCATAACCTCGATGTACACCTTGCCTTGTCGATGATTGGTGACGGCGGTGGCGGTGGCGGCAATAGCGCGATGGCAGTCGTAGTCCAATGCAGGCTCCGTGAAATCGGCGTTCGTCGATCTATTCACGGCTGAGCGGGCCCGAGGGCGAAATTCGGGTTTCAATTTGGTCGTTCGGTGAAATCCAGTAGCCGCCCGAAACGGGTCCGCGTTGCTGGCAATTTGTTATTCCCTTTTCGACGGTTGTATCTGTGTTTTTTTTTTATTTCATTTTTCATCCATCACTTGTGCGAAGGAAAAGAGAATCGTTTAGATTATGAATCTGAAATTTAAATGAACACACAGAGGCGCACAATGGCAGCCGAAGGGTTTTCAAACGCGCAGCGCAGATTATTCTAATTAATATCGGCACTGGTGGCGGAGGCGTGGGGCGACGGACGCGAATTTTTGTTTTCTGTTTTTTTGAGGGATTCTCTGTTTTTGTTGTTGCCTCCCGTTTTGTGTTCCGTAAGGAAGGAAAGAAGATTAAAAAAGGGACCAAGCCATTAATTTTAATTTGAGAAGGCAGATCGCTGAGATAGACGAGCGACCGAGAGGGAGATGTAGTGGCAGCGGTGGACCGGTTGGTGTTTGGAAGTATTTTCTTGGTTTATTACACATTTTTAAAGTGTGATTTTGGCCGAGAAGAATTTATTTTCGGGTTGAGTTATAATTGAAGAGGTTTTATAGATGTTAGATGGCTTGGTTAATGTTTATTAAATGGCCTTAGGGCTATACCCATAAGAGGGGGTTGGGGGGAGGGACTGTTTTCCCTTTTTCTTTGTGCGAAGGGGGGAGGTCTTTCATTCTCAGGACAAATCTCCGCTGTGTGAGACGGGATTTATTTTCTTTCTTAAACGGCCGTGGAACACATGAAACGATGGTTTTGAATGAATTGGGGTGCTTGGAGCTCGAGGATTATTGCTTTGATTAATATGACCGACGTTGATGGAATATTTAAGTGGTTGACGTGGATGTTGAATGCATCGGAAGGCTTGTGTAGGGAGAGACGACTTTGGTTTTTGGGGAATGGAGCGGGTCCCACAGATGTTGCCAAAAGGTTTGGAATTGTGCCTAAGCTGTCTCCAAGGTGTTTTGCTTTCTTAATCCCGACACGCAAGAAAAGACGTCTAGTGACCTACAATCACTATAAGTCCTTAAATCTTCCTTAACTCCTGACACGCAAGTCGAGAAACTTGAATACGATACTAAGTGAGGTTCCACCTTAGCTTACGCAGATGGCATTTAACCGATCCAAACGGGGCATCACTGGGGCATTTTCTGGCATTGTAGCAGAAGCTACAGAAGCTGGTTCGCCATAAATGAGAACAAGACGGGCAAGGAGGTAAGAGCTTTTGCCATGTAGCCTCGCCCAGTACCTCCATCGTGAAGTTTCTCCAATTGGTTCAATGGAAGCTTGTTCCAAACTACTCCAGTATTTTGTTTTTCTTTGGCACAACAAGCTCAATCAACAGGAAATAAGTCAATTCTTCAAAGAGATCTAGAAACAAATCCCAGCATACAGTCTCTGTTGAAATTTTGTTACGACTGCGGTCAGTGAGCACCACTTTTGTTGACCAAATACGACTCTAGTCGAATTTTTCACTCGAATACGAATCGCATGATTGAGTCAACCAAGCCATCTGCCCGAACACTAGCGATTTTTGATCAATTTCACACGAGCCGCTTTAAACTGCACCCGGGAGCAGCTGCTGCTACACCAGTCGAACATGAATACCCATCAACCACCACTCGCATTAATTCGTGTCTATTCGTTTATTTTTTTCTTTTGTTGCCGATCCGGCCAGTGTTGTTGCTCTAGCTGACAGTGGTGCTTGGTGCTCCGTTCCCTTCCCAGTGTCCATCCATTTCATGGGATAATAGGATTGGCATGGCCTCATTTTAATTGACGGCTTTAAATTAATCATGTCCCATCAAAATGTATTATCTCGCATACCACCGTTGCCGCTGTCAATACGCCCCCCCCCCCCATCCCACACACACACACCCACATGCGCCCAACAAGGCTGCACTTATTAATTCCCAACTGTCGCCTGGCCGCTAATTAATAAAGGCTAAAGCGATCAATAGCGGGCTCTATCCCTCAAACCGCGTCGGGGGGAGGGGGGGGGGAACGGAGGCGGATGGCGCATCGCATCTGTGTGCGAGCGCATAATGTAGAACATCATGTGTGTAACTAGATTCAGAGTTGAAGCGCAAAAAAACCATACGCTTCTGGGTTTTTGTATCTGCATCGCGGCGAAGGCGTGCACCGTGGAGCATGGGACGTGGGGGCGTTTGCACATTTTTACCACTCATCAGCAGCGCCCCCAATACCCCGCACCGAATGGGCTATGTATCTCAATTTCCATGCGCGCATCCATAAAATCGAACCGAGGAAAAAAGTTGATGGATTATTGCTTTATTAAATTCTGCGAATGTATCGCGAATGCGATTACGATGCGAAAGTGTTGTTCTATCGCATTAATTTTTATGAATTCTGGTGTTTCGTTTCGTTTTTCTTTTTTGCACTCGTCTCCCCCTGAGGGAAAATACAAGCAGGCAGGCTGATACAGGAAGGCCGATTCGCCGGAGGACTCGCAGTCGCAGCCGACCAGAATGCAATTAACATTTAAATTTATAAGCGCATAATCGTAAACTTTCTCTCTATCTCTCTGTCTGCATGGGAGCCCGTGCAGATGATGTATCGCAGGGGTCTAGCAGAAGACTGCAGCAACGCACTGTAATGGCAATCAACAGAAGCCACCGTCGACTGATGGCGACGTCAATGTGAAAACGACACTAGTGCTGCACTCGTCGAAGGAGAAAATTTATTCAGCTGGCCCAAAAGTTCGATCGTCGTCTACGCACTGATAGAATGTGTGTGTGTGTGTGTTCGGAGGGATGCAGGGGGAAGAACTGCTGCTGGAGATGGAGATAGGTGATGTGCGTGCGGAGATATGAAAAGAGGAAGGCGCCACGTTTGTGGGGCTGGCGATGATGGCCCGCCGCCGTGCGTTGTCGTTGTAACTGATTTAAGTTGCTGAACGTGACCGTGGAGAGAGTAGTCTGACAGTGATTTCCCCCAGTTTTATTACGATACCTGCGATTGCCCTTAGATTTCAATCCAGTTTGGAAATCTCAGATTTCAGCCGAGTGGAGGCTAGTAGGGAGCTGACGCAAGAGTGTCAAGCTTCAAGATCGTCGATACATTTTGCCTGGCTCAGAGGATTACGAACATTGAAAGACATGGTTTGAGTCTGAGACTTAGACTGGACCCTTGAACTTGATACCCTTCGAAGCCGATCAAATAGAGACGAAGGTTCTATCAGAAGGGATAAACCCCTTAGTGTATGGATGAAGTTACAGCTGATGCGCCATCAACCAAATTTCAGACCAGGCTAGACCCTGAAGGAAGGGACAGATCGGTCTTGTATTAGACTGCTGCTGCAGAGAGAGAGAAAGATCCTCTAGTCAGAGACAACATCAGACCCTAAGACCGATCATCGCCATCGATCGTTTGTTTGACTGCATTCTTATGTGTGGGTGTGTCACCCCCTCAATCAAAAGTTCTCAGCAAACATTAGCCCACCCATCCCATCCCTCCTCTCGCTATACAGTCGCAATGCCACACAAAGATGTCATTTATGAGACATGTTTACGACAGCTCGGGCTATCGTAAATTCCAACCTTCCACCACCCAACACATAATACATCACTCAAGACCACAAGCCACCACAGGCATCAGGCCGCGACGTGTAGCGTTCAATTTCCGAGTACATCCTAGGCCACCACCTTGTTTACATTCAATTCAGTGTGGTACTCTCACCGGCGTGTATCCAAGATAAGATACCACATCACCACCACCACCGCCACCACCACCGCAGCCGTCACCCAAACTGGACAATTCAAACCGCATTAAAATATAATAAATCGTTTAGATAGCAATTTGAGGTCGATCGGACGTGTGTGCGGTGATCTGCTCCCCACTGTGTCCACTGTGTGCAATCCATCGTCAGCATTCCGCCCCGGGGCAAACATCCGAATGGCTAAACAATTATCCGTCTTCGTCAACTGAAACGGGCTATCTGACCGGCCTAAGCCGCGACACCGACAACCGCTCTGCCCTATGATGAATGACTCACTGTGACAGGCAGAGTTTAAACAAAAAACAGACCAGAAAAAAAAATGGCTCACTCTCTCGAAAGTAAATAAACAACTTAGGCGACGACGGCAGTGATATTGTTGTTGCCGTTTGAGTTTTATAGTGTTTACGGATAAATACCCCTTAGACTGGGGTCCCTGCAATCCCCCCCCTCCCCCGTGATAAGCTAACGAATCGCGCCGACCGCAAAGCACAGCGCAAAGGGAACTTCTCAAATCCGATTTGCATGAAGGCTCAGCGCACAAAATTTGCCTTTCATCTTAATCAGTATCTTTTTTCAGTGTGCGCGCTTTTTTTTCGTGCGCTCGGTTTGCGTTTCTCGTTCAGTTGAAACGCCGCCGAGATAACGAAGAACACTTTTGCCAATTTGAAGGCTCTCTGGGGATTATATCGTAGCACGCATTTGCTCTTTGGCATGACTGGGCTGGCGGTGGGGGTGGCGTGCGAGGCGAGGACCCACAAGATATTTGAGCGATATGCGAAAACAAAAAATTAGGTCAGATAAAACGCTGACAGCCGGGGAGGGTATTTATGGAATCTAATTGGGGGAAACGAGAGCGGAAAATAACAAAATTTATTTGCCGAGGATGTATCTCTATCTGCTACGCGTCAAGCGGTAAAAAAGAAAAAAAACACACCAACACACATGAAGACATACTTGTAGATACTTGCTGCCTGCCTGCGTCTAATTGATTCGCGCGATTGTTGTGCGCTTTGGGGTGAGGCGTGACACGAGGAAGTGGGCAAAGTTGCGGCGAGAATAGTTTTGTTTATGTTTTGCGTCTAAGGTGGCACCCGCCTTATCAAACTGGGTTACATGCGCTGCTTGCGTATTTTCTGGCATTCCGCGACAATCGCACACTCCCTCTCTCTCTCTCACACTCTCTGCAGACGAGCAGTACCAGACAAATGCGTAGTAGCATAAAGGCATGATGTAAGGACATTAAAAAGGCGGCCACCTCTTAGCGTTCCTTCCGGTTCCTTTCTGTTGCTTCTCCCCAGGCGTGGCTGCACCGGAGTGCTCTTGATTGTTGCGGCAGCGATCACATCTTGGCCAACACCCAGAGCGTGCGTGCGTAAGAACCGCCACGGCGAGGGTTATTTACGATAAACAATTGACCAATCTGCCGAGAGCGTGTGGGGGTTGGTAAGCGAAGGCATTTCATTATCTGCTGATTATTGTTGGCGGTGGCTTTTGTAATTCATTGTGTGTTGCAATTGGTATGGTAAGCGAGCGGTCGCGCGATGTGTATGATGAAAGTCGGGGGCGCCGTACCGCCAGCACTTGGCATTTATTCTAGGAAAACACATTCATGTGTGGGAAGAAGTGGTTGTTTGCGTTGATTTCATTGAAGGAACGTTTTATCTACTTCGTTCTGCATCATAAAATCTGTGATCTTTTTTTTTTTTCATCGTCAAATCCCCCCACCGTGCACCTTAAGTGAAATGAAACATCGTGTGTCACCGAGTCATTCCAAATTCAACAGTCTACAGTCCACCTCTGTAACCAGTCTCAAAGTGGCGATTACCAAATTTTCGAGATCCCCACCAGTCGTCTTAAGTGAAAGCAGACGCTTGTCTGCAACCTTGTTGCCCCCTTCAGACTCGTCAGTCTCTGTAAACAGTCTCGCTGTGGTCATTATACTGCACTTTTCGTCTGGAACGTGTTACGTTTCACACCCTTGTCATAGTCTCCATTAACGGTGTCGGTTTCACGTCCACGTGAACCGCCCTGTGAATGAGCGAACAAAGATCGCGTTAATCGCCATCGAATGGGCCGTCCGGCAAAGAATCCGCAGCCCAAGCGTCATTCGCACAAAAATCTTCATTCCCCCCCCCCCCCCTCCGGCAAAAGTGAACCGTGAACCATGCCGCAACTATGTCTGTTTGCGGGTTCAATTCTCACCCCGCCGCTGGGTAAATCGACGCATTGTTCACCGGTGAGAATGAGAAACGCTGCCCCGTGTTGCCTTTCATGTTAGTTGCATGTTATGGATTCTCCCAGTTTGCCGTGCCAATTAGCATACCGCTGGTCATGATGATAATTGGCCCATTATCCGTATCATGAAGCATGCAAATGACTGCTGATATCTACGCGCTTCCTCAATTCATCGATTTCGTACTCCACCCCCCACCCGTCACAGATTGATCGACAGATGAGATGGTACTCCTTAATATAATTTACCAGATCGTAAACAATTACGTGCTAAGAATCCCACTCAGCCATTAGAACACGCGTTGCGCTGCTTGACATTTTTTTGCGACGAAAACAACAGGCTGCGCTGCTGCCCCCCGCAACGCATGCATCTGCACACATGGCCACCTCATGCTCTGCAACCACTCGGTGGCTCGTCGTCGACTCGGAGTTCCTTCTAATGTTTGTTTTAGCAAAATCACATAAATTTTTTTGAGGCAATCCGGAAACGTATAAAAAACCAGATACATCGCGCGCAGATACGTTTAATGAATTTACGGTCCCCCATATCAATTTTTCTTCGCTTTGTTTTGCTCGCGATCGGGTGCTTATGCTTGGCGCGGGATGCTTGCGAGAGAAGCCCCCCCAGAGAAATCGACTCTTCTCGTATCGCGACGTTTAGTCATTTAGATGCCGTTGTTGTTGTGTTTTGAAATTCATTTTATTTTCAATTTTTTTTTTTACTTATAATGGCCACACGCGAATCATTGGATCCGGGCCCCTGGCGCCCCATCCGGACACACCGAAGCGCGTCCCGCATTGTTACACCCACTTGCGTGTGGAGCAGGAAAATTTCCATGGACTTGTCAGGTGGTGTGGCGACTGCGGCGACGGTGGCGGCGGCGGTGGCGGTGTGTCGAAAACAAAATTCAAATGCGGTGTCAAACACCTCGCCCGAGTGTGTGTGTGTGTTCGAAGCTTTCTGTCTGCAGTCGTCGTCTCTCCGGCGGATTATGTATCGATTTGAATTAATCAATAACCGCTGGATGGGTGAACGTTTATTTTTGTCACATTTTTTTTTTTTTTGCGAACAAAGATCCCCTCCTCCCTCCCCCCTGCACCAACTCTTGCACATGACTATGGAATTGGAACAAGTTGGGGCCTTGTCGGCGTCTGATCCGCTGTCATTTGGCAGTTTCATCAGCCTGCCGGCCATATGGACGACTCGTCGTCGTCGATGATGTCAGGTTGGCCGAGTTGGATTTTGTCAACTACGCCATTGTTGAGCTCTGTGAATATACATGTATAAATTCATGAAATTAATTTGAAAAACGCGCGTTATGTTTATGTTTACAGAAGCCATGCGAAGCTAAATGGGGCTAGCCCCAATCATCTTGTTTGGTTTTGACAGGCCAGAGAGAAGCAGTGGCGCTGCTTGCTGGCGACGGTGGTTGTGTTGGCGGCTGCGGGTGATGGATGGAAGCACGTTTTTCGACACACGCTTCGGCAGAGATCATCGTTTTGCTGCCATAATGGGGTGGGGGATGGGGGGAGGAAGTGTCAAAGGTTCTCACAGATTGTTTTTCGTAAACTGGTTGGTAGCGGATGTTGAGATCGGTGCAGTGGCTGGGCGTTTGCTTGCTGCCGAGGTTAAGATAATGTGATCTTGGGAGATTGAGTGACTGGGAGGGAGCCCACATTCAGCTGAAGTCTGCGAAATAATTTTTTTTTTTTGACAAATGTGAAGGAAAACAAGCAGAATTAGCTGGAAGTGGATGGCATTGGGAGCAAATGTTGAGATTCAAACTCGAATCTTGAGTGAAAAGTAAACGAAGTTCCGTAGATGAATATTTAGAATGGCGCTACACCCCCACAGCTCCCATTCAGACTCGACTTTTCGCTTCCACTACACTACGGCGATAATCACCTGCCTTCCTACATGAGGGGACCTTGGAATATCCAGGGAACAAACCAGAGACCTTTCCCGATCCATCTATCATCTAAAACGCTCTGGCCACACTTAGCTCTCACCTGACAGTGGTAGAATCGTGAAAGAGGTTTGTCCAGTGTGACCCTAGAACCACGAACCCTCTCCATGGAAAAAGCAGCGACACGACAGCACGCCCCTATCACCAGTTCCAAGTATCAGTGATTCTTGAGTGACCTGTATCACTGGAGGCACGTCCACTTGAGTTTCAGAGGTTCCTCTTTAATTCTAAACCAACGTGCCTGTACAGATTATAAGACTTCTTCACTCACTTCGCCGACTTTCTCCTGTCAAGAGGCATGCACGAAACCCCTCTCCTCCCACGTCCCCAACCATCCATTCAAAGATTACTCAAATGAATTGTTAATCGCAAATAAGCGTGTTTCCGTATCAAATTCAATTCTAATTCATCATCACAGCCACATCTTATCGCGTCTTGTTGTCAAGGGAGAATCGTTCGGTGTGCCCATTCTGTTTTTCCACTTCACCTCAAGGTTCCCACCGCCGCGCCGCTGATATTTGATTCCCAAGGTGAGGTCTATTTAAAGTCTCTAGACTGATAGAACTTCACTTTCAAGGAAATTAGTAGAAAACAGCACATATTTGGCAAGATACACACTACAGTTGACAAGTTATATTTTTCTTCACACTCGCCTCCCTGTCAGGGAAATGACAGGCGAGAGCCTTCGTAGAATTGCGCTCCCCATGCTCCACATATTCGTTGCGCACCAATTTCGATCTGTTCCATATCATTTCGTTCACGTGTCCATCGAACGTGCCCGCAAAGCCATGAAGTGTAGTTGTTCGCAAGCTGAACTACGGGCACAGACATACAGTCTCTCAGTGAGCCCACTTCGCGATGATATCGTGTTTCCTTTTTTTTCCGTTTTTCTTTTTTTTTTGTCTGTCTCCTCCGTGTCGTGTCTGTTTGTTCGTGTTCGTGTCGCTGTTTTGCGACAAGAGATCGCTCCATTTGTCACATACTTATCCCCCAAGGGGGGGGGGGGCTGGAGGAGAACAGGGTGCAAGTATTCTCATCGCAATCGCTAAACGAGTGACTGCGGACTAATTTGCGTTTGTCTTCGCTCATCCGCGCTGCAGAGGAGAGCGCGTAAGCATCTGGTTAATTGAATCCTGTTTGGATATGCTCTCGGACTCGTTTCCTGATAATTGGTTGCAGCTTCCCCTCTCCGCGCCACTTCTACTGCTGGGGCTGCTGCAAGTTGCACTTTGATGGGGAGTAGAGTGCCGGAGACTGGGACTCTCCAGCCCTGGGTTGGGGACGTGTTGCTGCAATGAATTTAAGGCAACAGGACATGCATTCTTGCCTGCGATGGAATTAAATTTACCAGTGCGACATGAAACATTAATGCCACTCGAATTGCGAACGCCCCCCCCCCCCCGCCCCCCGCGTTCCCTTCCCCAGGAACGGTAGACGGTGTCGGTGCGGAATCAAACGAATTTCATTCGGGTGCAAACGAAACCCTACCCCAAGGGAATTCAATTTTTTCATCCTGTCCACCGAGCGAAGGGGGATTTTTTACGCGCTGCATATCAATTTGCATGCGAGGGGACACAAAAAATGGCTCAGCATTAAATCAAAGATACACAATGACAGTTTTTCGTTGAACCTTGTGTGCATCGTTTTTATTTGTTTTTATGCAGTGCGGCATCCAAGCGGTGTAGGCGCATGTGTTTGAAGCACAAAAGGGATCCATTCGAATGAACAAAGGAATTCGACGGAAAGGAGCAACAATGTACCGCCACCGCCGTGGTGGTGGTCAGGACCTGCATGAGAATGATGTTCGTGCGTCTTGTTTGCGTTTTTTTTTCGAGTGGAGGTGGGGGTGTGGGGGATGGGGCGACAGTAACCGCATCAGATACAGGCTCAGGAGGGGTTCACGCAAGGTTGAGTTCGCATTTGGGTGGTTGCGGTTGTCTCTGCTGGAACTCATCTGTTCCCAGAATGACATAAATGTCTCATGTTTTTTACGCAAACCAAACATTGTGGTTAAGGTTCTGACAGGCCGTCGTACATGATTTGGAGGTTATACCTGATATGGTTTACTGCGTCGGGTGGGATTTATTTGAATGCGTTGAGAATTCTTTGTGCAAAACCCCATTTTTGATACTTTCGAAGGATGTCTATGGGATGTTCCAAGCGAATGCAAAATCTTCGATCCAACATCTAACCATAAGCCGCCAATCTACCGAACCTTCAGTTTTCCCTTTTCTCCAATCTATTCCTTTATGGCTGGATCTAATGAAAAATGAGAACAGTGTTGGCCTCAACCTACGATAGGTCGACACGTTTTCGACAATCTTCTTCGCAGATAAATTCAATCAAGTAAGCAAGAGAGAGAGAGAGAGAGAGAGAGAGAATTTCTGTCAGTCTCCTCGTCCAGGTCAATACGAGAGTCCCATTGACACATGTTTTCGTCAATCGACATGATCGTCGTCACCCAGAAGCCGAAACTTCTGGAACTCCGAAAAGCAAAACCTGACACTTTTTTTCTCCATGTGACCTTGTTTAATCAATTCGCCGAAGCGTACGTCCTTCCTGATAGCGCTCCAGCAACACGCAAACCGTCACCTATTCATCTCCCCTTCTACATGTGCGAACATTTTAAGCTAACCCCAGAGGTTACCAAACCACGTCCTAGCGCCAAATTTCTCAGCATAGTGTCAAATGCCCACGCGGCGCTCTCATGCTTTCCGTCTGCTGCTCCACATGTGCGGTCTATTTTTAGCCCAGAACTCCTCATTTTCCACCAAAAAAACATTCAAAAAAAACGTAAACATAAGATAAGCCCCCCCCTCCTTCTATTAATAATTCGAAAACAACTCTTGACTGTGAAACGTGTCATCTGAAACAACTGCCCACCGACAGCATAAGTTCCAGCCATTCTAACCATATCTTTCCGTTCGCAGACAAAAACAAAACACCCC
Organism: Eristalinus sepulchralis; assembly: GCA_944738645.1. Lineage (NCBI taxonomy): Eukaryota > Metazoa > Arthropoda > Insecta > Diptera > Syrphidae > Eristalinus > Eristalinus sepulchralis. The sequence goes on along the minus strand of OX122885.1, from coordinate 1,080,066 downwards.
ACAGGCCACAGAACTCCTATCAGCGCCGGACTTTGAGTCCATTCCACATTCTCTCGCTCAACTAAATTATGCTCGTAAATTTAACAAAACCTCCGCAATGTCAACTCCGCCAGCCAAACCCAAGCCTCACTCACTCATTATTCCAACAATCCATATGTCGCGCCGAATAATCTCTGTGCAATTCTTCAAACATACGCGAACCCCCATCCATCTATCCGTTCGCATCGCATCGGGTGTGAGACCTCGAAAAAGCTAACTATAGCATAAAGTTGCGTACGTGCGCAAAATACACAGCCACTCCAACTTGTCGTACACTCCCGAACTTGGTATTGTTTACCGTACTGATTAGAGGCGAGTACAGAATACGGCCGTAATTAAGTGCAAATTTACACTACACCAGCGAGTGCCATGAAGTTTTTGAGATCGCTGTGACAGCGGGGGCTTATCTGTGCGCCTCTCTCTCCCAAAAGCGATCTTGTGCCGCACATACCCGTACGTAGACCACTGTACTCACCACATTGCTAGTGCCAGCGTGTCTATTTGCAGAGCCATGGCCATAATTTTTGGCGAAGACTCTAAACAGCCACCGATAAGGGTGTTCGAAAACAGACAAACAGACCCACGAGCACAACAAAGTAAGTGCCTGGGTGACATGTTTCAAGAGACTGAGTGTATGATTAGCTATCAAATGGGCCCAACACGAGCATATCGCCTGTGCGTTGTCGTCGTCGTCGTCGTCTGCTGCTGCTGCTGCCCATGGGATAGATTAGTTTTGATGCCCTCGCCGGCGGAGGCGCAATGCAAGTTTAAGTGATTAGCACGTTCTCCGTAAGCTTACACAGCGTTTTTGTTTGCTGCCCGCTCGATTCTGTCTTCTTTTTTTTTTTTGCGTGGAACGTGCTAAAAGCGTTCGTCAATATTCACGGACAATGTTTCACAGTTACATTGCATGACCGCGATGAGCTTGGTTAGGGCGGAGATCACATTCGATCAGAAAGGGCTGCGCGTCAGGGCAAGTCACGTTTTTGGCCCAAAATTCGATTAAGCCGGCCAATTTGATCGGCCGTCTTAATTGAGTCAGACACACTAATGCGGCGATTAACGCTTTCAAATTGACGTCAATATGTCAGCTGCTCAATGTTGATGCCATGTCAGCCGTCATTAGTCGCCTGTCGCCTGTCGCCTCCCCAGCTACAGAGGAACTCTAAACGATTTGATTGATTAACACCACTAATGCCGGCTGCTGGAGATGTCGGATGTTGGTCTCCAGTCAAGGTTCCACAAGCCGTCGACCAGAAGGTGAGTGAGTCAGGTTTCTTCACCTCACACCTCGATCCTTCGCCATTCGCCCCGCACACCGATCTCATTTTATCACCGTTCGCATGATCACTTAAAATTGAGATCATTCCAACTCGAAATTCTGTGTAATTCAAAAGATTTAAACTAAATTTTAGAGCGGCAATAAAATCGAGAGAAATGTGTGTAGTTATGTTTAGTTTTCTCTCATAGTTTTATGGGCTTCACAGCCGGCGTCCATAACTATTCCGCGTGGAATACACTGGCCCAAAGTTTGGGATCGTGCCCAGGCAAACAGCCATCGTCCAAACGTTCGTCGATCTACACCGCGCCCGCCCGTTCGCCTGCCCGCCCGCCACAGCACTAAAGTCGATTCGGAATCTGTTTATTTAGCTATCGCCAAGATTGAAATAACAAAGACTTCGTCTAGTGTAGGATCAATGACTTTCAGCCTCAGGCCTCAGCCTCAAATTGACTGACGTATGGATTTTTGTTTTCTTAAAATAAAATCAGAAATGAAATAAAAATCAAGAAAGACTAAGGAACACGCACACAACCGGGAGGAATGAAAACAAAACAGCCATTCTGCCTCTCACTGATAGTTTGTGTGCACTTAAAGGAACACATCTCGCGAGCAGGAGGTCCATGTCGTCGCTGTCAGGCGTATATGTGTGCGTTTCTTCGAATTTTGACATACAACTTCCATTTGACGCCAACTCAAATAGACTCATTCGTTGCCCGTCTGTCCCCCCCGAAAAGACCGGCCGTGTCAGTGGCTAATCAGTGATGTGAGAAGCCCGATACTAATTGTGATCCCCCGGGTGACATTTGCCGGAAGATGGGAGGGAGCGCTTCCCATCCTCAATCCAGTTGATTGATAAGGCCAATCCAAAGCCGAACGAAACAAACGTATCACAAATTAATCACGTACATTAGTTTTTTTTTTTTGAAGGGGTGCCACAGTTGAGCCACTTTGGTCCCGCATTTGTTTACACAAATTAATATTGGATTGAGAAAAACTCACTCTTACGAAAGTCAGCCACTAGAGGGACTGAGAGAGAAATGAAAAATCACTTGTTTACACTATCCGCTCCCAAAAAGGAGGAACAACTGAAAGGCGAAATGAGTAAAGACGGTATGAAACCATAAACAAAGTAATTACCTTGAATGAAGGAGGAGATCTTTCCTTTCGGTCCGTATTATTTTTAGCGGGCTATAATTTCGTAAAACCACATACAGAGAATCGTTTTATAGGCGTAAACAAATCGATGTAGCGGTAGCGGCGACGGTGCCGGCAGGGCCCGGAAAGGAGAGCCGTCGAGCTGAGGAATCAAGAGAGCCATACAATATGTATCAATAGACTGCATGGCACGGGGACGGTCGACGGTCGCACCGGAGGCGGGGACGATAATTGACATTATTCCCCCGCTGATTTGTCGTCATTCTTCAAAAAAAAAGGAAAGGTTTCCCCTGGTCTGCCCTGCTTGCTATTTGTGTTCATGGTGGTGGTGGTGGTTATGGCGACCCTCAAGCGGAACGAAGACGAAGACGGCGACAACTACGCCAACTGTGATGTATAGCAAATAAAATAACAAGGACCCGGTGAAAGTACACACATTCGATACGCGAAGAAGAAGAAAAAAAAAAATCACCCAGCGCTGCCGCTGCCAACAACGATGACGACACACTCGCTCACTAATCCTTTGACAGAGCCCTGGCTTGCATTGTCGTGAGTCTCGGTCTCAGTGTACAAAGCCGCCACAAGAAAGAGAATACACAGCCATCTCGAGAGGGGGAGAAGAATCGTTTCATCATAGCGCTCGCTCGCGTTCATGGTAACTTTGTTTGCCTGAGTGTGCGAAATGTAATGAGGTGCAATTTACTGTGCGGATTCTTTTCTTGAGGACATAATGAGAGGGTTTAGAATGCCTTTAGGCGGCACACTTGGCGCTCGTCAATTTGGCAGCGTCGTCGCCGTCGCCGCCACTGGATTTTCTTTTCGCTCGAGTGGGATACTTTATTCGATTGTTTGACAGGCCGCAGCGGGAGGGGGTGGGGAGAATCACAGCAATTACCTTACGATTCGGTGGTCATTACAGTGTTCGAGACGACAGACTTCAAAGGTAGACTTGTGAGACTTGTGGCGGTATGGAGTGAAAAAAACAGAACCTAAGTGGGTATTTAGGAAGTGCTATTATGAGATACTTTGGTGATTTTTTAAATGCATTTGTGCGCTTTTGACGCTGTCGAGTGGTTGCAGTGCTGGCAAGTGGCTATAAGAGCGTGGTGGACCGACTGGGAATGTATAGACACCTCAAGAGAGGGAAATTCGAAATGATGTTGGCGTGTCTTATGGAAAGTCAACTCTCCGAAGTGTGTGGAGTCGTTGGAGCGTGGTTGCGATTCAGGTGTCTTCAGGGACCGCTGTCGGTACTTAGAGTGGAGGAGAGTTGTGGCAACACCAACTAGCCAGGGTTTAAGTTCACTTAGGCAGGGTTTTTCGACTTGTTCCCTATAAATTAGTGGAGGAGGAAAGACGACGGAAGGGACAAAGAAAAAGGAAACTCGGCGAAGTGCCGCAAATTTGACATTGCGCCTGTGAGTGTTCTCATCACTCGTTTCCTTGGTCCACAGTTGGTTGGGGACAAGATTCAAAATCCTGAAATGTGGCCAAATTGAACAAGTTGATATCTACCACGAAATGATCTCCTTCCACAACTTTCTTAGTTTTGAATTCCTCACCTTAGACCGAGATGTCCGAGAAGAGAAGTCCCCAAAGATCAGTTCACCAAAATTCGGGTTTTGGAGTCAGAGATGGAGTCCTTTTAGAGTCCCTGAAGATCAGTTCAGATGGAGTCCTTTAAGAGTCCTTGAAGATCAGTTCAGATGGAGTCCTTAAAGACTCCCTAAAGATCAGTTCAGCAAAATTCAAATTTTGGAGTCATAATGCTGAAGTGTGAGGAAGCCCTTAGTCTTTTCGAGAGAAACGTTTTGCTCGCGATTTTTGGTTCTGTTTGCGTTAATGGCATCTGGAGGAGGAGATATAACTCTTTGGGCTGTACAGCGACATGTGCTCAGTCAAGCGTCTTCGGATGCAACGCTTAAGGTGGCTAGTCCATGTAGAGAGTATGGACACCATTGCTCCGGCCCGAAAAGACCTCGAATTTCAGCCATTGGGACAACCTAAGAGGGGACAGCCTAGGGCATGGTGGCGCACACAAGTGGAGAAGGACCACAATCAACTTGGAGTTCGCAACTGGAGGCAGCTGGCGACAGATCGTGCGGGCTGGAGAGGCATGTTGGTTGAGGCCCAAGCTCCACCCGGACTGTGGCGCCACAAGAAGAAGAAAAAGAATGCTGAAGTTTTTGTGGTCGCCGTGGCGTAGTAGGTATGTGCGTCGACCCACACGAAGAAGGTTCGATTCCCGGACGGGTCACAGCACCATCTCTTTCGTGTTGCTGACAACACCGAGGGAGTATCAATTGTCTATGAAAAGCTTCTCAAATCTCGCCGTTCGGAGTCGGCGAAAAACTGTAGGTCTCTTCTAATCGTCAGGCAGCACGCACAACGCGAGTAGTTGTTGCAGAAGCTAGGTTCTGGTTCCTAGTGGGCTGTAGTGCCCCTCAGTTCTTACTATTATTGCTGAAGTTTATAGGATGCGTTTCCAGGCTGATTAGTCCACGTTCTTGGCGATCAGTAACCAATAACTGGTCCCTGCGCTTTTGTAGGCTGTCTGTCGTTGACTGTAACACAACATGACAGAATGAGGCCCGCGTATCATGTGTACCTATATGAAGACCCCATTAAATGCCTGTAGAGTGTAGTTGAGCAGCAATCCAAAGTAACAGGAACTTGAAAAAGGTATAGCTCTGGGCGTCGATGATTTAAGGGTCAAAAAGAGTGACTGCCGCGACATAGTAGAAAACACAGGCGACGCACAAAACAGAGGAAACGATTCGATTTCTGGCCTTGCCAACTACTTTTTTCCCCCATTCGAGGTCAGCAATAAACTCTAAGCACCCTAAACTCGTGAGAGGAGCACGACAGCAAGCACACCACCGAAGAAAACCCTAGACTCTGCCGCCTTGTGGACAATTTCCTCTCTCTAGCAGCGAACTCCATACTTCCCAGAAAAGACGACCAGTCCCATTTAAAGAAAACACAAAGCAGAAATGTATTTTTCATGTTTTTCTTTTTATTTATTTTTGTAATACTCGTTATAATAACTTATTTTCATTTTGTTGTTCATTTTCTTCACAATATCATCAATTTGTTCATCCGTAATTATTAATTTGTTGTTTTTTTTTTTTTGTTTTTTTCTGTTTTTTCTTGATTCATAAATAAATAATCAATTCAATTTGAAATAACAACTAGTTACCTTAAAGCTAATATCAAATTTTTTATTTCATTTTCTTCATCTTTCTTTATTTTACTGTTTTTTTTTCCATTTGTCTGTGGTTTGTATTCTCATATCTTGTTAAATTAAATTGTTAAATCTATGTATTTTTATATATATATGTATATATATGTGTGTATATATATACTTTCTTTGTATTCTTAGTTCTTCACTTACATACTTGTTTGTTTTTTTTTTTTTTGTTTCTCATTCATATAAAGTGTTTGATTACAATTTATTTTTGGTTTTCTTTTACTTATAATTAAAATTAATTGTTTTTTTTTTTGTTTACTTTGTTTTTTTGTCAAAAGTACAATTATTGATATTTGCATTCACAATAATGCAAAGGAGCGCGTGTTTTCTTTATTTCATCGGAATTTGTAAGATTTTTTGTTTTTCTTGTCTTCGGTATTCTTGTTCTTCTTTTTCATACTCATTTACCAATTTAAATATATAAACACGATTAAAGTTTTTTTTTTTTTTGTATTGATACATATTAAAATTTAATTGATTATAAACAAGAGATAGAGAGGTCCATTAAAAATTACATCACAATTATTTATTTGTTACAATAGTTGTTCTTTCTTAATTTTTTTTTTTGCAGTTTGGTTTTCTTTTGTATTCCTAAGTACTATATGTAATAATATATATATATTTTTATATTTGTTTTCATTTGTTTGTTTGTTTTTTTAATAAATTCATGTATTTTTTGTTGGTTGTTTTTTTTTTTTTTTTTTTGTGTGGTTTGTGTACAGTGTGAGTGTGAGAGAGAGAGTTGTTGTATGAGAAAATTTTATATATTTGTTATCCTAGCGATACTTATGGTTATTCCATTTTGTTTTTATTTCTTCCTTCTTGTATTCATTTTAGTCTTTAGCATTTTGTGTGATTTTGTTCTCTTTAAAGTCATAAGTTTGTTGGTTTTTGTAGAATTTTGTTTGTTTCTTGTGTTGTTTATTTTTTTTTTTTTTAATCTAGATGTTCATAGAAACCAGAATATTTTGTAAGTTCATTTTCATCATAAAACAAAACAAAAACAATTTAAAACAAATGGGAGAAAGAGAGAAATATATTTGTTTTTTTTTTCTGAGAATTAAGAACTCTCTTTTTCATTAAACAATTTTAATAATTTCACCAATTCAGTTCAAAACAAGCAAAGATATGTTTTCTTATTGTTTCATACTTTTGTTAGAAAATTCTCAAAAAAGAAAATTAAACAGAACGACGAGTGTTTTCACGAACAAATTGCAGATACAGATACAGAAAATAACACATTTATTGTTTGCAGTTGTATTTCCATTTATTTATTGTGAAAGAATATTGTTAGCTACATAAAATATGTTAATTCAGTGGATTTATTTTGTTTATTCCTTCTCTTTTCTGTATGTTAGATTTTAGTTAATTATTTTGTGTTTTCGTAATAAATTTTATACTTCTTTGTTTTTGTTTAACCTACAAATTATTGTAATTTTATTTTTATTTAGAACAATAAAAAATGCGATTTTTTTTGTTTAGTTTTGTTTTTCTTCTTAATTTTGTATGCTTATCATTTAAATATTTTTCATTTGTCACAGTACAGTTCTTTGCTTCCCTTTTTTTTGGTATTTTACAAGAACACAAAAAATATATATATACGTTTTGTTTGTAATTTTTTTTCCATAACACAACGAAGAAAAATTAAGAAATATACTTTACTGATGAGAAATGACTGAGAGTTGTGGGGGTGATGTATGGCGTGAAAGATTGAGAAAGAGAGAGAGAGAGAGAGAGAGATTTTGTTTATGGAACTTTGATTTGGTGAAATTATAAATCAAACATCTTTTTTTTCGTTTTTTTTTTAATTCAAAAAAAACAGAATGTGTGTGTTTAAGAAGCTGGGATTCTTCTCTGTTTTTTTTTTTCTCATTTTTTTGTTATGTCTAATGCTGTACGAAAGTTTTCATTTTTTTTTGGTTTATATCTCATTTTAACACTTAATTTTCATTTTTTTTAAGTTATAATTAAAAGTTTTTTTTTTTTTGTTTTGTTTTCTTCTATTTAAATGAACAATATTTTTAAGCGATTTTATTTATTGTTTTCTTTTTATAAGCGCGCAACTACGGACACTGATAATAATTATAATAATGATGAATAATATATATATATATATATTTTTTTTCATATATATTTTTGTTGTATTCATATTTTTGTTTGTTTCGTTTCGCTTAAGAAATGAAGACGGAGAAATTGACTATTTTTATTGTTTGGTATTGATACTTGATAGTTTTGGTTTTGTTTGTTTTTTTGTTTCTAAGTGAGAATTCTAAGAAATTATGCTGTTTGAATATTGTGATTTGTTGTTGTTGTCTTGAATTATTTTGTTTTTGAATCAAAATTCAAATAAAATACATTGAGCACGACATTATTGTTTGATTAGATAGTTTTTTTTTCTTTCTGCTTATGATTTATATTGTTTTTTTTTTTTTAAATTTAGTTTATTATGTTTTTATTATTTGTTTCCGTTTAAATTTGATATGGACGATGACGCAAAAGGGGAAAAATTCGTTTACTTTTTTTTTGTGTTTTCATTAAATTTTACTGCCTTAGTTTTTGTTTTCGTTTAAATATACGTAATTGTTTGTATATATCATAATTTATTTTTGTAATATACAATCTACAGAGAAAACCTAATCTAAATATACATATATTCATACAATTCTCTTCCGTCATGGATTTAGTCTCTTAATTTATTGAGTATTTTTTTTTTCGTATTGAAATCAAATTATCTTCTGAGGCACGGATCTCTCGAGGAGAGAGACACCTACCGCCTTGCTCGAAGGAGGAAATCAAAGAATTAACTGTATGCAATCAATCAATTTTATTAAAATTCGGCCGATAAAACCGGAACAACCTAAAACTCGTATTCAATCCAAGGATTAAATGATTTGTTTTTTTTTTCAACATTCTAATGAAATCTCCCTCACTGATCAATTTGAAAAACTAATAATTTGAAAAATCAAAATACTTACGTATTCTACCTAACTATCTTTTGAAATTGGTTATGACTAGTTGGAATAAATATATATTTACATCGGTATGCACATATACATATAAATGAATATTTAAGTTGTTTTTTTTTTTTTTTTTTGTGTCGATATTGCAGTGTGACATTGTATCAAGCCATCGGGACAAGATGCAAGCTAAACTAGACGTGATGTGGATGATGGAACGGAAAGAGATGATACAGAATTGGAAGAAAAGATTTGAGAGTCAATAGATGGGAGAGTACGAAAAGGAAAGAGAGAGAGCCCTGACTTGTCTAGTTGGTGCAACTTAATTCTATTTTCAAAAACAAATGGGAAATCTTGTTTATCCATCAAAAGCTGTATCGTTAATATGCAAAAAATTTGTATGTCTCTATATATATGCGGTTTATATGTATATATGTGTGCACTCACAGAATTGAGTTAATTTTTTGTTTTCTTTAAATTTTTAAGTGAAAAAATAACTTATATCGTATATGTATATATTTGTTATGTATATAAATATGTTTTTTTGTTTGTTTAAATAGACACCTACAAACTCTTTATAATTTACTTTTAATTTATTTGAAGATTTAAAAAGCCTTACCTCATGACATAATTCGGGTAAAATTCTTAAATACTCCTCACTAAATTGAAATGGCACATTTTACAAAAAAAAAAAGATTGGACATTGAAAAAACTGAGGAAAATCGAGAAGGAATTACGTAAAATTTGTTGTCAATTTATTGAGATTTTGTGTATCTTATCTTATTTTCTGATTCAAATGATGACGATGATGATGATGTTGGTGACAACATGACGCGCGCAAATCTTAATCACATTCGATAACCTCCGCAAATCCATTCTCATGTTGTTGTGAAAGACAAGAAATCAAAAAGAAAGAATATATATATTGTTTTTTTTTTAACGCCTACCTATCTAAAGATCTATGCACATCTATACAATGTATTTTAGTATGACTGTCGTTTAAGTATTCTTACAAATTTGAATTGTGATTGAAGTCACTTAGATTCGAAGAATATGGCTGGCATTGCGATATACACCTTTCATTAGAAACCGCCACTCGTTCATAACGTCACTGAACAAACGCAAAAAAAAAATGAAAAATAAACAATTATTCATCCATTTCGTTAGAATTATTTAAAAAACCGTTAATTTTCACTTTTGTTTTTCTCAATATACACTTATTTGTTTTTTTTTTTTTGTTTTCATTGTAACACACCCATGATTATTAAATTGTTTACTTTTACCTAGCGGAAAAAAATTGTGTATTCATATATATTTGTTTTTTTTTTGTTTTTTTCAACCGAGTACCTACAAACTCAATAAGTCTAACATGCACTTCTTTAAATACATTATACTCGTACGTATTTATGTATGTATCTATAATTAACATTTTGTTTTGTTTTCTTGTCTTGTAACGATATCTACATGAGTATTATATTAATTTGAAAAAAAGAAAAGAATGTGAATGAAAAAATGAAACAAATTGCTTGCATCACGATGATTACATGTGTGTGTGTGTGTGGGGGTGGTACGTATATGTACACTTGTCTTCTACTAAATACTATTTGCTTCTTCTGTGTTTTTCTTTTTTGTCCTTATTGTTGCTCATGTTAATTCTCATTTTAAAACTCTTCACAAAACTTTGTCTTTCAAAAGGCATACGAATTGAAATTGGAAAAAAACTCAAAAGTCGTCTAAGTGGAGAAAACCTCGAAAACTATTCAAAATCCTAACTGAGAAACGAAAATCAATTCTAAATTAATGGCACAAAGTATATTTATACACAATTGTCAGTTTTTTTGTTTTTTTTTTTGATAAATATATGTATATATATGAATGTATGTATATATACTATATGTATGTATGTATTAATTAATTAAAATGAAATCTATTAACAATATTAATAATGATGATGATAATATTTTGTTTGTAATACCTATTCATTTATTTTTTGTCTTGTCTTGTCAATTTGCTTGCTTTGTTTTTTTTTTTTTTAATATAAAAATATAGTATTTTGTCGTTTTGTATTTTGTTAATAATTATTATTTGTTCTTGTTGTGTTTGCTTAAATGTTAATTTGTACACAATTAAAAGAATTATTATTATGTTTAATTTATACATATATAATTCTTTTTGTATTTATTTTTATATAATGTTTTGGTTTTTTCTTGTGTAAATATGTGTTTATTTATATCCACCTCTACCGCACTAATTAAGTTTTTAAGTATAATTTTGTTTTTTTGTTTTTTTTTTCTTAAGGACACGAAAATTGAATTTTAAAAAATTAAGAGAAAACAAATTTTAATAAAATTGATTGATTTCTATTCTAGGTTTTGTTGTTAATTTGTTTTTATATCCTAAGTTTTATTTCCTGACATAATGTTTTATTAGATTTTTTTATGTTTTTTTTTTTTTCTTTTTATAATAAATTGGTTTTATTAAACCGATCACGTTGTGCTTTTCGATCGATTTTCACTTAAATGTTTTATCCTTCCTTCTTACATTCATCATTCTTACATTTCTGGCTTATACGTATTAGTTTATGTTTAAATTAACTAAAACCACAACAAAACACTAATTAAAATGAAATAATTAAGTGGAAAAAAAGGAGTTTCACTTCATCCAGCTTCCTTACTCCATTTTGCCTTCCATTTCCACTTGACAAATTTAAATCAAAATTAAGAAAAAAAAAAACAACATCTAAAAAAGCACAACAAAAAAACAAATAAAAAAATTCGCAGCAATTTCACAAGATTTCATTGAAACGTAATTTCAAATGAAAAATTCGAGTACGTAGTTTAATTTTTTGGGGTGGAGAAAGTTTGCACTTGCTGTACACGCTGTTGATTGTTGTCATTAAAGCCTTGTGTATCTGGTTTTATCCAGCCTCCGTGAAAGAGACGAGAAACGGATAAAAATTCAAGACCAGAGTGTGAGCGCTAAATTTTTGATTTATGAAAAGACAACATTTTTGCTGCAAAGCTCGCTCATCCACATTGAACCCTTGGTTTATGTAAACTTTAGCGTGACGCTAATGAGTCAATCAAATATGCAGGCGTCTGGGATGGGAGATGAGTGAGTGCCGTATAATTCGTCAGTATTTTGTCGGTGAAGTTGATGAACGTGCTTAATAGCACGTGTAGATATCACATTAGCGAATTCTTATCTATGCGCGCCGTCCTCCTCTCACGGATGTGCCCGCGAGGATGACTAAAAAGAACTCAGTTGGATGGATGGATGTTGTGGCGGGGGAAAAACACAGAAATGATAAAACGTCAAACCCCCCCAGTGTGTTATTGATTTTACACTGACGACGACAAGGGTGAAGCCGCGCAAACAAAACCTCAAGGTGGGTGAGATCTAATCAAATTGACATGAATTACGTTTGAATTGCTCTTTTTTTTTTTGCTTTGTCTTGTCAGCACCCGTGTATGGAGGGACAGGAAAAACAGAAAAATGAAAACTGAAAAGTGAAAACAAAAAGAAAAAAATACTTACTCAACGAAAATTGAACAACCAAAACCAAAACAACTGAAAAATAAAATTAAAAAAGAACCAAAAAAGAAAAACAAAAAAGTTGTATTTTTTTTTTAAATTATTTGCTTTTTATTGTTTTTTTCATGATTTTCTCATTGTTTTTTTTTGTTTTTTGTTTTCTTCACCAATTTGTTTTCATCTTTATATTATATATAAAAAGAGAATATCTTACATGCTAAATCACGTAGATGTTGTTGTATGTATGCAGTTATTTTATTTTTAATGGATTCATTCATATTTTTAATTAATCACATGGTGGGATAACTCGTATTGTGATCAGAGTCATTACTAAATATTATATATATATATATACTTTTTCTTGTTTTTTTAATTGGTAACATTTATTAATATACTTTATGTTAATATTTTGTTTTTTTTTTTTCATCTCATTTTTTGTTTTTTTGTAATTTTCTTCAAACATCATACTTAGGGTCTAGCTTTTTTCATTATTTTTATTTTTTGTTTCTTAACTGTGTGTTGTGTGTTAAAAAAAAAAACAGAAGATCCTTAATAATATGGTCTCTCTCGCATATAGATTAAAATTATTATGTAACATTAAAAAAAATTCATCAACATTAAGAAATAATTATTAATCAATACTTTTTTGTGGTTTATGAATTAATTGAATTTTTTTTTTTGTTTTCTCTATATGTGTGTAGATTACATATTTTTAAAGAAAAATTAAAGAATATTGTTGTTGTTTTATTTTTTTTTCTTTTGTTGTTGATTTTGTTGTTAAAGCTAATGTTATATAGAAAAATTACAAAAAGAATTTGGTTTGTTTGGCGGGGGAGATTTTTTTTTTTCGTTTTGAAATGTGGGATGAGAGAATGACAGGGAGAAAAAAAAACAATGTTGATGACGATGATGATGATGATGATGAGAGGGTGGAGGAGGAGAAGAGAGAATGAATGAATGCGCAAATGGTTGTCGTGTAAACGTAGTAATACTACATAAAAACAAAATAAGACATTTTTTTAAATACAAAAAAAAAAATGAATAACACATAACAGGGAGGAGTTCCTTTTTGCTTACTGAACGATGATATATATTTATACGTTTATAATTATGCTTTCTTTCTTTTCTCTTTTCGTAACTGAAAACCGATTGTGTTTCGTTTAATTTAATGTTTCTTGTTTGTTGTTAATACGTTTTAATAAATACTACATTCTACATCACATTTTATGACTGATTAATGGTTGTTTCTTGTTTGTTTCTATTCTACACACGATTTAGAAAAAAAAAAAAGGAAATGTTTGCTGTTTGATAGAATTTCTCCTTTGAATCGTACAAGTGCCTAGTTGGAGCTGAGGGGCTGATTGGGAATGGAGGAAAATCAAGGGTTACGACAGCGGCGGCGGCGGAGGAGGAGGAGGAGGTGATGGTGGTGGTGGTGGTTTATTTATATCCTTGTTTAAATTTGAATTGTATATAAAAAGAAAATTGTTGTTGTTGATCTTCCTGTGAGTAGTTATTATTATTACTATTTTTTTGAGTTGAATATTTTTTTGTTTCCTGTTTATCAGTCATTACTTGAGAATATCTATTTAATATATATATGTATATGTATATACTTTCTTTTATTTTTGTTTCGCCTATAATTAATGCTATATACCTAAGCGGATTTATTTATTATTCACGGTTGTTCTTGTTGTTTTCTTTTTACAGCAGAAATGAATACTAAAAAACAGAGTCATAGACAGAGAAGTAGAGAAGTTGAGTGAGGAGGAGGAGAGAAAAGAAGATATACATACATATTTGTTTTGTTTTTTTTTACAAGAAATTGGTCGATATTGCTTTAGGCCTAATCATATGATGTCGTGTGTTCTCTTTCATGAAAAAATCTGCCCTAAGCAATTTGAACCGTAGCCTAAAAATCGGGTAACCCTATTTGATCACATTTGATGTCCTATATTTATGCTGGAGAGGATTTTTTTTTTTTATTTTTTCCTTCAGATTTCCTGGGGTGTTTCTTTAAATATGTTTAAATGTTTATTTTTTTTTTTTGCAAAATTTATTCCTATGCTACTCCTAGTTTATAAACTTCTTATTCTTCCTCACAATAATTGATAACATTTATTCGTTTAAACAGCCCTCTTGATTTTGTTTTCATGCTAAAATTTGTATTGTTTCTTATTTTTGTTTTTTTCTTTTTTTATTTTGTGTGTATGCGTGTGTATTTTCTGAATTTCTATTTACACTGACAAAGATTTTGAAAACGAAACAACGAAACAGATGAGAAGAAACTAAGGATGCGTCGACAAAATGATGTTGAAGAGAAACCAGATGATGCAATGTGCGATGCGATGCGGTGAGACGGTGTGAGAATAAGAGTGTGTATGTTAAATGACATTTTTTTTCTTTTCGTAAATTAAAAAAAAAATTCGAGATCGTTTTGCTTTTCTTTCCTTAATTTAAAAAAGAAGTGTTGTTTGTGATTAAGTTAAAACAAAAACAATATATTTTTAATGTAATTTTTTTAACATCTAGTGATTTTTTTTTTTAATACAAAATAAGTTGATTTTTTTTTTGTTTTCATAAAAAATATTAAATTAAATAATAACACATACAAATTCTTAATCAAAAAAAAAAAATATTTCAAAAATCATTTTTATCGCAAACGGGGTAATGAATTAATTTCTTTTTTTTTTCAATTTAAAAAAATACCTAGCAATTAAAAAAAACAAGTTTAATATTTTAATTTTTTTTTTATAATAATTACTATAAAATATAACACAGATGACTTTTTTCATATTTATGTTTCCATTTCTTTTTTGTTTCTATAAGTGGTTTTCTTCTGGTTTTCGATTTTTTTTTTCTTTCATTTTTTTGCAAAAAAATTTTCTTACAAATAGAAAATTTCTTTTTCATTTTTCTTTTTTCATTTGAATCAAATTGATTCACTACTCTCAAAGTAGCACACAAACAAAAGAGAAAACTACATAATAATACGATGTATGTTTTTTTTTTTCAATGTTCAAACAAACAGAAAATTTATATAAAAAAAATGATGATAAATTAAATTTTTTTTGTTTTGCAAAAACTAAATGTTACGACGAATTTAAAAATGGAAAAAAGAAAAATAACCTAATACGAGAAACAGTCTAAGAAGAACGCTTAAGGATAAAAGGTGATATCCTTTTGTTAATTTATGGGTTTGTATTGCTTCTTAGAGTTTTGCTGTTATTATTGTTTGTTTTTCTTTTCTCATTCAATGGCCGACAACGGGATGACGACAACGACGAAATCAATGAAACTTAATAATTTAATAGAAATTTTAAATGTTTTTTCTTTTTCGTTTTTTTGTTTTGTTTTCTTTTTTGCTTTGTTTATGCAATTTATGTAATATGTAAAAATGTTTTGTTTATAATTAATAATTATAGATTAATAATATTATTAATATCACATCACCTTTGTTTTTTTTGATGATAATACTTAAAAATACGAAAATTGTAAGGATTTACTTTATACCTTTTTTCGAAAAATCAAAAAAAAGTGCTGCCACTTTTTCGTGTGATTTCTTTTCATTTTTTTTGTTTGGGGTTTTTGAAAAGATTTCAATTTGTTAATTAAATTTTTTCATTGCCTCTCAATGGCTTTGGATTTTTTGTTTTTGTATATTATTGTTATAAGTTCAACTGGGTTTACACTTGCATTTTGATAACTCATTTCGTTGATTCGGGGGGATGAAAACGACGAAGTAAAGAGTTTCTTCTTCTTTTTTTTTTTGATTGCGCGCGTTCTTGTTGGTTTTTCTTTTTGTTTTTGTATTTAATAAGATAAGATAAACATTCGGAGGGATTTGAAATTATTATTTTCTCTTATTGTTGTTTGACGTTTGTTTTGTTTTTTTTCACGTTTTCTTTAAATTGAGTGTTTTTTACTTTTTTCAAAAAGAGAGTGTGTATGGTGTGTATGCTTGTGGTTGGGTCAGGATGGAGATAGATAGACTAAATGAGAGTGAATATTAAAAATCTTACTCTGATGAACTGTGGTACAATTTGTTTTTGGTTAATGAGAAGTCACGACTAATCAAAATTGTACTGCTGCGTGTAAGATTTCTGCAAAAAAAACAAGAGAAAAGTGGAAGATCTTCATTAGTTTTCAGTCGATTACTCGGATCAGAGGGAGAATGAAGAATGGACAGTGAATTTGAGTGAATTTGAAAAGATTTCAAATGAACAGGTAGATACTTACTTAATAAACTGCGGCAACATAGATGTCCAACCACTTTTGTCCTGTTTCAATGTTAAATACAGCTCGAATGTAGGCACTGTATTTGGATCTACTTTCATCGATGCAATTCGCCTGTAACAGAAAAAGAGAATGGAAAAAGTTTGTCGTTAGTTAAATCACCGAAAATGACGATGAGCAGCAATAAAAAAAAAAAAAACGAAAAACAACATCACATATGTTAAGCAACTATAAATAGCACACGCACAACAATAAAACAGCGAGGCACACACAAAAAAGGCAGTATCAACTTGGAAGTGCTAATTGAACAAGCCAGCGGCAAGTGAGAGGGTGGAGCGGGGAAAACTGTGAAGGCTGGCTGGCTGGCTGACTGGTTGACTGACTAGCTATTGTGTGTGTGTGTGTATGTGCCGCTGCTGCTGCTGATAAGCATAGAAATGAAATAAAATGTCAAGACAACAAGAAAACCTCTTTTCGAAACGACGAAAGGAAGGCAAACGCTTTGAATACGATTACAGCACAACAATGAGGAGGCGAGCAGCCAAATGATGATGACTAGGGAGAGGTGTGCAGTGGAGGAGGAACAAGAAAGAAGAAAAAAAAAAAGCGGCCTTTTAATTGTATTTAATTTGTTATGCGCTTTGTTTCAATTGACACAGCGAGATAGCACACAAGATATACCGAGTAGAGATACGACGATTTGCTAGTGTGTGCGACAGCAGCTAGCTAGCTAGAGCGTTTGTAGTTAATTTAGGTTTAAATTGACTGAACACACATCGCAATGGCGCGGTCGGCCATCTCTCCGTTCGTCCGCCTATCGTCTATTGACCTCCCCGTTTGGTCAACAGAGGGGGACAGGGCGACGATAGGACGGACGGATGGACAGACGCACACACACACACACACACACCGGCTGGGCAAAGGAGAGGAATCTGTGCGTGTGTGAGGGGACCAATTTGATTTAGATTCATAAATTGTTCGCTTATTGACATAAATTGCTGGGGCATGCTATTTTTAGACTTTCATATAAATCAGTTCAATTTGATTTTTTTTTTTTTGCTTTTTTTTTGCACACATGTGCGATAAAAAGAATGGAGTTTGAAACTTACCTTGTATTACTTGGCTCATCCTCGAATTCAATGTAAATGGTACAACCTCTAATGCCGCACGGTTCCTTCTCAGATACTTTAATTATCTCCGCAGCTATCCTAGGTGTGAGATCCCATGGGATTGAGACCTCAGTGCATGCTAAATGACGACTCTTAGCCTCACGCAATTCGCTCTGCAAACGCATCGACAACGCATTCACCGACGCATCATCATCTGTCATGCAAATTAAATTACTATTGTAACGATCGTTATTTTGGCTACCACTGTGTGCTGTTGCATTGGTGGTACTGTTGCTGGTGGTGTTTGTTGAGTTGTTCGAACTCAAATTGGTTGCACTTGTGTTATTGCTACCGTTGTTGCTATCACTATAATTTGTTGTTTGCCTATTAGTTCTAGATGATTTTGTTGTAGCTTGCAGGTGACGATGATGATGATGATTTAGGTGGCGGTGTTGCATTGCCGTTGGCGATGACATTGTTGTGCGATGATGATGACCGTCAACAATGTCGATGGAATTCTTATTATTACTACTATAGTGATGAGATGGCGGTGGTGTAAGAGGACTTGTCCAGTCTGTTCAAATGGAAGAGAGAAAAATTTGAAAATTGCATGATTAGTTTTCATTTCAGTTTTTGCTGGAGGGGGTGAAAGTTTAATGGAGGGGGGGGGGGGGGGGGTAAGGGAAATGGGAAACCTCTAAAGTGTGTCAATCCTTCGCTTAAAAATTCATTCATTCAAAACTTCATTCAGTCCCGTGCCTTCTCCGCTTTCCCCCCACCTAAAGCAAGCAAAATTCAATTCAATTCTACCCCCGAAAAAAAGCGGATCCATCTTTCACCTTCTACCCGCTCCCTATCCTCGTCACACACACACACACAGGGCGGCAAAAAGGAAAATCGCGGTACCTGTTTCCTCTTCTTGGCTTTTCCTTCAAATTTAAGTTTTTTTTTTCTTACAGTTTTCTCCTCTCTCTCTGTGTGTGCGCTTCTCTGTCATAAATTTTTCGCCTTCCCTGCACCCCCTTCGCGCAACGCACACACACCCGCGCTGACAAATGTTCGTTCATAAACCAACAATACCTTCCAGAGTTTTCGACATACAAACACACACACACAGGCATACGAGCGCAAATTCGTCCCCCATGGACACACATTCATGGCCCTCGCACACAAGCGAACGCCGCCCGCTTCTCATACATAATTTCCTTCACCTAGCAACAGAGGAGGTTTCTCTTGCCACTGTTCGTCGTTTTCTTTCACGACGACGACGACGACGACAGAAAGCAGCCCCCCACGGAAGACAGACAATCGGAATCAGAGAAGCGGCGAAGAGCCGCTCACCAAGGCAAAGCGATGAATAAAGCGAACCGAGCGATAAATAGCTCAAGTGGAAGCGAAGAGAAGTCCTTCTAAGAGCGAAGCCATCGAAATCAGCTGTTCGAAAGTGGAAACCATATGATCGAAGAGAGCCGTACCCACGAGAGTGAGCTGCAGCCACAATGTGTAAAGATTGAATGGTTCGGAGTGTGTGTGTGTGTGTGTTTTGATAGGGGATACCGAGAAGAGAAGGGAATGAATTGATTTCCTCCTTCTTCTCCTTGAAGAGATTCTCCCATTTCTTTGGATACATATGTAATGTGAATGTGTGTGTGGAGGGGGGGTGGTGGAGGAAAGAAGGTGAAAATCAGCTGAGTTCTTGTGCCCGCACAGCTGGGAAATCAGCCGTTTCCCGTAAGGGAATGGGAATCCCAATCGGAAAATTGACGTGCGAAAGACAGAGAGAGAGAGAGGGATATTGAAGACGAAGTTCTCCCGGAAGATTTCGTCAGCACATGTGGTCGCTCGGTCGGTTTGCCGTTTCGTCCACAAGTGCAATTGCATCATGCCGGTGTTTCAAAATTAAGCAAAGTTGGTGGGTGGGAGGGGGGTGTAATTTTGCAAAAACTTACCTCTAACTTTAGTTGACCCTATGACACCGAATTGCCCTTGAAATTGATTTTGCACAGAGAGCACTTCCATTTTCATGAGTAATTCTTCGAATACTACTTCGTCAATTTTGACAAGTTTACTACTAGTATCACTTCTGTTGCTCTGGCAATTGTTGTCTCCTCCGATGGAATTGTCTTGTTGCTCAAATGACGACGACGACGATGCGGCTGCTGCTGCTACTACTGTTGATGATGATGGTGCTAATAGCGACGCGGCGGACGATGACAATTTTCTCTTTCTGTGATTGACAGCGCGGCGCGAACTTGTCTCCTCAATTTTGACCACAAAACAAAAAATAAATTTTGTCTTTTACCGATAGGTTCTTTTTCTTTTGTTTTGCACAGATTTTTTTTCTGCTTCTATGTCACACAACAGTCACAGTCATTGAACGATGACAACGGAACGGAAACACGCGAAATCAATTTGAAATAATCAACAACTACTTAAGTGTAAAAATTGTTTAAAATAGAAAAAACATTTACATATATATATCTCGTATGTATCTTTCTCATTTGATGTGTGTGCGGGGAGGGGGGCGACCGGAGTTGTCTGTTCGATCTCGCCTGTTTTCCCTGCGTTCGCGAATCTCGTCAGATGGGATTCGTTTTTAGCCGAAAAAAATTTGCTGCCGATTTGTCTGAAGATCTGTGTCTTGTGTGGCTCAGCGGCGGTGGCGTTCTCCTTTCTTATGATTCTTTTCTTTTTTTGTTTTTTCACAGCACTTGCATATCACTTGTGTTTCTTTTTTTAAATATTATTTTCTATACATTTATCTCTGAGATAGTTTCCCTAGTTCGATTTCCTGTTGCCGCGGAACCGCCGGTTTTGTATCTCGAGTCCTTTAATTTGTTTGTCAGCCTTTTTTCAGCCGGGTACTTGCTCTTGCTCTTGCTCCGCGAACAAATATTAAAGGTAAGAAATATTTTTTTTTTTTTTTTGAGTGAATGAATAATCAATACGACGACGGTCGAGGCGGTGTGTTACGAACGATTTTCAAGTACAACACTGAGACGGGGGGAAATTTCGCTACCAAACTAGTAGTAGTGTACACTTTGAGATGAAAGATTTTTAAAGTTAAACTTTTGTATCCGCTCTCTGATATCCGTTTTTCTTTTTGTTCAAAAAAAGCACGCTTCTTGTGTTGTGGTAAATTTTTGTGTTTTTGGCTTTAGCAGAATTGATTGTTGAGATGAGATCCTTTGAGGTTTTGGTTGACGTTGCTTGCTTGATTTAATTTTCGCTTCAATTTGGATCTCGTTGAGTGTGGTTTGAATTTAGAAAAATTTTGAATTTCTTTCTGGTATGAAAAGTCTATTTTGTAAGATATTTCTGTTTTCTTTGCTGTTTTGTGATTATTGTATGTGTTCTGCCTGCCTGCGGTCGGTCTCTTGCCAAGTTTCTTGCAAACGAGATACGAATATCAGCAGTGTTCCAAAGCTACTATCCGGCCGGCTCTTTGCTGCTTCTTTATATAGCCTGCATCCCCTCCATTTGCTCGATGCGATACTGCCTCTCTGCGGACGACACACACACGCATCGTGTACACTGCTACCAACGGGCGACCGCACTCAACAGCGGCAAACGGTGAAAACATATGTTTTACGGCTCTCTGTCTCTCTTTGGTATCTTCTGCTCTCTACTCTATCGGCTATCCTCTTTGACATGCTCTCGTTTCTCGTAGTTCTTCTTTTTTTTGCGCCTGTGAGTTTTCCTTTTGCTATATACCGGCAGCGGGTGACCGGTGTGCCATATGTACACAGGAACGGAGTCTTCTCTTTGCTCGCTCGCTCTCTCTCTCTTTTCGTGTTCAGCCGGCTGGCTATATACTCCTCGCTGACAGCCCGATTGAAGTTTCTCTTCAACGTGACGTTGCATTGGACCGCAAATGTGGTGTACGTGACTCAAATCTGGTATATAGGAGGAGAAGGCTTGTTGTATTCCAATTGTCGAGTGGTGTTCTGCTATGCTTCTGCCTCTGAGCAGGGGGTATGTGCAGTTTCCCTTTGTGTGTGCCTCCCTCTCCTGCCGCCCTCACCGTTTCCGCCTTCACCTACTTTTTCCACTTTATTTCTTCTTCTTCTTCTACTGCCTCTGTGTCTGTTTCTTCTTTTTACTTGGACGTTTCTCCCTGTGCCTGTGCTTTGTCTCTCACTGACTGTCCATTTGATGGAGTTTTCTTTCATTTATTTTTTTTTTTTGTTCTCTGTGCCTTCGCTTCGCTTTACATATTCCTTTGGTTCTGCTTCACATATCCCATATGATGTGTCAAATGATTTTTCTTCCTTTTCGCCACTTCTTTTTTGTTGTTGTTGTTGTTGTTGTTGTCTTGTTCTCTGTGTGCCTGTTTTCTCGGTGAGTTCCATCTCTCCTCCTACACCGTTTCGTTTTTCCTATTTGATGGAGGACAGGTTTGTTCTTGTTTCGTCGTTCTTGTGCAAGGAGAGGACAAACAAGAAGAAAAATAAAAAGTAAAGTCTCCTTTTGCCTTTGGTTTGGTTTTTGGGGGCCTGTTCGTGGTGCTGTTGTTGTTGGATGTGCTTTGCCTCCGCCGTGGCTCCTCGCCGCACAGCAATTTGATTTATTCGTTGTTCATGTTTCTTTAAGTTTTTTTTTTTTTGTTGCAGTTGTTGTTGTTGTTTCGGCTGGTGGTGGTGGTGGTGTATTTTGTCTCCGAGCTGCTTCTCTGTTGCACTGCAATTTGATTTTCTATGTTCTGTGTGTGTGCCCCTTGCGGGGGTGCTGGAAGGGGCAGATGGGAAGACAAAAATGGGAAATTTGCATTTTCACGCAATTTTCAAAGGTTTCGATGGATAGCTTAGGATGAGTATAGGGGTGTGTGTGTGTGTGTGATGAGAGTGTGTGCGATTGCTGAAATTGGATGGATGATGATTTGTGCAATTTTCCTCCACCCACCGCCGCTCACCTCACCGTGCTTCGCACTTCTATTGGGAGAAATCGTGCTGTTTGATGTGTGTGGTGCTGAAATTTAGTTTCTAAATTGGAAGCTGGAACTGCAAGAGATATTTGTCTTTTGTTAAGAACAACTTGAGGAACGTGGAAATTACTTCGTAAACTTGTGAGGTTTTGTGAAGCGTTTGAAGCCATCTCTGATGTGTGCACACAGAAGGTGGTCGTTTCACTAAACATGGATGTGATAAGACATCAGTCTCAGATAACCTTCCAGGAGATTCCGATTTTCCATTTCCACAGAGATTTTATGAAAATTTGTAGTGGACTGTTGAGGGATAGTTTTGAATTCCTCTGTACAGATCATTGACTTCGAGATGTACAATTTTTGGAACATCTCCTTTGTACTCCGAAATTAGACAAACTTTTGACCAGAAGTGTCAAAATTCCCTTGAAGTTTTTGGGCGAAATTTCAACATTTTATAAGAGAGAACTTGTCAGAAATTATTGTCTCCAAGACACCGAATTTTTCGGAATTTCCTTTTGAAAAAGCCCCTTATTTCAGCGAAAATTTAGAACAAAATTGGAAATTGAGGGACGAACTTTTGAACGTCAGAAATCAAAAATCACTTATTTCGAGTCTAACGGTCATCTTTGACAAATCCCTAATTCTCACCACAAATTTGAAAGCATATTGGAATTTTGAATAGAATTTTAACGAGCTTATGGTGTTAGCAAAATTTAAGCAGATTTTGTAGAAATTTTTGAGAAATTCTGACAAGCGTTGTCTTAACTCAATAACACAGATTTTTATGAATTTTGACAGATTTTCATAGAAATTTGATAGATTCGTACGAAATTTGTGTCATAAGAAACTTTTGGACATCCGGAGGCTTAAGATCAACGTGCTTAAAGACCGATTTCAAGTGGCACCCAGGGACAAGAAACGTAGATCATGGATACCTAGGTAGAGAGTTTATTCCGCGCTCCTTACCGAGAGAAACTACCAAAAACCTGAAAGCATCTTTGATCCTTTAAGAAGACAACAATGGATTTTTTTGTTGCCCAGTGCGAAAACCCTTCATAAACACCGTGACGAGACAGGAAGTCCTGTCGAATTTTGATCCAATCAATGGGTCACTCAAAACCGCTCAAAAGGAAATGAAAAAAGTGCGATGAAATCCCTAAGGATGTCTAATTTGAATCCTTCACGGGTGTGGATAATCCCTCAGGAATTGGGTTTAAGTATCACAGGTACAAATCCATAAGAGGATTCGTTGAATCTTTGGCCTTTTTTTCGGAAGATATAGAGATCTTGTTTTCGGAACCTGTTGCAGTTGAGGTAGAATTTAAAAGAACGCAGAACAAAATGTCTAAAGGTATGAGTCACTAGATGATGGGAAGTTCGAGAATCTTCCCAAAAAGAATAAGTCGCAGAAAAGCATTCAAAAGAGGAGCGGTACCCTGCAAACTGCAGCTGACGCCGCCGATGAAAATATTGGATCGCCCCTAGAGTGACGCAAAATGAGGTTTGGAAGGAAGAAAAATTAAGCAAAGCGAAGAATCACTTAGACTTTATCTACTTCAGGCTATGGGTCTCACATCCATCACTGCAACTTCCGTTGACAGTTACCCCTCATGCTCCGTCTAGAACTAAAACCTCTGCATGATGATTTTATGACACATAGCACACATTCGCCCAACTTCCCACGATCCCCACGTCTACCATGTATCTCACACCACTACACAACAAGTCAAATGCAGTATTTGCTCAGCAAAACACCTCACCGGGAAGCAACAGCTTCACGTATGATATATTGCACTAGAGCCTCGATTTGACCATGACAAATCCGAGGTGTATAGTCACTTTCCAGATCCAACAACCCCGTCGGCGAGCAGCAGCATGGCAACAACACACAATAACGGGCCAATCAGATCGAAAGACGTTTTTAATTAGATGCCGTCTGAATCTGAATTACATTACCTCCCGCCTGAGTCATGAGTCGTATTTCAGAACGTCTCGATTTTAGATACTCCAGTTTGGAGTTGAGAATCTTTATTGGGCAGGAGCGCGATGATGTGTGTCGCCTTGAATATTCAATTCCCCTCGCCGAAGGATGATGAAATCTATCAACAAATTATGAAGCTACGTGTACGTGCCCAGGAAGCGATAACTAAGAGTTGACACCACAGTGGCTGAATGAAAAACCAGGAGATAACCTTAAAAACGATGCAATCTGAGTGCAACTGAAGCCTGAGTTTCGTCGACATGGAGTCGACATGAGTCCCTTTTCGCCGCGACTCTGACGCAAACAGATACACATGAATTCAGTTCATTCCTTCGTTCTTTATTCGCGCAAGTATTCCGTCAAGTAAAGTATGTACGTGCTTTTTCTCATCAATCGCTGACGCGCGGCGGTGAGTGCTTATCGCCGTTTCAGAGACGAATTGGCGACATGTCTGCAGAACGTTTGCCCACGTAAGCTCAGGTCGAAGAGCATTTCATATTTCGTCGAAATCAAGGTGAATCACGGTATTGATTGACGTCAGTTATGATCGATGTGTTCCTTTGATCACTTCACACATCAGCCAGCCAGCCAGCCAGGTCACGAATTTCGCCACAGTGCCCCTGTAACAAGTGCAAGCCAGCGCAGCGCGGCATTTTATAAATAATTTCATCTGTCAGTGCATTTGTCAATCCCGCTGCGCCGCGGACAAGTCCAACATGTCAGGCTGAGAGTGATTTCTGATTTCACGTAATAATTGCTGGCGATTGCGTAATTGCTCATTGCTCAGAAGAAAGACGCCCGGCGCGGATTTCTTTGTGAGTTTAGTGAGAAATTTTGGCCGCTTATCTTGTTTAAGCGTTTTTTTTTTTTGTGTTCTTGTTCCTAGAGCGGAGGGCAATAAAAATCTGAGCATGTGTGGACTTGATCGCGGACAATGGGGTCCAAGTGACCTGATTGAGTCACCGAACTAAGATTTCTTAATTTCTGTTGAAACTCTCAAGCGCGGCTGATAACGGCGCGCTTTGTTAGTGGACTGCGGTATGGCTGATTAAGACCAGAAACGTTTCTGATGTGGATGCGGTGTGAATTTCGTGAGATTACAGAATGAGTCTCGTGTTGAGATTTGAATTGAATTTTATTGCTATCAGGTTTTGAGTGTAAGCGCAATGTACGAGTTTTGGGCGGCTGAAGGTTGTCGTAATCAGGTTTTGAGTGACGACGTCACTGCTGCTGGCGTGATCGATAGGGGTTCAAGGAGGATCGTTTGTCTTTCGCAATGACGATGAGGAATTTCTAAAAGCAACAAATTATCAAACGAGTTTTTTTATTTTGGGAAGGTGGACGTCACTAGGTTTTCTGCTGACGTCTGAAGATAAAGTTGGCTATGGTGGAGGCAAAATTTTGCCTCATCAACAATTCTTAGACCATGACAGCACCTCATAAGACGATTCTACGGCAATTATTTCTCTGATATTCAAATTTTCTAGAATTTCAAATCAATTCCCCTCTCAAATGCAAGCTATCGACTAAATTATTTAGCCTCCGATCGAAATCTTCACGATCTTGACGATCAAGTGGAAAATTTCTGGAAAATCTTCCACCTTGTCAACTTGCCTTTCAATGGAATCTCCCCGTTCAGATCGTAATCCTTCTGGATTTTACCAGAAGTCTCCGCAATAAATCCATCACCTCAGTCTAGACCGAATCGCGATCGCTTGGCAGTCCGCAAATTTGCCACTAATTACAAACACATCCGCCATCCACCATCTGTTGCGGCGCACCGCCAAAGAGCTCGCTTTACAATCTTCCATTTCCGGCTGTCCTATGATCAACGCGCTGCGTGTACCTGATCCTCATGCATTTTCGCAAAAGACATCCGCCGAAATTATGAACAAACACAAAACGCCTCCAAAGTCAACCGATGCCGCTAATAAACCCCTCATTGTCTGTGTCCGTTTACGGAACCCTAGCAATTAGAGAGTCACCATCTCTCCGAGCTGGGCGCCTCACCTTGTTTATCCTTTTTATGAGATTTACCGAGAACTGCTTCTGTTTAGCACGTTCGGCTTATGGCACGTACCTAGCAACAAGCGTGTTGCTTCTATTTTCTCCCTCCCGACATGACAGACTTCCTTGGAATTTTGAACATTAATAAACATCACTTTTCTCTGCGACAGCAATGACATTGGGGCAACGAGAGGGGAAAAAAAACCCCACCGCTCCACCCTGCTGTCCGGTGAGTATGGAGAATATATTTTCCCCCGAAATCAGTCATAGACGCTCGGGGAGTATACGTGAAAAGTTACACGAAAATTTCATTAGATCTCAGTCGGCGATACGGTGGTACACGTCACGCCGTGGGGTGAGTGAGTGAGAAGCTGCTTTCTGCCGGTTGCGCTCAGACGTCCCTCGCAGCGCAGACTTAGTGAAAAGGTTCGAAACTTTCTTTGTGCGTAGACGCCGTATCTGTATCTGCTATCTAGCATACAAAATTGGAGAGGAGAAAAAAAAACTCGTCTGACTAGTCTAGTCTAGGTAGTTATAGTTATTTTCGTCTGCCATGGGCATCGGGCACCAGAGTTCGGATTCATCGGTAGCCAATAACTTAAGACGAATGGGCCCCGTCGCAGGTAGACAACCTCTCGGCCTCAGTCTCAGTCTGAATCTCAGCGCCTCAGTCTCAGTCTCTCTGGTCTGGTCGACATGTGTTGCCTAATTAATTTCCATGTCATTTGTGCTTAGACGATCTGATAATGGACGGAAAGATACGCCGGGAAAATTATGAGTTATCGGAGTTTGTTGTAAATTTTGACCTGGAAATGATGCCTGCATAATGCGAGCAGCGCAGAAGCGCATGCTAATGATGGCTCGAATAAAAGCTAATCGCACTCATCAGACAGCATTCAGGGCTTAATTATGCTCCGATGTATGGCTGGGGATGCATCCTGGGTGATGTTGTGATTCATCCGATTTTCATCTAAATAAACATCGAAGGCGACGACGACGACGACGACGATGATGACGAGAGTCTGTCGAAATCACATTAGACGCAGGTACCTATTCCGGTAGCGTGCAGCACAAGTCCCAAATAGAATCCTGATCTAAAATTCATCACGCATCTCAGCCACGAACGTACACACACCGACACACATGTCGACGACGAAGACGACAAGTAGGTACCTTTCCATCCGTCAGTTGTCTTCTTCGGTGCGTTTTCTTTTTTTTTTTTTTAAATCGATTCCTTTAAACAAAAATAGACAGACAAGCAGCAACAGCAGCAAAATAAAAAAAAATGCCTGTATAAAGGAAGAGGAGAATATGAAAAAAGAAATGGAGAAGAAAACATCAATCCTATCGACACACCTTAGAAAAAATAAACAGAGGCAGGTTTTGTGGCAGGTTGGCAGTTAGTCACAGCCACATACACACACACATACCCGCCCAATGAGAGAAAGAGAGGAGAGAAGAGAGGGGTTCAACCTCGGCGAGGAGTACTTGTCACGATTTTGCAAGTGTTCTCCAAGCCATCGATCTCAAGGAGTAGTATGGGTACAACAGAACAAAACACAACTTAAGGCATATGCAAAAAAAAACGAGAAGAAAATTTAAACTGCATACAGGTGACACACACTCGTCTTCTTTGGTACACGTACCCCTCTGCAGACCATCAGCGGTGTCTGGTGTGTTCGTTTGTTCATTTCACAGAGCAACAATCAGATCGGACGATATTGATTAAAAACAAGGAGTGTGACTCACAATTGCACAAAGGCACCACAGTTCGGTCGTTTCACAATTGTAATCAATTTCATCATCGTTTTTCCCGTCTTGCCGCCTGGCAACAGCAACGAACTATTTTCAGAGAGCAGTGCTGTGCCGGGCTGTGTTGTGTTGTGTTTACTTCGCACAATACGAAACGTAACGAAACGAATGAATAATAAAAATCGAGGCTCAGATACAGATAGGAAAACAGATTTGTGGCAGATAAGGAAGGATAGGAATACAACAGATCTTAGAAGTGGTTTTGTGTTGATTGTAGGAAATATGATCCTTCCTGGCACAGCACACACACCTACAGTCTGTGCTGCCGCGATACAAGCGTGTATCTGAGCGAGGGCGAATGCATTCAGATGCAAGATCACATGATCTTTGGAGGTTTCTTTTTCGGCTTTTTCTTACACATTTTGGCTAGAGAATGGAGTTTTCTCAAAAAGGATAAGATCAGTTGATGATTCTTGGATAGTTTCTCAGACATTGTGGCGTAATAACGCACTGAAATCTGTCCGCCGATCGTTGGGGAGGGTAATCTTAGATGATCGTCTTGATCAAGTGCCAAAGTTTTTTAGAATCCACGTCAGGGTTTTCTTTTTAGTGTAATGGTGGCTTCGGCCCGAAAAGTCTTCGAATCTGAACCATTGGGACAACGCAACAGAGGACGGCCTAGACTAAGGTGGCGCACACAAGTGGAAAAGGACCTCAACCAACTTGGAGAGCGCAACTGACGGAAGCTGGCTAAAGATCGTGCTGGCTGGAGAGGCATGTTGGTTGAGGCCCAGGGTCCATTCCGGATTGTAGCGCCACAAGAAAAAGAAGAAGAAGTAATGATGGAAGCTAAGTCAGACTTGGGAATCTCTCCATTAGGCACAATCTTCTGCTAGCTGTCTTCAGTTGGGTACATCAAGTTGATTGAGGTCTCCCACTCCTGTGCGCCATCTAAACCGTGTTCAAGGTAACTTGGTTGTTACACCGAAGGATTGGCCGAAATTCAAAGTTCGGTTTAACTGGAACGTTGTTGTCGTTCGTGCGCTCGATGTATCTTCTGTCGATGTGTCGAAAGCCTTCTAGAGAACATCCACATATTGCGTATTCTTCTTCCTTCAAATTTCTCACAGACAGGAAAACACTAAATTTTTATAGGGCCCCTTTATGTATACAAGCTCTGCCTTGTCGCGTATCGTCTAGCATTCAGTTTTGTATAACAAGACTCATATGATGAGAGTCTGTAAAGCATGACACACTGACACTGCTCACGAGGACCTCAGTTAAGATGACATTTGTCAAATTTACGTTCGCTCCATTTAAAACAGACTCTCAAGCTACCTCGAAGATGTCCGTAGGGACGGTTTGCCTGTGATGTTGTCTGATAGCTAGGTTTTAACATGCCAGGTCTTGACCTTGCCATTCAGATGCGTATCTTTTTCCTGATCTCAATCATGTCTTAGCTACTGTTTTACAGGGAGCAACATTGCATGTCCCGGTATCATGAAAGTCCTCGTAAATTTGTCGCAAAAGAACTTCAGGTCAATCTTTTCACCTTTTTCATGCCTTAGAATGATCCTCACATCCCTGGTAGGACCATCATCTGCCTCTAATGCACCTTACTGATGGAAAATTTTCCATTTCAACCAAACTCGGCAGACCTATTGAACCTCATCTCCTGGGCAATTATTTCAAAATGAGCATTTATAAATAAACAAGGACCAACGCTTGTCCCTTTTCGAACAATTGCGCCTTGCTCAGGCCTCGCATTGGACACACATCTGGAAATTTCCATCGAACACACATGTGTAGAGTGCGCTTTGCCTAGCATACATACGGTACGTTTAACCATCGATCGCATTAAATGTGTGTATACACAGATGTATCTAGATACAAGTATGTATCTTTTGAAAGTATCTAATAGATATGACATAATGACAAAAAAAGGGTTCGTTGTTCATCATTTCACCCTCCGCTCAATTGAGTTTGCTGACCCTCCTCCAACCAGCCGCTCTGATGGCGAAAACCCAGATACACAACCAAATCAACACATTTTCTTTCATTTGCAACGCGATCAGCAGTTTCAACTAAACCGTGATCGATCACGTTTCTTAGTCATCATTGGTGGCGATAACACACATCGGTGCGGTGCGCACACACCACCGCACCAACGGTACATCGCACGTATGTAGTGTGCAACAAAAACCCACGACGAAAGACGATGATGAAAAGGAGACAAGAGTGAGATCGGAGGAAACTTGCAGAACACCTTTTTGCTCACGCAATTAACACACACCTCACTGAGGGGATGTGCCTGCTGGGGGGAGGAATGAGTAGATGGATACAGAAAGAGAAACACGAAATTGCTTATCAAAGTGCAACCGAATTTCCCTATTTAATTCTATCAATCCCATCCGAATGAATGGTCGTACATACATATTAATGTACATTCGTTCGGATGGTTGGATGGATGGATGTATGGTGATGTACGGCAGGGAAGGTGTATGCGTAAGAGTAAGGGAGATAGTGAGAGAGTGAGAGAGAGACAGAGCAAGAGAGGAGATAAGTATCTGGCCGTGTACAGAAAAAGAAACAGTCTCCACACCGAAAAGAGGAAAAATAAGCAAACAAGACACACACTGAGCACAAAACATAAATATAAATCGTTTTCCCTTCTTCTTCTTCATCATCGTCGTCTCTAAACCAATTCTACCTCCTTCTCCCCCTCCTCCGACGCCCTCGCCATAGACCATTTCACAAACAGCACGAACACCAAGACACCCCTCGCACAGCACTTCACCTTTAATTTAACCTAACATCATCATCATCATCCATCTATCCATTTTGCATGGTATACTACCTGTGCAATCGGACTGAGTAAATAGGAAAAAGTACATTAGGAACGAAAAACTCTCTTAATGTGGCACACACTCTCTCGCCACCATCCAGTCAGTCCATCAGTCAGCCAGCCAGCCGGCAGGAAAACACATGATTTTCAGTTCTCTTGGTCGTGGTTCTCTTTGCGTGTTATGTACAAAACGTTGTACTCTCTCTCACATTCAAGGGGTTTTATGCGAAATTTTTTTCTCTGAGAGGTTCAGTCTCTCTATTTACTCCGTCGATTCCGGTCGCTTAATTCGTGCATTCGGGTGTTTCGGGTGTCAATTTTAGATATTTTTTTTTTTTTTTTTGAATTGAGTACTCTGTTCTTGTAGTTTTTTTTTTCATTTCTCTTGCTTTTGTTCTGATGATGGTGGTGAAGTTTTTGTTGTTGTTATAGCTTGTGGTACCTTACTACAACTGTGGTGTTGTTGTTTTTTTTTTTGGTTCATAGTTGTCCTCTTTTTTTTTGCGGCGGGGGGGAAGTTGTGGAAAAATTTTATTTTTTCGCAAAAAAACGTAAACGGTTGTTTATCGTTTTAGGATTTCTTTTTTTTTTGGTTGGTTGGGCTTAGGTAGGGCCTAGGCATATTGGGGGGCTGGTCTAGGAGGTCGTAGGGATAGACAATTTTTGAAGATTTCAGGGATCTGTTGATCAGACGCAACGACTTTCAATCTTACGGGATTTTCAATTAAGTCCGATCTCCGCGTTTGACGCAAATCTCCTAGCTAGAGAGTGTGCGAGTGGATGACGAAATCCACTCGATTTCCTTGATCATTTTGCAATGTCATTGTTCAGCTGAAATTAATTGCAAATTAACGGTCAACAAAATTCACTGCTGCTGTCAACTGACGTGTTCGAATTTTTCGAACTGTTTTTGATAATGTCCAGATTCCTGGAAAGTTCTAGACTCTACCGTGGCCCTGAGAAAAAGAGATCGGCCGAATTTTCTGAGAAAAAAACATAAAAATTTTTATTTGTGGGAAAAGTTGCTTTTTCTTTGAGTCACTTGGGTTTTTTTTTCTCTTCCAGCTGTTCATTTAGATAGATTTTTAATTTTTTTTTCTCGAAAGTATCGAGGACAGCGTTTTTTATTTTTGGGGGGCACGGCCGAAAAGAATCATTAAACACACAAAATTTAAGCAAAAAAACAAACAACAACAATCATCATCATCATTTTATTTATTTAAACACTTAAGAAAATTATCAATTGTAAATTGAATTGTAAAAAAAAAGAAATGTTTTATCGCATAACTCGTACCGTGTGGATAGTCCACAAGCAAATATACATATCTGTAAAATTAAATTTAAGATAAAATTGAAAAAAGAAAAAAAAAAATGAAAAATGAAAAATAATTGTGCAAAAAGAAAAAGAAAATTGTGAATTTTTTTAAAATTAAGAAATAAGCTGAATATCGAGATGGAAAAAATAAAGTGAAAAATATTATTTCATTCAAAAAAAATTGAAAATAATTCTTTTATTTTTTTACGCAAAAAATAAGAAAAGATGAAAAAAAATGCAAATCAAATCGAAATATCCCCTTGGGTTCACTGCTGCATTTTTTGTTGGTTTTTGTTTTGTTTTTCGGGGCTTTTTTTTTGTCCCTTGAGTGTGAGAGAGAGTTGAGAATGAAGATTGATTTTTTTTTTATTTTTCAGTTGAATTTACTTTTTTTCTGTTGATAAAGATACAACCATCGGGGCACGAGAACACACATTTCCGTTGCCCTTTGGTAAGTGTTGAACATGAATTTATTCAAAATAACAAGTAATAGACAGAAATCCAAAAATAAAAAAAACTATCAAAGTCGTGTCCAAAGCAGAGAAGGGAAGTTGTCTCAAGTGTGTAGTTTCAATTTTATTTTTCTCCAACATGTGCTATCAGCAGATCACCGCGCTTACATTGTATGTGCCTGACCTGGTGTATGAAATTGTAATTCTATTTGTTATGTGCTCGCCGGCATTTTGCTATAAATTTATTCCCCTCCCCGCTATCGCACCGTGCGAAGGTCCGAAATGAGACTTGTTCAACCAGTTTAATGGCAGCACTTTGGGACTGGCTTATCTCAGAGACTCTGTGAGTGTTTACTTGGGAAAAACAAGCCGTTTTTTTTTTGTGTCTGCGTCTAAATTTAGTCTCTGTGGTGTTAGACAGTTTGTTTGACTAGCACTTGAGGATAATTGGAAATTTAAATTAATCGCAATACCCAGCAGTCTCGATGGTGAGAGCGAGCGAGAATTCGCTTATTTATGTGGACAGACGGCGGCGGGTGCACTGGAGGTACTTAGACAGTGGCTGTCTCGTAATACCTACTCCGTGTCTGGGGTTAAAGGGTTTTTGTTGTGTTATCGCGCGATGAATCAGAGTCTGCTTGAAGTCTTGTCACTTGCGCAAGATTGTGAAGTGAATTGAAAATAATTTACGACCACTGACTGACTGATGTAGGAAATTGTTTGTGAATTGGTAATTGTCTCTATTCATTTGCATTTAGATCTTCCTCTTTACGCATCGCATATGCACAGAAAAAGTTAGTTTCTGTCAGTCAGAGAATGATTCCGTCCTACTGCAATGGACCCAAGAGTTTAATTCTTTGAAAATTGCCGAATTTGGTTCACTAGAGGTCGCATTTTGTTGAGGTTTTCAACAGCACAACAGACCCCAGTTTGTATTGACCTAAAATGTTCCACAAAAAACACGAAAATTACCTTCTAAGTAGACTTCAAGCAATGTCCGTGAAATCATCAGTCCTGCAGAATCTTTGAGAAAATGTGCTGAGGAGACGCATTTCATTCAACTCCAGTTGTATTACGAATCTTAAAAGCACTGAAGTCATTTTTTCTTACCACTATTCGCCAAATTTTAAACCACTTTCAGAAGACAGATGGTAGAGAAGTGCAGAAT
Source organism: Eristalinus sepulchralis (assembly GCA_944738645.1). Lineage (NCBI taxonomy): Eukaryota > Metazoa > Arthropoda > Insecta > Diptera > Syrphidae > Eristalinus > Eristalinus sepulchralis. The sequence continues at coordinate 1,046,060 of OX122885.1, read as the reverse complement.
TCTGATTCAATTGCAGCCGTAAGTTGTTTAAATTTTGGTCCGACGTTCAATTTCCTTCGGTGCTGGCTTCATGAGACAAAGTTTTCAATTACCTAATTTTCTAATTCCTGCAATCACCAATTGGCGTAAGTGTTCCAAGGTTTCCCCGTAAGTTAAGGCCGAAGGAAAGGGTACCTTTTTTGCATAGTGATTAGATTTGTTTCTAGCAGTGTGCTTCTGTCCATTGTATTCTGATTGAAAGTTAAATTCTTTTAGAGTAGAAATCCTGCTTGCTTCGGTTTCGCGTCGTTTCTGGGAATGCTTCCAAAGCAATGTCGGTGAAATCAAATCTCTTCAATCATCATTAGCTCCTTGATATGATCAGGAGTCATTTGTTCATTTGCAACCACAATTCGTGTATAAATCCCGTGTTCAGTTATTCAATAAGTGTCTACAGCCCACAAGCGACCAGAGCCAAGCTTCTACAAAAACTACTCATGTTGTGCGTGCTAGTGTTCCCCCACAAGTAGAGTTTCTTTCCGACTCCGAATGGCGAGATTTGAGATGCTTTTCATCGACAATTGATACTCCTCGAGTGTAGTCAGCAACTCGAAGGAGGTGGTGCCGTGAAAAATGCGAGGTGTTCCGTCCGGGAATCTTTCTGTGTGGCGTTCGCCGCACTTACCACTACGCCACGGAGACCAAGCATGCATACATACATATGTGTCTGAAAAGTCTTAAATTTCGTTTTCTGAAATGGGTCTTAAGTGCACTCAAAACAAAGTCAATTTTGCTAGTCTTCCGCATTTCTTTGCAGAGATGTGGAAATGTGTAGACCCACCATGAGTTTTGTTCAGCTTGCTACTTAACGTAACGTCTTTCTTTGCTTCCTGTAGTCTTATGTTAGAAAACACGGCTTTTGGCTTTTATTCAAAAAGAGAGTCCTGCAAATAGAATCAAAACCGCTTCAAAATCGTGACGCTCTCCAAACATGGTAACAAATCAAGTCTGAAAGTGTGTCACACGTCATGTTTTAGCAGAAATTCCCGTGAATTGTGAGCACCTCTCGTATTACTTCAAATTCTACGGGCTTTATGGACAATTTTCTGGAAATGTTACAGATTTGTAAAGAAGGATCAAATGGCATACATGTTCGTATCAGTCTAGACGAAAATTTCTTCTTATAAATCAGTGCTGGAACGACCGCAAACTGTGGAGGATTGCTCTTTTCTCCTCAATTGACAACATTTTGTTCTTTATTTCGTGATTAACTGAATCGCAAAGAGGATTCAAGGATGTGTATGGAATACACAGGTTTCTTGTCAATTTGATATAAGAGTTGACGGTTGAACTTCATACTTCAAACTTCGAAGTGAAGCCAGAGTTGTATGGAAAAGCTTTCACTTTCAGGAAGTCTTACCGATGCAGTCGGGACAGAAAAAAGATTGAGACATATAAAATTCGAAATCACCATTGTTTTGAAGCCTGTGCAAATATTTAGCGATCATTGAAATTGAAGCAATTCAGGGAAGTCCATTGAAGTCTTGTAATTTATCTTGAATTCAGCAGTTCACTCTAAATCACTGAAAGTTAGTGATTTCGCCTTAAAACATTGAGTTTTCTAATGTCTTTCAAAAGACTGCAATCACTTCGCTCAGTTCAAAGATTCCCATTTCTGAAGAATGACGACTGATAGTTTTATTGAAAAGCAGTCGTAATTCTGAAAAGACTTCAAATCATACAAGATGAATACGATCGCCAATTTTCATAATTCTTGTTTTTCTGTTTTGCACAAATTTCCAATTATAGACTCCCGGTTGTTGTCAGAATCCTAACAAGCAAAGTGCGACGAAATCGACTTTCGAATGTGACAGACACAAGTTTACGTTCCTTGTTTCTCGCCTTAAAATCCTTGAAAAACCTAATATTGTCTCAAGAAGACACACTTTTCCAGGAAAAACATCTCACTTGTGCCAGCTTTTATTTAAATTATTTCATATTTCATCTTAGACGGAAAGAGGTTTACGTTAATTCATCTTTTCATTTTCCCCGAAGCTTTCCCGGAAAATCAGATTCCTTACAAGAGAAAGTAACCTGCTGCATTATTTCTTCGAAAATCAAATTTCCTAGAAGAAATTCTTTGCTTTGATTTGCACTGTGAGTGTGAGCACATCCTGGAATCATCGTTTGGACGAAAGAACGTTTTGAATTCATGATGTTTAGAGTAATTGTTTTCTTTGTGACTGGAATATGAAGTACAGGTCACAATTTTAACTTTCTTTTTGTATTTAAAAATTTTCCTCAAACAATGAAATGTTCAAATGGAAGTCGCCATTTAAGTGGAAGGAAAGCTTGTCCCTAATTTTGTTAAAACCATGCATTTAAGAAGAACTCTGTGTAGAGAGAGGCCTGAGTGAAATCAGATGAGGTCTTTAATGCTTTCTGATCAAATTTTCTCTTTATACCTATGACTAGAAATCTCTCAATTCAACAGGAGATTGTTTTCAGTTCATAGCCCATTTCGAAATCAGTGGACTAAACTTGAGTTTTATTCTGAATTCCGAGGAATTTTAACAGTTCCGAGAAATGGACAGCCGATTCGATCTAATTTGTATTTGCCAAAAGTCCTCCATTTCAGCACTAGAGATTTTTTCAGTTTTCAGAAGGAAAAAAGTGAACAACTGCTTTTGGAACAACTGTTTCGAGACCACAAAACTGACTTACAATTGAAAAGGAAATTGCGGTCAATAACTTAACACACACTGGAACCCCCATATCAACAGAGATGCTATGACTAGCAACCGTCGGAAAAGTGTCTTTTCGAATAATTCATTGATTGCCTTGGCCATTGACTCAAATTCACTAAAAATTGGTTGGTTTCCCCGCCAAATCCAATTAAAATCGAAGGAGAATTATCTCCAAGACAACCCTTTCAAAACGGCGAAGTCTCTCACTTCAAGTTGGGACCGAGGCATTCTATTCCCGCAGTCAGCAAGTAGATTACCACCCCAAGACCTCCTAAAAACAAAACCCTTTAAAATTCCAATCAAACTCCCAACTAGTTCCGCACCATTAACTTTCCTCCATAAAAAAACAAAAATCATCATATTCCCGACCGAATGGACAGCTCTAAACTTTGCCGCTTCCAACAAGTGGTCATTTCAGACATTTCCCGGATACTCACTCACCGTCAACTAAACGAGCCCCGTAAACCAGAATCATCATCTGAACGAAGAACGAAATTACACAATCATCCGTAAAAGAACGTTTAGCAAGTCCTTTCTCTCGCTCTCCCGTTCATAATTTATTGCTACCCTCCCCCCCCCACCCCCCCACCAAGCTGAAACAGATTTCCCCTTTAGCTCTTTCCAAAGCCCCCCAGTGAGTAATGCTTGCTCGTCGGGGTCTTAGGTTATATCTTAATCCACTTTCTTACAGCTCACGAGCAATTTGCCTGTTTCGCTGGCCTCGACAGTGCTTAAGCCTTTATACGCGACTGCCACAACTAATTTGGCCCCAAAATAAAATAGTTTAAGTGTCCGCTTTAGTCACCCCCAGATAGAGGTTCATTTTATGCGGTTTTTCTCTGTTTTTTGCGAAACTCACACAGCAGTGCGAGATGTTGCCGAAATTGCTCAAATTGCTGAAAGTGCAGTTTGCTGCTATAAATTTTTTTTTTTTGCGGAATATGGGTCAGTGAGTTTACGTGAGTAAGCGCGGTGTGTCAGAGTTCCAGATCGTTAGGTGTTTATTGAATAATTAAGGGATTTCAATTAAAAAATAGTTGTTCTGGTATCAAAATAAACAAATTAACTCAAAGCGTGTGTCATGCAATGTTTTTTCTTTTCTTTTCATTTCTTTTTTCTCTCAAAGGAAAATCTAAATTGAGGGGTAAACGTCAGTGGTGGTATTGATGATCGATGAAGTCATGTGTTGGGGAGGAATTTTTCACAGCTTAAATGTCACGTGTGGGAATTAAAATTCTTTGAGACATTTGTTAAGAGGAACAAACACAAAAAATTATAGATATCTTGTTTCTTTGGCTGACAGTGTGGGAAACGCACGCACACCGGAAAGATGTCTGTTGTTTGTCAAACTCTTTCAAATAGCTTGACATTTTTGGGGAAATTCGTAGTTCCTTTCACTGGCGGACTGTGACAGACTGTTTTAATAATCACTAAGACGATGAAAGACAGAAAGTGAAACAATCCCATCCTCATTTAGTTGACAATCTGGATTATCTTCGTCCTCTTATACATCTCAGCCGCAGTAGCAACGACAATGAGACTCAAAGGGATTTGTGTTATCAAAGGGTTGGAGTTAATCCAAAAGACGCAGTGTCTCTATTATGACAGGTAGCACGACTTTTGTAAAGTTTTTCTGTTTTTCAATTCCGCGAAAGTATGTAATTTCCAACCTCAGCCAGGTTAGAGCCGGACATTTACGGAAAAAATGTTTCGATTCGCAATGTCGTTAACCTGTCTACTGACCCAGAGCATGCCACACAGAAGTGGGATAATGAACAGAAACTTCCTTGAAAAAGTACTACAACACCTTCAATATCATTTTGAATTGCTTTGCGTGACCCTACTCACTCCCATCCCTTGAATGTGTCCCAAGCAGTCATTTCTCCCAAAAAAACGCCAATTTCCTCATCACATGAGACTCATCCCGTGAAAACCAAATGTGTTGTGGAAAATCACAGCGATCGCACAATAAAAAAAAAAACCAACTGCAGTTAGAGCCTTTAACGAATAATTTATTTACAATGTTGACACAATAAAACAATATCTCGCAGATTAGTTGAACGAAAACCCACAAAATCTTTCCGTTGACAACACTCTGCTGTCTGTCTCAGCCGCCAGCTCAAGCGAAAAGAAAGAAAATAGAATAAAATTGATAAACAACACAATTAGCCGTCGTGCGGGAGATACAAAATAAAACACCAATAAAACGGAGGAGAAATTAATAAACCATAAAAGAGCTTTATTTATAGCGAATTAGCGGTCTTTATTACTCCGGCTAATTAGCATTATTCTAATTAATCTAGTTTTGGCATATTAAGATAACCTAACTTACTTTACATTGGGGTGTGAGAAAAACAGATTTGTTAGCGTTTTTGAAGTCATACTCGGCGCGTCTCTGAGTTTATCGCCATCTAGCGCAACCCGTTGTCGCCTAATGTTTTATTGAGACGAGAAGTGCTGTGATAATTTCGCCAGCAATTTGAGTTCGAGTGCTGAGCCAACGTGAATGGTTGTCAGAATGAGTTACGCAAAGCTTGAGATGAAATTGAATACCACGCAGAGGTTGGTAATTGTGTTGCAAATGAAATGTTTAAATAGAAATTCTGAACAGGGTGGAGAGAGAGAGTTCTTATGAAACATCAATTAGCCTTGATTTGCATTTAATTTGTTTTGTTGTTCAGAGAAAAAGGGTGTGTTCTGCGAAATTAAATGTTGCATTGTCGTTGATGGTGACTGATGATTGATGTTGTGTTGTAACTCAATCTTAAATATTGACGGCTTTGTGGATAAGCTCTAGAATTAAGCCAGCATTCAGCTCTTTGCCCAAGCACACGTTGGTTCAATTGGATTTTCGACTGTACTTTAGAGTTAACTTGGCTTGAGCATAAGAAAGCTCAAATCCTCTGATCAGATGGTAGACGTGATCTTCCACGTTGACAGAGGCACTGCCGGCTCTTAATTATCATTTCCGGATAGCTTGCATCCAGACCGTCCCTAAAAAGTGCAGATCTTTTTCAACCACTGCGTGTTGGTCCATTACATTAACGTTCTTCCAAGTGGTCAACCCAGTCGACACTACCGATGATGGGATGGCATATCTCTTTGAAAAGTGGAATCAATCCTTGCTGCAATTTTACAGAAAGCAAGATTGTTTCGCTTAGCATCATGCGTGCTTATGGTATCCAGACTCCTCTTCGATAAATTTCGACTTCCCACTCGAACTGTTCAATAGAAGTCGACTTGATTGGGTGGCGCTACAGTCCACAGGTACAGGTACTAGGGCCTAACTTCTTCAGCAACCACTAGGATTATGTGTGATATTCTTCTCTCCCGAGTGGAGGGGATCTACAGTTTATTGTCGACTCCAAATGGCGAGGGTTTGTTGGCGCATTTTTTTAGAAGCTGTCTTTCAAAGTGGAAGGAGATGATTCCATGAATGAATGAGAGAGGAACAGTCCAGGAATGGAACCTGCGACCATCGACATGTGAATCGACGCACTTACCAACTATGGCGTAGTGGGAATTATTTCAAGTTTTCAAGTCTTTCGTTATTCTTCCTGACACTACTCTGTCTTCGACACTCTTCCTCATTTTATAAATGGCTTTGACTGCGACTTCTAATCCAATCAAGGCTTTTGCTGACGATGCTGCTCGGATTGTCAGACACGTTCATCGTGGAACTTAATGCTTCTATATGCTCAATGCTGTCTACTGTCACCTAAGGGCTTTCAAAATAAGCAGCCATAGTCGATGACACTTGTATTTTTGAAACCGAAACACATTCTATTTCCAAATGCGGTGCAAATGCCCTTGTCCACTCGTCAAATTCGCTTTCCAAGAAAACAAAAACCTCTCGCCATATCGGTCACCAACTGAATCTTGCAAAAACCGTCTTATCCTCTCCCTCTCCATCACACATTTCAAACTCGAAGCCCATCTTGTGGGGGGCCTCCGACGAACTAATTAAAAATAGAAATAAATCACTTTCACAAACGCAAACAGCAACACAAGTGCATTTGCTCCCATTACTATCAACCCAGCTATACCCTTCGACAAATCCGTGAAATGGTACTTTGAAAGACTTTTGTTTCTTCGAAACCTTGCACGTCTCCAAAGGCGCCTTAATTAGTTCCCACTGTCTTCGTCTCTTTGAAATAATTTTAATTACAAGCAACCTTCTGCGTGGCACACACATACAGACTCGTATGTTTATGATTCTCCTCAGAGTGCATATTATTCTCCACTCACGATTTGGTCGTAAAAAAGATACATCACTGTTCTACATATCAAGCAGCGAGTAGCGATACATTTCTCTCTCTCTCTCTCCGCAATCCCCCGGTGGTCTATGCGGCGTTCTTGAACCATCAATGCGATGTGCACGACCACCATAGATCGTCGAGCGGAGGGGCACATGATTCGCAACAAGTTCAGCGATCATTTCAATAACATTTCAGCAGTTAAACGCAAAGCGACCACAGCCGCAAAACATGCTCGTAGAATGATGCCATAACTGAGTGACGGTTGACTTGTGGGAGGCAGCGACGTACTCATCACTGAATCGAAAACAATTTAAAGCAGCGGCAGTCTATCTGTATCTTCAATCTTCAAACTCTAATTGGCCGTTACTAAGCATCTTGGGTCAGATGACTCAGTGCCGCAGCAACAAAAAAAAAAAAACAAGAACACATCAAAGGCAGAAGGCACTTCTATCGCCTAGCAAATGTCTTGATTCACTTTTAACGCTGTTTCTTGTTTGTGTTCCCCAAACTCCCCTTGTACGCTGTTTTTATCGCTTTCTGAGAGAACAGAACCAAACAAAAAAACAGTCTACCTCGGTGGTTACCATGCGAAACTGAGGCGCTTTGAAGCCAAACTTCACGGCCAACCGTCCCACGACGACGACGACGACGACGACGAAAGCCGATCCAGTGATGGGCAGCGGCAGCCCAGCTTAGTAAGCACATCATTAAAAGAAAGAGGCGCACGCGGCCGGTCAGCGGAAAAGTACCGCGACTAGCGGAGAGAAATTCATATTTGTTGTTATTTTGTTGTTCCACTTCAATTGAAATTCTAATTAAAAAAAAAAACAAAAAACATGCATTTCCTGGAACAGATGCCACCAGTGGGCTTACGCGCACGCACCGGGCCACGGCGGTGGGCTCTCAACGGTGCGAGTGATAATTTCAATAATTTTGTTTTTTAAGCATGAGTCACCGATTGATAGAGCGGCGCTTCTTCTTCGACATCTGATAACGTGAATTCCCGAGCAGAGGCACATCAGTCATTTGCCTGGTATTTGCACACGGAGATCTGTTGTTGATTGCGAGTTTGGGGAAAATTCGTGTTGAATCAGCGCTTCTATTTTTGGGGGGAGAGCACAACAGCACAGACCTTCAATCAGCGTTATCAGATGTTTTGCGGGAATTTTTCACGCAATCTCACGAACAAATCAACTGCACCACGGGTGCGACAAATCGCCAAGAACTGTGTCACCGGCTGACCTCAGCTGCAGGCCGTGTCTGAAACACGTTTCGCTGTGTGAGACTTCCGTTCTTTCTATCGCCTGCCAGACGTGCCTTTCCACAATTGACGTAGCCAGCGCTTGGCACACAGGAATTAGCACATCTTAATGTGGGGCTAATACATTTATTGCCTGTGTGCACCTTAATCGAGTCGAATCGAATCGGAGGGAGGTGTTAAGTAACGCGGTGTTTGCCTTGGAAAGCTGCTGCCGCTGCTGTTGCTCGACTCTGTGAAATGTTTTAACGAGAAATGCCTCATGGTTAATCTAAATCGGGATCGATTTGAGTATTGAATGCTGAGTGCGGCAACATCAACATCAAAGAGCGCCGACGACGGAACAAGATTCCACATTTCACAAAAGGAGCGCTGGATTTTATTAGCGCGGCGTGCTTCCGATTCTGGTTAGATTCGGTGTTTTGTTTGTTTTGTGTGGGTTTTTGTTTTCTTCTTCTTCTTGGATTTCTGTTTGAATTTTGAAGGAGAGAACAATTTACTAAGATTCATCGTTAGTGCCGTAGTGACGAAAGATGTTGGCCTTGGACAACAGTTGAAGGCTTCCTCGAGGAAATGTTGTTCCTTCGAATGTTCTGTTTACAAACTTATAGGTCGGCGCTTGATGGGGGTGGACATGCTTATATTTGGACAGTACCTAATGGGGACTGGGTGAAGGATGCTCGTCCCCTGATTGGTTTATCTCCTCATTTCCTCATCTCCTTGTCTTCTTCTTTTCTCATCATGTCCTTGTCTCCTCGTCTGATTATCCTCCTTGTCTTTGCATCTAATTTTTTCCTCATCTCCTTGCCTGCTTATCACCTCGTTTCCTCATCATTCCGCCGGTATGATGTCACGATGACCTCACGAGCACCAGCCAAGCGAATTTTGTAAATTTGTTACTTCAAGCCTTCCTGCCCACCTAAGTGTCTCATTCGTGTGAAGCGCCCCGATTTCGCATCCGCTACTGACCGCAGTTTGAAACATGACAGATTCAATAACCACTTCCCCACTCAACTCAACAAATTTCCCATCCTCGCCCAAAAAATTTCCTGTGACCCCGAAAACTCCCCACAAAAAGACTCGCCCCGTCAAATGAGTCAAAAATCCAGTCGACACATGGAAGGCAACAGATCAGAATTCAATGCATTCCTTAAGATGAGTTTCTCAAGCGTTCACGACCCGCAGATGTTCGCAGCTAGTCTTGTCGTTTGTGCGATCTGAACGCGTTCCACAAGAACACGACGACGCTCACATCTGTATTCATGCTGCGAGCAGCGACAATATTTCACGCGCACTTCGCATAGTCAATCCGAACTCATTATCGAAATCGAAAATTAATTCCAAAATGCCAATTACCCAGACAAACCAGGCGAACGCCATTTGAATACGACGTTCCCCCGAGTATGTTGTCATTCCTAAACTTAATCGAATCTAATTAGAGAACCATGCGGAAGAAAACTCGAAGCGTTCCCCAAACTATTTGCCAACCGTCTGAGCGCAATTTATACAGCTGTTTCGATTTGGATCTGGCGAACGGCTGCCGTGCCTCCATCGGGAGACTGCGCCCCCCCGCAAACAGGTCATATAGGAAATTTCCTCTTATAAATTATTTAATAGCTGCTTCACCATCATGCAAATCTCTCTATCCATCACACGGAGAGGAAAGAAATAAAGCGGCGGCATCCGAAACCCAAATAAATTTGCAGGGGATCCGGCATTAGAGCAGGAACGACAACCCGAGCGTATGCTAATTGCGACCGCCCAAGATTACGTTGCGTCCGATAACAGAAACCTCATCGACCAAAACCGAGAAAGACACGACAACGGAGCACAACTCTCCGAGTGAATCCATCAATCATTCAGAGGGGCGGGGGCTTTGTTTGTTTGCCAAAACGTACCGTAGGCCTTCGATTCCAACAAGTACGAGTGCCCACCACGGACAGCATAAATAATATATTTTCCCTCCTAATGTATCCAAAAACAATTCATTTCCACGAAATCGAACGAAGCACAGGCGAAAGAGCACGGAACCAGATATTTTAGATGAGTTTGCGAAAAGCATGGGGAAATGCTATTAATTTGAGTTTGCTGTGCGCTGTGACTACCGCCCGACTGGCCGCCGCACCCGGCAGAGGTGGCGATAAAAAGGTTTTCCTATGAAAATTCACTGGAAATGTGGTGCTTTTCCTGTTTGCCGTGCTTCATGTTGCCCAAAAATTTCTCTGTGGCTATGTGCGCTTTTTTGTTCTTTCTCTCTCTCTCGGGCAATTTCCGGTTGCCAGTGCTCTGCTGAGGCTGCAGAAAACACATTGTTAGGTGATATATGCTTTTATTGGTTGATTGGACTGCTGAGATTCGTTGTTTTCGAGTTTTTTCGGTTTTGCTTTTGTGCTCGGCTGAGGAAATAAACAAATGACGTGTATGGCGGCTTGGGCGTGAAAAAAATCGCTTCTGCTGGATGCTGTCGTCAACTGCATGGCGCTTGGAGACCGAAATAAGTTTTCAACTCAGATGATGTTTGAATTTTTGGTGTCGTGAGTCATGGAGCGGAGCTCTGATCGACTGCTCACCAAAGAGTCGAGCTTATTGGGGGATTTTTTTGAAATTAACTAATTTGAGAGATTTTGGTTGTTAAGGGAGGCTCTGTTTTAAGACCTTTTGACCATCTGTCAAACATTTGGGTTGATAAGAGGAGTGATTAGGCCAGAAAAGGCACAATAGGTTGGGCAATCTTTAACGTGAGTAGGTGTTATATAACCACTTTGAGAAATTAGTTAAAGTTCGTCCCGCTGGGAGATTGGGAAGAGGTAGAAGCCTTGGTGCTTTTAGTGCCACGAACAATCGGAATCTCCTGAAGCAAAGTTTCAGCTTTAATACTAGGTAAGTCTCCTTGTGGGAGTTTCATCATGGTTTAGACACAAATCCGACTTGACCGCCACGCAGAAAGTCTGGGTTCGATTCCCGGACGGGACACTTCGCATTTTTTTCACGGCACCACCTCTTTCGAGTTGCTGACAACACTCGAAGAGTATCGATTGCCTATGAAAAGCTTCTCAAATCTTGCCGTTCGGAGTGGCCAAAAAAACTTCTACTCGCGAGAGAACAGTAGCACGCACAACACGAGTAGTTGCTGTAGAAGCTAGTCCCTGGTCCCTTGTGGGCTGAAGTGCCACTCAATTAATTATTAGACACAAATCGCGGATAGAGCTTTGTGCCATATGCCTTACTCTTGCTTCATAGGAGCTGACTCAGATCATACACGAATTTTGTTCCCGATCTATGATCTGAAGCTTCATTACGACTGTATGCTGTGACACAAAGACCGTCAGAGATGGTAGAAAGGCCAGGCTCCTTATGAACGATCTGAGACACTCGCAAAAGACAAAATCTGATTTGCTGTTTGGGCTAGTTGAAGACCTCAAGTCCTTTCCTATCGCGACTCTGAGTATATGGAAAACTCGCTGGGAAAATGTAAATTCAATTTTCTTTTACACCCACAAGGAGACAAGCGGAATTTTTTGAAAAAAGGAGCAGACTGCCAAAACTTCCTTTAAAAGTTCAGAAGTTCCCTAAAAGTTCCTTGAAAAGTTCAGAATACGTTTATTCAACATCAAACCCACCCGCCAATCCCTCAAATTCAACAAAACAAAGATTCCCGGCAGATTACTGAAATCAGACCTTAATTACAGGCGACCTCCCCTTGTCGGTCGCAATCGCTGGCACTTTACAACAACACATTAAGCCCAAACACCACGATTATGACCTCTCTCCTGATCATGATTCAGGCGACCTTCAAATCCGACAAAAAAAAACTGGATCAGGCATCTCGGGGGGCCAGCCATTAAGTATATTCATCGCTCTCGATCGAGCGGAGGCAGCTAAAGTTATAACCATGTCAGACGTGCGATGATAGTCTTTGTGTCAATAAAAATTCCTTTTGCTTGATGGCCCAATTTTTTTTTTTTCGCTCCAAAGTACATCCCACCACAGGGGGCGGGGGGTTGGGGGCAGTTTCCATCGCGAAAGTGTGAGCGCTTTGTTTGAGTTTTTTTTTTCAGAAAATCTCATGAAATTCTCGGTTGGCAAATACAAGCGAGGCTGTACGCTTATCGCATTCTCTCTGTGACACGTCTCATGCCACGAAAACTTTGGCAAATATTCAATGCACAGAGCGTGCATGTGTACGTTTTTAATTGCCGCCCCACGCCTGCTGGCACAAAATTAAGAACAATGCAACGAAACAGAAATAAGCTAAAATTTAATTAATTTCCACACAAGGCATCCCCATGCACCGCGCCGCGTGCAGTAAGGCGCGAGACGCTCTGCCATATTCCAATTTTGTTTTATTTTCATTATATTCATTATCGATTATCAACGATGACACTGTTGAGCGGGCGACCGGCGGTCGGACGGAGGGAGGCAACAAAAAAAAAAAATGTGGGGGCCAATGTGCTCATCAAAGCGTTCGTGGGAAATCGTGATAATTATTTCGAATAAAGTGTAATTAATTAAAAAAATAAAACAAAAGCGAAATGAGAGAAAAAAAAAAGGCCGAAAAGGACCCCAGGGGGACGATGAGCAGCGAGAAGAGGGGACAGCGCACAGCGATGGAACGAAAGTTGTCACGTCAGCCAACCAGCACAATTAAATCGGTTCAATAAAAATCCAAAAGTGTATTCGGCATTCATTAGCACACAAAATCGTAAATACAGAGATGAGCAATTTTTGCGTGCCCTGCAGCATGCGCCTCGCTACACAGAGACACAGATGTGTGGCGTCTGTCAGGTTCTCCTTTGTGCGAGGGGACAATATTTTTACTTTTTTGAATGCTCGCGATTATATAATTAATATTTATTATCAATTCGTTCTCGGTGCGTGTTTGCACGTCCGCCGGTCTACTGACGTGTTAATTTTTAAAAATCACAAGGAAATGACGCGGGCATTTCGGTTGATTGTGAAAAGGATATACTTGCACTTGACGTGCGCTGTGCTGGGTTGCCGTGTGATTGCGAGTCACAGTCCCGAACAAATATCGTTGATTAAGGGGGGAAATCAAGGCAAATATTTGAGGTTTTGCTGTAAGGGTTGATTGCTGGAGGGTGCAGACGGGAGGGTCTTATGCAGACCAGTAAAGTTGAGACGGTCTCTTCAAACCTTATTGGCAAAACTACAATTCTGGGGTCGACCTGGGCCTCAACCAACAAGCCTCTACAGCCAGCACGATCTTTCGTCACCTGCCTCCAGTTGCAGACTCTAAGTTGGTTGAAGTCCTTCTCCAATTGTGTGCGCCACCTTAGCCTAGGCCGTCCTCTGTTGCGTTGTCCCAATGGCTCGGCTTCGAAGACTTTTCGGGCGGAGCAGTGGTGTCCGTACGCTCTACATGGAGTCGCCATCTAAAGCGTTAGCTCCGAAGACGCTTGACCAGGCGGATGTCGCTGTACAGCCCATAGAGTTCGTCGTTAAATCTCCTCCATCGATGCCATTGACGCAAACAGGACCAAAATTCGCACGCAAAACTTTTCTCTCGAAAAGACTAAGGGCTTCCTCATCCAGTTTTAGTAGCGTCCAGATTTCCGCGCTGTAGAGTAGGACAGGGATGATCAAGCTGTTATATAGAGCAGGCTTAGTCCTTCGAGAGAGGGCTTTTCTACTCAGTTGCCTCTTGAGCTCAAAGAAACAGCGATTGGCAAGGGTGATTCTGATTTTTATTTCGGTACTGGGGTTGTTGTCTCTATTTACAACGGAGCCGACTACCTCGAAGTTTCTACTGCCGCTGACGCTTTGTCGTGTCACTCTAGCCAAAATGATGGTTTATAAAAAATCTTTTTGGTACGTGAGTCTTGTCGCTTAAATCGGCAACGGGCATCCGTGAGATCTGCAAGTCACTTGAATCTCCGTCGGCGGCTCTAATTAATGTGGAACGATGCCTTGGTCTTTACTTAGGTCTGTGCCCATCTATCGTCATGAGGACACTCATGGCGTCCACCATCAACACTTAGCCCCTTCCTATCAAGGAATCAGAGGCATAACTTGATATCTCCCCAAATGTATTCATTTTCCGAACCAATGGCATATGGTTACATCTTTACGGCCTTGTTCCGTCTCAAACTCAAGGCAAAGCGTCACAAAATCAGACATAAAATCATTGCAAATCGTCAATAGTGATGAGATAAGGTTCCGAAAATAGCTGAGAAAGTTCAAAACAAGATCTTACGTACCGATCGTCGATAAGATTAACGTCCTGATAAATCGAACAGGAAGAAACTGCTTTACCCCATAACGTGGAAGCACACAGATAAGCTCGAAACCAGTCTAGACCTGACGTCGACGATTACCCTTTCATCTCTATCGCGTTTTCTTTCGATCAGCAATCAACCATCACAGATGTGAAGATCGGCCAACAAAAGGGAGTTGACTTGCAAAATGGCCTCCTTCTCAGTCACTTGTCAGTCAATATTGAACCGAAACAAGTCATAACTAGTATTTTGTAATTCGTCATGTGAACATCGCTTCGGTCACAGGCAGTCTTCGGTGATCGATGAGCACAAAGAGCAGCACCGAGCAGTGCAACAGCCTTGACTTCGGTAAACATGAAGCAGTTAATTAACTTCTAGGTCTCGTTTTTTTTCTGTGTTCAAAGGGGGGAGTGGGGCTTCATCGGTTAAGGGGTGATGAACTGTCATATCAGTCAAACATTTATCTGTCATCCAACTTTGTTCAGCTGGAAATTGAACGCGATACAGGCGTACAGACAATCAGTCTCAGATGGTGAAGTCGTACAATCAATTTGCGCACCTCCCCACCCGTGCCGGTCCCATGATGGCTGTTGTGGCTTCAACAGCGGAATAGAATCTATCTTTGTATCGTTTATCAACCGAGGAAGTGTACACTTGAGTCTCATATTTATACCTCGGGTAAATGTTTGCGCAAAGATGTTTTGTTCGCGCTCGTTCTGCGGTCGAGCGTGCGAGTGTGTGCGTGCGCGAGTGTTTACTCGGTGCTTGCATTCGCTATCAGCGGTGATAAGCAATTTTCCAAATTGTTTAGAGTGCTGTTTTTTTTTTTTTTTTTGTTTCGCCCCTCCAACTGGCCCCTGTGCGCCCGTTCGGGGTTCTTGTTCGAAGCGCTTTTGAGGCTGATAAGACGAGGGGAACTGTTTGCGTTCGCGACTTAATATCAGAGCCATGTTCTATGACAAATTGCTCTAAATAATCGTAATTTGTTTGATTGCTTCCAGATACAGCGGTTGGTGAGTGATTTGTGAGACATATGCCAATTGCCATCTAGGTCGATGGTTATGTGTGAATTGTGGCTGGCATTGAGGGTTGGAAATACATATATTGACAGCACACACATATTGGTTGGGAATCTGTGTTCAGGGGCAGAGGGAGGGGGGGGGGACCTTGAAGATTTTGTCTAGATCGGTGGGAATTGGGTCAGCGACGTGGACTTTTGTCAGAAGCCTTAAATTGTCTGTCCACAGAAGAGATTTGTTGCTTATCAATATTTCTGATGTCTGTGATTCACGTGAAGCTTAGATTTTGAAAGAAAGTCGGCGGGCTAAGGTTTTCAGAGGATCAAGGGACTCTGGTGATTCAGGAGACTCTTACACCGAGATTAAAAGCCGAATTTCGAGAGCCGCGAACAAGGGGGACTCTCTAAGCCTAGCCGAAGAAAGAGGTTCAGCCTTTAATGAGGTCGTTCTGCTAAGCTTGATCAGACATAGCCCTTCTCTTGTCAAATCTCTAAGAATAGCCGGAGAAAGGAAGGTTTGCCTTTAACGAAAGTACTCAAGTATTAAGCAATGGGCGTTCGGTGTCAGTTAAGCTGACGCTCAATACTCCAACGTACAGACTGAGATTGCTAAAAGTTAAAGGTCCTTCTAAACACTAAGTGCCCAGTTTCAGTTGCCATTCTCAGCGGCAACAATTTAAAGTCCAAGCCCAACCACTGAGTCACAGCTCAACTAAATTTAAATTTCCAATATTTTCCGCCTGCGTGCGTGTTACACATACTCGAGTATTTAAATATGCACCAACACAGAACCTACTCGTGCAGTGCTAAGTACTTCGTTAGCGTGGTGTTTTTAGCTGTTTTTTTTATTGTTTTTATTTTTCGCTTCAACCCCAAAGCCTGACTCATTCCACACACCATCCACTATGGAGGCCCCAACAAACCCCCCCCCCCATCACATCGTCATTTACCGATGTCATGTTTGCTTTAAAATTTGAAATAGAATTTTAATGAGGAATCGCATTAAAATCGGAATTTCACGACTTCAGTTCGAGTTCGATAAATTTGTTTTGTTTTTCCGTGATTTGTTTGTGTTTCTGTTGATTTTTTGATTGGCAGCGTTTTGTTTTGTTTTCTGTGCAGTTTTTACGCCGCACTTCCACATTCATTGATGAGGAAGGCATTTGCTATTCAAAGCTCAAAGCCCTGAGTGTTTTTTTTGTTTTTTCGCTTTTCCTGTATTTTTCGTGCAATTTTTTTTTCCTGCTTTTTGTTTCGTTTTCAATTCGGGGTGGGAATGCAAAAATGTTTAATTACCTTCTCTGCATGGGTTTCTGTTTCAGTGGAAAGCCGAGCGGTCGGGTGTGGGGGGGGGGGGGGGGGGGGGGCGGTTTGAAGAGCACACAGCAAAACAATCGCAAAACCAAACAAAGTTTGTTTTTCAATTGGCCCTAGACTAATTAACATTTTTAATTATTTTCTATTTTTTTTTCTCTGCTTGCCCTCCTTCCCCTCATCACCGCCCTCTGTGTGGATGGATGGAATTGTGTGTGAGGGGCGTCCTTGTCGAGCGATGAGTCGGATCGAATGGAATTTGAATTGACATGACTTACAATGAATAAGCAACCCCTAAGGGGGCAGCAGTTTTTTTTGTTTGCTTCTATTTTGAGATACACGGACAAATAGTTGACATTTGCGCTTGGCTTGAAGGCAGTTTCATGGGGTCTGTGAGTCACTTTGATGGGAATCGTGGGTTTTATTGGGTTTTCAAAGGCCTGAAGGGTCTAGACGCATATTGCTCCTGCTTCTGATCTCTTGTTTACGCCACTTCCTCGATTGTGGCTGACGAGGCAGCGACATCGGCATGAGTGATCACTCCAAAACAAAGTCTCTAGACAATTTGGCAGAATGATTCATTAGCCGGAAAGCGCTATCGACAGATACCCCATATCAGCCTTAATTGCTGCGATTTCTCAAAAATTGATGGCCTTCGAGGGCAATCAATATTTTCGATATCGGACTGGTAGTGTCATCGAGCCAAGTTACGACGAGGTCGCAAGTGACGAAAACTTCAATGAGATCAGCGCGACGATCAATTCAGCGGTAGACTCCCCAGTCTGCAGGATTCAGCCCTTCACCCCCACCCTTAGTCATCAGCTTCATTGTGCCATCAATTATGTGGTGTTTCTCTCTGCTTTACATAACCATCACTTATCTCTCGCTTTAGTCAGAGCCAACTTCGCAAACAGTCGCGCCCGTCCGACGACAATCGACAGCAGCAGCTGCCACTACTGGCCGCACGTACACCACACTCAAGCCACCTAGCAAAGCTCTCCTCTCCATCTGTTGACATAGGACAGAGTGAGACTCCATTGAAAATGATGTCAGATCGACTGCCGACGGGCTCTGCAGGGTAAAGATAAATTCGAACACCGACCGAGCGGCCTTATCTAAATTGAAACGAACTGATAACGTAAAATCCTCCGCGAGTGAACGAGTTAATTCAATTAAATTCGCTTAATTCGCTTACGTTTGCCTTTGCTCTGGATGTGCTGTCTGGCATATATTCCAGTGTGTGTGTGTGTGTGCGCTCCACACCGCTCCACCCTTGGCTTAAGTGGTTTTATCAATAATGGAAGAGATTTGGCCTCGCTACGCTGATTACACCGGGTGGCAGCGGCAGTCTAATCGGTGAGTACTCTACTCCAGAAGCGAAAATTGAAAAACAAACTCAAGCCGCTGAGTGGCGTCGACAGGGGAAGGGGTTGGAGCTTCAATTAAAAAACAAAATTTCTACAAACCATCGCTGGTGTGTGTCGGTGTGGGGGTTTTCGGGGTCAAGGAAAGGATTGTGCTCTCTATTGGTATCCAAACTGTTTCTGGTTTCGGCAAAGCGTTCAAAGGTCGAGTGGTTCTTCATATCTGGCACTGTGTGTGTCTGGTTTTCCGCAAACAATTTCGTTGTCATTTTGTAGACTTTGCTCGGCCTGAGCTATTTGTCACCTGAGCGACGCTGTTTTTCTCGGCGCGGAGAAATTTCGATAAATTTTTGCGAATGGAATGTGTCCTCAAAAAATTCTGTGGTTCGCACGTGTCGGAAGATGTTCTATTTTCTCTACCGGGAGGGGGTGGGGGTTGGGAAGGAATGTAGTTAAGAGCCGGTATGACCGATAAGCCGCAACCGGTTTGAACTCAATGGGACCGGCTTCATGGGTGTTTTCATTCAAAAACGAAATTGCCGAGGGTGTGTGCAGGCGCTAATCTTATCTTCTTGATGGCGATCAAGATGCTGACGTCCATAGGAAGTGTCAACAAGTGCAATTTTTTGGGGCTGGATTTTGGGGCACATGTTGCGAGGCGAAAATATTTGCCATTGGGCCTGTGTGCTTGAGGAGCTGAAGGTTAGCAGATTCTGAATGACAGCTGTCAGGCTGGCTAGGAGTGTGTTTATTTTCGGGGCAAGAGGTGAGTTGCTGAAAAATTTTGTCATTTGTGGCGTTGTTTTGGAGGACATCTGTTGTTCCTACTCCGTTCGTTTGACTAGTTCAATTTGCCAGACTCTAAAAATCCTCCTGCTCGTTTTGTTTCGTATCCCCTGCCCTACTCGTTACTTTTGCATACCACAGTAAGCATGTATAGCTTTCAAATTGTATCACGTGTACTGTGAGTGTAGGCAGTGCTCAGCAGTCCCTCGGTATCTCTTCTCGTTATTTTTGATTTGTTCCAAGAGTACCCACCATTCGTTATATTCTCATTGCTAGGCAATATTCTGTTTTTCCCCTTACATCACTGAATCCCACATCACCGTCGATATTTGTGTCAAGCTGAGACACGTGCCCAAAGTCCAATAAATTCCTCCCAAAAGTGAATGTCCCTGGCAACGGATTTGCCTTGAATTTCTGCTCTCATCCAGTACACAACTCCCGCCAGGCAGAGTTCACGTGCTCTTGCGCCTGCTGATATCATTCGTCTTCGTCTGATGCAACATCATGTCGGCAACTTGAGAGCAAGTGTCTTACGAAATTGCAAGACCCTCCTCCATCAGTAGAGTGCAAAACAAAATCCAGAGCCAAGGCCACATGCAGCCCACCCCTAGGGAAATCAACAAAAAAACAACGCCACCGTCCCTTCTCCGCCACTTATCAGCTCGCATCGCAGTAACCCCGCACCAACAACACACGACTTGTCAACCGCCTTTCACGGCCGAAACAATGAGCATTTGAGTGATTTCTTGAAAAACAAAAACATCTAGTACGTCAAAGCAAAGGCGATTTATGGCTGAACAAAAAACAAAAATCATTTATTTTTCACGTATTTTTAGAAGAGAGCAAAAAAGAAAAAACCTTATCGGTGGGTGCGCGTACTGCCCACCGCTTCCAGTCTTGGGGGCCGGGTTGCACTGCAACCGTAGGGTGCTCGTGCATGGCTGAGGGTGGTGATTTCATCAGCTCATCCACTTACGAATGAATAATTCCCAGAACCCATTGGTGTCTCGGAGTGTTCCCTCTCTCTCTCTCTTGGATTTCGTCTTTCGTCTTGCTTCTGCAGCACGCGGATTACGTGTATTTATATCCCTTAAGAGGATTCCTTTTCACCCCCTGGCTCCGCGCTCTCGCCTTGTGTGTGTGGAAGTGCTCTAGATAAACAAGAATTTAAATCATCTCCCACAATTGTGTTCGCTTCTCTGCCACCTCTGGCTTGTCGTCCTCCACACCTCCGCCTCCGCCTCCGCACCCCACCTCAGCGCCCTGTCAGCAGCGAGGAGCAGAGTCGTCTCTTGGTGATGATTGTCGTTTTTTGAATGTTTGTTTTTTTTCTTGGGAGAGGAGAAAGCACCTTGACCCCAATTTCCGGGACAATAAGAAGAACGTCGCTGATGATTTTCTCATTTTCTCTTGTTGATCCGAAATATGCTGGCGCGTACCTCCTCGATTCCTCTCATTAATTCAACACGAGCTGACATCTTTCCAGACACGTGCTCAATAAATTCTGCTCCTCGGACGAGGCGGGTTGCGGGGAAATTAGTTCAGCTTCTCTCCTGTCACCCCGTCGTCTGTGAAGCAACATTCCCTGCTCCTCCCGTGCAGGCTGGATCCTAGAGCCGGCGCCGCCACGCAGTAGAGTGACATGTTTACCCGACACAGGGGATTTTTAGCGACAATTGGTCAATGCCTTCTTAATGATCTGCCTGTCAGATCTATTTTCGCCAACTGTCACTGCCAGTGGCGCTGCTCCATCCATGCACACAGGCAGACGGCGACGCTGCTAAAGTGATTTTAATGGGTTACAATATTTCGCTGTCGTAAGCCATCTCAGTGCACGCTTCCTGAATTTTACTGGGCCAATAGCTTCTCGGCAATCTCCTCAGGATGTCTTTATGCTCGCGTGGGCGGTGGTCTGTAAACTACTTCCCGGCATCAGTGGTAATTGCAAGTTGAGAGAGAGAGAGAAGAGCACGTGTTGCCGGGATTGTTACACAAAAGCCGCCGAGTGTGCAGTGGTGATCGATGAGCGTTTTGCTGCCTCCGCACAGAGTCTGTTTGGAATTTAATTTGTTTTCGCGTTTGGTCTGCGAAATTTATAAATATTCACGCAAGAGTCATTGGCCACTGAATGTGGCAACAAATGCCCGATGACGTAGAGAGACGACTCATCGGACGTGTGGGACGGCAGTGCGGTGAGTTGTTTTCACGGCAAAATTAGGAACACCTACATTTCAATCTAAATCGGGATAGGCATGTGTCGCAGAGATCGTAAATTTGCCGCTAAGACTCATTGGGAGAGGGACACGTGGACTTTAATTTGCTTACGTTCTGGGAATTATCTTTTCGTTACTTTTGCGTTGTCTCCTATTATCTTCGATCGTTACTTATGCATTGTTGAACGCTCACATGCGACGGTGAGTGATGCCAGTTCCGTCTTGACGCCTCTGCCCATTTCCAGTCTTTTCCGGCCAAACCATCGCGCAAAACTCTCAGCCAACACTGCCCTACCCTGTCGGATGCTTCCAATAAAACGCGATCAAAGTCAATATTTGCACGTTCAACATCAAAACAGGGGTCCCCCATGTAACAGTCGCCACTGGCGTGGTCATTGTTCGTCCTTTGCCGTGTCTCTGTGCTCAGTTTCGTCAATAGTTTCAGTCAACATTCCACCCGAGTTGAGACTTGCTCAAGTGTTAAAGTGTGTACTGTAGACATGTGAGATTGATTAACCCTCCACGTCAGTCAAGGCAGAGGCAGCGACCACCTCGCACTGCATCTATCCGCATTGGTAGCCAGCGAAAGTGAGATTTATTGCGCGTACGTCCAGCGAATGTTTACACTTCCGCGGCAATCGTGATCCATCGTTCATCATACCTGATCGATGAGTTCTGTCAACGCCCCCACCATCGGCATCTGTCTCTCCCCCGCACACTGATGTGCTAATCGCGTCCGCCAATTTCTCGCTAAATTCTTCGCTTCCTCCCCATCCGCGCCCAGCCGACGCAGACAACTTAGGATATGTACACAATCAATTGGCGGATACATTCCGATGATGTTGTGGGATCAAGGACCCGGCATTCAGTCAATCAGGCGCGCGGCCAGACAGACAGCACCAGGTGAGAGCGGCGGCTGCACACACCGTCAGCATCGTCACTGCGATTGCGGTGCGGGCGACGGGCGTTCGTTGCCCTTCGCGGCCGCCAGCGCTGGCGTGTTGTTTATGAAAAATTAACACCGAAGCACGGTGTTTGCCGAACGAATTTTCAAAGTTTCTGGGTTAATTGTTAATAATGTTCTTCTCTCGGCCTAGAGTGGGTCGCCGCCTGCCAGGTGGTGGTCCGAGGGGACCGGTATTTGGCAGTGCGGAACTTGGCCTGAACCGAGACGAGGAAGGTGGCGGAACCTTTATTGTAATCGGATGTGTTGGCGTTGGAGGTGGCGCGATACCGCAGCTAGAGCCGGTAATGTCGTATTTCGTCTGTCATGTCTCGGCCAATTTATCATGTAAAAAATTACGGGGCACTTCCTTTCTGCGTTGCGTTCAACATTCGGAGTTCGTTTTGTTTCGTTGTGCCTTTCATCGTGTTTTACGCTCAGAGGAGCGCGATTCTCATGTAAATTTGGGTCTTTAGGAGAAAAACATGCGAGACGTCATGGAAGGGGGGGGGGGGGAAGGGGGAGTCACATGGGCGAATATGAAAATGCATGTTTTGTGTTTTCTTGTTCGACTTTTCTGTGCTTAGTTTTTCGTGTGTTTAATTATCGTGTACAGTTGCGAAGCGTGTCCATGACATTGATCGAGCAACAATGGCGAGCGTGAGTTGTCGTTGGTGTGGGCAGGGCACAGCAGCGGTGTTGTTGTTTGGCGGAAGCCCGGTGGAAGGGTAGTCTTTATCAAATTATGGATATCTGTGGAGTTGACGCTGGAGCGAGCAAATTCTTTAAAGGATCGTTTTAAGGAATTTGACAACAATGCTGGAGGAGTGGAAGGGAAGTTTTGTTCAAGCAAACATCACATTTTCCGTACCTTATCGCTCTAGTGGAAAAAATCATCGCTCACATATTAAGGGTTTCGTTTACTATCAAGGCGAACTGTGAATAACTTTCACCCACTCCTTTCCGAACGCACACATTTTAAGGGTTTCGTTTACTATCAAGGCAAACTGTGCCCAACTTTCACCCACTCCTTTTCAATCGCTCACATTTTAAGGGTTTCGTTTGCGAGAAGTTTTTTTTTTTTTGACGGATGTTAGAGACCAGTGCAAACCTAGGTCGCAAGTTATAAAAGTATAAAAAGTCAAGGCTCATTAACTAACTCATTCCACTCTGCAATTTACATTCAATAGCACATTTCAACGCTAATAGACAGAGTATTTCAAAAATGTGTTATTTTACTGTGCAAACTCATTTCTGACCGTCACCCGCAACAACTACCCGTTTTCAGCACCACCCCATCTCCACCTGCTGCCGCGTCTACAACGACGAGCCAAACATCTGCCAGGCTGTCGGTGTGTGTGTGCAGCAAATTTAGCTCAGAAAATACTTTGAACTGGAATGTGTGTGCAAATATTTAATTAATTTAAATTGACTATACAGCCACCCTCTGCATCACTGTCCCGCCGTCCGTCGTCGTCGTTGAGTGAGAACAAGTGTGAGACCAATCAGGGGAGGCAGCATTAGCAGCAGCAAAACACTTGATGGATTTTCCCTTCCACACGGTGTGTACATAGTGTACAGATGTACGAGAATGTATTTAGTGCACAAAAGCACAGCCAGATACAGTTTTGTTTGGCTCCAGTTTTTCGGATTCCACTGCCCCACAATACAATACACGCTCGGTACACACACACCGCCACATGCGGGAAGCCCTCACAGAAAAGTTCGCTTGGAATTCGAAATATCAACAAGACGAGTTCGGATAAAATTTTCAGTTTGAACAAATTATTTCGCGTTTTTCTTCCTTTGTTTCGCCAGGGGCGGGCGGGGATGGGGATGTCCAAATAAAAGCTGTTGCTCTGGCAATGATGTTTTAATGTTAGTCCAACTGGTCGGATGAAAACTTACAAAGGGGCGTGGGATGATTTGTTGGCTGTTTGATTTATTTTTTTGCAAAGTCGTTGCTGGTGCGGCGGACTTCGAACTGATTGAGTGGCCAATCAGCGCGGATGGTATTTGCGTGTGGCCACGCGGCACGTGGATTTGTCGGCAAGCGGGCGAGTGTGCCAAGAAAGCTGAAAGAGATTAAGTGGACTTTTTTTGTGTTGTTAGGTGGATCGCTCAATTTGGAAAAATCCATTAGACGACACATTCGCTGTAGTTTTCCACAGAGCAGAAAACGCACGCGCCCATAAGGAAGCGACGACCGTGATCTAGATTGGCGGCAGACGTGTCAGAAGTCACTAAGTAGTTTCGGCCTACGGATCTCATCAAATTTTCTGATTCCAGGGCATAAACTCCGGTAATCTGTCTGGTTTTTCATGCGATATGCGGATTTTTATTGGATGTTTTCATTTTTTTATGACGCGGGCACGTTTTTTTCATAAATTTTGCTTGCGACTTGTCGCAACCCTTATGTGTGGCCTGTGAGGGAGGATGGTTTTGTGAAATTTTTTGAAAATGTCAGTGAAGACCCTGAAATAGATTTTTTTAAGTCGTAAACGCACACCAATGTGGAATGGATTTAAGTTTGTTCCCATATCCGCGCAGAGTAGGCGTGGAATGGGCCTTAAAATCGCGAGGAATTAACGCGTGTGGAAGGCACTTGATTTGATGGGGGTTTTAGGGCACAGTGAATGGCAGAAAAATGCGATCACATGGCGTCATCGTGCTCTGACCCGGGGCAATGGTGACTAATTTAAAATTTACATCAATGAAGGACCCCTTTCGATGGAGAGCAATAAATTACGGTCAGTGCGACGGCAGCTGGTTTTTATTTCAATCAGCAGTCATCGATCCGTTGTTGAAGTCGGTAATGGTTGGTCGTCAATCATTGGCTCTCATTAGCGAGCGCCAGGCGTCATCACTTGCACTGGCATCATCAATATCCAATCATTGCCAATTGCTGTTTCATGATGCTACCTCATCGTTGATCACAGTCGTCATCAGTGGATACGTTGGACTCAGTTGCCTATAGCATTCAACCGTGAGACATCGAGGGATGTGAGCCATCAATTGAGAGTTTGGAGCCATCAGTCTGTAGATAGGAGTCGGCAGTTGTCAGTTTTAGATCACTACTTGGCTGTTCTAAGCTAATTCAAATTTTCTGAGCCATCATCAACATCATCCGACTGTTCTGAGCCATGTCGTAAGTTCCTTATTGGCTGCTAGTTAGTCGGTCGTTTTATGTCATCAGTCATCAGATAGTTCTCATCAGATGGCTCTCAGTCAGGAGTCGACTTTCTCTTGCCATCGGGTTACAGCTCTGAGCCATCAGCTGAGGACAGTTTGCAGCCCCATGCAGCCATTCGTCGACACTTCTGAGTCGTCTCGGTAATTTTGGATCTCCAGTCAACAGTTCTGCGCCTCAGACAAGTGCATTGACCTATCAGTCTCCTGTCCTCATTCATTGGTCATCAGAATTGAGCCCCCCCCCCACCCACCTCTCCAATGCACTATTAAGTTCTTCGCAAAGACAAAATCTGCTAAAAAACGTTTTCCATAAACTCAATCAAGCGGCAAAATGCATCCGATACAATTGAGAGACCACGAAGCGCAGCATATGGCTGCATGAAAACGTTTTTACGACCCACCTAATCGCCCCATCCCCGCCGCAAGATGTGAATCAATTTTAAGCGAAAACAACACTCAGCCAGAGGCAGAGAGTTGAGACCATAAAGCGCAGCGCATCTACTCACAGTACGGGAGTTTGCTTTCAAAACAAACACTGAAATCCATCGGATCATAAAATTCGATCCGTTGTCGCCGCCCCATTTCAAGGTGTTGATTTCAATTCAGCAAATTGATAGCCAAATTTTACGATTTCTACACGACGAGGACTCTATACTCTACCCTTCACTCCCTCTTCTCCTCCCCCCCCCACCCCCTTAAACGACAACAAACAAAAACCTGAAAAGCAAAGTGGGGAAAAAAATAAAAACAAAATCAGGAGAGGGAGAGGGAGAGGAAGAGAGAAAAAAACGTACAAACAAGGTTACCATTGACCGTTTACGATGCAAACGATGCAATTTGCATGACAGCACGACGGCCATAATAAAACGGTATAAAGAATCGTTTTAATGGCTGCAGCAGAGCGGCAGTGGCAGCTCCATCTCCAACAAGCGACCATAAAGGCCGGAGGAGTACACACAGGCACGCATCGAGAGACATACGAAACTGTGGCCAGGCAGTCCTCCTGTATCCCCCCCCCCCCCCCGCCCGTGATGGGGCGGTGGGACGGGGCGGGGTGCGAAATTTTCCATCTTTTTATGTGGGTCTGCCTCTGCGGTGCGGTGTGAGCGACGACGGGCGCAGCATCTCACCTCTCTTGTCAGCTGCAGCGCACCGATCGGCCACCCTACCACGGTTTCGGCTGAGATCCCCGTCAATTGCTTCGTTTTATAGCGCTTTATAGGAAAACGTCATTGGATTTATTGAATGACTGGATAGTTTACTGTTTTTTTTCTTTTTCATTGCCGGCTTTTGTCTCGCGTCCCCAGGACGACTCGCCTGCCTTGTCACAAGGAATAGATTTTCCCTTTTTTTTCGCACTAGGCACCATAAAAGCGTGTGAATGCGGATTTATTGCCTCCCAGAGATTGGGTATCGGGATTGCATTTTCGAAATTTATGAGATTGCGTAGCTGAACATCAATCACCGGGATTGAAAGAGATCTTTTTCTTTCTCACTTGCGCCGACAACAGTGACGACGGTAGTGACGGCATTGATCGCAGCAGCAGTGTAACACAGTGAGGAGTGTGAAGGGTGCCCGTTGCCGCCGCTACTGTTTGGGCGGTTTCGAGATGATAAAATATGCGGCAAACTGGTTTTTGAGGAAAAAATTTAATTGCTCAAAACTGCCGCTGTCGCTGGCATTGATAATGAAGTCGGTCGCAACGGAAACGTCTCGGATGGGTTTCCTTTGTGTGCCGGTTGCCTGTGGGATGAGTTGGTACTTTTATGCGTTTATGTGCTTCCAGAGAGCGTGGCGATAAGGAGAACTATGTATGCGTGTTGTACACAGAACAAAAAAAAAAAAAAAACATTTTTTTACTACTGGATGGATAAAATTTACGAGATATTATAAAATTGCGCGCCTAGTGAACGTGAGCTTCATAAAAATCGGTTGACAAGCCAGAACGACGGATTGTCCCACCTGGGAACCCTGAAGTGTCGCTTTCTCTGTGCACACGGGTTACATTGAAATCTGTGAGTGCTGACTGGCTGGCGCTTCATAAAACTGCTCACGGGGCATTAATGGGATGAAAGGTCGTTGTTTGTTGAAAATAGAACATGCTACTCGTTTTAGCGTCTTAAAGGTCGTTTCGTTTCTTTCTCTTTGAAGGTATGTCGTGTGAAGGGGGCTTATATGGTCACCAAAGGGTTGCATTTCTGTATCTGGAATGGATCAAACATTTTGAACTTTTTGGTTCGGAATTATTGACTAGATCAGAATCGTGACGTTCTGAGATTGCGTCACGAAGAAAATGTTTGCAAATCTTTTGGAATGTGTAGGAGCTCGATATTTTTGAAAAGTGCTTCCAATCAATGCTTATAAGTTCTAGTTGGTTGTTGCGCAACCAATCACATTTAAAACTTGTTCATTAAACGTTACGTTCAGATTACGTCACGTTAAGTCACGAAAATATTCTCTTTCCGGTAAGTATTGCTCGATGTATGGGCATTAGCATTGTTGTGTGTCATTTCCTTGATTAATGTCCAAACAGAAAATGAAAGCGTCACGTGACGTGAAACGTTTTTCGCTTTTTTGGCAAAATACTTTTTATACTGATTTCCAAACACATCCCAGGATAAAATTGAATTTAAAGCGTTAAACCGTAACGTCACATTACATGTCTTTTGAAATTGACATTTTCAACGTTGTGTTCATTGGCATGTCACGTGACGACAGTATTTTGCCTAAGATTTGTGCTGTCGAATATATTGGCGTCAACGTAATTTAGCAACTAAACACTATGCAGGTTTGTTGCGTCACGAAAAGCTCTCGCGTTACATCTCGCGTTACATTGCAACCCGTCACGAAATAGTTTCACTTTTATCTTCATAAACACCTTCCAGTACTTACAAAAGAATATTTCCTTATCAAATTTCAATAGAAATTCAAAATGTCACGCTGTAACGTCACGTGACGTTCCTATTTATTCACTTTTTTTTAACCACTTCCAACTACATAAGCATCCTTGGCAAGTATTTTAAATAATTTCTAATTGATTTCAATTTCAAAGGTTCTAACGTCACGTCACGAAAACGTAGGACCTAAGACGGCTCAATTGAACCTTTCATCATAGTGTCAAGTCACATCACGAAAAGAATAGTCTTCAATCAGGTAACATCTCACTGGATCGCATCAAAGGTAAGTAGGTAGTACCTTTCGAATTTTTTTAGTTGTGTAAAAAAAAACAAAATTCTTAACAAAACCGCTGCAACCAGAGTGTATTTCTTTTGCAACATTGTCATTGAAATTGTTTCACAAATGCTGCAATGAAATTTGTTCCGGCTAAGCGGTACCTCTTCAAATAAAGACTTACAAATGTGTTAAGTGTTACAGTTTTCCGTCAATAGGACGCATAACACAACGGGGAATATGGAAATTATGTAAGCCCCTAGAAAGGATCTCCGTATTCTTTTCATGAATTACTCAACAGTACTCAAATTCAATTACTCCGCACGACGACTTATGTAAACACAGGAGGACCGAAGGATACAACAAGGACACAGCACACAGACCCGAAGGACAACGCGCAAAGGAGATCAATATAAATGTTTGATGATTAAATAACCACACTTACAAGGGCAAACGTCAAAGACCATCGCATCCACTCAGCCATTCTAATTGATCCTATTTGCCAGGGGAAAAGGACAGATTCCAGGTAATCGCAGTGAAGGGCACTAAGGATGAGGCACATGGGTGCGCAGGTAAGTGATTATGTCCCAATTGGCAAGACAAATGTGAGAGCCTAACGAGAACGAGTCAAACACGCACACGACACTGCCTATCCCTCAAAGTCCATCAATTTAACAGACAAATCCTCATTCCATGCCAACACGGGCCAACACGGAAAAGCTTAATTTCGTGAAACTTTCCTATTTTCCCTTTCGACACGAGATGCAGCAGCAAATCCAGCACAACACTCAATCATCGTCCTAGCGTAAGAACGCTATTTAAAATGGATGACTGCACATAAATAACTTCCGTGCAAAGGGAACCATAAACTGGCAGCTCCTTCACCCGCCACCGCCGCTGGCTCTTCTTTAAAACACAATACACAAATCCAACAAGAAAATGGACAGATGAATAGTCAAAGTAGTGCACTGCTGTGGGCTTGTGGGGCGGTGAGTGTGGGTGAGTTTGGGTGAACGGAGGTGAAGATCTGGCAAAGGACTACCGCACACAAGCTAGCACCGGCAAGCACCGTATCCAAATTCCATCCATCCAAACTAACTTCGATTGCATTCGTTCTTCTGTGCTGGATGGGTGAATGGCTGGCTCGCTGGCTGGCTGGCTGTGCTTAACATCAGTCAGCGATGATATCCTTTCTTTGGAAGTGACAGCCAAGCAAAGGTAGTTTCACCGAAAAGTTCATTCTTCAAAATCCTTCTGATTTGAACCCCCATCTACTTGAGGGGCGGGCGTGTGGTTGGTTCTGGCTTGGATGACTGGTAGTGCTGGTCTTGTTGTTGGGGTTGTCCTTGCTATTCTCGAGGATTTTCCGCCTGCCTGTGCAACAATGGAGTTTTCGAAAGTTTTTCTACTCTTTTCTCTTCGTTTTGTGTTCGTTTTTCTACAAGAATAGGCTACGGAGCAGCAGCAGTTCGAGGATATCGTTGCCTTCACGTATCCATATGATGATGAAGTTGCACTCTAGGACGCGACTGAGTGGGATGGGGATGGTTAGTCCGTGGCACAAGGATCTTGTCTGTGTGTCTGCCTGTTTTTTCGTTTTGCTACTTTCGAATTTTCTTTGCTTTTATCTCCGTTGTTGAATGTTTAACACATTTGGAGCAACCTCTATCCCCCCCCCCCAGTCCCATTACAACAGCAACATACATGTCGGGTACGTTGCAGTTGAGTCCGTGGAACACACGTTTCCTTTCCACTGACTGACTGTCCATTATGTAGATTGAGATGCTGAAAGGGTATGAATTCGGCGCTGGTGGGTGGGGCTGATGGAGCATGAGTGGATGGAGTGTGTGCCATTGTGCATCCATTTACCACGTACTACATCTGTTGTATTTTGTTCTCGGTTTCGAAAGGGATTTTCGCATTCAGGAAAAAAAAAAGATTTTAAAATCCTTAAATGCTTTTCTTTCTTTCTGCGCCTTGCGCCATTGTGTGCGGAGATACATTCAGGCGTGAGTACATATTTTTGTAGCGGACACGGGTAAATCTTTCCAGACAAGAAGGATAAAAAGGTAGCGAAACGGACTCAATCCCAAAAAAAAAAATCTTTTTCAGACTTAATTCCGCATTCATTCCAAAAATTTGTTTCTTTCCCTGGTTCTTGGTGTTAGTTTTTCTTTGCGCGCCTTCTCCTTCCGGGCCTCCGCACTCAGGTACACACCGGTCGCGTTTCGTTTGTAAACCTGTTCGGGTGTGTACAAGGAAATCCCTACTTCCCTTCTAGTTTTGAATATTAAACAGGATAAAGGGCGCAGAGGAGACCAAACAAAACCAAAAAAAAAAAAGAACGCCGCTCGTATTTATGCGAAACAACACAGTTTTCGGACACGTTTGGATTAAGCTTAATCCCTGGACTATTGTGCGCCTCTCTCCAGATTTTTGCTGTTTGCTCTCTCAATTCGGTTGGGCAAAGGGAAATGAAAAAACACGAAAAAAACACATCTCCTGCGACGGGAAATTAGCACGTGTGCGTTTGTTTTTTATAATTACACACCAACGACTGTGGCTGGTTGGGGAGGACTTCACTTTGGAGCCCACCGGTCTTCTACGAGACTGGCATAGAAATTGAGTCTTTAATCAAGACGTGTGTGTGTGTGCGTGTGCGTTACAACCCATAAAATGTCGGAAATGCAAATGAAGCAAAAGACCTTACACACCCGCGCGCACACACGCACACACCAGACACAGAAACAGAGAGCAGTCACAGGGATCTACCAGGGGGAAGCGATACACTCCCGCGCCGCGCTATAAGACCAACAACTCTGCCTCTACCGCATAAAGGATAATAAAACACCGCTGTGTGGTAATTGGAACGTCC
The DNA here is from genome assembly GCA_944738645.1 of Eristalinus sepulchralis. NCBI lineage: Eukaryota > Metazoa > Arthropoda > Insecta > Diptera > Syrphidae > Eristalinus > Eristalinus sepulchralis. Next base: position 1,014,704 of record OX122885.1, on the reverse strand, counting down.
CAAGCACACTGTGCTCTGTGTGTACTCGACCAAAAGTGAACATTGTTCCAAATTAATAAATTTGTTGGCCAACAATGCCGCCCACACACCGTCCGGTTGGCGCGGTGGCGGTGCGCGGGTCGATTCTTCTCCTTCCTGCTGCAGGAGGGTATTAATAAAAATTCAGCGGCGAATAAAAAAAAAAGCATTTCCCACAAGTCTGATGATTTTTCTCGATTTTGTTGTTTTTTTTGAATATTTTTCGGTCCTAAAATGAGCGACGGAATACATTAAGTGGTGGCTGCGGGTGGATTGCAGATTGAGGGGAGGGGTTTTGGAATAATAAAGTGAAAGTTATTTCTTGTAGACACCCATGCTGACGGCATGAATGAAGAAAGGAGGAACAGAGAAACGATTTGCGCTCGTAAACGTTTAATCAGTGCTACCAAGGGGTGGTCCGTCGTGAAATTGAAGAGAGAAGTGCTACGATGACCTTCCAGGTTATTTCAGGAAATAGATTAGATTTGTTTTCTTTTCTCCTCTAATGCGACGGTTTTTGAGATGGAGTTGACACACCTTCTGTTTAAGAGTGATTTCGTTGGTACTCAGCTCTGATTTAGCTTTAGTGACTCTGCTTGGGGTCGCTTTAGGATTTGCAGTAGATAGAATTGCCAAATTTTACGATCAGGACTTTGGGTATTTCGAGATTTCGAATGCCGGAGCGCATCCTTTCTCCGTATCTATGGTGTATTCCATGCTCTCCTTGTTCTCGTGACAATGCAGAAGTGTGTCTTACATGTCTAATTTTTTTTGACAATCCCGATGTTTCTTTACGTTAAACGAAACCTTAAAAATGCAAAGCAACACAAAATTTTCTCTCGAAACTCTTAAATTCTTACTAGGATTATTTGTCAAGCAGCTACACAATTTACATGCTCTTTCCCACCTCCAATTCCCAAATCCCTGGTTTCGACTTAATTCGTACAACTCCCCACCCATCATCGCCCAGCACACTCTCACTCCCACTCTCTCATCCCTCGACAAATAAGTAAATCCCGATTAAATCGAAGCTATTCAACGACCAAGCTTAAATTATGTTCGCCCCAATAAATTTCCATCGCTGCCGTCCTCCCTGCCCGTGAATCCTGTGAATTTCCCCTTAACCGCAGCCAGCATCGGCATCGCCCCCCGCTCGACGAAATCAAAGGACCAAACTCAGAAAATCCTTTGAAGATCCGCCAGTGTACTTTGATAGGCTCTTACTGCAATTATCCATCGAAATATTGAAAAAGTCGAAAACTCTCTTTATCAGGAGTACCCCGAAAGGAAACTCAATCCTGTGAATGGAAAATCAACGATTTTCAATGGCGCACTGGTGATTTGTTGGTTTAAGATTTAACTCGCCTGCCTACCTACCAACCACGGTCACAGCCACGTCGTGGAGGGCGGGGACTTACAATTGAAGCCCAACCAACAGAAGATGAAAACCAAAAATAGCAAGAAAAATGAAAAAAAAAAAATATAAAAAAATAATGAGCACTGAACAATATTTTCACTCTGAGAGGAGATCCTTTACATTCTGTTGAGCTCCCGTCCGCGCCCACCCTCACTGCCCGCCAAGCCCCGGAATTCCATAGAAAAGTCCTCTAGCGACGCGTCGCGCAGCCGTTCGCAGCCCACTCACAGAGCGTGCACATAAAGCGGGGATTCGATAGGAGGGCCCCGGCTGGATGGATGGATGGATTCAAGGCAAATAACACACAAAAATCCATCACACACAAAAGGATCAAAAATGGGAATTCAATATGTGCTCCTTCGTCGCCGACGTCCGCGGCACTCTATCCCGTGCCTTGCTGCTGCTGCCACCGCCGCCACCGCCGCCGTATCCCCGGTGTATTGTTGATAGCGAACGTCAGAGGCAAAAAAAAAAAAAAAAAAATTATACACACCGAGCACATATTTGAAGATACGTATCCCTGTGTGTGGAGAGGGGAGGACTCTTGCTGCTGGTACCTGTCCTTGCTTGGAACCCGCATCTCCTCACTCCGAGCCACGATAAAAATAAAATAATAAATTAGAATCGACGAGAGGCAGGAAAAAATTGTGTGTGTCGAAAAAGGAGTCGTCGACGGCGAGGGACTGCGGGGCAAACAAAGAAAAAACGAAAACACCTGATGAAATATATCGAATTACAACCAAGGAGATACATACTGCATGCTTCTTCCTTCGACGAGCGACGAGCGACGAGCGACCATGGTCGGCGGCGTCGGCGTCGGCGGTTAGCAGTCGTCGGCTACAGGCAGGCTGGATGGAGGTATAGTGGTTTGTTGCAGGTTTCCTGATTTTGGGTTGCATTTGATATTGATAGATGGGCTGATTGGTTTTCTCGACTGAACACGACCGACACGACGACCGAGGTTGTCGATGAAGACGAGTGGATTAGAGATGGACACGGCCAAGGGAAACGAATCCAGGTATTCAAGGTTGAGCTGTGAGCTGGACGAATTCGTGCACGAAGCCATAGACATGACACACCGGAGGGGGGATGGGCTGGAGTGGTTTGCATTTAAATTCGATAAAGGATATCATCGGACCTCTCGGGGGAGTTGATAAATAATCAAATTTATGGTTTGCCTGTGCTCTTCGGGGGGAGAGATGGCATTATCGGGGTGTGCTGTGGTCCACCCAGACACAGTATAATTGGACGAGAGACACCTTGGAGATACGAGAAAACAGGGCATTATGCTTGACTGCCCGTTAAGTGATGTGCTGATGCTGTATTTGGTTGAGCAGCACATGAGACCATCGTCTAGAGTGCGATAAAAGTCCCGGAAAACACAGACGGACACAGAAGGAAGTAATGAGGCAGAACTCGACTTCAGATGAGTATCATGAGTCGTCGATAGGCATTGTGGGTTGAAAGTGTGCCTCGTACAGGCTGAAAATGGGCATCATGTGAGAAACGAGATGACTGGAGTCTCAAAGTCCTGACTCCACACCGTGAATGAACAGATCTAGACATAGGACATGGATTTTTCTGTTTGACACTACCTCACCCCAGTCTCTCTCTCTCTCTCTCTCTGTTTCAATGCAGACAATCATTTTTGACACTTTGACACTTTGGTTCTATCTGTGGTGTCTCTCTCTACCCACGGACATGCCATGATAACAGAGGATGGAGTTCATTGCTGGCCAATTTCAGCACTTTCGCAACTCTTCCAAACAAACAAATTGACTTCCACTCCACAGCCAACGAGCGCTTAGTCGACTTTATCGCTGAGAGAGTCTTAAAATTTTCATAATTACGGTACCAACTGTAGCAGGCCTCAATTTTCGTCCATAAAAACGCAATTTCCACTTTCATTGCGCACTTTGTCCGCAGCAGTGACGGCCATGGGCGAAGTCTCAAAAACGTCCAAAAGCGGACCGAATGGCCTCCCCACTCGAACTTCATCTACATTAAATAGATATTCAAATTAATTTCACATCTTTTTCCATCTCCGTCCCCTGCAGCAACATCGTCCCGTCCACCCTCTTTTGAAGAGGCCTAACGTGGCCGTGTTGTTGGTGTAAGTTTGTCACACACAATAGTCCTATAAATGGGATACCAGGCAATGGCTAGGTCATCCAATTTACATCCGGGCAATGTAATTTACATACAATTTCATCCGATTCCCCCACCCCGCCGCCGCCTTACCCGCCATCCGCCCAGCAGCAGGAAGCTCACCTACGGACGACGAACGACGACCGACAACCGACAACCGACGTATACGTCGACATCCGCAAAGGATACGTTTTCATTTCGGCCTTCGGCCAAACCCAAATGCGTACGTGAACGTAATTTTCAGTTTGGACACATCAACCGAATGTTTCTTTGGATACATACTCTGGCACGTTGGCTCGTTTCTCTCTTTACTCGTTACTTGTCCTCGTTCCCGTCCTTGCTGTTGGATCTCCTATTTCAACCAACCCACCCAACCCCACCCGAACACGGGTTACGATCGATAATGCAAAAGGTAAGGACAATACGGGAACGGGCCCGAACGTGTCGGGCGCACACAGTACATTTGGCCTATTGGCTCGGCACAGTACAGGGCACATCAACCGGGGCGCTCTGTCGATGCTCAATGCCAATGAAAAGGACTTCAATAATCATTAAAACAAATTGTAACATTTCCTTGTCATTCATTTTGATTTTAATTAAAAGAGAAAATTCAAAATGAATGTTCATTTGTCGTCCTTTTTTCAGGTCGTCGTTGTTGTCGCTGTCGTCCCTGGGCGCGTTCGGTGAGCTCAGCTCTGTCTGTTTTATCCGTTTGTAAATTCGTCTGTTCGCCTGTTCGCCACATGCTCGCTCGTTCGATAATGGTGGCATGCCCTTGTCACCTTGCCGCTGCTGCTGGCACAGGTCCTCCCTATTGTGTGTGCCGTACAATGGAGCCAAAGTGTATTCGTTCTCTCCTCCCTCCGTCAGCTTACATGAAAGGCTTTCATGTATGTAAATCGATCTGGGAGATACAAATTCTAACGATTTTGTTGTTGCCTCCACCTGCCTGAATTCTGGGGTTGATCCTTATTCTTATTTCGTGTACCTTGTCGTGCCCTGGCACACACACACACACACCCACCCAACGCTCGTCTCCCTGACAGATTTCTGGTTAAAGTAATGAGCACCGGAATGTATGCTCAGGTGAAAAGGAAATGCAATGGAAATCTAGTTGTGTGTTATCCTTGGAGCATTTTAAATCAACTGATTTGGCGTATTTGACGTCAGGACACGAAGCACCGTCGTTTACCTTTGCCACCATCACCAATACCACCGTCGGGTATCGTCGGTGGCGCGGCGGCGTGATGACAAGACCGTGTATCGACACAATGTGTTGTGTCTGAATGGTGGGCTTTTTGTGTAAGAGCAGAAAGGATAATTACCGTTGAGTGGTGTTCAACATTTTGCACATATCTTTAGGATATTGGATTATTTTCGAGTGGGATGAGATAGGTTTTTCGATGCTTGAGTGGCTTCACCTTTGTTGCAAAGGGCGGTTTTAGTGGGTGGAGGGGGGGGGGGGGGTGCTTGGAAGGGTCGTCAGAGTTTTCATTTGACATTGATGTGATGCGATGTGGGAGTCGAATGGGGGGTGGGAGGAGGGGTGGGCTGGATGAGATAGATGACAATTCGGAGATTCGACGGTTGACATTAAATCTCAAGGAGCCGAGGGAGAATTTCCGGCTGCTTGGGTTGATGCGGAGATGACGATTGGATAAGGTTTCGGGTTGGATGACTTTGAATGGCGGCCGGAGGATGGATTCCTTATCCTCGAGAGGTAAGCGAAGAATGTTCGCCTGATTAGGTTCCAGTTTTATGGATTTTATATATTTTTTTGTTGGTTTTCTTTCCATTGATTTGTGCAGTGAGCAAGATTTTTTTTTCTGTGGCCAGGGACACGGCATGTGACTGACTTGCAAGCGCCCAAAATGTATTGTCAGTTGAGATCAGTCAAGGGTGTGTGAATTAAGGAACGATCTTGAGCTCAGAATGATGGTTCAAATGTCTGTATTCCAATTGGAAATCTATGGTTTTGTTGTAGCCTTCACAAAACATCTGAATTTCAAGGTATGGACGTCAGTCTCACTTCCACAGAGACTCCTGTCTAAGAGTAAATATCTGCCCCAAATTCGAACGGAAGCGAACACAAACAACAGGAGTTAACTCAATCCTTAAAGAGGCACTTAAAGCACTTCGACGTACAGAAAAAGTGAAACAAGCTTAGAATGCAATTTGTTCGTGACAACGGACGTGAAAGAGATTTCAGAACGTTTCGCCATAAATGACGGCCTTTGAGTCGCTCATAAAATGCAAAACGTATCACTTGCTCAACGATAAAAGCAAAAGCAACGGTTTCCCCCCTTTTTCGAATCCATCTCTGATTTATATGCCATCCTGTGACTTTGAGCACACATCCTGTTATGCGCGCACATCTCTTCGTTTTGTCTCCGTCCTTCCATATGCAAGGCATTCCACTCGGCAGGAGCAAACACACAAACGACGATAAATGATGTCCTCTCCGCAGGACTCTGTTATGGAACTTTTCTTTTTTTTTTTTGTTTTTTTTTTAATTATTTCCTTCCATTTTCCATTGGCTGGCATTTAATTATCCGCAATCCATCCTGCCAGTAATTTTCCACAGCCACGCAGCCAGCCAGACAAAGAGCATAGCACAGCAGCAGAATGAATATAACTCAAGGCATTAATGACTTTACATCTCTCAATGGCGCGGTGAGATTGAGTGTGTCAATTGCAATCCACTGACAAAGTGACAAATGCTCGCACATCCAATTAATTATCTTCTTCATGTCCTGTCTCTGTAGATTTCGCTTGCCTTCATTTCTTCGCTCTCTCTCTCTCTCTCGTTCGCTCTGTTGGGTCCTTGTGTGCTCCTGTTGTCCTGTGTCGCCCATTCAATTGATGCTCCTTTGCAACACTCAAATGTCCAATTTAAAAATTGAACACATTCCCCCCGACCATACTGCGCTTGAATGGATGATGCACATTCAGGACACTCTCCTGGAACACACACTCTAACATCCTCCTAATAAAGTACTAGTGTCTCTCCCCTGTATGTCTATGCGTCTTTATTCTTCGTTTTATTTCATTCTTTGCGTTTCCACACCCTTTTTGACAAATTTATGGTGAAGTCTTCTTTTATTTAATTCCCTTCCCGGATTGTTTGTGTTCTTCTTTTTTGTGTGTTCAATACTGTCATTCCCCTGGATTTCAAAGGACATGAAGAGAGAGAGAGAGAGGGGAGAGAAAAAACGAAAACAAGATGACACCACAAAGGTCCTTATAACTCCAAAAAGATTATCATTCGAAGCAATCAATTTAATTTGATGATGTTAACTTCGGAATAAAAATATGTCAATCAAATTGATTAATGGTTATTCTTCGTCGTCGTCGTCGTCGTCGTCGTCCTTCGTCCTGAGCTGTGTGCGTTCGGGTGTCTCTCGTTCGCTGGATTGGGAATGATTTTAAAATTGAAGACGGAACAAAAAGGATGGAACATTGACACAGATAGGAATCTCATTGATTCGAGGGATGCGCGAATCATCCCGTTTACCGGTGGGTGGAGAGGGGGAGAGGCGAGATCTTCAATCCTTTTTTTTTTCGGATACACAAACACATAATGAAATTGTTCACCGAACTGTGCAAAGAGGCAATAACGAAGAAAGACGAAGAAGGACCATGAGGAGTATGGTGGCCCGGCGGTGGGTCACCATGCGCCGCGCCGCCGGTGGCGGAGGAGTCGGAAGAACAACAAGTGAAAGAAAAATATGCAAAGAGAAAGAAAGAGCGAGCGGAAAACAAAAATAAAGCGAGCGATAAAATAATCGAAACGAGTTAGAAAAACACAAACAAACAGGACGAAAGAAGGATATCTGTGTACAGCTCGACAGCGGGGGACAAACACACAAATTAAAATGTGAAAAAGGATTACGTCTAATGTATGTGCATACATATCTCTCTCTCTCTCTCGCCCCCCTGCGTCCCAAGTTGGGGATAAGGGTTCCCTCGAACATTGGGCGGGGGGACATTTAAATTTCTTTTTTTTTTTTTCTGTTTTCTTTTTTCTCAATTTGATTTTCCTTCGTCTAAACCAAATAATAATAGAGATCCTTTTTGAGGAGTTGCTGCCGCTGGGTGGGAGTGCTTGCTCCTCTTTATTGTTTTATAGGTCAGCGAGCTGCAGATTTAGTGGAAAAAGTTTTTTCTTTTTTTTCCTCCCCACTTTGCCAGAGAACGTGATGTGTGTGGGTGTGTGTATGTGGGGGTGTGTGTTTAAATTCTTGAGCGTTCAGTTTACCCCAAGCCATTGTGCGCCGTGACGCGAGCAGATTTATGAGGAACTTAATTAAACTGTTTGTGTAGCCGTTGGACGTACAGATTGGCGTGGTACTAAATTGTCCTCGAGCGAGATTTTCGGTCGACGTTCTTGAGAGAGTGTAGCGATGGCTGTGGCGAAGAGAGTGAGAAACAAATAACTTTTCAGCTGTCAAAGGGAATTGAAGCGAAAAGTCATGTGAGGTAATAAATAAATTCCTTAAGACCTTAACGCGCAGACAGTGGTGGGAGCGGACAGTTTGTGCTCACAAATTTTGCCAACTAAACACTTCTAGGAGGAGAGATGAGGTTTGGTTTGAGAAATGGCAGTGCTGAAGGCGGAAGAGATTTCAGAGTGAAGGACTTGTTTTTGGGTGGCACTGCGCTGTGGGATGGGGCTAGAGCTTAACATCGAGTTGTGTCCAATGCCACACAGCAAGTTTGTTAAGGCTCATGTCCAGTTGCTTGCGAAACATCAATCAAGGATGTCTTCTGTTTCGTTGGTGTTTTCTTAAAAGTGTGTCCCAATGGCGTTGTCCTTGTATAGTTTCCGAATGGTCTGCCGCTTTGATGTTGTCCTCATGGTGCTGGCCAATGATGAATTCAAACATTTTTCAGCTTTTTCGTATACGTAATGGATGTCTCTCACTCCCCAAGCGCTTTCGATTTTCTACTTCTGACTTCGAGGAATAACTTTCAAAATGTTGAGCCTTCTTTAAGATTGTGAAATACTTCAGCTATCATACAGAGGCTTTCTCTGCAACCTACACTCAGATTTGTTTATCTTCACTTGTCAGAGATGCATAATTAACCGCTCACTTTTGCCTAACTCAAGCATACCGCATCTGTTTAAGCCCCGCCGCATTATGATCATCTTTAGGATGGATGTCAGAATAACTCAAATTGCATCACCTTTCGGTCTTTCAGTTGATCAAGTACTTTGCATCATTTCATCCTCACACTTATCAGCCTCCAACCGGATACACGAACTCTGTCTAATCAATCAATCCCAATCACGCATCAAACTAAGATTCGTCCGTGCCGTCCTTCAGTCGGCCTAGCTGGGCTAATTGAATCAACGGGGGTATTATCTTCGCATCAAGAGACGATGTACTACTTTCTCTTCCGCCTTGGCCTCTTATTCTAAGCAAAACTTGTTCGAGTTTCGGATAAGATGTGCTCAGATAATGAGACCTTGAACTATTCTCTTTTTCGCAGGTTGTTCTAGTCTTCCACTTTCAGTGCTTCGATCACTTCATGCCATCGCGAGTCGCCTTGTTTCTGGGCATATTTTTCCCCACAAGTACGCGTTCTTCTTAAACGCATCGGATTGTGAGTCGTGTGAATTAGAAATCATTGTAGACGGACGTCAGTTCCTTTTGGCTTTCTACCTCTTTGCTGTAGGTGGAAGTGACGAGTTGATGATGAATATTTGCACGCCGTGCCCCAAAGAGAAGAAGGAACTCAACTGAACGTAGGCCAACAACCCTTCCTCACGCCCCATGAAACAAACTTGACCAGAGTCAGTAAAATTGAAATTTCAGCATCACAACCGAATCTTCAACACAATCTGTTCCACTTCAGATGCTCAGTCTAAACTTCAGCCTTCATCTTCGCTAAGACCCATGCTTATCCGTCCCACATAATTTGCAAATCGCAACCTTTTCTTCGCACTCCACACCAGATAGAGTTTCCTTCAGCTCTCCCAAGCACAGATATCGCCGATCACCATCAATACCATGGCACAAACGTACATATATCTCGCCCGGGGGATACATTTCCAAAGAACCGTAAAACAAATTACCATCTCTGCCGCCAGATACAAGGATGATCGTACGACTGGCCATTTATTACCCAGTTAAGTAAAAACCAGAAGCAATTCTCTAATTTCAACTTAGCTCTCTCGAAACGACACGGTTGTCATTAATTTCTACACAAATCCTCTGGCACAGTCAATCTATGCTTTTTGATCTCTCTCTCTCTTTCTCTATCTCTGCCTTGTTTCGTCTCCCCCGCCCCCTCCTTACACACATTCGGTGGGTCTCCCTCTGCAGGTACACGAAACGAAACGAAACCAAAAAGCGGACCAACTGCTTTGAGGTGAAAATCTTTTCAGGGCTTCTTCGTTCTCCTCATCCTCCCCAGGACCCAGCGGATGGGTAATAACCATTTGTTATGTATCGCATGCGGGCAGGCAGGCAGCACAGCTCCAAAAGGCTATCTCTGCAACCTCAAAATGTGACCAAATTTTGAGAGATACAAAACCACATATACACATGATCGGTTTCTTCCATTCGCTTTGCGCCCATCAACATCTTGCCGTCCCCCGCGCCAGCCCCCTCTGTTGTTTGTGGCGACCACGACCACGATCACATCGCTGCGCCGCGCCGTCGCCGCGCCGTCGCCTCGCCATCGTGGACTTTGAGAGACTTTGATCGGGTAATTGTGTTGTTCGCCACGATTGTGCCCCGAAGCGGAGAGCAGTTGAAGCGCTGGATTGAACCTTACCCGTACGAACCTAGCCTGAGCAACTGAACCGCACGGTGGAGGATCAATAAACCCATATTGGGAGCAACAAAGTGATTAATTGCCGGCTTGTCGGATTCATTAAGTTTCACAAGTCTGCCAGTGAAATCGGGCTTATGGGATGCTGCGCCTGAGTTGAGCCACTCCAGACGCCGCCTTTCTCGTGAGTAAGGGTTAGGTGAAGGGAAATGAGATTTTCCTTCACATTTTCCCCATGTTTCCCCTGCTCGTCCTTCGATATCAATTCTCGTGTCGGAATTTACATAAAATTACCATTTATAGGCCTCATTGAGGCGACTTAAGGACGTCTTTTGCGCTTCCTGTCATTCTTTGTAATGACTTTTATTCTACATCCACTCCTCGCTCGGTCGCTCGCTCGCCAGGAGGACACCAGTCAAAATGTAAATGAAACACGAAAAATTCATTTTTAATATCGCTTCGCAATAACCCCGAAAGTATGCTTCATTAAATACCAATCCCTATCCTTTCGTCCTTTTTTGTTTTCTTTTGCACTTTTCAACTTTTCCATCCTCCCGCCGCCGCTCTCCCCTTTTCAATCTGCCAGTTTATCTCTGCTCCCTCAATAAACATGCGAAAGATATACCCGAAATCAATTTAGAGCACACTTTAGATAATATTTTCGTTCGCTCTCTATCGGCAGGAGTGTGGGGTGTGTGTGTGTGTGTGTGAGTGTCGTGTGACCGCTCCCCTCTCGTGCGCGTAGCGAGTAAAATAATTTCAAATTAGTTTGCATGAGTGTAAACGTTAGCGTTTACCGTCATCATCCGTCCGTGGTGCCTTTTTGAAAATCGAAAATTTCACTCTCTTCACTCGCTCCCATCACTCGCCGGTTCACCTCCCAGGGGGATGATGTAACCCAGGCCGGGGGTTGATATTCAATTGAATTGCCATTTGCTTTGATGATATGCTGATGAGATTTCTTCTCAGCGTGCGTCCTCGAACAGTAAACAAGTTCTTCTTCGCTTTAAGTACTCGCATCATGTCAAGGGGGAGAGAGAGAGAGTGTGTGTCCCTTCTGAAAAGGGGTGCGGAGTTACTTATCCCAACTTATAACTGAAAGCGCACACACACATGGACATTTTTGCGGATGCAACTCAAATTGGCTTTAAGGTCGTAAATCATTTCCAAACGCAAACGTAAAGAAGAATCCTTTGGCGTCCCTCGCCCACCCTCACCGGCACCCTCAGCGAAGACCAAACAAAGTTTACTAAAGTACATGGAAGCAACGTGAATGGCAAGGCAGCCCTGATGAGGGCAGCTTCCCCGGGCCCGGCGGGATGAGGCTCTCTCTGGGCAAGCAAGCAGGCAGTCGGTTGTATTGTGAGGCACCAGCATGAAAAGTTGTCAAGAATTCGTTGAGACGAGAAGCTTTTCTTTGCGACTTCTGTGTGCTGCTGTCCCCGTTTTCTTTTTACTTCTGCTCTGCCACCGGTTCTCTTTTCCATTCCCCTTTCCATGCCTGCTCTTCGTCCGTTGGCTTTGGTTTCGTTTTTGTATGCAAACCTTTCTGGTGTATGGGGAGAAACCAGAAGACCAACACCATCGCCCAATATTACCGTCACTGCCACCAAACCACGGGTTTCGACCAAGTGCCAGAGAGACGGTCGTAGTTGGCCAACAACTACACAAACTGTTTTTGATTTGACCTTTTTAAAAGGCACTCTCTGAATGGAGAAGAATACCCGTACTGTGTGCCGGCGGTCGGGTGCGGACGGAGTGGAGAGCCGAGGGCGAGGAGGACAAACTTTGTAAGAAGCCAAAACTCTAAAAGCTACTTTGGTTGAATGAGACTTGGTTGTACATTGTATATTGGAATCGAAATGAGATTCGTTTCGTTTGTGCACGGACCACAATGTTTTCCTTTTAGCACAGCACACCTACACCCGCCCGTAACCCGTCGCTGCCTCTCGGCCAGTCACTCACTCGGTTGCTCTTCAGCGCAATCGTGTGGTCGGGGGGCTTGTTCGAAAGCGAATAAAAGAACGAAGGAGATGAACTTTTTAAGGCATCCTTCAATTACACATGCTTAGCTGGAAGTAGTTTTCACAAGTAATAAGGATTTTGCGAGTGCTTGTGGATGCGGAGGAGGGATGTTGCGTGTTTGACTTTGAAGATGTTTTCGCCGCGATCCCTCGATCTCGATCGCCGAATGAGTCAATCTGTGTTCCCTCAGCAGAACAAAAGGCCGTCGAAGATGACTCACGGTGTGGAAAGAGAAAAGAAAATCCAAGAGGGCCTCCAACTCAACCCATGACTCAGTGAAACAGTGTGTCAGTGCTTGGCTCCGAACAGAAGCGAAGCGAGCGAGAGAGTCGAGGTCTTTGAGCCTTCAAATTTGCTTAGATTAGCAGAGGTCTCTCCAATGCCAGCAGTCAGTCAAACATGAGCCAGTCACTTGTAGTCCATGATGTTGAGGCGACGGGCATCGGGTATGATCGATGCGCTGATTGCACTTAGAGGTTACGTATACGCCTGAGTAGTTCGCAGTCTTAGGCGACTTCAGGTGGATGATTCATCGCGAGTTGATAGACCAGAACCAGTAGAACTGGCATTCGGTAGAGTGTGAGCGTGCTGTTGAGTGTGTGCATGCGTGCCCACGTCAGGTGAGTACAACTGCAACCGATGGAGGTGACCTCGTTGGATGCGGGCGGTTATCGACTTTTTCACCTGATTATGTGTGTTTGACTGCGTTTCGCCTCACACACAGGCACCAGACTAGAGCTGCGCTCCGCTCATTACCTTGATCGATGGAATCGATTTATTTACTCACCTGTGTGTGAAATGTTGTTGTTGGCTCGTTGCCGTTTTTTTTTCTTCAGCTTTTCCTTCATTTGCTATTTTTTTTTTTCTTTCCTTTTCGTCTCTTTATCTATTTGTGTGTTTGTTTGTCGGCACAATGCCATTAGATCAGCGGGTATCGACTCACATCGCACGACCGAGTGACCGGCCGTTCCTCCTCCTGCTCTACACGGCTCCCAGTTCTGGTTCTAGTGGCATTTGCTATGGATATCGGCCGCATAAACAACACTGCGAATGAATGTCGCCGATTGGGGCACGTAGTTGGCAGTTGGCAGTCGCTGTTGGTGCTGCTTTTGTCGTCGTGGCGATTGGTGGACAAGAAGGGGAGTTGATTGCTTGAGAGATGACTTCACCTGTTGTTTCCACAGGATATACTGCCGTGGGTCATGCGGATTGTTTTTCTCTGTTTATTGATTGGGCAATAACATCGAATTGATTGATACAATAATTTGAATGACAGCTGAAGGTTGTGAGTGGGCAAGCTTAACTGAAGGGGTGCGGGTAGTCATAAGCTTGAAGGGTGTTGTTTCTTAAATATGCGCACAGGGGAGAAACTTCGGCAAATCAACGTCTGAAAGGGACTGAGAACTATATTTAGAAAGTAAGAATTAGCGCCGATTCAGAGAATGGTCGGCCGCTTTCGAAAAAGTCATGACGAACTTCTTGCGAAAGGCAAAATCGAGGTGCCAGTAAAGAAAATGCTTCACAGGCTATGTGTTAGCATTGAGGAAGTAAGAAGCCTTGACTAAGAGTTAGTGTGAAAGAAGAAAAATTACATCACTTAATATTTTTGACAAAGTTCAGTCCACAGGAATAGGAAAAGCACAAAAGATGCTCAAAAACGCCATCAAACAGCTATAAAAGTCGAGTTTTGACATCCCGTCAACATTTTCTCCATAAAACGGTCCAAATTTCAGCTCTTTCCGTTCAGTCATTTGTGAATTTCTTCAAATTCGCCTCGTTTGTCAGTCAATTTTGCGCGGTAAGTACCTCGAAATGTATTCATTCCGTGACTGCGTTTGAAATGTTGATATTTCAAACAATTTCCGATGGGAAACTGCGCCTTATCCTCAATGAATGAGCATCAATTTGATTCTATTACACCATCAACCGGTCACGACCATTGCCACAGCAGAGCACCAGACTCCACAGGAAGTTGAAAGGTTGACGAGGATTTACGAGCTCCGACGGGCCGACGAACAAAAGCCAACTTTTATTGCCGCAATGATCTGTCAAACTCATCACTGACAATTCCAATTTCAGAAATGCGCATAAATCTCGGCACACAAAACAAACCAAGCAGGACTACATGAAATCCACCCACCCCGATGACTCACAGTGCCTACCTTTCAACCCTCGAAAGGCAATAAACCTCAAGGAACCAAGAGCAGAACATCGCTGAGACGGACAGAAATGAGTAGAACCAAGTCAAACCATGCAGAAATCTGAAGAAAATTTATGAAGAAGATTACGACAAACAATGACGCTCCACTCCACACACCCCAAGCGTGTGACAATCCATAAGTTTGGCTCAGTAATTGAGTGCTCGAGTAGAGGGAGATAGTGTCAAACAAAGACACCAAAGTTACGTCGAATCACGTTCCTTGATCAAAGGAACAGAACCAGAAGCATCACAACCACTGCAAGACCCTCGACAGGCCTCAACGAGGTGAATGAAACACCTTCGTTCCCTTGGACGGTAAATAAAAATTCAGTCATAAAACTTAATTTATTCCGCACCTCATTCGCCGGGTCAAGCTGTACGATTTTATTATTTTATACTCGTTTCTGTTATGTATCTTTGCTGCTGTCGCTGGCGACAAGATAAGCAACATTGCAAGCGGCACACACACACACACAGCTCGTCAAGATACGTATCGTGATCGCTGCCGCTGTAGGCTTAGCTTAGCTGTTGAGGGAGAGAAACCTGGGGGAGAGGGTGTGTGAGTGTGTGTGGTGTTTATGCATTTTATGCTAATTTTATGAGACCCCCCTCCGCTCCGCCGCCGATCCGCTAATTGGCATTTAATAGATTTCGTAACTCACTTAATAATCTCGATGGAGTGCGGAGCGTGATGGTGGTGGCGGTGTGTGTGCAATTATAGCCAAAACGAAACTCAGGGGGCTTGGCTCCACTTGTCTGGGGTTGGCTGGATTGAAATGCGACGCGTTTGTTGTAATCGCTCGTGTCCCCCTTGCCGAGGTTTTTATTGACGAACTGAACCGGAAATTGTCTCAGTTAATCCTTCGTACACCCGCTGGTCTCTCGTGGAGGAGACAATAAAATGCAAGAGAAAAAAAAATGCTTAAACAATGCGCAAAGACAAAGCAGACGCGATTGCTAACCTGATTAGTGGCAGTCAAGGACTGGATTGTCTGCACAGACAAGAGCTCCGAGAGGCAAAAACAAAGCACAAAAAAAATATAAAACGGAATCTAAAGAAGGTCCTTAGGCGTTACAAAGTAATTAATTTCTTTCCTTCGTTCCGCTTCTCACAGTACAATGGCAGAGAGCTTTGAGTGTGTCCATCCGGACAGAAATGGTATTTAAATCACGCACAGATACATCATCACCCCGCGCCCGCCCCACGGGGTGTGGCTTTCTCTTTGGACTGGTTCCCTTTGAATGTATTTTCGGAATCTCCCAAAGGGGAAATAGAATTCGAATTTGAGCACGGTCTTCAAGACTCGACTTTGATTCGAAGGCGATGGTGGTCAATTTGTGGGCAGAGCACGTTTCGGCACAAAAGCCAAACCATCACCAACTTCGCCGCATACACACACGTGGACCATTGAGATGAGAGAATAACTATGCTTATGAATAACGATTGAGGTAGCTGAGGCACTGAAAAGCATCCCCAACCTTTCAATAAATCGTATCAGATATCCTTGCCGTCGACAAACATGGGCAGGACTTCTTGAGCAACCTTCCCCGTCTTCCACTCACATGGGTAGGTGTGTGTGTGTGAGGAATGAAAGAAGGATGCCACAAGAAAGGAGCATCAATAAGCTGGCTATACGCACTTTAGCTGGAAGACAATGGCCAAACAAACAATAGAAGGAAAATCCTAATTAAAGTTTCAACTTCGGCCTCGATTTCACTTTGCAGTCGCTTTGTTCTCGTTCTTGTTTTGTTTGTGGGCTCCATTGATACAGCGACAAGGGATAAAGTGCGGATGTGATGGATGGTGGCGGTGGGTAGCCTTGGGCAAGGAAATCGTCCTTTTCAAATTGAGTCCTCTGCCGCGCGCTCGTCTTTTGAATGGAAATTTGCACGTGTTTGACAGGAGATGTACGATTCTTTTTGATAATTTTGTTTGTTGTTGTCTATCCGATAGCAGGACTCCGATAGAGATCAGAAAAGCATCGACCGAGATGGCGATGGCTATTCAAATGTATCGAGGGCAGGTACAAATTTGTGATTATTTTTTTTCAGAGACAATGATTGTTTGCCCTGAAAATCGACAAATTGAAATATATCACGTTTCGGGGAAGTGCTCTAGTGGACGAGAGGACACAAAGGAACCTCAACAGTTGAAGGGGATGACCTTTGAAGTGGCGGGAAATGAACTGTGTATAAATTTAGAAATTGCTTTCCGGTTGACTAATCGGATTTTGATTTCGAGGGAAAATGTAAAAAGAGGGAGTCATAGAGGCAGGAAGTATTCTTGAGACAGTTTTCTTAGGAAGATCTTAGCAGGAGAAGATTTTGATTTGATCTTATGAAAGGCGACTCACTTGTTGTAGGGCAAGCTCCTCTCCCCCTACCCAGTCCCCTCTGCAGCTAACGAATTCATGTTTTCCTCAATTTATCATCCCAATCATCAGCTCTAGCCCTAAAAATCTCCATCAGGAGTCGCAATCATTCATCTGAAGTCCAAATGCACCATGAACCGGAAGTCAAATATCACCGGCTACCGTCAAGGCGGAAACGTGAAAGCTCCATCAAGCGTTACCATAATTCACAAGGACTCACATACAGTCCATTCCCCCCCGGAGTCCACTCCTACGAAAAAGTACATTCCTTAGAGCCTTCCACCTCAGCTATCTCATGAAATAGGTCAAATTAACTGACCGGAAAGCATTTAGCTACGTTTCCAGGAACCCGAAGTGCCTGGTGCGTCTTATCACTCCCGCCGCCTCATATACATTTTAACTGACTTAATAAATTCGTTTGTCCTCTGCCTGCAGCCAGTCTTACCCCCGACGAAGGTCGCCATTGTTGTCAGAGAGAGAGCGTGTGTGTGTGTGTGAATGCAATTTCCGTGTCAATTCCCTTGCTGGACTTGTCTTAACGAACGTCCAGGGGACTTACACAAATCCCCGCAAACACACGCACACACACACACCTGCATTCATGCGAACAACCGACGGACGGACATATCTGCTTCTCAATTATCCGTGAAAATTTAACAAGAATAGCGAAACTAGGGGACGTTGCGGGAGAATGAATTCACGCTCGGTTGGACACACCATCGGCCGGCAATCTTAATCGCTTCGGACGGAGCCAGTGATGTGACGGCGGGTACGCACCTTTTTGAGATGTGTGTGCAGCTACGCCCAATTGTCAAAACGACACATCAGATACAAGGTGAAATGGCTGCAGACTGTGGATAATTTTTTTTTTTCGTTTCTTTCATTGGCAAGGTGGACGCGCAGGTAGACTCGGAATCGATTTGAATGCAGATGAGGTCGAATTAACTCCTTGTTTGTCGTTTCACTGACGGAATAATTAGGCGAGTGGAAATTTTCGGGAAGGATTTGACAGGTTGACGCGGGGAATGAGAGCGAGTGAATGACTGGTGTTGGTGGCGGCGGTGGCGGTGGTGGCGGTTCCCCTTGGTAAGGTGGTTTGATTAGATGTGGATTTGTCACGTACGGCCTGCTAATGGGTGGGTAATGGGAGGGCGATGCCGGAAGGGAATCATATTCATGTAAATTTTTTTTTGTTCCGAAAATTCACTGAATGAATGTAGAAAGGAGTCACGCGATTTGCTAGGAAGTTTCAGAACTCCAAAGCAGGTGGCCGTAAATTTAACGCATCAAATGTGGTTGAGCTAATTTCTCTGAAGGGAAGTGAAGCATTTCTTTTGAATGTGGGAGAGAGTTAGTTGAAGGAAAAATGGCCACATAATGAAAGCTTGGAGTCATTCAACAGCTCCTTCAAGATTCCCACGAGTAGATTATCTGATTATTGTCAAACCCTTTTAGTGGATGGTCTAGTGAAAAAGTGCTAGACAAACGTGCAGGTTTAAGAGTCAAGCTAGTACCTCCGGCGCGTGAGTTGACGCACTTACCCATTAAGCAGCGGACGGGGGAACATAGGTCCTTCAGTTGTGCGTACATCCAATGTATTTTCAGCAACTCGATAAAAGTAGAGACGTCAACAAGGCTCAGAGTCCTATTCAAACCTAGACACTGGATTCCATCAAAAGTTCAGGCAATTGGTCCTCATTGTCGTCAACAATCGACTTCTGAAGATCTGAACCGACTTGTGCTTGCGAGTGGGAACAAAGTCACTTGTAAGTGGAGGATCAAGTCACTAAATTTCACTTCTTTCCTCAAATCCCTGTCATGCCAGTCAGGACTTGGGTCCACAGGCAGTCCGAAAGTTCCTCCCCAGCACGGGGCGAAGCAGGAGTTTGCCAATTTCTTTGTCGTGAAACATTGAAGCCTCAGGGGACGTGTGGTGTTTCAAGCAAGCAGCAAGCAGGAAACTCTGGTGCTTTACCAAGGGAATAGCATAAAAGAGGAAGTTTCAGTAGGACACACTAGGCGACACCTAATCCAAGTCAGCGACTCAGACTGAGAAGAAAGCCAAAAGCTCCCGACTAAAAAGAAATGGTCTTTGGATCAACTCGCACTGGAGCTTTGATGACCTCGCGCATCGAATCTCTTCTGACACAAGTCTCACGCACAAGCCGTCTGATGTAGAGACACTTACGATCCGCATGCGTCGCTTATACAAAGTCGACTTTCCCTGCGTCCAAGACTGGCTCTGACTAGAAACTGCAACGAGAAGAGAATGTTGTCGGATTTTCACGGACGACTCCAAGACGACGGAGGTATCTGGTGGGCCGGTGCTTTCGTGAGAGACGGCAACTTAAAACTTCACACCTCTTTAGGTAATTTCCCATCGGTCTTCCAGGCGGAAACTTTTGTGATCCTAATGGCCACCGACTATATTGTGAAGAACAAGTGGAAGGGGCGAAGTATCTGCGTCTGTAGCCTAACTTAACCCTTAAACCACTTCTAAGATAGTCCTGGAATGCAAGTCATCCCTTAATTTGTACAACAGACTGAATTGGGTAAGATTTGTCTGGGTCACGGGACATCACGGGATCACTGGAAACGAGATTGTTGATGATCTAACTAGGCAAGGCTCTAAAGAGGCATTCATAGGGGCCGCTCACTCACTTCTCCACAACCGGCTTCCTTGGTTAGGGCTTCCGTCGACGGTTGGGTCTCCCAAGAGCAGAACTTGATATCATTTGCATTTTTCAAGCACCAACAGGGCAACAAAAAGAGAGCTGCGAATGTCATGTCTCCCGAAATATCCTTGACGAGTCCTTCAAAAATGTTTCGGAAAAAAATATCTTCTCTCTTCTCAGTTCAGGGCAAAACAACAGTTTGCATATTTCAGACTCGCCAAACACCTCACAGCCCAGTCTTTGTCGCACTGTCCAATCGGCAGAATAAACACCATGGATGTGTGCGCGCCGATGTCACCAGCAAAGACTATTTCCAACTGCCCGACCGAAACCAAGAGCACTTGTCACCGCCATCCCCGTCACGAAAAGAGATTACAGCCCAGGCCTTCAGCAATGGCCTGCCTAATCTAAGCGCGTCACTCCTTTATCAACACACGTCCGACTGCTGCCGCGCTCGCCGGTGGTGCTGGTGCTAGTGGCCTTATTTTTGGTAGAATTCCGTTGACTTGTTTTTGCAGTTTCGTTCGGATTCCCTCCACGTTGCGCCTGATTGTTGTTTACGAATTTTTTTGTATGATTTCTTTTTTTTTTTCTTGTTTTTTTTTTGCTGCGAGCAGTCGTTGCTTTGGGTCGCGAATAGAAATATGGAAATGTACTGTCAAAGAGTGATGGAATTTTCTGAATTTGAAATTCTACGGTGCTGGATGCCAAGAGGCTGAAAGGCTGTTTATTTGTTAGCGCTGACCTTGTAGTTGTTTTGCAGAGAGAGAGGAACGCGTATTGTTTAAACAACTAACGTGTGTGTTTGGGCTCGGGGAAAACTATGTACTTCAAAGTGAATTGAAATTGGACTTCAAAGGGCGAGGGGCGACGGGGTAACGCGACGTCAAAGATAATGGATTCGATGTTGACTTGCCGTTCGAGTCCCCGGTTACCTTGGGGATGTGCACCATAGCCGATGGACTGAGGAACAAGTTCTAGTTTGATGGCGCGACGATTGAAGACGTGTCCGAGGATTGACTTTATTGCCCTTAATTTCCGGAAATAACCGATTAAATTTCTTAAGTGAATAGCTGCAGCCTGTTCTGTGGCGTGGTTTAATTGTTATCTGTTATTTATTAAGCGGGTCATTATTTTACGTGTGTGCCGGTGCCTAGGGGGCTTGAGAATGAATGGTTGCGCATAGTTGAGAGGAGGGTACCTGTTCCTTAGGGGCCGGATTTATCTGGTTTATGAGGTATGTAGGTAGGTCGTTCGACGATTTGTGTGAATGAGGTTTTATTGATCAGTTTCAGGTGAGATTAATTATAGATGTAGAGCTGGGAAGCTGAGCCACTAAATGGGGTCGCATGTGGAATGAATGGGATGCGATTGAAATTGGTGGACTAAGTCAAATGGCGTGGGACTATGCGACTAATCGTCTGAGTTCAGTCAATGAAGTGCTTAAACAGGTGGATCACTTTCTAGCTGAAAATATGGTCTGAGCACCTTTAAAGCCGCTGGAATGGTGGCAAGTTTCCTGTCTGTAAGTCATGTCGTCTGTGTGAGACGCTGTCGTACCACGATGACTCACCAACTAGGATCGTGTGAGACGCTGTCGCTGTCGCTGTATTTATGTATGCAAGTGGGTGAGTTTTCGATCTGCCTTCAAGCGACCCTCCCGCTGTCTCGATCATACGCAAGTTGACGTCTATCGACAGAGTTTTGTGGTAAATCTGCAGACTGGTAGACTCTAGAAAGAGGCCCTACGTGTCAATTAGCACGCTTCACAGCAAAGACCTCTGTGTCATGGCCAAAAATTCGAGGAGACAAATTTCCAGCGAACATGACTCTTTATGTCTTTTATCGAAGGTAGCCTTATCCAGCCAAAGAGATTTAGTCGCGATGGCGTATCAACAAAAGTCATTCCTCGCACCGCCAATGGGGAATGGGGGGAGAAAAACAATAACTGCCACCCTCGCCAGCTTTCAAAACAGTTCTCACCCGAGGTCTTCATGTAGTAACCATCCATCCACCAGAGACCTGATTGAGTTACCTAATTCCCGGTGAAAGTGGCAGACGGTCCAGCAATCAACTGGCGCCGCAACCGAAACGGTCAACCATTCTGCCACAACATCTCTCTTTCTCTAACAAAGAACTCAACTCCAGTTGACACCCTTCCATCACTCATTCGACGCCAAAAGAAACCCATTCAGCTGCCTGCCTCCACCATCTCACCTCATCCGTCCGCCCCATACGTCGTCGTAACCATCCATGAATTATTGATACTCTCACCCAATTTACATTTATTGCGCTACAAATGTATGCAAACGTTGCATTAAGTCTCATTCGCCTTCGCCCACCGCCATCAGTCCGCCTGTTGTCCAATTGACCCAACTTCACCGCTCCGGCAACAAACCGGAAGTTCTTCTTCAACGCAAAAGGCCAACTGTATATCGTTATCACCAGGCCACTGTTGCGTCGCTTGCCCCTTCTGCTACTGATCCGCTCCAAAAACTCAAAAATAGCAAAAAAAAAAAATAAAACAGAACACAAACAACGAGAAAAAAAAAATTCAGACGAATGTATCTCCTCCCATTGACCATTGTTGCACAAAAGTTGTTTCGAGTTTCCAAGAGTGAAATTATGCGCTGCTACTCCTGAAGCCACGGATCACTGCGGCCAGCAGCAGCTTCACGTAACTGGTTCCATCGCGTGCAGAAGATGAGTCACTAGTTCTGTCGTTTTTTTTTTTATGGTTTTTGCGGTTGGTGAAGGTAAAACGAATTAGAATTGCAAAAATGGATGGAGATGGAACAAGATAAGATACAAGCCAGCAGTACCACCACCGCCAACAACAGCAACAGCCACAGTAGCAGCAGCGATATAAGTTAAACAATGTTTGTTTGATTTGGAAGATGTTGGCCGGTTGTATTGTTTGGACGGCTGTCGGTGTTGTGTGTGGATTTGCATGATTTTTAATTCGCTTCGTTTCAACTGGGTTACGTGTGGAAAATTTTTGTTTGCTGCTAAACAAAAGAAGGAAAATTAAGCCAGCAAGTGGGGGGGGGGGGGGGGGGTCGCGTTCATTCCCTGCGCTTATTCAATTCATCGCTGCTTGAGACGGATCTGCGGCTGGGGATGGGCGGGGGGGGGGGGGTATGTTTTCGGACGTAAGCTGCTTAGCGGATTAGTGGAGTGATTACATCTGGGTATAACGTCGGCCCAATCTTGATCTTGAGACGGCGGCGTTTTATTGTTGACTCTCAGTCTCGGTTTCGGGCTTTACGAGTGGTCCCATAAAATTCATTAACAGACGATGAAAGCGGCTTGCGATGGGGTTTCGAGCTTTCGCATGATTCCAGGTTTGATTTGAGGTTTCTTTGCATCGCACAACTCATCACATGCACTAGGTTTCTCTGTGCACGCATCGCAGTGGGGCTGGGTTTTGATTTAGGATTGGAAATCGGAAGGTGTGGCGCGTAGATTTATGTGGAGCAGAGATTGAGCAGGAGCCAGAGAGAGAGAGAGAGCTACTGACGGCTTCAGTTGGAATTGTGAACAGATCTCGTTTGATTTATTCGCCAGTGGAGACGGTGTGCGATCTAGGTGAAATTTGGGGGGCAAGACTCTTAAAGTTCGCATTAAATGAAGAGTGTACATTAAGAAGGCGCGGTTTTAGTCGACTTTTCGGAAGCGATACCTGTTGCACTTTCACATGTTCAGGTCGCCATTCAGTTCCTTCTCTTGTTCCTGTTTCAGTTCCAATTCTCTTTTATGATGCAAAGACCTCGATCCATCGGTGGTGGCCGCCTTCAAATTCAGCATTGCTCTGCGAGAAGAAACCCATATTCGTATTCCGTTTCGTGTTGCAGTTTCTGTTACAGATCCTGTTACAGTTCCGGTTCCGGATCCTGTTCCAATCCCTATTCCAATCCCTGTCCCAGTTCTTGTTCCAGTCCCTTCTTTGGTTCATATTCAACTTCTTGTTTCGGTTCCTGTTCTAGTCCCTATTCCAGTTCCTGTTTCAGTTCCTGTTCCATGCCCTGGTAAAGTTTTTATTCTCGTTCCTTATGTCGGACTCCTTTTCAGTCAATATTTCTTTAATTGTTTGCCTGTCAGATGGATGATCTCAAACTTAGAATTATTCTTCGAATCATGTACGTATTGATCACAAAAGTTGATTACTTTGATTAATGCAAAAAAGAAAACTTCAACAACTCTCCCCTCACGTACACTTTCTTTGATGAAAATCTGAACTCGACGGCGTCTTGTTATGAACACGCAAAAGAGAAATCCATCATGAGACAATCCAACACACGCAGGGCAGGCGTCTTCTTCCATAATTCATCGATACAAATGTAAAACTCCCAGCCTCCAGGCGACCCATAACCTCAAAAAAATAACCCCGGCCCACGCATCGCAAACACAATTCGCTCGCTTGGTTCCGTCTTCCCTGACAAATGACCACCAATTAGTGGAGAGACCAACGCAGAGAGACCAAATCAAACACACACACACACACATACACACCAAAAAAAACATAAAAGAAACAGAAAATAGCAACCCATCAGTGGAACCATCACGAACACGAAATTCGCGCCGTCTTGTCCGGCTTCTTGTCTGTTGGCCACGCTGTTGGCCGGCCACTTCGTTTCGTTTTCGTTTCTATCAATTCACCCATCTATCATCATTCATTTTCGGTGACTACACCCATTTAACAAAGCAGACGGGGAAAAAGAAGAAAAATTGGACAAATTAAAAATCATTTGCCGAAACACGAGACGCGCCACACGAGAAAATTCACCGCGCCGCGCACGGACTCTCGCAATTAATTGCCCTCACAATCACACAACCCCGGTGCAATGGTGAGGCGGCGGCGGCAACGGCAACGGCGGGTGAGTGAAATTTGGCCCCGTATGTCAGTCAGTCTGTCTTGGGAAACGCGCGCCACATTCAAAATCAAAATTTAAGCCAACCCGAAGACTCGGAGTCTGAGTGGAAGTTTTGACCTTTCACGTCGCCAGAAAGGAACTGGGCGTTTCGCACGCAATCTTTGTGCGCGTTCAGGCCAACCTCACACCCGCTTGAAGGTAATTAGAACTCGTGTTTATTTTCCTGTAACTACACTCCCCTACCGCTTTTCTCCCCTTTGCATGGTGGTGGAGGGGGGGGGGGGTGCAGGTAGATGAAAATAACAATTTTCCACACCCGTTGGCTAAACATGACTGTGCGCGCGGACTGGCAGCAGGGGCGTTATCAAGGACATGGCGAGGTGTGGACCTAGCGAAAATTCGGTCACTCACGTGATTCTTCGACCCACCCATCCACCCACCGCACCCCCGCCCAGCTGTTATCCTTTTGATGGGTTCTCCAATTATTATTATTTTCCACTTAGTAGTTCTCCCTGGCCGTTCTTCGCCCGTGGCACCTCGGCACACACAATTACCATCCGTCTGACGCCGCGCACCGCTGCCGGGCACAATCGTCACCGCTGACTGATTAGCCTCTGGCTGAGGGTTGAAGAAAAAAAAATCAAACGGAAAATAATGACCCCGAAGAAAATTATGGCGGGGTAGTGGTGATGGGAGGGACTTGAGACGGGTTTGTAAATTTTAGTTTGACATTTGACGGTTGCCTCGTAATTGGCCATTTAGCTGCGAGAGGGGCCACCTCCCGCACTAATGGAGTAGCACCACTGGGAAAGAAGAATCCAAGCCCAGGCCAAATCCCAGCGCAACCTTCGCCAACGAGAGTCGCTTTTGGGTCAATTACGTGTTATCGACGTATCACACACCGATGGCGGCGCAACCGTGGCGGTAGTGGGGTGTTTACCGAAAATTATAATCCCTTGGGTGGATGATTGCATCGTGGTTTCATAACGTTCGGAGGTACGCTCTGTGCGGGACAATTAGCTGTCAGTTCCATAAGACCCCGTGCAATAAACACACGGTTACGGTCATGAAATAGCTGCCCGATGTGTGTACCTCTGCTGGCATGTGTTCGGTTAATTAGGGCTTAGGCGGTGTGTCTTCAACTGGGGGCTGCAATCAGAAGCGTGTCTCCAGGGCGTTCGGGGCAATTTTGGGCAAACTTATACGCCAGCTGATTGTGATGATTATGTTTGACTTGGACTTGGGCATGGGTTTGCCACCCGAAGAGATGACCAACCCAAGTCAACATCAGCCCTTCCCCAATCGAGACCGCTTCACAACATGTCCTGCCGCTGAAAGCGACTGTGCGCGTGGTTCGCTTGATTAGTCGTCCCTAAATGGGCAATAAAACATGAGACCCGTGATAGATCTAAAAATCAAGTTTCCTGCGAGGAATAAATTATTCCCGTCATCATACGAGTTCACGTGCGCCGCGGCTTTCCTTTGCCGTCGCAATCAACTCGCTCCTTCACCACGAATGTCTCCATGTCTCAGTGCTCGGCACTGATCAATCCCTTTGGCTAGAATCTACCTCCTCGCAAGTTCTATGCCTGCCGCAGCCCGATGTCCCCCGCAAATCTGCCGATAAGGAGACGCGTCACGGCCGCGGCGGCACGAAATTTATTCTCTCCACACACACACACACAGCCGAACCAGGAAACCATTTTCAATTCCAAGCCGAAGCCACCGCGCTCATCGATCTAATACCTTTGATTTATTTTCGACATACTGTCAGCGTTTTAGAATTTATTGAAAGTCCACTCTGGCCGATGGTCACAGTTGCGGCTCAGTCAAGACTCATTCGGGGCTGGGAGACGCGCATAAATCACGCAAAATGTGCAAAATTTATACATTCAGATGCACAATTTCGATTGGTTACGTGTACGTGACGGATCCATCGGCTGGGTCGTTGCCGACGAGGACGCCGGCCGCCAGCCGCCGGCCACCAGTCGATGGCGATCTCTTTCTTCGTCTTCCAGGTGTACAACAGACTCGCGCCGCGGAGTGGAGAGCAGTGGTCGAGTGGTGGAGTCGAAGTTGGAGCTGCCTATCCGCGGGGCCGATGACCGGCCATTTGTAGTCAAGAAGTCTCGTAATATGCGTGTGCGTATAAAATGTAGAAAATCACTGCAAACGCACGCATTGCTTGACCTGGATCAACTTTCGAATGAGAAGAGTAGAGCTGATTGCTGCACCACGAACGTGGTGCTGGGCTCGCAACAAAGTTGTTTGGTAAGTCTTCGGCAAGCGTACGAGAGCCATTGAACTTCCGCAGTGGTGTGAGATGCTGAGCGGAGAGAGCAGGAGGCGGGGTAGAGCAGTAGCTGCTGGTCATCTGAAAGCCGCGAAGAGCCCCATTTCGAGATGATGCGTGAAACCAGTTTCCGTTGAGGCGGAGTGAAATCGATCCCAATTTCGGTGGTGATTGCGTTGCGTATGCAAATCCGCGATCTGAAGTTGCGCTGCACCATGGAAATCGTTTTTCCTTTGTTTCTCTTATTAGATGGGGGGGCAGGGGCAAGGTGATGGCGGTTCGGCAGAGAGGACCGCGATGAAAAGGACTGTGCTAGATTGGGTGTATTGCGGAGGGGGGCTTTTACAGAGGGACGTGTTGCAGAGAATAGTTCGGCGACGGAGTAACGCAGTGGAGTACACTGAAGTGTGGTCGAGTGCGGCTGGAGTGCCAGTGTCGGTTAAGTGTGGTGGTGTGGTTAGTTGAGCACTCAAGAGTTGAGAGTGCGGTTGATGACATTCAGTAGTGTTGACTTTTTCCTAAAGGGACTGCCTGCATTGCTCAAAGATGGCCCTTCGGCACAATCGACTTGACCTTCGTCGATAAGTGGATCAGTAATGACAAGAGGTGTCTTGAGGGTGTCTTGGGAGAGAGGTGTCACTTAGCTTCAGCGATTTCTTTCGAAGATGGATTTTTGATAAATTGAAGCCAAGGCCAATTGCATTAGGAGCTGCATCTAGTTCTGTCCGCGGATGCACCCTGCCGTCTTTCTTGTGTTTTGCTGCACCATTCTCGAGTTATCTCCCTTCCGCGGAGGACAATTCAAGGCTAAAGCAGACTCGCTGGGTGGGAAGGGCAAAGGAGGGGGCTATGAAAACAAGAGAATCAACTGACATTCGTTCGTTACTATGGTGTCTAATCATTTCGCAGCATTCTCCCTGGACGACGACTACATTTCGACCATCAACTGCATCGCATTGAAAGAGAGATTATCTCTAGATTGACGTGGCAAACCAAGCGATGTCGACGAAGGGACAGATTCAAACCTCCGCTTCCCCCATTTCCCGTCGTCGAGCATGCAATTAACCTAATTTTCTCAATTTGTTTCTAAAATCCAAAAATAAAAGCTGCGCAACGAAGGCGCACAAAAAAAGACACTCAAACGAGACTGTTCATAGGCGACCAGAGCATTGTGCCCGGTTGACTGAATGGCTGACTGGATGGCCGTCTGAATGGTTGAATGGATGCTGCTGTTGCTGCTGTATCTCTCTGGCCACCACCACCGCCACCACCACTTCCATGGTTGGGAGCGGTGAAAACATCTTAACTTGAACCTTCCTTCTTTAGGTGACGTTTTTTCTCATTTTCTTGCGTCCTCCTGTCTATGGTTCTTTGCCGTCGTCGTCGCAGTCTTTGTCTTTGCCAAAGAATGGAATTGAATTGGGGTTTTAAGTTTTGCCTGTGCAACTGAATGTCCGCCGTCCGCTCCTCGCTTGCATCTAATTACATGATTTGTCGGAGTGCGCCTAACCTTCCACCCCAGTCCAGGCAAAGAGTTTCAACTTTTCGAATTTTATAGCAATACCCACTGCACTGCTGGACTTAATGGGCTCCTTTGGGTTGCTCTGGTCTGCTCTATCTCAGTCTCTGCCTGTCCATGGCCTGGCAGGGGCTTGGAAACTTTGGGTTGCGGCTCTATTTTGAATATTTTTTTCTTTTGCATCGAAGGATGTGTCTTCGTTGTCCACGTTCATTCTATGTCAGGTTGAAGACGACGACGACGACGACGACGATGATGATGATGAGAAGGTGGGTTGTCGAGACAATGTCTTGACCTTAGGAAACAATTCCAAGCAATTTTCGTCGTCGCCGTCTGACGGGTGGGGGATTGATGGTGATGGTAGGATAACAGAAGGAAATCGGCTTAAGGTTTTCCCCGCAGAAGGTCAGCCGTCAAAATGTGCCACCCCCAGGGGATCATTCGCAATTATCTCAGGCACGACCACACGTCACTCAGTAGGAGACTAACATCATCATCATCATCATCAGCGGCAGTGACACCCCACCATCACTGGTAGCAGCAGTAGCGGGGAACAGTTGCAAAGCAATTTAATTTCTTTAACGGAAAAAAGTGCACAATTGCATTCGTAATTAGAGGAAGTGCGACATGTTTTCTTTTTATTTATTTATAACGTTTTTTCCACTCCGCTCATTATACGCTGTTTCTTTTGCCTGTTCGCCTTCGTCGTCGTTTGTCGCTGATGTGCTGTATAGCTGTATTACTGGTGCGGCAGCAGTAACTTCTCTTGTTGCTAGGCGGCTATAGATAGTGTGCGGTTCAGCTTCGTCCGTTCGTCTCTCTGCCGCCGCTACTGTTACTGCTGTTTTACTTTCCACCACTTCAGGGTGCTGCAACGGCAACAGTAACAACAACGACGACGACGACAACGACAATCTTCATCTCCGGGTGTAGTGTTCGCCTCCATCTTCAAGATGTATGCCCATTTATGTGTGCAAAATGCAAGCTCATGCACATTCACCCAAAAGGTACAAAAACTGCGCACCGATGACGATGATGAGGCCCCGTGGTGGTGTACGAGTGTCTCTTCCTCCCTGCGCTGCCCCTCCCCCCTCCCACTCATCCACTGGTGGAGCACTGATCGCAAGATGAAGTGGATACACGACGCAGAACACCACCGACAGCGATGTAATGACTTAAGCCATACATGCATTTGAGCCTGCCGCTGTTGTTGTTTTAGGGAGGTTTCTCGCGCGGGAATAGAGGGCAGAGAAACTAAAGTAGAAAAAGTAAGTGTGCGTGTGTGTGTGTGTGTTTACAATGAAAATTATAGAAAATTGCTACAGCAGCAGCAGCAGCAGCAGTAGAAGCCACACATCCCAGGCTGGAGAGAAGAATGAACAATTTTAGGACAAAACACCGCCAGAGAATATAATTTCGAAAAAGTGCATCCTACACGACCCGTAGACAAAAGGTGTACCCGGTGCACACTCGCCTGCCATTGTGCGGTGAATGTGAGGAGGCTTTAATAGGGCGGCAACAGCGTCGACGGCCGGGCTTAATTTTCTCCTCTTGGCTTTGTTTTTTTTTGGCGAAGGTGGGAGCCGACTTAATTTGGGAGCAATTTCTAACGTGAGCTGAAAATTAAATCCGTTGGCAGCGGTGCACTGGCAGTGGGTATTGGGGCACGTGCATTGCAACGGTGAGTGTGGGTAGAAAGAGGTACGTGCTGCACGCAAATGGCATAAATGTTGACAGCCTGCTTAAAACGAGACCAGAGCGCAGGGGAATTCTATGCGAAAGTTTTTTTTCTGCTTTGCGGCCATCTAGAAGCGACACTGGGAAAGTATTTTACGTGAAATCCTGGGGACACACGTCTGGAAAATTTCCTAACATCCTTACAAAATCCTCGGATGCCTATGAAGTAGTCGGCTGGTACAACTTCTATTAACCACTGCACCGTCACCGAAAGCCTCCTCACCTCATCAGAAATTTACAATTTTCTAGCTGAAAAGCGACGCGGGTCTGCCGCACTGAAGTCGATGACTCCATCGCCGCACGATCTTGACGATCTTGACGGATCTTCATGGGCTTGATGATCGCCAGCGAGGCGACGGCGATGATGAAATAATAAACGTTTCCAATTTCAAATTTTATCTTCATTCGCTGGACTATTACCGTTATTATTATAATTTCTCTCCGTGTCTCTTTTCATCTTCCTCGGCTCTGCGTCACGAAAATGAAGCCGATGTCGGAATCAAAGACGCACTCACGCGTACAGACACTGTGACACATTCGTTGAGTGCTGCTACTGCATGTCGGCAGAGAGTTGACTTGGTGCAGAGGGGGCAGAGGTGTCCCTCCCGAGACGGGAGTAGTTGCCTAAGCGAGCATTGCCTTGGGGCCAAGCTTGTTATCGGTTGGCAACCACAAATGGGCTCCGAAAAAAAAGTAGTTTTCTTCTTTCACTCCGCGAACGATGACGACGACGACGACGACGACGATGGCGACGATGGCGGCGCGTTGTACGGTTTGGGGCTCCGTGTCGCTGCTGGTATGGCCTAAAAGGTGGCAATCACCTCATGCGCGTGGTTATACTTAATTGCATGCACTTTCTTTTGCCGTGCCCCACAGTGGAGGGGGAGGGGAAGACGCAGCACAGGGCGTCACACTGGCGGAGAGCAACACGAGAGACATTTGGAAAGAGGTCTACGAGAAGGAGGCTTGCGCGTCAGTATGGGAGGAGTGGGCTTTGAGAGGTTCTGACACGCTTTCGTGATCTGATCTTTTGTGTTTTCTGCGCGGGTTCTGGTTTTTTTTTTGGCGAAATCGGCGGAATGAAAGAGGCTGGGAAGGTGCAGAAGTGCTTATTAGCCTGCCACTGGAATATGGGGCGGATCTGGTGTCCTCAATAGAACAGAGTCTCTACAGTCCTCCTCCTTTCCCAGACTGACGACGGTCATTACCACCATGCGCTGCCCCGGGGGTGGTGGCAGTTTGGGGCCATTCGTCAGCAGCAGTTGCTAGGCAGAAGCCAATATCGATCGAGAGACAGTCGTCGCGCTGACGGGTAGAGGGAGAGGGAGAGGGAAAGGAAAGAATGCAAGAAAACGGAAGGTAATGATGACATTCATTTCGAATCCAATATCCTGTTTCATAAATCAATTCCGATGATTACCTGTGCACGAAAGTGAAGACATAGTAGGCAACCAGCAGGCGCTGGGATATACGGCAACTTCGGTCTACTGCCTCTACGACAACAACGACAACGATGGGCGGCGAATCATTCGCTGCAGAAAGAAGAGCGAAGGACACCCCTTTTTCACCAAGCACTAGAACTCCCACCCGTCGGCTATGGGAAAGCGGGCGCGGTGTGGCGAGGAAAGACCGAGGTGAGGCAAAGCTCTGAAAAGGTCAGGTTACAACGTCAATACCCCAGAACTGGGGGTAAAAACGAGTTTTACGTTGTAATTGTTCGCTGGTCGAAGGACAAGCGACGACATCGAAGGAAATGAGGATTTTTCCGGAACAGTTCCTTCCGAAGGTCGTCCTAAAAAGGTATACCCACCAGCGCGGCTGTGAAGCGCGCACAGAGGCTCCTTCTGTGTGTCGGCGCAATACTGCATATTAATGAAACATTTTGGAACTTCGATCGGTTTGTTGTGTATCCGAGGGATTGGTCTCTTCCCCTCAAAGGTGAGTCACAATTCCTCCGCTTAACTGTTGGGTGCGCTTCAACCTTCAGGTACACCTCCTCAAAGGCAAAAAAAAAAATTCCCAGAAACGATAGCAGATCGGCCTGCTTCCGGTATGGTGCGTAAAAGACGTTGATGACAATGATGGGTGCCATTGGCCCTGATGGAAATCTCCAAATGACACCGTTACTCTATCCTCATATCCGCAGCTGGAGGGTAGGGAATAGTTTGTGTATCTGTCCAGGATGTCAGTTAAGGTGTAGAACCCCCCGCACCCACCACCCCTGACACAGGCTCAGAGACAAGGTAAGATTGTAATGGAAAATTTTTCCATAAAAAGTCATCACGCAGTAGGTGGGTGGGCAGGGCAGGGCAGAGCCGTCGGCAGGCAGTGTCACTGAAATTCCGAGTGATTGCGAGAAGGAAAAGTTCCTTAGGGGTAAATTGCTTGGAAATTAGCCCCAATAGATTCCATTCCGGGCCATTTAGGCTGATGAAATAGTGCGTATGCGGGAGGAGGCTGCCTACTGCGTCCAAATTGAATTAAGAGGGTTGGTAGGAGGGGGATGGGGCTGGCTCACTGTACTGTGTGCTCTGGCATGAAAAGAAGTGGTAATTAATTTTTCGGCACACACAAAAAAGGTATTCTCCTCGTTCGCAAATCGTATGAGGCACGGTCCGTTGCGCTGAAGCTCATTACAGCGACACGCGTGCCGTGCTATACAACGGGAAAAATTTTCTTTTAGCCAGAATGGGTCTGCAAACTGAAGATGAATATTGATCGGCATTCCGAAGGTTAATGTTGCGCCTCCCTTGGAATTAGTTGTCATCGCCATTAAGGTCGACAATGGTGTGACATTGGTGAGGTGGAGAATGAAGTGGGTGATGGGGGGGTGGGCGCTGGGGTACTGCCATGTCGGTGCGTGTATGACAGACCCGCAGCATACAAACCGCAAAAGTCGACTCGCCGCCGCAGAGTAGCTTATCGTGTTTCTTCTGCTTGCCAATTCGTTCGACTCTTGCCGCTTCGCTTGACGCGTTGGGGCGCTCTCTTGCACTGACAGGAATAACTATAACTTCCGCCTGGTTGCCTCCATTGTCGAGCTCTTTTGCGACAATCGTTTCGTTACGCACATTTACCTGGAACAACGTCAATTTAAATTCTCTTTTTTCTTCGCTTTTTCTCTCCTGCCTCCTCTTTTGGCGCGCCATCGTTGTCGCTGTTGTCGTCGTCGTCGTCGTTTTAGTGGTGCTGCGGGCTTATGGCGTACAATGTTGCAGTCTGTGTAGACACCAGTGTGTAGGAAAGCAAGAGAAATTTCTGCGCCTTGTCGCTATCTCCGATTACACTGTTCACGGCATAATCCCTTCTTAGTGGTGGCGTGCCCCCATCCATCCAACCCCCACACCTCGTTGCACCGTCCCGACGTCAACGACGGCGACCGTGGCCAATATCCATTTACCACGAGAAACCTGGAAAAGCCATCGATCTCGGGGTGCGGCGCGAAGGCGGCGATGGCGGCGGCGACGGCGACGGCGGTGAAGGAGCAAACTTAAACAGCCAGCCACTCAGGCTTGTTTGTCGCTACAAGTGATTTGATTTTATTGCTGTTCCCTTTAGCACTGCACTCAGCCGTGGCGGAGGAGTCCAAACAAAAACCATTCGAGGCACTGCTTGCACACAGCCTATGCTTGGCCATGTCATGTGTGTGCCTTTTGTGTGTCCCTTCGGTTCTTATTCTTCTTTTTTCTTTGCCTGGGTGTGCTTTCGCGCCCTCCCCCCCTTCCTCCAATATTATCATGACATTAAAATCATTAAATATTTACTCATTGTGTCGTTTGTAAGGACTGCAATAACGACAGCAACAGCGGCAACGCCAGCGCTTTCCACACGACACCACAGGACTGTGCCGGTAGACTCTGGGAGTGTGTGTGTGTGCGTCCAATTGCGCGGGGGAGTGATATTTGCTTTGGCATTACCTCGGGTTGTCCTCAGAGGCTTCTCTACCTGAGCGCGCTACTGTGCGTGGATTGCCTGGCGGAGGTTTGGGCCGGTTGACTGGCTGGGCTGGTTAGATTTACTGCTGCTTGCACTGGCCTCTATCGCCGGTAAATAATCTCAAGCCCAGTGTTTACATAGAGTACCTGGTTTGTTAGCGATAACAAACGGAATAAAGGAAGCACACACAAAACAAAGTCGAAAAAACGACGACGGCTGCCAGGCAGGCTGGCAGGCAGGCCTAGACTGGTAATAGTCGGCTAATTAGCTTCCAGCGTGGCTTGGCTGTGTGGACATTAAGCCGTGGCTGGGCAAATTAAAACTTTAATTGGATGTGTGTGGCTCTGTGCGGCTGGTTTTTGGTTTAATTGAAATGAACACGCAATTGATCAATGGACGCCTCGGAGGTGACGGGCGGGCGAGCGGGTGGGCGTGCGGTGTGCAATTGTTTGAACAGATCGGGCGGGTGAACGAACGCACGACGGCACAGCGTCGCCGGAAAAAAATTGCAATTTGTCAACTGGCTGTGCCAAATAATTAGCTGAACACCTAGACCGAGCGACGATTGTGGCAACTAATGTCCTTTGTGTTGCCTAATTGGACTCGGGGTGGTGTGCACCCAGTCTGCCGTTAGCCGTTCTATATTTTTTTATTTCTCAATCCCAGCTGCCAACGGTAGCCGAGCCAGAAGTGAGTGACCGGCGAGTAGAAAGTTACCCTAGACACCAGTTAAACCACCTCCAGAGATGTCACTGTTGCTGCGGCAGGGCTCAATTCGCAGGCCGATTTCACTCCAGAAGCGGTCTTCATTTAAGGCGATCC
Source organism: Eristalinus sepulchralis (assembly GCA_944738645.1). Taxonomy (NCBI): domain Eukaryota; kingdom Metazoa; phylum Arthropoda; class Insecta; order Diptera; family Syrphidae; genus Eristalinus; species Eristalinus sepulchralis. The sequence goes on along the minus strand of OX122885.1, from coordinate 979,888 downwards.
AACTTGAACTCGTTGGGACAATCCAGCTCCCAGCAGCATCTACGGCAGGCTGCAGAAATTCCGCGCATAGCTTCACAACCAAAACGCCACACCGACATGCACTGCGCGCAAGGTATTCGTGTACCGTCCTCGGCCGATTATACACCGTCGAACCTGCGCACGAATTAAAACTAATTCCCAGCTGGCGGCGGCGGCGGCAGTGCATATTCCCATGGCCGGCCAGCAGACAGAGCTCACAAAACAATTGTAAGCGGACGTCATTCATCATGCGATATAGATCATGAGACTCTGTGCCCACTCCGCGATGAAACGAACAAAAACCTGTTCATCTGCACGCAATAAATCGGAGCCACCGTAATTACTTGAAACCAATTACGAATCAGCCGGAGACCAGCCATCATCCACCGTCCGTCGTCCAACCTGCTGCACTCTCAGCCTTCTAATCATTCATTCAAAATGGCAAATCTATGTGCGCACCTGTATGTGGCTCGCGGGCTTTTGTGCATGTTTACATAGGAGCGTATGCGCTCCGATTCCCAAGCGTCTTTGAATGGAGTTGTCCATCGTGTTGTTGGTCGCTGGAAGGAACGGCAGCAACGATCGCACCACCAAAGACGACCAACGATGACCGACGAACAGCTTCGTCGATGATGTTGGTGATGATGATGATGATGACGACGCATTGCGAAAGACCACTTAATCATCGCGCACACAGCAAATTCATTGCTACTAGCGTCACCTCTGTCGGTGGCTACCGCTGCCGCTGCCGCTGCTGCTTCAGTTGCATCTCACCTGAACTGGAATGGATATCCAATTTATAACCAGACTGTGGGTTCCAACTTCATTTTCCCACCCTAGAAACCCATGCACATCATCACATCGTCGTTGTCGTTGTCGTTGCCATGGCCTGGTCGTAGATCTGGCCATCTATCGTGGCGGTCAAATCAGGTTTTCTATTTACAGTTGTCCACTCAATTACGTCCTCGGTGTGTGTGCTTCTAAATGGTGTTATGTGCACCGGAGAGCACCTGTTATAGGCACCTTCGTGAGTGAAACTAGGTGTGCTCTCACTGCAAAGGATACGTAGTGCCACAATTGGATGGGAGGATGGGGGGGATGTACACTATGCCTGTGCATTTATGGCAAACCGCTGCGTGCGACCACCTTCCTGTCAGAGTTCATTTCTGTGTTTATCCCTGCGAAGGCATCTTTACATGCTCTCTGCCTGCGACGAAGTGGGAAGTGTCACCCAAGATTTCCACTTCGATAGGAGACGGCCCCAGAGAGTTGGCAGTCGTAAACCAAACCTGAGCGCCTTTAAATGGTGCTGACAAGGAACAATGGGAGCTGGTAACTTGGAGGAGGACTGCTCCCCGGAAGTGTATCCCAAATCACGTAAGCGAAAAGTTTTTTTTTGTCCGCCTTCCAAACCGTTCCTCGACTGGCTGTATATTTCTCCACAGATAAGACCACATGACAACTACGTGCGGTTGCGGGCGACAACCATCAAGGTCACTGCCATTATCTGTGACCATAAATCTTGCTTAAAGAAAAGGAAACAATTGCCAGCAGTAAAAACTAAAAACCACTTTGTTCTGGTTATTCACTGGCCTCTGCCACTGCCCGCCTCTCTGCCGTCGGTGTCTTACCTGTGTGCGCCCGGGGTGAGAGCGTGTATCCTTTTTGGGGACGGTAGCGTGTACGTGCGTCATGCCACAGCTCGTATAAGTGAACGTGTGGCCATAGGTTGGTGCCAGCATACCGCCGCCGCCGCTGCCGACTGGAAAAAAAATAGTAGCCAAGAAAATGGGACAACATTTCATGGGATTGCATTTTGGTTGCATGACCCGGGGTCATCTCTGGGGATTTAGGAGTCGTTTGTTTGTTGTTCTGTTTGGATTTGTGTCTTGTGACACCTTGAGGCGAGCACAATGGAAATGAGACTCGTGAGAAAGTTTTTTTTCCTTCATTCAGTCGCCAGTGGATGCAGAGCCAGGTGCATGCAGGGTACTTTCACGCGCCATTTGAGCGTTTCTCTGCAAAGTTCAAACTGCCAATCTAAGCAAATGCAGTCGTCTCCCCCTCCACCGCAAGTATCACGTCAGAGGGAACCATTTTATTGGATAATTAACGAAAGTCAAGGGTGTCGGAGCATTGAAACTTTCCATCCCCAAATCGGATTGACCCGACAAACATCAATCAAGCCCTTCAAATGTTCACCCTTCCATTCAATCCGCCGCCACCACCGTCCCAGATTACATAATCGCCAATTAGAAAGGAATTTTCAGGGCAAATACCGAACACCAAATTCACAAACTACTCACCAAACAACTATCGACCATCTGGCTGGCTGGCTGGTTGGCTGACTGGCTGGTTGGGTCTGTGTGTAACGTGTAACCCTTGAGTCTGGGCAATCATTTTAGAGTTTCCATTTCACATGGCCCGCAAGTGGATAGTATGTGCTTCCTGTGTGCGCTCGAAGGCACTGGAGGCGATTAACAAGGAAATTGCCTTCCATAACGCGATAAGCAGCAGCAGTACCAGAAGCAGCCCCTGCACAGACAGTGGGGTGGTTTGTTCGACGATTCAACGTCTCCACCCACCACAGCCATCCGATGTAAGCGCATATGTATGTCTGAGCTCGACGACGCAGCGGCGGTAGTTGGGAAGGATTCGACTTACCATTTGTTGCGTCATCATTATCGTCATCGCTCAAACAGAACGAAATCAAAAGGCGATGGCCAGCGGGTGCAGAGGGTTGGTTTTGGGATAATAACTTTGAACACTTTTCAATTCATTCTCAAATCCTGCCCCACTGAATTGGTTTGCTGGGTTTTTTTTCGCTTCAGACGAGGCTGGACTTTGCGTTTAGCGATTTTCAAAAGTAACAAGTTAGCATTTGCCGGCAAACAGATGTGTGCGTGCAGTTATGATAGCCACTAAATATTTAACTAGGCAAGGTACACCAGAAGTGTGGCGTGATAGCGAGGTGGAGGGAGGTGGTGGAGAAAGACAGGAAAGCCCCAGAGAAAGGGGTTGTTTGAACTGAAGTTGTTTCCACGCCATTGGCGTTTGATAGTAATCACATGCCACTACCTAGCGGAGAGGGATTGGTGTGGCTGGGGTGGGGTTGTATGCCCTGACTGACTTGAACGAGTGAGTGGAAGATTGCAAACAATGAAACGAGGTCGATGGAGGATTTGCTGCTTTGATAGCACATAGAAGGAGGAGGGGGAGAGAGAGAGAGAGGAAGGAATTTGCTTGATTGTGATTGAATGAAAGGATAACATGAATGAGTTTCGGGCGTGTGGAACGGAAGGGAACTGTAAAACTATCTCCAAGGCACGGGGCAAAGCCAAAGACCTAATAAAAGTTTCACTAAAGGGAATTGCGATTCCATTTAGACATAAATTTCGATAGGGAAGGACTTTATATTGCAAAATTTTGAGCTTATGGTCGGTCATGTGCCTATTAAAAGTTTTAGGTTTCTTTTCCTCTTCTTCTATTTTTTTTCTCTTCTTTCTTTCTTTGGTTTGGGGGCTCTTTTTCACTTACCGTGCGGATGGTCGTTGATGGAATTTTTGTTTGCTTAATTTTTTTTGGGGGGGTGTGTTGGGAAGGCGGTTTCAGGGTAATTTGCTTTTCGTCCTTGGGGAAACAAGACATCCATTCAGTCAAATGCAATTACTATGTCATGAAGCTTCATGACGTTTTAAGTAAAACAGTTTGAAGAGGGGAAAGATGTTTGAAGCTGTGTCAAAAAAAAAGAAGTCGGTTAGAGAAAGCGTCTAATTTGTAATGACACCCAACATAATAGGTCTACGTGAGCCTTAGCCTGACGGTCAATGACACGACACTAGGCAGCCCAGGATCAGCTCTACAGGGAAGGGCCACGCACTCAAGCACATCGTAACAGAGTACCAAATGCAGGGAGCTTGATCCATAAATTACAAGACAGATGTGTTGTTCAAAGAGGATAATTCAACGTGATTCCTTAAATATACACAGAGAACCGTCAGGGGGGGCATTTTAGTGGCATGCCGGCGGATGCGATTGAATGGGTCTGCTGCCATATGAAGGTCATAGTACATGGAAGGGCCCATCAAATCGACTTCTCAGGTAAAACAATCAGTAGCGAAAAAATCTGAGACTACTAGGACCTTTGTCCACCTACTTTGCTCCGCTTACGATGTGGACATTTTTTCTTACTCTCCGCTGTCTCCAATCGCGCATATTGACCTCTGAAAACTGTCACACAGCCAAACGCATTAGAGCATCACTGTAGCACCATCTCCGCTCCTCCAACGATAATGCTCCATAAGCTTAACCAATTCCATACAGCAAATCGTGCGTACTTCAGGAACCAATTTGGGATAGAAGTGCCGACTTACGGATCATCTGCTTCGGCGTACCACTTCAGATTAGGCTTCGGCAGTAAATTCGAAACGCATTAGACTTTTTCACCTTAAGCCAACTCCTCCACTGTGTTAAGCAGCAGAAGATCGAAAAATAAACCTCTTTCGGTGCGGAAACAGCGTTCTCTTCGCAATTCACTCGTGCACACGTTTGGATGGGCCCGACTCGTATGTACTAAGTGAGACAAGAGGACAAGAGTCAAAATAACATCTCCTCTCCACACACAAGCAACCGCACACAATCCAACACACACACATTGCCGACAGTGAGTGTATCCTTTTTTCGGAGAGAGAAAAAAAAAAAGGGATTACTCTATTGCATAACCTTGTTTCTTCGTCTTTGCTTCGGCATAGCCGCATAGCACAGAAACAGCACAGTCCCCTGGCAACAGTTTAACCGTTCATTATATAACCAACCCTCTGGAGGACCTTTCATTTTCCCATTTGAAATTCAGAGCAGTTTGATTTCTACCTTCCCAACGATAATGGCAGCTTTGATAGCTCTGCACAACAATCAACCCGCCTGGCTGCTCCCTCTCCAACGTCACCAGTGTGGCCCGATATTATAGAGCGCCGAGAAAGGGACCACCTTCTCAAGCCAAGGAGAAGGGTTTTCCATTTTCTCTCCTTTCTTCGGTCTTTTCGGTCTGATGGTGTGATTTACAAAATGTGAAAACTTCAACGTAACGCATTATTTAAACTCCGGCTGTGATAATAATCAGGGAGTTTATCCCCTATACTCGGATCGGGCAGAGGGGGTGGTGTTTTAGGACTGGGATGGTTATTACAAAACCCATTCAGAGGCGGGTGACGGGGGCGGCAAGCAGCCGACAGCCAACAACGGACCCTTTTAGCCGCTCTCGCTGCCAAGACACAGTCAAAGGGTCCTTTCAGTGCGGGAACAGTGGAGGCTCTTATGTCATTCAAAACGTTTAAGAGGGCGCAGGTTTCGTGTTTTTATATATTTTTCAGTTTCCTTCCCTCCCTTGGCCGCAGTTTCTGCTTTTCGCTTTCAGTCTTCGGTCCCGCGCTCCCTCACTGCCCCGCCTCTTCAGCCTTCTCAGCTCGTTTGGAAAAGAATTATAAACTTTTGAATTGAGGTCGTTTCTTTGTGTGAGTATGCTGGTGTGTTTGCGGAGGGTGATGCCTCACCGAGAAGCCTTTAAGAATAAGCTGTGGGTGGACGGACAGAGCGGCGCGGCGCGGCGGCGATGGGTTGGAAAGGCTGCCAGGTTGCGTGGAAGGTAGGCAGTAATGGAAAAGTACTTCCGGTTGACTTCTGATTATGTGTTGTAGGTGTTTTGGTCGGAAACTTTAACACCCCCAGTGTAACCAGAGCGTTTTAAATGGAATCTTTTGTGTGCAGGTTCTCCCGCCCGGGGGTGGGATGGATCACTTGTCAAGGGTATAATTCGCCTCAAAATTAAGTTCGGATGGTTGCAGTGCGATGTGAGGTGTGCTTCTCGTCCACTTAACACTGATGAAGAGGATAAGAACGATGATGGAGGAGTGGCACTGACCCGTCACCCAAATAGCAACAGTTCCCCACCAAGACCACCATCCTCTGCATCCTCCACCAAGCATACCAAAGTTCATGCAGATTTCCTTTAAGTCCACCCCAGAGTTCAGTGTGCACTTTAATAAACACAATAGCCTTCCTAATCCCCGGATTCAGTTGACTGCACAAACAGAGCGACACAACAGGATCAGTAGCTGAAATCCATCACCTCCTCCGAGCCTAATCCTCCAACAATTCCTGTAGTCTCTGCCCCTCTCCTGCTGTTCATCATCTTCCATTATGATATCTCTCACTCGCTGCCTACTATATTTCGTTTTAAGTCCTCTTCCTGGCACTTGTACTCTCATTGTGAGACGGAGCTGAGGTCGTCTGTGTGCGGCAGCGGCGGTGAGGCTTGTGAGAAATCCTTTTGCTACTTGACTTGTCCTGTTCAGTTCGTGTCACATCATGCCAGTGAGGGTAAGAAAAATACAAGTAAAACGCTATCCTCAGCTAATCCCCATTCTGTCTTCATCTTTTCGCCCTCGCGCCAAGCTCAACCGTCAACCTCACACAAGTCTCTGGCAAATCTCCGACAGCCGACTCGGCTGCCAACGCTTCTGCCGCCTCCGTTGCACAGTGTTGGTGGCGTTGTCGTCTTCTTGTCTTTCATCTCTGTCTGTTTGCATTGCGATGGTAAATTGGATCCTTTGTCACTTATTTCAGGACGAATAAGGATGCTGCACCCGACTATTGACTGCAAAAATTGAAGACATTGCACCGAGTGCCACAGGCTCCTGCTGGAGGTGCATTCCTGCGAACACGAAGATAATTGTTTATAGGGACTGTCGACATTTTTCATCGGATTGGTCACGCTTGATGTGTGCCGAAGATTGATTGAGTTGTGCGAGGTGAAGGCTATTTTGAATCTGCTTACGATTTTCGAGGGCCGACAAAAATGTCCTAGCTCTGCATTAAAATAAAATGCTTAGGGCATATGGTGCGAGGATGCGACCACCCACCGTGTCCCTTTATCAATTTTTAAATCGATAATTTATCTAGCGGAAGAGGAGGAATCACTCACCATCGCCCCTGCATTAATCACAATCATTATTGGATTTTCTCCCTCGGTGACAGAGCCTCCGTCCATGTCCATCCATCTGGTATTGAATGCGATTGGCGTTTAATCCTCGAAACACAATAAATATTACATTTTGCATTAAAATGCAGAAGTATTCCATCGTCCTGATACCACACCCCCGATGACGCGCGATGGTGTTGACGGCTGCGGCAACGCGCCGCACAATCCCCCGGGTGAGCTGAGCAAATTTTTTATGAACCGAAACAAGCATATAAATCCTGCAGCAAGTGGCCGGGCGGGGTGGGGTAGAAAATTAAGCGTTGTTTTATGAAAAGGTTAGAGCGAGCGCTTCTGTCCTGACGGGGTGCTCGTCATTCCATTAAAGGCTTGTAAAATTGAAGGAGACGTGGAAGCACACGCGTCTCCTTGTGGGTGTGTTGCCACAAGTAACAATATTCTGCACTCACACGTGTCCACGACGACATCGACACCAACTGAGAGCGAAACAAGGAGGGAGGCAGAGAGAGAGGGAGAGTGGGCGATTCTCCCAGGGGGGTCCACCAAAGAGTGGATCGCTAGGTCTGGTGAGCGACGGGGGACAAAGGAGACATAATCAGACGCGCGGCGGACGTGTTGTCATCGTCATCGTTATAATAACAAAGCTTGCGCGCTCGCAAAGAAAAAAAAAAGAAAGAGTTTTAATTTCCTCGGCATAGGTCCCCGGCAGGGGGTGTGGCACCAGTCGGACGGGTTATCTCGTCGACGACACGACGCGTGCTCTTGAGTGCGTACTCGCAATTATGTTCGGAATTGAAGTTATCACTATTTTATTGCGAATGAATTATTAAGGGGACACGGCACAAGAGGAATCCCGACTTTCGCAAGGGTTGTGACCTTTTTTTTTTCCCTCATTCAGCGGGCGCCATGCTCTTCGGCCTCGGACGACAACGCTGAGGCACTCATAATGAAGTGCAGAAGCAGAAAACATCGCCGCTTTTTGGGGAAATGAATGGGAAAAGTTACGATTTGAAAATTAAACGTAAAATGGAGATAAGGCTAAGTTTGTTTAGTACTTTAAGCCTTCTAGATTTATGGTTATGGCATTTCTTTTTAATTTTATGAAGGGCCAGCGTGGAGCGTGGAGAATGCTACGCTGAGCGCTGAGCGCAGGACATTGCCAGGAAGCCAGTCATTACAGTGGAAAAGTAATTGGGCAGTGAATTCATGATTCTATGCAAATTAGTTTCGAAATTGAAAGTCATTGAGGGGGCGGCTAAGGGTGAGTGAATCTTCATTTGTGGGACAATTCAAAGGAACGTCTCTCATTTCGGAATCATTAACTCGCTGTGATAAGCGGTGGAAAACTTAATGGAGTTGGAGTCAGTTTCAAGGCGAGGAACTACATGACATTGTCCGGAGAAGGGTTTGAGATGTGATTCCCAGATGTTCTCCTTCAATTTTTTTGACCTCGTTTAAGGTCACGTCCTGAGGTCATCATACCCTCTGGCAATGTCTGTGTTGGAGTGGTCAGTGCCTTCATACTTCTGAGACTCGTCAGTGTAGAGAAAAATGTTCTCTTTTGAACATATTTTCTGCTCGTTGGCCGAGTAACACATCACTCCGGCACCGAAACGCCGACAAATTCAGTCGCTCGTGAGGCGTACAGTTTCATAAATCTACCCACCACACGAGAGTCTCATTGCAAATCTTTGGCTCCTTGCAACATTGTCAAGAAATGTATTCACTCGCCTCTCCGCCCATCTATTATCCAACTATCTGTATCAATTAGCACGCGAACATCTCCCGATTCAAGACAGTCTTATCCATTAGACGCCACCGCGTCACTCAATTCAACTCTCTCCCTCAGTCTGTGCGACTGTGTTTTGAGGAAATTAAAACGTAGAAACAAACTCGTAAAAATTAACTTTACCATAAATTACATCAACTAAGTGGCAAACTGACAGACTAATAGCAGCGCGATGTAGAGGCCTTCCACGATACCATTCAGAGGCCGTAGCACAGCGAGAAAATGGGCACCACTGGCGTAGCGCAGTAGGTTTCTTTGTTAAGCCAAAACAAAGCAGTCCCGTCTCCATTTCAGGAGCCCGCGAAAGAAAAAAAAACAAAACACATAGATCAACATTCTGTGTGGAGATAACGATAAACGTGCAGTTCGGGCCGATCTGCTGGGCGTGAAAGTCCAACACGCACTCCGCCAAAGGTTGGGGAAAAGCACCACAATTCGAGAGACGTAAATTCAGTCAAGCGAGCCGCTTAGGTGTCTACTCTGGAACACGGAAACCAAAAACCAAAAAAAAAAAAAAAAAACCTCAAAGTCGAAACAAACAATCGAGAGGGTAATTGACTCCACATCCCTCAAGCATAGAATTATTCTTAATTGACTCTCAACAGTGCTAAGTGGCCATACATCACGAAAGTCCACCATGCACGACCACGTTTACGCGGAAATGTAAGCCAAAAACCCATATCCTGTTGCACTTCATTTCCATTTTAGCGCGTCATGGGAACGCCGCCAGGTGTGCAGGGTGCAATCACCGTGCAATCGTTCTCCTCCATCCATCCATCCATCCAGCCAGGCACACACGTACAACACATTGCCACACCCATGTCATCGTCAATTAATCTCCGAGGAATTAGACCAGCAAACAGGAAAAAGGATTTACAATATCGGAGCGATGTCTCATCAATCTTGCTTCGATAATTTTAAGGTTGCCCCCTTTACACCAATCGATCACCATCGCACTGCACGGATGGACTGGAATATAAACTGGACATGAACACGGAGCCGGGACTTCGCTTTGATGGATCTAATAACCGGCGAGCACGAGGACGACACGAGGTGGTGGAGGTGATAAATAAGAGATCAGCTGACTGATGGCGGGGAAACCTCTTGTACCCGGGTGAGATGAAATTGTATCCATCTCCTAGCGCTGCAAGGACATAATACGATTGGTTTTTGAGAAAGAACAAGAGCAAAAGCAAAACATTCCATTATCCTCGCTGATCCCTAAATCATACACCGACACCGAGTGTCCGAAAAACGGGAGTTGCCGAGGGGGCGTGCACTGCACCCACACACAAGGACTCGAACTCTGCTAAAACTGCAAAATAAATGAGATGAGAAACCCGTCGGAAGCGGGGACAACAAAAAAACACTAGGATTACACACTGAAATCTGAGACGAGTCCCTTTGGTGGACTGTGAAGATTTCACCCAACAGCACCACCGACGCCGCCGACGGACTGCAGTCGGACGGAAGGATTCTGTTTGAAAGGACTAAGTGGTTGGTGCCCCTCTGTGGGGGTGCTATAAATCTACAAAACGATCCTTTTTCCACTTCCTCCCCGACGGGCTCGTCGCTGGCGGGTGGTGATGAAGACCTGCTTGTGCGAAAAGGTGCGGCCATTGATTGATTGCCATACATTGGCGGGACGAAACAGGATGCTGAGTTCCAATTTGAAAACGATTGCGTGAAGCAATACCAATTGGTGTTTAATCTGTTGGAGGTTTTCCTTTTGGACTGCGATTTTGTTGAAGGGGGGCAATTTCAATAATAGTTAATAATCGGGATAAGGGGTTCATATTCAAAGTTCCTGCCATCATCACACTGTGGTCACTTTTAAATCACTTAAAGGATAAATCCGGTGATGTAACCCCTCAATAAATCTCCTCCCCCTCCCTGACACTGATGATCAGCACGATTTTCACAAAGCAAAACGCAAAATCCAATCCTTAAATCGGCAACAACGCAAATACACTCATATGTATGTATGCGTCTCTTGAGGAAAGAAATCCAACCATATGCCCATTGTTATCATGTTACCAGCACACTAAAGTGTCCTTTTACCATTTATTACTGCTGCCATTAATTTCTCAAAGGACACAAGCAAAATTAAAGACCCAGAGAGAGAGAGAGAAAGAAAAAATTAAATCCTACGGTTCCCTTGCCATCAATTCACTTAATTTCGTTGCGTGTTCAATGTCAATTTCGCGTCAAAGAATGGAAGACAAGAACAGACGTATTACGTCCCATCAACAACGCGTACAATGTCTCCAAGTCACGCCAAACACTCTCACACACACAACACACTCTGCTACGGCGCGTCATCATCGCGCAAACGGCGTGAAGGCATATCACTTCAATTTTTAGGCGATTGTTTCCACCAAACTGATGCGACGAAAGGACACTTAGGCCAGCAACACAAAAAAAAAACTTCCAACCATGATCTCGAAACGAAGAGGTGTCCTCGCACTGTGTATTCCTCTTCACAGCACCCAGAGAAGAGGGGCTGCGCGCAAGAGGTAAAAGATCCATCTTTTGCCAAGTGGACACTCGAGCGTGCAAGGACTTTCGTTTTCATTAATTGTGAAAGGGAAAACAGCCCCAGCAGTGTCAAAGAATGCGTGCTAGAGTGTTTGTCATCCTTTGCTTTTCTCTCCATCATCTTCAGTGTTCATCCTGTTTGACTGGTGCGCCTTGTCGGGCTGTGTGTGTGCAGGATGCGTGTGTGTTTGTGTATGTGTTTGGTTGCGTGTTTTTGGTGGGACTTTATGCGAGTGTATCTGCGTTTGTCATTAAAACGGATTACAAAACTCCTTGGCATTTTATTCGTCCTCCATCCTCGCATTAGTCCTTGATTGCTCTCGTTCGCGCGGTACCACCACTCCTCCTCCTCCTCCTCCTCCTCCTCCTCCTTTTGATCGTACTGCGAATAGTTCCGCAAATTATTTACGTCTTCCTTCGGCTTTCCTTCGTTATCCTTTTGTGCCTTGTGTGTGGTGTATTGCTGAGGGTAATGTTCCGCAATTCAACAATTTATGTGATTTAATATCAGCACAAGTATTTTTATGTCCTTGTGTTGCCTTTAGACAGCAACAACAGCGACAGCGGCACACTACATAAGGAAACGCATATTTTTGGAGAGAGAGAGAGAGGGTGAGAGGCAAGAGAGAGCTCCACCCTCCTGTGTATGTCTTCTGTGTCACTGTGTCCTTAATGCCAGAACGGAGCACCGCTGCTGGCTGTTGCTCTGGACTTTTATTGGCGGTGGCTAATTGGCATTCGGGCCTTTATTTCGTTCAATTTGTTTCAATTTATGCTCTACGAGGCGGTAGTAGTCATAAAATCGCACAAAAACACACAGACACACGCCACTCGGCAGGTTGGTGTACTGTGTGCCTGACCAGGACCTCTCTCCTTCTGCCTAGTAGGCTCGACAATTGCCTATAACTTTCGACAAAATGTTAACTGCGTATTTATTTAGCAGAAGGTAATTATGAGTTATGTGGCAGAGAGTATAAAAAACACAGGACTCGAGTCCTGTGCCCGATGGAGTGCCGTGGAGGGCACAGGAGTTCAGTGTCAGGTGGTGGGCTGTAAAAATTATTACATTCTTTTTTTTTTTTTGTGTTGTGTGCGGACGGGGGTTTTTACACGCTTTAAACTGCCACCGAATGCGTTAGAGGTCATAAATTCATTTTATTCCTTGTTTACATTTCCCGTTTATTGGATTGTGCGTGGAGACGGGCGCCATTAACGATCACTGGACATCGACATCAATAACCTCTGTAATTTAAAGTGGGTGGCGATGATTTAGGGGGGGGGGGGGGGGAGTGAGAAGGTGGTGGGATTAGTTCACTCCCCCACATGGCCGTAAAGGAATATTAGTTTTGTGACTGAAAGGTTTTATGTGTCGACGCTCATTAGCATTAGGGGGACATTTCCGGCTTGCAGCCGCTGGCGGCGCGACGTTGAGGATTTTGCCGATCAAGTGAGTCGACGGAAGGCCACCTCGAACGCCATGTCTTGCAATCGAAAGCGTAATTTATTTTACTGCAGGAATTCTAATTGAACTGGAAGTTAGAAGCTCACGGCCAGTGAGCTCGGGTTTACGAGGTACGGCGTGGAAGGTGAACTGCGCGCGTAAATGTCGTCAACGGCGCCAGTCGTCATCGGCAGTGTGTTGTTTACGACAGATTAATCAAGTTGATCGAGTGTTTTGACCATCAATGGGAACTGTGGCGGCGGCAGCGGAGACGGAGACAGAGCACAACCACGGTTACCGGCAACGAGTGGTTGTGCGAGAAGTTGCTGCTAATCGACGATTGCGTTAGGACATGGAGGGATTAATTTCTGATTGGTTTGGTGAGTAGCTTACATGCAATGTTGCGTTTACTGAATAAACACCCCGTCGGGCATCTCTGGGCGTACTGCCTGCAGCAGTTGGTAAGAAAAGAGAAAAAGATGCATCCCCCAGTCAGCCCTTCCAATTTTGACCGGAAAGCTTAGACGATGACCTCTCGGTCACTCACATGCTAACATGATCATCTCTCGCCACAATTATTCGTGTTCTATTTGAAAGGAGAGCAGCGATGAACCTGGAATACATCGCCAGGTTTTAGCACCTTTCTCCCTTCTCATTGAACTCCGAAGTACTGTCAGTCAACTTCCTCTACCAGTCTCATACCATTGAACTTCAGTTCGTGACGACGTCAGTTATTTCCGCCTGAAGGCAACGTTACACCAGAGTACACATTTCGTGTAATTAAACTCAAATCTTTCCACTTCATTATTCCCAACAGACCTGAAGCCATCGATGGCTCCCCATCGCCGGTGGCCTTAGTGCCCTGTAGATGGTCCTTTGTGACAGCGCAAGGATATTCAAAAAATGAGAAAAATTAAAAGAAAATACCACTAACGCATATTTCCACCCATTAAGTCCTTTTCGCCGGCACCCCGCACTCAGTCTTCCAATCCGCCTTGGCGCAGAGTCCTTCGTCGTCGTCGTGGTCTTCTCGACGCGTTTATTTATCTTAAGTGAAAGTTAATTATAAGCCCTCTTTCTGGTCGGTGGTCGTGCAGTCGGCCGTCTGTTTTTAATGACAAAACGATTTCGTTGATAATTTCTCCCCTTTTGCCTTGTTAATGGGCACTGAATGAGTTGTTGTCCTTCCTGTTCCTCAAACGGAGCACACTCATGAACGGTTTTTTTTTGCTTTGTTGAATGGGAAAGAGAGCAGTCCTTTGACCAAGCGTAAGGTGCAAGTGAGGTGGAAATCTTCACAGAATTCTCGTAATTTGCACGAAGGACAAACGAGAGGACGAAAAATATGCTATTAATGTCCTTCCACTTGCACAAACACCAAAAACTCTCTGTGTCCGGCAATAATTTCTTGAGAAAGGACACCGCGTCCAACGAGGACCCAGTCATTCGGAAGGACGACGACGACGACAATGGCAGCGGTGTGGAGAACATACATAATTCTAATTGAAGAAAGGAAACCCAAACCTAATTAATGGCTTGGAATGATGGCTAATTACAGCCCCCCCCCCCCCCAGTTCGAGACACTAATCCGAACGCCAGGCCGAGGCCATAGGTACACACCAATTCACTCCACACGCTCTGCCGCTAAGGGGCGCAAGGACCATTAGCTAATTCAATTACCCAGACATTGTTGCAGTTTAGTTCGTTTAATTTTTGATTTAGGATCCTTTCGTCGCCGGTGCCGGTGTGTCGCAGCGGAGTGACTGCGGATGGAATTGCATCAGATTCAGCATCTTGGGCGCACCCCAGCCCAGCCCCACACACTCTAGCCGGCAACTCGCTCAATTAACAAGTGTAAGCGTGGTGTAATCATAATTTATCTTCAATAATTGACTTTTATCGCCTTTCATAAATTACATCAGGGCCGAGCGTGATGATGATGATGACGAGCAAAATTACGCGATGGCGACGTCGGCGATGCCGCCACCAGAGGCCGGGTGTCGCAGTGCATGGGCACACAACAGTGCTGTGTCCTCGGCTGGGACGTCGCTTGCTCTGATATTTATTTATTTTTTTTTTTATCTAGTTGGCCAGATTAAAGGGTGTTGGATGGGCGGGGAGGCAAAATACGAGTTCCATATGTTTCGGCTATCAGCGGGTATCTCTGTGTGTTTTGCGTTGGGAATCCGGAACCAGAGCCCGGGGTCCCGGAGTCTTTTGTTAATAAAAAGTAATCGCATCTAACATGCGAAAGCCGGATAAAAGTCGGCGGTATTTTTATTGCCGTGCCGGGGGGAAATGGCCAGTCTGAAGGATATTTTAGGACTTAATGATGCGCTACCACGAATATTCACATGACACTACTTTTCCCTCACTGACTGACTGTCTGTCGGTTGCCTCGTCGGATGGTTAATGGTTGATGGTTTGCTCGTTGGTGGTGTTTGTTTAAGAGCTTTGCCCCGTCATACGTTGTATTTTCTTAGAGGTGCAGAAGGGGGTGGTGGGAGATCATAACTCCTGTATCGTTTATCATATTGCCATCATCTTAAAAGGCTCCCACTATGGTTATGAGACCTCATTATGCCGTGGATAAGGATTTATCTTCCGAATTTTCAACGCCAAGGCGCTATTATTATTTATGTGGTGGCCTGTTATCCTTGGAGTTCTTACTTTTAGTATTTAATTTATGAGTGTAGCTGCCGTGACTGTGTCTATCTTGCATTTCTTATCCTCATCCCCTTCTCCGCATATTCACACTGTGACAAGTGACAAGTGTGTGCGTGTGTGTGTGGTCATGGAACACAAAGGCAGAGCCTTCACCTTTCGTATCGTTGTCAGGATTCTTTTGTTTTTCTCGGTCGTCGTTTTAATTTGTTTTGCAATCAGTTTCTGCTTTTCAGTCGTCTCGCTTGAGCACCAGTTTACATTTCACAGAATTTCATATTTACCCTGCTTGTGCAAGTCCTCACTGTCGCTGTGTATGGCTGTGTGTTAAACTGACGGACATGTTTGCACGCGAATTAAGTGCGCAGGGTAATTACATAATACTTGTAAACTTACGCACACTCCTTCCCACTTCTGCCTCAGTTTGTCGTGGGAATTGCTTCTCCGCCACCAACCTCCTCTTTTTCAACCGTCAAAGTGGAAGCCAACGGGACCGGGATAAATGAAGGAAAAAAGAAAAAAACAAAAAGCATGCAGCAGACTCAAACAGAGAGACGTGGTTCGGGAAGTTTTGTTCTCTTCTTGGCTGTCAGAAGCGTTCCAACTTCCTTTTTACATCCAGGACATGCGAGTGAGCTGAATTCGTACCAAATACACACACCCATCCCCAAAAATGGGACCGCCACCACTGTCACCATCAGAGTGCTCTGAACACTGAACACTGAACACCACAAACGAAGCAAATAGCTGAATATACAATCGTCCTTGTCGTCCTTCTGCTACTGCTGCTGCCGCGGCCTTCGTCGCTGTAACTGCTACTGCTGCCGCTGCTGCTGCTGGCTGCAAATTTATTGTTGTAATGATAAATTCGTTTGTCACAGGACTTAACGCATTCCTGAGTCATTTATCATCGCCGCCGGCAGGACTTGGTTGATTCTTTTTTTTTTCACTCCATTCCCCGGCTTATTTTTTTTTTGTTTCTGCTCAGCGTCCTGTCTGTTTGTGGATGAACGAGGAAAGACAAAAAAAAAAAGCGAACACAGGACACAGAAATTATGACAGCGCTCCAAAATGGATTACTTAAGGAAAGTGGACGACTTTAGTCAGAAGCAACACACACAGAAAAAAAAAAACAGACAAGAGTGAAGCACTCCAACGACGATTTGGTTTGAACATCCCTCCCTCTCTCCACGCGACCGACAACAACACCAAAACGACTACAAAACGACAAACGAAGCACAGATATTCGAGAAAAAGAAACTTGTACCGCTAAGATAATGTCAAATATCGGTGGCGGAATATTGTAAAAATTGGACGCGGAGGAGGATGAGCCGGCAAAGAGTCCAAATCTGCAGAGAATCAATTTTTAGCAAATTGCAAATTTTCACTCCACAAGGGATCACTGTGTGTATGAGAGCGAGTGTGTGAAGGACAAATACAACATTTTGCCGCATTCAGGATAATGCCACATTTGTAGCAGGATGTCAACACCGCAATCTACTGCATTAGGTTTCGGGAAAATGCCAATCGAGAGGAAGTCGCCGCCGCCGCCGCCACCGCCACCATGCCGCACACACCGCACCGCATGTGAGCTCTCTTACATATGTACATATGTTCATTGTCTTTGCGGTAGGGACTTCGCAGGATCCCCGGCAATGACTTGAAATGGGAAAGAAATTGTTTTCAACGTCTCCGGAGTGGGGTGCTCTGCTGGTGGATGGTGGATTGCTGGTTTGATTTTTCCTTCATTTTTCTGTATTTTTAACGGGGACTCGAGGGGGAAACTGTCATCGTTTGCACTCATCAGGACACTCGTTTTGAACTGGCTCTGAGCAGCTAATGGCAGAATAAGTACCCCACGTAACCCACCGAAAAGCGGGGGGCGGCAGAGAAGGGACAGCGAAGACTGTTTGAACACTGAAAAGCGGTGTGGAAATGTGATGTGTTCGTGGAGAGGGGAGCGTTGAGCGAGCGGGGAGGAGACATCCGTGGAGCATCTCTCTGACAGGGAAAATTCAATTATTGCGCAATCTGTGGAAAAATATGACGGGGAGCTCAAAAAAAAAAAACGCACGATATAGTAAGTGTGTCCTGATGTGGATGCACACTCCCTGTGGGATAAATTCTCATTTCCTGTCGTGGGAGCACCCATCCCATCTCTCCTCCGCCGTTCCTCCACTCACCAGCGCGGCGTGCAGTTTCGCAATCTCAGCAGTTTATTGTCTGCTCAATGTGCCGTCAAGCAGTATAGCAGGCAACCGGACGAGTGGAATGCGAAATGAAACGTATCGCAACGAATCACAGCCGAATTCGCCTGGGCACTGACATGGAAGCCATAATTTAACGTGTTAAAGTCTTCCTCGCGTCCCACTTCATTCGTCCAGTTCAATGAATATCCTACAAAGTGGTTGAAGTGGGCGACGTTGGCGGGCTGCGGCATCGACACGTGTATCAACGATGAGTGTTGACACTTTTGCGAATGGAAACTAACGAGAGCAAGAGTCTGATGTGCACCTTCTGGCGGAAGACGCGCAACAACGCCTTGGGGAGAGGCACACCCTGAAAAAGACGCGGTGCGACGAATTTTCCGAAGAAACCAACTTCAGCTGGGTCTCGGAAGTCTCGAGGGTCCGTGAATGTGCGTGTCCGAAATGGTTTTTCAGATTTCCTACCATCCGTCAGATTCAGACATCGCCAATTCCCTGCTCCTAAGAGTCCTATCGCCTAATCTTAAGTCAAACCACAGCCAACAGTCGGGGGAGAGGATGAGAAACAAGGCAACGACGATGAAGAAAAAAAAATGCAAACGACTTTGGGAAGGTTTTTCTGGGGATTCGTTCGGATTTCTCTTCCAGGAGACAGCTCTCATTCTCTCCTCTCAACCGCTCCAGCAGTCTCGGAATAATCACAAAAAAGTATCGCATCCCCAAATGGCAATAAATAACTCAGAAGCTCAGCTGTATTCGGTTGGTTTTTTGTGTTGTCCTTCCTTTCTTTTTGACGTTTTTTGGGTGTTTTTTGTGTGTGCACGCCGAGGAAGAATACAAATCATTTCCAAGGACCTGCCTCGGGGGGATTATCCGCACCAGCTCATGCTGCCGCCACCGCCGCCACGGCTACCACCGAGCGCCGCATGAACTGACGTGCCGTTGTGCTGGCGTGTGATGCATCTAATTGGAGCCGAAACCTGATGTTGTGCGGTATCATTTCGCATGATTAAATGTCTGATAGGTGTAATTCTAATGTGACAGGCCATTTGTTGTCCCTCGGAAAACGGCACTGGGTCTCCAGTGTGATTAAGGCATATCTCACACTCGGAATCACGGCCTCGAGGCGTGATGCGGGTCTCTTGGAAGCGCATGCTAACGAGACACGTAAGTTGTCACAATCAGCCAACCGAGGGAGGGAGCAGCGTAAATGGCCTTTCAAAATTTTCAAGATAAACAAACACCCACCCGAGCAGTAGGCAATTCGTTGTAATTGTTATTGGCAGGACTTGTATCCTTGAGATTATTATTTCAAGACTTTCAAAGGCGGTCTATCTGATGGGCAAAAGTCAGTCCTCGAGTAGTTTCAGCCAGAGAGAGTCCTGGAAAACAACCAGAATTGTACACGAAAGTTATCTACAATTAATTAAGATAAGCATCCTTAAGATTCTCGAAAAATTATTTATTTAGATATTCAAAACGAAGGTTGCCGACGAAAATTCGCAAAGAACAATGAAGTGGCGGAGGGTGGGGGGGGGGGGGGGGGGGGGCGATTCAAAAAACCGAGGGGCGAGAAGTTCACAAAACTTTGTCGTTAGAGACGAAACAATAGATACCAACGACAACGACAACGATGATGAGGATAACGTCGAGGGGGTTTCCTGAGGACCCGATGGCAACTCAGTGTAAGTGAAAGGAAATCACTTAATAGCGTCACTTTGTCCTTCGGTCCCTAATGCGTGAGTGCGTTTCAGGTCCTCCTCATTGACGACTTAGAACGACAACGACGACGAGCAAGGCAGAGGACTATCCGACCGGGACAACGAACAACTACGAATACAGGCCAGAGGAACAAGAAAAGAAATAACAATAAAACGGGTTGACGCTACGGCGCCTTTCAAGTAATTACAACGAACTATTAACTCTGATGATGATCGGCACGATGACGGCAAAAAAGGGTTGGCCCCTTCGGTGTATCTCGCTGTAATCCCCTCCGCTGTACTTCTAATGCCTGCTTCACTTCGCTTACGGGCTCCAGCCCTTCCCCTACCCGGTCTATCGTTCTGTGGCTGTAAAGCTGAAATGTCAATTGGATTGAGTGGAGGGAGCGTATAGTCGTCCCCCAAAGACGTACATACACACTGCTGCGTAAATACTGCTCTGGAGTGATGAAAATTCCGGTTCCGGTAGATTATAAGCTTTTCACCCGACAGTGGACACGACGTACAAAGCAGTCTTTTGTGTCGCGCTTAATGGATGGTTGGTGGATGAATGGATATCATGGAGTCTCTCTATCTGCTTCCTCCCTCCGTGGCTCGGTCTAATCCTTTCATTTGCATTTCGATTGTTTGCGGGTAAGTAGCATATCTCATTGAACTCGACGCAATTACCGAAGGGAGAGCTCTTGCCGTCTCCTCTGGATCTTGTTTTCTTCGTTCTATCCAATGATGGGTATGAAGGATGCTTTTCCTAGTCCTAGGATGGGTGGTAAATGAGGAAATCCTTGATGGTGCAGTTTATAAGGAGAAGCTGTGTGGGCAGAGTATGAAGGGAGCTCTTAAATTTTGACTCTTCGATGAAGATGGCATGAGGATGCTATACGGATGAAGGCAGTTCAAAAATTCAAACTTTTCAGTACCAGAAAGTGATTCATTTCCACTTTTTTAATGGGAGACCTGAAAGCTCCTACATGGACTGAAAGATGTAAGCGAGCGTATTCCTAAAACATCGTTCAGTAGGAGCGCTAAATTTTCATAAGAAATCAAAAATAAAAACAATTTGTCAACACGGTTGTTCTGTAATTTCTGAACAAATGATGAGACTCGCTCTCCTCGCCCCTCAACAATCCATCAACCGTCAAAGAGTACGCGATCTTAGATTAAAATCCAGACGTCACCGGTGGTTGAGCGCTCTGAGCCAATTCCCGGCCACACGAATGCTTGTCTGCCTACCCCATGACGTGGGTTATTCCAATTTTAAATCGCCACGAAACGAATTTTTAAATCTTTTCCTCAGCCGACGATAAATGATGACATGGCAGCACGCTCTACCTCCCCCTCCCCCTCCTTCTCTTCCTTCCTCTTTCACTTTGCAATTAATCATTTCAATTCCAAGCGTAAGTCCTTTGAAATCCCCTTCCTCCAAGCAATTTCGTTGGCCCAAATCCATCTGTCAACCGGCCGCCACCATCAATCACACGTCATCTTCCGCCACCACCGCACATTATCCATATTCAAATGCAAATTCGAAAGTCGAACTCAAAATCCAGTTCCGCTTCGTGGTAATAGATGACTCAATCAAAAAGTTAACAGCCGACAGTCCATATCCTTACCAATTTACAACTCCCTTCCGCATTTCATATTTTTCCCATCGGCCTCGCTCATTTTTTTCCCCGTCTTTTCAATATCTTACGCCTGCCTAGGCTCGAAACCGTGTGTGACGTAACCCATCGAATTAGTGAGCCCTAACGGCCAAATCCAAACTTCGAATCACCCCCCTTTCTGCGACTGGCAAAAGTGATGCACACACTGACTCGGCTCCCCTGAAGAAATGTCAAGCAAATACCGAAGTGTGTCCATCATCTCAGAAAATTGGAGTGACGGAGTGGATGGGGTGTGGGAAGGATGAGGAAGCAAAAGAAAAATGTGATATCTAAATTGCCACGGAAATAATGCCATTAGGCCGTTCCAAACGCTCCAATTGCTTGGCAACCACTCTCCGCGACGACGACGACGACCAACGACAGTAGGGAAGGACGAAGACAACGGCTACGATGACGATCGTCAAACATCTCTCCCGCTATCTGCTGCCAGCACAAATGAGCTTCGATAAATTATATCCCAAAAATAACTGCCACAACGAGGAAGGACCATAATTCTAATCATAAATTAAGCAACGACGACGGAGCCCCCGAGATGTAATCTAATCAAGTTTCTAACTATACCACATCGGGGTTTATTGCAGGATTATCGGAAAAACAGCAGAGGAAACGGCAGAATTTCCATATTTTTATCTCCCCCCCCCCCCCCACCGGCCGCACACACTCCACACCCACTGGACAGTAGACTCCTCGCTGGGTATCGATGTCCTCCGCATGTACTCGTGTTCACCGCCAACCAACCTTTTAATGAGTAACTTCGCCTTCGCCACATTCTGTAAGTCATCCTTCGGTGGGTGGGGTTGAGTGGCTCCTTTCTATTCGTTATTTTGTGTGTTCATTTTTTCGGTGGCTTTTGAAAAGCGTTTTCGCCGCTCTGCTTATGGGGTAAGAGCTGAACATTCCTGGCATGTACTGTGTATCCTTTGCCGCTATCTCTGTGCATAACCTTCAGCGGATGCGTGGCAATGGTGGTGGAGTGGTGTAAGCACTTGGCTTAGAAGAATGAAAATTGATATCCTCCGTCTCCGGTGTTGCCTTCAGGGGATCCCAACATTTTTTTCTTGTTTTTCCATCTCTCACTCTCGGCCCGCTGTACTCTGTTGCTTTTGCTTGTTTTAATAAAATTTCTCCCTGGACGATAACAACACACTTGCCATTTCAGGATTTCCATATTTTTTGGCGTTTTTTTTTTTTTTTGTGCTCTGCTCTTCTCCTTCGCTTCCTTCGTTTGTTCATTCTTCCGTTTCCCGGTGCCCGTGCGGGGACGAATTCAGCATCAAGCCGAGGGAGGGAAGGAATACTTAAGCATCCCACATGACTTAAAGTATTTTCTCCTTGAAAGCGAACAAATATGATTTACGGAATTTTATTTTATTTTATTTTTTGTAAATTTTTTTTTTCACAACCCCTGGTCCTTTGTTTATGTTTTGAAAGGACTGCGGAACGAGTGAGGATTCACTTTTTTCTTATTCTAAGGGTACGTACTTTGGGAGCACTTAACCCTTTTCGCATATAGTACTCTCGCTCGACGAGCAATATACCTGGCTGCCCCAGTGAATGGATGGATGGATGAGAGAACATTTGGTTGCAAGCTTAAGGATCAGATTTGACGGGAAAAAAATTCTCTCTCTGTGTTCTATCATGTGTTCAGTTGTGTGTAGTCGTTTTTTCTGAGAAGGAAAATTTCAAGTTTTTCGACAGTCCTCAGCTGACAGGGGGTGAGATATGTGTCTATCGGAGATGTGAGTACGGTGAATATGCATTTGACTTCGCATCCACTTGTCAATCTGCACGATATGGTTAAGGAGTTATGCTAAGAGATGCCGAGAAGCGGGTGAATGGTCAAAGGAGAGACTCTCTATCTCTCTCTCTCTCTGATCCTTTCTTCGGTAAAATAGGAATTCTTCATATCTAGCTTGTTGCAAGCAAGATGAACATTAAAGGTGGCAAACTTATAATGCATTCTGGAAATTCTTGAAGGAGTGGAGACTATTCATCGGACTAGTGGCTCAATGTTCAATATTTTCAGATTGACAGCCGCAAGTTGTGTAGACTGACTTATTCATTGCCGCAAAATTGTTGCTACTAAATGGCGCCCAACACGTGATTCGACTGTATGGACAAAGGACTTGAATTCTCATCTTGTCCAGACATTGAGCACTAAATCCACTGAATATTTGTGAAAACACTGTAGACAGTGTCCTGATAATTTCGACGACTTTGCGATTGTCATCTTCCCTTTAGAAGGAGAGAGAGAGTATAACCTCAACGGATTCAATGGAATGGAGAATGGAGAAGTGGATGCCAAAACCCCACAAAGTTAAATAGTTTCGGGAGTAACAGATTGCTCCCCGGCTCTGTGGCAACACAATAATTTATAGGGATGTAGTAAATCCCAGGGTTAAGCAGCAGATCCGATCAGTTTACAATGACTCCCACTTTCCAATTTGCGATTGATGCTAAGCTTAGGGTCTATTTCATCAATTGAATGAACTATCCTCAGGCTTCCTCAGGATGCATCGTCAAAAGAACTCCAAAGTCCTACTCTTTGCTCCCCATTACCTGTAAACTATGAGATCTCCTCCCCTGACAAGTTGACAAATTACCCATAGCTCGCAAACTTAACCTCTTACTTCAACGAGTTGAGAAAACTGAGATTCCCCCTCTCTCTACAGTGCACACAAGACAAATATAACTCGAAGCAAACACTCCTTATGCCCGCATGTGCAACAAGAAGGTATAAACTTTCATCAAGGATCCTCAAACAGGAGTACACACATCAGCAACCACCTGCCGCACGGGGTGTGGATCTCCTTGTAATCACCGCCATGAATTAGTAAAACCGATGCATATCAGGTTCCACCCCTTCCGCCGTGTCCTGCATGGTTTACTTTTCCGAAATCATGGTCAGTCTAATAAATTTCAACAGGACTCATTAACAAAAAAGAAACCGAGCTCCGCCTCTTCCTCCTAGCCGTACCGCACCACACTACACCACACCAACCGCCTAGACATTGTAAAGTCAATTCGTTCTAATTTTCAGAACCATGTTCGTTCAGCTTCCCTCCCTCGTCCTGCCCCTGCCGGAGATAGTGTGTGAAAGCTTCTGCATTCTTACCCTACACACCAGAAGTGGTCATGGTCATAGTTGTAGCAGGACATAATTAAAACCAACAACAGCGGTAGTTGTGTATAGCAACAGCATTGACAGTGGCAATGGCAACAGCACCACCAGCAGAAACACAACAGCAGGAGAGTCCAGCTGCTTGAGGGCAGTTGAGGTTGTGAAGGCAATTTCCTGCAGAGCCATACATCGGTATGTATCTAATCGTAGACGCATACATGCTACCGCCCGCCGCCGTCTCGCTGCCACATACGTGAGTGTGCGAAAGGGGTTGCAGTTAGAAACAACATCGCCTGGGCAGCTGTGACGCGTCCATTATTTTCCAGCTTTACCGAAAGAAATGTGTCCTAGCACACTCTCTTAGGCAAAAGGGCCGACCCTCTGTGGCCGGGGCGGGGTTTCAAGGAATTTCTTTGTTTTTAATTAAAAATCTCTTGATGACCAATTTCAGTCACTGTGAGAGTGGAGTGCTGCGAAGTGCTTTATCCTCTTAAAGTTGATGATTTGATACGATTTCTGCCTGAGGGTGGTGACTTTAAGAAAAAGTTTGTTGTGGGGTTTCTCGGAATTTTATTCACTCTGCGGGTTCTACTGGGCGGTGGCTGGATAAGATGTCAAGAATGGATAAATTAATTAAGAAACTTTACGGAGTCCGAAGTCGTGACCTTGGAGGGGGAGGGTTTCCAATCAATAAGTGGAATATAATGGCATGAAGTTTCACGAGAAAAAAATGAGGTTTTTAGCTTTCTACAAGGGGATCCTTGAATATGAAAGCCCATTTACGCGTTTGTGGGCTGATGATGGATGACTCTTGAATTAGCTAAGCACTGTTAAGGCAAGAATCAGCCGAAGGACAAGGCTAAATATCACGGAAAGGAATGTTTTCTATGCTTCACGGTCTGCCCAACTCTGGTAAGGACTGGAGAATTTTTCTTAAGGTGCCCTACGCTTTCGCTAACCCCGCTGAGTGTCAAATATTTTCGAGAATGTCGTGTGACTACTGACAAGCCCAGGTTCTGGTCCCGTGCATGACTCCAAAATATTGCCTTTGAAGCCTTTTATAGGATATTCGCGTAGTCCTTGAGAAGTCCGCCTCCCACAACCAGCAATCGGCCATCTCCTCGCTCCACAACCACCATTCTTCTGCAGCAAACCTATTTTGAGGACAAATCTATCAAATATGTCAAGCTCCTGGTCCCCTTCATCATTCCCACATCGAGGGGCATCAACAACTCTCGTCTCAAATATAAATACGAAAGTGTTAGCCACCTAATCAGCTCATCATCGAACCTGATCTTGCCTCCTCTCCCCTCCCCATGCACACTACCTTTTGCAGACGGGGCCAGGATTAATTGCCGCAACAATCTCGTGAATGTTAAACTCTGCTGTTGTCGCTGTTTCTCTCCTCCTGCTGCTGCTGTTGCTGCTGGAGATGGTGGCGATGGCACCGGTGGTGGTTTCCACTTATTTCACACCCGTCCTGGTTAAGGGTTTAACAAATATCCAGACATTTGTCAGAGCCCGCATCTCACGTGCTAGCACACTTGTACTCCGCTTGTATTCCAAAAGTTGCAGGTTGCCGCCGTCACTCACACACAAGCAGTCTGCCGCCGCGCCGCCGGTGTGTGGTATGCTTTATGCCTGAGAGGAGATATAAAATTTATTTATGTTCTTTCGTGCGGTCATTGCTTATTCAAGGTCAGTTGGTTCGGTTAACCAAACACACTCACACACACACTCAAACACACAGCCCCCGGAACATGCACTCGAGGAGGAATAGGTGTCCTATCCTGAATTCAAAAGCAGCTCGATGTTCAGTCGGTCTTACGGTAGTGGTGTACCTGCACAAGTGCTCACGGGAGGGGTCGAGTGCTGAAGAGAGAGAGAGGGAGGATCGTCTTTCTGGTGGTTTGTTGGTCTGTTGCTATGTTAGTGATACTTAACGGTCGTTCCTTGTAATGCCCATCGATTTATCAGCACTCCCATACAGGCGCTTGTCTCCTGGGTGAAATAAGCATTATACCATAGCAAACTACCTTATCTACACGTTGAGATAAATTTTATGGAGCGTCTTCCATCATGCGGCCGTGCAGAGTCAAGTTTGCCGTTAACTACATTGTAAGATGCAATTTCGAGGACTTGCCAGTGGCTCTCGGTTGTGTGGTGACTGTAAGGATATGATTGAGTGTCTATCGCTTCCCTTTCCGGGTGTGAGGTGGAGGCGTGCAGAAGAAGTCAGTGGAGCATGCAGACTGAAAACAAGCAGTGTGTATCCTTTGCGAGAGAGTGGCTCATGTGTGCTATTTATTATCCTGTGCTGTGTATCAACTTGGATTTTATATCCCGCCGCCAATGAGATGACATTTAATCATTTCGCGCCTCGTGGACCTCCATGCATGATGTCAGCTCGGTTAATGTCCTTTTTTACGGCCAAACCTCTAATCGGTGTGCAACTCTTCACAACTATCGACCGAAGCGTCTCCGTTCACATGAAGAGAACTCATTATGCGCCGTCTATCATGAGAGTCCTCTTCCGGCAATTAAATCGTCAAATAAAATTTCATAGCGTCATCAATGCCATTCCCCCCCTTGCTGCCGCCTTTCATCACGTACCCGCGCAGAATGTCAATAGATGATGATGATGATGATGATGATGACGACTGACCGCCAAAGCTGGAGTGAGGACACATCCCAATGGGTGGAGGGACTGATTTCCAATTAGGCACATTTATACTCGAGCTTCCTTTTTGCGTGGAGAAGGGAAAGGAATCCCATTTGGACTGGTTTTATTGGCCATCGATTAGGCCGGGGCTAATTTTTCATTTCTTCGTCATTACCGGCGACCGTGGAGCGTGTTGTATGCACGAGACGGCGGCAATTAATTTGCCAAATTTGACTGATTTGAGTTGTGGTCCGATTTATGAGTGAGGTCATCCGCAGGATGTGTTCCGTGCGGTGGCGGCGACGGCGGCTACTACGGCAGATGTGGTATTGGTGGTGGTGGTGGTGGTGGTGGTGGTGGTCAAGAGTCCTTTCGAATTGTGTTGTTAGACGGGTGGTTGTTTTGTGTCCACTCACCCAGACTGTCATCTGTCTTCTGTGTGGAAATTCGCTGCACATGGTGACCGCAGAAGAAGGATGTTTGAGTGATTTATTGGCGAACGTTTTCCCTTAGAGATGCAGAGAGAGAGAGTGAGAGGACGTGACACAGTTTAAACTGCCAGACGTTGTTCTAAACAAGACTTCTACTGCTCGGGGTGACTTGAATTGAATTGAAATTTGGAAATGAGCAGGAGCTGTCTGTGAGCATGAGTAAGCAAATTAAACGACGACCTTAAGTGTCCCTTTGATGGATGACCGTGCACCATGTTGGCATATTCGAAGTTTGGCCAATCTGTGGAATTGATGTCGGACAACGATGCCGCAGATTATCAAGCATAAATCGAGCATAAAATCAATTCAGAAGGGTGGACCTAAGGTTTTGCTTTAAATTCTGCAACAAACTCACTCGCGCTTCGCTCACGGCTTTTAATAAGGGACAGATTAAGGTTTCCATTGGTCAGAATCGCCAAGAGTTTGGAGTCAAGGTGAATCAAGTCAAGACTTCTGCTCTCCCTGCCTTACTCCTTATCTCTTTTTTCGCTGAAAGTTCCTTTCTTCACCATCACTCTATACCCAAGACTCACTTTGACAGCTTTCTAAAAATCCCCCTTAACTGACCCCTGAAACAACCTTTTCTTACACTCATTTCGCACTCTACAGCAATTTTCCAAGTCGCAAATGCCCTTCAAAATGAACACCGACCCACAGCACAGAAGCATCTTCGCGATTAGCCTTTCTTTGTAGAGGCAAACAGAACGAAAAAATAATTTACCAGGCTCCAGGCAATCTAGGCTAAGGGCGGTTTGAATAAAATGAATCGCAATTACGAATGCCTCGGAGACAAATAAACAATCTGTCGAGCATGCTCTAACATTCCCGACCATAATCATGGTAATTTGTGGCCCGCATAGTCCTCGTGCTGAATTCATAAAAAAGACACACAATCCCTGACTCCATCGGAACGACTTCATGATGTCCTCTCCCCCGGTCACCCCTTCCACTTCGCATTCAGCGCAAAGCCCAACTCTGACAAATCTTGATAAGTCAACGATTTAGTTGGCATTCATAAATGTTTCATCAACCTCATAAAAGCGAATATCTATATGCTCCCATGATCGTCTCTCATTTCAGCATTACCCGCGCGCTGACATATTCCCTCGATAATTTGTCCCTCCCACCAGCTCCTATCAGGCGTCGCCATCTCCCCCCCCCCCCCCCCCCACCGTACAACAGCGGCATCAGCAGCACCACCAGCAGCATACATTGTATCGTTACGCGATAAGATAGTCGTCTCGGTATTCCATCGTAAAAGTCGACTGAATACAAAAAAAAATCTTATTACAATTTACGACAAATGATTTGCAGATATGGAAGGATATTCGCGCAATACGCGATGATTCCTTCAAAAAAAAAAAAATAAAAAGAACAGAATACTGCCGGAGAATGATCTCTACTGTCGCGAGCGATGAGGTGTGGCCTGCGGAAGGGAACTATTGCGCTGTGCTTCGAGTCTGTGTGCGAGATGTGCTAAGGCAATACCTTGGGGGATATAAATCAAATTCGGGACGATACGAAGATAGATTGAGTTTGCCCCCGTCCCGGATGCCGCACAGAAAGGCAATGAGAACTTTTTATGATTTTGCCACAGAACGCAGAGATATGCTCGTGGAAACCCTAATCATGGCACGTTTCTCCAACACGATTGACAAGTGGTGTGGCGTCTTGTGCCACCTGGGATGACCGCAAACTGCTGAACCTGCTTCGAAACAAAAACTGTCTTAGTGGGGGGGGGGGGGAGGGGGCAAAGGAAATGACCTCGAAAGTCCCCTAAAATACACCAAGGCGTGTGCGTGTGAGTTGGGAATAGGGTAACCTTCTTCATTAAATTTTTTTGTATTATTCGTTGTTTTTAAAATTTTTCAGTTTTCAATATCTTCCTTTTTCTTTAGTTAGACTCTTTAGCTGATTTTTTGAAGTCAAAGCTTAGCGCGTCTTTAATTTGCGTTCAACCTTATGCCTTTAAGTCATCAGAGTGCGGTTGTTTTCGCTCAGTTTTTAAACATCTCTTCAAAAAAAAAAAGGATCATACCAAAGTCACAACAGACAGCAAGAAATACTCAAACACGGCACTTAACTCTTCAAACTCCGGACAGAGATTTCTGGAATCTGTGCCACTAATTCCCTCGCCAGTATGGCCAATACCAAAAGTAAGCGACCACGTCAAAGTACAGAAACGAGACAACAAACTCCACCCCCCCCCCTTCTTTTTCAGGTTCTCCCCCATTTAACTTGGGGTCATCTCTTAAGAGATGATTGCCAGCCAACCCCGGGTATTACTTCACGTTCTATAGGTTTCCAAGTTGCCTTCTGCGGACCGGGCACTCGGCACGGCACAGACAAGATTTATTGCTTAAGAAAACACAAGAAGACTAGAAGCTATTTGAATTTCTTTTCTCTTCGGCTGTCTTTCTCCCCTGTCCTCAAGCCTCGGCTCGCTATATGAACACCTACTATTTTACATTTCAACTTCTTGTGCGCTCCGTTGGCGAGCCGTGGTCTGGATTTGTATCCCGGCTGCCATGCACCGACTCCCGCCCTGAAATCGGATGCAATGAGATGGGAGAGGGGAAAATACTATTAAGAGCAGCCTTCTTTTATCATCCTGTAATGACATAATAAAGTACTTGGCGCACACAAGAAACCGAAGTCGAGGCCGCCGCCACCGATGAGAGAACGTGGATGAAAAACAACTGAAACACGAAGCGGAGAGACCACCGTCGGCCGGACCCATCTGCGCGAGAAGTTGCCATGACAGTTTCTGACTAAGGTCGTTCGCCGCCTGCCTCACCATTCAGGGAGTCCTGACAAAAGCAATCCCGACACACAGCACACGCACACACTGCCACAGAGGCAAGGACGAAACGAGCGACAAGGAGACAAGAAACCAAAAAAAAAAATATGAAAAGAGCCGAACGAAGAAAAGGAAAACAACATCAAAAGTTTTCACAAGCCACGCAAAAGAAAAATGCATCTTGGACCCCTGCCGTTGTCGCTGTCGAGCCCCGGGAAAGGAAAAGTTCTGCTCCTCAGAATGCGTCACCCGCCCTCGCCTTGAACGGTGGCGGCGAGCGGAGGAAGTAATACAAGCCGCCAACTTGGTGTCCGAAAAGTTTTGAGTTATGTAAATAATTTATAACGGTCATTGGGGTGGCTTCTCCGGGGCGGACCTGGCGGAGTGGGTGGACAGAGTAGGCCGACAGTTGAACGCTCCTTTAAAGTTTGTCCATTGCCTGGCGCTTGCACGCACCCAGAATTTGGACGGGTGCCGTGGAACGGGATGAATTGGGCGTTGATTAAATGATTGGTTGTTTCTTTTTTTCTTCTTCCACCTTTTCTTGGCCTGTCATGTGTCTTTGGCGTTTATTTCTTTCGTGTTGTCTTCTTGTCTTCAGGGCGGGGCGGAGATCTTTCGTCGTTTGATGAAAAGTGAAAATAAGCTTTGTCGGTTTCACTTAGTGGACAGGGAGTGGGGGGTCCTTTTAGTGACCTCCAGCTGTTAACAGTGAAATGTTTGCAATGACCGGAGGAGGAGAGTGACGGTAACGTCTGTTTTATGTATCGAAGTTCGTATATGAAGACGAGTCTATCATTTGTGAAATTTTGTGGTTCTGCGATGGCCAACTGACGTCTCAGGACTATGGCTACTGTTGGCGATTACACTTTACCCAGTGTATGCACAAGCAGCAAACAGTCGCCCATGTTGTCCCCAGGGACACATTGTTCTCGTGCAATGTCAACACTGCACGCTTCTTGCACTTACCCCCGGTACATCGCAGTCCAGTCTCCCACTCCTATTGCAGATCCTTGAGACGAATCGTTTTCATACGAGCGAATAATTTATGATTTAGTAAGCACTTAGGACGTTGTGTGGATTTAATTATGAATAATATGAACAGCACACGCAGGACACACTTCACTCCACAGGCGCACACAACGCACCCACAAAAACATTTTGTTCTAATGCTCACTCGGGCCTCCGACACCACCACCACCGCAAGCAGTATCGCCACCGACACAACAGTGTCGTCGGTCGTCGTCACTGTCGTTGTCGCGTCGCAGCATTATTGCGCTGCGCACTGGTGGCCGGATTTCATTCACTCATAATCATATTTTACGAAAAACCAACGGAACCGGATGTGCTTCCATCCATATGCTGCTGAGAATTGATTAACATCGCAAATGTGCCATAACTTTGATGCAAAAAGGGTGGTGAGGAGTACGTAATGCTCTGCCAGAACCACCACTGCCACGTAAATCAATCGAGCAAATCCTTCTAATTACCAGCTACGGCGGCGACCGCAAGGATATTGTTCCCTTCACACACACACACACACACATACACAAGAACCTGGATTTTCTTTTGTGCTCTTCGGCTTCCTTCAACTGCACATCCACACGGACGGGCATATTCATTACGTAACACCGAAAAGCAGATGGTAGACAACTGCCGAGGATCCGAGCGAGGACCGCAGAGGACCGGGAAGCGTGAACGGACGCAGTGTTGGTTGGTGGGATGGGCGAAAATAAATTAAATCCCTTGCATGGGAGTCACATCGAAAATATCATATCCAATAGAGCTCAGCTCAGTTCCGCCTCCTCTCATTCTCCGGGAGAAGTATCTTGATGTGATTCCCAGTGTCATCCGCCGGTCCGCACTCCCCTCTCCGCGCCGCTGGCCCAACGCCCTCCGGCAGTGTGTAATAATTATTTTAATAAGCTGGCACGTGATCTGCATGCATGGATGGATGACGGAGTTGTAGGGAAGCATGGAGCAGCGAAAAATAATAATTAGTCGTTCTGCATTATTCAGGACTCCTGACGACTGGCTCAGCAGCAGCAGCAGCAGTGTTCTCGACGAAACGTTTTGTGCGTTCTCGGATGTGTCATCCCTTATGTGCGCTTGTGTCTTGTCTTCTCTCTGCGTGACGATGTTTGCCGGCGGGTGCCTGTGTGAGGGGAAGCAGAAGGGAAGAAAATCCTTTGCAGCCATTAAGAAAGCTTTGACCATTTTAATTAGAAGCACTTTCCCTGTGAATACGTCACGCGTGCCTGAGTCGGTGTTTGTGCTGGCGAGTGTCCTCGGTCTTTGGAGAGAATTTGATTCCAGCACTTGACATGTCACGTCATTCCGAATGCGATCATTAACCCCCACACGTTGGAGGGCGAAATGTGTATGGGTGGCCACCGTATGGTGTCCTTTAAAATGATTACATTTCCTGCCATAAAACGAAAATGGGAGTAGCGCCCCGCTTATGCTGTGACTACACGACAGAGACACAAATTACAAGTAAAGACACCGGCGGCGTGGCGTTGGTAGTGGCGTCAGCGGCAAATACTTCTTTTTTTCCGTGGCTCATCCTCTCCTCGCAGGTATGAATGTGAACACTGAAAAACATTCCGTAATGACCACCATCGTGATCGCAAGCCCAGCGAGTCCCCAAGGAGGCACGAAGAACCACCGCCATCAGTGACTGGAAAAAAAAAAAGAAAACAACCCGAAAAGCGGAAAAAGAAAAGTGGCTGCGAAGAGGAAAACAGACCCAAGAACACTTGGCATTTCCCAAAGGAAATGTTGCAAACATGATTTATGCCGCAGCTGAGTTCTGTTCTCCACGCCTTGCTCAGCCGTTTGGCTAACATTCTCTCCTGGCGGTGGTGGTGCAGACCCGCTACCGCACCACTATCGGTTGTGGTAGGGCGCGAAATTAAAATAAATTTTTCATCTGCACGCGTTGTGACGCGGGCTCCTTTGATGTGTACGCTTGTAATCTGTTTGTCTGTCTGCCGATCGGATGGCCTGCTCGGGCTGTGTTTGTTGGTACACGACGCCGCTCTGCCGCACCGCCATGCGGAATAAGGTCGTGAGGGTTTCTCTTTTTCAATTCTTCCTCCGATTAAAATGTTCCAATGTTCCGCGGCACGCTGATGGGGTGGAACCTCGACATGGGCCACAGAGGTGCTGGAGACGTGGAGCACTTGGTCTTGTTAGAAAATAAGATTCTGTGAGATATGCCAGAGGCCGTGACTGAGAGGAACAGCATACAGTTGATGACGGCTGGATGGCCCTTCTGCGAAAAAGATGCTGCTGTACGCCTAGACAAGTCGGAAATTGGCTAATTTTGGAACATTTCGGAGAATTTTTCGCACTCCGGAAAGCGTGCGATCTTCTATCGATGTGCCGACAATGCTGTGCTGTTCTTGCGATTACTGATGATGAGGGGGTAGGGGAAGAACTGTTTGATGTAGGATTTCGGTTTCCAATTGGCCTTCGCTCTGTAAAATAATGCGAAATCGCAAAGCAAATTTTAATTAGGTAAAAGTCCAAAGCACTGGAGTTTGACTCAAAAATTCGGAGTAACAGAATGTTGCTATTTTTCATAATCGGATAATTTAGAAACGGCAGTAGAATTACAAGTAATGAAGAAGAATTTGGCAAAAAGAAATGACATTAAATTTGAGTAATTTTTTTGGATTTCGAAATTTCGGACTCCGAAAATTTCATCCAAAACCAGGAAAGTAACCGCGTAGTGAAATGAGAACATAGAATTCACACTGATTCCAGTACTCCGAAAATTCGGAGTTTTTTTAAATTCCATTTAAATTGCATGAAATTGAGTCTCCGTAAATCGTAAACAAACTACCCTCCTCTTATGCCAATAAATTCATTTTCCTCTCATAATTTATGACTCCAAAAGCACAAAAAACCCCTTTCTCGGCCAAAAAAAACATCCCAGTGATTTCACCTGAACGACAAACCCCTCATAGATTTCGAAAACAAAAGGTGCTCGTGTTTTTTTTTGCGCATTCCGCCCGCATTCAACAGCCATCAACCGAATTCAGTGTTAAAATACAAAATTGAAATGGGAATGCCGCACATTTTACAAATGAAAATATTTCTCCAATATTGCACATCGTTGATAAAACCGTAAATTTTCAAAAACCCACACACCAACTCGCACGCACATAAAAACGTGCGCTCGCGTCCGACAGAACGCATGAATTGCAATTACCTCACCACTTGAGATCACCAAAACGAATCTCATTTCTGTCACCCGCAGAGCAGCACAACAAAAGGAGCCCAGAGCAGATCAACATGCACACACACACAAAAAAAAAACCTTTAAATCGCAAATAATTGCAAATTAATCATCAATCCAGAGCCAAAGAGCCGCAGCAGCGGCAGCACCAGAAGCGGCGGTCGCCTATAGGGGTCGACATTTTTCGCAATCACAGAACCGGAATTAATTTCTGATTCAAATTTAAATGGACGGAAGTAATTCAGTTGAATCCCAAATGCGAAATAAAGCACCCACACCCCATCCGAAACCGAATAAACCACCATCAGTGCGCCGCCCCGCCCCCGCCGTCGACCGTCCATCGAAACAGCCAACCAGCCCGAATAGCCAGCTAGCCAACCGCACACCGTCAATGGGGGGGACAATGTCATTTGGTGAACGACAACATGCCCGCATGTGTGTCTGAATGGACCGATACCATTGTCCGATGTATCCGCAAAAATCAAATATCCTTGAACGGTCGGCGGCGCATCATTCTTGTATACAATTCAAATGATTTCTGTATCATTGTGGCATATGCATGAATAACAATCGCCCCAGCCACCCAGTCACTCGGCCACTCATCCGGTGGCGCTTCCTCCCCCTTTGGCATTTAATTTGGCCACAAAATCAATTTACCCGGCTGAGTTGAGTGAGGGCGGTCGCCCTCCAGCTGGGCCCGTGCTGCACCGAAGCGCCCCTACCAGGCCACCCTCGGCCAGCCCAGCAAAGCTCAGCATAGGGCTGTACATGGACACGAATTCCATGCTGGAATTCCTTTCCATTTTATTCCGAAGGGAAATTGCTGTTTTTATTATTATTCTCTTTTATTTTGTTTCTCGGTTATTTATGGTTGACTGGATGGAGAAAATCGAAAATGAAGGAGCCGAGAAAGAAGCAGCAACAGCAGCAGCGCCATCCCCCGCTGTTAATTACGAGCGTTCGCGCAAGGGTGGTGGAATGCAGTGATCAAGGAAATAGGTCAAATCGAATTAATGATTGATGAGGCATTGTCGATAAGAGGTCCGTCCCGTGGCCGCCCATCGCGTTTCATTACACCCTCTCACCCCGTTCGCCGTGCCGGGTAGTGGCTGTTGAACGTGTGTATGTAATCAGATTTTAATCAATTCCCGGCGACAGCTGTGAAATTTCTGGTGATCAAATGTTTGCCAAACACTTTCATCAGAGCTCTCTAGAGCCAAACGACAAACGGCAACGGCAGCTTTGTTTGCACGCTCGCAACGCGCAACCCTTTTCATTCGCGCAATCGGTAAATAATGACGAACAGGCAATGGCGACGGCACCGACACTGAAACCGTATGTCAACCGCACACTGTCTCTGTGTCAGTATATTTGCTTAAATGTCACTTTCTCGCTCTCTCGTTTTCACTGTAGTTTGAATTGAATTCTTTTAGTGTTTCGTTTCATTTAAAATTGTTGCCACCAGCCTCCGCCTCCACCGCTGTTGTGACGGCTTTATTTCTGCTGCTGCTGCGGCTGCTTGAGCGGAGGTGAGGTGATGACATTGTGTCTCCGGCTCACTAATCAATGAACTACCATCAGCTTTGTTAAGCGACTCGAAAAGAAACCCCACAACCGAGCGCTGAGACTGAATGTCTTTGATGGGATTGCTTAGCTACGGTCCGACCCCGTCCAACGTCACCGGCTCAGCCCGCCATCTCTGTGCCAGACGCAGCGCACTATATCTTGTCAGTTTATTGATTCACTTTGGGTCTAAATGCAGAGATCCTGGGGTTGTGCGGCTCTTCTGTGGCCCACTCGACTTCGGTTCGATGCGTCTTACCTTGTCAGAGACGTTCAACGTTTACGCCTTATTACCTGATTGTCATCTCGAACGTCAATCTGAGTACTTCGGCTTCACCGCTAAGATGGATATGTCAACACTGATTGTTGTGACGCGTCCACTATCGGCAATAGTCGGCAAGGCACGGCACAGACTTCACTGCGGTGACATATAGCGGAAGAGATGAGGGCGCACGCAGAGGCTGCATGTGGGCGCGGAGGCAAATATTTGCAGTTGAGTGTGTTGACTTTTCAGATTTTGTGGTTATTTGGTCGGAAACTTTCTTTTGTCTTCCGCTCCATCTTCGGCCAGACGCTTGTCACAACACTGTCGCTGCCAGCAACACAAATAACCAAATATAGTGCACAATAGTGTCACTTGCAAGCTCCTTGAGCTTGAGTCACTGACTGGCTGTCAGTGTGGACAGCGGGCTGTGTGCATTCTCGGTGATTCAAAGCCCTGTATGAAACAAACGGCGAAGACAAGAGTTTCTTTGAAGAGGCCGCATGTGAAGAGAAAACTGGAGATGTCGTCGGGGACATTAATTGTGTCGGAAGCCAGCGATCGCGACGGTAGCCAACTTCGGGATCAAGATCGTTGTCGGGATGGACGAGGAACCGCACCGCAACCGCTCAAACCAGTCAAAGTCGAAGCACTACTAGCTGGAACCCCTTCAAATGTCGGCATCTAGCCGTCTTTCGTCAGTTTGTCCCGACTAGCGGACTCGTTGCTGCAACATCGGCCAAGTCTCGCTCATTAGTCGAGTTCAAATGTAACCAAATTTTCGTAAAATTCTAATCATGTGCACCGTACCAGAGCCCGCTGCGCTCGACAGTCCATGCCTCGTCGTCGCTTAATTCCGACGTTTGTAGGACTGTCATGAACACCATGTAAGCGGGGCCGTGTAACAGGCACTCAAAAGACAACAATAAAATATTAATATTCAATCGGGCGTCTGCGGAGATGTTTGCAGACATCATTATGGTGGCGCCCTTTCTCTATTGTCGCCGCCGCCGTCGCCGCGCCGTGTACCTCCCGCAACGGGTCCA
Organism: Eristalinus sepulchralis; assembly: GCA_944738645.1. NCBI lineage: Eukaryota > Metazoa > Arthropoda > Insecta > Diptera > Syrphidae > Eristalinus > Eristalinus sepulchralis. Next base: position 942,664 of record OX122885.1, on the reverse strand, counting down.
ATTATGAATATTGATGAGCACCGTCGTCGGTCGGCGAGACTAAGTGACAAACCGGCTACCGGTTGTGTTGGTTAATTCGTGGGTGGGAGCGACAGGTCTTCCGTCGACAGTCAGCAAGCAGGAGGATGTCTATCATCCTCACCGGCCCAATCATCGACTGAAGTATGCTCCCTGTGGAATGATTGTCAATTTTCGTGCTCCAGAAATTGTTTGTACTTCAATCAATTTGCTTTTGCTTCGCTCTTGCGTGAGAGTTCTTCTTCAGCGAATGGCAGGGACAGAGGGTTGGATTTTGAATTGGCCAACCAAGCATGAAAGTAGTAATACGCATCGTGCGTTCTTTACCATCTTCACTTGCCGTCTGCGGCTCTTTACATGTCATGTGGACAGTGTGGGATAGAAGTTTATAGTCGTCGGGAAAAGCGAACAAAACGGATAGTTTCTGCAGGATCCCAGTTCGAATTCGTTGGATGACTTTCACAACTTCACTCCTTCGTGAGAGAGTTGCTTTAACAGTGCCAGCATCCTAGAAATCTGGTCCCTTCGTCCTCAAACTTACCATCTCCACTGTTCGCTCGGCAGTGTAAACACGCAATTTCGATTGTATCCTGTTTTCCAACCTCTTCCACAAAGGAGTCTTGTTTTCTCGTCTTCAACTTTTTTTTCTCCATATTCTTCTAGAAACTCCCGTGGCACCGCGGTGAATATTTCAATCCTCAATTCCCTCGTGGTTTATTGACGAGCACTACGCAGAAAGTTGGCGGCAGAAAGAGGCGCATAGAGTGATGATGATGATGATGGCAATGATTTTGGTTGGTTGCGCGGTGTTCGTATGGGGTCGACCGCAGGATCGAAATCGAACACGTGATTTCACATTCTCCCTGTAAGCGGGCGCGTGTGCGTGTGTGATGGCACACACGAGCTTGTTTGCATTTGAATTCGGTTTCTGTTTATTTTCATTTTAGATAAAAGTTTGTTTTTTCACGGAATAATTTTAATTCCGTGCCATTGTAAGGACCCGCGCTCACAAAAGTTCATTTGTTCAATTATTGAAGAGCCGCACACACACACACACATGCACAAAAAAAAAACAAACCCTATACAATGGGTGGAAAGAAAAATGGGAACCATCAGTGGCACATGCGATGTTAATTATTTTGAAATGTGATAAGGATGATTGTTTACCTTGAACGGTAATAGAAAGAAACCATCCAAACACAATACGAACGAGATACACGAACGACAGAACAAGGTTACATCGTCGAGTTGGTTTTTTGTGTTCTTCTCCCACCGACAAAAGGGGCAAATCTTGAATACACACAGTGGCAGAGCCGACAGCCAAAGGCGGCGCAACAGCAGCAACGGCAACCTTGTAGAGTATGTCCTCTCATAAATTAGATCTTTATTTGTTTTTCTTGTCAATGAATGAGGAGATACATGAAAAACAATAACAGGGAAAAAAAACCTAGTCCCCTCCGTCAATTTAACAGAAGGGGGTCACATGCGTAACCTTGTGGCACCCTTTCAAACAATGTGAGAATTAAATTAGCTGCTGAATTTTTGAATCGCACGTGAAAACACCGTAAAAAGGATTCAATTGTGCAAATCATCCATTCACTCCCGTCCATCGGGATGTTAATTAATTTCAGAACCCTCCAACGAAGCCACAAATTCTTTCGCTTACTCGCTACATTTGAATGAATTTGCGGTCTCATCCACTGACTCTCTTCGGCCATATGGCGCGTGTTATGATGATAAATCGTTTCTGGGATACAGAAAGATGAAAATATTCGTCAAAGCGCATAAGAATCCACAACAAAACCCACAATTTAACAATAAAATAATCGCCAATTCACGTGTGTGTGCGGATGAGTGTGTCGGGGTCCGCCTCACCAAAAAGGATGATTATGAAGGATGTGTTTTCTTTTCTTCTTTTTTTTTTTGTGAAATACACTCCTTCGTCCGAAGGGTCACTGGAATTGTAGTCTGGATCGACAAACAATATGTCGACGTGACCTGGCATCCCATCCTCGCCACGCCATATGGCTGGCATCGTCCTTTACCTTCGAATTGCGAGGGATGCCTCTCTCGGCAGAGTGATGAGGCATATCATTAGAAGAGTGTTTGCAAACACAACCCATCAAATAGAGCATAAATGATACACCATATGCTTGAGAAATTGTGGTAATTACCCGACAGAACCGAGGAAAGTTACTCATTTTCGATTGCTTGCAAAGTTTCACGTCTACCACAGGTACGACCGGGAGGCACTCTCTCTTTCTTTCACTTCCACTCCGTGCGCACCGCCGCGTCCGTGCCCTCCGTCCGTTTGTCATTCAGATGAAATTTCAGCTTGTCCTTGGCAAGAATTTGACCCATAAACAACTTCCCAGGCAGCTGGTGGCAAAAGGATGAATCGAGCAAACTTAGCACCGAGAAGAAACCCGTAAACGTGAACCGAAAGGGGTGCGTTGTGTGCATTAAATATGAATGACGCTTCAGAGAATCGCCACTCAGCTCGTTCACTGGCAAATGACAAATGGCAGGCGTCCTTATGCAATATGCTGGCTGGTCCCTAGGTCAGCCGCTCGCCCTCTGCCAACCGTGCAAAGCAACGACCAACACTAGCACTCGCCCATTGTGATACACGTTCAAGATCAATTAATGCTGAAATCAGCCACAAAACCCCTTTTCCCATTTCGCTTCAGTTCTTTGAATGAGCTCAAGTTGAATGGAGATGGATGGGAATAATGTCCTCGTTCGTGCATATGGCTGCTGCTGGGATGTGCGCGAATACGAGAAAGACTCGCGAGAAGCGATGTGTGTGTGTGTGTGTGTGTGAGTGCGTGTATTGTTTGCAAAGAGCCTTATTCAGGCCGGGAATGCGAATGATAGGGGAACACGATAAACAAGATTGAAATGTCGGCAGGTGACGACCGGGGCGCACATTGAGTGTTTGATTGGCAACTTTAAGTGGTTAGATCCGGCGCTCGATTACAGCTGAGCTTTGAGTTGAAATATCTATTAATGGATTTCGTTTTTTTTCCACCCTTTTCCTTGCAGCAATTTGCACTTGATGGTGTTTCAAAATATTTTATGTCCATGCGGAGACTTGCGAATAACTTCTTTCATATCTGTATGACGAGTGGCTTGTACATCGTAAATGTCGCCAGCTAAGGAACTGTAAGCAAAAGTAAGTGGTCCTGGAGGCAAGTTGAAGCTATGTTGTTCAGGAGATTGCTTGAGAGTAGTTTTTGATGCATTTTGGGGGCTGTTTTGAAAGCTGTTTCAGAGGCAGTGATCGAGGCAGCTTTGAAGACAGTTCTGAAACCAAATCCCGAGACGATTCTCGATACAGTTTGGATCCATTTCGAAAATTTCTCGAGACAAATCTCTCCAGTTCTGAGAGCAGTTCTTAGATGCGTTTTCACAGCAGTTTGGCACAGTTCTTGAGACACTTCTTAAAGCTGTTCTTAAGCAAGTTTCTAAGGCAGTACTGGAAACAGTTTCGAACATAGCTTGGAGGCAGTGCAAGAGACTTCGCACGCAGGTCTAATGACAATTTGGAGGCAACTCTAAAGGTGGTTCTTAAGGTGGCGAGGCGGTTCTCAAAACAGTTCAGACTGTAGTTGTGCTGCATTTTCAACCGATGAGTCTTCCGTTTCCATTAATACAAAACAATCCTCCTCCCCCTCCTTTTTCGACAATCATCACCAGCTGCTTCCTTGCCACCGAAATGTACACAAATTTACAATGAGTTCAAAAAACCATGTCTCTCGCAATCAAAAGTACATGCTATCCCCCAAGTCCAAGCGTCGTTCATTTGAATACTCCCCCTTTTCAGAAAGTCTCTGTCACAGTTGCCGTACGCCGCACAAGTGTCTCTTCTTAACGCAAGTGGAATGAAAATTAAAAATTTCAACAACATTGTTTGCCATAAATTCATCTCTCCGCCACAACCCAACCGCCCACTTCGCTGATGACCACTTTACAACAAACTTGTTTCCACCCCGAAACGAATAAAATTGTATTCCGCCCCAGACCCCCGCACCACGCCACTCAAACACACACACACGACCCAAAAGGGTGAAGTCACTAGAGATTACGAATGACAAAAGCCAAATGTGGCCAAGTGATGAATGCCTGCCACTGGAACAATCGCCCAATTTTCCATTGTTATCCATCGCCGCCGCCCCTCTCGCCAACCACCCTGTCCCCCTCCGAGAACGAAGGCGACCAGCAAACAGGAACACGAAAAAAAAGAATAAAAAGAAAAATGTGAAAATATAATTCTGCAGAGCCTCCTCCTCCTCCTCCACCACCACCCAGTGACAGCAGCCGCCCCCAGGACTAAGGCTTCGAGTATTGAATAGGACAGAGGCTTCGCTGCTGCTCGCTGTTGGCTTGTGTTATGTTGATTCTGGTTTTGGGTCACGTAGCACCACTCATGCACGCACCTCTACTCTGTGCTGTGCTTCAGCTCTCTACCGCCCCCATCTTCCAGGCCGCCTTGCGCTGGATTTTATTTCGACTTTTTGCTTTTGATTTTATTTCGCCTTTATTTAACAGTATTTTGTTGCATTCACATTTTTATTTAAATTATTGTTTTCCACTATGGCACTTTGGTGTGCGGCGGTATGTAAGAGCTTACGTGAAGCACTGGCTGGCTGACTGGCTGGCTGGTTGGGTCTGCGACTATTGTCGGATCTCAGTCTACCATGCAGAGGCTGTTTCGGTTTGAGGCTTAACGATTCTCCACTTTATTGTTGGTGTTTGCTTTATTTTTGAGACTCCGGGGTGCATTCGGCAGTTCCAGCAGTCGGCCGAGTTGCGAGCGGCTATTGTTGCGGCTGCACTTGTTCATTATTATGTTGATTTCGAAAATAATCAACGGCCTCAGTGGCTGGCATTGTAATTAACACGAATTCAGTTTCACGGCAAATGGGTGAGAGGGAGAGAGTCTGTGCCTGTCGGAGCAGCGGCGGCGTCGGCGCGAAGGCAATTTAATTATTTTTTATGCGAAGTAATTTAGTTGGAGCAGGTTAAGGAGCTGCTGCTGTGGAACTGCTACTGGCTGCGACGGTGGTGTATGGTGGATGTGCGGATAGTTCGGGAATTTGGTGCTGCGCTGCGGTTGCCACACTTGGAATGGACAGGCAATTTCGCGTAATGCTCAGTAATTCATGAATTGTTGGACTATATTCGTTAGTTTTCAGCTATAAAATCCGCACGTTCTCTGTGCACATTCCGACGGCAGCGGCGGAGTGGAAGTCCTTTGCAATAGGGGCCGTGGTCGTATGGTTGTGGGCTTAGTGGTTGCTTTGCGTATTTTTTTTTTTTCAGCAATTCGAAGGGACGTTTGAACATCGTAACATACTTCAGGCGCAGCTGGGTAGTTAAAGAGCAGCGATTAGCCCGTTGCCCCATGGCAGACTACGAAATGGACATGGGACTGAGGAGTGTTGCAATGATAAAGCGAGGTTCGTTGCATCATCTCCTTAGACATTCACAGCGCAAAGTACAGTATCAGATCACTTGCAGTTGCCTTCGCCTACATCAGTGGCAGTGGACAACTTGAAGCTCCACAAAGTCAATTATTCAGCAAAGATTTCCCCGCTCGAAGAACCACCCAGTCGTTGATTGACACATCTCCCCTGGGAAAGTCTCCGTTTGTTGTCTGCCACTTCAATTTCAAGTCAATTAGTTGAAGAAATCGCTCAATCAACTTGCCCCGTCACGTAGCAGATTCCCACAGTCCGAATCCTTCTTCGCAAAGTTTGCAACTAATTACTGTCAATAGGCGCGCGAATCAATACCTAACTCCCAGGTGCCAGCGACATGCCATATGCTGATGACTTAATTCTAGTCTTGGCTGGGTTGCGTGGGCTCCATCTCTTCGTTCCAAATCGAATACCGTACCACTCGCAGCTGTATTCGAACGTCTAGAGCGTATCCCGTCAGGCGCTGTGCTGCCAGCACTCGCATTCACGCATGAGGAGACCATTAATGATGATTGCCAAGTAATGGACCGAAGAGTTATTTATGTTTCCCAGCCATTGTCTTCTGACTCCAACTGGGTAGCTACGGGTTCTGCCGCATAATGCCCTGCTCGCCGTGGTAATGATATGTGCCGCTCTGTGCGCTGCGGTGCGAGCTGGTGGTGGTGGTGGTGCGCTTTCCGCCACCCTCTCACTTTGTGAATTATTACTCCTGACAATAATTGTTGCAATGAAATTGATTTTTCTCCTTCTCCACTATCGCGTCCCCCTCCGCCTGTCGACGCCCACTGTGAATCCCGTCCCCGACGTGTAGGATTCGATTTAGCCATACAATGCCATGCCATGGCATTGTCTGTGCGTGTGGCTGTGTGCGGCGAGTGCGGCAGTGTGTTGTCCTTTTATTGCCGTGATAAATGCGATGGCCGTTTTATTTATGTACGTGCTTCGCTTTTGTTTCGTATACGCCTGCTGTTGGTTGGGGAGAGGGGGTGTGAAGTGAATGGCCAACGTAGCCCACCACCATCACCACCTCCTTGTTAAGCTCTTCAGCCTGCAGCACTTATCAAGAAATCACTTACTCACCACTGCTGCGCGGCACAAGGAGCGATTATTGCTGTGAACAAGCACAGAAGTGGCAATGCGTTGGACGGGGGGGGTGAGGAGACGCTTAATGAAATTGTTAAAGCTGTCATGCACAGCCTGTGCCGGCAATCGCTTCATTTTCGACGGCGCGGTGGTGGCAGCGGGCTAATGGCTTCTGCTGAGGGAAGCAGGTACTCCCTGATTGAATCGTCTCCTGCAAGACGGACCGACTCGAAGGATTTCATTCATTCACAAACAAAGGTCCTCCTCGGCCTGCTGTTCGTCGGCGTTAGGCCAGGGGAGGTATGCAAAGAATGTCGCCTGCACAGTACTCGAACAATGGCTCACTTCCTTCCTTCCGGCCTTTGCGATCGCCTGTCAAGGGCACCAATGCACTTAAGTGGATTGTCCCTGCTCTGCGCGCAAAAGGTGCGCACCACGTCGCTCAGCTGTAACTGTATGTGTGTGTGTGTGTGTGTGTGTATCGAAGGTCGTGGGATTTCAATGTCACAGCGAGCGCAAGCAGCTGACTCATGGCAAATGGTTATGGAAATTCATCCTGCAGGAGGTGCGCACCGCACCGCACACACGGCACATGGCACGATCGTCGGGGTTTCCGAAAAAGGATTGCCGAGTGTGGGAACAACAGACGCGTTCCCCGTTGTTGCTTGTAGGGTGGGCCGAGAGTTCCGAGTGCCTTCTGTGGCTTTGGGAACATTTAGCGACGAACGGGAACTAGGTCATGTGTGTAGGTGCGGTGCCATTAAGGATTTCCGGCGATTGGTTCTTTGAAGTCCCTGCGCAGGATCTTCGCCGCGCACATCTCATGGAGAGCGACAGCTGAGCGGCAAAAAGAGAGGGATTCATTCTTGGAAACCATTCATCCGCCCTCGGAGTTGTGCACTTCTTCTCGTTGTCAGCGAATGACGAATGCCTTCCAGAGACTAACTTGGTGTGTGTGTGTGGAATTTCTTCGCATTGTCAACTGCATCTGGGAGTCCCTAAGTCGCCTGGCCTATTTTTACATCAAAAACTTCCCCAACCGGGTGTCCTACCACAGATACAGAGGAGCAAACGACTGCCATATGGCAGGTTCTTGGTCCAGACGACACGCTGCCTAACATGCACACACAACGTTTGCCGCTCCCAAAGAAGAGCAGCAGCACTCGTGATTAATTGATTTATTTCGGTTCTGCCTAAATTTGGCAGCCAGAAACTTCTAGTCGCAACCGACGAACGGCAAGTAGCGAAGCACTGCGGTTGGCAACGATTCAGCTTCGTGCCCCCTCCCCGTTGCCCCAGAGTGTCAGAGTTGACATGGATGTGACTTCTCAACAGATCACTGCAATCGCATTTGATTTTTCTTTCGTTTTTTTATTTCTTCGAAATTGAACTCATTAGTCGAGTGTGAGAGGATGACGATGACGCAGAAGAGTTTCCGACACGCTACCGTAGCGGCTGCATTAAAGTTTTATGATGACTCACGACGACACTCGACGGCGCGCATCGTCTTCAAAACTTTGACGCGAGGTTTCCTTTTTGTTTTTGTGGACTTGATGCCAGGCGCATAGAAAAACATGTCAATCTCAATTTTCAGAAAATCATCAGACGCTGACATGTGCTCATGTGCTGCTCCAAGGGGATATCCTCATTATACCCGTCCGTTATTTTATTTTGCACTTGCCTCCGCTCCTCCAGCCGGTTGCTGTTCAAACAATGCTCTTGCCCCCACCCCATCCCTGATCCGTCATCTGTGGCCCCTCTGTCGAAAAACAAAAAAACGAACCCGCATTGTAAACGGATATCCTTACACTCTGCTGAAGGCTGAAAGTTGAAGAGAGGAATGAGGGAAGGAAAAAAAAAGAACCAAGTCGAGCTTTTCTTTTTCGGTTTTCTATTTCGGCGTACGCTTCCTTCGTAATGTGTTCTTATTGTGTGATTTCGCCGCCGCTGTGTTTTATAATTTTTCTGTCGATATGTCGGCTGTCATTTACACCCCCCTCTCGGCACAGTGAACCACCATCCGAATCAGAGATGAAGCTATCCGCCTCCTCCGCCGTTTAAATTGAATGAATGAATGAATGTGAAAAAAATACACGCAAAAGCATACAGAAATGAATACAACCCGACGAACAATTCATGTCATTAGAAGAGGTCCTGACGACACATCACCCCCCCGCTGCCGACGAATGGGAAAAGAAAGACTCATATCCCCAGCACATTGGCTGACATTCTTCCGCTTTTCCGCTTTTAAATTGTTGTCATGCGACAGCCCTGTAGCCACTGTGTTCGGTTGGATGTGTCCATATATCCTTGTATCTTTATCCTTTGATTATATTCTCAATCATTTGTTTTTTTTTTTTTGTCCTTTGAGCCGTCTTCTGGTGCGGCTCCTGCGAGTTTGTTTCGGTCGTCCGTTCCATTTTTTTTTTGCCATTTGAGTCCCTTTTCGTTTGCTGTTTTCATTTTTCGTGATTGTTTCCTTTTCATATATTTTTTGCGAGCACACTCTTGCTGTTGTTATGTTTTTGTAAATGTCTATTGTCCAACTGGGACTTGGATGAAAATGAGAAGGATGTCGACGACGACGACGGCGATACGGTATGTGGAGGAATTGTCAATGGGGTTATTGTTTCGCGTCCTCTTGCCACCCGCCATCAGCGATACTTCAGGATATTTCAAATGCATATCCCTTTTCAAAGGGAGAGAGAAGGAGAGTTCGCCTACTGTGCGGCACAACCGCCCGTCGTTGCCGTCGCCATCAATGCTCGTTGTGTTTCACAGAGAATTGGAAATCTCCGTCATTGCTTTGGCATGGAATATAATTGACATACAAATTGATTTTCTATGTTGGCTTCATGCATACTTATTTTTTCCTGTTGTCCTGTGTGTGTAGTTCTTTGGAGAGGGCGGGCCGGAACAAAACAACAGCCAACACAACCGACAAACAACACAGTGCACTGTGGGAGGAGGACGATGAGCGAAGGGAGAGAGCCGGAGAAAGAGCCGGAATTGGAAAAAAAGGTAATTCGTCACGGTTTGTCGGTTACACTGAATTGAAATATCACATTGGTATCTATGGACATGTGGATACATGTTGGTGGTCGAAATTAAGTTATAAAAACCTTCTCGATATCAAAGTGAGTCTCGCTCTGTTTTTTTTTTTTTCATTTTGTTTCGTTTGCCTGTGTCTGTGTGTGTGTGCTAGGGATGGCGAATTTGAAAAGAGAGGAAAGGATAACTGACATCTAAGGAAATCCAAGCGGAACGGATTGAGTTTTGTTGGTCTGAAAGTTACCATAAAATGTTTTCATTATTTTTGAGATTTTGGTTGTGTGCCACCGGACACTTAACTTGTGTGTCTTGTTTGTACACAGCTCGGCTACCCCCCCTACTAGAGTTGTTCGCATTACCCATGTGGATGCCAAACGATTTGTCCACCCTGTTGCTAGGTCATTATGGTCGTTGCCTCAGAGCCATTACGCTTAATTGGTCTGCAATAAGCCATAATTCCTTGCCACCAAAGCACATTCATTCCAAACTTCAATTAATCTATGCGACGAAGCGCTAGCTCACGCCAAGTCGTTCCAGGTGTACATACGTACATCGTTACGGCAAAACCCCGCCGGTCGCTACCCACCTCCACCTGTACATATGTGCATCCACAACCCCCGTCCGAAGCACGGTAATTACTCTGCGACCCCTCCACGCAGCACAAACTCTCCACTTACATCATCAGGAATCAACAGATCAAAACTCTAACCTTGAACTTCGTCCTTAAATGCCATTGGAATCGAAAAAAGACCGCCCAGTCACCAACAACAACAACCGTCGAGACCCTATACTTAACTGTTGACCTTCAAAGCGCGATTTCAACCCCCGTCATTACCGCTCAACTCTCAGACCAGCCCGCCTCGATTGAGCCCAGTTCGGTTTAGCTCAGCCAAGTTGAGGGCAAGGGTGTGCGACGCCAGTATGTGCGAGTCGCTATCGTGTGGTGGATTTATCAACAACTCCACCCAGCGATTATTTTATTACTGCCGAACATGCAAACCTGCTTCTTATAATTACGCCAGAATGCATTTGTATGTAAATTGCCCGCGAGGATTTCAGAGACTGTGGGGGCCATTGTGTGCCCATCAATACAGGGAGTGGCAGTTGCCTGACACATATCCGAACAAGGGTGCTCGACTGTAGAGGATGGGAGGGGGAAATATCCGCTTTGTCGAAACGAGAGCGCGTCAAGAGCCCGAACGCACCATTAAAATGTGCAAAACGCAAATATTTGCAGCAAATGACGATAGAACGAACGCGAACAAATGCAGGCACAAGTGCGCAACTAGCAAACGTTCCGATGATGGGGAATATACAATCGCAACCATCGTGGTTGCTACGCACGTCAGCGCGTCATTTAAAAAGCGACCAGCTCCTCATGCAAATTGCGCTTAATGCATTCAGCTCCAAAATGAGGGTTGTTGCTGTCGGCAGAGTTGCACTCACGCACTCACACGGCGTCCTGACTTGTCGGTGGGTGAATCCTTCGATGCTGCTCTGTCACACGGATTAGGCCTGATTGAAGTCATGCGGATGATAAATGCATTCCACTCAGCGCCGTTGTCGTCGTCGTCTGATTCCAGTCCGGCACCGATGCAACTTGTTTGCGGAATCATGCGGGCGCTAAAAGTGTCGCCAACAAATTGAGTGAAAACTAAGTTATGGACAACACCCCCTCCACCCCCCCCCCCCCCCCCCTCTTCATCATCTGTGTATCGCAATCATTCACTTGGAAACTGGGTTAAACTACCCAACACTCGAGGATGAGAGAGAAATAAACGCCATCAAAGGAATTCTGTGTGCGCGGCGCGTCTAGCCAAGCTTTGATTAATTAAAACCCTTTTTCAGAGCGAAATTTGTTGACAGAACTCCTCGCGCAAGTGGAATACCAAACAAAATTTAGAAACAATTAGTAAATTGCCCCGCACCCTCTCCCCCAGGGAGGTGGGAGGGAAAACCAAAATCCTAGAAAAGAACCCATTTAATCAAGGATCTTTAAGGAAGTCTCTCCCTCTGCTCCCAGCCGGACCTAATCAATGTCCGTGCCGTCGTGCCACGCCGCCGTCCACCACTGTTTCTCGTTTAGCGTACCGAAGGGAGAAGCCGGATGAAATCGAAGTGAAAAATGGTTTCTGCCTTCGCAAACAGCAGTCCTCCACTGGCTGTCTAATGGCTAATTCTCCAAAGGATTCACGATTCTTTGGGATTCGGGGAATTTCCGCTGCAGATGCCGAATCATTAGAAGCCTCATTTAAGGAAAAGGATTGAGCAACGGGAAAAGAAAATATTCAACCCTTACCCTTTCCTCGCGTACGATGCTCTCGTCATGACAACACTTTCAAGGCAGGCCAACCCCTGCCTTCATTGATTAATTGTGATTTTGGTAGAAAAAAAAAAAACAAGGAAAGAACACCCGATCCTTCTGTCAAAGCCGGCACAGTTCCATCAATCATACCACACGACCAGAAGTGTGTTCGTGGAATGCGCCAAAGCGGCGGGCGGGCGGGCTGAACAGAGCTTATCCATTGGGAGGAATTTTGAAATGCGGTGTTGCCCTTGACGGTGGATCTGATATAAGGGATTATTCTGATCGCTCATATCCCCCAACATCGTGCCAAGTCATCCAGAGCAACTAGGACAGAAGTCCTCGGTGGGGGAGAGGGGGTGGGTTGCAATCAATTGCTTGCTTGTGTGCTTAGAAATTCTCTTTCTGCATGAACGAACTGTTAATTATCGGCTAAAAAGAACTCGCATGACTGCAGGTCAATTTCACAAGGAATACGAAAACGGAACAGTACAGCTGGGAGCACCCCTCCCAATTGCTGGAAAGCTGTTTTTTTCCCTCCGAGAACAAAAGAATTTTCTCAATTCCCTCCATCGCCGCCGTCACCGAGGAGGCGAGTCCTTAGAAGTCTCTGCGTCAAAAGACGTCAGTGAATTTGCCTCCGGCCACTGCCGACTGCAAAATTAACTCAGCAATTCAAATTCCATGTGTGCATACCAAAGTAGGCCTTCTGCACCCATCTTCACCATCTTCACCGAAGACGAACGACCAGCCAAACAACCAACCAGTCGACCGACCAGTGCATAGTAACGCGCCAGGACTGAGGTTTTGTTTAAACCCGTCGCCGCATTCATATCTCGCATTCATCTATTCATTCTGCTGGCTTGTCCATGCCCGGGAAGAAGATGGATTCAATTGGGACTTTAGACATCTTCCCCCCACCCCTCCCCTGCAACCATTTTCCACCCACAGGACGTACGAATGCAGGGATGCAGATGATGTGAACGAGATAATGATGATGTGCGAGAAAGCGAGAAGAGAGAGAGATTCTTTTTTCATGCACATCGTAGCCGTCCGCATATGTTATGAGGATACCTCTCGCATTAGCATTCATGCACAGTCGATGTCGAACGCTTGCGACCACTTGTCGGGGGATTGGTTTGATTTCAAATTGCATCCACACTCCGCCCGGTCGGTCACCGCCAAAAAGGAGCCCTTCGCAAGGAACCGGCTTTCCGGGGTATCCTGGCAGCATCTTCATTCAGAGTTTAAGTGGCATCCCCTCGGTGCGTTTAACTTTGCCTCCACCCATTGTGAGAGGCGGCGACAGATGGATCGGTGAGGAGAGGTGCATTTTCAATTCATTTTCCACCTCCAGCCTAGGGCTAGAGCCTAAGCACCTAAGCTTTGTATGCACAAAAGAACGAGAATAGCAACAAAGGCTCGACCAGACAAAGGACGACGGCGAGGATGACGATAGAAAAAACAAATACAATGTATTCTCGATGCAGCAACTAGGCAATCAGACATTCAGACAATCAGACAATGATTGCCCAAGATGGCGATGCCATGAAGCCCAAGTGGGTACCGGCTTCTCCCGATTCCGCCGTCGTCGCCCCCTCCCACTCCGCCCACAGGCGGCCACGCTCTGCAACACAGTACGAGTATGTAGTTCAAGTAACCGACCGTCGTCGTCAACGTCGTCATCGTCAGCAGTCGAGAGTGTGAAGAGCGAGGGAAGCACGGACCGGGGTAAAGTAAGGAAGAAAAAATTCGCAAAAAAAAAGAAAGAAAATGGGAGGAGAAAAAAGTGAATCCTTCAGGACAATAGCAGCGCATTGTCAGCCAGACATAATGGTTCACTTTGGTGGTTCGGCTTGGGCAAGCATCCAGCTTGCCTGGTTACTTCTTCTGCCACTGCCTGCACTGTTCCTGCGCCAGCTAGTCGAGGGCAAGTAATACCCCAGTAAATCCTCTGAACCGTGCTTCTCTGCATATGAATGCCGACGACAACGGTGACGACCTATGTGGTATGCGAACCATAAACGGGCCGGGTGGTGGATGAATCCGGCAACGGTAGCTATGGCGACGGCGACGGCGATGGACCAACCAAAGCCAGAAACGCCAGCCAGACCAGGCAGCATCACAAGGATGCTCCTGCCCATGCTCTGGTTCTCTGGTTTTGCTGCTGGTGCTGGTGCTGTCGGGTTGAGTTGTGTTATTTTTTATTGGCATCGAGACATCGAGAAGGGAAATTGAATATGTGTGACCCATGTGTGCTGAAGAGGAGGCGGCGGTGGGCGGCGATGGGTGGTGTGACATCCTATGTTAGTTGTCATTTTCAATTTATCTCCTTAAAGCGGCTTAAAGCCTCAACTCGATCGACATACAGGACACGTCGTCGTCGTCGTTTGAATTAAAGTCTTCCACACACAGAATTCACACACCACCTGTGCCCTCCCCTTGTGTGTGTGTGGGGGTGATGCATTATTAATTAGTACCTGACAACACTTCAGAGCCCCAAAGGGTGGCATGCCCGAGCATGTAGGTGTGGTATTGATTTTCCTCCAGTTCGATGGTGCTTAAGGTTTTCCCACCCATCGTCCCAGCGTTTCACCGGCGGTGTTGGTGCAAAACTCGTCAAAGCCAAAACTCAATTACCAGAGAGGCTAGATAGCGGTCGGAGAGGTGGGGATGGTGGGTGGTGGAACAACTACCGTCCTTAACTCCTGTCATTCGCATCATCATTGCCATCATTCACCTTTGGCAGGGAACGCAATTACCCATCGCACTTGTGTGAGAAAATAATGACAAAAGGACACCTGAGTGTGGTGCAGTGGCAGTGTGTACCGTGTGCGCCCGTCCCCTGCCCCTCTCTCACTCTCTTAGGCGAATAGCAGCGCCGCACACACCTTGCTGCAGTGTGCTACCCCATGTGAATTTTCCACGTCTACATGCGTCATCGAGAATGAAACAAAGGAACAATACATGTCATCGTCGTCGTCCTGTCATCATGCTCCTCATCGTCGTCTTGGCCTACTTTGGGCCGCAGGTCTTTGACCGGGGCCATGCCTGATAGATAATCCTCATGCCTGTTCCTAGTTGGCGTTTTTTTTTTTTTTTTTGCTCAGTTTTTGTATTATTTTTGCGAGCGTGCATGTGCGAGGGTGGTGTCTGTTGTGAGTGTGTCCTTTGTGCCTGTATCTAACCCTCTGCTGAGCCTTCAAATCGATTTGAAGAATTATTCCACCAAGGAGAAGGACTAATTGCCCCTGTGCACACACCTGTGCTGGATGCATGTTCTTTGTTCGCTGCTGCTGCTGCTGCTGTTGGCCCTTTTTTCCCTTCTCTAGCCCTCACTCCATTTAGGACTCTTGCAAGAATGCACGACCTGGATTAGGCCGCTGCACTCTGATGCACTCTGACTGCACTCTGCCTGCACGATGATTGATGGCAGGTTATTAACTCCGTTGAGGGAGGCCGTGGGAACGCTTTTCCAGAAATCTCTGGATTTGATTGTTCTCGAGCGGGATGGGTTTTGTTGAGTGATAATTACGAAGGACATGTGTGTGGAAGATAAATTGCTGTGATAGAGACATCGACGCGGTTCAGTGTTCGATTTGAGGCGGAAAATGATGAGACTCGTCATCAACTACTGCAGCAGGGCGCAGCTGTAAGTGATGGCATTAATTGGTCAGTCAAGGATCCGCGTCTAGCGTGCTAAGCACGTCCAATTAAATGTAAAATTGCAGCATCAAATCCTCGCCACTTATCCATTGGCTTCTCCATCCGCCTGCACTTTTGCGAGTGGCTTCGAGAGCACAGGATCAACAGCTTTTGTTTGCATTGCTGCATGAGAATACGTCTTTTTTTCAAAAATTCCGCAAAACAGAATCCTTTTCGAAAATGCTGAAATACCGATGTCATAAATGTTGAAAACTTTTCGCTGCTCCTCTGCAATTCAGGTTTTTTTCTCCTCCTTGCTGAATGGGTCTGGGCTTGACTCGTCCGTGTTTCGCTTGGAGTTTCGTTTCGTTACACAGTCGGACACAAGTTCACTTCAAAAAATATACGCTCCGGAGAGGGGGGCGAATGGGGCCAATGTGCCCTGCTGAAAATCTGTGAAATTTTTTTGGCGCAACTGCTCTCAAATTGCACCAGTCTCGTTCAGGGAATGTTCGAAAATGTGTTCAACTTTGTAACACCACCACCATCATCACCACTGCCGCCAACAACATCGGCAGCAGCACCGGCATCAGCATTGACCACCAACGGGGGTGATGGGGGTGTGCAGAGGTGCACTCTATTCATGGAAAACAAAATTCTATACTTTAGTTGGCGTTACAAGAATTTTTTCCCCACCCTCCGAGTACACCGAAAACGAATAAAATAAACATCGGAAACAACATAGAAACAACCCTTGAGCGCTGGCGACTGAGTGGAGGCTGACTAGCAGCGGGAGAGTTGTATCAAGTGGTCGAGACGGTGACGGTGGGCCCCAACATCGATGATTGGAGGCGATGGGTAGAGATAGAGAGCCTGTAGTGACGATGTTGCCTTAAGTACCCTCCGAAATTGAGTGTTATTTTATTTTCTTGTTTCCTGCTTCCCTTCGCTTTACTTTTATTGAATTTAAATTAGACCGGCCGAGCGGTTGAATTCGGAAGGAATGTACTGCCGGTCGGTGTTGACGTTTTTTTTGTTTTGCTGGTTTTGTTGGCCAAGAAAACCGAATAAGCGGATTACATTTCACCGGAGAGAGAGGGAGAGGGTGAAAAATAACAAAACAAATTTAGTGATAATTAGGAAGCGGAGAGTGTTGTTTTTAACAGACACGAAGGTATGCGCTTGAAACTTGATATCTGACACCATGGCAATCACTTTTCGGCAAAAGACATGATGGCTACCGGTTTGGCAGAAAGTCTGAAAGTTTCGATTTTGACTTTTGTTCGTTGTCGTTCCAACAGGCTTTCCTCCGAATTTTGTATCGGCTTACATCCTTGGCTTGTTCAATTGATCAATACAGTCAATGCATCAAGAGCATCCCTCTAATTTCCTCATCGAAGTCAGGTCGAAGACAACCCTATTCCGCCCCGACACCAAACTGAAAATCTGCAAACAGAGCTGCGCTGCTGTAGAGGGTGCTTAGCCGTCGGAATCCCTCCTCGGAATATTTTAACAAATTCAAATGGGAAAACTTTCACTCCCTCTCCCTGCCAAGAAAAAACCCCAAAACTTCCCCACAAACCCCACTTCCAATAGTGTGGGCGGGGGTTGGGGATGCGGAATGATTCTGCTGCATGAAACCCTTAGCAAAAATCTCATCCAAGAAGCAAATCCAGCCAGCCACCCATCGGCCCGCCATTAAGCCAGTAACCTCCCAAAAATCACGATCCACTCTGCGAAAAACTTCTGACAACTCTGTTTGCAAGGATAATACAATAAATTTCACAGAAAATCGCTTCCGGCAAATTCATTTAGCCTCATCGCATGCATGAGTGTTCTTGTGCTGGGGTGTGCGCGGCTTGTGTTTGTATTTGCGAGGAGCAGGGCAAGTGGCAGAAAATTGATGCCGGGTAGAAGTGCATAAGGATATTGCCAGAGGATACGATTATTGCCTGCGCCAAATTGCACAAATATTGAAATTCCAATCGCGACGAATAATATTTTCGATTATCGCCCGACAATGGTGCTAGCGTGACACAATAAAAACTCTCTTAATATGTGCAAACACACCCCACTGCAATTTCACTTACACTCTCTCACTCTCTCTCACCCTCTTTCTCATTCTCTCTGTCTTCGCAGTCTCAGCAGACTGAACCAACAAGACCGCCGCGCCACCGCCATCACTTGAATTTGTGGATTCCCCGAGAAATCGTGACTGGATTGCAAGGCAGCGATTAGGGGTTGCTGCATACGTTGCATGATAATTTGCCAATGGAGGATATTTTCATAAATTCTTACCTCCACCCACCCCGTCGCTATTGTTTTTGCTGTTTCTCATTTCGCCCTTGTCTCTGTCGTTTCCATCGATGTTGTCATTACCACCACCACCACCACCATCGCTGTCGCTATCAATGCAAATGATATTCAAGGTTACGGCAGGAGTGCCATTCGAGTGCATCCACGAATTCGCTAAAATATCATCGAACACCGTCACACGCACACACTATGCCCTCTCTTACCATGCCGGTTTCGTGCTAACGTGCCGTGCACTTGTGTGAGTTAACGAACGCTGATTCTAATTATTTTGGAGACAATCACCAGCTGCCGCTTGTCACCGCCATCGAGGAGGGGTAGGTTTTTTCGATATTCCACACAGAAACATGCGATATAACACGTTTCCACTCGGAAGGATAACTTGGATGCCAGGCGACAACGGCTTGTCATTTCCGGTTTCAGCAAATAAACTAATGTGCATATGTATCCTTTTTCCCTGGTACTTCCTTCTGGTTTTTTGAGGAATTTGTCGTGTTGAGGTGATGATTGCATTTCCTGAGAGGGACGAGTGTGAGGAGATTTGTTTGGATGACACATCGATGAGCGAAGGATGCATTCCTTTTGTAGACCTTGAGCTGCCGGATTTCCTTGTTTTCAACAAGCACCGTGCCGCTGTTAGGGAGAGAACGTCCTTGAAGTCAATTTTAACTCGATTTGTGGCACCGATGCGATCACCGTCGAAAACGTCTTCACGCGATTGCATTCAATTTGTGCAGTGGAAGAAGCCTTGGTAGAACTTCTTCAAAGATTGGAATGTCCTTGAAATAGCATTTGTTTCGATCTCTTGCGTGTTAGTGCTATGAGACATCTTCTTGTGTGCCTTCTTGTGCATCAGAAGGATCTCTATCATGTTTTGATTCAACGTTCGAAACAAGAGATGCCAGAGCACACAGGATCTCCTCCAGGATGGGAGTATGATTCAACGACAATGCCACGATCTCGGTGTGAATAGAAATTATGCCTATTTTGACTTGCTCCTGTTGATTAATTTGGACATCTGAAGCACCTGCGCCACACATCGTTTTAAACTTCGACGACCACTGTCAGAAAATGACTTCGAAAACGTCGCTGCCGAGAATCTTTCCATAGACCCATGACATTCCAATACGGCAGCAACCCTCTTTACTCAGTAAAATCTAATTTATACAACAGAACCAACTTCTTCTGAAACAGACTTTACAGTCTGTGTCGGACCATCCATCAATTCGTATTCAAGGCTTGCTTTTCCACATGGATCCTTGTGGTGTAGAGAGTGCCTCATCTAAAAGTTGTGACTGAAGTTTCGTTTACGAACCAAATGAGAAGAGAGTTGACTTTGGCATAAGCCAAACCTCTTCTGCAAGCAACTGGAGATATTCGTGTCATTTCCCACTCCTTTCTAAATCTTCTTTCTTAGATGTCGTCGCCGTGGCGCAGTGACCAAGTGCTTCGACTTACTCGCCGATGGTCCCAGGTTCGATTCCTGGAGAAAGCACCTCTTATTTCTTCAAGACACCACCTCTTTCGAGTTAATGAAAAAATTCAAAGAAGTTTCGTTAGGAGTTGGCAAAAAACTGTTGGTGCTTCTAAGAGAACAAAACCATGCAGAAAAGGAGTAATTGCTGAAGAAGTTAGATCCTGGTCCTTTGTGCTCCGTAGGGCTGCGCTATTTATTTTTATTTTATTTGAATGTCAATCGCAAACAGGTGCCAAATGAAAATTAATTTAGTAGAATTGTGTATTTTTTTTTTTGTTTGCGTAACTCACAGCGTTTGCAAAAATTCTATTACTCCTTAAATTTTCCAGCAAGAATTTTGAATAAAAATTCACCTCTCACCTCAGCCGGCTAATTACTTTGAAAAAGTTTACAAATTAATCGTCTTTTATAAAAAAATAACTTTTAACGACGTTTGCTACTTTCCTTGTTCCAATATGCAAATGTACTAGATTGCATACTCTAATTCTCCACAGTCTACTTTCCCACACATCAGTTAGAAGAAGACGGGATGCCCCACCGATAATCTGTTGCAGTTGAGAGAGAAATGCAAGAAGTTGTGAAATACCTTTTTTTTGCCTATTGTGAACAGAGCATGAATGCACAATAGACCTTCAATTTGCAAAAATTCCCAAATGGTACCTCAAATTATCATCAATTCGATGAATTCATGTGTTGTTGCATGAAAGTGGCAGAATATGATCAAGAAGTCAAACATTTTGATTTTTTATGAATTTTTGATGTATGTACGTGGACTCAAGGTCATAAATAAAACCCTGAGTCCACGTACTCGTAGACCAAATACCAAATGTACAAGAACAATTTCGGCAAATATCTTTACACAGTCTCCACTTCTCTCTAAGCGCCAACTTTTTCTCCACAGTGAGAAGGAAAGAGCTAGTATATCCGATCGTCAAAGTCAGTTGAACAGGAAAAAGTGCGCGTTTCCGAAGGAAGTGAAAATTTTCAAAATTCAAAAAAAGTGTGAAAAAGTTTAGTTTGCCTTCGAAAAACTTATGAAAAGTGTGTTCAAAGTGCTGGACTTCCTCAATTGCATGAAAGTTTGTCAAAATTCGATGGATTTCATTGCTTTTTCGGCGAAATAAAAATGTTCACTCCAAGATGGCTGCTTTTGCAAGGTAAGTGCACTGCAATTTTTTTTCATTTGGAAATTATTCGCCAAAATCTTTATATTACACCCGAAAAACAACTTCAAAAGAAAGGCGGTGTGCTAGATTACAGGGATTCTATAAAACTTTTCCAAAATTTAAAGAATTTCAACGATTTTTTCGACAGTAAACTTCTTTGCCCTCAAGATGGCTGCCATTGTATGAACTGCACGGGAAGCGGAGCACCCACTTCGTTTTTTCTTGTGAAATTGAAATGACGTCAAATACAGGAAGGGGGCACCTAGTTAAAGTGCGCTAGTCACTTTTTCTTGTAGTGAATCTGTTCGTCGGTTGCATGAAAGTCGCAGAACATGCTCAAGAAGTCAAACATTTAGATTTTTTTTCATAAATTTTCGATTTACGTGAACTTAAGGTCATGAAAAAAACCTAGAGTCCATGTATACCAAATGTACAAGAACAACTTCGGCTAATCTTCTTACACACTCTCCACTTCTCTTTCCAGGCGCCAACATTTTCTCCACAGTGAGAAGGAAAGAGCCAGTATATCCGATCGTCAAAGTCAGTTGAACAGGAAAAAGTGCGCGCTTCCGATGGAAGTGAAAATTTTAAAAATTCAAAAAAAGTGTGAAAAAGTTGAGTTTTCTTCCGGAAAACATCGGAAAAGTGTGTTCAAAGTGTTGGACTTCCTCAATTGCATGAAAGTTTGTCAAAATTCGATGGATTTCATTGCTTTTTCGGCGAAATAAAAATTTGCACTCCAAGATGGCTACTTTTTCAAGGTGAGTGCACTGCAATTTTTTTTCATTTGTAAATTATTCGCCAAAATCTTTATATTACACCCGAAAAACAACTTCAAATGAAAGGCGGTGTGCTAGATTACAGGGATTCTAGAAAATTTTTCCAAAATTTAAAGAATTTCAACGATTTTTTCGGCAGTAAACTTCTTTGCCCTCAAGATAGCTGCCATTGTATGAACTGCACGGGAAGCGGAGCACCCTCTTCGTTTTTTCTTGTGAAATTGAAATGACGTCAGACACAGGAAGGGTGCACCTAGTCAATGTGCGCGAGTCACTTTTTCTTGTAGGGAATCTTTTCGTCGGTTGCATGAAAATCGGAGAACATGATCAAGAAGTCAAACATTTAGATTTTTTTTTTAAATTTTCGATTTACGTGGACTTAAGGTCATGAATAAAATCTAGAGTCCATGTATACCAAATGTACAAGAACAACTTCGGCTAATCTTCTTACACACTCTCCACTTCTCTTTCCAGGCGCCAACATTTTCTCCACAGTGAGAAGGAAAGAGCTAGTATATCCGATCGTCAAAGTCAGTTGAACAGGAAAAAGTGCGCGCTTCCGATGGAAGTGAAAATTTTCAAAATTCAAAAAAAGTGTGAAAAAGTTGAGTTTTCTTCCGGAAAACATCGGAAAAGTGTGTTCAAAGTGTTGGACTTCCTCAATTGCATGAAAGTTTGTCAAAATTCGATGGATTTCATTGCTTTTTCGGCGAAATAAAAATTTTCACTCCAAGATGGCTGCTTTTTCAAGGTGAGTGCACTGCAATTTTTTTTCATTTGTAAATTATTCGCCAAAATCTTTATATTACACCCGAAAAACAACTTCAAAAGAAAGGCGGTGTGCTAGATTACAGGGATTCTATAAAATTTTTCCAAAATTTAAAGAATTTCAACGATTTTTTCGACAGTAAACTTCTTTGCCCTCAAGATGGCTGCCATTGAATGAACTGCACGGGAAGCGGAGCACCCACTTCGTTTTTTCTTGTGAAATTGAAATGACGTCAGATACAGGAAGGGTGCACCTAGTCAATGTGCGCGAGTCACTTTTTCTTGTAGTGAATCTGTTCGTCGGTTGCATGGAAGTCGCAGAACATGATCAAGAAGTCAAACATTTAGATTTTTTTTATAAATTTTCGATTTACGTGAACTTTAGGTCATGAATAAAATTTAGAGTCCATGTATACCAAATGTACAAGAACAACTTCGGCTAATCTTCTTACACACTCTCCACTTCTCTTTCCAGGCGCCAACATTTTCTCCACAGTGAGAAGGAAAGAGCTAGTATATCCGATCGTCAAAGTCAGTTGAACAGGAAAAAGTGCGCGCTTCCGATGGAAGTGAAAATTTTCAAAATTCAAAAAAAGTGTGAAAAAGTTGAGTTTTCTTCCGGAAAACATCGGAAAAGTGTGTTCAAAGTGTTGGACTTCCTCAATTGCATGAAAGTTTGTCAAAATTCGATGGATTTCATTGCTTTTTCGGCGAAATAAAAATTTTCACTCCAAGATGGCTGCTTTTTCAAGGTGAGTGCACTGCAATTTTTTTTCATTTGTAAATTATTCGCCAAAATCTTTATATTACACCCGAAAAACAACTTCAAAAGAAAGGCGGTGTGCTAGATTACAGGGATTCTATAAAATTTTTCCAAAATTTAAAGAATTTCAACGATTTTTTCGACAGTAAACTTCTTTGCCCTCAAGATGGCTGCCATTGAATGAACTGCACGGGAAGCGGAGCACCCACTTCGTTTTTTCTTGTGAAATTGAAATGACGTCAGATACAGGAAGGGTGCACCTAGTCAATGTGCGCGAGTCACTTTTTCTTGTAGTGAATCTGTTCGTCGGTTGCATGGAAGTCGCAGAACATGATCAAGAAGTCAAACATTTAGATTTTTTTTATAAATTTTCGATTTACGTGAACTTTAGGTCATGAATAAAATTTAGAGTCCATGTATACCAAATGTACAAGAACAACTTCGGCTAATCTTCTTACACACTCTCCACTTCTCTTTCCAGGCGCCAACATTTTCTCCACAGTGAGAAGGAAAGAGCTAGTATATCCGATCGTCATCAGTCAGTTGAACAGGAAAAAGTGCGCGTTTCCGAAGGAAGTGAAAATTTTCAAAATTCAAAAAAAGTGTGAAAAAGTTTAGTTTGCCTTCGAAAAACTTATGAAAAGTGTGTTCAAAGTGCTGGACTTCCTCGATTGCATGAAAGTTTGTCAAAATTCGATGGATTTCATTGCTTTTTCGGCGAAATAAAAATTTTCACTCCAAGATGGCTGCTTTTGCAAGGTGAGTGCACTGCAATTTTTTTTCATTTGAAAATTATTCGCCAAAATCTTTATATTACACCCGAAAAACAACTTCAAAAGAAAGGCGGTGTGCTAGATTACAGGGATTCTATAAAATTTTTCCAAAATTTAAAGAATTTCAACGATTTTTTCGACAGTAAACTTCTTTGCCCTCAAGATGGCTGCCATTGTATGAACTGCACGGTAAGCGGAGCACCCACTTCGTTTTTTCTTGTGAAATTGCCTGCAATGAGAAAAAATTTATGGGAAATTGAAAAAAATGTGCGCGAGTGGTTTTTCGGAGCTTTTTTTCGCGATTTTGAGTGCGGGTGCATGGGAAAAATAAGTAAATCGATATTTTAACAATTTTTTGTCTTAAAAATCTTAAATTGCCGTGCTTTGAATTTTTTTTATTCGGAAATGACGTCAGATACAGGGAGGGGGCACCTAGTCAATGTGCGCGAGTGACTTTTTTGTAATGAATCTTTTCGTCGGTTGTGCCGAATTCGAAATTCAATTATTTTCTCCTTGCATTCGAAACGTAAATTATTTCCTTTTCTCTGGGTGCGTCGGGAGTGTCGGTTATTTTCAAAAATTTATTTTTCTTCCGGTGGAATATCCCTTACCTTGTATTCGTTTCGAGTCACAGGCGGGAGTGTCGGTTCGGATTCGGTTGCTTGTGTAGGCCCTTTTACCGCGTATATCCCTTCGACTTACTTCCCCCAAATACGTTACGTTCGTCACGAGATTTTTTTTTTATTTCTGTGTCGACCGGGAGTATCGGGAGTGTCGGATCGGGTTGTGAGTCTCTGCCTGTCGTTTTTGAATGTCCCTCGCGTTAGCTTAACCTCGTCCTTCTACCATACAATGCGTTCGTTACGAGTCATAAGCGGGAGTGTCGGTTTGGATTCGGTATGTCTTGAAGGCCCTTTCACCGCGTAGAACCCTTCGAATAATTCCCCCCAAATCGTTACGAAATAAGCGATGTTTTGCTTTTTTGTGTAAATCGGGAGTGTCGGTTCGGGTTGTGTGCCTTTGTCTGCCGCTATTGAATGCCCCTCGCGTTAGCTTTCTCTATCGCGTGACGCGTGTGAAGTGAAAGTGTGTGCAAGTGTCAGGACACCCACCGTTGGACTAACGAAGCAGGTAGGTCTTCAGTCTGATCGACGTCTAGCCAGCCAGCGATGGAGCACCTCTATTCCACATCAGTGAACAACTAAGTGAGTAGCAATTTGAATTATCGCTTCTTCTCAGATGGTCTTCGGGAAGCTATAGGCTGTGCCCCAAGTGGACATCAAGTGTCATCGGGAAGATAGTATAGGGGGGTCCGTTGGGGTAGCTTTGGGGTATATAGTGATGCGCTTTTATTTTGAACTGTATATAAAACTTTCTTTTTCAGGTCGCAGCCGACCTCTTGAATGGGTTTCTACCTCTACGTGATATAGAGGTCGGTTGGCGAATTAGGGCGCTTCTGGGGGTCCTTTTGTGCAGAAATGCAATCAATGGGATTGTTGAAGGGCGTAGGGCTAGTTTATTTACACATTTCTCTTGGTTTTCAGATTCATCAGGACAGCTGCTCAAATGAGAAGCAAGTTTCTGTGTGTTGTTTCACTGCTATCGGTTAGAATTGATTGTTTCTCTGTTTTGTAGGCTATCTTTTCAACAGTTTCTGTTACTCATATTAACTTTGTCAACATTTATAAAACTTTTAATAAACCTTAAGCACCATATGTCATAGTTCATACCTTGGTACCTTTGTCCTAAGGTATTCAATGAAAGTAAAATTACATTCTAGAAATTGTTACATTACTTTTGTTCCATAAATTCTGTCCCCAAATGACTAATGATCCTAACCCTCACTCCTATTAAGTTAATACGACCCGGTAAAAGAACTCTCCGAAGAGTACGGGTCCTGATTCCGTCCGTTTCCGCGTCCATCAAGTGTTTGAACTTATATTTGCTCAAACAATCCGTGTGTAGAGTTACCTGCTTGTGAAGTGTTACATTCTCATACTTGTGTTAATTAAATACAATTCTGGATTTTTCAAAACTTTACAAATACTTTTCCACTTTATCATTCGTGTGTGTGCGTGAGTGTTTCCTTATGACAAAACAAAAAGTCCTCCGAGTTGAAAGTTTAAAGTACGTATCCGCCTTCCGAATTAATAACTTGTACCCGCGGTAATTCGTTGAGTCGTCATTTGCCGGCAGTCAATTTTTGACGGCCTCTGTCTGTGATATTCCTTAAAGTGTGAAACCGTCCTTTAAAAATTTTCACGCGATCTGTTAAGAAAACGCTTTCGCCAAAAACAATCTGGTCACAAAGCACGTCCCATCAATCGCGCTCATTCATCAGGACAGCTGCTCAAATGAGAAGCAAGTTTCTGTGTGTTGCTTCACTGCTATCGGTTAGAATTAATTGTTTCTCTGTTTCATAGGCTATCTTTTCAACAGTTTCTTTCTTTTCTTTATCCCATATTAACTTTGTCAACATTTAAAAAACTTTTTTAAACCTCAAGCAACTTATGTCGTAGTTCTTACCTTTGTCCTAAGGTATTCAATGAAAGTAAAATTACATTCTAGAAATTGTTACATTACTTTTGTTCCACAAATTGGAGAACTTTAAATTTCTGTCCCAAAATGACTAATGATCTTAAACCTCACTCCTATTAAGTTAATACGACCCGGTAAAAGAACTCTCCGAAGAGTACGTGTTTTGATTCGGTGCGTTTCCGCGTCCAACAAGTGTTTGAACTTATATTTGCTCAAACAATCCGCCTTCCGAATAAATAACTTGTACCCACGGTATTTCGTTGAGTCGTCATTTGCCGCCAGACAATTTTTGACGGCCTCTGTCTGTGATGTTCCTTAAAGTGTGTGTGTAAAGATGTTCCTTAAAGCGTCCTTTAGAAAATTTTCACGCGATCTGCTAAAAAAAAACGCTTTCGCCAAAAAAAATCTGGTTTCAAAGCACGTCCCATCAATCGCGCTCCGCTGAGGATTGACTGGTAAGTACAAATCTACAAATTTTTCGTGCTCCGATTTTAACAGTCCGCATGGCGGACATTCCCGACACCCCATCACATACACACACCCCCAACGCGCATTGACTCCCATCAGGTCTCACCACCAAAAACTAGAGCTTTTCAAACAATTATTGCAGATTAGGGACTTGAGCGTAAGACGCCACCACTGCCGGGTGATGAGCGTGAAATAGCAACGAAAAGGATTATTGACGTTTTGGGAGCGAGCAGGACGCTCTCACGTTGTTTTTTTTTATCTGTTTTTCTTGATTTGATGGGCTTAAGTGACGACAACGGCGTTAATTGTTGCAAAGTAATCCACCGCTGAGGGGTGGTGTCGGTGATAATCCTTTTTTTTTCGCTTCTCTGCTTCCCGAGTTTTTGGTGGATTTTTGGGAGGGGGAGGACAAAAGTTTTCGACGAGTTAATTTAGCTAAAAGGTTTCATCTCGACAAGTGGTGGTAATTCCATTAGAAAAAGAATATAAACAACATTTGGATTTGCGTTGATGACTCTGCATGGGTGTCACACTCGTAGCCGGGGATGTGTGGTGATGGTGGCGTCGGTGACGGCGTTGACTTTTGGCGCATACAGCTACAAATTTGATTGCTTGCTGCTGACTGTCATTTGTGTGCTAAGTTATTGAATAAAACTTGGATAATTATCATAAAATTGTATCAATTTGAGTGATTGACAAACACAAACATACACACACACATACACACACATATACACAACCCTGAACATAGAAGTTAGGTCTCGCATAAAATGATCGAGAGTATTATCTGCGGACAAGGATTTTATTCGCCGATGGGCGCCCTTTCATTGGTGTTTTATTTGATTTTCCTATTTTCCTGCCGCCCCTATTCTCTGGTTATTTCCATCGTAAACTGTGGAAAATTTATCACTAATGATTGATATTTATTTTTAAAGCTGGGCCTCTTATAAACCGCAACGATAGCGCACTGGAGCCGTAGGGGGCTGTACTTGTCTTATTACATGAGAGATAGCAGAATCCGTCAACAGGAACCGCATTAGCGGTCATAAAACTTTAACAAGTACTAAAACTTTATCGCAGTGGAGTTTTCTTTTTTTGTGGCAACGAGTCATCTTAGGATAGTTAAGGGATGTAATGTTGATCATACGGGAGGGAATAAAATTAAATCGAGAAAAGCACATAATTCGCAGGAAATTTCATTTAAAATCAATTATTATTCATTTTGCTATGGGTGCGGGTGTGTATGCAAGGAGAGCCACAAGACCGCTATTCATCTCCCTCTGTGGACGACACGCGCGGTAGGGAAGAAAACAAGAATTAATCATCATAAATCCAACCAAATGTGCTTCAGCAAGTTCTTCAAATTTCTCTATCCCGCTGGCAACATCAGTATCCCAGAGATATCCTTCCGTTTCCTTCAAATAAATTACCGAAGATTAATATTTGTTTATTACTCCCAGTGTGTCTGTGAAGCTCAGAGTCAGAGTGGAGGCGGCGATGGCGGGGGATGTTAAATTTGTTGGCTTCCAACTGGTACAATGACTTTGGGTTTGTAACCGCACCGCATTTTTTCCGCCTTCTATTTTCTCTCTGAAAAATTATTCGAGGACATTATGAGCGAACGGGGAAGCGGTAATCAAATGGTAATGATAGACCCAAAGAATGATTGATGATTTGGCTGATGTCTCATTGAGGGAGTAGCACTAAATTCGATTGACTTATGTAATGACTAAGTTATCTATCTCTGTACCTGGAGAGTCTCATTTATCCCTCTATTCCTTTCACCGCGCAAGTATGTAACGACTGTCAGAAATTCACAATATATCATACTATCAAGGATAATAAATATTTCACGTACAACGCCGTGTATCCGTGAATTATCTCTCGGAAAGGGCACTATTCCCATACAACGACCGCCACCGCCTGGTGCACATCCTTAACTCAACGCACCACTGACTGAGGCAAAAAAAATGCGTTTCTCTATGTAGTGTGTAGAACGCATGACTGCATCAAGGATCACCCTCTCCATGGGTGAGCTGCAATTCACTCGCTGGAGGGTGACGGGGTGACTTCCACGGTAATCCATCGCGCAGATCACTATCGGTACGAGACCATAATGAACTGCCGGGGATCTCCTCAAGTCAGCGGTTTCTAGTGGAGTTCACAAGGACATTGCACAAACAAACAGACAACTGAGTGGAAAATTCCTATTATCCTCGCCTTGTGCGCCTGTGCCTTGTATGCACTCGACACACTTCATTTCACCAGATACGGCAAAAGACAAAAAAAAAGTAGTATACCACTAGAGCTGTGGGAGCTTTGCACTCCTCAATGCGCGAGGAGTGAGGTAAACGCACGCAGGGGAAACTACATGGATTAACCATCAGCTGTTTCCTGAATAAATTAGATCCATATGTATACAGGATACGGGAGAAAACAGCTGACTGGGAGAAAAAATTCCAAGGACGCATACCTCCCTAACGTCCCCTAAATCTCCCTCTCACAATCTTTCTTTTTTTTTTTTGTTCGAAAAACCCTCGACAGCAGGATTTCTCCCATTTCACAGAAGACTAATTGCCATGAAAATAGTTCGACACGAGGGTGGAATGTGGAAATCCAGCAATGGCGCTGACGTGACAAATAAGATGAGTTGCAGAAAAATTATCGATTACCAACTGTTTGCAATTGATTAGGTGGGCGTTGCGACCTTTCTGACGGCGTCCGTGTGCAGGGAATGTTGCTGAAGACTGAAAAAATGGGAATAATTGACAGTACTTGTGGTTAGTCGTGTGTTATGAGAACCTACTTCAAGTTTGCTTTTGTTTCTGTGGCATGCAAACGTTTGAGGAAATCTTAGAGTGTTTGGTTTTGGGTATTGCATATGGGTAGCCACAGTGCTAAAGATGCATTTTTTTACGACTCGTTTGACCAAGTGTTTACTGCGATATTGTCGCCTTAATGAGCTTAACTCATTGCAGCGACATTAATCATAATTTTTCGTCGAAAATAATGTCTCACTGGAAACTTCTCATTTTTTACATTTTGGTTGTCGGAATTTTTGACTTCTCGGAACTCCAAACAGAGTCTTGCACCTTAAGATTTTGTACATACCGTGATTTTGGTCAGTTTTTGGATTTTTGTGTGTTCGGACCTCGCTTTTTTGCTTTCTGAAATCTGAAATCTATTTTGGGTTTTTATAAATTTTGAACGCTTAGTTTTTGGGCATTTTCGGTTTCTGGGGTTATTTTTCGAATTTTCTCCAGTTTATTATCTCCAAACAATCGACGCAATTTTCGCCCACATAATCCTCATTCCATTTCTGTTTTGTATCACAGATAAATCATCTCCAGATTTGCATGTCGATTACCTCCCCAATCGAATCACCTCCACAGACCATTGATCGATAGGGATTTGCATAAATGAAGCCAGTCACTACGACACTCCGCCTGCCTGGGACTTGTGATAACCACTCTTTGCAGAGTTCAGTTACCGCACCCATCGCCTTATGGATATGAGTTAAGCCTAAGTGCATCCTTTGATGCACACACTCTCCACGTAGTGCTGCGTAGAATGTGTTTCCAATTCTTAACCACTTTTAAGTCCCCACCTTCTCAACTCCTTCAATCTATCCCTTTCTTTTGGGTCAGTCTTCCAACTGCACATACATCATGGGCAAAATCCTCGCATATATCTTCTGATCCGGTATGAATTATTGAAGTACACTCCTCGTGCAGATTGAAGCTTACGCTTATAGCCTTCCCAGAGCTGCCAAGGGGACCGGGAATATCAGGAAGAAAGTAAAATCAAAAGTCAAACGTAAATGGAGCGCAAATGATGTCCTGCCCAAAGGATTAGTCAATAATTTATCGAGAAATCTCTTTTTGAATGGCTTAGAAGGCGACTGGGCTCCGTTGCCAATGGTGGTTACCGTTCGCCACAAGAATTAATTTCATCGACGGCCATCCGCACAACCCTTTACCAAGACCGCAGGCTGATGTGTGCCCAGTAAATCATTTTCACCCCAAAACGATACGGGTTCCGGCAACGCGGCAACGGAAGAGTGTAACGGAAAAAAAGGCATAGTCGGTTGGTTTTATCTTGAAAAAAAAGAACGACCTCTATTCTCCCACCCCTCCCACACTTCCTCCGGCCATCTGTGAATGTGTGGAGTGACCAGTGAAGCCGAAAAATACAACCAATCTACTGGTGTATGGATAAATCATCAGGACTCACCGATAAAGGATTCATTGATTTCAACACACACACACACACCAAGCAAACAGCAGTCGATACCGTGTGATGGTGACTTGTGTTCTGGGGGATGTGTGTTGTGAGTTGCGAGGAGTAGCACTTATTGCTGAGCAAATAAACAAGAATTTGTAAAGGACCCATAGTTGTCGTCCACACACGCGCATTTGTACGTGTATGCCCAACGTGTGGGATGTCGTGTTTTTTTTGTCCTTGCCTTCCCCTGAGTGGGTGGTCGGGGGGCGGTAGAAAAAAGGCTTTAATACATTATGGTCGTCGTTGGCAGCAGGAGACGGGTCTAACGTTTTGGGGGCAATAAACAAAGTTTTTAGATAAATATTAACTTTGCTTTTATCCTGGGCCCATGCGGCGTACACACAGCACAAAGCACACAGGCACCTTTACCACGGCTTGTCCTCTCAACTCGACTCAACTATATTGTACAATACAACCCCTGATAGGACATTCTTGAGGAAATAATATTCGACAACGACGACGACACAACAAAACGGCAAGGAAAACAACGACAACGGCGTTGTTGGGGACCAGAAGCAGGATGAGGAGGATGATGTAGTCAGGAAAAACATTGCAAAAAGTGTCCTCTTTTCTCTCTGGTGCTTCTCGTACATTTAACCATTGACATTATCCCTTCAACCCCTTTTTTTCAAGTCACCCCCCACCCAGGCCATAACCATGCAGTCATCGCATCATAGCGTCGCTTCGGGTTATGAAGGGACCATGTCGTGCCTCTCTTGGTTCCAAGGGTCCTCGGGTTGGCTAAATCAAATTTTACAAACAAAAATTGATTCGACTCTCTCGCACGCACCCACACACGCACACACACACACACACACACAGGCGACGACTACAAAAGGGTTTTTCGGTCTTAAATTGCGTTTCAATGTCATCGGGGGTGCTTTAATGGAATCAGGTCCGAGTTAAATCGAAGGGCAGGGGTCAGGGCCTAACTTATTTTTGCATAACTCAAAATTAAAGGGCTTTTTATGGGTTAAATAGAAAGTTATGATTTCTTTATCCATCCTTTCTTCTCCCTCTCTCTCTCTCGCTCTTTCCTTTTCTCTCATTCAATGTCGTTTCGTCCCCAAAAGGTGACCGTGCCATCCTGCGAGGGGATGCGAACTCCAGTTGCCATCGTGCGTAACGTCGTCGTCCTGAGTTGGGTTTATTGAAAATTAATACCAAATATTCCCTTTTTCCCGTTTATCAAATTGGATTTGTTCATTTTCGGTTCAAAAATAAATATTTATGCGACTGTCCGTGGTGGTGGAAGAGAGGGCTGGAGGTTGGGATTCCGGGAAGAATTTCGAATTCAATTTCGAGGGTATTTGTCCCTCAAAGTCATCAACGCACGCTTGAATTCAATATATGTTGAAACGAGACAATTTCCTTCGGCAAGGACAATGAAATCGAAGGAATCTATCAGAAGTGTGACGTCAAGAGGGGCTCAGATTTCAAGTTATCGCTTCCACTATACTGGAATTGAAAGAATGCTCGAATACCGTGGCATTGCAGCATGAATGTATGCAAACATGTTCCCATTTCGCCGCAAATTACTCACAGATGTATCTCCAGCGTGGAGATAATGTGGAAAATGTATGTGAGTCCGTTCGCCCCTCGGCTTCAAAGCTATCCGCAAGCCGAAATATCACCTAGGCAGCGTTGCCGCCAGTTGAAAATTAAATCAGAAGGCATCTCCCGTAAGTATCTTTCAACACTGGTGAAGCCATTATATGTGTATTATGCTCCCGTCCCCCTTTTCCGCACATATTTGAGATTAATAAACTAGCAGCAGCTAGGACCCAACCTCACAGCCTCCCCAACACACTCCGTCTACATGTGAGTAGAACACAACCTGCAGCTCAGTTTTCACACAATCAACCTCTTTGTGTGTGGGTGGGTGGTGGACTAGGGGGTGGGAATGAAACAAAAGTTTAATTTTGAAAAGCATTATGCGAGAAGCAACCATCTCCGAAGAGCGAGCGAGAGAGAGAGAGAGATAGCTGAAAGCAAACCACAAGAGCAGCAGCGGAGGCATAGACCTTATTATCCCATAGTTGCCTAGGGTAACCGCAAATTAATGATACAAAAGTTTTGGCAACAGCACAGCACCCGGCCGCACACACAGGCACCCACCACATGAGCACAAGAGACTATTCACCAGATCTACTCGTGTGAGAAATTCTGGCTCACTATTTGCGGCATATTCATCCTGACAGCTGATAATAACATACTTCATCCACTTATCACCCCTCCGTGGTCGGTGGCGGTGTGGGTGGGGTTGAAAGCTAAGTATTGAATTCGTTTAGTTGCCTGGAAATCCAACTCAATCTCTTGCAAACACACACACACACACACACACACGCGAGCAGGCATAAGCTGTCAGATGGAGATGATGGCGAGCGAGGGTCTAAGCAACCGAGGCAGCAGATCCCCCCAGAAGAAGACACACAACGTCGTTCAAGGACGCTCAGCCCTTTCGATGGGGAAGTGTTTATACAAAATTAATGCGATTATGTGGAATGCGAAAGAAGGAGAAATATGAAATTAGCACGCTTCGTAGTTGGGATACAATTCGGTTTTGTTTTTGGGTAAGGGAGTGCGGTGAAGTCGCACATCCCTCCAAAGGCTTCTGTATACACCGAGAAACTGTTTTATTAATTTCTTTGGCTTAATTACATCGGCAAGGTACGACGTGTGAGTGCGCGAGACATAGAACAGAAATTCCTAGGAGTTTTCGCTCTGCCTGCCACTTAGGGATGTGAAAAGCGTTGACAGGGCTTCGAGGAAATAGTTTCAAGAAGTCATGACGCGCCCTGCGGTTTGCGATGAGTTTGCGAACAAAGAGAATATGCCAAGGGGACGGGATCGACTTGTGACCTCAAACATATTCCGAGGCACACACAAATTGGAGAGACGGAAAATCGGGCAAAAGATTGTTTTGCTTATGCGATGGCACCGCAGGTGTGAGTGACGAGTTCTCTATTGTGCGGTGCAACCGAGATTGTTAAGGAAGCTGTGCACAGATGATGATGACTGAATGCAGTCTGTGGATGTGGTTTCTTGATTTCAATGCAAAAAGTTTGTTGGAGGCACTTTGCTTTGCATATTTTGAATTTCAATTATTCCCCCCTGCGCCGCATTCAAAGAGACTTGAAGTTTATTCCCGCCCCTAATTGAGGAGGATGAGCGAAAGATATATTCCGTCAATTGGGACACATTCTTGCAAACTCTTGGCAGCCATCAGCCTTTAACTTACGATGTAATGGAACTCAAGACGCCCCCTAGCCAAAGCAATCGGCTAGGTCTCCGCTCATTCATTGACATGCCTCCCCGCAAGAGATGTTCAATAAGCCATTGGGCAAACTGCCACCCAAAATCATGCACTTCTGACATATGATATAAGCGCTGCCAAGGCGCACTCGCCTTCTATAATGAACTCTGTCTCGGTGTTACAACTCCATGGGGGACTATTTCATTTCAAAATCACTTGGGATCTCATCAGTGGATGGGGAATGCTTTACTTATGACATGTCAACAGCACATCTTCCTCGACACAAATTAAAGTGGTGACAAGGGGGGGGGGAGGGGGGGGGGGGTGGTAGAATAGATCAAGTGACAAAAGGAGCAACGTACACGCTCGGTCACTGAACACTGCACACACTCATCCATTTGCCAGAACTATTCCAACCGAGCACTCAGTTTAAGCAAACGAAATCACTCTCTAAAAACAAGATACTCCCAGCCAACGACTTGCAGCTCGAAAGGTCATTTCACCAAAAAGACGCGAATTAAAACAAAGAGCAGAACAAAAGCAACTAACAGCGAGCAGGACGAGTGACAAGCAAGCAAACCAAAGGAAACGAGTGCAAGGCGAATAAATAAAACATCCCTCGTCGCTATGTCTGATCTGTCATTAAATTTAAACGTTTGCACATTGTTTGCAGTTTTTATTCTCATAATGCTGCACTGCCACTGCTGCTACTGCATCTGCTGAGTGCATTTCGGGTTGGTGTGCTCGCCAAATGGGCGCACACACACCGTCAGCCAGAGTCAGAGAGCCGGAGCCATTAAAACATTTTACGAGGATGACGTCCATCTTCGTTGCATATTTGTGTATCCATATCGCGAACCGTTGTCGTCGTCGTCATCGTGGTTGCCTCCATGTGTGCCGAGGGAGGAGGGAGCCCCAGCTACAGCGGCAACCTCCATTCGCCGCATGGGTGCAAATGCGAAAATGCATTCACACTAACGCGTCAGAGATGTCGGATGCTGAATGCCCGAGTCATAATCGCAACGAGGTCGTTTGCCACATCGTCGCGTTCGTCCTAGTTTGCTTTGCGGTACCACGTTGCCTTAACATCGTGTTGCCGCCACTCTCCGCAGCCAGAGCAACTCGAAGTTCGTTGCCACTCCAATATTTTTATGATTGATCGTATAAATTATACGAGATTTTTATTAATAAAACTGCCAACAAGCTATATTTGGGCGCGGGGAGGGGACGACAGCAAGGATACCCCTGCCACTTGTAGTTCGTTCGTAGGAAATGGTCATCAACTTGTCCGTCCGCGGATATGAATGTGTGTCCCCAAATGGGGTGGTCGGGAGTCAAAGGAGCGTTTTACGAGGACAAAACATGAAAATAATTGAACCGGGGGATGATATGCATTCTTGGGAGCTTCGCGAATCACGAATATGGCGAATTACCCGAGTCAACGTTCTCCGAGATTATGTCGCTCATGTTAGAAGCGGGGATTAGGATCGACCGTAAAGTTGATGACGGCAAATGTGCGAGTCCGTACATAATTGGCACTAAAAAAGTTCGCGCCTTTAACTCGACATGCTCCGCATTTTGATTGTCTGAGTGAAGCAACAAGGATATTCATTCGAATATCATGACGAATGAGGGACGTGTTTTGTTTACAAAATACCACGTCAATCATCACTCACTCTTTGGAAGTGGAAATTCCTGAAGCGTACAAATCATGCTCGAGTCTGATTGGGACGACACCACCCATGCGTCTCCTCCTCTGTAAGCTAATTTTAACAAGTGGTTGAAAATGACTTGACTTAATTGTGATTGCGGCAGCAAGGATTTGGACTCCTCTTCCCCTGCAAGCCAATTTTTCATCTCTGCCGAGTGTACTTTGATGGGGGAGTTTTTATGCTGCTGCAGTATGAAAGGATCCAGACACCGCGATGCCCGAGTGTTCAATGAGAGAGGGACGGCGATTTGCAATTAAATTCACAACAGATTTGTGTACACGCTTCTCTTGAATGAAAACTCAGCCGAACCATGCGTTAGGAAGCTTTCAATAAATGCCCCAGCAATGCACAACTGCGAAAGGAAGACATATTTGCTACAGTCGTTGGAGGCCCAGCATCCGGAAACCCCTTCTTCCACAGAATCCTGTCAAAGCACAAAGTCGTACGCAGTCAGAGAAAATGTCACCTTGAATGACTTAGCCCCAAAAAAAAAAACCACCACCACATTTCGGAACGTATCTCTTTTCCGGAATCCCACCGAAACGAGATAAAATCTTTGGGAAACCATTTGCGCCAGAGGACTCCTAGAGAAAATATTCCCAGGGAAAGCGATTCAACTTTTTTGGGCAAAACGGCACGCCTCTGCAGCTCCCTTAATAGCCTAGCATTTCACTCTGCGTATTTACACAGAACCCCCTTTATTATTCAGCCAATGACTGGCGGCAACACAGCCCTGACGAGCAGGAGGGTGAAGGGGGGAGGGGGACAACGGGAAGGAGAAAAAAGTTGCAAAATAATCTACAAATTCAACCAAATTATATCTTAACTACCTCCGGAGCAACTCCAAAGAGACTAATTTGTGTTCCTCTCCTCTGCAACCAGTAAACAACTTTTTGATAAACACAATCCAATTTTCCTTTTCATTTTCATTGCGCTCGGCGTCGTCGGACGCTTTTTGCTTCTGTTCTCTTCGATTTCTGTTGCTTTTCGCTTTCACTTAGATTTATTATTTAGCCGTACACACCAACAAAAGGCACAGAGCGAACAAAAAGCGAACGAAAAAAGAATGTATCTGGGCCATATTTCGTGTATTTAGTGACATATTTATGAACTTTGCTGCTTTAGAGTAAACAGAGAACTCCAATTAATTCCTAACCCCATGTCGTTGCCACATATTGCTGTATTGCACGATCCAATGCCGAGGCCCACCCACCCACAGGGAGATCTGTGTGTGAGCGTGTGTGTGTGTGTGAGTTAACCATTTGAAGGAATTCGGAAAATTTCTTAATCAACCAAAGGCGGCTTGTGTCCCATTTAACCGATCCACCGCCGCCGCCACCACCACCACCACCACCACCACCACCAGCGAAGCAGCACGAGGAGGGAGCACTGTACCGGGGGTTAGGCAAGACTGGGGAGAAAAAAAGAACCGAACGAACGCGTTCGCATGAGGAAATGAAATTTTAATAAATTTCCTATCCTCCGACCAGAAACAACATCGCTACCGCCAACGACGACAACGAAAAATCTCGCTTTTCCCAAGGAAAACTTTTTTCCCCGTGCACAGTTAATTTCTAGCATGAGTCGAGCCCCCATGCCACCCCCGCCATCCTGGTCGTCGTCGTCGTCATCATCATCGCCGCCGCCACCACCACACCGCTTGTCGTTGTCGGCATAGAGAGTCACTTGTTGTCAAGGCGGTTTGGGGTGGAGGGCAACGTCTCGAGCACACACACTTTGATTTATTTGTGCGTTGGAGAACTTTTATCGTGTTCGCACGACAGTTGCGGGTATACAGATTGTTGCGTTGAGAATCTAATCTGCCATCGCGATGCGACATATGTCTCTCTGTCGGGCCGCGGCCGGGGTTGGGTGGGGTGCTGGAGCATTGGCAGCAGCGGCAAAAAGAATTTCAAATTTCCAAAGAAAATCTGTTTTGCTCACATGCCAGTTTTTTTTTTTTTTCTTACTTCCCCTCCGTCCCGCCGCAACAACGGAGCCTGCAGAGCGCGCTCTGTGACGACGGCGGTGCTGGTTAATTGGGTAGAGAGGCGATAAATTAGTCGGAAATGGAGATGCCTTAACAGGTTGACCTTAAAAGAGGACTGCCGCGCGTAATGGCTTCTCTAAGATCTGAGGAAGGAGATGAGATGGAGCTCCGGGAGTGCATTGGTGTTACGAAATCTCTGCGCGGCCCCGAGGGAGTGCTTTCCGTGTTTGCGTTGGCATCGCCGCCGGCATGAATTATGTACACAGCCCGCTGTCTTTGATCTTCTTGCGACAGTTTAACGCGCTGCACAGGCCTTGAACAGGGCTCACTCTCTCTGAAGACCTCCGAGTGTAGTTGAGTTGCTTAGGATGACCGTGGCCCTTCGGTCTTCTGTTGCCGTGACCAATCGGACCTGAAAATCCATTACTTTGGCACTTGGTGGATGAGCGTCACCCAGTTGCCGGACTCTCTTTGAGTCTCCCATTCATTGGCGTTTGCTTACCCCGATTTTAATTTCACATTTCTTTCAATTGTGTGTGCAGTGCACTTTGCTTCAGTCTAAGTAATCTTTCTCGCAAAAATGAAAGACTCTCTCAACAGTAAATTACCGTTAAGTGTCGCCTTCTCCAATGCTCTCGTTTCCATCATTGAGCCTCAACTTCTGTCGCTCTGTAGTCGCAGCTACAACCCACTCTCGGTGGCTGTGATATTAATTTGGGAAAACAACAAAAAGGGCAAAATCAAAATGGCTAACAAGTCAACTCTGTTCGAAGAGGATCTCTTGGGAGAGTCTTCGCGATACACCCTTCGCCCCTCCGCGATCCACCCCCTCCACCCCCTTCCACGCAGTGAAAAAATCGTGACTTGACCATGTGCTCGAATAAGAAGTGGTTTAAAATCTCATTTAATCGCACCTTTAGACCA
Organism: Eristalinus sepulchralis; assembly: GCA_944738645.1. Lineage (NCBI taxonomy): Eukaryota > Metazoa > Arthropoda > Insecta > Diptera > Syrphidae > Eristalinus > Eristalinus sepulchralis. Next base: position 903,868 of record OX122885.1, on the reverse strand, counting down.
CACTTCCTCGGTCGGTCTATGTGACAACACTTTGCAGAACCTTGTCGCGATTTATTGTGTGTGTGTGTGTGTGTGCCATCGCACTGGGTTATCTTGGGAACGTGCCAAACGTGCGCCACAGTCCAAGTTCATAGGACATTGACACAATGCACGAAGTCTCTTCGTCATCGTTGACGACTGAATGCACTACTCAGCACAGCGCAGCGCATTGAATGAGACACAGATGCAACGGAGGACGTGGCAAGGGGGTCAGTTGTCGTGTCAAGTCGTGAAGTTTCATTCTCTCGAATTTCGTTCCCTTGTCCTCTTCACATCATTGTGTTCTGTTTTCTATTCTTCGCTTCTTATTCTTTTGATGGTGCTTTTTATCTTTATTGCTCGAGAGAAAATTGGGTCTCCTCTGCTCCCGGTTTCGCTGGGGTGCTGCCTGGGTTTGCGTTGGTGCTTGTTGGCGAAGCACTTGCGGCAAATGAACCGCTGTGCCTCGTTTTTTTTTTTTCTTGCCTCTGCTGGAGTGACGGTGGCACTGAATTGCAATTTACCACTCCAGATACGGCCCAAACGAGATCTGAGCCATGGGTGTGTGCAGAGGCAACACGAGGACACAATGGGGACGCGGTTCAAGAGGAATTTTGATTCTGGTGACGACAACTACGATGACGATTATGCACGGTCTGACGGTGTTTGGACTTGAAATGAAGATAAATTCTGTGATTTGCCATCAAATACGTCTTAGAAAGACGAAGAGGGGGGCGCCACAAGTCGAAGGCAGGCCTGTGGTGAATGGAATCTCTGTTCACAACTCAATGGCTACAAATATGATTAAGCCTGCATAACTTTGAGGCAGATGACAATCTTCAAAATATCTCCTGTGAAGCCGAAACGTCTTCTTTCTGCCTTACTTTACCTTTCCAAGTTTCCTCAATCGAGCAGGACGATGATTATGGTCCTTCTCCACATCTTAGCCATCTCAATCGAAGATGTCCTTTGTTCTATGACTTCCCAGAGTTGTTTTATCCAATATTCATTGGCATCCATTTAAGGACGCAAGCATCCAACGTTAGAGCACATTTCTTAACTGGGCATCCTTTCCTCACTCCAAATCTGCACAGAAAATGGGTAATAATGAGACAAAATAACACACCCATCACAGGAACCAAGCACTGAGGGCATTGCAAGGACAATTGGGACAAAACTTCAAAGAGAGAATTACTTCCGAAAATCAGGCAAACGTCCAAGAGATACATCCAAAGTACAAAGTGCCAGAAAGATTTATTCAACCAGATACATGGATGAGCCCGGGATCCTCTCCAGATAATCAAACTCAATTCAGAAGCACTCCACACGAGAAAACAGGACAATTTGTCCTGCCTTCGAAAAATAACCCCAAAACAACAACCTTCCCACTATTTATCGCCCACAATCCACCATCTCACACACACACACATACCACCGCCCAGATCCCACTAGCTCATTCTGATTGATTGCAAAGATCTGCGCCAGGATGTGTTTACATTTTCCTCGACCACCCTCCGGCGGAAGGCGCCGCCCCAAGTGAACGTGGAGACCGTACATACGTTCGCATGGAGGTGGCATGTAATGTCGTTGACAGAGAATAGCGGTCTTGCAAATTGCTATTATCTTTGACAGAGAATGGTTGTTGACGACATTGGCTTCCTGTTTGCTATGCCAAGAGCTTGGAACCAAGAAAAACAAACAACGAACGCCGCCGCCGCCGCCTTAGCCGGCTCGAGATAAAGGACCCGGAAAGTCAGCGTCGGCGAGTGGAAAAACAAATCAAACTTTCCACCGACCAACTGCGGTGACATTTGGTGACATGACTGACGTGACACACGTCATCTGTGGACCCTCGCCACGCCCGCGGCTCCACTCCACGAGAAATGCGACGCCTGCCTCCCCATCTTATCGGCCACTCTCGATCGCTTCGATGCGGATTATGATTTTCTGTGTAACAAGGGCACTATGGTTCAATGGAGTCTCGGAACATGCGCTGTACCTGCTGCCCCAGCATTCAGCATAGATCACCTCCATCACTGATTGCGGGGCGGAGGCGGTGGAACAGTTCAAAATGTTAATACGATTTTCTGTCAGTCAACCGAAAAGAGGTGAAATGAGCGCGACTCTGCACGCCGATAGACACCTCTGCCGGCGCAAGGCGATCTAAGTTCAACCATAGTGGCGGCAGTGGCGCAGGCTTTGTGCGCCGCTCACATGTGAGGCCGTAGAAATGCGCTGTCATGGTTTAATTTGTGTTGTTCTGTTGTGCTTCGTGTCAGATGTGTCGACCGATGTTGTTGTGGATGACGACGATGATGATTTCTCTCTGCTCTGCTCTGCTCCGCGTCACAATCGGTGGGGCAATGGAAAAAACCCAAACGAACAGCCAAAAGATACACACAAGAGACACACAACATAACGACCACGAAGAAGCTGTGAAGCTGGCGGCAGAGAAAGAGAAAAATTATCTCCAACGTGTGCCTAATGATGTTTGTGGTCTAAGGAGCGAGTTTGCTGCCTCAATAGATCTTGAAGTGGAACTTGAGGTTTCGGATGATGAGTGGTGGCCCATCGTCAGCGAGAAGCAATTAATTAATGTACCAATCGATGGTAAACTTTTACCAACACTCACACACACACACACACACAAACACAAACTCGTCAATGGACTCGTGCAGATGATCGAGTCCAAGTGGACTTGAGAACGGGGCTGCAAGGCTTCTTTGAGCTTCTTCGCGGTAAACACTTGAAATCAATCAAAATGTGACAGTAATGCGAGCTCCTGCCACCGTCGCTGTTGCATAGAAGACGGCCGAGTGTAATAAATGTTGATGATAGCGGTTTTGAGAAGGGGTCAGCACTAGGTTTGATGGACTTTTCTTTTTTATTGGTCTTATGATGGAGGCTTAAGATGGCAGAGGGTGGGGGGGGGATGGATGGAGTTCATTTTACAGAAAGGGCAGTAATTCATTTACGAATTATAAACATCAGCAGGCGATAATGATACATGCTGCGAAAGTACTAACTTATGCTAGTGATTGTCCTAGTCTTTGACCAGCTGCTGGCACAAGGCAGAATTTGGTCTCAAAGATGTTGTCTGTTAGAGTGTGAGGGTTTGTTGGTTCTGTATGCGACACAGATGCGATATGTTGCCAGACTAAAAATTGTTTTAAATCTAAGACAGGAGAAGGGAGGATGAGAGATTCGTAACTGATGCGCTGAAGGACTGCTCTTTCAGCAGACACCCCTTGGAAGACCATAGTTTTGCGACACATAAGATGCTGGACGTAGTTCAGACCGCGTGACGACGGATTTACAAGGTCTTAAATAAGATTACGTCTACCCATTAATCAGCCAATTAATTAGACTTAGTTAGAAACGTGTAAACCTTCACTCAATGGTCACTCAAAGTCGAAAGCCTCTCGCTCGCACAGTCAGTATCGTACATTACGTAAAATTGAGGTTAATTCCTCATGCCTGACATTTATCTGTTAGTTGACAGCTAACAGCTGCCAACACGGAACACTATTCTCATCTTTTGTGCGCTGCTGTACCACCAGCGCGGCGCAGAAAACAACAGAAACGCTCTCCAAATGGCACAACAAAACCCGAGGAAAAACAAATACTCGTGTGTTGGCATAATTATGGCATTATGACATTATAAGCGCTTCATTTACCCAACTCGGTCTCGTTAACCTGTCATAATTGATCCAATTCCCGGTAACCGTTGTCGGAGCGCTGCTGATGATGGCAGGCAACGCACCGCGGCCGGCGGCACGGCGGCACGGCGGCACGGCAGCACCAGACAGCGCGGCTCACTCGCTGACCATTCAACCTTTGCAAAAGCCCGGCTCCAGCTCCAGCTCCAGTCGTGGCCGCGGAACTCTACTGTATCTGCGCGTAATTACGTTAATTTCCTGGCAATTTACCCCTGATTTACGAGCATTGTTTTAGTTTGTCGTTCATTTCGTCGTCGACTCACATTTCTGCTCGCGTTTTTTTTCTTCTGGTTTCCAGCTTAAAGTGAATTTTAATGCCGGTCGTATGTTGTCTTGCTCCACAAAGTGACAGCTGGAGGTATATGATTTCAAACGCCGATGATTGCTGAAACGTCTGTAAGCGCTCCGGTGCGGTGCAGGGCGGTATGGGTGTGTGCTTGCCTAACTTTGATAATGAGGGACAATGTCAACAGTGACAGTACATGCGTGTAGTTGTTCCAGCACACATCGCACACATGAGTTGCACGAGAAGTGGGTGTGCTAGCGAAGCTCTAATTACCGGGTTATTTTCGAAGCATACCGCCGGTGCCTGGTGTCACCTCAGTTCTCTCTCACCACCAACGCCATTGAGCCTCAGTCCCTCAAGCACCACCGCCCCCCCACCACTCGTCACACCGCCACAAATACAGACCAGAGTCGCTGACTGAGAAGACTATTTCGAAAAAGGTGACGCAAGCGAATTCACCAGACAGAGTGGCACTGCTGGTGATATTTTTCCCCAACACTCTCCTTCAGCCCCACATTCACGTTACACTTCTCGGAATCTAGAGAAAGGTGGGCGGGGGGGGAGAAATAAACGAAAGAAGAATGAAACTATAATAAGAACTTTATTCCGAGAGGGCTTAAAAATACAACATTGTTGCGAGTGGTGGTGGTGAGGGTGGAGGGCACGTTCGCTCAGCGACACGGCAATAGGGCTGTCATTCGAAAAATTGTTTATTGTTTTAGTTTTGACCTTGAGTGTGTGAAAACGTTAATCGATTTAAGTTGTCGTACGGCCGGGACTCTGCACTCCCCCCCCCCCCCCGGGGTTTTGTGCTCTCTAAGGTTTTCAACTGTCGTTGGGCTGCCAATCAGATTGACATTCCGAGGGTGAGGGTTGTGAGTTGGTGGCGAGAGTCGATCCATTGTTGCTGGCTCGCTGATTGATTAGTCATTTCAAAGAACAACAATGACTTGTGTCTATTTGTTTATGCGGACGTTTGTGGGCGGGTTGACATTTGACATGAAGTGGACGTGCTTCGTCGATTGTTCTCGGTGCACTTTAACAGATGGCTTCGAGAATGTCAGTGTATTATGTCTTGTGATGGAAACACGAAGTAGGGGTTGGGAAAAGTGGCTTAAGCTGATTTTGCTGCGAAACTTTTCCCAGTTTCGTTATAGTCCCTAGGGGAAGAATAAAATGATCTTCTCATGAAATTTGTGTCTCTTAGAATTTCAAAGTTATGCCAATATGTCCGTTCACGGCATCATACGTAAATTGGCAACTCATGTAATGGGACACTGTGTTGCTATAAATGACCGGAAGCATTACACGGGAAGGAAAACCCGAAAAACCTTTCATCCCGCCATAGGTCATCATTGTAAAATCCACATCATCTCAGTCTCAGTATGAGTCACATCTAAGCATTCCCATTAGCCAACTGTTTGTCCCCTAGCCAAGTGTGACTCCTCCTTACATGTTCGGCGGTCGCAAAATAAACGAAAAAAAAAAAACACGCTAGCATAAAGCTGTTAAGAGCCTACCACCATAAAAGCCCGGAACAGGAAAAACCTCTTTAAATCCATTTCAACCCCGCTCTATCACCCCACGCCACTAAAAAAAAACAAGCGACCACTCCAACCATCGACATTTCCCTCCTCCTCCAATACGCCCCGCAGAAAAAAAAACAATGTAAATTTGTTGACAAGAAATATTCATTGACCTGTGCAGGCAGTAGTACAGCGGCAAGCAGCCAGTCAGCCAGCCCAAAATTAGCAGCAACACCACAGCCTTACGTGAGCCACTCACAGTTGCCACTGTTGCGCCGTGTATGCAATGCAGCCCCATCATCACGCCAGTGAAAGCTTTCCAACTTCCTTGTTAAGCAATTACGCGCGACGACCATCGCTTGCTGCTGGCCGCGCCAACGAAGACGCGGACGAAGTCAGAGGAGGACAGCAGCACACACAAAATCACAGAAAACTAAAGAAGGAACTCCAAACAGAAACTGAATTTAAATTTTCCAATTAGGTTTTCCCACCAAGCGCGAATACCGTCGCAGGCCAGGGAGGCCAGAAGCCAAATATAATCCCCGCTGGCTGGTGGGCCGCAGGCTGTGCCGTGGCTAAGTGCAGCAAGGCACGCAAACTGACGTCAGTCCGTCAGTCGGAGTTTTTCGTAGCCTCGTGCAAAACTGTTTGAACAAATTCGCAGGACGACCACCACCGCCGGCCGTAGTTTCAGCCGTGTTGTGCCATTTAGCATTATTGTTACTGCGGATTTCGAGGCAGGGGGCCAGCAGGGAGGCCCGAAAAGTCGACGGCTGTGCCTGGGGCCCGAAGAGCAGTGCATGCGATTTGGTCGTAAACAAATTGTTGCCACCATCCGCCGAGTTGTAGCGGGAACTGACTGACAAGTGAATGTTTTTGTTGTCCAGCCGAGGACGGCGACGGACGGAACCATGGATATTAGTTAAGGGGACGGTTGTTTGCATTCCGTCACTTTTATTTTTGCCGGCCTGCCTCCCCCCGGAGATTTATTCACAATTCAGGAGCACCTGCAGCAGCAGTGTTTCCATTTAATCCCTAGTTAGCCACTGGAGCAGCTCTCTCTGGGGACAGTCCTGCAACATTTCGGCCCGTCTCGCCATCAATCTCCGTCTGAGCTGGAAGATTTGAATTTATTTATGATGTAAGAGTGCTGCGTGTGTTGCTGCTCACTGAGCGATGTATGAACTAAGCTCACCCGGCTGTGCCTTCCACGCTGCGCAGCATATGGAGCCGAACCGGGAATCTGCTTGGAGACAAGTGTGCACTTTACTTTCGTTACCGAAAAACTCCCTAGATGGATTGCATTTCTCGACGGCAGACATAATGGAGGGCGGGCGAGTGGAGGCGTGGGGACGAAGATGCATCACGAAGAAGTGACAGATTTGCATGGAGCACCAGTAATACAATCCGACATGAGGGATATTCCTCAAGAAGATATGAATGGGTTGTGTTTTTGTATACGTCGTCCCCATGCATTTGAAAGCCTGTGCAGGGGGAATGTTTTTATTTTTTTCGTTCGAAGACCCCAAGGACTGGTGGAGAGATGGTGTTTTTTTTGTGTGTTTTTGATCAGGCTTTTAGCGGTGGAATCAATCCTCAAAAGGGGATTTATCGATAGATTGGTGAACTGGAGTCAAGCGCTTATTGGAATATGAACAGGGGTTAGGCCTATAAGCCGGTTTTTGGTTAATCTCCCCTCGAGAGTGGTTGATGTGTTTCGGGGTGAGATTATGGCTTGAAATCTATGCAATGAGTCTTTCTCTGCAATTTAAACCTCGAATTTAGGACAGTCTTGGTAGTTAGTGTTGACTTTTCGGGTCTCTAAAACAGGGATACCTCATAATATTTAATATTTCAAGCCTCCAAAACGAGGAAGTCTTTCTTCTTTTTGCATTTTCAATCTCGAGAAAAATTATGTTTCTTTGCTTTTGTCATTTCTAACCTTTCTATTTCAAACCTCGAAAATAGGAAGTCTATCTTCTCATTTCTGAACCAGGCTTTTGTGTCATTTCGAACCTAGTTTTTGTCGCTTTAAAGATATCAAAAGAGTCTTCCTTGTGTTTGACATTTCATGCCTCTCAAATGGAAAGTCTTCTTTGCCACTTCAAGCCTCGAGTATAGAAAACACTGCCTCAAGCAAGCAGCAGCAAACTTTATCTCTTTTCTGTCAATCAGCGTCCAAAGTTTTCATCAACGTTAACAGCAAAAATGTGTCACAAAAGACAAAATTCATGAAATAACCTTCCTCCCCAAGCAATCACTCCACCCGCCCATGTCAATATTTCGTCACTTTCGGTGGATACCATCGAACAACAAAAAAAAAACTCCATTTCGAATATAGCCGCCCTGATGTTAGTCACCAATGTGTCAACGAAACCGTGTTCCCCGCAAAAATCACCGACATTCGTCATCACGCGAAAATTAGTTTCTCCAAGTCACTGCACCCGCAGACACTCTGGAAACTCAGAAACACACACACATGCGCCCCCTACACGCACACTCTGCAACTCAGAATTTAATTACATCAATTAAAGCCTGCAGGTACACTATGACTAACCAAACCGGCCCAAGACACCGCATAAATATCGCAAATCGTATTGCGAAAGTCGACTAATGTTGCATCAGACACACTTTCAGTCGAATTCACGTCGAAGCTGCAGCACAGCAATCGTGCCGCACCGCACCGCGCCGCGGCTTTTGCCAGAGAGCACAAGAATCAGCCTGTTACCGCTGTTTAATGACTCCATTATATTGCCTATCGCTACTGCCGCCATACCCTATGCGCCGCCATCCATTCAATTGTGCCGCTCGAGGCCATCAGCGGGTGCGAGAAGGCGGAGAAGCCGCGGTTGGCAACAGTCTCTTCAGTTTTGCAGCTTTCCTCGCTTCATTGGTCCACAGCCGCCGCGCCGCTCGCGTCGCCTTGATGATGATGATGATGATGACCGAGAGACGTCAGAATACCCCACTCCCACCGGCACTCCATATGGCAACTAGAGTACGACTAGGCATAATCTGCGCTACCATCGGTCGGAGTGCCGTGTCGCAATTGCAACCTTCTCCTGCAGCTGTCATGCGGCAAAAGCCGGCGAGGAGAACCGTAAAATCCGATCGCGCCGTCGCTGTTGCCAACTCCGTACATCTCTGACGTTTCATCATTTGGGTGACTTCCGTTAAGCAAATAGTTCGTCATGACATGACTCCATGACGAACGACCAGCGAGCAACGGGCAAAGACCAACCAAACGAACCGCAGAAAGGTGAACTGTAACGACTGCCACCAGAGTGAGAGGAAGTGAGAGGCAGTGTGTGCCGTGCATGTGTCAAACTGGCGAAATGTCTCGCTGTTGCTATGCGCGCACAGTTGTGGCCCGGTGTGTACGTTGTTTATGGAACACAGAAAACCAATCGACCCGAGGGACCGAAGGGCGCAACGCTTCTCGCTGTGTGCGTGCGGCTTTTCTGGCAAGACAATAACCACATACACACATGCACTCTCTGAGTAAGCCACCGCCAAGAGAGGGGGAGTTTTTTTTTCCATCGATTGTTGTGTTTTCTCCCACCCTGATAGCGGTGCTTGTTTCGTTTTGATCGAGATAAGCTCCGTATAATCCACGGAAATAGCTGTGCAGCGAGTGACGAATTGGAAGGCCTTGGCAACAGAGCGCCTGACCTTGTTCGCTATCGCTTCAAGAACTCGTACAGCGCGTCACGGTGATCTTGAGCCATATACTCACCGGCAGCGATTAACCTTGAAGTGAAGAGAATGAAGATTCACTTAGAGTCGGAAGTCTAACCAATGTCATTCGATGATGGCGACAATGGACGCAACGCTGGGTGCGTTAACACGACGGTTGCAAGCATCATGTGCGATCACCTCGCAATTGATTTTCGTCCTTTGAGGTACGCCTGCATACATTTTGACTAGGGTTAAGAAGATTCAGATGGGTGTAGGACTTGGTCAACTTAGTTGACGCCCAAGAGTCGCCTAGAAAGACCCAAAACTTTTGAAAACTGTATGTCACCCAACAACTGCTGAAACATCATCATTCTGTGGCATCTCTTCGTTGGTTTCCGAAACGCACATGTCATCAATCTGTTCTCCCCACGAGTCAGAACTGTCAAAGTCGATTTAAAACTACCATCGACGTCTGCTTTGCCGCCCCACAAGAAGACAGTTCGAGGGACGGGAAAACATTTCAATTAGACACGTCAAACGATGCGTCATAACTCATCCCGAAAAAAGCGACTCTCGTTTGAGTCATCATCATCATCACCATCGTCGTCGTCGTCGTTGTCGTCGTCTACGCACTTGCCCTTCAAAGGATTTCGAAAAATGAAAAGAAAAATGAAAATTTCCAACAACGATATGTCATCTGTCAAAAGGAGTCATTAATTCTGCACAAATGCCGCAAAGTGATGGGTCTTAGAGCGTTTGGCCGCGCTTGCCAGATGGGCGAAGTGACGGAAAACGCAAAACGACTGGAAATTTTCGAACGAAAAGGGTGCCACGGTACCACACATCACCGGCTTAGCAACAGCGCACCCCGTTTTCTGCGTTTTTCTTTCAAAAATTCATTTCCATTAGCGCAGCAGCAGCAGCAGCACGCTGTGCAACCCTAATTCCGCCTCAGCAACATCCAGGTGATGGGACGCGTGTGTGAGGAATGACATCATCGCCATCATTGTCCTCTTTAACTCCTGCCGGGGCGCTGCATCGACAGGGGGTTGAGAGATGAGATACGCAAAATCTTCGCAATGCATTGCCTGTCAGAGGCGTGTAGCGTAGCTGCAGCGACAGCAGTATTTTGGGGTGGATTCAAGAGGTGTTCTGGAAAACTCACGGGGCAGGGGTTGCTATGTGGCATTGAATTGAAGGGAAAAAATCACCCATCCCTCGCACACATACACAACCCCGTGCCGTGGCAGCACTGATTCCAATTAATGTTCTCTGAACGGTCTTGCGTTTGCAGTTTGAGGGTAGAGACAGCGGCATTGCAATTTGAATTCAGTTCTACGGGGTATAAACAATATGCAGCGTCAATTCCGGTCTTTCAGAGACACAAACACACGTATGCACGGATGTTGGCACCCCTGTGACCCAATGATTGAATGACACACCACACCATACCGCATCTCCACGCTCGAATTGAAGTGGCAGGCTGCTGCTGCTGCTGCTGCTGTTGATGTCGCTCTGAGTGAATAGGACCGACAACGACGTCGACGGGCTGAGATTGACTCTAGTGAGCGTGCCGCTGCGCACACGTTTCCACTCGACAGAAATTCAATGGAATTTTCCTTTGAGCAAAAGACGATGCCTCTAATGTTTCTGGTTGCATGATGATGGCGACGACGACGACCAACCAACCAACCGACCGTCCTGCTTTCGGTAGTGTTGGGTATCTTCCCTTGCTTCTGATGATGATCGACTTTTGTGCGCGTATCAACTGAACACGGCCAGGGGGTGTCATGTTACAAATACCCCGAAGTACCTACACACTGCACGGATTAAGGACAAACGTGCATAATTGGTTATTGTAATAAGCATTTGGTGAGGGGGACGAGGGCTACGGAAGTCCAAAATGGAATTTTGAAGGTCATCAGGGGTGGTTTGAAGTCTGCCACTATGCAAGGATTTAACAAATCTCTCGACTGGTGATCGGATTTGTTCACATGATTCATGAGGTGGCGGTGATGTGGAGATTAGACTTTCCACGAAAATGATTCAACGTGATTCTTTCCTAGACGCGATTCGTTGAAAAGAGTTCTCATCGGAATTGCTGTGACTTTGGCAAAAACGAACGCGTGCTGTGTGTGCGGTAAAACGTTGCTTTGACAAAACCCGAGTACCCCTGTAGTTCTATCCAATGAAATACCTAACTATCAGCAGCTATGTGGGGACGTTCACAGCCTCTTCAAGCACACCATCGCAACCCTGACCCCGAGTGTATGACTTTACAAATGCAGCCAACGTTGCCTAAATTATAGCCCTCATGACTAATGCGACGACTCACTCCCATCCAGTAGCAGCGAGCGAGATCAGCAATCGCCAGACGATGCTTATGCGATAAGGGGAGCTGCTGTTGCCAACGAAAAAGAAACGAACTTCCATTCCTAAGACTCATCTGACCTCAGCGCAGCGCGCAATCGACCTCGTTTCGCAACGAAAATTTCTACAAGAAGAGAAAAAAAAATCAATTTCCTGCGGCTGAACTCTAATTTCCCTTTGGCAACTTCTTGCGAAACCCCTGCTCTACAGCGCCCCGCCATGACATGCTCTAACACAAGCAATCATGTACGAACGTGTTTTTTTTCTACTAAAACTACACGTCTTCCTTAACCACTGCACATATGTATTTCTCAAAACACATATATAGTATGCTTCCACACCGCCGCCGCGTCTCCGCGTAACACGGTAGCGTTCAATCGACCCAGCTGATCACTGTACATTGTGCACACATGCTCACGCCGAGGCACATAAGGCAGTTTCTCTTCGCACTGCACTCTCTTTCGAATGCGGTCGTCGTTCGCGGCTGCCCCTGCTGCGGTTCTCTTAGCATGTCGAGGGACGTGACATTTACCGGGGACCGATCTGTCTAGCTGCACTGCCACAGCATTGAACAAGTGTGCGCCACTCGCTGCCACCACCAGCGCACACTGCCGCCGTGACTCACACATCGACAAAGGTCAGGCGATCACGTAGAACGAGAACCAAACGACGACGACGATACGATCGCTGAACAGCAAAAAAAAAAATCCACTTACTGCACTATGTCTTCTTGCTTCTTTCGTTGACTTGGACCCGCGCCACGCCGCGCTACCGTACCCCATCGACCGATGCACGGTACACTTGCTGAGCTCTGCGTGTTGTCGGCAAGAGGCCGGAGACCGTCCGTGAGCGGGGTCTTGGCAAGATGGTATCAGCTGACCATTAACCAAAAGGAAAACGTTAATGATCAGTCATGTTGTATACCTTTTTTTTTTGGTTTCTTTCATTGTAATCGTACCTACTCGACCTGTTCCCGTTCGCTATTCGTCGCTTGCTCTGCCCGGCAGCGTCGTTCAACGAACACTGTTCACCCCGCGATCAGCAGGCCATCGTGTGCCGGCGGACGGCTGTTGCATCAGAAGCTTACTAAGCGATGAGTAAGGAAGGAAGTCATCGTCGACTTTTATCGCTTAGTGAGCTTCTTCTGTGTGTGCACGACCGGCGCGGCTGGTCGTCGTTTCGCTTTCCTGCAGAGGTCAGGTGAATTTTGCATATGGGTTTGGGGGGAGTTCACTGTCAAGCGTATCACGTCACACGTGACAGCGTGGGTGGCAACGGAGATAAAAGTAATTTCCTCATCCTTCCGGCTACACTACGTCATCCCCCATGGCCGGCGGCTGTCATCCGCCTCTTCCGCCTCACTCGATTGGACACCCTCCTCCTTTGCAGCAGCATGCCCTGTGTGCCTATTGTACCTTTGGGGATTCCCTTTCAAGGGCATGGTTTTTGGTGAAAATCGATTAAAGATTATTCCCGGGCAACCGAGTGCGGAATGTTATTGCAGAAACGTGCCGTGCCTGCCACTGCCATTACACACTACCACCGACACCATCAACCACCCTCTCCATCTCTAGGCCGACATCCCTTATCCACCCGACCACCAGACCGCGCCGGAGTGGGCTAGGAAGGAGAACGGAATGAATGATACCAAAGCAGCGCCGTTCTACTATGCCCAGAACGGAAGTGCGGTGTAGGCAGAAGAAGGGTGAGAAAACACTACACAATATCCTTATCTCAGGGCTGTTGTACGAGCGAGTATTATTCTTTATATACTCGTACCTACACAGTCCCCTACCCCGACTACCCTGCCCCGGTCCGCCCCGTCGCACACACCCAAACGCACACGCATCAAACTTACGTAATCATTTCGAGTCCGAGTGATTATCGTAAATAATATTGATAATATGGTTCGGAAGGGTGGCGGGCGAACGGGCGGGGTGGCTGCTTATAGTAGTCCCGCAGCAGCAGCAGCAGGAGTAGCAGCAACGGAGGAGCAAGAGATCGGGAGCGAGAGGGAGAAAAAGGTTAAAGATATGAACTCACCAGGTTATATTCGCAACCTTTTTTGCATCCAAATGAGGACTTAGTGGTTGTGTCATTTTTATGTTACATCTTTAGGATTGAAGATAATTGCGTCCCTGGGGAGCGCTTTAAAGCCTTAGATTTGTTATTAAGATTCGTTGCCTCAACATTTCTTCTTTTTTTTTTTCTTCTGTGGACAGTTGCCGCCTTTACTTTTATATGCACGAGTATTTCAGTGTGTGACCTCGACGCTTGAGGTTTCTTCCTTTTGTGGGTGGGGGGAGGGGAAACTTAAATTTTGCTCATCTCCCTCTGCGTTTGGTGAAATTGAATGAAGTTTAAGAGAGAGAGATGGCTTCATGGGAGTTGCGAAGTTTAGGAGGGATTATGGAGGCTCATAATGACATTATAAAGTTGGATCTTGGCTTAAGAGATATTTTGATTGCCTGGTGGAAGTTGGAGGAATTTGGTGATGTTTCGATGGAGTCCTCCTGGTGAAAATGAGAAGGTTGACAATTCTGGTTCACAGCGTTCCTCGACCAGTGTAAGGACAATGACGATTCTCTCTGAACTACTGATGAGGTAACTGGAAGAAATGGAAGTAAAGGAACAAGACAGAGTTCTCATGACAGCCAGAAAACATTCTGATAGACTCTGTCATTTACCGTTGTTGCTAATATTTAACGATCGCACATAGGGGTGTTTGACCCAAAATTGGGTTCTGTCCAACCGGAAAAGTCTTCACAATTGCCCATTAAACCACTTACCTCCCCTTGGACAAAGAAGAAGGCTATCGGAGGCGGCCTTAAAATGATGCCACGAAGTCCTAGATTATTTCCAAAAATAATTACGAACATTCACTTCGAAAATTAGATTTCTCTTTTCGTTTGTAAGGACTTTAAGCTGCGACACAGGTTCTCGTATGTTTGTTTTCAGCATTTCACGCTAAAATACGTTGTCCAATTCTTTTAATAAGTCCTTGTCTTCATAGCCTTGGGTCATGTCGATTTCATCCGGCTTTTTCCACTCCCTCTAGATCCTTGTCCAAATCAGAACACGTAGGGTGAGAACACAACCACTCTGTGACATCCATTTTTATTAATTTTCCAAGCAGAATGAGACCTCTCGCACAGGAAACAAAATGTGTTCTGTATTTTTGTGTGAATTTCCCCGACGGCCAGCGAATGAGTGTAATTATACTGGGACCGGTTCCATAAAATATGAATAGTTAGGGTTTTAACGCCAAAATTTAATCCGGAAATCAATGGAATATTAGCATAATGTGCGAAGGGGCTTGTAATCACAACTGTCGCTAGGAGGAGCGGGTTATGATACATGTGCCGGGGATGTTTTAAGCTCGTGATTGACTGCCTTTTTAATGGTGACCTTTGATACGTGGGGCAATCGTATGATAAATGAACATAAATTAAATCTGAACCGGGGTTCATGAGGGATAAGGGGCAGAAAGCTGTTTGCCAATGGACTGGATACTGACTGGTCATAGAAAACAGTTGTAAAAATCCCACAGACCATTCGTTTTATTCGTGCTTCTCCACAGGAATAGCCGGAGTTCCAAATTTCTATACCAAGTTGAAATGTTTCCTCCCCATCGACCGTCGCAATCAAATGCTGATGGGTTAATTCACTCCACAAACTGTTCAGATACCCAGGAAATCACTTTCGTCTGTTTCACCTCAAGCTATGGTTTTATTGCCATCAATTCACACAGAACAGACGTGAGCATGACAAATGGGCCACGACCTTATGCACGATCAAACACTAGAAAACGATTTTGAATCGTAAAACCGAAAACGAAAAAAACAAAACACACACACACATCCACAAAATACCCTTCAACTGTTGACTACGCAAATAAACTCTCCATCAGTCAGAGACGGCACACAATGGATGAAAGGCAATGAAAGGCATACAGGCAGAGGGAATCTATGGAAAATGCAACACCAAAACAGCATCTCTGTGGCCCCTGTAAACCCTGTTTAACGATCACTGCTATTAAGATGGAATCCAACCGACACACCAGCTTTTCGTTAATCAGTGCTGCGGCATGTACAAGCACAAACTTCCTGCAGTACCTCACAGCTACCCATTTATTCATTCATCCATCCATCCATCCATCCATCCATCCATCCATCCGTTCATCGTCGACTCGATGACAGTAAAACTTCAACGTCCACAGTTCGAATTACGAGGTTTTACGATCGCACCCTGGAACAATTGAAAGCCGTCTTCAAAGAGACCATGATCGAATTTTCTTGACG
Organism: Eristalinus sepulchralis; assembly: GCA_944738645.1. NCBI lineage: Eukaryota > Metazoa > Arthropoda > Insecta > Diptera > Syrphidae > Eristalinus > Eristalinus sepulchralis. The sequence goes on along the minus strand of OX122885.1, from coordinate 887,970 downwards.
GGTTTTTATTGCCTCGTAAATTAGAAATATTGAAATCAGTTGCCGGGAGAAAAAAAAAACAAACTCGAAAACCAGAACCCCTACGTGCGTGTTTGTGTGTGAAGACCTCGAATGCGTTCAACGTCAGCGGGAGAGCATTATGCTGAAGGTCTTATGGAAAATCTCCAAACGAAGGAAATCCCTTCCACCGGTTTCAGGTGAATGACGAGACCAACTCGCATAGGTTGCTATTTTCAAATTGAAAACGAAAAATAGAAATAAGACGTAAATGTTATGGTTGCGTGTGAAGGGATGGTGGTGGGGGGGGGGGGAGGGGTGTTCTGGCGAAAAGCAGTGAATTGCTTCAGTTTTTACGGCGTTCCTGCGCTGGAAGGAGGATGCTCCCGCTTTGATGTAATCGTTAAACAAATCGTTATGCTCGCTTGCTTGCGAAAGTATTGTAATTTCCTTGGTAATGCTCGTCGATGGGATGAATTGAGGTTAGCTTTCAATTGCTGAAAATGTAATTATTTCTAGATTTTTATTATTTTCATAGAATGTGAAGGGAAGATGAAGATAGTGTGTTCTGGCACAGGAGGTCAGTTATGTAAGCACTTGTACTTGACAATGTGGGCTATTTTGACCAGTCTCGCTGGCCTCTCTGTCTGGCTCTTTCCCTCTCTTACCCCCAGTGAGTTTTCATGATCTCGACTAAGAAATCGCCACAAAGTTGTCCCTCTTTTTTAACCACCTTAAAGATCTCTGCCTTCTGCAACCCCTCAAGTCGAACTTTTTATTTATTTTGTTACTTCTTTCCGCAGTCATCACGTAGCATAGGTTCACCGTCGTGTTTCCCCTCCACAACAGAAAATCTCAACTTTCTTGTTAACATATGTCCGCGCTGATGATGTAGATAAACTCCTTTACGACTTCAAAGTCGTATTCAATAAGTTACGACTTAAACATAAACAAAACTTTCCCTTCCGCCACAGAAACTTCCAGTCACTCTTCTCCGCTCCAACGCTCCCGCCGCGGACTACTCCCCACAACTCCCACCATCCAAGACTCCACAGCTAATTTGCATACACAAAGTGGAGTAACAGAATAAAAAAACAACTTTCTCAGATCAAAACCAAAAAAGTGTGTGTCTTCAATGAGGGGCAATTTCAATAAACCACACAGATGGCGGTGGCCCAGCACTCGGTTCTTAATCGATCGAACGACCATTGAAAATTGAATTAAACTACTCAGCGTCTGCTACCCGCCGGCCAAACCCACCAACGAATCCACCGTCCCCCACCATCCATCCAGTCGACTTTAAATTAAAAGAAAACTTTGAACTTTTAACTCTTAACTTTTAACTAACTAACTTCGGCGTGGCGGTGGTGGCTGGGCACTGTGTTGTGTGTTGTAGCATAGCCACTACTGGCCGGCCCGCCAGCGGCGGTTGGTGCTATACTTACCTTAGGGGAATCAGGTTCGATAACACCGAAGTTCGATTAAAAACAGGAAACCAAACTTTTGTTTCGCCGAACTTTCGACATGAAATGTCAACGTGTGTATCGTTGCCCATGTCAGACAGAGAGGATCCTCGGGAACAGGGACCAGAAACTTTCTATTTCTTCGGGTTCACAATGTGAAATTGAGCATCAACACACCGCCGCCGACCCGAGGAACAGCGGCAGCATCCCAAACCGAAGGCCACCGAAACTCGGAAACAGGGGCAAATAATTGCCAAAAAATAAATCAAGGAACAAATCTCTATTAATTAGAATCACATTGAGAGTAAATAGCACGGAAGGGAACGCACACTCGGGATAACTCTCGACTGCTGCAGCGAAGGGTGCCCAAATCGATTGGCAAGGCACGTGCCTACCGCTTAAACGTCCTGACGCACCGAAGCGGCGACGAAGCAAAAGACGACAGCGAAATCTTTCTGTGAAATTTGAAATTTTCAAATGCCAGGAGTTTGAAAAGGACACCAGAGAGGGAACGAAAACGAATAGCACCGGAAAGAGAAAAAAAAAATGTTCTGAAGGTTTTGAGTTCCCTCAGAGCTGGCGAAGGAGGGCGAGTGCGTGAAACTTTTTCGAGGAGATTTGCCAGAGAAATTTATGAAGTGCACAGGAGGCCCCCCTCACACTCTTGCACATTGTCGTCGTCGTCTCTGGCATTGTCAAGGGCGAGGGAAATGAGCCTTTTGAAATTTATTTGAAAAACTTTTGCCATCCATGAGAGCTGCTTCATTCGAAGCTAAAACGTATCAACATGCATCAGCATATCTGGCCCGAGAAATTAAGTTGCAGATAGCTCTCCGTTTGTGTGCTTAGATTGTGTGTCGTGGAGGGTGGGCGGACGGGGAGGGATAGGGGTGGATAATGTATGCGGTTTGGTGCAATTGCGGTGCACATTTGCTGAGCCTCACCCGGGCCATGTGTGCTGTGCTGCTGTGTACTCTGTGTATGCCCGATCAGGCGTTAATCAATTTAATTCACTCTGATTTTCCCGAAATTACATTTGCACATTTGAAATTTGCATTTATTGCAAAACGTGGCGGGCGCACTGAAGGTGGTTTCGGATGGCCTGGCTGGTGGGAGGTCAAGTAAATATCAATTTGAAACGCGGGTGGTTCGGGGTGTTTGAGCGGTTTAGTGTACGGGGCGCCAACAGCGCTGTCATTGTTGCTCTGTATAGGATCGATGACAGCCTCTCTTGAGCTGATTGTCGTGGCAAAATGTCGCCAGATTATAACTTCCAATGTCTAAGCATAGAAACCACTTCTAAGGCACATGAGGTATGCCGATGTAGACCCGTGTTTGAATCACGCGATAAATCTGAATCCCTGAAATGACCAGCAGAATGTGACCAATCGTTTGTTTAGTTTACATAGTGTACCTTAGCTAGTCATAACTCCTTGCATGCTCCCTACGCCTGGCATACCTCTCAATCCACTCCCCAAAAAGGACAAAGTCTCAAGGCTCTGCACCACAGCAACTCCGACACCGTGATACCATCGCCAATATCGGTCTACCACATTACACATGTACATCACGAAATCGATCTCTGACGAGTGTTCAATTCAACACCGCAAATATCACAGAGTTTTGCAAATTCACGGTTCACTGCGTCGAACCACCACGAAATAGAGGGAGCGACCCACCCAGCACACCCAGCCAACCAGTCAGGCAGCCACCCAGGCAAGCAGCCACCGCCCTTGGGGTTGTATCAATAGAATTTCCAAAAAAAAAAAAAAAAATCGCACACGCAAAAAACACGAAGAATTGAAATATGAGAAAAATATTATTAATTTGTATTTGAATTGCTGGGATCGCTGGCTGAAAACATTTTCCGCATTCAGAGGTGCACACGGAGGGGGGAGCACCCTCCTTAGGCATACAAAATCAAGTGTGAAATGAACCAGAAGAGTTTGCCACAGGAGGTGACAGCCGATCCGAACGCATACGGCCCTCGCTCACTCTAGCATCTGGCGTGCAATACCAAGAGCAATTATTTTAATATCACCACTCATGCGATGAGAAAATAAATAAAACACTGCATACTCATAAAAGGGACAAATGCGCCGCTCCGCCATGATTCATGAGCTCTACCGCACCGCACCGCGAACAGGCGATGAGTAAACCAGCACAACAAGCGACAACGACATCCATCCAGGGGACCGACGATGTTAGTTTCTGCCGCGACCGCAAATAGCGAAATTATAGAGAGAAAGTCAAGCCCGCTGGTGCATCATTATTTAAGGGAACTTGTTAGATTCTGTTTTGGGCATAATTAATTAATAAATGCGAACGGGGGGACGTGTGTGTGTGCGGGGGATGGCGGTGCGGTTTGGGTGACGCATCCAGGAGGAGCAACCAGAATCTGGTACGGTGCAAGTATGATGTAGAGCATTTGCATTTGGCTGACTCATCGGTTCGTTTCCATCGCTCGTCTATCCGATCCGACGGACGCACTGCTCTGCTTGGGGCCTGTTTTATTTATTTTCCTTTCTTCTGTCCTTCCATCCACATCCATCTATGGATACATCCTCCTTTGTGGCGTTGCTCTGTGTGCTGTGTGTCTGTGCCTCGTCCCCCGACGTATAGTATGTACATCTCGGAAAGGAGATAACACACAAATTTTGTGTAAGACAGTGATTTACGTAATGACCCAGGCCTTTGCATCTTTCTTTTGGGGGTTCATTAATAGTCCGTCCAACTATGTTGTTCCATGGCAGCGATAATGAGGCTATGGGATTAATTTCTGGTGCCTGGAACATAAGACTCGCACATAGCCGGGTCTCGCCGCACACACATGCGGCTACTGTTCGAGCGAAGGCGATGGTGCTCTGCTGCGATGTTGCTCCAGCTATGGTGAGCATAAACATGTGCTGCTGCTGCTGCTGATATGTGCCCCGGAGATAGGAACCAGTTAATGGATTTGATTACGACAACGACGGACGGACAGACACTTAGACAATGGGGCTAAAGAATAATGAGTCTGTTCGATGAGATGATTTCAGGGATCCCTGTGTTCCATGTTTTTTTTTTTTTTGTGTTTTCCTCGCTCGTTCACTCGTTCTCTGTCTCCCACTCGGATACCCATTCTTTTTCCGTCGAACATTGAATTTAAATTAAGTTTTGATAATTTAGTTGGGTCCCGATTGGTGGCGGGTGGGGGGAACTCTGGTCTTCCTGGCAACTTTAGAGTGGATTCTGTTGTTAGCTCTTGGTAATTGGAAATTGTAATTCCTCCTCAAGTTCCATTGTTTGTTGTGGGACTTTCAGAACGGCGTGGCATGTGGGATGAGTGTAAAGAAATGAAGTAGCAGGTGACTCTGTGGGATGATCGAATGGATCGGGGACTTCTGCACTTGACTGACTTCATGAAGGGGAGTGCTTGATGAGAAGGACTCTGTGTGTGAAGGGTGAGGTGAGCCGCCTGTCTGCCGAGTGTGATTTTCAAAACACTGAATCGCTGGTGATTTAAACTGACCAAATAGTCAGAGTGAAAGCTCCTGACTTGAAGGAGTGGAATCATGCTACCTCTGTGACTGCTGCATTGAGTCCAATGTTGGATGATAAGTTGTACGGCTTAACAGATTTTTGTCACGCTAGAGGAAACATTATTGTGGAAGAGGGATAAATTTGAAAGAAGGCAACAAGTTGGTAGCTATGACTAGTCGGTCTAGATGCGCCAAGTCTGCCCTAACTGCAGTAAATTACGAACTCTCTGACCTTGCCACCTGGAAAGCACCGCGCGAAACCTAGCTAAGGCTTAGGTCTACCTCTAGTTACAGACATAATGGTGCTCAACAGTAGGTTATTCAAGATATATCAAGCTTTCATACCTTGGGCATGATGTCTGAAATAAACGGCTTAGGAAGAATCCCCTAAATAATCATCAGACTTTCGATCACAACCATCTCGGAGACGTATAGCAATTTTCTCATTCGTCCTACCATGGTTTAAATGTGAATGCAGCATCAAAATTCTTCTCGTTCTTCACTTCCTATAAACTGCACTCTAACGTGCCCCTTTGACCTCCTCGCTGTCAACTTGATACGATTTTGTCAAACAATTATCGCCAGCCAAAGCAAACGTCCTCTGTCTCAGTTGCCTCGCCACTCGTTGCTGCTCTAATCGAGTTCAATTTCATAACCACTTAGAGTACATTTTCACAGAGGAACCCGAGGCAGAGAAAGAAACTGAAATAAAAAAAGAACCCATTACACCGCTTTGGATGCTCAAGAGAATTTATTTGTTTCAATTCGTTCGCTGCCGTCGTCGTCGTCTTTGCCTTCTTCAAAACTGATAACCGCATCGAATTTCTTCGGCAACTCCTCCTCAGAATTCAACCGCGCAGCGATTTCTTCTCTCCAGCCCCTTGTCGAATCCCGATGACAAACTTACTTTAAAATGAAAAGAGCACACACAAAAATCCAGAAAAAAAATACCGACGCAGAAGTGTTCCCATTCCCCCGTCCAACCTCGCTGGAGGTGGCGCACTTTCTTCAGCTCGCGGCTTCGAACTTGTATCTATGGATGATTTCTCGAAATTTGACAGTTTGTGTAGTCGAGTTTTTCTTATTTCCCTCGGGGACGTCTGTTTGTAACTTAGGGTGACAATTCAGTTTTTCTTTGTTTTTTGTTTCGTTCTCCCTGCCACTCCACTGCACTTCAGTCCATTGCTTGACTTATTCCTGGTTCCACTGCATATGCTTGGTTTTATTTGAGGGACCTATGGACCGAGTGGTGTGGTGTGGTGTGGTGTGTGCGTGCGTGCATTAGCACACTCAAGTTGGCCACTTAAGAGGAGAAATAATGAGTAAATAGATTGAAATAAATTTTCACAGATACACACACCGGCACCGCTGGTGTGGGTATAATCATCGAGTGTAATAATTGGCTCTGTGGGCGTATCAGCCATCTATTGTGGGCAATTGATGCAATGAAGAGAACAGACTTGAGACCGGCCATAAACTGGCTTTAATGGATTTGTGTTTTGGTCGTGTTCGGATAAGCGAATTAATAGAAAACGAATTTAGATGATTGCCGCTGAATGGATTTGAAGTTTTATGGGGTTGTTTGGAAAGTCTGAGTGATGTTGCTTGGACATTTGAGATTTTTATTCTCTGGTTTTATAGGTGTTTCATGTTAGCACTTGAAAAGTGAATTTCACTTGACTTTCTTTTATAAAATGTCTGTGGTCTGTGTGAGGGGGGACCCGCTGACTGTGCATGACTCTTCCAGTCCTAACCATACTTAAAAGGAATCCACACAAAAACTGTCAATAAATTCCCGTCAACCCTGACCTACATACACCTCCCCCCGGACACATCGATTTCAATCGGCTGCATCGGCAAAAGTCTCCAGCAAGAAAAGCATGATCACAACTTAAGTGAAAGCCATTAAGTTTTTCTCTACCTACCTCCTCTTTCAATTGAACTCCTCCAACTGACCGGCTCAGAGACAACCTTAACAAATAGTCAACTAACATCAATTGACAACTTCGACAAGGACAATTGCATTCAGGCCTTGGTGGCAATCGTTACTTACGGCAACGGCAACGTAAACGACGACAGAGAAGACCACAAAGACGAAGAAGACAAAGGCGAAGAAGATGTCCACAACGTCTGCGACACGGACAGCGACAACAAATATGTAAGCCCTACCCAGGATTTCTGGACACATTCAATTTACTTTTCCTTAGGAAAAATCCCGTAAATTGATTTTGTCCACATCCCTCTGCCTTTTCCTCGCCCCTTCAAGGACGGGTGTCCTTAAATGTGGGAAGAAGCGGTGACAACCAAGAGGAAAGGCAGAAGGCGTAAAAGCAGAAAACTCGATTTTATTACTGAAAAGTCGGATATCTCTGTGAACGGGACTCCAACCAGCCCAACGTCACCAATAACGCCGCCGTCAGCTTGTTTCCTCCTTCGCATACCTGCACAACAGAGTAAATTGCTGATTTTGTGAAAGACGTGAGGGTTGCGATTGTCAAGCCACCAGCCACCAGGCCACCCAGCCATCCATTTCTCTCAGCTTCTGTTTGGCAGCACCGTCATGCAATGAATCGTCGAATTGGCAGCCAAAAATGGTAAATTTCCAAGTCAAAGGATGTCTTCATCAGTTTCAAAGTCGGGGACAACTTCGCCGGGATTTGGCTGCTGTATGAGAGACAGAGTGAGAAAGAGAGGGAGAGAGAGAAAGCGAAAAAAGCTGAATTACGTGTGAATTGCTTTTATGATTCCCATGCCAAGGAGGCCTCCAAAAATCACAATCCTCTATGTCATCGGTATCCACGTCTCCCCTTGCCGCCAAATGTAATTTGTTAACGTCGTCAAAGGGCACACATTTCATTCACGTGACAATGTATCCTTGTACAGTCGGCTGTGTGTGACGCACACACACACACTCACACACCTACATGACTATAAAGAAGAGGCTATTTCGGTAAATCTGCTACCCGCATCTGTTACAGGTGAAAGATGTGCGAATTTTTCTCGGATTACAGCAGAGGATAGCAAGATGGCAAAATGGCCCTCACCACCAAGGGGACGACACATGCAGTGGGTGGCTGAGTGGGAAACTGAGGAAATGGGGGGCGAGGAAGTTCATAGATATGCTGTGGGTTGGTTTTTATTTCTGGTTCCTCAGACGTGTAATAAAGTTCCAGCCAACTTTGTGCCGCTACACTCCATCGCACCCGGCCGTGCAAGACAACTCAAGCACACGTGCAAATAAGGATAACACCTCGTTTATGGTTATGTATGGCGGCAGCACCTTCCTCAGGCACAGATGTCACCAGCCTGCTAATATGCGCAAACATCAGCTCTACCCCCACCCCCCCTCCCCGCCCTTACTGATTGGGTGGACTGCCACCGCACTTGGGATGATTTAAAGATAAAAACAAAAACACACCCTCTCAGGCGGTGAACTTACCTCGTGCAGCGGATTTCTTTAAGATTTCAAGTGTCTGAGAGTGCGATGGGTGGCCGTAAAGTGAGGAAAAGGGTCGATCCGATTTGTATATTCATCGTCGATTTGGTAAGTCAAACAAAGTCTTGTGTACAAGCGCTATTCGCCATGCTCCGCTGGAGAAATTTACGACCGAGGCGAAATCAATAATTCTAATTTAATTACAAAACATTTGTGGGTGGCTGCAGCGGCGGTGGGGCAAAAGGAAGCTGCCGGAGAAAAGAAAGACTGGCGAAGTGATTAGGCCCTTGATCAATATTTATTGATCTTCTGATTGTTTTCTTTATTTTTTCGCCTGACTTTGTGTTTAAAGCGCCGAGGTGATGACTTCAATCTGAAGCGGTTGAGAATATCCGGATGACTGTTTATTTCTTGTGTTAGAGTCCTTCAAGCCAGCCTGACTCATCTCTCACACACGAACAGATGTCCGTGACTTCCATGCAATGCGTGAACGTTCACTCAAGAGAAAAGTGCTCACGATTAAAATAAAAAAAAAGCGAATTTAATAAAACAAACGATCGAAACTGACTCATTAGGCAGAACAGTCGCGGTACAGTCTGATTCATTCAGCAAATTACCGCAAAAAAAATGCATAACTCTTTGTCCTCCACCACAAGAGCGATCAACTGCCACCCCCACCACTGTCTCTGCCTCTGCCTCTGTTGCTGCTCCAATTGCATGGTCATTCAATTATGGATAAACGCATGCACGCACACATTTCCGACCCATTATCGTCCACACCATTCTCCATTACTCGGTAATTTTCTACATTGCACAAGCACATCATCCCCATACCCATACCCACTCTGCGAATGCATGACCGCTGCAAGTATCCTTACAAGGTAATGATGTCCTCTTTGACCATCGTCAGCGTTGTTCGTGTGCATATGTACATACTGAAATTCATTAATAATTCCACGCACAGTACAGTCACCGGTGTCGGTGCTTGTTGTTAATTTATGGATTAAACAGAAAATCACCTTTCATTCTCACATCCTTTTTTTTCGTTCCTGCTACATTTTTTTTCCAGCATTATTGTCTTTCCTTTCAGTTGGTCCTTGCTTGTCCTTGCATACACACCTGGTGTGTGACTGTTGCTGAGGGAAAAAGACTGATTGTAGGGTATGATATACTGGTCTTTCCATCTAACGGTTCTCTAAATGGAAACTGCTGCTGAATGCGTTAGGCTGTAGTCGTGTTTTTTTTTTCAAATTACAGGGATGTTACGTACTTCTTTCCAATTCCGCGTATCGTGAAAAAATAGCTTGAAGAGTTCCAATTCGAAATCATTCTAAAAGAACAGACATTTTGAAAGAGTACAGGGATGTTACAAACTTTCAAAATGACTCTCCTTAAGCACTGTCACTTTTTACACATTTTTTAAAACTAGGAGCCCTTGATAAAGTCGATGTAATCGTTCCGAATAAAGAGTGCAGGTAAAAAAGGATGAAGGGACGAAAAGGCGCTTACACACGATTTCCTTAAGTCCCTGCACTGAACCGATCCCTGCTCGCCTTAAAAAAGTAAACAGTTTGTAAAATTTCAGGGATGTTACAGACTTTTCCAAAGAAATTCCTACCGTAGGAAAGTCGCCCTTAAAAAGGAGTAAATTTTGAAGAAAGGCTTAAAATTCCCCTGAATCCAAGTTACGCTGAAATCTTAAAAATGCCATCACACCAAATACCCTTCAATTCAAAAACCCAAAACACCTTAGACTATAACGTTAAATTGCAAAACTTTTGCGAACAACTCTTGCACATCATACCCTACAAAACATGGCAACAAAAAACAGAAACAGTTACATAATGGGCCAGAGAACAGGACACATCTCGCCGCCTTTTTGTAGGTCATCACAGTGGTGCTCGCCTGATGCCCCCTCCCTGAATTAATGCATGTTTGTGTTTGTGTATCATATTGAAGTAAATCAAAATAATAAATGCACACACGATTGCAAACAATCGATATTCTCACTCAACTTCCGTATTTTTTCATCTTTTTTCTCGATAAAACATAACCGGGAAAAAAGGAACACACGACTGAACAGAAGCAAATCTGAACACTGAGACCCTTTAGCCTAATGGTCAACAGCTTCGTTCGTCCTTTATACTTTCTCTACGGGTGTGTGTGTGCGTGTGTGTCTGTGTGTGAGCGAGCGAAAGCGCTCTACCTCGTCTGCTGCTGTTTGCTGTTAGCTTAGGCCAGCGCTTGAGGGAGTGTTTCAACTTTGTTACGTCCACGTCCACGTCCACGTCCACGTCCACGTCCACGTCCTCATATAGCCGCATAGCAACAGGAGGGTTTTCCCCGGATATACCAAAAGGAAAGGATACGCGCGATAGAGTAAGAGAAATGAGGAAGCCGTACATAGTAGGAGGACACGTTGAGCCGGAGGAAGGTGCATGAATGTATTCATACACGGCGCAGGCATACACCGGTAATCGTGTGCAGAGTTAGTGTACAGAGCTGGGTTCCCATTATCGTTCTATCCTACCGTTCGTTATCGTCCTTTTCAGTATAAACGGGCATTCGTACCTTGTGGGCAGATGGGTGGCCGAGTGGGTGGCTGTATTGAAGGGGGATGATGGGATTTGGTTTTGGCTCTATTTGCAGGGCTGCACAAGGCTTCATCATGTTAGAAATTATTACCCTGGCTATGCTGTTTGTTGCTAAGGACGAAATGGTGCGTTATTCATTTTGTTTCCTTCCTTTATGACTTGTTGCGACGTACATACACACGTGGACGGAGGTCCGTTGTATCACTAGCGTTAGAGCTCAACCGGAAGGACCACTGGCAAAATTCGTTTTCATATCGAAAGATGAAACTTTGGGTTCACTTCCGTTTTTGGCTTGTGTTTGCCAGGGGGCCGATTGTGCATGTGCTAGAGTGATAGTGATGGTGAGGAGGGGGGAAGGGGGGGCGATGTGATTCCCTTGGCCTTTTTGAATGTATCGCAAAGGATAAATCATTTAGAAGGATGTTTTTGAACCTGATTATACCTACCCAATGCGAGCGGTGAATGGGCTGTACAAAGTTTGAGGCGTTCGGAATATTTGCTTACATTATGTTAGGGCAGTAAATGGACCTTAATTGTCTGGTTTCTGAAGACTGAAACTGAAGTGCACTCAAAGTTGAATTACGGAGTGCTTCAAAGGGTGCATATTCCGGTTGAAATATTAAAGGCTTCCGACTCTAATGCAAGTTAAAGACTTCTTGCATACATCAGTCTGCTTTTTTTTTTCATTATTTCTAGACTTTCACAAAGTTGGGGAATTGTAATCGATTTTGGGTGCAAATGTTTTAAAAATTTTTCTTAGATTTTGGGCATATTTCAATGTTAAGGACTTATTTGAACCAAATATCAAATACTCTATATTTCTGGATCGTTTAGTAGTGTAGCGCCTACTTTACGTCGTCCTTTGTCATCTGACACTCGATGAAACCGTAATGATCGTAAAACTAAACACTGCTGCCTGCAGCGAATCATACATATGCATTCTTTTTATGAAATACCAGGGATGTTAAATACCCAGAGAAGCCAAACGGTGCCTTAAAACTTGGTTGTTGACTCAAATCCACGCCAAATTTTCTAAAGAACACGAAAGCAACCACCTTTACCATCACTCATTGTAATAACATAATTCTTTTCAATGTATTCGATTCTCTGTCAGTGCTGCCAACACAATTCAGTCAATTTCGTAACTCCATTGCTCTCGCATAGCTATAAAAACAACACTTTGCCTCTTTCCTCTGTTCTTTGTGGACCACGCAGAAATTCGAAAACAAAAATTGTCTAAAAAAAGAACAGGTCAAAGCAGAATCAAAAATGTGTACACCCACCTATGTCAGAAACTTCGTAAGCATTCAAAGCAGAACAAAATAAAAGCACAACAAAAACGAGCGGATAAACCGTTCTATTTGAGTGTTCGTTTTCCTTTTCTTTTTCCTCTGCCACTTCCCTTCCTTTACCGTTATCGTGAAATTTCTCATTCCTTTTGTATCTTCATTTAGTTCTCAAGTGCTGCCTTTATTGTTTTGTTCTTCTCTGTTTTTGTCCAGGCGGCTGTCAATGTGAATTCCCTTTTCGGCATACCTTCGCTGCAGAGTATACAGATTTTCTGGTTTCCTTCTTCAGTGCTCTTTCGGTCTCTCTTTGCGAATGCCTTGCTCAGGAGGCTGCGTGCTCGTTGTTTCCTTCTAGTCGGTTCCTTCGTAGCGTCGCTGTGAAGAGAGAAAATTGCGTTTCGGCATGATTTTCAGTTCGCTTTTGTATTTTGTTTCGCGAGGTAGTGAGTGCTTAAAAAGTGTTTCATCTTGCGATGAGTTCAATGAAATCAGCTGAATTCAAGAGATCATTTCTGAAAGAGGTACAGGCGCGTCCAATCATTTGGAACCATACAGGGTGGAGCAATCATGAAGCTGAAGCAGCTTGGAAGGAGCTTGCTCAGCACTTAGGTCGTCCCTTAGGTGACACTAAAGTTTGCCAGTAAAGACCTTTTGCTTATGGATTTTCGTTTTTTCAGACAAACTTAAGAACATCTGGGCATTTCTCTCCAAGCGGTACCAAAGAATCCTAATGACCAAGACTATCGAACGGAATACCGATCATCCGGGATGGATACTCTTCCATGACATGTCATTTCTGTATGAAATAACAGTGGAGGCGATCAAAAACAAGATGGGAGGCATCGTTCCGCCATTACTTCAGCCAAAAGTCGGAGAGCTGCCGTGTCCCTGTTGCTTGCCATCGTCGACCCCACGCAAAGAAATCTCTGTCCTTCCCGCCAAGGAGTCTATAACTCCTGCACGTCGGCAGCCAGCGTGCCGCGGATGGCCGCTTCATGTTTTAGGGAAAGGCACGCAGAACACTGAGCGCAAGAGGTTTATCGAAGCCATCAAGTCCTACCCAATAGTGTACGACAGAGATTATCCGTCTAAAGTGCCGCTATGTACGGCATGGAAGAAAATTGCAGAAGCGTTTGGCATATCAATCTGTAAGCCAGTCCAGTCAGCTGATTGTATTCGTAATAAATTTGAACATTTTGCAGTGACTGTCCAGAGCCGGTGGCGACAATACAAACAACGCTACGTGAACGAGCTGATGAAAGAGCGCAGAAAGAGTTCTTATCGCTCGAGTTGGCCGTGCTTCCAGCAAATGTCATTTATGCGACAATTCGTGCAGGCCGACATAGACAAACTAGACAAGTTGCGAAACGAAATAACACAGATCATCGAGCAGCACAAAGCCATGACGGATCCAGAGTCAGAGGGAGATAGCCAGTGTTCGGATGGTAAAGGTCAAGACGAGGGAGTTTTTATAACGCCCGACTTCGTCATTGAAAGCGACCGGGACGATGGGATTGTCTGTGTGACACCGAACTTTATTGGTGGCCATGAGAGCCACCTTAGCGAGGAGCTAATGATCAAGGATGAGGTTATATGCATTGAGGATGATGATGATGATGATAATGACGTTATCATGTGTTAATAAAGAGACTGTCCACCTTAAACGGATTTTTATTGAGGTTTTATTTCGCGCAGAAAAATGAATAAGAGACAGAGGCGCAAGGCGTTAAATATAAAATCACCACGGGATTCGAACTGGGAACCTTTCGCGTATGTATTGCCACACAAGTACGTTAAGTGGCACCGAAAGGAACCTGCAATAAGTGTTTGTATCTTCAAGATTTTATCAATTTATGGCGGTCTAGAATTCGCAAACCAGGCGATATATTTGTCATTTAATTGACCGATATGAAAATATGTTCCCTAGGAAACTCCGACTTTCACTTTTGATAGACCTGGGAATCGTGACTGACATCCTCTTCAGTACCTACAAAAGCTTAGGGTGGTTGCAAGCATCCTTCCCCTTCAGCAGTCACCCGCCTATAGACCACATTACGCTAACGCGTTGTCCATTGCCACTAAGTCATTATTATTTAAGAGAGTGCCTTCAAAGGTCACAAGACTGCCTCTAGGAATATTCTAAGTCCCTGTGCAAAGCACGTCGCTTACTTTCCACGGAAATAACCAGATCAACTTAGATTTATGCGATGCCCTTCCAAGGCACGATCCAACATATCATTCGCCTTCCTTGTAGCCTAAAGGTTTGTGGTGCATGCGCTTTGTTGGTTTTGTCTTCCAAGAGAAAGTACACTCTCCTTAACTGTATCCATCTCCCTAAATGTCTATCTTCAGCCGATATCTTCTTCACGTTCTCCACATTAAGATCCCCAATCGTGACATCGAAAACGACGAGAAAAAGTAAAGCAGACGCAATCGCTTCCCCGTGCCTGACAGCCAGCCAGACAGACACAACGTGATCCTATCGAGTTTCCCCATTGCCCCACGTAACTGCCGCACATTCTAGCCCCATCGAGCCTCTATCACGGAATATGAAATTATTATGATAATTAGATTTCTCTAGATTTCGACGCGGACTATCGTTCTGCAGAGATCTCGACGCTCGAATGGTACATATTTCGTCACAGGCATGAATGCACCTCAAACGACTATCGCCGTCGACCCATCATCGCGCACTGTTTACCTAACCACGACAACGACGACGACGACGTTCTTGATGCTGTCGGCGAGAGTGGCAATTCCTGCTGCAGTCACAGCGACCGACCGGCGTGTGTCACCCACAAGGGTTATCATCAAAATAAATCGGGCAATAAATTCCCTTCATTATTGCGATCCTTCGGGGCCGATTACCTGCCGTGCTACCAGTGCATTATGCACTCAACCAACACCAAGTGCCGGAGTATCGGGCGGAGTGCCGCACCTCGCTTCGCCATCGCCGCTGTGTGTTTTGTTTTGGGCACCAGGTGTCATCGGTGAATGTGTTCTACCACTTCCTTCGATTACCCCTTTCGGGGCGAAACCTAGCCAAGACAGTCAGGCAGGGAGTCATATTAAAGCTCAATCCCTGATTTATATTGAAAACATTTCGATTTTATCCGAGCCAAGGCTGACGACGAGCGGTGACTCGGTGCTGGGATGTCGGGAAGGCGGATGAGAAACGCGAAGGATGGTGAAAAAATTAAATAAATAAAATTGTTATCGCATCACAGATGCGACACACTGTTTTCGGGGACAGTGATATCGGTGTTGCTTGTAGTTCGCTCCCCGAGGATTTGTGTGTGTGTGTGTGTATGGATACACGCATACATATGTATCTAAGGGGCTATAAATTGTGAGGCTTTTATTGCTGCAAACACATCGTAAAAAATGATCGAGCACTGATGATTGAGCAAATCGCTGATTTATGACCATGAGCAGGGATACTAAGTATCTTCCATTTGCCCCAGAGCCGGAGCAGCAACAGCAGAACCATCAACAACAACACAAACACACACACACGTAGCATCATTGCGAAACAAAAACAAAAAAAAAAGGAAAAAAGAAGACCGACCTACTACAACCTATGGCTGCTCGGCCGGAGCACTCATATTTGATTGGACATCAATTTGAAGCGATTAACGATTTTTATTGGCCTTTTTCGCAATCCACAAGGGAACGGATGACAAATGTGCTTGTTTATGTTTTTGGCATAGAATTCGGAGACGTGTTTGGGGATGATGAGTGCTGTTCGACAACGACAACGACAACGGCAATGACAACGACGACCAACGGGTTGTTGTCATTGTCTGTGCAAGGAGTGGACACCCAACAGACGTGCTCAATTAGTGGATTCCCTCCGTTCAACGCTGTTACATAGCCAGGAGCAACATCGTCCAAGTGCAGCACACTCGGTGTTAACCAATTCCCTCTGCAGAGATCATCCATCAAACACAGAGCGCCTGTATTCAATTACCGATAAGATGCCTTTAAGCGCATCTGGCATCCTATTGAAATCGTCACCCATTAGCAGCCGAGACCGGTGGCGGTGGCGGTGGCGACTTTGGTGCGGCAGCGTATCCCCAAAGGAGCTTACGGTAGCTGATAAGCACGCATATGTTAACGTCGCACGTTATCGCTGGCAACCTACTACTGTGCCGGCACCACCACCACCGTCCCACCAACGGACCATAATCCCCATTGAAATCTTCATTAATTCAAGATTGATTAGATTACCTCCGGCTTGGAGATAGGACTCCGGGAAAGAAGAATCATAATTACTTTTCCCTGACATTGATTGGCACCTTCCCAGGTAGTGTACCGAAGGCTAGCCTCTGGAGCCTCTGGAGAACCAATCAACCACACACCCGGGCAAGAGTTGATAAGCCTGCCAAAGAAGATACCACACACTGGCTGGGATTTTGCAGGCGTCCCCCCTACTCTCTGTGCTGTCTTTGTAGTCTGTTTTTTTTTTTTGCAGCAGCACTGTGCTGTTGCATCTCGACGCAGACGACCGACGTGTGGAAGATGAAAGGGCAACTCATCATCATCATCGTCATCATCGCACATCATTCATATGGAAATTAATAATTTTATGTTTATGCATGCAGCAGACGCATGCATATGTGTGTGTGGTACGCCCCATAACGCAAACACCTAGAAGAAAGACCAGAGCCAGGAGAGAGTAAATCCAATTAAGCTTAACAACACCTGATACCCAAGACAGACCCTTTGTCACGTAGGCTCCTCTTGTTTGCCTGAATGTCGGATGGTGGCTGATGATGGTGATGATAGTGATAATGTTGATGTTCTTCCTTGTGTGTCCGAGATCCTAATGCGATGCCCTGAAGTGAGCGAAAACCCTCTGCGTGTGTGTGTGTGTGTGTGTAAATTGCTGCTTGCGTGGCACGGTTGTGCGTTTGGCGATGTACGATGTGCGACATGCGTGAGTGGTGTTATTGATGGTACAGGGTCGCCAGGGCTATTATTATTAAAATTTATTCTTCAAGATGCGGCCCAGAGATGTTCTCTCAAAATCCCACCGAAAACACAGACGCACACGCACACACACGCACACAAGAACGTGGCAATTTTCAAAGAGACAATAAATCTCCTGGGCCGTGTGTACGTGTCCTGCTGTTGAGGTGGGTAAATCCCATGACTTCGGGCATGTTTGATTCCGTATCCCTGTCGAATTGTGTTTATTGCCATTCCCCGAGTTATCGAATCGCATCTTCCATCGCCCATTCCTAAGTTCCGAGCACATTTGAAACTTCACGGTCTTGTGACCTGAAGCGCTCATCCGATACAATCCCTCGTATACTATTGATTTCAACGATTTTCGGAAGTTGACCGCTGATTTCCGGCGATAAAACGCTACTCATACCACCCACGGGGGCAGTCTTGAATCACCGTTCACCGGAACCACCATCACCACCACTGTGACCCACTCCCAGACCCAAAAATTGTTCCCACCGTCACTCTTCCTGTAAATCATAACTCTGTTTAAAAAAAAGTTGGGGAAAGGATTCGGCACGAAGGTGAATAATTCGTCGTCCTCACAACCAGCACTCCTTCCACCTCCGAAGGGCGGCGTACGAGCTGAGCCAAGGAGATTACACTACACTCTTAGTTTTGCCATTTCTACGGATCATTTATCACAGAGTTGGAGACACGTATTCAAAGGATTGACGATGATTTTAAGCAAAAATATTCCATGTACGTGCAAAATGTTGATCCTTGCTTGTCGTTTTGGCATGCCTTAGAACTTTCCCCTATCTCTCCTTTCCCGCCCTTAGAACGAGGAGCCTTATGCAAATGGAACAGACATTGCTGCAGTGGGAAGGTATGCCTAGAGATACCGACGACGAGGAAGTTGCGACGTTGAATTGGGAAAACTTGTGACACGCCTGGTAAAGGTGTTTTAATCTCTAGAAGGGTCGGGCATCGGTATTTATGAGAACGAAGAAGGAAATTAAACACTTTTCGGATAGCGTTCGTTGTGGGTAACTTTGTACACATTTGTCACCCCATTTTGCAGACCACCATAATGGGGACCTGTCAATACTCTATCAGTCTCTCTCTCTCTTTCTCTCGGGTTTCCATTGCTGTGAATGCATTCGCTTGAATATTGATCCAAATAAGTGTCTTTACACTTCACGCCAACATGATGAATTTGCTAGAGATTCTTGGACCAGATCGAATTCGGGTCCCCCTGGCAGGCGGAATTCAAACGCTAAAGCTCACCTAACGCAATCTACAATAAATCAATCGAAGCGGCCCGACACTCACCCACATCAACATACATACGTGCACCATCCGGCTCTCCGCACAGACACACATTTTGATTAAATACCCTCTCATCGCATTCCATCCACACCAGTGGCGGGGAGGTTAGGAACAGGCAGCAGCAGCAACGTAGTCTCCAGTGTTCCAAATCGTCGTCATTATCATCCCGAAACCAAGCAACCGGAATGCATTGCATCGCCCTGCTCCTCCACCAACCCACTGTTGCCACTGAACCACATATCGATCTCCTGACTGTGTACCCCCAAAAGATGTAACAACATTCCCAAAATGACATGGCCGCAGTTGTTCAGAGTCCATCCCTCCTCCGTTGAACTGCAGGCGTTCCCTGCGACGACGACCGGGTGGGAGCAGCTCAATGAATGCCATTATAGCGACAGCAACATCTCCACTGTTTCCGGGATTAATTCGGATTCGAATTCAGAGGAGGATTGGATAATGTCGCACATCGGTGGGTTTGTTCGTTCGATCTATGTATGTGCAGGCCGACCTCACCCCGGAGGGCCAAGAAACAAATGGAAGCGTCTCGCTCTCTCTCTCTTTCTGACTCTGTCTCCGTCCAACCGCCCCCAAGGCCCATCAACTGCCTGCAATGCAGTTAATTAATTACAACACATGATATATACGAATGCACAGACGGACGTACATTCCAGTTTCCAGCATCTATGCCTGACCCCCTTTACCCTCACTACGCAAGAGAACTGCAAGAGTGGATACACTCTAGAATTTGTGTGCTGCTGGATATTGGAATATTTGGGATTGTTTGGCCATCGGTTTACGTTCCTCCGGCAAAGTTTTCAATTCCCGCTTCAAATACACTTCTCCATGAGCGTGTGTGGGAGGGGTCTCTGTCTCTGAATCGGGTGTCGCTACTGCCGTCGCCGCCGCACAGGGAAACTTCTCGCTGTCACCAGAGTCCTTTTGAGAAATTGACTAAAGTTTTCGTGGTTTTCTTGGAGGGGACTTTTAGCAGCAGCAGTCCCCTCTGCTGAAATTGAATTTTTCGACGAACTGCTCAACTATCGCCTCCCCCATCTCGCCGCCGCCACTGCTGCCACGCTCCATCTGGGATTATCGATGCCGACGTGCCTGTGCACCTTGTCAGTTTTGGGGTCTTCCCCAAAAAGGAGCTCTACACTACAATTCAATTGGATGCGAGTATGCAAATCCGAATCGATTAGCTTGGGCTTACGATAATACCGCTGTCAGTCTGATAAAGTCTGGCGAAATAAGGACGGGGTGGCCAAAGCTCTTTAGACCGGCTTTGCGCAATCAAAAGGGCTCTGACAGTGTCTGCATGCAAGTAATGCTGTAATTTACTGCCGCCCTGCCATTAACTCTTTCACTGGGTCTGCTCATGGCTTAGCATTTCTGTGCGATACGCTTCTTCACTCGCCTCCCCCTCCCCCTCCCCCCGTCTCACTCACTCTATGCAGACTGTGTGATTAGCTTACCAATATCTTTGGATTAAGTTTGAAATTTCCAAATGGAACGTACGCCATCTGCATTGTAATGTCGGTTTTGCTGAAAATATTAATTTTCTAAATGGGGAAAACTAATGGGGTTGCCATATATGGAGCAGGCCCATAAACTACTTCTTCGTCGGCGGCGGCGGCAGTAGCGCAACCATCGACAACGACGACGTTACCGGGTACGTGTGTACGGTACGACCGCGGATGACAGCGTGGTCGACGCACGTCGAGGTCCAAATTGCAATTTGAAAGCGCGTCGAGAGTGCACGCAGTGTGCGTTAACCGCTCAGTGGACGTAGTGTTTGAAAAAAAAAAACAAAATTTCTTTTCTTGCCTGGTGCAGTTGGGGCACAGTGTATGGAAGAAGTTTTCAATCATCACACAATTTGGAGTAGTTTCTTTCTTTCCTGGATTTATCATGTATAACAACAGAGTATAAGGATCTACTTGGCATATACAGTAGAAATTACACCGGCTGCAAAAAGTTTTCGTTCACTTGGAAATGACGATCTCTTTTCAACTTAGTTCAGTGTATTACGTTTCTGGTGATTTGGCATGGAACCAGTTTGATCATAACAGTGGTTTCGATAAGCTTACAGCCACCAAAAAAATTGTTTTCCAAGGTTCGTTGTTCAGTGTGACAACACACTAAATGACTTTCAATCGACCACCACTGACTGTATTCAGATCCCTTTTGAAAAACTCAATAAACCGTTCAAGACTTCTACCAGTCACTGTCGCATTTACGAGCATGCATGCTTGTCTCGTACAACACTCACTCCGAGTGCGTTTAGGCCATGTACGCGATCTAGGCGAGTGCCAGCCCCAGCGTCGTAGTACCATTTGAATTTAATTTTTTCTTCATTTGTTTCTCGTCCCCACCAGCCCCCTCCCAGTTCACCCAGCGCCTCGGCGATGGATGTCTATTGTCTATTATTATTTCATTTTTTTCCTTCTTCTGCACTCATCTTTTGTTTGCTTAATTTATTTTCGTGTTCGCGTTATTTTTAATATCTCCGGTGCATATGGGCGACGTGACGCGGAGCGGAGGCGGACTTCTCTGAGGGAGCATACTACTGCACCATGCCATGCATTTCAAAGTGCGACCAAGCTGCAGCACGGCCTGGTCGGGCGGCGGCGGTGGTGGCGGTTGGTGTTGAATGGATAGATGGTGCTGTTGCACCACCAGTCGCTGGCTGTGTGTGGGCATTTTGGTTTGGCTGTTCGTTTGGCATTTGATAGCCAGGTGGACGTGCCTCTAGACTGATTGCAGCGATGATGATTATGGCGATCGTGGCGATGGTGATGACCCCGCAGCACACCACGTGATATGGAATAATTAATTTTTTCGTGTGCTCGTATGCCCCAGCTTGGGTTTTCAATATTTTTTCCCTATTGGCTTGAGTGATGATGATTCTCGGTTTCTTGGACTAAAATTTTGTGCGGATTGTAGGTGTAGCCATATTCGAGCCGTGTCAGGCCCCCCGATGGGAGTGTGTTTGCCTCGAATCGAAAACTCGCTGAAGGCTGAGGCTTAAACGACCGACACTCGTGTGTTCCTGAAATTGATTAATATGTGCGGAGTGCGGGTATTTTGAGTATGAAATCCATGCCAAAAGGTAAATCTCTGTTTGTGAACGTTGCCACGACGAGGAGCGTCCATGTGCGCACACGTATGAATACCTGCGTTGGAAGGAGAGTTCAGCGGTGGATACCTGCTGACAAGCCTTGCGTTCAATTATTCATACAGTGCGCGAGAATTTGTCAAAATGCTGAAAACAAACACACAAATCCGAACTTTATGGAAGGGTGCGGAAGCGGCGGTCTAGTTTGGGGTGATTAATGTTGTTTTGCAGTTCTCCGCTCCAGTGAGTGAGCGCTTTTATTTTCATTTTCATCTGAAGTTAAAAACAAGAAAAAGGTTTCCTCAGTTCGGCGGGGTCGATCTGGGCGGCTGTGAAGAGTTAAGCTCAAAGACTAATTAGTTTTCGGGTGTTCCCTTCTAGGTGAGAAAGGTAAATGTCATGTGTCATATATCACCTGAGTAATTTGTGCGGGCAAGGGTAACAGCGCTCGTGTTCATGCGGGCTGCGTCTGCAGGTAACCTTGCCCTCAGTGGAGACGTTGAAAAATGATTGAGCAACATGGCAGAGCACGGTGTGGAACCATTTACGCAGAAGGGTCTTCCTCTGAAATGAAAATTTCCCACTGACTTCATAGAAAGTGAGATCACGAAGGAGGTGAAGTGTTTCATTTTACCTCTTTTTCATGTATCAACATACAATTCTTCGAATTAAAGATGGGACCCAGTGGGAATTGTATTCAGTTTCTTCTACGATTTCGATGCGGTTGTCACTTTGTTTGTGGCATGTTCCTAGAACACACGCACGGACGGACAGCAGTAGCGCACGTTTCTTCCGTTTTTTTTTTCGTGACGAACGTCGTCTCCTAGTTAGGTCTGGGTAATTAATCAGCCCTCCCACCCAGCAATCGCCCGTCCATGCTGAATGTAATTAAATTCTAATTACATGCCCACCCGAGTCCCATTGAAAATCCAGGATACATCAATCAAACGCGCGTTCCCCATAAAACGCGGCCGTGATAGTTTGTCTGACCTCTCTCTGATTTGTTTGATTAATTCGCCCACCCTTAATGCCGTGTCCGTGCAACCCTTGTCGGAGTGAGGAATACAATTAAAAACTTCAACTAACCCCCACCCAATTCGATTCAATTAGGCAACCTAATGACGGATATTGGACAGCGAATTTCTTTTCGAAGTACGCGCCTCGAGAGACTCCCTTGACAAAGGACGACCAGCTACTTATCGATAATAAATGAACCGCACCTTTCCGTTTAGCTTTACGACAGAGTAATTTTCCATGAGACGAAGCACTAATTAGTGACCACCTCCCCACTCCCCCCAAACTCTGCCACCCTCTGAATGTTTGTTGAAATTAGAGAACCTACGTTCGACAAGACAATCCATACACACTATGCGTAATCGGTTGAGCCGCTGTGCGTCTACAGATTTAATTATAATTAGCCGTCTTTTGTTAATCAAAACCCTCTCAACAGGGCTTAAAGAACCAAAACAGAATCGTTTAGCGTAATTAGTTTGAGTCTACCGAAGGAATGTTTTCTGGCTGCCTTCCTGACCATGAAGAGATCAGACGCACAGATCTGGGCGCTAGTTGTTGCTAACGTGAGTAATTTACAGCGTATGGCCATGGACACAGTCCGGACTGTCAATAATTTGTCAATAATTAAGAAAATGTCGTGCGAGACCAATGCCTGTCATTGAAAAAAGCGCTGAATCTATGGAAATTGAAAATGATGCCAAGAGAAAAAATGTATCAAAGGACAAACCGAGAATCAGAGCTGGCTCAGCACTGTGCTTCGGGGTGAGTGTGGCTGAGGACGGCGATATTTTTCAGTGTTTAACACCCCTGAAACCATTAAGATAGCTCAATGGTGCGGCAGAGATTCGTAGTGAGGGCGCGGTGGCGGTGGCGATGGGAATGAGCGCTGGGTGCAAAACGATTGACACAACTCAGTTGTTTATTTCATTCATCGTGAAAGGATTCTTAAATTCATGATGGTGGGTGGTGAGGATGGAGCAACTTTTTTCCCTTGTGTCAGCAAAAGGAGGTGAGGTGACCTTAAGAGTGAGTGATGCCACGAGTTTTTTGCTTGAAATTGTACATGCTTGCAACACTGCTGAGACTTAAGTTGAGTCTGAGAAAGACTTACTCCGTCTTTGAGGGCTATTATGCAATTTTTAACTTACTTCCAATTCCCTGTAATGCAATCCATTCAGCAAAATACTTTCATCTCAAATTCGCTGCCGCGTACAACGTTTCAAAATGTTTAGCTGTTCAGGAAATCGCCACTCAACGCACAAAAAGGAATCTGACCTTGATCGACACATAGACTCTGTGTCATTTTTCAATACCCTCGACGCATATTTCCAAGGTGTTCTAGTCTTCACTCAGATTCATGAATCGCTCTGTTGTTCAGGAAATCACTGCTTAACGCACAAATAAAAATCTGTTGAAATTATGATCGAACAGACTTCTGACACCGCTTCAAAATTTTGATTTATCATCCAAATCTCTGCAATTGCTGCCCCACAGCAGAAAACCAGAATCAACCACAACAAACAAACATTACGCAACCGAAGAAATCGCTACAACTGCTCCGCTGTGCCGCCGTTCCCTGCCGCCCCTTGACGATTTGATTAATCCACGCAATCCACGCGAATCAGGCGCAATGTAGTGGCCTACGCTTAACCAGGTATTAATCTTCTCAAGATCTCTGGGCCCCCTTCCACCTCCGGGTTCTACAGCATCGATTTGGCAATAACAACCACAGAAGTGGTTACTTGACATTGACATATCTTCTCTTAGCTATCATCAAAGCCTAACCCATCTCGAGTCACCCCCCCCCCCCTCTCCGCCCCATCTCTTCGGTTATTTTTCTCATTTTTTATACTTACGAATCAAATAATATGTTCATCCTTATCCCTGGGATGTGAATTCAAATTCATGCCTCCGCCGTCGTCGTGGACCCCAAAAACCCGTCCAAACAACCCCCCCGTCGAAACTTTTCGTATTTTGTGCTTCAGTGATTCTTAGAGGCGAGGCAATGCGATGCGATGCGAGGCCTTTAAAGCGTAACAGCACAACACACGTGCTTCTGTTATTTCACGAAGTATATGTCAATCAAAGGGAAACACATTGCTCCTGTCCTCTAAGGCGGGACGGTCGAAGGGAGGAGACAACCTGGAAGGTGTAACTCTAACCCGTGTGAGCTGTCAAGAATTCTAAGAAATCCTGACAGAAATGCCATGAAAATGGTAAAGACATTTGAAAAGAATTCAACACACGAATGGGATTCGTTGCGGTATTGTTGAAGGATTTCCCTCCCCCCAAAAAAACACCTCTCCCGAAGCGAGAGGAAAACAACAACAAGACAACATTTAGATGTGAAATTCGTGAAGATTAATTAATTTTTGTTTTCATAGCCGACAACGATGACGATGACGACGGACGCGGGGCCTGATTGAAGTGTGTGCTTATCTCGACGAATTCGCCACATAAGCGCAATAATCACTCGGCCAAGGTGAAAACATGAATTTCAAGTGTACGCTGTACGATCGGAGCAAGTCTCGTTATGAGTGACGAGGCATGGGTTGGAGAGGGGGGACTTGAATAAGTGGTTTGGACTGACTTTGATTAAGTAGACCATCGCAGCGAGGTGGAAAGAAATCGCCACCGAATCTGATATACCTTCGATAGCTCAGTTGGTAGAGCGGTGGACTGTAGAGGCATTTCAAGTAGACATCCATAGGTCGCTGGTTCAAATCCGGCTCGAAGGAAATAAGTGATCTTTTTTTTTCATTATTTTCCTCATCATGCGTTGACAGATAGACGACAGCTTGGTCATGGTAGTCGAAATACTTTTTATGACGACTTTAGGGCTGGAAAAAGTGCAGATATACAGATGGAAAATTGCGGATTGGGCCCGTGAGAGTGAGTAGGAGGAAACTGGAATGTGCCCATCTTTGAGGAAATTCCTGATTTGCTTCGGTTGCCCTTTTTTCACCAGCCACACAACAGCTTCCTGAGTGTATGGTCGCGTTAATTGATAACCACATCAAACAGTGCCACATTCGTCGAACAATATAGTTAGCCACGCGGAAACCCTACACTCATGCCCTTTTCTGAATTTAGTGCGGATCGTCGACGGTGTGCAGATTTCTCGTGTTTCCACTAATAGCCATGCACACCAACGCTGGGCAGTACACTCACTCACTCTGACGTACAACGATTAAAAAAAACATGTACCTCAACCGACATTGGCCTTACCGAAGCCGTCAGGTAAGTCGAGGGCTCCGAGGATGGTGGTAAGGGCGCTTGTGGGGGAAGACGACATGTTTTCTGCTGGTCTGAGAAGTGCACAGTCAAAGGGTCTCACATTTCACCGGCCTGCCACAGAGGCACTGCCAGAGCGAGACGGGGAAGCGCAGCGAACATCCCTTCGGCTCGCAGTGATGAGGGAAGCCGGTAACATCGTTCAACTGCAAAAAGAAGACAGCAAATTGTAAATAATGCCACGGGAGCAGAACACAAAGAACAGCGGCAGCAAGAACAAAACAAAAAAAACCCCATACATAATTTCTTGGGCAACACAAAAGGCCAGAACTGCATGCTTTGAGAAAGTATGCACCGAGCCGAGGGAGCGGATAACATATGATCCGTCACAGTACAAAGGAATGCCACTTATGTCGGGCAATGCGAAGGTTAAGCGACGCAATCAGCTGTTCTGGTGATGCCATAGTGCAGCACTGCCATGATCGTGAGCTGCCAGCACTCAACCTGAACCAGCAGCGACCCTAGCACGTCAGGAATGCCACAACAAGCGGCTTACATCGTGTAAGTTGCCAGCATGGTGACGGACACATCAGGAGCTACATCCGGCCGCAGCCGCTGCCGATCGCTCATCATGCGGGACAACGCCGTTTAATCGAAAGCTCTCTTCCCTTTCGCCCGAACCCACCCAGCGAGGCGGGGTAATAACATTCAATTATCGATGTCTATTGAGAAACTATTTCCTGTGCGGAACGATGGTTTTAAATTGTGAAATCAATGGACCCATCGTGTGCCCAGTGAACCGGAGGAAGAAAGCCGGCCGGCCGGCTCTGCGTTCGCTCATGCAGGACGCCATGGGATGAGGGCGTGCATGGGATGAGGGAGGAATTTTAATTGATTTCGCTCATAGAGACATCTCCACCGTGACCCGTGAATGTCAAGTCAAGCCGGTGTTCGTCCAAGTGTACCATCAATCCCCGGTGGGGATGTGTAGTTCCAGCGCGCACAAAAGGAACGCGCGCAGCAATCACAGCGGCCGTCAAGTATTTAATTGTGTTCTTGTCTCAAACCGTCAGCACTCGAAAACGTCGCGGAACCTGTTAATGGCTCGCAAATATTATGAGATAATCGCGCACGCGAATTGCTCTGTTCGCTTTGTTGTCCACCCGTCCGCCCGCTCTGCCTGATGGGAATAATTAACTTCGAGCCGGTCACAGGCACCGACATCGTCTGAGTCACACACTCTCCGACCAACGTGAGAAATTAAAGTAATCGCTCGCCGGGTAATTGCAATTACAAAAGATTGTGCACTAAACACAACTCAGCCTCCTAATGGCTTACCTGTGGCAATTAAAAGATACTTTGCCTCTTCCTCTTCTCACTTGCAGTTGAAAAGAGCGATCGGCGAGAGCGCGACGGCGAAGTGCTAGTGCGCTATCTGGCTCACGAACTATTAATTTCCATTTGACAAGTTGGACAAGGCACGAATATGGGATGATTTGTGATATGGCCTGGGACTGGCTCAGACCAGGCTGGTGAGCTATCTGTTGTATATCTGCAAGTCGAGGTCATCAATTAGAGTGGCGATGGAGCTCGGTGCTCTCGCCAGTGTGTGGGGGTTGATTGGTGTTACGCGCGCCGCTGTGCGGTCCACCTGCATGGGAATATCTTACCATCTGAGAGATGTTTATTCTGAACGTGTGATGTAATCACTTTGACCAATGGACGTGAAACGAGTACCTCGCGAGAATGAGAGATATGACCGAGCGACCAGGAACTGCTGGATGAGATAGATTTTCCTTTGAGGACAGATTCGTGCTGCGAGTGGTGAAGGGAAGGAAGAGCACACACATGAACCAGGAAGTTGTGTGGGGCATGGGGCGTGAGCGTTCGCTAAAGAGTCCACCAGGCGAGGCCGAGATCGTTGCTTGATAGCTGCATGCGTTCTCTAGCTGTCAAGCGAGCGAAAAAGGTGTGTCAGACGTCTTCTACTAGGATGAATATAGGCGGAAAGATGCTTGCTTTAAGTGAATATTTTTCCTTTCTGGAGCATGAAAGAGGTGGATGTGATCTTGTCACCGTTGTGGCAGGCAGATAATCCGGTCATGTCGGACAGTTCTACTTAGGTTCCTTCTTATTCGGATTTGTACAGCGTGTCTTAACAAGCAGCAAGAACCTGCATCGCCGTTAGGTGCAACTTGAGTTCCTCCTTAGTTTGGGTCGTGGATCTCACCTAAGGAGAAGGTTCCAAAATGGCCTGCATAGGGTGCATCCACATTCCGCGCACCACACAAACCCAATTCGCCCTATTACGACTGCCTCGGTTTTAGTTGGGAACAAATCTGATGTCAGAGTAATTCATCACAGAGCAACAACAAAGAAAAAAAAAATTAATAACAATAATTATAGCGATGAAGTAAAAAAGTGGTTTTGGCCATATTCTCAGCCCGTTGTCGGTCGGTTGTTTGGTTGGTCGGCAATAATGCCCACTCTCTTTGCCAAGCAGGCGCGGCCGGAGGATGGTGAACGGTGGCGGTGAGCAGCAGACAATGAGCAGAACAAGAGAGAAAGAGAGAGAGAGCGAGATCTTAGAAGAAAAACAGATTTCTCGTGACAATGGCAATTAAGTGGGGCTGGCGGAGGATGTTCGGGGGCGGATGGTGGACATATCACAGAGCCTCTGACCACAGGAAAGATAGGTAGAGAGTCAGAGAGAGAGAGAAACAGAAGCGAAACGAAATGAGGTGTAACCTTGATCTAGAGAGCGATTTGTTTTGGTAAACAATTTTCAAAGATGTTTCTTCTGTTTTGTTTTTTTTTTTTTTGTACATGTCTTGTGTGAAGCCTCCATCCTCCTTGTGTCCTCCTGGTTCCCGTCCCCCATCTTTTTCCTTTTTTATTTTGTTCTCTGGTCAAATACATGCAAGAGTGAATTTTTTTTCGGGTGTATTTGGTTTACTCCTCTCAAGGCACGTTCGTTTGCTCGAATTCCCGACCGAGGTTGAGTGTGGAGTTGTTTTCGAAAATATTTGTTTTTTTTTTTTTTTTTTCGTTGCTCAGCCCCGTCTGTCAAGAGCTTGATGCTGTATAACAGGTACCATCGCCTATTGCCTTCAAATGAAAGGAAGGAATTCTTGTGTGTGCGAGAGTGTTGTGTTCACAGATTGGCCTTATGCCCGAAAAAAAAGCAATTTTGCGAGAGCTTACCTGTTTGGGAGATGTATGTGACTCTGCGTTGGATCGGATTTATGTCTTTATTTTGTGTTGTCCGCCGTGTATCGCTTACTTTACATAACAATTGAGACCTTGAAAGAGCTTTGAGAGAACACTTTTGACAGCACTTGTATGTGGGTTGTGTGGTTACTTGTTTTTTTCGGATTTTTTTTTTCGGGGGAGCTTATATGGTCGAGTTGGTCGGATTTGTGGGGAGCGATTATTTTGTTTTTTGTCGTTTCTTTCTCTGATTTGTGTTGTTTTGCGGTTGGTTTGTGGTCAGGGATTATCTAAGTTACAGATGTAAAGGCGATTATTGATGTGTGGCCCTTGGGTGGAATTAATTTGTTTGAATGGAAGCAGTAATAAACGTGGGAGTCTCGGATTTCAATGTGACTGCTTTGACGTGATGTGATTTGATGTTTGTCAAGGGATGGCATGGGAAGCGATCGTGCCGGAACTGAGTGAGACAATGTATCACGTTGGAACGGGGCAAGAATACTATTTGTTGTGTAATAGGTGTGTTCCTGGAATGAAAATAAAGACTGTCATTCTGAGCCTTATTGGATAAATGAAAGTGACTCAAAGGGACACACGCATTGTGCTGCTGATATGTGGGATAATTAATAACCCACGAGAGGATAACTAGAAGGGAAGGCTTAGGAAATTCAACCAAGGAACATTGATGTCCATATATGATTTAAGAGAAGCTACATACGTACTGTAGGCTAGAGAATTCTAGAGAACATTTTGCGCAACTCAGGCATCAACCCTACAACTGCTCACATATGGGAAAAGGGCAGAACTGGCTGTCACTGTCCACATAAAACCTGTCAGTGTCAGATATCAGTGAAGCATTTGTGGGCATTTTGATGAAATCCAATACGATATATTCATCTTGCGATCAATGCGATTAAAACAAAGTGTGCAGGTTTTGCGCAATTCTTCGTCAAACTCTACTATAAACAGAAGGCGAGAAGCATCCAGGTTACTGCATGAAAGAAGCTTGATGCATTTGAGATCATTGGTTCAACAGATTTCTTTTGATATCCAGCATGATTTGCTGGTTGTCCAGTTTGACTCCTAAATTATTCCATTTGAAGCTGTGCTTTGTTTTTCTTTTCTGAAACATTCTATTCTCGAGTTCTTCTGTCATATGTGTACCTCTAGTCTCTGCCTTCGAACGTCTTCACCATAATTTGTATACCATTTCTCACCAAGTTGCCATAATTATGTGGAAAAAAGAAAAACGATGTCTATATTTGAACAACTGCCATCTGTGGACCGTAAAACCAATTTCAATCGTGCCACTGGCCAAAGGCCCTCTCCTCCATCGCATAGTTGCCCGTGTATCCCTCAATACCCCCGCCAAACAAGAGCAAACAAACTCCCATTCCCATTAATAGTCATGTCCAGAATCAGAGAGAGATAGAGAGAGAAGACCAAGAAGACGACAAAACTTTTTGTGCCTTGCCTTAGTTGATTCCAGAAATCAAAACACCGTGGAGTAAACAAAATCCTAAATCATCAACGGAACTCTTGGCAGGCAAAGGCTCCACTCCAGCTCCAACGATATACACAGGAGGCACATACATAGGCTAGCCAGCCGTCTCGAGCACCACGAAATAAAATTCAAAACCCAAAGACCGGCAACACGAAGACGACGACGGCAGCGATACAACGACAACGACGTAAGAACATAGGGGGAAAGAAGAGTAGAAAATCTGAAAAATACTAAATACAAAACGAAGCCCAAAAAGTAAATCTCCAAACAAAATCAAAATCAAATAAAATTGAATGCATGCATGAAAGGAACGGGTTCCGACTTCGTCCAATTGCCCCCCTACACCCTGCACAGTCCCTCAGTCACCGTTCCGGTTGTTATTACATCTTGGGCCTCTGGAGAACGACGAAAACAATTTTTTTTTTCATTTTAATTTTTTTATGATTTCCCCCCCCCCCCTTTTTCACTACTTGGTGTTTACGGCTCGCATTTGGGTTTTGTTTATCAATTCGTTCTGCCCTTAGGTCAGATTGTGATTCTGGTGCTGCCTAAACCACCGCGGCGCGGCGTGTCTACCTCTCTCGCTGTACACATGTGAAACTATAATTTGACATGGAACATGACTGTGGTGGCTCTGGCCGTGGATGCTGATGGTGGAGCTCGATTTTCTCCACACAAACATCGACTTTGTGGTACCTGAAGCGTTCACCTCTTATCCGTCCTTTTTTGTCCCGACTTTTGTTGTTTTTGTTGTTGTTGTGGTTGTTACCTTTTTGCCTTGTAGAATTTTGGCAACAACAGCAGCAACAGCAACGGGCCTCCTCGATTCACAGTAATGATTCGACGGCGGATTCTAATTGTTTCTGCACGACTCTGGCGATGTTTCTGTGTTTCTTCTTCGGCCGGTGCATGTGTATATTTTATCTCCAACAAGCCCCCAAGATCAATTAGAAACGGTGAAGGGTATCTGTGCTGTGGTGCTGTAGCTGTTGCTGCTGCTGCTGCCGATGCTGTGTCTGCTTGTTCGCCTCAGCCTCAACCTCAACCATCTCTCGTATGCCCCAAACGTATGGCGTGCTGCATAAACAACTAACCAGCATCCGTAAGGAGGAAACCGATAATAATAAAAAATAAATATACTCGTACTCGACACGCTGAAGAAAAATCAAGGCAGAGCGAAAAAAAAGAACTAGCGTGACCTGAACCAAATGCGGCGGCAACGGCAGCGCAAGCACCGGCAGCTATAGTACGAGTAGCAGCAACAGCAGGAGTTTTACGAGGAACCTGATTTAAGAGCTCTGAGGAGATACGACTGAGCAGATATCTGCTATGTTCATACGTACGTGCGGATGTGTGCGAAGCTGGAACATGGCACATAGTCGATATCCAACTTAAACTGACATGCGGATTCAGCTTCTAGTCTTGGGTTTTTATGTTTATCCATTTTCTGAAATTTCTGACGCTTTCTCGGTCGGATTTGCAAGCAACAGTGGCGTGTAGTTAAAGTACCCCTAGTGGGTCGATTCCGATGTCTATACTCACCCTATATAAGCAATTGGGCCGTAAACAGTGACTCATACCGTTGGCCTTGGAAACGCTCATAGCTATCCGAAAAGATCTTTCAGGCTGACATCTCAATGCCCAGTCATAAATCTTTAATTTTTCACAAAACGAAACCCCCAACCCATCCACCGATCCTCCAGAGCATTTCGATGCTTTTTAGATTCATCAATTCCCTGGCGGAGCGTAACGAGTTCTCAACTCAAGTTCTACGTGAGTGAGCCATCCCCACACGAAACGAAATTTCGAGTGATCATAAAACATCTCTCAAGAACAGCCTCTATAAAGTAAACAAACAGTTATTAGGAGCGACCAATTTGGAGGCAGCCATTAAGGCGCACAGTTCTTACTTTTTATAACTTTTCCATAATTTTTCTATTCATTGCTCACACACCACACCTTTATTTTACGATCACTTCATCTATCTAATTAGACCCGAACATCACAAATTGTTCAAATTACACACCGCAGCGCACCCAAGTTGGTTGGCTGCTGTTGCCGGTGCTCGCCTCCCCCCCAGCACACAAGATGAGTTCCTTAATCGCGATCGCCTCCTCCTCCTCCTCCTCCCAGCAGCCAGCTTTTGATCGTGGAACCGGTTTGTGCCGACACTTGTTCATCTATTAGATTGCCAGCAGCAGTTGAAAGCGCAAACAAAACATCAGTCTATGTCTTTTTTTGTGTGCAATTATCCACGATCACTTTGCGGGCTGATCCTCAGTGCACACACGCCTTCGAGGGGAATGAAAATGACAATCCGCTCTAGAGGCTCCGGGTTAATTGCTCGCAACGATCATCCATCAGCGCGCAGATCGAGGTTGATCCTGAGTGATCTTCAATGCTCATGCTGATGACGTTGGTGATGTCTCCTTGCTTGTTGACACTTTATTAAACGATTACCACAGAGCAGCGTACACCTACGGAGGAGCGACTCTGTTAATGTCAATGTCAGGGGTGGTGTGGAGAACGAGAGCGAGGGGCGGGCCTATGCCGTTTTTGGGGAGACCGGCAATCACAAGACAAACCAATTAGAGACCATGCAACAGTCGCGTGTTGCTGCCGTTGCTTGGTTGCTCTGTTTGCCGTTGCCGCTGTTGCTGCTGTTGCTGTTGTTATTGGCGACCGCGGCGCTCGGGTGGCGGCGGTGGCGGTGATGGTGATTCTTTTGATGAGCCCCCGCACTAAATTTTGTTTTTCTCTGTCATCCCACCTCGTGTGCTGTCAGCGTGATTAATTTGCAATTAAATATGACAGCAGGCGAGGGTAGGACGCCACAACTTCTTCGATTAAAGTGTGAAAGGTGGCTTAGCTGCTCTGATGTCACCCCTGACAACAACAAATCCCCGGGTAGGCTTGAAATTCTTATATTCTCTGTCATGTGTCGCGTATTTTTGGCGAAGTCTGTGGGTGATGCAGAGAGTAGTAATTTGCTTGTGGTTTGATTTCGTATTGCTGAAGATGGGTGGGGGAAGAGGTCACGATCGGCGGAACGATGTGGAGAGACGGAGCCGATCAGGATGAGAGCAATTTTTATGTCTCGCTGATGGGGAAAGACGATGCAATTATCCAATTTTGCGTTTCGAAAATTATACCCAATTTATGGGCACTTATTTAAGGTTATCGTATGCTGTCGGCGAATGAGAAAGAGAGAAAGACATTTTTGGGACTGCGCCTTTCGCAGAAGTAAACTAGACATGCAATTGAAGTTTGAACTGTCGGAGAAATTTGCCGGAGACCCTTCAGAAGACTCCACTTCAAACAAAGAGACAGGAAACCAAATCAGAAGGATTACATAAAACTTTTACATAAACGACACATATCGATCAGTCAACACAGTCATAGTTCAACATCTTTGCCCAAGAGATTGAAACCGAAGAGATCGCAATTACATAGCCAAACCAATTCCCTTAATTTAGACCCTCCCTCGCTCTCTTTTGTTCTCTCTCTCTCTCTCTCTTCTTATTTAAATGGAGCATATGATCGTGCACAGTGGAAAGGGGAACAGCCATTTATCAAAGGGAACAGGTTCCACTCGTAAATACGATCAGTGCACACATGGAGGAACCGAGAAGTATATACAAGGCAAAGAGCAATAAATCTTTTAGTTTTCTTTTGACACTTATCCTCTTCTATGTTCTGTCGATCATAAAAAGGAAAACGACGAAGAAAAAAGAAACGGGCACATAATCACAAACAACATATGTTTGAATCAGCTGGAGGCACAATTGCAAGTTTGTCGTCTCCGGTTCGATCGTTCTTCAGAGTGCAAGAGTCCACTGTGTTCTTCTGTGCGGGTGCGATGGTGGAGGGCGGTTGAGAAGGAAAGGGCAACCAACAAAGAGGGACACATGAAAATAAACGAAAAGAAGGCAGAAGCGAGGATCACCTCACTGATGGATCAAGAAAACGAGTTATATCATTCGTTTCTCTCCTCCTCCTTTGTTCGTTGTTTTTTTTTTTTAGGTCTTTCTTGGCTCTGGTTGTTTGTTGTTACTTTCTTGTTCCTCTTGGGCTTTGTCTTTTTTTCAGTTAGCATGATGGAAATTTAATGAGAATTAGATAGAGTGAGGAGATGGAGAGAGATTGCATGCAAACAACAAACAAAAAAAAAAAGTTATTAATAAAGTGGACACAGGGAATAGGTTTCGTTGTTTTCTTTCACTCTGCTCACTCTCGTATTCATTTTCAGTGCACACTCTGATTGGATATCTTTCTCTTGGGAGGTGTGGATGTGTGTGTGTGTCTGCGTGGATAAAGGTTAGATTAGATTTGTCCGTTGCTTTTTTTTTCTCTTCCTTTTATATTTTCGCTACTTCTTTTTACATCTTTTCTGCTGTAAACACTGCCTATCGCGATTGGGGGTCTTGCGGTGAGCGACACTTCATTGAGTCATCGTTCGAAAGCAAATGCAACTTGAATAAACGATGCGATCGAAGTTTCAGGCTGAATTTTTAATGAAACCAAATTATTTTCATGGCTTCACCGTTTTTTATGGCAATGCAGAACGATATCTATGCGAGTAAGCAATGAAAATGTCGTATAAACCCGGCCGCTGACAAGGATGATGTGGTTAAGAACTCATTTTAAAGATTGTGAGGAAATGATTGGTTTCATTTTGGAGTGAAAGCTAGGGTTTTTGATTTATCTGATGTGTGACGATCACTTTCATGGTCACAGCTTTCGATGCTGTTTTAGTTTGAATTATTTTTCAAGTTTCTTGACCGATGGATACCTGGTGATGTGTGTGAAGTTTCGGTCGAAGATACATATGAGTATGATCTTTTGTTGAGGTAAGACCAGGATGAAGTTCATGATCACTAAATACATCTTTTTAGCCACACCGAAAATTTCTTTCACCTACAGAACTGAAAATCAGACGTAAGAAGAAAAATTCTAAGAACTTCCGCCAAACACAGAGTCATCGTCTCTTTGCCACTCCTCCATTTCCAATGATATTGCCATTTTAGAAAGTGAGGCTTGTCGTTATTGTTCGCCTTCTCAGATTCCACAGATTCACTCTCAACCAACTCCACCCATCACTGAGTAGCTTCTCTGCCCGACCTGTCACAATCACGGTCGATTTCATCGCACAGTCTGATGATCACTGCAAAATTCATTGTGACTCTCCCACCTCATCACCAGCGCATCACCTCACTTTCAATTGATTCCCTTTATTTATTCACCGCGTGATGGCAATCTTCGCCGGTATTCAACTCATACATCCTGCGCGCTATCGCGCAATCACTTCACACCCATCTATGACCTCATTTCGTGCCGCAGTCAGTACCCCCGAAACTTCAACAATCCAAACATAATGCGACTTTAAAAGTGAAATGCGATCATGATTGGCTGAAAGATACCTCTACTCCTTGGAGCCATTCCTGCGTTCGTATGCTCGTATCATTTCAAACAAATCACTTTAGCTCAGAACATTTGTTTGAAGGGGTCCGTGTTCATGATATGTTTTGGAGTTATTCACTTAATCACATCTCAAATCAGATTTAGTGTCTATTTCGTGCGGGTGTACGCTTTCTCGCAATGTGTGTGCCATCGTCTTCGTATAATCCTTCGTTTTGTAATTCATGTCATCTTGGATTTCTTAGTCTCTCTGTTTTGTATTTTGTGTTTGTGTTTGTGTGTGTGTGTTTTCAGTCATCTTCATCAACAGTGCGGTGCGCCCATCACGCAACACCACATCTCGACTTTTCATCGTTCCTTAATTATACGGCATTAAGAAGTTTCCCTGTTTCCCAGCTCCTTTCTCCGCCGCACCAGCCATCGCTTCATCATCGTTTCTTTCTTTTGCACTTGAGCACATGAAGATACTTTATTGTGGCTGACGGATTTATAGACGAAGTGTGTGAGAAAGAAGGTAGGTGGGAGGGTGGGAGGGAGGGAGGGGAGTTGGTATAGGAGTGAAAGGGTGTGTGGAGAGGACAACAAGACAAGATCCGCGGACAAAACACAACGATCTGTGGATGTGGGCTGGTGATGGCTGAAACGACATGGATGACGACGGGGGATGAGAATGAGAATAATGATGTGGGGTAGGGGTGTCATAACAGCACACTGACAGTGAAGTATTGAATTTCGTTGACAGTGAAGCGGTTAGTCGACGAAATACAAATGTGAATGTAAATTTGTATAATTTTGTTGTGCTGAGAAGAAAGACATCCCCGCTACGAGGCGACCGGCAGCGAGCGAGTCTTTACAAACATAAATCTCTGTGCGGTTTCTTGTTGCTTTGAAGGTGTACCTCCCACCCGTCGCCCCAGTCGCTGCTACATGCCTCCGCGGTCGCAACGCGCTGTTGTTCCATGGCAATGAATCTTAATTAATTGCATTTTGTAATGCTTTTCTATGCATAAAATGTGACTCCAATTAAAATCATGATGATTAACGCAATATGTGCGTGAGACTTAACTGAAATGGAAATGAGAGGATAAGGGGAAAGAATTTAAATGGTTAATGATTGTAGGTTGAGCTGCGAGCTACGAACGGAGGAATATTCAAACACGGTTCTAGTCAGTGTGTATGTGCAGAACTCATTGGAATCTTTGCGAGTCCGCATGTCGGGGAGGAATTTAACAATGAGTGCAGACAAATTGTTTACGAAAGTATACGACGTATACGCACGAACAGTGATCTTTTGCTAGCGCGCCGCAAACCAGCTCGGAATATGAAAATAGGCTGCTTATAATGTATGTTACAGTAATAATGCATTGTGGTTGCAAATAGCCCCACTGTGCAGAGGGTGCATTGACTACGCATCAGTGCGAACGTTTGTTAGACACAACTCTCCACACTTGCCAACAGGTTTCGATTGAGCGATCTCTAGAAACTGATTTGTATACATTAAATTACTGCTCGTGAAGTGTTCGCACTGGCAGAGGCGAATGGAAATTATGTCTAATTGGCGAGAGAGTTTTGTGTCGGTGTCTAGTTTTCAAGAACGCACTGAGTCGTAGACATCCCTCGGAACATCCCACCAGTTCTCAGGCAAAATCTCGATTTTCTGCATGAATTTTCGCAATGATCGCAAGACACACTTACGGTGCTGTGTGCCCCACAAAGCACGAGCTGGTCAGATAATATCCACTTAACCACAAAACCGCAAACAAAAAAGGCAATATAACTAGAAAACCCATTAACTTGGGCGCACTGATCTATCTCTGTTTCTCACCTCTGCACAAGAAAGCCGTGCCGCCTCCCCTCCATACGCCCCACTCATCCTCATCTTCATTTGCCTCTTCTACATCGCCATCATTATAAACATTGTCGTGGACTTGTTGCAAAAAGAACCCGTTTCGTCTAATGCCGCAGGAGAGGAGTGTACAAAAAAGACAAAGAAAAAAACGAACACACCAAGCAGGCAGGCATGCAATGCAATAACCTGCAAAGTGGCTTAAATAAACACGACACGATCACACTTCACCTGTTGTTGCCGCTGCACACCGCCATCGAAGCTCCAGTACAAGAGGTGAGCCTGGAAAAAGTAGAAATGCAGCGCCTGTCGAATGGCAGACAACGATAGCGATGTGAAAATGAAAATAAATAATAAACTGGGCTAACTCCTCTTCTGGTCATTAAGGTTCTTAAATCACGCAACGAAAAGCAGAAAGGGAACGAAGCAATAAAATAAAAATAAAAACATGGAAGATACAACCTCAATGCGATTACATCACTTCTGAGGTTAGAAGTTGGCCACTCAAAAACACAACGATCCACCATGACTTGTGGCAGATTTCTCTGTATCTCTTCCGCTTCCCTGCCCCCCCTCTAGGTCTGTGCAATAGAAACCTATAAACGGAAGAAGATGTGAAAAAAAAAATCAAAAATGAAAAAAGCAGTGAAGAACAAAGACCAACTCTTTGGAATAACAAACTGAAGGAGGATGAGAACGGCGAAGAGGCGGTGGAGCGACAGCATAAACGAACAACACACCATCACTCGGGGCAGGGCAACAACAATGCCGGCCGCAACACACAAGCCGACCATAACCACAGAGATACGGCCGAGGCTACGGCTTCGGTGGCTGAAAAAGAGAGGTTTTGCTGGAAAAACTGGTTGCCTCTTGGAGTTTATTGTTAGTTTTCTTCTTGATCTTGGATATGGTATCCCTTCTGTTCGGAGTTTCACTCGTTCGTCTATGGTCGCGGTGAAAACAAAAATAACAACACTGCCATCTAAAGAAGATACGAGACGCGACCTGCTGAAGAAGATCCTTTTTTTTTTTTTTTCTTGGTCGATACAGTGACTCGGCAGGGGTAAAGAAAGGATTGTCGATAATAATGATGACTTGCCATATAAAAAAGAGGCTGAAACATTGAATAACGGGCAATTCTATGTTGGCACAAATCTGGACTCTCGTTATTTTGTTGGGTACTCTCATTTTGTTAATTTTTTTTTTCGAAGATATTCACTTCTTGGACTTCAGTTGAAAAGTGGTCTTATTGGAAATTTGACGTTTTAATTGCCTTTAAAATACGTTTGCCAGAACATTTGTTGTTGCTTCCTAAGGTGATAGAGATTGAGACTATTTTCAGTTAACGATTATGTTAGTTCCCGATTATGGCTATTGTTCTCGCAAACTGATAGGGGTCCTTCGGTTCAATACCGCCTCCGAATGACTAACTCTCAATACTCCCACTTCTGTCGCAATCATCAGTTTGGAACCAGCTTTTCCACCAAGTTCCCTTTACTGTCTGTGTAACAACTTTTATACACACTTGCGAATGTTTGTACATATTAAACTGTCGAAAACCCACTCGTACTCGTAACTCATTTCCTTTGTCAAAAAAGAAATCAATTAAAGCTACAGCCTTAAAAAAGTCAGTTTAATTATCGCTTCCCTTGAAATCACGTCCAGACACCCCTCGGCACACAGTCCACCCAACTCCTTGGTATCCCATAAAAGACGGCTTCAGAAACATCGAAAGTTTATTGCCACTTCCCTTTTTGGCAATAATCAGCAATCAGTTTAAAACTTGATCCGGCTCACAGAAAAACAAAATCTCCAGCTTTACGGTCCATTACAATGAATACCCGAGACCTTAATGAAGGAAAAAACAAAACAACACACCAGCTACCAAACAAGAAAGAAATTAAACAAAAACGAAAAATAAATAAATTAACACACAAAGCGTCGGTTCTCCTTTTTTTTGCGAATTTTTTTAATTAAACTTTTGCAGCATAAAACCACGAAAAGCATTATTCTCTCCTCATGGGCCACGCGCCACCTCCTCAGCTCTATCGGTCGTCGTTGCTGGCGCTGCTTCCACTGGCACCACCGCCACCAGTGCCGTCGCACCACAGCCGCCACTTTCGCCGCAGGTGTAAGCCATGTACAATAAATGCAATAAATTTCAGAGAGCCTTTCGCCTCATTCTGGTCTCATTAAATGAAAAATTCATCTCAATTCGGTGTCGTCCAAAAGCAGGAAGCAGCGCGCCGATGGGTCGACAACTGTCATACCATAGCCATAGCTTACTGGGCGGCAACGGCGGCGACGGGTTGTTGGTGCTGGTGCGGGGTTCGAAATAAAAAGACAAATGCCACCCAGCCCCACGGACGCCTGATCCCCAGTTCAGAATGAATAATAAGGACATTTTGTGTAAAGCACTTCTTCATAATTAATGGAGCAGTGAATTTTAAAGGATTTGTCGTTACTCCTGCAACATTTGATTGAGGATCTCTCTCTTCCCTTCTCGCCCTCACATCTAAATGTGTTTAGCAGTGATGCAGAATGGACACTGGCCAGGATTTCGAGCAGCTAAATCGGATTACTCGTGTGGAAAGTGGGGGCTGTACTCGGGACGGTGCCGGCGGAGTTGTTACAAATCGGATCACAAATTTTTACAAATTTACCTAGCAGTGCCTGTTTTGACACACGTCGTTGTGTATCCTAGCGAAAGGGTTATTGTCCATTGTCCGGAGATTTGAAGTGCTCATTAGAAGGCAATGAGATTTTGATGCAAAGTGTCCGATGGGGTGGATAAGTGGAGGCAATATTTGATTTGCATAATTTAGGGGAGCGATGTGGAGGGAAATTGGATCAGTGAGGTGAACGATGAGCCTTGAGGAACATGCGGAGCACTTGAACTTCAGCATTTATTAGAAAAAATTGCTCTCAGAAGGGAATAAAAGGCCGACTAAAGTCCGAAAATCTTGTGCAATGTACTCACTCACTCAGATGAAGGGTCTTCAGATAGTTTCCGCTTGTCAGGTGCTCATGGAAGCAAAATAAGTTAAACCGGGTCCATGGACCATCTTGCCATATATCACAGAAACGTAAGGGATAAAATTCCATACTAATTGACATCGCCAGGTAAACGATCTTCAAACAGTTTAAGTCAAAAGTCAGCCACTCAGCCCAAGGAGAAGACGCATCAAGTCTATCAAGCCTCCAGCGCGCAGGTGCATTACAGCAACGAAAAGAGTAGCAGCCATGAGTCAATTACACATTTGCATAGAGGAAGTGTCACTTTAACCACTCCGAGCAGATTGTCGTCGTCGTCGTTGGCGTCGTGCAACCAATCATCTCATGCCCTAATGAAGGCCAACTTTCACTTTAAGTCAACGTTTCGCTTACCATGCCACTCAATCAGTTCATTCAATGACTATCGAGCCACAAACATGCCACACACAAAAGCAGACCACGGAAAGATCCGAACAAACGTCAAAGCCCATCCAAGACCAGTAGCAGCACCACAGTTCCAGCACGTTTACCATTCCGTTGAGTCATCGAGTGGTTTCAGAACCGGGCACTTAACTCTATAGCCATTATCATCAAACAACAACAACAACGACGGCGCATGAAAAAAAACGAATCTGAAACTTCAATAAACAAATTTATCTTCAAACTTGAACAATATTTACATACGATGAGGCTATCTGGCATTACTTTCCCACTGCGACCTCGAGGAAGCTCTTAGTCTTCATCTCTCAACCGAGCTGTGAGCTCTGTTCAGGCCCATGCCCAAGAGGGCGACTTCATTTGGATAAGAAGACAAAAAACAACACAAAGACGACGACCCACGCATCGGACAAGACTCCGACCCCGAATTCGAATCCGACTCCGGCTTCGACTTCGACGCTAACTCCGGCACCACGACCCAACCGCAGGGAGAGAGACCTCTTCACGGCAAGAGGGCCCCCGAAGGCTTCTCCGTCCCGCTCTCAATTGTTGTTCAATATCGTTGAACAAATAAATCCCGACATTTATTGTTTTTCTACACACACCGGGGACAAGGAAATCTATGAGGCTCAGTTTCCAGTTTGTTGATTCTCTTTCTGTCTCCCCTCATCAGCGGTGATGGCAGTGGCAGTGGCGGTGGTGGTGGTGTGGTGAATCAGCGATCAGAACCGACAGGCGTTGGGTACTCTACGTGAAATGAACAATGGGTTGGTGCCGGGACAGGGACTGGTCTTATCTTGATGCTGGCTTAAAGTGTGGTTATTAAAAACTCAAAAAGTGTAAAGATAAGACCTGCGTGGGTGAGATGAGGAAACACGCCATCCACCTGTCCACGGTGGCGAAGGCGGCGGGAGGGTGGGTGGTGTTGGTAATTAGAGCGATAGTGTGTGCCATGTGTGGGATGCTAATGGGATTTTAATTTGAATCTCTGGGTGCAGTGAGTAATTGGGGATGTCTCGGTGTGTCGAGTTCGGAGATTGTGAATGCAAATTAAATGTTTTCCTTTTCTCTCGCTGCCACCTCTCCTCACTCCGCGCTCAAGCTAATAGTTAATTAGTGGCGCAAACCACTGGAAATGAAATACACATCTGTCTTGTGACAAAACCACACAGTCATCGTGGTAGCGTGCGGAGGGCAAATAAACCGGCTTCAGCGGAATACTGTAATTACGAGGATAATTCTTGGACAGACCACCGTCCATCGTCATTGCCATCGCCATAGCCACTCCGAACAGAAGTCGTCACACTACGCATTAAAAATATGCAAATGGCTGTGCCTGAGCCAAATTGCTGCTCTGTACTGCTGGCATACCTCTTTCGCTGGCAGAGCTCTGAGGTCATTTCTTCCTAAGTGGCCATCACTCATAACGTCTTCTCATAAAAAAAAAAAAAAAACACAGCAACAGAGATGGACAAAACTGCCGCTCACCCCCGCCGTCCGGAGTTCACCTCCGATCTGAATGCGATGCCATATTGCTGAGATTTACGAGCGCTCTCTTTGTTTTATATAAAATATTTTTGGGCAAGTCATGGGACGCCCTCATGCAGTCACATACACTCGTACCACCAGCAGTGGAGTGACATACAATCCTGGCGATTTCCAGCCGTATTTATGACACAGACAACAGTTCCAGTTTTGATGTGGAACATTTGCAACTTGTCCATTTCCTAGCAGAGAAATAGGACATTCAGCCGTACACGGCTCATCGGCAATTCATGCCCAGTTGAGGACAGCTGGAGGAGGCAAGAACAAAAGAGTTCGTGTCTTTGGACCGGTTGTCCGAGCGTCCTGGTTTGGCCAGACAGCTAAGGGGCCCCTGCTCTGTATCTGCCCAGCAAATCGATTTATCATGGTCATGGCTTGGAATAGC
The DNA here is from genome assembly GCA_944738645.1 of Eristalinus sepulchralis. NCBI lineage: Eukaryota > Metazoa > Arthropoda > Insecta > Diptera > Syrphidae > Eristalinus > Eristalinus sepulchralis. Next base: position 844,685 of record OX122885.1, on the reverse strand, counting down.
AATTGGCGATATTTATTTCTGATTCATGTTGCAATTAATAATGATGGGGTCTCTGTTTGGGTTGGCTCTCCGAGAGCCACCTCTGGGCACGCCATCTTGCTGCCAATGCAATAAGTGCCCCGTGCGGTCGCTGTGAGGAGGGCCACTGAAAGTCATTCCCGTGTGCACAACTGGTCTATGCCGTTCGAGATCGCCTTGTGTGCTGTGCTCGTGTGCGCTGCTCTCATGACATTTCTAAGGTACTAAAGGGGGAAAATATGGGCGATCGTAAGAACGAAATGAAATATGAAATTGGAAATTGAATCTCGTACAATGAGAGAGCTTCATCGGTGAGCCCCTCTCTCTTTGGCTGGCAGCCGGGAGAAGCAAAAACTACAATTTAGGTGATGCACGTTTGACCATTGAGCTGCTGCTGCGTTGAAACTGAACGCAAACGAAATGGTGGAGAAGTAGGTTGGCTTGTTGTGCGTATTTTGTTGTGTCTGCAATGTGATTTCTGGTGTCACTTCTAGGCCTATGGCCTGCGGCTTAGGAATGAGTGGTTAAGCTGCTACTGTTGGATATTCATTTACATTTTCTTCCCTCAAGTCCAGTGAGTGCAAAATGTCATAGAACAGGACCTAATCGATAACCTTATTCAATAATTCGGCATCTACTCGACACCATCGCTCAATCAGCAATCTTCTTAAAGATGGCAAGTTGATGGCAAAATAAGGACCAATTTTGTTTTTACAACACCGTTCAGCTTCCAACATATGCGAGCGTAACGCCATCCCAAAGCCATCCCAACCGACCTTTTAGGGCATCTCTTCCACTCTGCTGATTTTCATAAATCCTCGACAAATATTCAATAAGGGCGCGCAGCATCCCTCCCCTCCTTGACGAAATTGATTTTCTTTTCATTTTCATTAAACTTGATTGAATATAACCCCATTTTCCTTAACGATCCTATGAAACGCTATAAAACGCATGCTACAACACTCCTCCACCGTATGCGTGCGGCTGGCGGGGGGCTGGTTTGTTGTTGGCTTTCTTGGGAAGCCTTGCCTATTTTTTCGCAATAAAATCAACACAGTTAAAAGCCTTTTCAAATACGATAAATCACCACATAGGCTCTGCACAGGCACAGAGAAGCACAGGTCTAAGGGAAGGATCGGTTTCCCCTGTCGTTCCCTCAACGTCTTGCGGACGCTCTTCGGGCGATGTTGGAGAAAGTTTCGCAATAAAACTCCTCTCTATGATCGCATGAACAAGTTCTATTTGGCCTTATCCCCATTTAGGCGCGCAGTGAAGCAAAAGAGAGAAGCCCTTGCCGCTGTGAGCGCTTGAGGGTGTTGGAAAGAGGATGTGAGTGTGGATAATAAATTTTAACCAAATTTCCTGGTAACACATTCGAAATCAAGGATGCGTAAGCAATACACTGTATTTCGGTGTACGATGGTACATACCTCACGATAAGGGTGTATACGTTGCTGAGGGTAATACCGCACTCACACTCTCGCACTTTGTTACCACCGCGGCAGGGTGACTAAAGTTCGCATAATTTATTGATATCCCTTTTCCTTCCCACCGTAGCACCGGTACCCTTCCTTGAATGGTAGGTTGGATGTGAGATGTCCTTGAATGATCGCTTCAATTTTCCAAATACGGTAGAGCAGCGAAAGCTTATCGGCGTGTGAGTGGAGAAAAATTAGTTTTTAATGCAAGCTAAGGATAATGTTATATCACTCCCTTCCAGAGCCTGGGTGCTTAACTGTTCATAAAATTAAGTGGCATTCAAGTGAGTGTGTGTGGAGAGGAGTGTGTGTAGTTGCTGGGGGGAGGGGGAGCTGAAACAGTTTTCATCCCGTTCCATTTTGGAGGCAAGATTGAGGGATCACTGCGAGCAAGTGAAGTCATGAAATTACCATCATCCAATTCGCTTTGTCGAAAAGTAAAGAAAAGAGAAAAAAACACAAACTTCAGTCCGTCGTAAAAAGCAAGCTTTGTCATAAAATTAATCAATCATCCTCTGGCTCGGAGGATGGAAAAATAAACACAGCTTCTATCGCGTGTCATTAATGCTCATGACCAGCCCTCGACTTCAAGAATAATCTCTCTCTCTCTCAATCACACAGAGCCAACGGAAGAAAAAAAAACCATCCGAGGCACAACAACAACATTCCTCTTCCATCTCAAACGAGATGCCTGAGAGATCGAATTCTTAATTTAATCTTACCCCCTCACGCAGTCGTCCTTCGGTCCCAGACCGAGCGGGCCGCTGAAATTTTTTAATATTTAAATCCATTTGAATTAACACAAATGAAACAGTGAACGTGAACGCATATTGCCTGTGTATATGGTCTAGTGGAAGAGAGACAGGTCCTCTTTCACTTAACAAACACGGTTCCTTCCTTTTGGTTGTTTTGCTCGATAGACGAGGAGGACAACGACGCGACGGTCGCAAAAGAAATCACAACGAACGAAGAAAAATTACCAGAAAAAAATTACAGCAGACAAAACAAAAAAAGAACGCTGTGGAGCCACCACAGAAATGTATTCAATGTTACTCTGGCGGGACATTGATTGATGGATGCTCATCAATAAGAAGGGCTGTCCAGTATTTGGCCGGGGCACAAAGCGGAAACTCATTTGATGGCTTTGGGGTTGTTGATTGCCCATGCAGATAACCGTTGTACTTTGATACGAGTGAGCGAGCCGACTATTACTCGCCAAAAAAAGACTTGTCGTCGTTCCACTTTTTTGCTTTCACTTCCTGGGGCTTTGGGGATGGCTAAGTGATTGTATAACATTTTCAGGGAGTTTATTTTGATGGATTCCCCCCCTCCCACACACTTCTGCAAACTGTAGGTCCTTGAAAGAATCGTTTGTTGATCTTTATCCTTGGTCGAGATGAGGTCATTTTGAGAATCGTTGATCAATTCAGTCATCCGTGACATTCTTAAGAGGTTCAAGGTCTCCTCAAGCTCAAGCTCCCTCCTTTAATTGAAAGGCATACACGAGAACTGATTATGTCATTTTAGCCAACATACACGTTCGCCATTTCGCACAAGCAAGTGCTCATAAACGGCAACTGCTAAGGACTTTTGTCGGGCGCCATTTGTGCACTTCTATAAATTTTCCACTACCACTACCTACCACCCTCAACCCAAGGATATGTGATATTACTTCCCACTCCCGCGTCCGCATGCGACCCCGTGGATGATATTAATCTTGTGGTTTATTTTATCCTCAGATTGTATCGAATGTGTTATTTATACCCCATCCCGACTCCCCCCCCCCACCCACATTTTCACTCTTCCTCTAACCCCATGCTTTGCATAATCGGAATGATGTGCAAAATAGAAGAGACCGCCACCAAGCTGAGCCAAAGTCAAAACCATTTTCCACACCTGACGCGCACGCCGTCACCACCGCCGCGACTGCTGTTGCTGCTCCATCATGCCACCCAACAAGCATTATTGCTGCACTCCCGATTGAAATAGAAATCTCATACAGAAGTCTTTTATTCGTTCGCCTCTTCAAAAGCCGCCGTCTCCCCATCCCCCCAAGCCCCATCCACTGGCATACACCGCCCGTTTTCGCACCCAAACACAACACGATCGCTTTATATCCAAATCGCATCCTAGAGAGAGGAAATGTGTGAAAAATTCAATACTTCTCCCTCAGCATATTATTACAAATTGAATTCGCGAGTCTGTCGTGTTTGGCAAGGGATGGGTAGCAGATGACAAAGGGGCGAGGAGTGAGAGAAGCCCATCACTCCTTCTATATCATTTTGGTTTGGCTCTGGTTGAAACTGATTCAATTTTCGAATGTCAGGACGAACGGAGTACTACAAGCTAGCATTGGCAGAGTGAGAGAGAGAGAGAGAAAAAAAATTGAAAACGCCAAGCTGTGGGGGCGGGAAAGTGAAGAGACGTCGGAAAATTTACGATCACGTTTGTGTAAATCATGCCAAAAGATTGATGGGAAATGGTATATTGGATGAAGCCCTCTGGGAAGCAGAGACGTATTTGCAGTTTATTTGTGCGGTGGAGATAGATTGGTGGCGGCAATACAAATTGATTGTGGCAAAGGGTTTCTCACTGACGCCTGTGTGTGGGTGTGTATGAGTTTGTTTGTTTGTGTGAAAAGTGCGTAAAGGATTGGATTAGAGATTTTTTTTTATGCAAAAAGCCATAACTTTCGGATGGAAGATGTGTTTGAATAAAATTTTCAAATTCATTACGAATTACTCGTATATTTTGAAGAATAGCGTGCGGATGGATATAGGGGGTGAGGGAAGGTTTTTGTTTTTGTAGGGGAAGGATTCAATTACATGAGATATCGTTCTGTTTTGTTTTTGGATGACTGTGATCTTGTCTCCGCCCCTCCAGGGAGATGATGGAGAAATTATGATAGAAAATAAAATTGTAATAGCGCGAGTGTCATTTATTGGGCGCCATGTGTGCGTTAAGTTGTGCGACGGATTGGGACAGTTTTTAAGGATTGGATCAGGGGCCATTGACTCATCGAATTAACCTTCAAAATATTGGATTCCCTTTAAATGTAAATTTATTGCAGGAAGAAATGTAAAGGGGTAAATAGTGTATGAAGACGTTTTGCAATTACATAGTGATCCTTTCTTCCACATTTAAATCTCACTGCAGACGTACATCTTGGACATCCCCATTTAATTGTTCCTATTTACATTCAATCTTGTCTCAACAAAGCACCCACATTTTCATAGTTCCTTCAAAGGATCCCCTCAATCTCCACGAAGTGAAACAACTTAATTCTCCACCTTCTTCTCGTGCACCCCTTTCACTGCAAATGAAGATGATTTCAGAATTGTGTCTCACAAGCAAATCCATTTGACCCCACAAATTAGTTTTCCATAAGACGAAGGACAAAGAAAAATTGCAGAGCAAGAGAAAAAAAAATTAAAATAGCAAAAAAATCGTCAGAACAAGGACAAATTCCTGAAGCATAAATTGATCCTCTAAAATAGGATAATAAGGTTTTCCGTAAATATGAGAGGATGCAAACAAACTTCATCTTCCTGCTGCTTATAGACCGGCCGGGTCGGGAATGAGCAAGAGAGTGAGAACGAGATCCGTTCATAACTTTTGTGAAGCAATTTGCCCCATCCGCCAGCAACTTTGTGTGTATATCCCCTTGGTCCTGCAATGTTTATTATATTCATCTTTATATAGATTTAATTTTTTTCTGTCTCTCTCTCTCTCTCTTTCCTACATGTGGGAGATGGAGACGGAATTATATAATTCTCTTTGTTCAGATAGAACATTCCACTTGCGCGCTCTTTCTCGCTTTGATAGGATCTCGATTTATAAACCGATTATAAGTAGCGTCCCAGTGTAGTCTCTGAAGAGTGTCTTCTTCGTCGTCGTCATCGACAACGATGGCGGCTTCATGCTCCTTTTTTTTTTCAACTTTTTCTTATCGTGCCGCTGTTATTTTGTTCGCCTTATATTTCTTGCGTTTTGCGCTTCTGGTTCTAGCTGTTCGTCATCTTGTCGACGGTGAATTTTTGCGTGCTTTCCTCCAAGAGACCGTTACTCAAAATCTAATTTTTCGCTTTATATTCACAGAAGTGTATCCTTTCCATCACGACGGCACAGTGAAGCGGCGCGGGTGGACTCCGAGTGAGTACCGAGCACCAAGCGCTGTTCTCTTTTTATAAGATTTCATTTTTTTATTTGCACTCCTCTCCCATTGTTTTCTTTATGTTTATATTTTTTTTTATTTTTTTTTTTTTTTGTATCATCCCCAACTCGCCATTGCTCCGCGGCTGCTGTTCATAATTCCTGAGCGAAAGACTTGCAAGCCATCTCGCGCAGGATGCCCCACAGTTGATGGAGCTGCGGCGGGGGAGGAGGTAACGTAGAAAAGAAAATCACTTCACGAAAGAACTAAAGTAGAGGTGGCATTTGAGCAGTACATACAAAAAGAAACTTGTTATATAATACTTGCATTTCTGTGAATGATTTCACGCAGGAGTTGCAGGTGGTGGTGCTGGTGGTGGTGGATCGCAGCACTCTCCAAGGATATTTGTTTTGTTTGTTGTTCTTCGGTTCTGTGCTGCTGCTGGTTCTGGTTCTGTTTGTTACCCATCGCTTCTGCTGTTCTGTATCCTTTTTGCCGTTTTTCGAGTGGGACACAATTCACTTACACACAAACACCCACCGAGGCACACACATTGATATGAAATGAAAGTGTTGAGAGATCCATTAGATATTTTGTGCGGCGATGAAAGAGTGAAAAGTGGTAGGCGGTGGCTGTGGTCGGTGAGGGTTGTGGAAACGGCGAATGAACGAATGAATGTAGAGAGCCAAAAGAAGCCTCTTCTATTTTTGTATGATATGCTTCAGGGATCCTGTAGTTGGTTGGTGTATTTTAGCTTCGATTTAACCATGAAACAAAATGAGTATGGGCTTAGAGGTGGCAAAATGGTAACACAACTGCCAGTACCAGCAGCGGCAACGTCAGAGGCGGTCCCAACTTGAATCTAGGATACACATTATTTCTGTACTTTATTTCTTCATCTTGAATTCACTTCGGTCTTAAAAGCTTTCTAATACCACGATTCACGATACGCCGCGCCGCCACCGTCTTCGTAGCAGCCACCGCCGCTGCTGCTGCCGCCTAAGAGGAGCGGGCTGGCAATACGAAAGGAGATGAGTTGAAAGAAGGCGGCAGCGGTAATTCCTTGCAATTGCTTTCGCGCATATTTTAACAAAGCGAATGTTCATAATGGTTGCGTATTGAATTTTAACGAGGGGATTACATTGCTGCTTCTACCGCCGTCGCCGTCGCTGCCATTGCTCAATTGTGTTCCCCTTCTTTTTTAGTCCCCGTCGTCGTCGCCGCCGCCGCCGCCGCCGCCGCCGCCGCTTTCTGAGTATGTATCCTTTTGCTGTGTGCTTCCGATATTTCGGAGAGTTATCTCAAGAAGTATGTAAGGGCGTACTTTGTATGGGGCGGTGAAAGATGTTTGAAACAATGAAATGAAATAAATTTTCAAGTGAACGTTGTTATTCTTTGTAATGCTGGCAGAGTGTGGGGATAAAAGGTGAAGAGTTGGTTGGGTGGTTGGGTGTGTGGTTAGTGTAACCGAAGGATTGTTCCTTTGGGGTTAATAGGAGTTCCTTACATTTTTTGCTTGTTTTTCTTTTCTTTCATCCTCTCCACTTTTGGCTTGGAATATAATTTTTCCTGGAGAAGAATGATAAGAGTTGTCGCTAAAGTGACGGCTTGGGTAAAAGAGTTTTGCAGGCGATCGCATTAGAATGAAATGAGTGAATCGATGAGTAAGCGCAATTTCTGTAGCAATTGTGACGAATTGAATAAATCCTAGTTGTCACTTATTGCTGTCTTCCTTCAGATTTTACGTTCAATTCCCTTGCTTTTGTTTTCCTAGAAGCCAGATCAATCAATTCTTCAAACCCTTGTTAAGAAGCGTCGGTTTTCCATCCAATTTCCTACTCACCTGTGCCCGACTCAAAGTCATTCCTTGATTCGAATTCAAATGAGAGCAATCCCTCTTCGACAAGACTTAGCATTCGCTCAAAAGAAATCCTAAGGCTGGTCGACGTAGACCACCTTCACACACACACACATCAGGAGCATTAGGACTTGTCCTATCTGAAAGTCAATCGGCCTAAAAGATCATCACGCACACGCATCCGCCTTCAACAGTGATTTCCTTCCCCCCACGTCTCATCCAGTCACCTTCTGGGCCCTTGTCTGGCCCAAATGTGATGGGATTTTCTTTTCAATTCCGAATCTGAAATGCAATGAATAATAATTCAATACATCTTCACTCATCCTTCAACCCTTGACATGACACAAGACAGGAAATAAATTTCAGCGCACAGAGCTACGTCTTTAAGTTCTTTCGTTGCACTTTGCCAATGTCTGTCCCTGTTGGGGGGCTTTTGGGCCAGAGGCCACTCCGCATATAGGGAAATCAATTTTGGTAAAAATAACAAAAATTGGGCGAAAATGAAGTGGAAGCTCATCAATCTTTTCTCGTGCCCTCCCCACCGGGACTGAGAGACAAGTGATGCGCTCCCAAATAAATCATCCCTTGACTTTCAATTTTTTTTTCTTTCTCTCTCTCTCTCTCTATCTTTCGGGCTGTCTACACGTCTCGCTTTCTCTGTGCTCCTCGTCTTCATTTGCTCCTTTTTCGGGTGACCTTCTTTCGTCTATGTCTTTCAGTGTTTTTTTTTTCCTACACGTTGCCCTTCTCTAGCACTTTCTCACACTTGATATTCGGTGCACATAAGTGTAATCTGGAAAATTGGTTTTTGGGGTATAACACGGAGTTAATATCCTAGGACACATGTAACAACCGTCGAAGCAATAAAATGTTCAACAACTTGTGCTCGTATTTGTCCCGGTGTCGATTCGGGTATTTTTAGGTGGGATATGCGGTGGATCAGCTGCATTCGTTGCCGGTGTCTGGATCGAGACTAATTAGATGAGTGGTGGCAGAGGCGATTAGACTTAAATTAATGAAAGGGCACGTCGATAACATATTCGTGAATGTTAATATGTGGCATGTTAGGGCAATAAAAATAATGATGGGTTGTGCCAACAGAAATGGTCCGGATCGTGAGATCGGATGTTCGCCTGTTTTTACGAGGGATCGAGGATTCTGTTTTCGTGTCGGTTGCGTTTGAGTGCCCTCGTTCTGCATATTTAGTTAAATGTGATGATTTTCTCCTTTCACAGATTTTTGAGTAATACATCTGCTTATCAATTACTGGCCACTTCTAGCTTGCAAGTGCTTCTCCATCATCCATGCTCATTGTGTGAATTGAATATGATTGCAGTATGAAGCGAACAACACTTAATCCCTTTAAGTCCCTCCACTTTACTACAGCTCTCACTATTCTTCTCTCAATCAATGTGGACGAAGAAACAAGTGCAGTGTTCTGAATTATATGCTGTACACCTTTGATGGGCAGGAATTCCAATTGTGCAAGTACAAAGGCGACATTCAGAACACCTGATTGTGTACACAGTTTTGTGTATCTCTCGGCTTTGGTTTTCTCTTCTTTTCTTTTCTTTTCTCCATCGCCGTTGTTGCTTTTCCCGTGCATGGTGCTGCTACTGCTGTTATTGTAGTGATACCCTACCCTATGCCATCCTCCAAAATAGCCTTCAAAGTTTCACACAATAGATCTGCACAATGACGCTGTCGACTCATCCCCTGTCGGTTGCCAAAAGGATAGAATAATAGAACCTGCGGTTGAAAATGCCTTTTTTTTCTCTCTCAACTTCTACTGCACATATCCCCGTACATCTTTCTTCCTGACTGGAGCTAGAGGAGTAGACATAGGGAACGGTGTGCGGGTTTGATTGACACTTTTTTGTCCTCCTACCCCGGTGTTGTCCAACACTGTTGGAGTTTGGGCTCGCAAAGTTGATCATCATGGGAAATGTTTTAATCCCCTATCCGTTTTCCAATTCAACAATTTCCCTCACCGACCGTCTCTCTGGATGGATAGCAGAGACTGTGGATACGAAGGAGCCTTTGCCAATTTAGAAAATTATATTCCACGTCCACCCTGTCGGTGTCTGTGTTGCCATATGTGGCAAGAATAATGGATTTGAAATGAAAAATCGCTGACAGGTTCTCCTTCGATGAGGCGCACCATCACGTATATGGAAGTGGACGACGATGAGAGACTCGCGTAATTAAAACAAAACTCAACTGAGTATCTATGAATGGCATCGCAGAGATGAACTCTCTTCGATTGATCAGGTAGCGTCAGTAGACTGACTAAAGTCTAGACTGGACCTCACATTCTGGAATACGTATGTCGGTACGTGGATACGTTCACGTTTCGCATTTAATTGGTGATTCAGTCTGCAAGATGATGCGATGTCGTTTTTTATCCAGATGCAATGGCAGATGTTGCTCTAACGAGCGCGGGCTGTTTGTGCAAGTGTGTTAGGACATCGTCTTGACGCTATCCTTTCGATTAGTTCAATTGAGCATGGCCTAAGAAGTATCGTGCATGAGTGGACTTTATTCAAAGCTGAAAAAATCCTTAACGCACTTTGGTGCTTCGTTGTCACTTAACCTCGGACAGGATGTTGTGTGGGCTTAATTTTTTCAGTCGGCACGAGGATACGTCAAAAATCGTAAGCGAATATCGTTTGATACGACTGTTTTCATCGCCCATCCTTGAATTGGTCTCTTAGGCACTCTCCTTAACATTACACGGCTCGTTGCCCCAATTGGAGTGCATCGGCATTGCTACACTGCTGATGCTGCAGAGTCAGCTGAGTCGCGGAGCCCTCTAATTAAACTGTGAACTGTCAAGAGCTGATTAATACCGCAATTTATAAATGCTGGTCCTTGTTTCACTTCCCGCCCCGTACCGCTTCGCTTTCATCTTCAACCTCCCTCTTGCGGAGTAGATCAATCAATAGGCTAACCCAGAATACAAACCGTGAACCGCACCCCTGTTCTTCGGCACTGTGGGGCTTCTCTCTGCCAGCGGGCTGCGGTATTATGACATCAACGGAGGCCTACCGTGCCTGCACTGCACTACAAGCAACGGCAGTTGTTACATTTACGCTTGCCAATCGCAAAGTTGGCATAATTAAACTTAAATTATTTTAATTGGATTAGCGGGTGGATTCGTCGGTGCTGCTGCTGCCGACGAATGGGTGTTTCGTCTAGCTACCGGTGGAGTGGGCGGGTTTTTCGGTTTGCCAACTTGTAAGCTCTGAGTATTTTGACATCGCTTCGGATGCAAGGTTGCTGCCGGCAGCCAATGGCGGCCGGCTCTGAAAGTGCTTATACCCGAAAGAATTTAATGACGCGAGAAAGGGCTTCTAATCACCCGATACCGATGTAAATGAGCAGTAGCTTGCCATGTAGGTGAAGAGGAAGGAGGCGCTACCACTAACTACACGAGTTAATTAGGGGAATTAAGAATTATCACTCAAGTGGGCATGCAATATTTAAGTACGTGGGCGACAGGGTTGTTACTAAGTTTTAGTTTGTGACCTTGTAGAATGAAAAATTAAGATAATTGAATCACAATCCTAATCTCAAGCACCCCATTTGATAATCTTTTGAAAAAAGGAAAAATTTTCCAGTCAATCAACTGCTTCAAAAATCAATTCACAACTATTTTCATTCGTTCCATGTCGATTGGACTTCATTTCATGCCTCATTACGCCACACCACTGCAGCAACTGCATGAACTGCTGCATAGTTGAATTTACTGCCTCAATTAGATGCTATCGTCTATTCTGGTTCATTAGTGCAAATTCAGTATTCTGGAGACCATAACTAATGCAGCCCTCTACTCGCCCCCTATAGTCCATCATGGTCGTCCGTCTCTATTAATTGATTGATCCTTGTGGCAATTTCAACTCGACTGACTTCTGTCCACACTAACAGTTGATTATATCTAGAAACAGCATACCATCATCATCATCGCACCATTGTCGAACGCCGTTCATTATTCATAGAGCAGCGACGGCGACGGTGGCCGGTGGACCAGGGCCGATGGCAAGAGCAGATGTACCAGAAGGATCAGCGCATCCCTGAAATTCAATCTTAGCTCATTGAATTTGAGAAAAATCTCCTTCTTGTTCGATGGGCACGGTGATCTCTCCACCCGCCAAATGACCGACACACACCCTTGAGTGCCACCGGCACTCTGTTCGCCGTCATATACACATGTGTGAGCGCAATGTAGTTAACAGCAAGGAGCAAGGACGCACACATTTATTGAGATTGAGGACACAACCATTCATTTTAAATGGCATGAATAAGTGTGTGGAAGTAATTGAACGAAATTATGGGACATCTGTGTCCAGTGGTGTACACCATGCCGACTGCAAGGACTACACTCACAAACTCCATCACCACCCATCCGCCATCGACCGCCGCCGTCTAGTGTCTAGTGTACAGCTCAGTGTCATTTTCGTTGTCAACCCCAGGGTGTTGGGGATCAGTTTATTCGTTTTACGTAAGGCGGGAGGCAGTTAGGTATAGTTTATGTGAATTTGAGTTTGTATGCACTGTCCAGGGCACACACGTATCATGATGATTCCATTTCACTCTCTCGCCCAACCAGCAGTGTCCTCTTGCTCTTGTCCGACGACAAGGACACGTAAATGGATGAACACCAGCATCAGTATCAGAGGACGAGAAGTGTATTCGAAATGTGATACGCATTTTCATTTTCTCCTTTGTCGTACAAAATCAAATTTTAGTCTCGATGTAATTGCCCCATTCAGTACGGCGAACACAACACATGCTTGTGACTGTGTACATGGCGAATATTAGCGAATGGCGAAAGTCATAAATACTCGCTCCTCCTGTACTGTTTCCCGGGGTTTTGCAATTAGGGGAAACGACCGTGGGATTATAGCCCAAAGCGGTGTTTGTTTTGTGATGGAGCACTGCGATTTGCTTGGTCGATTTGGCGTTTTTTTTTCTGGTTTACCGACCAACCAGGACCGTTTATGTTTGTTCTCTCTGTGTCATTCTAAGTAACATATGTGTAGGTACACTGCAGTAAACTTGAGCAAAAACTTTCAAATAAATGTTTAAATGCAACTTTCTAAATCACATTTTATCCCTTTTCTAAAAACTGTTGACTAGGTTCAACCATTTTAACATGTGAAAGATAAATATATTCAATCCCAAAAATCAAATCGGAAAAACACACGTGCAGTATGTTCGGACCCACCCGGTTAGGGGTTTCGTGTTCCATTACACTCCAACACCCCAGGAAAAGCTCGACTGACCATTAAGTGTACTACCAACAGCCGAAATTCGATTTCAGTATAAATGAATCCAAATTTGCACCGTCTGCCAACTCAGGAATGGTTCTCAGCTGGTGGGTCCTGCTGTTGCTGCAGATATTGCTATAAGGATGCTACACATTCGAACGGCTCCAATGTGCAATCGGACATGTGTTCATATGAAGCGCACATACACACAAAAGTCAGTGTTGCCGAACCGAATCCGGAATATTTCCAATGTCCGTAAGCAGTGGATTCCCCTGTCCGCATGGCATTGGACTCACCCTGCACTGCTTGCAGGCTCGTCGACGCTGTCACCTTACAAAAAGTAGGGGGCGGGTGTTCATTTGAATCGATCGGTCTGTAGGTGGATACACACACACACTAACCGACGGCGACAGGAGCAGAGCACCCGGTTTGAATGAACTAAACTCGTTTAGTTTTCGAAAATCCATATCCTTGGGCTCCTCAATGCAAAGTACGGAATTTTGGGCGCAATGTATGGCATGGCAGCAGCAGAAATGCAATATTTGCCAAAAATTATTTCACTTCTTCTCCTTCTTTATCTCCCTGTGCATGTCCTATGCTCTGCACTCACCATTTTTTCATGTGTTCATGACTGCTCCTGTTTGTGTAGCGTTGCTTGCATGTTTTGTTTCATTCATTTCAGGAACATGTAAGTGCCCAACTCGTAGGAATGAATGTGCATTTGGTTCAATCGCCAGCAGGACGAGACAGCAGATTAGATACAAACACTGGCACTTCTGTTGCGTTTTTGTGTGTACTTTCTGTGTGTGGGCTTCACCAGAAATGAAAGTCTCAAATGTCCTTAGGACTCAATTAAGTGAATTTGCTTGTATTCTGAGAGTACGAAAGGATTTCATTTTGGCTTAGAATTTCATATTTAAATGGGAAATGGGATGTGTGGCATGTGCAGGGAGCCATGCCGGCAATGTTCTGATGTTATTACTCGTTTGAACATCTAAACGATTTTCAAATTTTTATATGAGTTTCTCATAACATGCAACTGCAAATCTGTGCAAGGGTAATTAGTATGCAGAACTTGAGTTGTGTTCGCAACATCTCAGGTATCCCCCCTGCCTCGCCGCCAGGTGCAGCATGCGAATGCTATCGGGTGATCGATCAGGTTATTTAAATTGAAGTCCACCCCTGCCTGCGTGAGCCATGTTCGTTGCAGTCTAAGGACGTTAACAAGCAATGCCAGTCTCTGGTGGGAATACTTCACTCGCATGAAAAGTGCGTGCACATCATGACAGTTATTGCTTCCAACTGCCACACCAGGCCTTTCGCTGAACAATGCATGTTTCGCACATTGTTTCTCCCCCTCGCCCCCCCCCCCCCCTCTGCTCTCGTGTGAACCATGCCAAGAAGGTGTTCAGTGCTAGTGGGAGAGTCATGCAAAAATACCCCCATCAACTAGCCACTGAATTACGTGACCATAAAATGAACTGAGCTCTCGGGGCACGCATGCAAGGCGACGATATGTTAATTTCGAAAATTTATTACAATTTCTTTCGTTTTTATGATATTCCTCTTTTTTTGCAATTTGGCATGAGACTGCACCTATGAACACCATCCACCGATAGGCAAATGAAAAGCCGATGAATTCATCGGAGGAGCTGTGCATAGAATTTAGTATAACTCGCATTGGGTGTCCATTAAATTGGACACCGACGGCGCGTGACCGTAGTGGAATACGTGACAATTTGAGGCGATGTGCTCGTTTCACTAAAGCAAGCTATAAATCACACAAATATGCAAATGCCGGTGCGCTTCGGCTCTGGACGGGAGGACAAACTATGGGGGAAAAATCGAAAACGAAGACCAGGATATGGGGAGTTATGGTCATTAAACTTGGGCTCGAACACAGTCGGCTGTGGATTTAAGTCGTACTTCAGCAGATTTTTTTTCTGCGAACGAGAAACAAACGAGAAGGAAACCATTTGCTTGGTTGGGTCGAAAAGTTAAATTTTCTCACGCGTAGACGCTCTGAATGCTAAATGACATAAAGAAACCTTTTTTGCATCGTCTCTAACTATCCTAACTATAGCATGACTGTTATGGGGCGGTGAATCTAAAAGGCAGATGACTAGTTCATTGTCGTCTTAAAATGCATCTACAAGCTTTGTGCTGAAACCTCGCTCCAAAACCTTATGCCAAAATTGTGTTTGAAAATTTTGTCCCAAAACTTTTGGTCTACACTTTATTTTAAGCCTGTTCATGCTCAAGGGTCATAAATCCCTGATGATTCCTCAGAGGAAGCCTGTGGAGGAACGCACAAGAGTCGAAGCCGAAACTCGTACACAGCAAATATGTTCGTTATGTTTTGAGAAAAGGCAAACGACAGGTGTAGTCCATCCATCAAGCCCCATTCAGTCAGCCAGTCTTACCTCACCACACATATGGACGCATTTCCTCGCATATCCACCAACCCCACAGCCACGAAAGCCACCTCTTTCAACATTAATTTCGTAATGAGTCTCGTATGGAAACAAATATCGCAACGCTCCTGATTTTCATGTTATGTCAACGTCCCATTTGGAGAATTCGTCCAAATTCGTTGTCATGCTTCTTATCTAAATCAATAGCAAAACAACGAAAAGACTGACCATCAATCACTTGGGACATATCTATCATGCACCCATCACATTAGGCGCACGCAACTACCAGTTTCTTCTCTCCCTGCCGGCCGCCACGACCCCAACGGAAGTACCACAGATGAGGAATTTCCACTTCCATCTCTCTTCGACTGTTATAATCAAAAGACCATTACACAGTTTCACGTTGTAGCTGAAAACTAGACTAATGAGCCGAACTCACCGGCCGACATCGTCGTTCATTCTGCACACCGTCGCCGCGCGCTGTCTTTGTTGAGAATCAATTTATCACAAGCAAACAAACTGAAAAGTTAATTGAGTGGAGTGCTAACAAAGGGCGACAATGCTACGCCATAAGTAGCCGCCACAGGTGCTGCCGCTCGGCCCCGACCAAATGCGACGCACCGCACAGATAAGAATCTTAAAAGCAAACAAAACCCAAACGCATTTATCATCCGCCTAAATGCGTGCAAGCGAACCTAACGAGTAGCTCCGATTTGGACTATTAATTACTTTTGTATTTTTTTTTTTTTTTGAATTTTTTTTTCCAGACTTGACAAATGCACATTTGGCACATACGAACCTCACACAAGAACCACGGAACAAAGCGCGCCAACTCAAACAAACCGCTGAGGTGATTAGGAACCCAACAATTTCCACACCACAGCCATGGCCGAAGGACACTTAGAGGGCGGCTGTCAATGGAGGAATTGAGATGGCGAGAAGCAGAGAAGCCCATCAACTAATTGCCAGGACTTTGCGAAAGTCTGCAATCGAAAGGATTATGTCTCCTAAGCTCAGCCATTTAATTACTTTCACAGATTGAGTGAGGAAGTAAATGAGAGGGGGGGGGGGGAGTAAATGCATTGTGGTGCGCTGGCTGAGGCTAAGTAATGCATGATGAATCGATGGCGAGGAACCAGGATGACATCGTCGGCGGGGGCAAAAATTCTGCAACATCAATTTGAACGAAAACGATTTGCATTTTCCATTAAATTCAAAAACCACTAAATACACTGTCTGGCCCGGCCCACTCAGCCTGATGTTGCTGGCTTAGTGGGGTTTCCGTGAGGGGGGAAACAGCTCCTACAGCTGAAAAGGACTGTGGGTTCGATTGGAGGCAGCAATGAAACGACAGTGCAAACTATGTAAAAGGACTTGGTGTCGACGGACAATCGAAACAACGTTCATGAACCAATTCATTGTTGCAAAAAATCCTAAGCACCAGCAACCTTCTGTCATCTGATTGAGGAAGAAATTTCCTCCATTTGGCAGCACAGTTTATAGCCCAAAACAAACTGCTTCGCGTACATTCAGACGTCTACAGAGCAAAGCAATGAAAAGAAGCGAAAAGGAAAAGATACAAAAAAAAAAAAACAGAAAACACAGAATTGACGACACTACGGGGTGTGTACGTGGTATAAATTTGATTGAATGGAAAAACGATTTAGATCCCGGATCAATTTTATGAGTTCGAACGAACGAAGGAGAAGGAATTGAATTTCTTTCCCCTCTCTGCGCACTGGCAGAGGACGCAAGCGAGAGCGAGAGAAATGACAATCGAGTCGGATTCATTCTACTCCCGCCCAACGGGCGTACTCGTATTTATTTTATTTTACCTTTCGCGTTTGTTTATTTCAATTTTCCCGGAAAACTGAATCAGAAAAACAAAGTTTCTCTCGCAATTTCAAATGAGGACCACTCCAGGGGAGCTAGATAACGGGAAACGTCTTCTGTTCCACCGTCATATCGTTTAACGTTCGTTCGTCAGACTTTGCGTGTCAAAAGCGAAAAGAATTTTCAATTCGATCCAACTGGTGGCCGTTTTGGGGTGGGGTAGTGGAGAAGGCGAACAAACCCATGGGAAACTTTTCCTAGAATGTGGAGATCTATTACCTTCCGGCGAAGGTTCATTAAATCAAAAAGCTGAAACTGATGTGTGTGGGGGGGATAGGACAACGATACACGCTACAGCCTTGACGTAGTATATATGCAAACGGACATATGAGGGGCGTAGGGAACTTCAACTCCTGCTGCGTGAATGGTTGCACTTATAATAAATTATTTTTGTTCTCATTTTCTTTTCTTTTCTTGCTCTTCTCCCATTTGTGCGCGATTTTATTAAGCTTGTGACTCTATATTCAGTTGGTGGTTAGAGGGTGGACCAGGAAAGTCTGACAAGGTAAAGTTGTATAGAATCATTGGAAGATGTAGACGAAATGATCCTATGGTTAGACCTCAAGATATACGTTATTCCTTGATGACAGCATAGGTTGTGGTTCGCTTTTCCCTCATTTCTGTTTAACCCAATTTGAGTCGTTTTTATTTCAATTCCGATTCCTGGACTGTCGACTCGAATTTTTGACAGCACCACCACTTTCGAACTGCTGACGACTCAGGTTGTACTCTTTATCAATGAAAAGTCGCCGTACGGAGTACTTACTTCACATTTCTAGAAATTAATGTCGTTTCCATATCACCCCTTTTCAATCTTTCATCCAAATGTCCACATCATACATCCATTGAATTTTCAGTCCATTTCCACCCATTTGCGACTTCTTTATATTTGCCACAAAAGATCCCCTTAGTTAGTTGATTCTATGAGAACTAATCTCCCACTCCTAAAGACATACAGTCCAACACTGCTACAAAACGGATCATCATTCTCCACGTGATGTTTACCTCACAAGTAGCCCTTTCAAAAATACAATAATAATTCAAGTCAATCGGGGATGCAAATGAAAATAAAAGAAACGGTAGTGCTCTCCCTATGTCCGGCACAAAAGCAAAGGTGCTCAAGTCCTGCAAGATTAAAGCTTCCTTTTGGTGAATGTACATATGTGTGTGTGTTCAATTATGATATCTACTTAAAGCAATCAGCCTCAATTCCAAAGGCCCACAATCGGATTCCACTGGCTTCAAACTCTCCCTTCGCAGCCCCCCTTCAGCGCTTGGCAATGTCTATCAACCATTCCCTGCCTTTGAAACCACCCCAGACATTGACAGACTTCATTAATACATAATGAGTAACCTATTGTGTTGAGGTATTCATCGCAAAGGCAAATCTGGATTTATTCTCGTCTTTCAATCGAATAGCCTGTGTGTTCAGTGCCAACCTGCTCCAAATAAACCATTCATCAGTTTACATAATCCATCATCATCAGAAATGAGTTTTCTTATCCGAACTATTATCATTTCCATTCTGGACATTCGACGACGTAGAGGACGTCGGCGATTACGATGTGGACGACGAAGACGACGGGGGCCGGCCAGGACAACATGAGGATGAGTGAAATGAACTGATGGCGAATCCGAAGGGGAAAGAAGACGAAGATGCGCACAAATGAAGAGAACCAACGAACGTCGAAATGGTCGGTATTAGAAATCCAAATACGAAATCCATAAAAGAGCACACCATCACCGCAACGAGAAGGAGGATTCGCCAACAGCAACAAAATGAAACTCTCGATGAAGAAAAATCGGAAGCCCGATCGGATGAGGAAGTCACGATGGGGCAGAAACGGGTAAGTTGGAGGTTGAGAGGAAAAAAAATGGAGAAAATGGTTAGCCCAAGAATTTTGCCGAGAAGTGATCTGCCCTGCCCTGCCCTAGTCTCCGACTGAAAAGGCAGAAGATAGACAGATGATTGTGGGTGGTGGCTGGATGGATTCAAAGAAATAATAAGCTTCTCTTTCAATGTCTTGCTCCCGTTTTGTTGTTGCTGTTGCTTTTCGTGCTCCTCCTTCAAGCTTCATCTTTATTTCCATTCATTTCACCTTAATGAGATTTTTCCTTAAATAGAATAGTGGAGCAATAATGATGATATGGCGACAAGGGCGATGACGGCGATGACGACGACGAGAACGAGCCCAACGACAAAGAACCAAACCGAACTCTTGGCAGGGAACTGAACACTGAATACAAAAGTCGTCCAAGTCGATGCCGAAGCTGATGCCGACGTTGATGTTGATGCTGATGCTCATGCTCATGCCGATGTTGATGTTGATGAGGATGTCGAAGTCATCAAAGATGCGAAGGGGATGATATCCGTTTGCTAACCGAAGACTGGGGATCTGACCCGCTTACCGCGCAACGCCCCAACTCATCAACATCTTACATTATATATTCGATGGCAGAACAGGTTCAGGTGTGTTGTTGGGCTTTGTAGTCATTCCGCTCGGCTCTCCACAGCTACACACTGACTGAGACTACAATTGACCCAACACCACCACCGTCACTTAGCGACAAAACGATGACGGGGACGAGAAAAAAGGAAGATGACAACGGCGGAAAGAAGCAGAGAATAAATGTAACATCAGCAGAGCATTTGCTGTCGTAGCTGTCAAGGATGAGCGCTGCTCTTTTTTTTTTCCTCTTCAACTGTCTGCCCGTTTATTCATCCTCATTAAGTCCCGATATAATCTGATTAGATAAACATGGTGGAATATAATGGCATTTAGACAGTTTTTTCTGCTTAGCCTAATTTCAAGGCGGCGGGGCGGGTTTAAACTAAAAATTAAGACACTCTCTAATTCCTTGTGGATTCAGGCAAATCAAACGTGAGACATGTGAGTTTGCTGCTCTGCCTCAGGGGCATGTGCAACACCAAAACCACAGGCTTCCTCCCATCACGGAGAGTGGAAAAAAGATGTCTGACAAGAATAGGGGCAATTTGCATACATCTTCAAGGGGGAACATGTGAGTGATATCTGCGTAAAGAGTATCAGCTGTTTTATCACCACCACCACCACCATTGCTGCAGTGATGATGGAACTGGGGCCGGCAGCAGCTGATACAAGATAATGGAGTGCTCTAACCACCGCCACCGATGCAATTTCGACTTTCGTATCTTTAAAATGAGATATTAACGCAGTCCGCAGAGAACCCATCGGAAAGGTGCTTATTAACATATTTATGGCATGTGACATGAATTGAAATTTATGTGGCCGCGGCAGCAGCAACACCGGCGCAGCAAAACACAAGCAAAGGGTACGGAAGTGATGAAGCAGCTGATTGAAGTTGACACAGGGAGAGAGAAACATACATAAACTCTGTCTTTTGAGATGTAACGCTCAGTCGTATTTTGCAAGTGTCTCTGACAATATCAATTAAAGAGAAGGGTCTCATGTATATCTCAGATCTACATATAAATGAACGGCAATCATTGAGGCCGCTGTCTTTAATGGCGTAGATACTGACCCAACCGAATGCAAATTTGTGCCCGAAATTCTGTTAACGTGAATGAAATCCTCGAGAATTCACCAATCGATGAGCGCCAGACAGAAAATTGCTCCCACTTCCCCAAATCAAGTCACCAGGGATGTAATTGGCACAACAAGCAGGCTACAACATGTCGCCTTGACGTCAATTAAAATCCAAAAGCGTCGCGTTTCACATCCAATTTTATAATTATGCACACTCCCAAGCACAATTATGAATTCGGGATTAACGAACAAAGTTCCGTCGGCAAAGCGCAGTAATTAAAGCCTCCGGCTAGCGAGGATTAAATAGACGCTACACGCTCAGTGTTATTAACTCTCGCACAAAGGTAGTAATTTCTCTCTGGCCCCACCGTTCGCATATACACTGCCGCCCGCATGCAAATACACAGTGATTGATAGACGGGTGATGTGATATGGAAAACCATATCATTTCCCATTTCTCCATCCCTCGTGTGTTTCCCTTCATGCGGCGACAAAATGCTGCCTGATTCCGATACACAAACGCAAAGTCTTTTATTTAGAAAGCAGCCTGAATGGTTGCAATGTTGTAAGCCGGTAATTAAAAGCGCAGTCGATGGGCGGGCATATGTCAGCATACGTGATACGCGGTATTAGACGCTATCTGCCGTGGGTAACGTGCCAATCAACAATATACAGCTGACCTCATCTGGGTCAAACTGACGAGCAAGCACAGTGGGCGGAGGTAGGAGCAGAAGTGATTTTACAAGTGTTTAGTTGGCATCCAATTACTTTGCAGATCCTGTGCCCTTGTTTGATCTTCGACCAGCAATGGTATCAATCGCCTTCGTTGTTTTTTTTTTTTTTTTGTTTTTGCCAATCATTCTGCTTCAACTGCAGGACTGCCGGACTCCTGGCCATTGGAGCTCTTTTGGTAATGACACATTCACCTAAATACGTGTCCGGGGCAATTGTTGTTCTCCGGCATCGGTCGCTCATCCGTGCTCTGCCAAACGATTGATGAAAGCGCAAAAAAAAATCACATCTGTTCCTGAAATATTTCTATTTCCAAGTAATTCGGATTTTCCTCCACTGCTCCTGATTTTCAATTTCTGTTTCATCCACTTTATGCTGCTGGCAGAGCAAGGCCGTGCCGGCACGGACGGCGAGAGCAACTTGTGTTCGTTTCTTCTTATTCATACATTAAATTTCGATTGAAATCACTCTAGGATATCGAAATATAATACACGGACACAGCCAAGAGGGTGCAGGACGCTGATGACGATGACGATGGCGATGACGATGGAAAAGCAGGCGGGTGGCGGGGTGATGGTACAAGTTTATTTGATGTCCAGCTTGTTGTCAATAATAAATTGAAGCGTCCTTGATTCCTGACAGTTACAAAAAGAGACAGGCGGCAGCATTCAGTGACTATCTGCTGTCGTCGCAGTGGGTGGGCGCATCGACACTCATTTGTCCCCCAACTACTCTGCCCTGCCCAGGAGGAATAACAATCATCGAATGATTTAGTTTATTTATACATTTCGCCTTGTAATATCCGGTTCATCTAGGACAGGATTGAATGCATTCATCAAATGAATTGAAGAACTTCAAATTTCGGGGAGTTGGGGGATGCGATTCAAGGGCGTATGTGGCTAAAGTTGATGCTTTGCAAATCACAGGATGGTTTGTGTAAATAAACCCCAGCCCACAATCACAATCCTAACGGCTACATTTGAATTCATTTGCTCTACATGAATTAGCAATCCCCTCCTCCCCCCTTGGCAATCATTTGTCAGCGACCACCTTCAGTCACTGTGACTGAGGATAGACCAACCACTCACCTCTTGGCACCGCTTGTCCTAAAACCAATTTCCTCTGAGGCTTTCACGAATATTGTCTGCACACACACACACACGCAGAACCGGTATGTCAGAGACCTCAAATACCCATTGTACGCAATTCATTCGCATCCATCTGAATGATATAACACCACCATCCACCGTGACGCGGTGGCTATGACGAGGATGACGGTGTGTTGCTGGAATGGCCCCAAGCCTCTCGCCAATGTAAAATTTATGTTAATTTCACTATATTACCGTTGGCTCGGATATGCCCCACCGCAGCCACCTGCAGCAGGAGCAGCAGGAGCAGCACATCAATCATATTCGGCCTCTTCTCCTCGTCGCCACCTCGCCGTTCCCGGTGCTCCATGACTTTTCTCCCGTTTCATGTTTCATGACTTTTCTTCAACTGCTGTTGTGGCATGTTATTTGTCTATTTGTTTGTTGCTGCCAGACAAAACACTGAGCCGGCAATAGCTCTAGCTACATTTCGGGTGGTAATTGCGGGTATGCGTGGGAATCTGTGCTCTGCATTGTTCAAGACCCAGTTTGGCATCCCAGTGGCGGTGGTGCGGGGGGGAGGGAAACAGAAAACGCAAAATCAGATCATACTACGGAGCGCCGCGTCGTCGAACCGCACGGCGTTGAAGCTTGCAATATGCATTAACTTTTTGTTGGCTCTGTCACTCTATCTCTTTCTCTCATGAAGAGGATCCGGCTGTTTCTTATGAAAACCTCCTAGTTTATCTATGTATCTAAATTTTAATTCATCTGAATCAAGAGTCGGCGATGCGGTTGCACGCAACGGATTCCAACCGACAGACAGATAAACGTACGAAATGCTGGAAACAATGGAGAGCTGTCCACAGATCTACTTGTAGGTAACGCTACTTCTGTAATTCATTCGCAGTTCGCAGTTAATGGATGCTGCTAGAGTGTTGCTTCTGTTCCACCAACACCACCACCGGTGGCTACAGCATTTCAGCTCTTTGTTCTGTCGAGCATGCGATCTGCTTTTGCATGCATCCACTGGCACTGTTTTAGCAGACATTCTTTCGCGATTTTCACAAAACACAAGAAATAATCTTTCTCCGTTGCCCCCCTCTCATCAACTTGCAGCAGCAACAAATTTCATTTTAATTTACACAATTTCGCAACGCAGGAGAGGAGCATTTATTATAATGCAAGCCTCATAACGAACGAACTTGCATAAGTGCAGATATCTGCCAGATAGAAAAGATACAAAATTTAATTTTATTTATGACGACTAATTATGGTGGGTAGGAAGGAAGGTAGTTGAGAAAATTAGTTCCGAAGAAGTGCAAGTGCGTGAAGAAGAACCGCGACCGACCGGTGGAGGGCGGACAGCTTCTGAGAACAAATTGTGAATGCGGCTTTTCTCGGGTGGTGAAGGTAGATAAACAAGAAGAAATTCAGAACGAAAGTTGTGTAGCTTAAACGTCAGTCTGCACGCAATGACATAGCAACAGCCAACGAAGAACGTGGCCAATTCCTGTTACCGTAAGAAGGGTGAACATGAATTCCACATGCAGTAAGTGTAGTCTCCAAACAAAGAACTGATTATACCGAAATCTCATCCTTGTCAGCGCGTGGGGAAATTATCTGCCAGCTCTATGGAGACTTCTACGCGAATGTCTTTTTCTGTTGTCTGCAACGCGCTTCTTTCGAACGCTTCCCATTCTTACCTTCAAGGCGTCGAAATTCATCCCACCTGCTTATGTTCACTAGTTACCCGAAAGACTCACTTGCGACAAACAAGAACAAGCAACGAGTGCGTCACTGCTGTGGCACCATCGTGCCATTAATCAACGAGCAACTTTGCATTCGCGGTGGTGTCAAAATTGAATGCCATCATCGTGCGACTAAGTGAGTGATATGCTAACTATATCACGATATGGCGCATCAAGATGAGACGCCCCCCCCCCCCCCCACCCGCCTTACGTTTGCACAACGCGCAAGCACCCTCCGAGTGCAGAACCCCAACGAACTGCTTTGCGATTTTCAATGATGTGGCATGTTTTCTTCGGATAAATCGTTGCATTCGCCTGAAAAGGACGACATAAAAGGACCCGTTCCATGCACAACCACGCCTTCTGGTAATTAATGAGCTCCACCCAGGGGGATACGTTCATCAATCTCATAAATGCTTTCACCCCAAAGTTTCACCCCGTAAGCCGTCTCGCGCTATTCTGCGCTTTTTTTTTTCTTTTTGACATATGCACGCCAATTACGAAGATGAACTGCACCGCGCAGCACAACAATTTTATCACGCTCCGCCAGATTATGTATGAGTCCCCGAGGGGCAGGCGGCTCTCAGTGGACAGCAGTTAATCATGCATCCTGCCGCACACACACAACAACTTAGTTAATAATGATGAATATTGCATTTTCGCCGGCCCCGTCCGAATCATTTGCACGCCCTTCGTTTACATGCCCAAGACCCCGGTCATACATCATGCAAATGAACCATTCCGATCCGGTGCCTGTGTGCGCTGTCGGTGCACCACTCCCACGAATCCGCCACCATCGTACCGTCTCCTTGGCCTATGATCGTTTTTGTCACCTAGTTTGTGTTATCGGAATTATATCGTGTCGCATGTCTCTCCACATTGGTCCTGGGGGAAAAATTATGGGTCAACCTGGTCGCTGCTGTTGCACCAAGTCGCTGCTATTCATTATTCAAGCGTGCGTCAGCAGACAGAGTCGCCTGTGTTGGAGGTGCATGTGTCTGTGGAAAATTATTATAAAATGCACTGCAAATTGTTATCCCTCGACAATAAGCCAGATAATTATTATTAATTAGAAGAGAATGGCTGGCAGGATATTCCTGCCATGTCCCCGCAACATCCGCCACCCACAAAGGAAGTGAAAACATGCTATCTACTATACGTGCTTGGTATGGTCTGGAAAAGGGGGGCGGGGAGAGATACCGATGGGAGTCTAACATCCAACCGAAAGTTTCGACGCGCATCAAGTAGTGAGGCTGAGGCCTGAGGCCGTCGTCACGGGAAATATGCAGGGGGTTCTTACTATCTGCTTACAGAGGGGACGACGGCTTGATTATAGGCTTCAGAGCTTACCTTAAAGTTTTGTAGAAAAAATTGCCACCGACAATTGGGATTGATTATAAACTTGATGTTCCACATACGCCCGAGTGATTTTAAAAAATTTCTTCATACAGCACAGTCAAAGAAGGATCTCCCAAGGACCTGAAATATCTTAAACGAAAATAATAAACTTTGATTGCAGTCGGATTTGCTCTGAAATCTCACTAAGGATATAATCAAACCTCATCTGTGGCAAAGTGACTGAATTGCACTCAAAGAGGTCCTCACCAGGTCTTTCTCTCTCTCTCTCTCTCCCTTTCTCTCCGTCTTTGTCTCTTGGAAGTAACTCTAGGACAAGTCAAATCTCGAAGTTAAGCTCTTCGAAAAGGGCCCACTTCAGCCCTTTCCTTTCACATTCCCGGTATGCACACACAATATCCACACTTAATATTCCCATAAAATTTCGTCAGCCAACAACCATCAACTCTCATCACTATTCATTGTATGACATCATTCCTCCAGCTGCCGCTCCTCGCGCAAACATGCCCAGACTTTAATTACACTCGCATTCAAGTCATAAGTGGATGGTGGATGGTGGATGGTGAAAACGTGCATGCATCCCAGTCCAGGTAACTAAATCCTTATCTACATAAATACTCCCGTTGAGATGCTTACTTTTCGCATTGGACGACACATGGCAGAGCTCATATACCGGGAAGGATATTCATACATGTGTCCTCGATGGCGACGGCGACAGCGATGGCGTTGGTGAATGCACTTGAGCGCTATCTTATGTGTGAGTGGCTAAATTTGTGTGTGAGAGCGTGTATGCCAGATTGTTTGGTTTCAGTGTAATGACACCAGAGCGCCCAGCAGTAGCGCTTACGTCAGCATGCATCAGCATTAGCATCTCACCAGCACTAAACACACAACACACGCTCTGATGCTGAAGAAGGAGAATGCTTTCGACAGGCGCCTCTCGCAGCGATACAGGCAGTAATGTTCTGCACAGTTCTGTGCCGCCACCGCCGACGCTTGGTTGGGTCGTTTCCAACGAAGCTCCTGTGTGAAGTGGTGGGCGACGCTCTTGGGAGGTCTACATCATCGGCTTTCGAAAACATTCATATTGTTAACGGAAGGCGCAGAGTTGTGTGGCAATTTCGGTATGGTTTGAAGTTTATGTGGACATTTTTATCTCCCCCAAGGATGCCACCTCACACACACAAACACAGGTCGCTTGCATTGAATTTTTCCCACCACAAGAGGACATTTTGCGTTTTCTTTTCTCTTCATTCTTCTGCGTCAGCCTGACACTGTTGGATGGTTGCGAGGAGCGTTCCACAGGCATGTACAGATTGTCAGAGTCGATAAGGAATCGGGAGAGACGTTCATTGCATAATCCGGGACTCATTTAAACTCTCCACTCTCAAGCCTCCACTGAGCATCTTAACAATCATAAACCTTTGACGAATGCTCCCGTCACACTGTCAAATAAATTCTCCCGTTCCGCCTCTTTTCGACACTGCCCGTTGACACACACACCCGCATATGCACATGCAAGCATTTTGTTCAAAATGTAAATAATTATGGGCTTCCCTGGGTATCCATAAATCGTCTCCAAAAGGACAGCTGACCACATCAAAACTTTTCCATAGCAAAACTTTGTACACACTGTTGCTGTCAGCTCATATGCAAATGATTTGTAGTCTCAGCTTGCTGTGTGGACATTTACTGTCGGAGGAGGTGGCTGACTGAATGGGGTTGGTTGGCTTAAGGCCATTGCAACATTGCATCCATCTAGCTTAACCATTGTTACTGTCAGCCGGACATTTTTATTTCTGCCCATAAAAAGAGACGACATCCCTGGTTTGGGGTGAGAGCTCTGTCATAGCAGTCGATTTTGCAGGGCGACAACGACAACAACAACAACAACGAACGAAAGTAACGAATAACCCTCAGGAGAAACTGATGCAGCAGCAGTAGCTGTACCCCTGTAAGCGGCAGTAACGCTGAACAATGACGCAAAAAAAAAAGGAAAAGTAACAAAAAAAGAAGTGAAACACTTTTGGATAATTGCATATGTCAGACGCATTTGTGGTCATAAATTTGTTTTGTCGACGTTTTCCTTACCGTTGCTTGTTGGCTGCGCTGAAGCCTTTCCCACTGGCTCTCTGGTACTTTGTATGGAGGGATTTGAAGAGCAAAATGTTGTCGATTGTGGAGAGTTTAATGGGGTTCTTACTGTTTTACTTTGACTGCTTAATGGGTCCCACAGATATCCGGCATTGCATGCTGATAGATTGACGATCTCTTGGTTGGTTTTGTGGTGAATTGTAAAATTTTTGATGGACAATAAGTTGATGGAATTTGTTTAGATTTACTTCGGTAAGGATTTATGTTAACGAGAGAGTACGATAGGGGACACTCTGACGTATACTTGATCAAAAATTCCAATTAACTAGGTGATGTTGCTTTTACTACCAGAAGTTTCACATCAATTTTCAGATAATGTATGTGGAACCAAGTTGTAAGCATGATACACTCTGGCTTTGGCCATAAGACCGAACAACAATCACAAACTCAGCTATTTGGATAACATATTTGATTTTCTTGGGAAAGTTGGCAATATATGATGCTCCTGAACGAATATTTGGAACACTAAACGTCAGTTTACTTTCTCAACTGTCCTGAAATCAATTTTGAATATGTTTTTTGTGGACATTTCCAACAAACTTAAGATTTTGCACTTCTATCACGAAGTGGATATTGTAAAGATGAAGGAATGTCTAGACTATCAGTGTAAAGGGCTTAAAGAGGTGCTACTGATGGTTCTCTCAGCTTAATAGACGCTAAAAGTTTTCAACTGATTATATGTTTATTTTTCTGGCTATCCCTTACTTCTTCTTTTTTCTTCTCTAACTTGTGAAACGATCCAAGGTTGATCTGGGTTTTAGCCCACATGCCCCTCCATCTGGTGTGGTCGTTTTGTAGTGACTAAGCAATCTACAGTTTCTTTCCTGCTCCGAAAGAAAAAATTCGAGTTAGAACTCAAAAGATGTGGTCATGGTGGTGTCCGCGATTTTCTTGATTTGACGTAAGCCTTAATGACTCTGACACTCGTTTCTTGAAGACCTATTCTCCAATATCACATAACTTTCTTAGCATGTCACAAGCTCGAGACTCTTTCCAAATTTCACATCAGATACTCATAAATTGAAACACCTTACCTTGAACTGTATGTAAGTCTTATAACCCACAAGATATCTATCTTGTGCCGCGCTTGCAGCCATAACCACCCGCTGCAGATTGCATCATCGCACTCCCACCTTGAACAGCTCTTAAACAAAACAAAAAAAAAAAAAAACAAAAAAACAATTAAAGTGTCAACTGATAATTGTTGATTGTTGCTGTTACCCCAGCGCACACACCCACACAGTTGGCCCTACTCACTGAAAAACAAACAGACGCGCCCCATCTGTTCGCTTTGTTTCCAAATTAAATGCAATTAGCAATAATTATCGAGTGTTTGCAGCGATGATAGCAAGAACGATGACCAGGTTTACTAATTGAAACAATAAACATGTTTTGAGTATCGCCACTGATTATTTTCTCATGCCTTGCTTCAGCGTCGTCGTGCCACTGAAGTCGGGGTTACCATGTGAGCTCGGGATTGTAAAGTTTTAGCCGCAGGAAAGTTGAGTGTTTCCCTCTTTCTCACTCTGCCCCAATGCCTCTTTCAGTCAGTGACATGTCATCGCCACCACCCTCATCATGCATGCAATCGGATCTCAGCTGCAGTGTTGGCTAAGTGAAAAGTTTCCTCTAATCGTGAAGCTCTGAGCACGTGCTGGTATCTATTTGCCGCTGGACTCGAATAAATATTTTATTAGATTCTCTGTTGGCATAGAAAATTGATTTTGAACTTTTCTGTCTATCCACTTCTGTTTCTTTGTTTTTCTAACCTCAAATTTATTTTTTTTTTAATCTGTTTTTCTCTCTATTCTGTACGTTAAGAAGCTGGCCACTGTTGGGCGCTGAATAGCTCCTTGTGGCGAGGACGAGTTCGATGGAAATTAATTTTCAATTTATTGGTTTTGGCGGTAAAGTGTTTAGAGTTTAAGAAGACTTAGTGGTTTGATTGTGATGAAATTCAATTTAATCAAATAGTTGATGGGGATCTCTTTGAAGAGTTTTTCTGCAAGAGAGTGAGAAATTTATATTCAGATGATGTCCTACGAAATACAGAATATAGAGAAGAATGAGCCGTGTTAGGGGGATAGCGAATGTTAGTTTAATTTCCGTTCTGAAGAAATTTATGCAAAGTCTTTGAAGGCATCTGCATCTCCATCTCGTATAGATCATACATTTTCCCACTTTTTCCCATCTGCCGTTCGTTTTTTTTTTTCACTTTCACAAGTGTATTTTCCCCTCTTTAATTGTTCATTGTTTGCTCCGCAAACGAAGCAAATAAGAGGAGGCAAGAATGAACAGCCGAGAAAAAAATACAAATATTCATTGTCATGGGTTGCGGTAATGATGGTGATTCAATGCACACGACACTGGCATAGCAACAGCAAACCAACATCACCCGATGAATAATCATCACCCTTTCACAATGACACCGATCGCCCCATCATCCCCTGCGGCATTCGCCTTTTTGTCCCTCCCTTCCGGCCAGTCGGCCGGCGTAACACCTTACAACTGCACTGGAGCATGCTCACCTCTAGAGTCATGTTACAGAGTGTTACGTTCACTTGGCGACTCGATGTCTGTCACTGCTGCTCTGCTGGCTGACCACCTGACCAGCAATTCTCCCCCCTCTCACTGATTGACCCCCTATCTAATTAGATGTACTTTTTGCTCTCCGTTTTACATTTTACATTTTAAGGTTTTTCCTTCCATAATTTTTCCAATTTTCACCACTACCACTGGGCTGGCAGCAATGCATTATACATACATGTGGGAAATCTGTCCGGGCAGTCCGAACAGACAAATGGTCGCCGCCACAGCTGCCGACCACTGCAACACCCAATGCGCCCGTGAACACCGAAACCACCCCTCGGTCATGCGATTCATTATGCAGTTGTGTGCGTTCACGATTATACCGTGTTCCCATTAATCACAGTATTTTTCCGTTTTCCTCTTTCGACGAGCGAAGCGAACTATTCGTTACCAGCGGGTGGAGAGGGGAGGGGGACAAATGATTTTTCAAAAGAAACACCGCCACCGCAGTCGATTGACCGCTAGTGAGCTGTGATTTGTGTTAACCTTGGAACGGTTGATTCTATTCCCCTTCTCGACCAGCCACTCAAGTTGATAGTTCTAATACAGCTTCAGGCGGCTGCGGCAGCGTTGTCGTGCTGCTTGTTTATTCTATAGAACCCAGTTAGGCGGTAATTATTAGTTTCTGAAAAATCTAATTACATCCAATGAGTTCACAGATGCACACTTCATCAGAAACGTCGTTCATACTTGTGGAAACCGAACGAATTTTCCACGCATTCACGAGTCAGTCGCCGTACTGATTGCATTACTCGATATAGAAATGATGCAAATTGTAAACGGCACGCCGACGATGACTAAGCTGCTTGTGGGACTTAGCCGTGTTTTCACGAAAAAGGAAACTTGAGTTTTTCTGCATTGTCACGAAATGTCGAATGAATATCCACGGAGTGATTTATGAGGACGATTTCCAAAACGGGAATGAGGTGCAATACTTGAGATTGCTTGACCACCCCCCCGCCCAACCTCCCGCTCACCCAAAGCAATTTAAAACCGATTTCCCTCTCAAATACATCAAGTAAACGTCTTCGATTTAACTATTCACCAACAATAGCCAATTAGTCTCCCTTCCGTTCATCCTGGCACACCTTGCACGTCATTGCCTCAGAATTTTGTTAACTTTTCCAAGCTTAATTTGAGCCATTCCACCGCCGACATGCAAAAGACATTCAACCACCGCCCGGAGCCCTGCGACTAAACTACAATTTGAATTCTAAATGAAATGGGACAGCGCAGGCACTCTGCAACATTTGCGAATAGCCATGAAGTAGTCCCTGAATTCATAAGTACCCGAACCGGCAATCAACATCATGCACACAATGAATAGACAATGTCCCGTCGACGGCGAATCCAATTTACTTGAACGGCTTCGTATTGGTTTATTCCATTCGCAGCAACCTGCAGTGACCTGCAGCTGTCATAAGCTATTAATGCAGCCACAGTGGGCGGTGGAGAGCGCCTTGGTATCGATCGCCAAGACTTGTTACTTAGCAGGCTACCTCGAGGGGCAATGCTACAAAGTGCTACCTATGTCCGACTAATAATGACCACTTCAAAAGAGAAATGCCAGTCACTGGTAGGTGCCCACACAGCAAGTGCTTTAAAGTTTCGTAGTCAACATTCACACAAACACACACACACATATATACAGTGAAGGACATAATTTTCTCCATCATCATCTTCGTCCAAGATCATTGCCAGCACAACACGTTCCCGGCCAAAGGGAGGCCCGAAAGGGCAACCAACGGAACGGACGACTAAACGGACATCTTCTTCATCCCATCTAGCCGTTGCACAGCAAAGAAAGTGTAAGTCCTTCGCCTTGGCTGACTTCCATGGGCTTGCACCGGCAGCAATGCTATTACTCTTCTCGTTTTATCTACCGCCCGTGCTACCAATAACAGTGCACAATTCCTTACACACTTACCAATTCACAAAAGCTTCAAGTGTAGCAATTTATTCTCAAGTTTTGCCCAACTAATATCCAAAAGGAACCCTCGCCCTGATGGAGGTTGGGTCTGGATTTACGGTCACCCATTTTACGAGGGTTGGCATCCCAACTCCCCAGACGTTTTGTGTGTTTTATTGTGAAAGTGCAATCAAAGAGACACCGCACAGAGCATGAGGCGAAAAATGGAAAAGGACCAGCACCGCCACAGACGACGCTCAATTCGAGGATGTAAGTCCTTGTGCCTTACATGATAGTGTGCTTCCTTTAGGCTCTGCATTTTATGTAATGATGGCAATTTGATATTTATGCAATTTTCCAGTGCACGACAACAGAAACGCCGTTATTTTTCTTCTACACTTCACTTCCACTTGCGTTGGAATGATAGGAGGTACGGTGGAGGGGAGTGTGGTTAAAGGAGTAAAAGAGACTGAAGGCATATACAGCACAGCACAGCGCAGACACAAGCTGTGACGAGTTACACGTTTGTTAGGACGAGCGACGAGGACGTCTGAGTGACGATGCAACAACGATGTTGGCAGTGGCAGGCAGCAAATCGATTTTGCCTGTAACAGACGCCATTCCACTTCACTGCCGGCCAACAACATGCAATCATGCACAGTAAGGGAAAATACCACATCACACCGCCACACTGCGGGTGCGGGTGTACATCCGTCGTTACAAGGCACAACGGCAAAATACAGGGCCTGGTATGGATCCTCCCGCTCCGGTTCATACTCATGGTGTTTTGTCTTTATGATTATTAATTATAATTAAGTTCAGGAAGTAATAATGGGTTCGTGTTGTGTAATGAATAGCAGGTATCGAGAGCCGAGCGCCGGCAAGCTACTGCTACTGCTGCTGCAACATGAGCATTACAAGGATAATAATGTTGTTGGTGTTGGTAAATTTATAACAGCTACTGCAGCAAAAAAGAAAAATAAATGCTGCCCGTGAGTGAGTTGTGAGCTATAAGGTGAGTTGTGAGCATCGCATGGCGACGGATCTGTGGCAACTTCATAAATTCACTTGCACGCACGCGGCCCCATGTAATCTGCTCACATCAAAATTGCATGACATTTCCCATTTAATTCAACTCCGTCTACGAATTTTTTTTTCCAAGACGAAAAAGCGATTTACCTGACTTAACCAGTCAGAGCCAGGGAATACTGACGGAAAGTGCATTTCACCCGGTCGCCGGGCATGTGTAAGGCTCTCTATATGCCGCCACCGTGGCTGTGATGTGATCCCGTACAGTGCACTCCTGCATCCTTTCGTATCAGCTGCTAAAGCTATTAAAGTCCTGCTATTATGTTGCCGTCCTTGTGCAAAATCCCTCTTGCACAAAGTGACAAAAGCTCTTATCCTGATTGCAAATCCTAAATGGATGCGCTGTACGGTGGGTGCTGGTGACTCGTGGCATGTTCAAATCATCCACCCATCACCTGCCCCCGTCCGCATTCCGAACCAAGAAAAGATGTGAAAAATCCTTGGGCGCTGTTTTGTTTTACATCGTCATTGTCGAACGAGCACATCTTGTAGCACCTCGCAATTTGTTTGGACTCAGTTTTACCCTCATTCAACCCTCCACCGGGGAGTTGGTCGGATGACGATGATGGGGGATGTGCGAGCATTTCACTATTATCTTCGGCAGAGCATTGTCTTGTTGTTATTTTCTACATCTGTAAGCTTAAACAACACAACAGGGACACCCCAAAGGAGTGGTATGCACACAGAAAGAGGGTAATGTGAGCCGAGCTATCACTGAACAACTGAGGTGGGCACGAAGAACCTCATTACGTAAATGTTGCCTCATATTTGGCTACAGAAACGTCCTTTTCAATCCCCCTGCCCCCGCCTTCCCTGGCCAGCGCGTGCCGGCTTCAAAGTCCTTCTGTGTCCTAGGTACATGTGTTAACTTCCTTTCTATTTGTTGGTAACATTCGTTGTCGTTGCTGTAGTTATTTGACAGAGGCCTGGGTTCATTCACGTTTTATGGTCACCTCACCGGAGGGAGGAACCAGATAATCATCTTCATTGGGCGATTGGTCTCCGAAGACGAGCACACACAAAGCGTTTTCAGATCGAACTTACGTCTCGGTTATCCCCGCATCCAGGTAGATTTGCCAATGGTCGATTTAGCAGCCCTGGGATGGCACGTACTTACTCCTTGCTTTTAATGGTGAATAAAAGTCACCATTTAGCAGTCTAAATTCAAATGCACCCAGAAGGGATGCAGAAGCAGCAAGACATTTGTGCAGCCGCCAGATACGCCAGGAAGACGGCCGGCAGATGGGGTAAAAATTGCATTTCATTGCAGGCGCATCCCAGATGGAGGTAATAACTTGCGGAGAAAAGCCCTTTTTGGAAGAGAATGCACACACCACGATAGTCCGGTGCTCGTCGTAAAGTGGAAGATAACGGGTTGGATTTGCTTGCCACATTGGGCGGAATTTGTGGGATCCTTAAGTAGAAGCTTTATCGTTTGCATATGTACAGTAAGCTTTAGATATTTCCAATTAGAATGGTTAACATTATTTGGCAAAAGCTGTGTCTAGCGTTGGGGGTAAGCAATGGAATCCACTTACAGTGCCACGAGCGAGTGCTCCGCATTGTATTTTTTTTTTTTTGGTTCGTGAAAAGTGGTCTCGTAAAAACGTCGGCATCTGCAAAGGATCACGGGGTAATCTTCCGCGAACTCTTTTTCTTCTCTCCTCACCTTCATTATTTGCTTGCCTTCAGCGTCGCCCAAAGAAACATCTTTTTTTCGGTCTGTAATTGAGGAAAACCTAGAAATTCCTCAGACCAGCATACCGTGTCATCACCGCCAGCAGTGCCTTGCACATAGTACATATGTGTCCCCTTGTCATGCATACAAATGTTACATCCGCCCGTTTTTTTGCTGGTTTCATTAAAGACTTTACAATATTGCTGCAACAATGACTGGAAGTTCATTTGGAAATCCGATACTTTCCGTTCGAGTTGTCGTTTGCTTAGTCTCTTACTGGTCTGCCTACCGCACTGAACGAGCTGGTGTAGGCCTGGTCTCATGGATCCCCAACATTCATCCCAGTCGATGGCAAATCCAATTTAAGGGACAGCCCAAACGACAAAACAAAAAAGCGGAAGAGACGACAACGAAGCTGAGAGACTGGCAAAACAAGCGACAAATCGAGTGTCATTAACTGTTTCGTAGAAGCTAAAGTAACCTTTGCCACTGCCACTCCGACTTGTTCTGCTCTGCTCCATTCTGTTCTGCTTGGATGTGTTTTTTTTTTTCTTGCATTTTTTTTCCCGTAGTCACTCGACAAGGTCAGGGCTGAGAGGAGGCATGTCTCTGGTCTGCGCTCGGCACAAACGTGGCTCCATTCTGTCTGGCGGAGTGAAGAACAGCGCAGAAAAGGGAACCGACGAGAAACACTATGGATAACTTCAGCCAATCGGTCATTCCTAACCTGGCCTTTTATGCGGCTTTGCATACCTCCACTGCCACCGATGCGCTGCGATTCGTTTCGCATACAACATGACGACAACGACAATGGATTATAATGCTCTCTCTGCCACATTAGCAATTTCGTTGTTTTTCCCCTTTTCTCACCATCTCACAAACATACCATCCGCCTGCACAGGCCGTTTTTTTTTTTCCCTTCTTTTTTTGCCTTATGTTGTCATTTACCTTCACTTGTGGCAATGTGTATATGATTGCTGCTTTATGGTAGCTTAGGTTTTCAAGTATTTAGGTTTCACATTTGCATACCTTTTTGCCTCCCTTTCATCCTATGGACGCACACACAACCATATCGGCGGCCAGTTCAATTAGACACAAATACCCGCACATACATGTGTCCCCGTCTCCGGCTCCGCTCTACCGAAAGTAAGAAAGAAACTAGTTCAGGGATAGAGGCGACGACAGCCGACAGTGGTGACGGCGGTGATGGTTCGGCTATACCGTCAGCGTTCGCCACAAGACCCAAGA
The DNA here is from genome assembly GCA_944738645.1 of Eristalinus sepulchralis. Lineage (NCBI taxonomy): Eukaryota > Metazoa > Arthropoda > Insecta > Diptera > Syrphidae > Eristalinus > Eristalinus sepulchralis. Next base: position 808,480 of record OX122885.1, on the reverse strand, counting down.
GGGAAATTTTAACCAAAACAGATTAAACTTGGGCAAAATGATGGGAAAGTTTTTCCACCAATTCGGAGGACCACAAAATGGATATTTTAGAATACACACACGAAGGACAAGCACAGGATATGGGTGTGTGAGAGCCGAGGACATACAGCAAGAGAAGGAAAACTTTTCTAATCAGTGGTGGATTAAAATTAATCCAGCGAGACTTTGGCGCGAGAAGGAAATTTAATTTTTCCAATGGCAAATAGAATAAAAAAAAAAGTTTGTGTTACCAAAAGTCTTGCTTTCACCAGAAGTACCCCCATCCTACATCTCTGAAAATATTTTCATTTTGAGATAGGCTCGACTTAAGCATTTTCCGGGGTAAATTGAAATTAGTCCACGAAGACCCATTTAGATGGTATTTTGTCGTTTGATTTATGTTAAGCTCTTAAGGTGGTGTGAGGGACTTTTCCCACTGACCACACTATCTTCGCCTGGGGACAGTTCAGTTAAGGAAAATTGAAGAAGCAGCCTACGCAGAGATTCTTAACGCAAGGGCACATGGTCTGAGAGGGCTACAGGACATCTATCCAACTGTTGTCCTTGACTTTACGAAGAAGTAGAATATGCTCGAAGCTCTCGTGACTGAGAATAATTTGGTCAGTCGACACGATTCAGATAGTAGCACCAAGATTTGGATATGTACATACATATGTGCCATACATATGTATTTCAATCGATCAGCGATTGTTTTTTTCACAGAGATAACCCTATGCCGTGGACATTTTTCGAATCAGAAGGGTTCATCCTTCTGTTCACATCATCTGGCAATTTAAACAGCAATCCCATGACTTGCTATAGTTCAGTAGGCCGCAGGGGCTTAGAGCAGACAAACGCTATAACCGGAGAGCCAAAACAATTACTTTCACCCTTCACTGTCTAGACTGTGCTAACGCCCTTCCCAAATGAGACCCCCTTTGCTGGGAGCTTGTCTACACTCCGTAGGCTATGTTCTTCCGGAACTCTGTCGACAGTTGCTGTGAAATAATCCACCCAGCGGCAGTTTTACGAAATTATTTCGTAGTCGCCGTTGTTGTAGATGCATCTCGGAAGCTATCCCTCCAGGAACACGTACATAGTAAGCAACGATTCATGGCGAATGACCAAAGTCCGTTTTCACTTAAGGGCCTCTCTCCCGCGCAACCTCGGCCAACATGGTCAGTCATTTTTTGGTCTCATATAATGCTGCCATAGGGAATATCCTGAAAGAGTAATCATGCATAATGTTCGCCGTTACTGCCAGCAGGAACGAACGAACGCCAAAGAACGGGTGACCGTCCTGAAAGTTATAAATTCCAACCAGAAGTGGACATTGCTCATTTAGTTGAGCGATAGCATAAAACCAAGACTGACTGCCGCAGCCGAAAGATCTCTATGCTGCCTGGCCTGCACTGTGCCCGTTGGTTGGCCGTTTCCTATCTCTAGTTCTTTGGTGGCGGTATGCATTAATTCCATAACTCCTCCGGACGGCAAAAATGGGAGTTTAAGGAATGGAATTTTTATTGCTACTGATTTGCATTTAGAATGGTAAAGCGGGCAGCAGAAATAATGTAAATCGTTGAAATGTGCTTTCTGGCTCTTGCAAGCCCTGAAGTTGGCATTGGACTTTCACAGAATGAATGGCGAGTTAAGCTGTGGCATTTTACTTGCACTGAATGTGAAGGAAATTTCGGAGAGGAAAGCTCTTGGGTCATTCCTAATTCTTACATTTGATTTGTGTGCATCCTCGTGAAACCGACTGATTTTTGGTCCTTTTTTCCATCGCTTCCAAGCGAGTTAAGCTGTCATTACGAACAGACAGGAGCACTAACAACTGAAGACGACTTACGGGGGGATTTGACGGGAAACCACTAATGAGATTCTAATAAGAAACTGAAGCAGAAGCATCAAATGCACACTCTATACTCTATACCAATGACCAGACTGATAATCTGTCTGAAAACAATTGTTCTCTCCCTCTTTTGTGCAGAGCAACCTCCTGCCTCCTTTTTAAGCCAATTTCAACATTCGTGCAGCCTTAAATTTTCCCCGGCAACAGTGCACAGTGCACCACCCCCAACATCGTACATGAGAAAATTCTTATCCAACTCACCGAGACCGAGATTCACCAGATGCATTCATTCGGAGAATGAATAACGAGGGTTGGATGTTGTATCCCCGAAAGCGTTAAAAAAGTTTCAGTTCATCATTTGGGAGAAATGAAAGCAGTTGATAGCATCCTTCCTGAGATACGGCCGACGACAGAGAACTATCAACTCTCTGCTCTCTTTTTTTCCATCTCTCTTGGAAAACTATAATTTCAACCCCCCAAAACTCAAACCACAACTGGATCTGAATGCACTAAATAAATTCGTCACCCGACCGCATACGATTTCAATGACATCTTGCATGGCAACCGCCAGAGGTATGAGATATTCTGCACAGCAACAGAGAGCACCGGAGAAAACCGTGAGCGGGAGAGAGGAAGAACTGAAGTCTCTCCGAGAGAGAGAGCAAATGAAAAACACCGGCCGGTCTCCTCTCCACTAATGACGATGATAATACCGATGGTGTTTGTCGGCGTTTAGGGGTGTGCAGAGGGGTGCTGTTGTTGCGCATGTAATGATTGCTGATGGTGCTGCATCTGCTGCTGTTGCTAGGCACAGTATTCAGTGTTTAACTCTCCACCCCTCCCTTTCATATACCTGCTGCTTCTGCTGGCACTGCACTTAGTGGGCTATAGTTAGGGCAAACTAAAAATATTGTTAATGGGTAAAACTAAGCCTTTGCCTCCAGGACCCCTTCCACCCTCCACTGCCGAACACGGTCGGAGAAACCCACTTTGCATATGCAGTGCTATGTCAGCGCATTTGCATGGGTGTAGTGAACTTTCTAGTTGGGGTTTATTTTTCCCACCTTCTCCACCCTTTCTCCATCAGCCTTTCTCTCTCTCTCTCCCTATCTGTCTCTCTGCCTCTGAGGGCTGGATACACTCGGAGGATTTGATATTCCGTTTTGAACTTGGTTAACACTTATGAGCGTGGAGATCAGGGTGCCAGAAATGATGAAAAAACGTTTCCTTGCTCTAGCCGGATATGCGAATGAATGGATGGATTTTGTTTGATTGCCCTTTTCTCCTGACAAATGTTTGATGACGTATTCGCAAAATAGAGCTTCAAAGACACACATACATATGTGGGAAGCATTTTGAAAGAAACGTGTACGAATTCGGTCTTAAATATTTTAGGTACCAGTTTGAGGTTAGGGACAGGTTCAAACTAGAATGGCTCGAAAAGAGAGGGAACCACATTTAAATTTAGCTCTATTTACAAAGAAGCTTCAGCAACTTAGTAAAGTCCCGATTTATTCTTTGACTTAAGCGCAGCAGTGCCCTATTTACCTACTTACCCCCTGACTTGACTCTACTACGATTCGCACACCTATCGTCAAAGTGAATAAATTAAGTGCTCAAATTGAATCATTTGCATTCATCATGTCTATCTTATTTCAATAAGAAATCCGAGCAGAACATGAACTGACATTGATCCTTGAGAAGAATCCCAACCCTCTCCTGTGTAGGGTAGCCACACTCATAATGTCCGAAACGTTATGAAAGCTCCTCCAACGATTTGTTGCACTTAAAAATATTTTATGCAATATGTCAGAGGATGTTTCCCTGAATTGATATTGAAATGTACGGGGGGTTGGACGCGGAAAATCGGAAAATGGAGGGAAACAAAAAACTTAACCCAGCATGACTCGCAGCACTAAGTTCCTTGCCCTCTTCAAGGATTTCGTTCATTCATTTTATGCCGCCTATGAATCGGGTGCGCCTTAAGACGAAGCGACAAGCTTTGATTTGCATACATTCCCCCGCTTGTCGCAGCCGCTCTTTAGATTTCACTCACTCGCTTCAACTCGTCTGTGAATATGACCAACCACGAGGGCTGCAGGGTGGCTGCAACGAAAAGAGGACAAATACAAATTATTTATAAATGCACCTCTGCGTAGGTGTGCATTGACAAAAGCAGTAACGCCAGCTCGAAGGAGCTGGATGGGGTTGCCCATATCAATGAACATCACACCGTTTTGCAAGCTCACCCTCGCACAGCACGTGTCCATGTGTGTGTACATATGAAAAATTCGTGGAGATGGAGAGAGCGAGAGAGAGGGAACTGTGAAATAAATTTGCAGAAAAAAAACACAACGAAAGAACGACTAAAACAAACTAAGACTGACAGAAAAATGAAAACGTGGCACATCGGCGGTTGGGGGTGCAGAAGGAGGGAAGTGACGGAATTCGAGGTTTAGAAACTTTTGAGTTGAGCGGCCTTCTTCCTGAATATTTAGAGCACATGGCAACTTCGAACAATAACCCTAATCTGCCGCTTCTGCTGCTGCTGTTGCTGCTGGTGAGGCTTCTGTTGGCTCTCCTTCCTTCTTCACTCACACCCCCTCTCTGCTAACGCCTCTTATTCATTCTCTTGTCGCCCCTACGGCACAGTGTGCACTGATGTCTGGGGTGCTCGTGTGGGGAGCGCGAAGAAGAGAATGGCCTCTGAGGGGAGAAGGTTCATTTCAAATTCAAATTCAAATTTATTCCCTCGGAAAGGAAAATAACAGCTCGACATAAGTACGGTACTTGTGAATCCGTAATTCAGATGATGACAGCTTTTTTTGCATGCGGGTGAAGGGTTTATTTTGATTTTTCTTTTCTAGCGGTCTTCCGCTGGTATACTCCTATTAGACTGTAATTTTTTTTTTGTTGAATTTGAGTGAGTTTGAAGTGGGTGGGTAAAAGGGGGAGTTGGCAAATTAGTTCCAAGGTCACAACGTTTAGTTGGTTTTTCGTTATTTTAATTTTCAGAGTTTTCAACAGAGGTTGCCGAGATATAAAAATACCTTGCAACGCTACAAGCGCGAATCGACATTCAGCAAATTTCGCATTCACTTGAGTTTTCGAATTTCAGACGTCCCCGCCTATGTTTCTTAAGAAAGAGGCTTACGTGTTCTTTTTGAAATGTTGACATTTTCACCGGGTTTCTTCCTCCGTTCGCCTTCTTCCGCAACACTCCTCCAACTGAAGTCTAAACTTCTGCCACAGACAGCCAGTCGAATGAGCTGAAATCCTTACCTGGTTTGATAGATTGTTTACAAGCTTTGCATGTTCGAGACGGTGCAAAGGAATAACTTCACTGGCAACCCTGCAGTTATTTAACTCCACCCTTCGAGACTCATTGGCGAAACTTCTAGGAATTTTACAATGAACACAAACTAATAGAAATTTTTCTTGTTTAATGCACTCACGCGCTCAGTTGAATGACCAACATACATATGTACATACCACTAACAAGCTCTTTGTTCAATTGAACCCACATCTGAGCAGAGTCATTGTCAAGTTGAACCTTCGAGATCGTCAACAAGATGTGATTCTTTTGTTCAAGTCACACACCAACAAAACCCATTCGAAATATAAATTAAAAATTACATCAGCCACACAAATACACACACACACATTCTCGTCGTCAGCCGCGAACATCCCCTGTAACAAGCAGCCACCCATTAACAGGGTGCCATAGCGAAATGCCTTTAAAAATAACCACAGAAGCGAAAAAAAGGAAAAACAATTCTATTTTCGCTGCTTACCTCATGTGGCTAGAGTTGGCCTCCTATACCTGCCAGCCCAGCCCACCCTGTGTGCTGTATGTATTTATACAGACAGGTTTTTTTTTCGCTTTCTTACCCCATCATCATGCAACAACCCCGGCAAGTGTCGACAGCGACAGCACAGCGAGTGAGTGCAACTCACAACAACCGGCTAAAACTGTGATCTTACATCACTCACTTCTGTGTTGTCGCCATTTCGCTGCAGCGTTGCATGTAGCGACCGCCGCCAACTACCAACCCGGTGACCATAGGTATTTCGAAATCAATAATAAATCAAATTAATTTAATTAAAAGTGCCACAGTCGAAATAAATGTAAAAGATTAGTCGGTGGGCGAACCGCCGGCAGAGTGCGATTTACATGATTTACCACCATCCAACACATACCGTCACATTCAACTTTGCATAGTGCTCGCATTTTAGTGATTTTCTTCGAGGGTGCCAAGCAGTCTGGTATAGCAATTGTTTGCCACCACCAGCACCCACCCATCCGCCATGCATGGCAGTCGCCGCCGCTGACAGCCACAACCCGAGGAGCTTTGATGTTGGCCGCGTGCAGAGCACCATCGATATTACATACAGAAAAATGAAAGCGGCTCACGAAATGCTTGTTAAATCGGACGACAATATTTTTGGCACGATTACGCGTGTCATTCAAGTGACATCAATTGAAATAAACAGGATGGGTCTTAACCGCAATTCTGGTCGAAAAACTGAACTGAACTGAAATAGAAAACGAATTGTTGTTCCATCAGGGAGATTGACAGTTGAGTGGGGTTATTGACGTACATGCGAGTTTCTGCCAGCAATTTGCTACTTTTCTGCGTTGGACACCTCTACGGGCAAATGCCATTGGCACGTAGCTATACCGCTTCCCACCAAAGAAGAAAAACAGACACTGTGGAACCCTTGTTCTTGAATGTTTCTTGGTATTGTCGAGGACTTGAATTCCAGGGAAACAGATTTAAATTGGACGCAGGACGAGAGAACGTTATATTCCTAGGTCTGGAAAATTAAGGTAACGTTCAGAAATAAGATTCCACTGTCAACGACCTGAAATGCCCGCGATATAATAAATTTCAAAAAGGGAAATCCGATCTGACAAACTCAAGAACAAGCAAATTTGAAATTGAAATTCAAAAGGGACCTCAAACTGGCGTTTATAACTAGATTCCTCTTCAATACGTCTTCGTTGTGATGGAAAAGCAGAAAATGACCTCTCCTCCCTCTCTTTTCAAACTATCACTTTCCATCTCTAACCTACGGGTTGGATATCTCCAAACCCAACAAGTGCTCTACTCAAACAAGTAAGCATAAATAAGAAAATCAGAAAAACAATATATCTACATATGTATGAAAAGAATCTATGATTGAGTATAAATATAATTTAAATAAATTAATTTTCACAAACATTTATCAATTTTCTGAGAATGTAAAAATACCCTCCCCTTACACTCACTTGCCGCCCTGCTGACACACAATCCCACCCCTGTGCCCCATCAAATTGCCAGCAACAATCAAAACAACCGACAGAGCCAAACACAGAACGCAAAACAGCAGCACAGCAGGAGAATAGAACACAAGCACAAGCAACAAAGCAGCCAAGAGAAGGAAATGTTTGACCTTTAAAGCGAGCGTACCGATAGTAGCAAGCACCAAGAGGCAAGCAAAACCAAAGCAAAAGCAATGCCACAGATGAACAAACGAACAAACTCTCTGGCACTGCATCAAAAATGACGTCAAAAGGAAAATTCATCGTGTACACCGCTTCTCTTGTAGCGTGCGGATGGATGTATGTGCCAGCGCAAGCCAGTGTATTTTTGAAATTTCTAAACAGGAAAAACCCGAACAATATTTCAAAATACAAAAGATTTGTCAAGTCCTCACGCCGGGCAGTAAGCAAGCGCTTCTTAGCCTTGTGGGGTGGCCGAAATTTTCTGCTGCCAATGCACCGAACTCCCAAGTGTGCGTTATGCCGAGGATTGAAGGAGGAGGCATCACTTCGGAGAGTGGAAAAAACAGAAATCAGCCCCAAAAATAGCCGACAAATGCAATAGATTGATGTATCTCATGGGACAGGCCATAAAACGCACCCCACCGCCGCGCCGCCCGCTGCCCCTATACACTTCTCAGCTAAAAGAGCGAGAAACAAAAGAGAAGAGAATTGTATAAATCTTGATACATAGGCGAAGTTGAAAGGCTTCTCTCAGTGCGACTGCGCCTTGCGGCCATGTAAAAGTCCCCCGGGTTTGACAGCTCAAATCATATGATTTTCACCGAAGAGCGGATCGGCGCTGTGAGAACGAGCGATAAATAAGCTCAGCTGGCTGCTCTTTATTCATAACTTTTCATTTATCACGTTGTTTTCGCACATGCCTGGCGAAAAGCCGGTTACATGCCAGTCATATGGTTATCGCTGTGTGCTCCTTGCTCTATGTACCTGCATATGGCCTCTTACAGCGACCCGGGGGTGGATTTTCTCCCCCAATCCCCCGCCTTCCATCGCTGCGCCTCATCTGGGTTAAGGGAAAATCAGCTGTTTAACGACCGGCAACGAATGTGGAGCGATGGGGAAACGCCGCCGTAAAAGTTATGGTTGTTACTCAGTAAATTTGTGTGTTTTCCTTTGCGATGCATTCCTTGCTCTTGTCAGTCGCTGTATAAAATTGTGAATTGAGATACGTACATACATACATTTGTCTTAGATAAGATACTACTATTTAACAAACGGATTTGTTGCGGGGAGAGGTGAGAGAGAGTCGATTGTTTGTCCATTTATAGGTGCGGGTTGTTGGGGAATGTGCCAAAAGCGACTGATGTAATTTCAAAAACTGGTACTTCAACGAAAAGAAGATGAGTGTAAGTGTAGTAGTCAATCTAGCATTCTAAGCGCCTACAGTGTTGTACATGCAACGACAAATTCTACACCACCACACACATTTGGCCTGGGTAGACCCGGTGTCTCCCTTTCGCTATGCAACACTTGTGTGTGCAACGGCGGCCACAACAAACACCAGCACACGCTTGGAAATTACCCAATCCCACCTGCCCTCACTCGAAGTACCCCCTTCTGGTCAACTTGCTCGGGGAATGTATTGGCAAGGCAATTGTTACATAGAACAAGAAAAGCAACAGAAACACAAAAACAACAACAAAAATGATACAAATCAAAATCATACCCAGTGTGGTGGGTTGCCGCGGGTCGCACCTCGCGCATACCTCTGTCATCAGCTCTGAGTTTTTATGAAGGCGCTTAATTGTGTGACGTGTTACAGCTCTTGTGATGGGGGTGGGTAATAATACTTTTACATAACCCCCTTTTAAGCCGCTTTTCGCAAACTTTGTGAAGAATGTAAAAGGGGGTGGAAAACCAGTGGAGTCGGCTCTTTAACACCCTCATGAACCACAGCCCTTTCCTCCCACTTAACCGCTCGCAAACGGGCTGAAGGTGGACAGTGTGCGCTCATCAGATTTTTATTTTATTTTGCTCAGCCGGATTAAACAAAAATAGTCACTCGTCATTTGAAAAGATGTGGCGCGATGTGAAGAGGGAGGGGAGGGAGGAGGGGGCTCGGAATTTACGTGTAGCGTCATTAAGTGGTATCAGGTAGGATGGAGGACACATTTGAAAGGGCTTAACCGGTAGTTCCAATCTATTTTTGACCATAATGACCGTTTCTTAGCTTGTTTTGGATTTTTTTCGGAACGTCGAGAAATTCATTTCTGAAATTAATTTCTTGGGAGTAGTCGAGTTGGGAGTTATGAAATGTACAGTACAGGAAATGCTTTTGATGATCGGGACAGGCTCAAATGTGACAGGACAGGAAGTGCATTAATTCAGCTTCACAGCACTGCACAAAAGGTAACTGACGATAACAACACAATATCAGCACAAAAATAATTGCAAGACTCATAAGTCATCCCTCCCACCAACTTTCACTTGCAATCAAGAATTTTTCCTCCCTAATGCCGGCCACAATTATTCCGGACACAAATCCCCCATTATAATCATCATCCGATCGACATTTTAAAACACAATTCAGCTTTGTTGCAGCGAACGGAAACAAAACGAATCGAAAATCCTACAATTTATAACGAACTTTTCAATTTTCCAAAAAGCACTTTCCCCCGCAATTCGAGACTTCGCATACTCAATCAGCAGCAGCACAGCAGTGTCTGAGGTTAAAGCACTGAGAATTTTCTGTTCAGAATTTTAGTGAGTCGTTCTTTTGCTTTCGTTTTGCAATATCTTTTAAGGAGATTGTCTCTTTACATGACCCTACTACCTACTCACACCCAACACTCTTCGGCAAAGGACTTCCAGAGTTTTGCTGTTTTTTCGTTTCACTTGTTTTTTTTTTTTTTTTTGTTCATTTTCTTTTTCAACTGATTCTTATTATTGTTATTATCGTCATCATCGTTGTCATCATCATCGTTTTCAATGAGCATACAACAGAGTAGATGGAAGGAGGAGGGCGCTGGTGCTGTGTGGTGGCTGGAGGGGAAGAATTTAAACCGATTTCAAAAATTACATTTCTCAATTAAATTTGAAATATTCCCTGGGCTGAGAAAAGCTGGGAAGAAAAAAAAATACTTAACAGTTTATTTCTGCTCAGTGTTTGCTCCCGACGGTGCTGCTCCTTATGCCATTCGCTGAGATCGTATCGTATATTTTGCAATAACTCGCTGCTTGTTAATTCAGGGATCGACGAAGGGCGACGGAGGGTTGCCGGGGAGTGTGAAGGGAGAATTTGAAACCTTGAACTGTTAATAATCTGATGTACCTTGAAGAAAAATATTTCCTCTTACTTTGGCAGCGCTGCGCTGCGAAAATTTCGATAAGTTTTCCACGGTTGCGGGGCGGAGAGGGTCGGTCTTGTTAAGGGTCTTAGAATTTAATCAAGGGTAAGTTTAAATTGTCAATCAGGATGCTGATAAAAATAGACTGCCATGAGGAGCTATCTCGGGTGCTTTGGTTGTCGTTGGGCTATAACTTCGTCTTTCAAGTTGTCGCCCTGGAAACGAACTAACGCCTGGCAGATTAAAGTCTGTTGCTTAACTTAAATAAATGTTTAATAAATCTACAATAACCGTACAAGCAAATATACACAATTGTCCCGTGGAACTTGACTAACTTAATGTACCTGAGAACGTTTTTTGTTTTCTGCATTTAGAAATAGAAAAGCTTTAAGTATCCCTGATTTTGAAAACAAATCAATTGCATACGCATCAATCAGTCGTAGCGTAGAGGTTTGGCGGTTCTCGGGACGTGGGAATTCCGTAATCATAACGTCCCATCTCGGCATCGTACAGCAAATTATTGATCAGATGCTTAATCACAACTTGAGCTTTACTGGTTTTCAACTTTCGAATGGTTATTCCGACGTATTCCCCGAAAACGCCGAACTCATCGAGACTATTTACATCCGCTTGGCGGCTGCTCTTGCTAGGACTGTTTTGAGGGTCATCGCTGTCACTGTCTGGTGAACGCTGGGCTTGTTGACTTAGGGCACCAGTCTCTGTGGCGGTTTCTCGCGAGGAGCGCTGCTTTCGTTTCCGAAATAGTTTATCAAACTCCACATGGTGTATTGATGTCTTTAGGTCCTCGACTTCTCCATTGGAGGTCTCCAGCTAAAAACATAGGAACGTTAAAGTGTTTCAGTTCTTACAGAGTGACTTACAATTTCTGTTTTCACGTCATCAGCGCTAATGTTTCCAAACTGGTGGTCATCTGTCTGTTCGCCCTGCAACCGAAATAGAAAAAGTTTTATTATTGCCCACTATAGAGGATCATATTTGCTTCGATGGCAGTCATATCTCTAAGCACTTGCTGAATTCAGAAAGAAAACAAAACAATTGGGAGCTTGAAGTTATTTGTCGGCGTAAACACTTTCCATGAGACTCGTCCGGCTGGCCGCCACCGACCAGAATGCAGTCAATGCCTCTTTTTCGCACCCCTGACCTTGAGCACGTTAAGTAATGATTTTCGAAGCGAAATTCAAATCACGGATGCGTCATTTAGCATCGTCGGTGTGAACTTGATTTCGATGTGGACTGGGCGCCACTGCGACAGCACTCTTCAAAGTGCGGCATGTCAAGCGACTTTAGGCACTCTCCATGGCTCTAAGACATTCGTCGGTGCGAATAACATCGATTGGCAATCTTCCTCACGTGAGGCCGCTTCAAACCTTCATTGGTCCAATGCAACGCATCAACACCACCTACCCCAGTCTACCGAATTAGGAAGCACATTCGTTACCAAAAAAGCTCCGATATGCTACAAAAAAAAAACTTGAAATTCAAATCCAAAACTTACCAAAGTCACCATTTCGTCATTCGCATCAATGCCAGTCGAGACCGTATCAGCACCAGCAGCAACAGCAACAACTGTCGAAGCAACAGCGGCAGTAGCGGCAGCATTACCACCACCACTAATAACTTCACCAGCACCATCAAAGCCCGAGCTTCCCCCCATTTCTGTACGCTCCCCGTCCAGAATGAAACGAATCGCTTCATATGCAAACCACATCGGTTGATAGTTGATGCCCCTGCGCTTACCGCTGATCACCTTCCCATGCTCACGGTGGAACGACGATCGTAAGCTCTTGATCTTGCTTCGAATGATACGCACTTCGGTGCTGTATTTGCGACTGAGCTTCTTGAGAGCCTCGTACTTGATCTGTTTGATGTGATAGCCCTTGGTGTTTGGATCCCACAGCACACGGTACCCGCGGTAGTCCTCAATGAATTCCAGGATTGTATTGCGGGACCATTCAACACGATCAATTGGAATGTTGCCACCGCCAGCGACACTGCCGCCGCCACTTCCATCGCAATTGGCGTCTGGGAGAGGATTATGGCCACTGTTTGTCATCACTTATCTTACGCTCGTGTAGCTGCCCGAAAAAACCCAGTAAATAGATTCGCCTTTCTCACGTGGCCAGCCCGAAAATAGGTAGATCACAGCAATAAACGCCAAAAGATCAGCGCAACGTTCCCCGTCGAAATCACGATTTGTACTAATTTTTTGTTGTTGCGAATGCTGGTGGTAGTGTTGTGATTGTGTGTGGCAAGTGTGGCTATAATACTGGTGCGGCGGTGGCGGTATCGGTATCGGTGGCGGTGCGCGCTCGTCGCAATATTATGTGGCAACAACACCAATACACAACGCGCCTAGCGAACGCTGCTCGCTGGCCGGCTAGCTTTGCTTGCTGCCTGACTCTCGCTGGCTGGCTGGCTGGTCTGACGGTCTGGCAGTCTGGCGGGCTAGCAAGCCCGCTGACTGATGATGATGATGGGCGCATGGAACTAGCGAGATATATGCGACGCAATTAGTCGCTCATGTTGTTGTTGTTTCCGTTTCCAAGTGCTGCTAAGCTTTGCATTAGGGTGACGTCTAAAGTTGATTGTGGTATGGCATGGTCAGAAGAGCAACAACAGCAGCAACGCCACAAAACTGAGATTCGTTGCTGCTCGCCTGCTAGTTATTGTGGCCCGTTGGTAGATAAAAAGGTGACGCTGCATTATTTATTTACTTTTTTTTCGTTTTTATTCCATAACTCATCGTGGCCTGCGGTTGTGGTGCTGCTGGGGAAGTTTTTTTTTTGTATTTTTTTTATAAAATGTTTTTGTCGCCGATTTTTGTTTACTCAGCGCATGCAACACACATATGTGTGTATACGCGGGCGGGTCGTGAGCGGCAAGGGAGGTGTCACATGGTGGTGTCGTTAGAGAGTATGATGTCAGCTGAATTCTACAAAAGATAAAGCTATAGCCGTGGTGAATTCGGTAATTTGTTTGTTTGTTGTTGGTTGAGTGCTTCATAGGTGAGAGAGCCGAACATACATATGTGCCCACATGTGTATGGCTCCTCTGGTCGGTTGAAATTGATAGTGTGAGAGCGCTTGAGCAGGGTAAACTGAGCAGAGGAGTTGATGGTCGCTTATCTTTGAACACAAAGCTTGACAGCAGCCTTCCTCTTTCCAACTGCAGCTTCGGCGAACTGCTCGTAAATAATGCAAATCAGGCCAAATCACTGGCTGACCTTGAATCCAATACCTACATACATCATCAACTTGTTTTTGGTTGATATTTTGAAGATGTTTGAGATTATGGCTTCTGGCCCGTTCGTATGTCATCGTTATGTCACAGTTCTTGCCTCGACGGAGACTTCAGTAGGTTTTCTTAATGACAAAAATATAATCGGGATCTTGATTAAAACACAGAGCGTGACAAACTCTTTGGAATTTGTTATTCTTTTAAGAGAATGTCGCTGCCATTGGCAGTTCGCTCAGCATCTCAAATGAATGAGAAGTACTTTTGCACGAGCTGAGGTGAAATTGAATAAAAAGGCAAATTTATTGATTCACCGAACAAATTGGCAACCAATCAATTTGATATTTTACTCAAACTGAACATCCTTTCTCGTAAAAAACGGACAAGACTCCAGCGTCGAAGCAATGATTCAACCTAGCCTGATCCCACCTTCCAAACGAATTACAATAACGCCTCTCAAATGACCAACACTTCGCCTATAGCCCTACCAAATACTGGCACTAGCATATGAAAGACGAAGTCAGGAAGCTCCTCCGCGGACAGCAACTCCCAGCAATCGCCCTCAAACCTAGCGGTGAATCCCTCAAACATTCTGAATCTCACTCATATGAACCCGAAAAGTGTCTGCTCAACGAGCATAGGTGAAGCATAGAAGCCAACTGTTATAGCGACGTATTGCAATATCCGAATTTGAGACATTCTGGCATCTACTGTGACCCTTAGGAAGGGCGCGTTTAATTGAAATCGAATTTTGCCACCACCTCGGAAGTAGATAACAACGTAAAGAATGCATTCTCATTCTCATCAAATAGAGGGGTACTATATATGTAAGCTTCTTTCTACAGAGCCACAAAATGGGTGCTAGAATGAGTCCTTCTTCAGGTAAAGCATTGACCCCTCTAATTGTCTAATTGTTTAAACTTCAAGCCGTAAATTTATGTATATTCCCTTTCTTATATACAAGGACTACAAAAGCATACAAGGGTCTTGACACAGCAAGCTTAGCACTCTGGGAAATAAGTATTAAAAATGTGCCCAAAACGGGTTCAAAGTTCTATCCAACACTGTGATACCGCTAGTAATTAATGAGAATAAAACCACCACTACCAAGAGCCTGCCACCTCGTTTCACAATAATTATAAGAACTCTTGTCCTTCTCCTCCGGGAAATTCCCTCTCTAGAAACACTTCTTCTTACATCCTTCTTTCTTGTTGTTTTTCTCCTTTTATTGTTAAGCTCGGGTCCTCGTAAGCACCCCATAAGTAAATCTTAATTATGACGTTTCTGTTCTGGTCGGTGGCCAGCTAGACTCCTCGTTGTATCTAAGCGCAGTAAAGTCACACAATTAAAAGCGTTCTTTGGTCGTAGGGGGCAGGAGTACGTCTAAAGTGTTTCTATTCTCGTTCTTTCCCGACTTTTTTGTTTTCGTTTTTTTTTAACGTGCTATTTTTTTTTTAAGTTTCAGTTGACTGCTTTTCGTTTCAGTTACAATTCCACTTCCAGTCCGATGAAGAAATTAACAGCGCTTCAGGTGATGTCTCGTTTACACCACGAACCAGTGGCTGGATAAAAGGGATACAGCATCATCTATAGGGGTGTACATAGGAATCGAAACCGAATCTGTGTTCGGTGTCTGCTACACCCCAAGGACATCGCTAACGAACTTGAAAACACGGTAAATGGTTCATTAAAGCGATAAACGTGCCCTCGCACTCGCTATGCTCATGCAGAAACCGACCACACCACTCAGTCAGACTGTGAGGGAAAGGTCTATCCACCGTCAATGACATAGGGCTCGCACATTTTTATTGTATAAAGAAAATCATGCCCCACCAGCCAGCCAGTCACCCACTTAGCCGGTCCACTTGGGTTAAACTCTTCAGGGGCAGCAGAGGTATGGAAATTTTCCGTCAGACTTTAATTACATCATATTGACTTTGTAAACAGGTTCCGAGCAATTAAGAGCATTCTGCCAGCCAAAGCGTTGAAGCATGTGATTTGGTTTGGCTGCAATAGGTTTTCCACATTTTCTCCTGCTCAGCTCATACCTGCGTTTGTTTTGAAAATTCGGTTGTAGTCCTGCAGATTTCGGTTCATGGCGAAAGTTTTCTCAAGGATATTAAACTCGATCATTATCCCCCTAACGTCTCTAATTAGCTTCTAACGAACGAAAAGCGTAACAGCATCAGTAGCATATGTTTTCCAAAATTAGTTCCATAAAACTGTCTTGAAACTAAAGGTACATTATTAACTTCGGCATAGCAGTACTTTAGAGCACAATTTATAGCGCCCCCGTTCATCTGCACATAGTAGGTACCTACGCTTACCAACAACAGTTACGTTAAATAATCTCGGAAGTGTTTTTGTAGTTATTCCCCATCGGCCAAAATTGTATTCGTAGCTTGCACTGATGAAACAAACAAAACTTCCAAAGAAAACAAGCTGGTGAAAAAAAATGAGAAAAAGGAGAAAAAATTATAAAGCCAGCATATATATAAACAAACACATACACATGGACACGCACACAATTGCAGTAGCAAAACCCCTTCGCTTATCGCAGAAGAAAATTATTTTCCCGAAGGATTTTCGCATGGCGTTATCTCTCTTGCTTTTTAATAACACCACTACTTCGTCGGAATATAACGAGGAAAAGCTCTAGGTGTTTTCTGGGAATATCTAACGTGCTCTGTTCGGTTGCTTCACACCTTACTCTCCTTGTTTATGGTTATTACAATGCTTATCTTCTTCAGCACTTTAGCACTTTAAGGATAACACACACACACACGTACAGTGTATATAGGAAGGGAAACAATTTAAGAACAAATTCTGAAAGCAAGCAAGGCGAAGAAGATACCCGTACTGAATATACCTTCTGTTAAGATGAATGCTTTGATGAGGCAAACATTGATTTTGTACTTGGTATTGATCGTGTATCTCCATTTGGAAGGTGTTCCGTGATCAAGACTGTAAATAGGACATAACGCAATAAAAAGGCGTTAAGAAACCACTCTCAGTGCAGAATACAAATTCAGATGTGATCCATAACGACGGGAAACTCAACATCGTTATCGGTTCCCTCGGAAATATCAAACAGTACTTACAGAGTATTCACAGGAAGCAGCTTTATGCGGCAATAAATTGCAAATATCGACAAAATGTCTTCCAATTAAATTTAATTAATCATTCGGATGACGACGCGCAAAGCCTACGCTCCACGAGTAGAAACAAAAGAGAGCGTTTTCACTTTACTTATCTTCCGTTTCCAATCAGCCCCAGTGGGCACAGTCCAACAAAAATATTTTCCGATAATTTTCAATCTGTAAAATCCTGACTTCTGTGTTGGCATTCCCCTACGAACAACTTCATCAGTACAACAACAAATCACCCTATGAAAAAAGCGTCGCTTTCGATATCCTCTTCCATCCTTGGCGTATCCAAGGTGAACCGGTGCAAAAAAAAACAAGTGCGAAAGATATCGAATTAATTACAAGCAATTTAAAATCCGTTCATGCCTTGACGCTCATCAAAAAATCAAAATAGCCACCCTTATTACCTCTGACCAAGCTCTCACTCACCCACACACTGCAATTGAAAAGACCTTGTATCCCACCCTCGGACACATGCATCAGTTCATAGAGCGGCCTGCTTGTCTTCCTTAATACTAGCACATCCATTCAAAAAAAAAAAAAACTGAAACTGAGAAGAAATGCGGAAACTTTTGCCGGCCCCCCCATAAGAAAACCAGGAGCTCCAGTTGTGAACGACATGACGAGATGACGGGTATCATTCGGTCATGCATGTCACGTTTAATGGCACAAAGCACAGAACCCTCTCCATCAGCACACATCTGACTCAATGATGACGACGAGGACGGCCGGTCGGTCCCGGATTCGGTAACACACTCCTTTAAGGTCCTCGAAGATGGCAATGATGCTAACCATATGCACACACTGATCTCTCTAGGTTTAGTTTCGAATTCCTTCTGGTCACTCTACCCCCACATACACGCACACACGTGCAAACAGACTGTATGTACGCGGCATCCACATTGAGATCATTGAAAATTCAGATAGCCTCTCGACTTGGGGCACTCATCGTACGTCGCTGGCTTCCCTCGTGCGGATGGACTTTTTCGACAAAATATCGACACAGGTCGATTTCGAATCACACGCAAAAGCACACACACACACACAGACACACATATCCAAAGACCATAAGGAAGACATACCAAGGACAACGTATAGTGGTCACTGGAGTGAATGAAATTCTCCTAGAATAATCAATGAGCACCAGTGATAGCGACGAATATCCAATACAACCCCCAACTCTATCCAAATGACCGAGGGGTGAAACTCATCGGCCTGGTGCGGCTGTCCATCTTCTTGGATATCCAAACGATACTCTTGTGTCAAATTCAAATTTGACGAACGTGGTTGTGTCGGTGGTCACGCAGAAACACTTGAGATATTCAATAACAAGATCTGGCGAAGGGAATATTTCGAAACTTTGACGATTTATTAAGCCAGATAGCTATCGATAGTATTGTTATGAATTTAAGCAGGAATGAGATTCTGTACCCTCCATCCATGTTTATTTGGTTAATGGAGGCCTTTGAGTGGTGGTGCGAAGTCTGCCCAAAAGTAATTTAGATTAGAGCACAACTGTGATTTTATTCAAGACTACATTCGAGACAAACTATTTATTTGGCTGGATTACATCATCTGAAAGGGAATTTGGAACGATGATGTTTTCGGATAAAGACCATTTTTCTGTGGAAGTCCTTCCAAGTTGACAGAAGTGATATTTCGTCATCACACTTCGGTGCTTTATTGGAATCTAGAACAAAGCAGTGGAACGTATCACATAATCCAAAGCATGTTAGTTATCGTCGTCCCTACACTCGCCATCAAGTTATCACTAAACAAGTACTTAACGGTAATCTTTCCGATTTTCCCACCCCAAACGACACAACAGCGCAGATAGCACAACATTTTTTTTTTCTGTCCTCGTGACCGGCTAAAACTGTAAACCTCGGCATTAAATGATGTCCAATGCGAGACTATTCCACAGTCGCGAACCATCCATGTCATCGTGATTATAATCTACAATCGCCCCTTTGCGAGCAACCTGCCTGTTGTCAAAGTGTTGACATGCCACATCCAAATTACCAGCGATACACTGTCGACTAGAGACGACTGCAGTGTTGGCAATCGCCCCCAAGGGACATTTTCATTTCTTGCCTTTATCCTGGCACAAAAATAGCGGTGAAAAACACACACCCTCTGCTAGCTAAAGTATTATATTTTCATTACGTTTTAACGGCGTGTTTTCATTGGCGTCGCTGAAAGTACTCTTATACCCATCGGCCACTTTTCGTCATCAACCCCTCCATCACCGGCGTGAATGCTGTGTCCATGTCCAGTTGAGCGTGGGCATTCGAAATTCAAATTCGAGCACAACCCGCCCGCCTGTCGCACTAAAAGGCAACAAAATCCGATTTTAAACCTTAAACTACCCTTTACATCTTCAACCATGCGCCCCACTTCCATCTCGCCCGTTGACGTGTTTCGCTTTTTTCAGTTTTTTCCGAAACATTTTGTTGCTTGGTTTTTATAGTCGCTTAATGCTCTGCCATCCCCAAAGGGTGATTTCGCTGTTTGTTTGCCAATTTCGTGAGCCTGAAATTTACCAAACTGCATCGGGATTCCCCAAAAAAAACAGGCGAAGCCGAGAAAAAACAAAGAAATAAACGGAAAAGTAACAGAATAATGTCATTAAATCCGGCGGATTACAATTTCGCCAAATGGAGTTGGGTGTGGTGGACAAGAGATTAACATTTTGAGTTTTGTTGTTGTTGTTTTTTTTTGGTTTTTTTGTTTTTCATCGTTGTTATTTCTGGAGATAGAGATGAAGCAAGCTTGGAAAAAATTTTAAGGGCTTCAGTCGAAACCATCCCCACTCAACCTCGTTCCATTCAGAGCCATAACACCTACACAACCCGTCGTCTAATCCCCTATTCAAATGAGGGAAAGCTTAAAATCCTGGCTGTAATTTTTTTGGTAATAAAAGCAGCAAGCAGCAGTAAGGATTTTCGGTGTCTCTTTCTGTCACCCTCTCCCTATCCTTGTCGTCCGTCTTTGCAGAAGGGCAGGACAGCACACATAGGAACAGCGGCGTGCTTTCCGTACATGACTTGTCAATGGGATTATTTTCTCAGGTTCCGCCACAAAGGTTGTCCGAAAGGGATAACCTCTGGCAAAACGGAACATGTCTAACTTCATTTGAACTTGAGTGTGTCAAATGGAATCCGGGGAGCATCACATAAGCATACTTTAAACCGCATTTTTGTTGTATATACTACTTCCAGGAACCGAGAGAGTCGATAGTTTGAACAGAGGGTCAAAAGGGAGAAAGTGTGCGTCGGTGTTATCTAAGCCTGTGGTGGTGCTATACCCTTGAGACTCAAAACTTGTCATTTCCCCACGGACATTAACTGTAAATTAGAGATAACAATAAACTAGTCAGCCTTGTCACTGAAGTAAGAATGATTATAACGATTAGAACAAGGGACATCGCCTCCAATTGAGACTTGTGGGATTAAGTCTCACCGACACGGGTTTCTCATAAATTTGTTTACATCCTTCGTTAAAATTTAGTGTGTCTTGAAAATATAAGAAACACGGTTTTTCTTAATAGTGAAATAAATTTAATATTGTACATGGATGTCAAATTAAACATGTCATTACCGCCATTTTTAGCAAGGACACAAATATTTTATACGGAACACGTAAAGTGCACTAATAAGATGCTTTGTTTATGGCTATGAGAGTTATTTAAATACTGTCTGGAGGAGGTATTAATTTTTGTGGGGGTATAGTGAGGCACGCAACCCAGAGGTCCTGTGTTAAATTCCTAGACTGAACGCAGTTTTTCACTGCACCACCTCTCTCGTCGGCAATCAACTTTGGGTCGAAAAATGGCACACATCACCGGAGCTGTTGCTGAAGAAGTTGGGTCCTGGTCTCTTGTGTACTAGCACTGTAAATGATGAAATATTACATTCAGCCTTAAAAAAAACTGTTTTTCACTTTCAATTCCTTCAAAATGGTTCATCTCAATTTTGCTTTGCGAATTCTCATCACTAAGCGGGTACTCCTTCTTTTAACTATTTACCGTTGAAACACACTTCAATTTGCATCCCAAAGAGTGTGAGGAAAAATTATTGCTCGCCGCAACTTGCACGTGTTTACGACTCAAAGCCCCACAGTTTTAATTAATTTTTGAATTCCCCACAAATGCAGCCGAAAATGCCTAGCATTGCAACCGTCGAAAGTACGCATACTAAATAATATGCAAACATTTCATTCAGCATCGTATATCGTATAACTTTCGGTTTTAATGAAATCGACTCATGAATCCCACAAGTGAGTGCCTGAGTTGAGAGCCAGCTTTTGAGGCGAATACCCTGGACTACATGTACATGTCACACCAGATACGCCACCGCCGCCGCCGCCGCTACCGTATGCCCTTGCCATAAACATAGTCTGCTGGGTCGCAACGCAAGAGCCAGTTGCCGGTTGTCGGCTGTCGGTGAAAAGTGGTAAACTTTGGCATCGATGTTGGTCGAGATGATAAGGGTTCCTACGTCGACCCACTTGAAATATTTAATTTTTTGCTGAATAAAATATGCATTTCATTATTAACGGTAATTTGGAAAATTAAATTTAAATTTCAAATTTAAAGGAATGCCTCCGCAGTGTGCAGCAACAGAGTACGGAGCATCAACGATATTCATTATCCGCACCGCATGCTCATGTGGATCTGAAATCTTGTAAAAGGGAAATGGACAAAGAGCCCACACTCACTCGACAGTTGATGAATATGGAAGCTATTTCGGGTGAAGTTCTGTCCATGAGGTGGCAAATGGGTGGCTGGCGAGTTGCATATTTTGAGATCGGGCAAAATGAGTCTCGAAAGTTGGGAAAATAATGTGCATACGTTGCTTCAAGTTAATAATTGAGTTAGTCACATCATTGTGAGTCACAGAAAATGTATTCAACTCTTTTGAGTGCATTGAAAGAGCTGGTGAGCGCTCATCATTTATTTAATCCCATAAGATGCCAAGTAATTTTCCTTCTGAAGCTTAAGCTTTAAATATTTTGTCGGCATCATTTGGACCGCTGCCTTGGTGCAATGATGGTCGTGAAAGAATCCACAGTATCGCATCAAGTAGTACTGCCGTAGTTCAGTGTTCCTGCGAAATCGCACCAAAACATTTGTGGAGCACTTCTTCAGTTCAGCGACCTCTTTATCCATACACGGTCGACAGAGATCGTGTTTCGGTGAATTCCTGTGCCAATAATCGCCAACCGGTGTTTGACCGCATTTGAAGCACTTGGACATGTTAAACTGACCGCAATAGATCTTCACCAGAGGGACGAATATGCGAGTACCCCGACCGAAGGATGTACAAACTCTAACTTGACGTTTAAAAAATGAATGCGTACCTGGACTGACGGAAGATGATTTATATTTTTTTGTTATAATCCAAAGCAGTTTGTCTTACGCTGGTGTTAACCACTTGATTTCAGTTCCGAGTTTCGTGGCCACTCCAAATGGCTTGACTGACTGTTTGATGGGTTTTTGTGGTTCAATGTCATACGTTCCTACAGGCGGTGCAAAGCCTACGGGACTGCTGTGAAAATCTTTGTCTCTTGGAGTTCTACTAGCAAGCAAAGTGTAACCAAATTTGTTTGGACCCTAAAAAAGAGAGATAAAGTTAAGCTTAGGTAGTTCCGGATGGGACACCCTTGCCTTTTTGAGAAATGTGGGTTTCTGGTAGTATTCAAATGGACCGGGATAAGCTCTTGGCTTCTGCACACCTTCAAAACGACCTCTTCGCGAACCGAAACAGAGTTTCCGCTCATCTTTGCTTTTGTTTGTCGTTCTTTGAAGCATTGTGTGGAATTGGGATGTTTAATTACGCGATTTTTCAATCAATCTCTTACGTTTTGATTTGATTTGTTTTAATTTCGCTGCTTTGTCATATTGAATTTAAACTACTAGAATCTAAGTTGAATTTGAGTAGATTGAAATCGCTGACGCACGGTTGCGTCTTAAATTGGATTCAGTGCAAACAAGGACAAAATAAAGGGAATACATACTACTATCTGGGAACGTCGTACAAGGTCGACATTTCACTTACAAGAACTTGCTTGAAATAAGCAGCAGAAAGTGCAAGATATTGTAGGACTTTGGCTGTATTGCGCCAGCTCACCTTTGTTGCTTCGTTTAAATCATAAAAGTCTTGTTTTTACATCATACATATGTTATGGTCGCTTTGTATTCGCCGGTACATCAACATTTCAGTATCTTCGTTGCTGTGTCAGCATAAGTCGCTCCGTCAAGAATTTCAGAAACAGCATAGCAAAGCAAACAACCATCTACAGACGCCATCTAGTTGCCAATTTCTGAAAAAAAAAAAAAGCACCAAATCCAATGTTGGTTCAAGAAACTGTTTATTTTCGATCTCAAAATCCATAGGAGGCAAGATAGTTTTCCTTTCTTGATTTATTTATCAAATCTTTTGTTGACATGAACTGCAGAGCTGCTTTGGTGCCGTTGTGTTCATGATAAAACCCACAATATCGTATTAGATGAAACTTTTGCAGTTCCTTTGTCCTGCGGTGTCTAACCACTATTGCAGTGAAGCTCTTTTTTAATTTTTTCCACTCGTTTGCCATGCACGGTCGGCACATGTCTTGATTCGTTAAATCCTTATGCCAATAATCGCCTACTGGTTGTTCTTCACACTTGAAGCACTTAGCCATGTTAAATTGTGCACATTTGATAAACACCAGCGGCACTACAATCCGCGGACCACTGCCAAATGCCTCGTCCACCTTAACTTTACGCTGGAAAAACGAATGTGCCCCTGGCCTAAGGACGACTTAATTTAATATCTCTCATGAATTTAAGTTCTTACATACGCTGGAGTCATCCACTTTGATTTCTGGCTGCGCCTCGCTCCTATTCCAAATGGTTTTGCGCATTGCTTGAGGGGTACAACGGTGCCAATGTTGTACGTTCCCACTGCAGGAACACATGAGTTATAACACATTTTTAGAATACTCATGATGCCTGCTGCATCAATTGAAATCCTGATTTAATTTGATTCGGGCAACATTTAACCCTTGTCGGCTCTGTTAGCAACTACTCAATAATTTATTACCAGCTAATCGAATGGAATAAGGTCACAAATCAATAAGCGGCTAAAACAGGATAATGGTGTATTACGGTACACGCAATACGCGTGTAAAGTTGACATCTATTCGAACTTCCACCTGCTGCCATTCAACTTTCATTATGTATTGTTTCAGAATGTGCCAGTGACAAAGAACTGTAACAAGTCATAACCAATATGAAAATAAAAACACAAGTTTTATCACTTTTTTTCTCTCGTTAATTTTATTAAAAAATAACTTGTACAAACGTACATGGTGTTGAATGTACCGCTTCGCATCAAATGGAAAATCTGAAGGAAAAAAGAAACTACAGTTAGTGACAATATTTAAGCAACGAAACTCATTCTTTTAACACTTTTATGGGGATAAACTCAGTTCAGTTATGGTAGACTGTAATTCACTCAGCAGAAGTCTGACGTGCTAATTGAAACATCACCGTTTAACCACCCTATGCATAAGTTTTAGTCTTACCTTAAATTAAGCCCGCAACAAGCAAGCTCCACCAGCCTTCTTGATCTTGTCCTCAGCCTTCTTTGAGAAGTATTTGGCTTTGACAATAATTGGCTGCTTGGGCAGGTGACCGCGTCCGAGCAATTTGTAGTAGCCCTGCAATAAACAAAACGGATTCGATCAGCACTGATCTTCAAGGGACATTCACAAAGTTAAATGATATTGAATGAATTGAACAGTTTAATCTGAAAGGCTTTCGCTACATGGTGAGAGCAATTGTACAGTCGCATTCAGTCCGCCCGACGCCTTAGAGGTAATCTTCATGTTAAACTTATTCAATTCAAATCACGTTGATATACAAAACTTAATACTCACGAACTGAACCAAGTCAACAACTGGTGCTTTGGTGCTCTTCTCCTTGACGAGTTCATTGTACTTTTCCGCACCAACAAGAGACCACAATTTATCCAAGTTGATGGATGGGCAGAATTTGTGCTGTCTCCTCAAGTGGAAGTTCCTCATACCAACCTTACCGAAGTATCCAGGATGGTATTTGTCAAAGTTAATACGGTGGTGGTGCATGCCACCAGCATTACCACGACCACCAGGATGCTTGCGGTGCTTGCCTAAATGCAGAGAACTGATTAATAATCTTGGCATTAAAGTTAGCTCTTTTATCCTTACCGATACGACCGTGTCCATGGCTTACATGACCACGCAGTTTTCTGGTCTTCTTCCTCTTTTGGTTCGACTGTAAGAGAAGTCAATTACTCGGTATGAATTCCAACATATTAAGTGTGTTGACATTTCTCATTTTCTGAGACATCAAATTTGAGTGGGTAACAAAAATAATTGTTTTAAAGAAATGTGCAGATAAGAATTTAATGCGGACCGCCACTCTTACTTTTAATTCACTTAAGATGTCTTCGGAAAATTAAGATTTAAATTTCAATCACACAAGGCAACATCCACTCACCATATTGCAATTTTTTGAAAGAAAGACAGAAGCGAAGTTGGTGCGCTTAACACAATTTGTTCTTGATTTTTTTTTTCAGACAGTTTTTACCGTGAGTCGGTAGAGGCGCTGTTATCGATGAACTGAACACATTCAGTACTCCATGTTTCGATTTTGTTCATCTCTAATATTATTGAATAAGAATTGTTTGAAAAATTAAGTGATAAATGGACTTATTATTCCGACATACCACGACTAGAAAACTGAGTTTATTATTTACTGTGTTCTTTTATATATCATCGATTTCTCATGTCAATGTTTACAGATATATTATCCACTTGATTCTGGATTATACATCCGCTTAATCTCTCTGAATTGTTTATAATACGCAGAGTAATAATTCTCTATGTAAAGTTTCTCAAAATTTCAGTTCGTAAGCTAGTTCCTTTACTCTTGAGAGGCGATTAGCACGCTTGCTCAACGCGAGAAGCTGCTGAGGACTTATGATGTTAGATTTACAATTATACAAATACCTACAGAAACAAACATAACGTCAAACCCAAATTGGGGCTGGACACACTTATTTACTTCTAATATAAGCGGCTAGCCAATGATTTTGTATTCAAAATTTAACGTTATCGTTGACATCTGCAATCAATTTTGTTTTCATTAGACCTGTTCGCGTAAATGCACTGACTTGTTCTCTTGTAGTGAAGAATGAGCATGAAATACTGTCAAAAGTAGCCAAGAATTAAAAGAACGAAACGACGGGTAGCAATAACTTCTAAGAAAACTTTCCGTTTTCAAAGACTCCAAAGAAGAGTTAGGAACAATTTAACTAACCAAATCCTTGTAACTCGTGGAAATTTGTAACTCTCTCTTAAGTGCTCTCTTTTGCGAAATACTTTTTAGTGTACACGAATAAGATAAGTGCTGATCAGTGACAAGTTTGATTACGCGAACAAACCTATCAAATCAAAAAATTCGAAAACCTAAATTCATCTTCATATATATCATGGAATTAATAAAAAATCTCTCTGACATACATATAGAAGTAAGACTAAAACCTGGAAATATGTAAGATATTAGATTTTCTATAACAATTCAAGTTTCAAAGTCTCATTGTTAAATTTTAGCCGCCCTGAATCAATCGAAAGTCAGTTACAGACAGAGTTGACGGAATATTTTGAAAAACACAGCGAATTGTTGGCGTTTGAAAATTTGAAAATAATCGAAGAACTTGGCCCTTGTGTTAGTGCCAATGTAGCTCATATCACAATTGATGGCGATCATATTTCCAATTCACCGGTAATGAATATTCCCTCGTTTAACAAGCAACATTTTATTCGTTTCTCTGTTACAGGCTGAATCGCGTTTTGTGTTTCACATATATCGTCCACAAACACGGGACGTCGAAGTGGAAATGTTTGATGTTAGCAAATGTATTGAACAAATATTCGGTTTTAACATGATATGTTATTTCAGGCTGAACCAGATGGCGATGAAGATGTTCCATCCTCAAATCATTGGCTACTGCCTTCGCATTCATTTGTTGGTCTCTGGGAAAATTTGATTTACGAAGAAGGACTTAAGGACAAACTTTTAAAATATGCAGAGTCATCATTGCTATTTTCCCGTCATAATGTTAACCAAAATGTAATTTCATGCAATCGAATTATTTTATTGCACGGACCTCCCGGAACGGGAAAGACTAGTCTTTGTAAGGCTATCGCCCAGAAACTCTCGATACGGGTGATGTCAAAGTAAGTTCACAGCACTTGACTTTTCCTATATGTACACTTATGTCCTCTCCAGATACAAATACACACACTTGATTGAAATCAACAGTCACAGTCTCTTCTCGAAGTGGTTTTCTGAGGTAATACGAAAATGTTTTACTAATGCTATTCACATGCAGTCTTCTTGTTCTAGAGTGGAAAACTTGTAATGAAACTTTTTACAAAAGTTCGGGAGATCATTGCCCAACCCAAGTCTTTAGTTTGCGTTCTAATTGATGAAGTGGAATCCATTGCATATGCTCGAGAATCCATGTCAGGTCAGGAGCTGAACACAGCTCTTTTCACACAAGCCTTATGAGATTTTTTTGTTTTCTAGGACAGGAACCAAAAGATGCAATGCGGGTGGTAAATGCTTTGCTCACACAACTTGATAGTATTAAGGAGTTCCCGAACGTCTTAATCCTAGCCACATCGAATTTAGCTTCAAATATAGATCTTGCGTTCTTAGATCGTGCCGATATAAAGCAACACATTGGTTTACCGTCCGTGCGAGCTGTTTATCAAATCTACACCTCCATGTTTCAGGAGTTGATGAGGGTGGGTATTCTGAACACAGAGGAACTTCCGCCATTTGATTGTCAGGTTGATAACGCTCTGCTAGCACTTGCCAAGAAAAGCATCGGCATGAGTGGAAGAACACTACGAAAAATTCCTTTCTTGGCTCATGCGATATATGTAAACACCACGAATCAAATTGAAGTGAAATCATTCCTAAAAGCTATGGAGTCGGCTCTGGAGAAACATATCTCCGACCAACTTCTCTTAAAGTCAAAATAATAGTTCACACTTTTATCTCTTTATTGTTTGTACCGTAGCATATGATTAAAGTCATCGTCCAAGTCTTCATCATTTAGAAGCTGCTCTTTCTTTTTTATGTAGTCCGAAATCTCTCGCAATGCTTCAGATGATTCAACATCTTTGCGGATGCCATCAATGTGAACTTCTACTGTCGGTGGTGTCTGGAGGATTTTTGACCCAATAACAACTACCAATGGATAACCCATTCTCTTTGAATCCATCAAACGTTTGCCTATTGTTAGGTGCGTCCTATCATCTATGAGAATATCGTCAGGATTACAAATTTTCGTTAATTTTTTATAGAATTGTTTTTCAAACTGGTTAGATACTTCTTGCTCCTTGCTTCCCTCCTGCAAAACAATCAACAAAATTAAGCACGTGATTTGGTCAATCAGTACACAATACCTTCGGTGAAATTATACAGATGTCATACGGTGCCAATAGCTTGGGCCATCTTAGTTCATTCTCCGACGACAAAACCTCAAGTGACGCAGCCAAAAGTCGACTAATTCCAATTCCATAGCAGCCCATACATAAGAACTCTGTTTTTCCATTTGGCTTCAAAAATGTTGCTCCCAATGGTTTGGAATATTTGTTTTGTAGCAAGAACGTATGACCTATCTACGGTACTGGCGTGTAAGTCTTCAATTAATTCTGTTTGGTCTCCTTACCTCTACACCTCGAGATACTTCTACTGAACCTTTACAATTCGGACAAGTACTTATGTCCCCTGTGAGTTCTTCATTTGAGGCATATTCACACGAGGAACATTTGAATAGTTTATCTTCTCCAGTTTGCGTGACGAAGTGATACTCATGGGAAATGCTTCCTCCCATTATTCCAGTTGTAGCTCGGACTAAAGAAAACATTAGAGGTTTAGCTTGTTTTACTAATAATTTGAAATTACCTTTCACAAATGGTACACCCAACTTTTTGAAAAAAGAAACATAGGCGTCATTAACTTCCTCATACGTCTTCTGAGCATCTTCTAGATTTCTGTCGAAAGTATACAGGTCTTTCATAATGAATTCCTTGGCTCTCATCAACCCAAAACGAGCCTTCAGTTCGTCTCGAAATTTTGGACCAATCTGGGATACATCAATCATCATCACAATTTCAATTCACAATATAGTTTAGAAGAAAGGAATACCTGGTATAAACGAAGTGGGAGCTGTTTGTAGGAAATGGGAGCCAAACTAGCAAGCATCGATGTAACAGCCTCTTCGTGGGTCTTTAAATGATGAATGCGTTTTCAATATGTAATTTGCATTAAACATTATCTTACCGGACTCAAAAGATGTTCCTTTCCATGTCTATCCTTTACCACATAGAACTCTCCAACACCTTGTTCCAATCTGCCTTTTTTAAGCATAAAGTTCAATTACTCTCTTTACAATCAAGTGCTGTGAGGTATTTACCTGTCTTCTTCCACAAACTGCTCGATGTTAACACAGGCAATGATATCTTCTGACCGCCTATCGCTGACATATGTTTAGACACTAGCGACGTGCACTTGTCCAGAGCTCTTTGAGCCAATGGCAGTATTTGAAACGTTCCATTATTTGATGACTTAACAAGGCCCAGTTCTTGCATCAACTATAAAAGAGATATCTTAATTACGGAATCACATAACTCCGGGATTATTTGTTACCTTCTGACTGCGGGATGTAATTTCGGTGGATTTTACAACAGCGTCTTTGGGTGTTACAATCACTGGCCAAAATAATTTGCTCGTTCGATGCATGCTACCTTTTTTCTTAAAAGCACTAATGTATTTAATTTAATAATTATCAGAAATGAAGAAATCTATTAAACAGAAGATAGATATCAAGCCAATAACGAACAGCTGAACGAACGGCTGAACAGCTGATTTCCCCCGGCATACCAGAAATCAGTAATGAAAGAGATAGTCGACTGAACCGCTGATTTCTCCTACTTCTTGTAAGCAGTTTACGTATACTTACGAATTGTGGTGAATAAAACCAAATTTTTGACAGTTATGGATGGATTATCGGACGTTAATTAATTTTAATCATTTGACCAGAGACCAATAAGGAGACAGTCGACTCCCTCGTCTCCTGCCCGTGGGGAAAATTTGACAGCGTTTTTTATAACATTTCCCCTCCTTGAACAGCTGATTCGAGGCAGTTTCACAGACAGGGTTTTTTTCTCTTGACTGAGAATACGTGTGAGCTGCGTAATCGGCTGATTAGTTTCCCGCGCAAACTGCTAATGTGAGTGAGGGAGACGGGGACGTTGACTGTCTCCCTTACTCAGAGATTTCTGCTAAAAATTCCACCACGAAATAATGGCCGACATTGGAGGCGTTCATAAATTGTATCATTAAGGTAGTATTTTCATCAGTTAGGCTATAATGTTAAAACTTTATAATAAATTTTGAAACAAAAATACGACACGAATTTATATTAAACACAATTACTAGACAAATAGTATTTTAGAATTCCCAAATAATTACTAAACTCTCATTACTATCTTTCACTATTCTAAGACTCGTATTCTAAAAGCTAATATCTTTCACTTATTGTTGTTAACAACTACTATGTTTGGTATAGCAATCTCTATATTTTGGTTTTTTTTTTAAAGAATACTAAGAAAGTAACTAAAACTTTGTAACTATGCGCTTTTTTCGAAACAGTTCAGTCTTTTTATTGAGTTGTTATATATATTATTTATATTACAAAATTATATATTATAATTGTCACTCATAGGCGTTCTTAGATAGGTTAACCAACGTGAAGTTTTAGTGAAATATGCTGGAGGAGACTAATTTATTAATTCGTGCTATTATTTTATATTAAGATTCCATATTTATAATCGAATTGTATGTTTTTCAAGGTAAAGGCTAGATAAAAATTTTGTTTCAAATTATCTTCATTTAATTTTTATTCATTAAAACGATTGCCTGGAGAATTATCACCGACGTATTAGGTTAGGTTTCCTTATGTTTTTCAGTATTACACTTTTCATAATGAGTGATCGAAATTATAACTACAAATTTAATTTTCTATTACTTACATATTGCCGAATAAGTAACACCAATATTACAATAGTATTTATTTTGATGTAAATACACTTAACTCGGAATACCAGATGAAAAGAAATCTCTCCTTACTGATCGATTCTTAAGCATGCATTGCTGTTTTAATTTTGTACATATTTCTAAAGTCATCAGGAATATAAGTTCTAGCACAGTTACTAATATTTTAGTAACATACTATTTAAAGTGTCGGCGACACTAAAATCATGAACAATTTCCTGTAGTTATTTACGAACGCAATCTGTTGAATATATAACAAAATGGCTGACGAATTCACGAATTGTGGGCAATTTACGAATGTTTGACACTATTGAGGGCAAATATTTACGAATTAGCGGCCATGTTGGTTTTTTGGAGGGGAAACGTAAACAAGTGTGAGTAAAATGAGAAAATGTTCGATGCTCCGTAAATGAGTTCCGGAAAATTAGGGCTATATCCACCACAATTCGTAAATAACACTCAAACGGTAGATGGACGAAGGGGAAATCAGCTGTTTAATCAGCTGTTCAGTAGACCATCTCCTTCCTTATTGGTTTCTGTCATTTGACTTTACGTCTACTCACCTAAAAGCCTTCTTCATATATCTTGATATATCCAAGAGACCGCGTTTGTCAACAAGAATTGCACACATAAAGTGTAATCGGCACTTTCTGTAGAATATATTTTTAAAAGTGTGATATAAATCACAGTTTTGTCCCTGAATTCTTATCGTTTGCGTATGAAAAACAGACAGTGCTACGCATGTATGTAATTCCAATATTGGGTATTATCGAGAATTCCTGTATTGTGCGTCGCATTCCGAATTTTCAACCATTCCCATCTCATTTCAAAAATGTACACAACAAAACTCCAATATTTATTTGAAATATTAATTCATTTATGATTTCTTTATAATATAATTTCTAACCTAAAATTAAAATAAAAAAAAACAACTAAGTCATACGCATGGCTTCTTATGTACAGCTAAAAATGATAAAACAAAAAAATTCAATATCTTACGGCATTCTTTGCGTTCTCAATTGTATCAGCCAGGAGAACACTTAGCTCCCCTTGAGAGTACTTTAATAAATTACATATTTAATAATAAAATCTACAACTACTTATATTCATTTAAAATATATATTTATGTTCCCTTCGAACATTTCACACTGTTCCAGGTTTACTGAGAATTCTCTTAAAATGTATAGCATGTTCCGCATTATTGCTGTTGTTGACAATGTCTTGGGATTCATTATCCGAGCTATAATCTTCTATAGGCAGTATGGATGGAGTCTTATGCCCATTGTTTGCAGCATCGCTTCCAGTTACTGTTGCATTTTTCTCATCATCATTAGGCACAGTTTCGGATATCATTTCTACATCTTCAAATGTAGCGGTATCATTTTTACTCGTGGAATCCTTAGCTTCACATACTTCCGGTACTGTTTCTGATATTTCCGGCGTCTCTCCATTTTCCTCTTTCCTTTCATTTCGATCGATGTCTAGTGATTTTGTGTCACTTATATTCTCCTTTTCATTTTCTTTTACCCGATCTTCCGCTTCATCGCCCACATGTTCCTTGTTTTCGCTCACCTTATCGCCGACCTCTGAAAGCTGTGTACTCTCCTTCATTTGAATTTCATTTGCATCTTGCGATTCTTCACGTTCAATAATCTCAACTAACTCGTCAGAGTCTTCAACACCGTTCTTGGAGCCGCTATCTTTGGAGTTACTTAAGTCTTCGACAACAACAACAAGTAACTCTTCTGATTCGTCTTTATCATACGCACCCGATTCCACCTTATTCGCCTTTATCACATTCTTTTCCTTATCGCTAACAGCTTTCTCTTCATTTGCCGGTACAACTTCTTTTTCGTCTAGACTCTTTAATTCAATATTCTTTTTAATCTCACTCTTTTTTTCCTCTAATTTTTCTGATTTCAATTCTTCGACAAGGGGCTTAGCGTACTGATAAATCTCCTCCACTTTGTTGAGTGGAATTTGAACCTGCATCTTCAGCTTAGCATCGTTTTTCTTTAAATTCTCTAGCCGCTCACGTTCTTGCATTTCCTTTTGTTTCAGTAGTGTCGGATTCGGCTTATTTGTTGTTTTCTTTCGCGGTTTCTTTGGCTGTTGTGTGCCATTATTTCCAGACTCAGACATATCGATGTCGAACATACCCGCAAGGATATTGGTGAAGTCAAATTGAGTCGTTATTTCGTTGTTCTCATTAGTTGAGGTTGTTGGAGTGACCAGCGGTGATTGAGTGGGCAAACCAGACAAATTAACCATGGGACTGGAGCTACCATTATTATTCTTTATAACTGATTGCTGTGCACCTGCATTGGTGCGTGGGACAGGTGTCGATGTTTCCTCTTCATTGTCAGAATCTAACGTGATGGTATCTGTCTTCGGCTCAACAATTGTGATTTCATCTTCTTCGGCATCACTGGCCTGTTTGTCTACGGAATAAAATCAAACGAAAACATATATAATTCAGGCAATACACAAATGATTAAATTGAAAATCACTGATATACATTTGTCCTATTGCACGGAAGGAAAGTAAAACCAAACGTGTGGATAAATACAGAATTGTATGAATATCTTTATTTTTGGTTAAAGTAACACATGCAGATACATAATTAGAAAATATCCATGTCGCTATCATTGTTGAAATTAAGAAAATCCAAAAGATGCCTATACTGCTCGCAGGATGGCATACGTCTTTTGTAAGTAAATCGTAAAACCTTCCACTTCTTCTTGACCATCTCCAGATCATCTGTAATCAGGGAGGAAATATGTTAAAAAAAACGTATACTTTTAAACAGATTTTTTCTATCTACATGGATAAGATTCAAGTTCGCCCATTACTTGCTCCCAAACTTCCGGTTGTGCTGTGCGACGGATCACAGCTATTGACTTTGGATGCCATAATGCTGGGTACTTCTTTATTACATCAATCAGTTTCACAACGAAATCATACTCGCTAGGGCGCTTAACAGCCCGTTTTCCAATCGGTTCACGCCTTGTTTCTATAATCTTATCCAAGAACTTCAAGAGGTACGCATTTCGGTATGGAGGCTCTTGTTTGTTTGCCTGGTTCTTTAAGCGCTTTTTAGTACTTAGATACCGATATCTGATGTTTTTCCAGCGCGTTCGACAATTAAGTTTAGCTAAAATCAATTCAATATATAAAACAAGTCAAATAAGATTTCTTCTTATACAATTTACTTACTTGGCATATTTTTCTCAATCTCCTTCCACGCCTTACTTTGTAAATTATGACACATATAACTACGGTGGCTGGGATCCCACAAAACTGGGTGTTCTTTTACAAGATCAATAAGTTTTGTATCCAGATCATGAGTAAATGCATTCATTGTTGGAAACCGAGTTGGGGAGTCCACACGATGCGCACTGGTCGAAACGTCGGATTCATCCGAATCATTTTCAAGTTGAGGACTTGTGCATTCATCAGGGTTTCTTTCCCCACATTCGATTAAGAGATCATCGTCATCATCAACAATATTTTTTCTGCTATTTTCAATCAAGAGGCAATCGTCACCGTCTTCCTCAGGTATATCTATCACTGGACACTCTACTGATTGAACCTCAGTCTCAACCTCTTTATCATTATTTTCGGTGCATATTTCAAATATTTGTACATGTTGTGCCTTTTCATTCTGTACAATTGATTCGTTTGATCCCCCGTCTGTTGTAGATGAGCCAGCAGCAGCTGTTATCATTTTTGCCATATTCTCCGTAACCAATGCGTGAAAGCTACTCAAGCCTGTACTTATAAAGTCTGTTATATGCCCTGTTCGAACCAGCTCCATTCCTACAAAAATCATCGAATAAACAATTTCAAAATTGTGCGGAATTTATGCTTTATTCGAGAGTTCTATTTATAAGATACATTTTAAAAATCAATCACTTTCAGCATAAGATATCATTCACGTACCGAATAGTAACAAGACATATTTTTCAATTCACGATGACACTACGAATAAATGTGTGCTACAAAACACTCGCGTTAGAACCGGTGTCTTCTAAAAGATACATTTTTCTAGTCAAACGCAAAAATACACTTCTCGAATTCAGCATAAACTTATTTATTTCATGTACTTACTCTTTATATGCGTCTTCACTTTTGTACATTTTAACACAACTTTCATACACACTACGCAATGCACGCTATTCCATGTGAATGATATCCTTATGAGAATTGGAAAAACACATTCACACGAGGTATTAAATAAAAAAGCAATTGTCCTTGACAATGTGGACTGGTGTACTATCATTCCAATCGAAACAATAGTTCTGAATTTCAAGTGGTACTTTACAATCCACATTGTCTCAACTGACATACGCAACCGTAAAGGAATATGGTGTAGAGACGATTCATTTTTTCTTTAAATAAATACTAACCTGCAGCAAGTTGTCCATTCTCCAAGCTATTAGCATCATTTGTAAAGCCTAATTCCCTCATATCAGCCAAACAATTATCTTGTAGCCCCTTGAATCGCCCAATTGCATATGTGAGCAAATAGGACAAGTGAATGTATAGTTCCTTAACGTCAGTCAGACTCTTGGCTGTTTTGTAAGCGTTTGAATTGGTAAGAGTTTGAACTTTGTTCATTAAATGTTGGCATATCTCCATTGCATTGCAAATTTGATTTTGCAACTGGTTGCGTGTCAAACCTAGGGGTGTATTGGGGAATATTTGTTTGACGAACGTTGGCACTTGTCTCACTGTGGCAACTTGGTTGGCGGAAGCTGTAACTGATGCACCATTTAATAGTTGTACGGTTCCATTCTGAATGAGATTGGTGACTTGTTGATTCGGAGCGCCTTGATACCGAATTGTGGCTATCGGCTGATTAGGCTGACGAATTGTAATTTGTTGGAATTGCTGTGGAGTCTGCTGTTGAAATTGTGGCATAACTGAATTTTGAACCGTGATAGATCGTGGGGTTTGTAGCTGAGCCCGAATTATATGTC
Source organism: Eristalinus sepulchralis (assembly GCA_944738645.1). NCBI lineage: Eukaryota > Metazoa > Arthropoda > Insecta > Diptera > Syrphidae > Eristalinus > Eristalinus sepulchralis. The sequence continues at coordinate 772,456 of OX122885.1, read as the reverse complement.
CACCGCTTGAATGAACAATCTGTTGATTTGTGAATGAGGGGGCAACAGCATTATGAATGACCCTAGCGGGTGTTGCCTGTGGAGTGGGAGCACTTTGCACAGTGGTAACAGTTTGGGGTCCAGTTCCTTGCCTCTTGACTTGTATCAATTTTCCATTTGGAAGCCGCACTGTCTCCTGTTGAGCTGCCGAATTTAAATCGATGCGATAACCGTTAATTGTATGATAGACTGGTGTACTGAAGTCTCCCCCTGTTGTTGCAGGCAGTCTGGGTCCAACGATTGTTTTTTTAACAACAGGTGCTGGAGGCACCGGTCGCACCTGGGGAGTTTGCGCATTTCGGACAACCAATGGCGGAGGACTGGTTCGCTTTGGAGGCTGTGGAATGGACAAGATTTTTGGACTAGAAGCAGTTGGCTGATTTGTTTTTGTATTTGATGCAACTGTTAGCTGGCATTCCGGTTCCAGCATACTCATGACATCAGGCGTGCAAACTACTTCGTCATTAGGTTTTGCTTTCTTAGCTAAGGCCGGAGACATTCTGCACGAAATATCGTCTTTTGGTAAAGTCTTCCGTGCCCGCTTCTCACCAGACTTTTGCTTTATCTTAGACAATGAGATGTCACTTGATTCCGAGGAGTCCGTTGCATATCCAGTTGGCTTGTTTGTCTTTACCTTACAACATAAGCTTCGATCTTTTGTCATTTGGGTCTTAATCTCTGCATCCGTAAGATTAGAATTGAGAATTGCTCTGCAATACCGTAAAAGCGTTAAACACATTTTTTTTATCAAAATAAAAGACTTACTTCTTTTGTTTGTCGATGAACTTCATCAGTGCCCAGTGCTGGGCTCGTAGAGGCCACAACATTTTTGGCGCACAGTTGAAACAACTCCAATTTTCATTTTGTTCGATATCTGCTACAACACCCCTTGATAAATTCGATATTATGCAGGACTTGCAGAACACAAAGGGACAGTTTGAGCAGCAATATACTTCTCCACCTTGGCCACACCAACGACAGTATAGTTCGCTACCATCTTCTCCCTTACTGAACTCCCCGCTGTTGTAGAATTCATGGCATTTCTTGCAGTGAGTCACTCTAAGGATGGGATGCATTCGAATAATGCTCTCATTTGAGGGTGCCGTACCAATATGCATTTTGCACACAGTACAATGCACTTTACGTTCGCGGACAAGGTTGACATTTGTATATGCCTTCTGATAGAATCGCCGTTCATCTTCCGGGATGACTGGATCGAAATCAAGGCGATCTGGAACATAAGAAAAATATTGTTGAGTCTCAGTCTCCTCTCATCTTTCACAATTTATCAAGATGCAATTATGAAAGTGGAACCAAGCACGTGTTTACATAACAATTGAAAACCGGTGTTAAGATCATTTGCATAGGTTTGGCATCACTCAAAGTACTGGCCTAAAATTTACCGCTCTAAACCCAAGTTGATTGTAAGCACTCCTCTTAGCAGGAGCTCGATCCAAATCCAATACACACACCACCGTCGACAGCACCATCTACGCCAGATTAGACATTTCTTACAGCCTTATGAACTCCCGGAATTGTTATAGACAATCTAATCCCAATTTCTAATAAAATAAGTTATAAATTAAACACCTTCACTCACCTTTTGTAACCATAGTAGCAGAAATCATCAAACCGCCTAACTATAATATCCGCACGGTGAATACCAATTCCGATGGAGCAGAAATCAAACCAAGAAGGAAAATCTACTCTTCCCAGACCACTACTGTCAAGATTATACCACTAAGCAATAAATTTGTTTCCCAACACACCGCGATGAGAAAACATAAATCTTCTCTTCAATGCATCTCCAACTTGCACATATGTGACAAAAATTACCCTCAAAATTCTACTTTAATTCATACACCTTTCTTTAAAGAAAATTGTATTTCTTTTCATTTGCTTCTCGCAGAAAAAAGCGTTTTTGTCTTTTCACTCACACAACTTTACAACGCCAATGGCTGCTGCCACCAACACATTCAAGCAACCGATACAGACAAGAGAAAAAAAAATTATATTGACAGCAACGTGAACCGCCGAGAAACACAACCGAACCCGTCTCGTGTTGAATTCAGTATGGCCGCCTGACTGCTGTTATTTGAATTTGCGGCCGCAGACGTATTGGTTGAAGCGAGCTGGATATAACGCAAAACTGATGGAGTCTATACTTGGACCGCTTCTACTCATGTGGTAGACGTAAGTTGAGATAGTTGCGAGTGAGAGGTGATGACAAAATTTTGTAGACGACGCTGTGATTGCAGCGCCACCAATGATTTAAGTAAAAAAAAATTTCACTTTTTTCATTTTTGTTGGAAACTTCTTGAGCGTTTCTTGTGCATATGACGAGGGTTCGTATTCATAGGCTTTTCTGGGCCCTACGTTTCTTATTATCCGCTAACGGTATATTTAGAAAATCTCTAAAGTCACCTAAAAGTGAAAACTTTCTAATGTATCATATATTTACAACTCTTAACAAAAAATAATAATAAATTTAGAAAAAAAATATTTACTCTAGCTAGTAAGAGGCCTCATATCTAGCAAGCCCAAACTTTGCCATTTTATACTCATACCCTTATATACATATATTTGGATTAGTATTAAATGTTACTCATCTGTGAGGTCAGGTAAAAAGACTTAAATTATAAATCTTAAAATATAAAATTGCAAGTGCTCTGTTTTTACACAGCATTTCCATGCATTAGGCCGCCTTAGATAACATTGAAAATATCATATGTCCAAAACTTTAGTTGGAACCAGGGATGAACAAGGAAGACCCTGGTTGGAACTGATCAAACTTGATAAGGCCGCTCTGACTTTATTTCGTACGTGTATGAGAATGCCTACATACAATACAAATTAGCGTACACCTCTTTAAATGCTTATGCATATGTTTGTGAATGTGTACATTTGGCAAGATTAATCTTTAAAGACACTACCTACTGCTTTTTTAAGACATCAAGCAAGTTTGAGAAGTAGTTCAAATCCCATATATAGTACAATAATTCAACATATGTATGTTTGTACATATGTATGGAAATATGCATGTTGGCACGAAAGTGAGCCACTCGGTTATCAGAAATCCGCTGTTGAATATTGGAAAACCTAAAAAATGAGAACTTATGCGCAAAAAAATCAGTACACATTCATTTACTTGCTCATTTATTATTTATAATTTGTGTGCATATGATACAAGACTATCCTATATATGTATTTATGCATGAAAATCTTCTGCATAGCTTATTTTTTTTTTTTGTACGGACGTTGACCCGATCAGCAAAGATCAATTTTTATGACATGGCGATTAATGGAAAATGCAGCCCTTCGTAATTAGGAGAAAATATCATTCGATATTAAGGTTCGCTAAAAATATGTCTCTGATGCCAAGTCGTCAACATGCTTACAGGAAAGGGATACATAGTGTGTACATTTGGTCCTCTATCTCGCGTGGGCTCTTAGTGCCTTGCACGAGAAAAAAAAATAAAATAAAACACAATGTTCAAATACGTTCATGGGGGAGAAAATGAGCGAGAGAGACGAAGTGTTAGAGGGAAAGGGAGACGATAAAATCGAGTACACTGGTGTGTACTGTGTAGTCGAACAGGTTTGAAGCACAGAGAATCGCGAATGTTCTTTGAATGTTCTTCTTGGCCAAGCAGTAGAGTAGAGCAAAAGTCCGTGAAGGAGGTGGGGTACGGCGAGAACTTGGTTTTAATGTAGAGTGTGGGAGACAAGAGACTCCGTAGGAGGGTTAGGTCTGTCAAACATCACTACAGGGATGCGGAGGTAAGCAAACAAGTTTGAGGTTGGATGATACTGAAAATTATGGGCGTTCCTACTTACAACTGTAATGTTAAAGTCTTGAACGTGAAACTACTGGATTAGGTCTAATACACTACAAAATTTATGAATAAAATCGGGTTTTCTCTTAGAGTTTGCTGTTGCAAAAATTTTAGCTGCATAATACCTGGAATTTTATTTTACCCTCCACTTCGAGAGTAAGTGTTTTATTTTTTATTTTTGTAATATTATATTAGGACATCCTTTGGAGTCTACTGGCTTCAAAAATCAATCGAAATTACTTAGGTACTTTTAAACTACAAGCGAACAAACGTGTTTTAAATATCGCCTTAAACTACCTTCTCAGACGCTTAAAGATTTGTCAATTAAAATAAATAAAGGATAAATAGATAAATATGCTCTAAAATAAAATATTATGTTTCTAAAATTTCACATTAAGCCTATCCTCTTAATAAACTACTGTCCAAATTTAGGACGACCCAGCTTCACCCCATGTCCTCCACTCCACCACATCATTAAAAACGACACCGAATTGTTCCACCAGAGACAACAGGTGGTTTGTGTCGTTCTACGTATCGTTTGATTTTTTCAAATGCTGTGAAATCTCCTAATAACACAACCAAAACTACAGTTAGACATTCTCTGCTATCGTTTGTTTTGCCAAAATGACAGCGATCAGCTGATGACAACCTGTTGCTTTCAGCAACAGAAGAAAAATGGCGATTTCTCTTCTTAAACGAATGCAAAGTTTGGATTAGACGTCATAATATCTTGCAGACGGCAGGACTAGAGCTTTTCAATAAAAGTTCTCAAGTTCTCTTTCCCCCTAAAGTACAGTTCAACAACGATTTATCTCGTGCTCGGTTAAAAATTTCGGTGTCTGAGGTTTTTCAGTGCGCTCTCGGCCGGCGGTTGTCGCTATTCGTTGTAGTTGGGGTGTGTCCGGGATTTTGTTGATGAGAGCAAAATAAAAGAAATACAAAAGAAATCCGTGTTTTTGCAGTTCTTTGACACCACACTGCAGGAGTTACAAAATCGTCGGTGAAGACGGGAGTATATTTTGTGTGTAAGTTGTAATCTCACGTGCGCGTTTGTGACGTACATATAGTGCAAGAATCTAGATAGTTTTTGCGTGTGCCAAACAAGGTAGGTTGTTAGTTTTAGAAGCGAAACTTAACATTGGCTTTAATAAGTGGATCGATTATTCAGCTCTAATACCCCCATCGAAGGCTGCAATAATAATTCCGTCCAGAATATAAGCGAGTGTATTTCCGTAAGTTGTGCTTGTGCGAATGTGAACTACGAGTTGCGAATAAAAGAAATCCACAATCAAAAGATGCGAATAACCAAAATGAAAACAAAACCAAAAATTATTAATAAGTGAAAAAATTATATGGGACAAGTGATAAGTGCGATTTGAGAGAAAACAAGAAAACAGTGTTTCAAGAAACTGACATTTCAATCTGGAATTACCGCGGCGGAAGTAGCAAGGTCAACATTAAATAGTCATCAGTTGTTTTTATGCGTTTGGTACCTATGATCACAGAACGATTACGTCATAGGAGTTTCCTAGTACGGATTAGAAAATTCAAGGTGAGTAGCACTAGCTGTGCTGGGCTCATGTGCAGTTTTAATAACTCAGTATCATGATGCATGATATAAACAAAAAATCGAATGAAATGCTTCCTTTGTCACGAAATCTTTGTACATGCATTGTATAGTATATACACATATGCATAGAGGTACGAGATTGTTGTTTAGAGATCTATGTAACGTGAATCATTTAATCTGTTCAATCAGTCTCACGCTAGTAATACGTACACATTCATACATATGAATGAGACATACGCTAAAAAAGACCGACAAATTCAAAGCGATACCTAAAGAAACGATCTAGTTGTTTTTTTTTTTATAGCGACGGTACTAAGCGCAGATGTTAAATTTCTTTGTTCTAAGATTTCTTAGGAAGTGGTTACTCAGTAGTTGAATGTTTGCTGATCGTAAGATGAAGCTTTTTAAGGTTTAAAACTGAAAGAGATAGCCTGTCTAACTGAAATATTTTGCTTGCTTAGACGAGAATTGTATTTATGTACATATGAACTTTATCGGAACATGTTTTCATCTCGAGTGACCCTCATAAAAGATGCACTGCACGCAATTGAAACGAAGTGCGTGAAAAACGAAACATGGACTGAGCACAGGCAATGCGAGTTAACCCTCGCATGTTACCTTTCTTTTTTAATCACATCAAAAAAGGCGGTATTTGTAGTTGAAAGCTTTAAAGTGGACAATTCTACATTGACAAATATTCGCAAATAACACGTAATGCGAGTTGAACAAAAGAAGAAAACTACGGTCAATAACCTATTTACTATCTAACTGAATCTCGAGGGATAAAAATATAAGACAATATGTGATTTGTACGGTTCCATTTCAAAAATTCAATAAAATGTTCGCCGGTGGTGACACGTCCACATTTGCCACTCACACATTAATATTAAATATACCAGGGTATTATTGAATTGCTTTTGTGTCACAATAAAGGATATCATAAAGAAAACAAAAAACACAGCGGTTTTTTTGCGCATCGAGGCAGTGCAACAAAAAAACAGACGTTTGCACAAAGTGCAATTAAAACTCGGCATACTGCATCACAGTCAGTTCAAATAAGTCACAAACTAAATTTCCAACTGTTGTGTAAGCTTTCAGCTTTGACTGAAATAAGCTTTTCCCTTATGGCTTGCATTTTTAGTCAGACTATGTTAATAAACTGGGACACAGCATTACTCATCCCCTGTTCATCGTATGCCACCTCCAACGACTTACATAGGTGTGCAACTGTTTACCCATTAAACAAACATAACTGATACTATATGCAGTAGTCACCCTCCAAATGGTGCACGTTATTCATTCATGTGAAATGAATACGAGTTTTATGCGACATCATATACTTACTTGCCGATCTGTGCGGGAGTTATTGATTTAATTTAAAATTATTGATGTTTACCCTTGAAAAAAATTAAATTAAATCACTATTAGATTTTTTGTGTTCAAGGTTGCGTGATGTATGTAATTAAGTGATATCACCTCACACAAAACAGTTGATCTCTAGTAATTAGCTTAGGACAGGCATTCGTGCCAAGGATCACCGTGCATGATGTTCATACTTCTACTATATTTGCAAAGTTTTGCAATGAATCGAACAAGTCGATGAACGTTTTTATGTTTATCCAAGCACATGTTTGAAGATGTTGTTCACTTAGTGTCCAATTTCGTGTGTAAGTTGTATTTAGTTGAATTTGATTTGGTCTATCTTAAGACCCAAAACTTCGTATCCGTCAATGGCATGCTGCTTATGCATGAATGCGTATTCGATCACTTCTTAATTTCTTAATGATAGAACACTGCTCTAGTTTTTGGTGCTACGTTTTATACACCCAGCAAATTCAATATCAGCGCGTTGAACAACATAAATATTTTACACTTAATCTCCATCCAAATTCAATTCAAGACGACAATTCCAGAACAACGTTAATCTGTCAGGAGGAGTAGAAGCTGCCGACTTATGTAAATATAGGACGTTAATGTGCGTGAATTTATGTAACGTTGATTTTTGACAGTAGAATTTGAAGAGGATTCAAAATAATTTTGCCAAGTAGGTAGCAATGCTGCAGGTGTGGGTGAGCACCATTTCCAAAACATAGAAGAATACAAAACTATGTACAAAATGTGGTAGGCTGAGACACGCCGTAGATTAAATAACAAAATACATTGGCAATCGTCCACAATAAAGATACATTTAATTAAACTTAAATTTGTACTTTAAATGAATGGCGTGAGTTTTCACTTCATTGATTCGAAGTAAATTGCCAGACTTCTTCAAAGAGATACAACCCCTCCTTAATATGGGTTTTCTTTCGTCTCGACAATTTCGCGATGTATCCAGTCTGAAATCAAACTATATTTCGCTAGTTAGACACTACTTAGAATTTTAATACATAATGTGGGACTTACCTTATGATAATCAAGAATTTTTAATTTGAACGAGGTCAAAGGAATTTTACGAAATAACCGAAAGTGGGAAGCCTTCCTAATTATGACGAAAGAAAGTAATGCAATTGCAACTTCACTTTGCTTATCCGCCCGATTATTAATTCTCATATTAATTCACAATCAAAATTACTTTTTCTCATTAATATACACATATGCTCCGCGAAGATCTCTTCAGGTGAGAAATTAATGTTTTCATAAAAGACATAGAATCAATTGTGGTTGCAATAAACCCATAACAAGATGCATTACTGCATTCAAACTAAGTTACATATTCAAAACGACGATTAACACAGAAAGAAAACTCGGGCGAATGAATACTATACGCTGTCACCTGTGTTATATAAAACAAAATAAAACAATGAAACGTAACGAACTTACTCCCTCACACAATATATTCTTTCGGTCAATCCTTGAATAAATATTTAATGATGCTTCTGAATTTTCACCGCGAGGCAGGACAACCTTAATTTTATTTACGAGTAAGTATCTTACTTGAAACGAATGTATTTTTATGTTGTGAAAGATTTAGACGCCGTGTAGCGATTTCTCTCGTGTATATTTGTATCTATTTATTTATACTGCCATGGGCATGAAAGGAACTACATTGATTGCTGCTTTCTTTATTCAGTTCGAGAATCTTGACGTTTGTAGTTGCTCTTTCTTCTGTCATTGATCTTGTCCCCTGCTCTTCAGCATCCGATTAACTTAATGTATTTGAATTGATTAACATTGTGCACATATCAAAATAGATGCATCATTGTGGATATGTATACGAGTATTCTTAGATATTAAGGTATCAAATTGAAAAAAATTCCCTTTCTATGAACATCTCATGAACTCAAGTTAATTATGAACAGCTAAAATTAAGGTTCGTCCCCTTGAATTGGATCAAAAAACAAATGTTGGTTTTATGTGTGTGTCTGTATTATTGTTTGATGGAAATATTGTTCACAATTTGATGGCATGTTCTGGCGGATATCTTTTGGGAAACAAAGCTTTCTCCTGGAATTGCGTTGTCGTAAAACAGTCGCATTCAGAATTTGTAAATTTGTTTGTTTTGATGGTAATAATATAAATAACTGAGTGTCTGCTTATATAGCTCCCTTGAGTGTACATAAATGCGTGAACAGTAGATACGAGAAGTTTGCAAACCATTCGATATATTGTAGAAGCATTGACCGACTTATACTCTCTTGGTCGAGGGCATATCTCCTCATGTTTTCCAATTATAACAAAATGTGTGATGATAGTGTGTGATTCATTTTGAGGAAGTAAATGTGTTGGTGGTTGCTTACGTATTGGCAACGACAGAGAGATAATTTTTAAATTAAAAAGAAGACGATACATCTGATCGGTTGTTTCCAAGAAATGAATCATGTGAATCACAAAGCCGCGTAGTCTTTAATTATTTTTTTATTTAATCCATTAAATTTTTTAACACAACATTTGACAAAAGCTATATTTTGAGAAATGCTAATTTTTTTTCATAGGTTATCGACGATGATGTTTTTATTCGCATATATTCTAATGTTTGATCTTTGTCTCTAACTTACGTAAAAGTCATGCCTGAATTTTGTATGCTTCCATTAGACTGATTTTGCTTCTTGTTAAATTTGGATAGCATCTCACAGATTACCCTCTATCGGGAGTCACGTACAAAGGCAGTGACCAATGTTTTTCATTGATCGCAGGTCTATTCAGACTTTACTCACACATCATTCTTACCTGTGGGATTTTTAATATTCTATAAATATTGCGATGATCTCATAAGTGCGAGTACCCTTTGGTGATCGTTTCATTTGCCTGTACGTATTTGCTTTACCTTTCTTCAGTTTCGAATTCTCTCAAATTATCAAATTCCGGCTCTACATCTTGTTTTTCTTGTATTTTCTTCTCCATTTCAGAATATCGCTGACTGATTGATGGGCTGTGCTACAGATATGTGATATATTGATTTAACTCTTGCATCGCATATAATATATTTAGGGGAACAAATTCGTATAAGTGATTTAAAAAGTGATAATTATTCCGTTTACACATAGCAACGCTACGAGATGACTGTAACATACACTGCCGAAGTTGCGACATGTAGGGGTTTCGGGTGCTTTCTGAAACTACTCCTCAGGTAAGGTGTCAATTGAAGCATTATCTTAACACATTATTTTTCATCTCTCAAGTACCGCTAAACAGTTTCGCATATGTATTTGTGCCCACATGTTAATTTCTGTACAAAAATCTTAACCTATGAGTATGACATCATGTCATTCAAGTCGAGATTTGTTCTTCATGTGATTCGATGATAAGTTATTCATTGGCGGATGAGAAATATAATTGCATTTCAACGTTAAGTTAGCACACTTAACTTATTCTCTGAATTACGACACAAACACGACCCCGAACGACAGCAAGTCCGTCCTGATCATAGGCGGAGTTTATTAGGTTAACAACTGATATGAAATTCAAAATCCCACGCAGTCTGACCCAACTCCATAAGCGACAATTAACAGAGTAATTGTTTCGTGATTCCTTTTACGATCTGGAGAGGTGCAAAGTGTCCTTAAAACGGTTGTACTCTTGATTTTCAGGCGATTTGAATGAATGTGAGGATTTTGGAATTAATGTCGAATTTAATTTAATTGCGTGGAAATGAATCCAAAGAAATTCTTTCATATATACGTAGCAAACAAAAAAATATACTTACTCTTGTTTCTTAATGGTTTGTGTTGTCAGATGAATCATTACTTTGAAAAGGGAAAACACTCGGGTATATGCATGTGAGTTGTTGTTATAAAACTCATTGGAGATTGGCGGAAGGATGTGGATGATGAAAGTCGTAAAAGTGAGGGCAGTGATGACATCACTGCTTGAAAAGAACGAAAGCAGGCGTATGAAGGTTATGAACACAGTGAACTTATCTGCACCGTGTTCCAGGGCGTCTTTCACTGAAACTCTTGAGCTCTCGAGTTCTCTGTTTTCTTAACGGCCAATTAACGAGAAGATGTTTTATTTGCTTAAGAGTTGCATAATATTCACGCTTCAGTATCATTTTTATTTCTGTTTTAACTTTGTTTTTATCTTGTGACGAAATTGATATGTTTTTAGTAGATTAACAAAAGCGATTGATTTCTTTTACTGGGAGAAAACTAGGTCACTAATATTTATCTTTTTCTTATTAAGTCCAGCTGAAAGACATGCAGCAGATTTCCTACTACAAATCTTGCAGTTCTCCAGTCTTTAAAGAAAACCAATAAATAAACATTTGCCCGAGTGAAATACGATACATAATAACTTTATATCTAAATGATACAAAGAAAAATTATAAAGCTAACAGAACTAAGCGGGGTGCACCATTAAACGTGGGATGTTAAGTGTTGTTTGAGTAATTCTGTTCTATTCTCATTTAAAATACTTTTTTCGTTAGCTGACCTAGTCGGAAAATAATCGGATTAAAACAGCAATATCGTGTGTAAACATTCACATTTGTCAATATAAGTGTTGACCGTTTGCGAATTAACACTTACTATGTTCCTTTCTTTCCACCGTTCAAGGAATTCCTAATGTTTGTGTGTTTAGCAAAATGCTCGCGATAATTAAACGCTATCCACATGTTTTGTTAAAAGATATTAAGATAAAAGTTTTTATTTTTAACCAGAATATAGAAAAAACCTTCTTTTTTGAAAAATTCGTAAGAACCATTGCTGTTATGTTTATTTACGAGTGCTATTACACATCGGTAGCTCAGTACCATAAAAAAACACTAAAACATATATTTATATCTTGCAACTAGTTATTATCAGCTCACAACAAAACTATTCAAGGTTTAACAGTCGTGCACAACATATCAGCGTTACGGTCACAACAATATCGATGTTTGATATTTATCCTTGTGTTGTAAGTTACATGTAAAATTTAGTGCCTGAAGCGATAAGAAGAACGTTGAACTAAAGATAAATACTATGATGCAACACACTACCATACCACATACCACAACTTTTACTAGTTCGAAAAAGGTCGACCGTTCTTTCGACTTCAAAGGACGTACGCGTTTTTACGTTCCTGGCCGATCATCTCGAAGTGTTGCGCCGCATAGCAAGGAAGAAGAGTTAAGAAATCTGTGAACAAGATATAATCAAACAATCTTAAAGCGTCTCCTTCTTCACTGCAAAGTACGAAATCTAAGCAGAAACGATACTGTATCGATACAAAATTATGTAAAGAATCCCCATCTCTTAAAAGAGGTGTTTGTACTATGAACTTTCTACTTAAAAACAAAACTATTATCAATGGTCTTTTTTTTTCAAATCACTTCAATTGAGGCTGCTTACACGCGGTGTAAAAATTATCTTTCCCACATTCATACTCAAACTATTAAGCCGGTCATTGTCAGCCGCTGCTATCAGTTCGAAAATAACACATCGCGTGTCTATGAAACTACTGTCATACTTCCGAAACAAGTCAGAGTGATAAGCAAACGCGATAGACAGACTGCCGAAAGATTAACAAAATTTTACCTTTAATGAAACAATTCGCAATCAATGTCGACTTATCGGTCTTCATGCGAAATCAGTGCGGTAATTTCATATTTTAATCCACAGTAAATCTATGATGGTTTGTTTTTAATCACACCCTCACACCACATACGTCAACCACACCAAGCGATCATGAACATCTTGACAAGTGTAAATACACAATGGTATCTAATGTAAATGCCGTAGCAGATAGTAGGCTATCAGTGATTATTACATGACTCGAGGTGAGTTATGAGCTCATTTGAATGACTGGTGTCATCAAGCACTTCCCAATTGCTCACCGAAGTGGCATATTATTTTGTGCAGTACCGTGTTATCAAGTTAACTGCGCGTAGAACGATAAATTGGCAAAGTCTTGTGGCGTCAACCGTTCGTAATTTCCACTCGAGTAGTGGCAATGCTTGTATCTATGACTCTTGAAGATTGAAGGGCATTGAAATCAAATCAATACAGGCAAATGAGATGAAACATTCACTGCAAACAATGATACTAATTTTGAATGTGTACACTCACTGCGGGGACCGGAAATTGATAGCCGGACTTGTGGGTCTCATGATCTGAAATGAGAAAAGCAACTGGGAGAGAAACGTCGCTTATTATTGAAAATTCAGGGAATAGCACGTGTGAGAGCTACCCTATCTAGAGCATGATTTAAGACCATCATTACCTTAATATAAAACAATTATTCGCACATTCAATGTAAACAAGTTTTATTATTTTTGATTCCTTGGTGGTAATGAGATAGAGTGGAGGGCGTGTAATAATTAATGTTCAGCTCATTCCTCGGAGAGCCATTATGAGAAAAGGTCTACATCCCCAGAGCATTTTAACGCCAAAGACAACATAAAGCGATTCTCATAATTTTTGTTACGGGGCACGATAAGTTACGATAACAATTAAGCAACAGGCTAGGGTAGCGGTCAATGGCGAGAACACCATATATGCCCGTTCTTCTTTGTGTGTGCCGTGTTATACTCCGTAAAAAATGGCATTGCCTTATTAATTGTGGAAAGAGCACAAATCCACTTTACATTGTGTCGTTGGTGTTGTTATGCGAACAGTAAGCTCCTCTTAATTGAGCACAGTGTTCGCACTTACACTGGTAAGGGCAACACTTAAGGGAATTGTAGTGTAATAAGATGATAAGATAGCACAAACGTTTAAGAAGTTTATGTTTGCGAATTGTAAAAGATAGATTTCATCATAACAGCTTGTGCAATCAAGTAGCACGTGAAAGCTCTGGCATCGATTTTGATTGTGTTTGATCATCTCATTGTAATGAACCCCGGAAATAAAACCGTTGTCTACTTGTTCAATCACATTGACTGCATTCTGCATTCAACTAGTTTTGGAAAACATGAAATATTTAATTTTTCGATTACAGGTGGCGTGGAAGTATTTACAAATTAGTATGGCTGGATCTTTTGTTTTTTCTCCTGGCCTATTATGTCCTCAACATAACATACAGGATAGGCTTGGACGAGGGCCAGAAAAGGTAAGTTTTTTTTTCCCTTCCATCCTTCAAAGCAAAACAATTGGTATTTTTGTTTTTTAGAGTGTTCGAAAGCGTAGTTCGATACTGTGCGGCTTACAGTAATTTAATTCCCCTGTCCTTCGTGCTGGGTTTCTACGTGTCAATTGTTATGACCCGTTGGTGGAATCAGTACACGAGCATACCATGGCCCGATCCTATAGCGGTGTTCGTTAGCTCAAACATACACGGCCAAGATGAGCGCGGTCGTGTGATGCGGCGTACAGTGATGCGTTATGTCTGCCTGTGCCTTACAATGGTGCTTATAAATGTCTCACCGCGAGTGAAAAAACGTTTTCCTAAATTAGATAATCTTGTAGAAGCTGGTCTTCTAGTTGAAAATGAAAAACAAATCATCGAGAGTCTTAACATTAAGTTTCCCAGGCACTCCAAGCATTGGTTGCCAATTGTATGGGCGGCGAGTATAGTGACAAGGGCCCGCAAGGAGGGTCGGGTTCGCGATGATTTCGCTGTAAAAACAATCCTTGACGAATTGAATAAATTCCGTGGGCAATGTGGTTTGTTGATCTCATACGATACTATAAGCGTACCGCTAGTGTATACACAAGTAGTGACACTCGCTGTGTATTCGTTCTTTTTGACCTCGGTAATGGGACAGCAGTGGGTGGAGAACAAGGAGGTATCAGATGGCTATATAAACAAGATCGACTTGTACTTTCCCGTATTCACAACACTGCAATTTTTTTTTTACATGGGGTGGCTTAAAGTGGCCGAATCTCTGATAAATCCGTTTGGGGAAGATGACGATGATTTTGAGGTAAATTCAAAAGCTCAGTGACCAAAATCAAACTAACCTCTTTCTATTTAGGTGAACTGGATGGTGGACAGAAATCTACAGGTATCCTACATGATTGTCGATGAAATGCACCATGAACATCCAGAGCTTATCAGGGATCAATATTGGGATGAAATATTCCCCAACGAGTTGCCGTACACTGTGGCTTCGGAACGATTCCGCGAAGAGCATCCAGAACCCTCAACAGCTAAGATTGAAGTATCTAAAAACGCCGCTATGCCCACCACTCTATCTTCTGTGAAGGTCGATGAAATGGTTGGTAAAACAGGTCAAAGTCAGGCTGTTAATTATAAATTCCCTGAAGCGGATACCATCGAGGAGGTTAGAATCAATTTAGGTCATAAACTCAGAGTGTACTTTGTCAATTCAAATAAGATTACAATATTATCTCTTTTCAAAACTAGTTGTATATTGGCACTCGGTGATTGGTATAAATACTTGTTTAAGTATATTTGAAGTTATTAAATAACATCGGTAAGCTTGATTAGATTGAAAAAATGCAAAAGTGAATTGTGATCCAAAGTTTCACTTTCCCTTTCAAACAAGTTGCGGTAGTTAGGGTATGTGTTAAGAGGCACGTCAGCCTGATTTGGTGAAACGTTTGTCAGTTTGTAGATAAAGTTGACTATGATTTAATATCAGATAACTGGGTGTGATTAACCGCATTGATATCTCTTAATTATGGTTGCGTCTAAGTAACTTTTGTATCTCTTTAGCTGAGTATATTCGGCGTTAAATTTGCATTTAAACCTGAAGTGTATTAGATTAACAAAAAGTTGACTGCCTCAATTGAAGTTTATAAATCTAACAAAAAAGTGGATGCCTTAAAAAATAAGTTTATTAGTCTAACGAATTGTTGGTTCCAAAATAGTTCTTTGAATTACAATACAATGCCTTTAAACGTGATATAATTGACATACATATGGTATAGATGATATTTAAATGCAATTTAAGGTAACCAACGAAAACGTTTTAGAGCACGACGGGGCTGAAACTACCGGTCCTTCGTTTGGAAGGGAATTGAAGGTAAAAACGTTTGTGAAACCTTGATGGCTACGATGACTAATTTGTTGCTTTTTTCTGGATGTCAGATATAAGAATGACTTACCACACAAAAGCGTAATTAATAATGCATACTAACTTTGATTCTAATTTCCCTACTATCCACGCACGTCTAATTGTTGCCTACTATCCTTACTGCCTATGTTCTGTCAATAAGTCTCTGGGAATTTGTTTATATTGACTCTGTAGAACACAAAGCTTTTGTTTGCTTTCTGTTGCTTATTAAATTTTTTCCATCAGGTGGATGATGCAGCCAGCGGCATTCTTTTTACTGCTGGCAATGGAAAAACTCGACAAGGTTCATCCCCAAGCTTGGTTAGCATCAGTGGAACCATTTCCCGAGTAAATACAGTTGCATCAGCGCTTAAGCGTTTCCTCAGCCGTGATGAGAGTCGCCCGGGATCATCTACACCCACTACGGATGGGAACACTTATCGTCTAGCTGGATCAGCAAGTGCTGCAAATTTGGTGGCACAACAAGGAGCTAAGGTTCCACCTAGCGGAAGTATGAGAATTACAGATCAAGTGATTGAGGAAGTCGACGAGCAAATGACAATCACATCACAGCGAGCTGCGGAAAGTTCAAGACCCAATGTGAAAGACATTTTCGGTAGTAGTGCAAATATGCAACGTTCAGATCCGATTGATATGCCCGGACGACCTGAATCTTGTCTATTTCCTCCAGGAGGTGTTGATGCTTTGTTATCCACTTCCGCTCCACAGGCAGGGTTTGCCTCGCAAACAGTCCCTAGTTCACCAATCGGAAATAGCTCAAAAAGTCTGTTCCACGCAAGTGAAAAGGATACAGGAAGCAGAGAAACAGGTAAGAATCTTAATAGGTCTGTTCTTATATTTTTAAGTTACTTCATGAATGAATGATGGAATTTAATTGTGTATCTTGGAAACAAAAATGGAGATGGCACAAAAAAATATATTAATTTCAGCATTAGACAGCACCACCTTTGTTGTTTGAATCGAATCCAACCTTTTGCTCATTTCTCCGCTAAAAATATTTGTATTGATAAAATAAACAAAACACTATTCTATTGTCTCCGAAACATTGACTAAAAACTGCGAAGATGCAGCAGAATGTTGAATTTCATGTCTCTTAAAATCATTTAAGTGTTAGACTTTGAAATAATCAAAATCAAGCACAGTCTATGTTTATCTTAAACATCACACACATCTAACAACTATTTTCAATTGGTGCAGTGCGAATGGATGGTCCCAACATCTTCCGTTGGTTTGTTTCACCGGGTAAATAAACAATGAAGAAATTCTTTTTTTTTCCTGTCTAAACTAGTAGTTAGCACAATAGAATACTAACAGCTGTTTGCAAAATTTGTGTGTGTGTGTGTGTGTGTGTGTTTAATTAATCCTCGCTAGACTCGAGTTGCTGCTACTTGTAATCAGTAGAAGGAGAAGCATGAATTGTCTGTTTAGTAATGGTTTATTTGCGCATAGACTATGAATGGATTTTCAGAATATTTAATTATTATCTATCTTTGTTCCCATAATAGTGGAGGATTTTGATTCGAAATCAAATGTTGATGGGACTGAAGAGGATGAGTTTGAAAAGTTGCGTATTGCTCGTGAGAAGGAGCGCTTAGAAAGACAAAAGCAAAAACTTGCACGTTCGATTAGCACGACTCCAGGTATACCGATTGATGCAGAACTTACAATAGACGCAATTGCACAATCTGCAGCACCAACAACATCAACACCAACAACTCCGATTGCAGAGGATGCTGATAAGACCCCTACTGTTGGCAGAAGTCCGTCCCAAGTAAACTTATAGCGAGGAGATCGTCCCCTAGTCCTCTTTTATTTTCCAAGTGATTAGCACTTGAAAAATTTCTAAGATTTGTAAATACTTGGGTTTTTTTTTTTTGTTTGTTTAACTAATTTTTGTTTTCATTTGTTTTTTTCATTCAATTATTACAAATTAGGTAAAGAAACAATTTCAAGGAATAATATTGTAGATAGAAAATATATATATATATATTTTTTTACTCATACAACTAAGCTTCTAAGGACCTAGTTTAAGTTTCTTTTGGAGAAAAGATTAAGAAAAAGATAATACACGTTTATAAAAAAAAAGGAACACATTTTTAGCACTTCATTCAACTCTAACAATTATTATAAAACAATTAAATCAGAAAAATATAGCTTGAAGGCTTACACACCGTAGGTGTGTTTTTAATTTTGTTTCAATTCATTTTTTGAATAAGAAACAGAGGTGTATTTTCTAGTATTCGACTTTATAGTATTATTATGAAACTATGAACATTTTTTAAGACGATTGTTATTATGAGGAATATATTTGTAAACCAGTTTTATGTACGTACAATTTGCTTTCTCTAAGGAATAACAACAAGACCAACAAAAAACATGTTAAATTAGATATTTAAATGAACTTATGAACCGAATTATACTCACAGATAACGAAAGCTTAATAAGTTAATAAAGATTGTAAGATATATTACATATTCCCTTTCCTCCCTTTTTTGTTTTCCAGGTGTCTTCTTCATAAATGAACTGTTTTTTTTTTTTTTCAATTTCCTCTACCAACAACGCCACTGGCGATTCTTATTTAAATGACTTGATGATAAAAGTCATCTAAAGTGCGAAAGTGAAAGGGGAGTTATACAGGCGGAGGCAAACATTAAGATTACAATGATTAGACTTGTTTTTTTCGTAAAAGCATTTTTTATTACGTGATTCTGTAGTTACATCGTTGCTGCTTATCTGAGATTTCTTATGTACAAAGCAACATTAAATTTATAGCAAATGCTTATTGTCCGTCGGAATAAGTTATTTAAGCAATAAAATAGTGAGAAAAATATATAGTTTCTAAACGACAGTAGTCATGTCTTCTGTATCGTTTTGCAATATATTATCAGAAATTGCTTCAAATAAGATTCCTTGCTTTTGTAAAATTTCATAGTATATTATATACATATCCCACAATTCCATTCTTTATTACAAATTCAATGCTCAAGAAGTGCGCTAGTAAGCAAAAACACATTTAATGTATATTTTCAAGTTTATTATTTAAAAATGTACATTAAGCGCGCCCTGTAACACAAAAATTAGGTTTCCCCAATAATAAAACGATTATATATGTTATGCGATTAAAGCATGCCGAAACCCTTTGAATAGTTGATGGCTTTTAGTAATCTTTCTTCTAACTTTTCTCTGCTGCTATATTCGGGAAGAAGTAAAACATTATAACAGGTATGACTCGTGGGCAAGCGATCACTGTCCGACCCATGGCGGGTAATAAGCAATTTAAGTCGACTTAATCCCCCGACAGGTACCCGATCTGAACCAGTAGTAAACTCGAGTAGTTTTCTCTTAGACTCATCCGGTAGGGAATGAACTATATTCCAAAAGTCTTTAATTATTTGAGATTCACTGGTGTAACCTCCTTCATATTCTGTTGATTTCTCCAACTCCACAAAGTCAAATTTCTGTAAAAAGATAAGTAAATAAAATAATTATGTTTGGTTAGATCAATTCCCTTGAAAAGTCATACCCTGCTACCGCATACAAGCAACTCAATTTCCTCAGGGCGGAAGAGTAGCTTAAGTGGAGACTCATCTGTGACCATTTCGAAACCCTTCTTAAAGGCACGAAATTGCCGATCGATACTCTTGTTCAACAAGAAATCACTGTAGAGGTCAACAAACTCTTTTTTATTTTCTTGATTCACCGTGATGTCATCACCGTTCGGCTTCAACTCATGTTCTACTGATTCACCAAACACATTGCTGTAGGTTATTTTAAAACTTTGCATAAAAACTTCCTCCATGTCGTTCTCTTCATAATCAAGCATAGACTTTAAACTTCGGTAAAGCGTTGGATTCCAGTCGGCGAGGTCGTAAAATGAACCGTGGCCTCCCATGAGCTTTCGATAGACTACCATGGGGAAATTCACAGCCAAGATTATATTGTTATAGATAGCTAAGCCTAAGACTATTCCTATAAGTGTAAATTGGGCCTCATTTTCATATGGGCGTGAGTTGAACCTTGCATGAAATACAGTATGTAAATTAGAAAGAGTAAATTTATAGATTTAACAGGCTTACCACACAGTCTTTGTGTCCTCTTGATAAGTAAACATACCAAAATCTGGATTAAATATTTCTTCTACGACCAATTGGAAAAACTCTTTCGACACGCCACCTTCATCAATGCCCTGCTCGTCTACGAACTCTACAACAAGTTGCTTTTTAAAATCCTTTGGACTACCCATGGCGACCATTTCCAACTAAAAGATACCACAAATATTATAGATATTGCATGCGTTTTGAGTGACGCTCCCATTACCTCGACCAATGCGTCTTCAATTATATGCTCACGGCGGACTTTCAATTTTAGGTATGGTCTTGGACCGATTTCATTATCTCCACCAAAATAGTTTACTAGCGTATAAAGCGTCAGGTTACGCTCGCTGTACATTCGAATTCTACTATCATAGTACAGTGCGATGACCTTTTTAGCTGGAGTCAATATGAAGGAGTAAAGCATAAATGTAAAATCTAGTTCTGTAGAAGAAAGTATTATTGGATGGAATATGACTTAACGTTTACACAAACCTTCGCCATTTGAGTCCAGTAAAAGATTTTTGTAAGCCAAGTAGTCTCGATCCATTCGTATCTCATCACTTAGGGGTTCATTGTAGAATTCTTCAAATGGTATCAACGGCACCCTACAATCAAGAACTGAAACGCCTAATTCAGCTTCAAGCTTGTCTTCTGGAAACTTTGGAGTGGATGGCTTTGTAGTTTGCTGATAAAAAAAATAATCATCGTCTTCTGAAATGGATGAGGCCTCGGTGTCAGCCTCACATGGTTTGGTAGTTTCTAACTGACCGGCAAGTATGTTAGCAAAGAAAGCGATCTTAAAAAATATAAACAAAACAAAAATAACAATAACATATGGATTCTCTCAACAACAGTATGCATGCCACCTTTAGTGTTTTTGTTGCGGCAGTAATGTATGTGTTTCCTTGAACGAGATCGTCATCCATGATCACTTCTAAGGTAATTAATTGTTGAAGGGACTGGACCAAACTGCGCAAATTATCCTTCGAGTGTTTTGCCCAGACACGAGCCAGTCTTGCACGCAACGTAACGGGTAACAGTGACGTCGCCTTACACACAGTTGGCAATGCTCGTTCCAGATAGTCTGGTGCAGCTGTAATGTTTTGTAAGCATACATGAGTCATGAATCAAACGAAAATACTTCAGTTGAATTACCAACACGTGTTATTTCAAATGCAATGACAAAACAATGCAAAAGACCTTCTTCTTGATATTTGTCGAAACGTTTTACTCTGAGATCAGTGCATAGGCTAATGAAGAGCCTATCGATGGCCTTATTCACAGCTTCCACGATAGCTGGGTTATTCAGTTTGAATAGTTTCACAAGAGCGCTCCGAAGAATTGCCAAGTCAACGGTTGTGTCACTTGGGTCAATGAGTTTTTCTTCTTTCTCCGTGCTGCTGTCCTCATCTTTGTCCGTCTCGCCTTCCAATGTGCGAAGATCTTCCTTTTTCAGAGTTTTAAGGTCGGATTTACCAGCTTTTTCCAATAATTTATCAATGGGTTTAGTTTCTTGCAACAAAAAACTTTTACTTAATGTCTCCAAATAAGAAAAAGTTTCATCGATCGCGTTAGTCAGTTCTTGGTAAGAGTCGTTCTTTTTGCATTTCTCTATGAGTTCATCGATAGTCTTTTCGTCAATATAGGTTAGTCCAGCTGGTGAGGCAATATTTTCTGATGACTTTTGGTTCTTTGCGCAAATAGAAGGCGATGTCTCCCTTTGAAGTTGACTAGATGTTGACGGCTGAGTGGTGGTGGGAATTTCATGTAGACTATTTTCTTCGCTCGTGAATATACTTTTGTTTTTGGTGTTGTCGGTCTTTGTTTGCAACATTGTTTGACTGTAACGAAGCGCATATAAATAATAATATATACAACCTTTTCTAGCCTGCATAACTATACCTGCTTGATGATGGAACCTCACTTGAATCTGTAGTGGTTGCGGACGTTCTTGCTACTTTCGATGGTTGACTGTATGAGTCGCACAGTTTTGCATCCTGGGAAAATAATTGTATGGCACGTGCGGCTATCTGATTTGGTGTCATTTGCTCAACCTCTCCACTAGAAGCGCAGTATTTGTTTGTGCATTTCGGGTTACCACAACCCTTTTGCAATTGATAAAAGTATCTCTCAATTAGTTCCTTGACCGCAGTGCGTTTCATATCAGGTGTTTCACTGACAGATGTCGGTGTATTTGGTTCCACCGTTGAATTCTTATCTGAGTTGTAATTATTTTTAACTTGATTGGAAGATGGCGATGACTGCTCGATTATGGTAGACGACGATTCTTCATTTAACCTGTGGTAGATTTTATTTTCAAAAATTGTATTGATAATGGAAATGGAATGTAGGGAAAGCATCTTTATTCCACTACAAACCGTAAGAAACAAATATGCTATATTGTAAATACCTTTATGAAAGAATGATAATTACAATTCTACTAAAAACTTTTATCAATCGAAAATTGTTTTTTTTTTTTAAGAGAGAGGCAAGCAAATGTTAACCAAGAATACGGAAGCATATAGCAGCTTTCCGATTTAAACAAAGGGTTTATTCACACACATAATATATGCAAATTGAATTGTCCTGAGGAAAATTCTCGTGAGTTATGATGAAAACAAAGAACCTATTCTGCAAATTTCAAAAAAGAAACAAATTCAATTTCGTGTACTTACTAGTAAACATACACATTGAGTAAAAATGGTTATAACAGCTTATATTCTAAGTATTTGATGCATATACATATAGGTCATCCTATGTAGGTAGGTAAATCAATTTACAGTGAACAATAATAAACAACTAACAAGATGTGCCTTTATACGATATATATTTTAAATAATAGAAAATCATAGGAAACATGCTTTTTAAATACCTTGAAGCTTCGCCGTCTGTGTCTTTGCCTTTGGAGTTCATCAAAATCGCAGAATTGTGCACGGTCGTATTTTGGTTTTATTTACTAGCTTGATGGGTTTTATTCTCCTCAAATGTGTGCTAGCTAACATGCACTGTGGAGTATAATCCAATTCACATCTGCAGTAAGGTGCGTTCGAATAACCAGTTGTTAGTTTTGCAACAAATTTGTAAAAAAAATAATTCCCAAATATGTACGTGTATGTGATTCTTCTTCTTTCAGATTGCCTTTGTTTTGATTGCTTGTACTTCTTGACGATGATTTGAAGTTTTTCTTCTTCGCTTTATTCTCGCCTATTGATTTTATTTTTACTTTGCACGTTTAATGGAAATAATAACATAATAGATATTATCGTGTTGTATGTATTTTGAAGTTATTTTGTTAATTTTATATTTGAGCTTAGTATATAAGACAAACAAAAATAAAGAAATATAACAACACCACTCACTGCGATCAAATGAAAATTCTTAGACAAAAAATCACTCTTTGGAGGGGTACTACGACGGTTTGTGGCAATTTACACCATTGACAGCTGTTGTGAAGTGTCATTAGCAGTGTGTGTGTTTCAATTGGCCCGTTCGCGTACAAGCACCGTCTAGTCCTTTCAGGGAGTGAGGATTAAATGCCGTCAAAAACTGTGAGAGTAACAAACGTAGAAGAACGAGACACTCTGACATAAATCACTTCTGACAGATATCAATGTTTTGACATATATGTGGGACTCTCCGAAGGGCGGTTTTAACGGATTATGTTTTTGTTTTTCAATGACAGCTAAAAATTATTTACAACATTCCGTCGTACTGGAATTGTCTCACTTGGCTTTAATTAACATGTATATTCTTAATTGCACATACAAATTATAACAAAAAGAACCAATAAAGTTCGTTCAAATTATTTCCAATAAGAGAAATTTGTTCGGAGCCTTTCTAGACAAAAATTGAGGGTTTCTTATTAGGAATGTTGCAAATAGTTCAAACTTCCATTTAAGACTGTGATCACTTCTTTTGAGGCTATCTTTCGCGGAAGCCTTGGCAGTATGCAATAACCAATTTTTTTTCCCTACACGAACGAGATATGGGTAGTGATCACGGACTGTTTTGTCTGTTTCCTGCAAATAGATTTGCAGAAAATCTATTACATTTAGTGGTAATGCCAGCAAAGAAAAATATCAGAAATAACTCTCATGTAGAGGGTATATATTATAGAGGAACAAATACATAACAGTTTCCGGTATAAACATAATCGGTACAAATCATCACGAAATAACAAACTCTTCCCTTTCTTTTACATTAAAATAAAAACATCAATAAATATGCTAACACAACACAGTGCCTGTTTTAGTAACTTTATTGAATGTTATTATATATTAATTACAGTTTAAATTAAAATTAATATACTGATATATGTATTTCTTACAAACACAGCTAGGAGCACCGCTTTAAATCAATGGTATTTCATCGTCGACTTTAAAATATTGCTATATACATTTTGATAGTAAATGTTTCAATCTTTATTTTTCTCTTTAAGAAGGAAATATAACATAAAAACAATTTGACTTTTGGATTTTTAAAATAAACATCTTGGTCCAGTGGTAACGGAAAAACTGAAGGGAATAAATATTAAGCATTTATTGTTACATATTCAAACATAGTGCGTATTACTAATTTATTTATATATTGCTGAGAGTGCACAGTCGAATATTTATGCTAACGGATGATTTGAAATGAAACCATGAATAGATCTTCAATTCAAAATAAACTAAATTAGCGGCTACTAGTTGAAAACGTGATATTAAAATACGACCAAAACAGGTCATTGATTAAAAAGAAAATTAACTAAATTTCCTAAACACATGTAACGCACTAATGCTGCTTTAAGTCGTATACACAACTTGCATACATAAGTCTGTTAAACTTAGTTACATAAAATTGATTCCACAAGCGGTCGATTGCTATATGTATTCACAGATCGATTTCATTTCACGACAATACCGCAACAATGGGGAAATATAAGGGTCACTGCAAGGTATTTCTCGATTTATAATAAGGATCAGATGAAAGCCTTGTTCAACATACAAACACTATTCACTTGTGATAATGGAGGGTTACTCTGATGAAGGATAGTTGCTAGTTTACGGTAGAAACCAATTTGAGACAGTTTTCCATTTTAATAGGGAATACTACAGATTGCTTGGGCTAACTTGCTGTTAAGCTCATTGAAAATTGCCTACATAATTAAATGTTAAATAAACGTGATGAGATTTATGTTTTTCGTTTCTGATCCAATTGTTGCTGTGGAAGCTCCTCCTGTAACTGGAGTATATGATCCACAGGATGCGGTTTTCCGTCTTCACCCACTCGACATGGTTGAACTACTCCACTTCGATGTAGTTTATCCATAAGATTGACCAGCTGCATAGCTTCGTATTCCTTTTGTTCTTCACTCATACCGGCAAGGGGGCTCGGCTTTGGTTCCTCGAAACACCCCAACACGGGATTGATACCGTGCTGCATTTCCTTGTATTCTTCGGTGTCACTGTCTTCGCTATCAGACGAATATTCAGTATGTTCGATTCGTCTGCAATCTAGGACACCGCGGCTAGCAAAGAGACCTGCAGCGTTTCCATAACCTGTGTATTTAATCATCCGACCAACATTCTCCTTGCAGCAAACGAAAAGTAGTTCAGCGGAGAGATCTCTCACAATCATTTCAGGAATGGTAAGAAATCGACAGAGGTGATTCCTTAGTTCATTCCCAACTTCTGGTCGTTGAGATACATCCTTTAATGGAGGAAGAACTACTTCTCGAATGTAATGTCGCATCACCGGACAGCAGCGAGCACAATTGATAAGTACAGTCAGGATTGGAGGCAATAACTCATTTGATACAGGGTTCTTCTCTTTCTCATTAAGAATCGTTTGAAGGTATCTTAATAGAATCTCCAAAGAGCGAATGCACTTCCCCTCAAATATAAGTTCCGGTGGGTCACTACTAGTAGGTTTAATTAGCAGTTCATACAAGCAACTAGTGCAAATATTGGTTAGAAGATTAACACAGTTAGACACTACGTTTCGATGTTTTTCCGTTTTCATTCCGCCGAATTCATAGAGTAATCCTCGAATCACAGCAGTTAATCGTCTATTTTGGATTTCGTTCTCATTTGGGCTTCGATCTGAATTCGAAGTGATGTTGAACATTACTTTAAGGATTTCACAAATCAAATCAATCTCCTTCTCAGACTTCTCTTCCAGGCCAGCTTTCATGTCCAACCACTCGCTGAGGAAGAAAATTCCATTGAGATCAATCTGCACTTTAGTTCTTGTTATTGGTTCCAAAGCAGTGATCAGAAACAGTAGCTTCATGTCGAAAAACTCAATTTCATAGGGGTGGCTGGTAGGACTACTAACCCGTTTTAAAATTCTCTCGGTTGCTGCATTCTTTATACAAAGTTTGCGACAGTCTGAACTTAGAAAAACTATATTGCACAAACATTTAAGAGCTTCAATGATAGTTTCCGTGCTATGCGTTGAAGCATTTGTTAGCTTTTCGGGACTTAAACCAGCTAGGTCAAGCAAACAATTAAAATCGCTTTGAATGTTGTTGAGTTTAATACATTGTTCATCACGTGTAAGGATCCTTACACTATTAAGCAAGTGCGGATATATGGCCGATTTCTGAGGATCGCGTAGATTAGCAAAAAATGCATTCCAAATTGTCGTCCAATGTCCACTTATGTTGTGTTCCGTAAAATCGAATAATGTTGAATACTGTTAATTAAATTGTAGTTTTGAAATATTTTTCATTTGCACGTATTTCTAGAAAATTACTCACTTTTGCATTAAATGCTTCGAGAATAGTTTTTACTTTCTCAATGTCAGAACTTTGTAAATCTTCAATATCTTGCTTATCCATCATTTTGAAAAAGTGGTCAGGCACTAATTCAATTTGAGTCGAATGCCCCAATCAATTTTTGAGGAAATAAATTTGGAAAATTGGATTTCGATTAGTTTACGAAAACTTGGCTGATAGGAATTGTCAAGATTTATTTTCTTTTGCTTATGACATGACATTCGATTGAATGCATCCAGTGCGAATGAAATATTTACGAAGGGTATCTCCTGTTATTTATAATGGAGTGTGATTATGATTTCGATATTACGACTTTTACTTCACAAACTATTATCTCTTTAAGTTAAAGGTATGAATGCCATTCTCTGATTAATGTGTATGATTGATAAATTTATTGTCGTTCATTAATGACAATGACATGACATTATAATGCAAACATATGGCACTACTTACCACAGCTCACCACAATTACTTCAAAATAATTTCAACATTTTATAGCAAGGTGAAAGTGACTTCTACGAGGGGAATTCGTAATAATAAAATTGACAGAGATAAATGTAGTGGAAGGAAAACCGTGAAGAAGTTTTTGTCATTTAACATATTATTCGGAAAATTTATCCGAAGATAATTATTAAAATCGAAAAAATAGTTAAAATCAAAAAGTAAATTGTTTGAGTTTATTGTGCAGTTGTTTTCAACAACCGATTGGGAAAACAAAAACCAAATACATTCTCGCAGTGCTAGTGACTAACAAAAATGCAGAAAGAGTACACGAGTAATAAACAGTGGAAGTTCGAGGGACAAATTTGTCAGTAATTTATTCTATCTGCTTTATCAGTCTTGTGAACAATAAGTGCTGTAGATTATGTGCAAGGAAAATATGAGATAATTATATTCAACTTTAAGTCTAACTTTTTCATCTTTTTATAAACATATTTCGTATTCGCCCCCGCGCTTTCTGTTCGGATCCAAATTATTGTATTCTGGTTGTAAAGTGTACATACTTGTAAATTGACTGTTATTTATTTCTGTCGTATACTCGGTGCATATTTAATGAACTGCTTACTGAAGTTAAAATAGGCACAGTGATAGTGTGAAATACAAGTACGACGGGAAATGAGTTGGCTGCGTTCCAGCCCTTTGAGGCAGAGCTTATCTCGAAATGGAAGCAATTCATCTGCAACAGTAACAACATCATCCAGCAATAGTGGCTTATCCTCTACATCACATTCTGGCGTACATAAGCAACGACCCATCGATACAGCTACGGACTGTGACCCAAGAGCATGCTATGATAGTTTTTGCAAACATTGGCAGCAAGCATTCGACATTATTCAGAGAGCGGACGTAAGTGTTTGTTTTTTAGACTGTTCTTTAACTACGCTTCTTGGCTGATGACGATAACCTTACGAAATATGCGAGCGGATACTAAAGTTAAAAATTGTGCTTTAAGTTTTGTTACTTTGCTTTTCACAACATTCTTTAAGATCGTGCCGATTTGAATGCAGATAAAATAGTTCTTCTATAAATATCTGATCAACTTGAACTCAAATTAGAACTCAATAAGGACTATTTGTATCTGAGAAACAAAAAATGCTATTAGTTTATTGACTATTTTTGTTTTTTTGTTTTAGAATCAAAAATTGCCGACTCATGATGATGTGCTTGGAGTTGTTTCACATCTTGACTATATGGTCACATTACTGCTGGTTGAGCTGCATCACTGCAACAAAATATCACTGCCTAGCGTTAATTCAAATCCTCCAGCCCCTTGTTTGGAATTTATGCTAAGTGAGAACTTGTTGGACAAACTGTACGAATGGGGTATTACAACAGGACGATATGCTAACGCAGTACGCTTGGAACAGTTGAAGCTCTACGAACTGTTGGTTAGCCACTCGAGGCATCAACTGCTATGTCATGAGCCCTTTCTGCGACCACTGCTGAAGATACTCGCCTCCAGTCAAGGGGAAATATTTCCTCCTGACCTGGAGAAAAGACTGGTCATACTCTTAAATCAGCTATGTGTTGTACTAATGCAAAACGTTCATCTCTTGGACTTATTCTTTTTTTCGTCAGAGCAACACAAGCAATACAGTACAAAGTACAAACGTCTTTTAAACTTAAAATCGAAGAAATCTCCAATTTATCTTGTATATTTTAGCTTCATCATATTTTCACTTCTTATACCCTATGTTCACCGTGAAGGTAGCCTCGGACATCAAGCACGGGATGCCCTTCTCCTGTGCATGGCACTCTCACAAAAAAACTCAAATATTGGAACATACATCGCACAATATTCCTCCATGTGTCCATTGTTGGTTACGGGGCTTGGTGGTCTCTACTCGCGGTTGCCAAATTCAATTGAAATCAATACAGTTGACTGGCATCGAATTACGCCGGACGACGTCACAGAAATACCTGAACTTACACTCTTTATGAATGCCCTAGAGTTCTGCAACGCCGTGGTGCAGGTCGCACATGATTTGATAAAGAATCAATTATTGGATTTCATGTACCAGGGATTCATTGTACCTGTTCTTGGACCGGCAATATTGCAGGTAAAAAATACAATTTTTGTTTTTGAAATTTGTCTTTCGATTAATCTGTGGTGTGGGAAGTCCGTACTTGCGATTGGTTTTTTGTCCTTTGGTTTTCTGTTATCTTGTTTTCCGTTTTATTATTTTTTCCTTACTGTGAATAAGATACATTTCAGAAAGTAATATCATATATGTCACTGTGGAAACGACCTGCTTTAAGGTCTTTACCAAAAAACGACGACTTGTAGATATTCCAGTTTGGTGAAGTACAACACGTAAGCATCTAGTCTTCCGTATTGTTATGGCTATTTATTTGTTTATTTGTTAAATATGAACCGTACAGAAAACATTGAATGTAGTCCTTTTTCGCTGCGTAGCACACACTATCAACAAAAACGCGCAACACTCAATATCTGCACATGTATACATTCACCTACTGCTTTTTTCTATCTCAAAGTATCCTCTCCTCAATTTAATTCCACTAACCACACCAGGAAAAAATCGAAAATTACACTTTACAGACATTCAAAGGCAAACATTTGCAGACAAACGTCGAGTCACAAATTTCAGCAATGTCCTACCTGGACTTGATTCTGCGCTCAGTCACGGAACCAGGACTGTTAAGAGCTTTTGTAAAATTTCTTTTAGACGAAGACAAATTCGATGGGCAACGAATTTTGGATACACTAATTGACAGACTAAGTGCAAGTGATTCAAATGTGAGTCAAGATTGTTTTCTCTTAAATCCATATTTATGCTCATTGTGTTATCTTCAATAGTTGTGTATAGTGACAATGTCATTGTTTGACACGCTTCTTAGCCTCCATTGCGAAGACATTATGTTGGAGTTGCTACTTAAATATCTGCTACCAGGAAAGCATGTACCAATATCATACCGTCACAAAATCAACAAAGTCGATCCCTACGCAAACACTGCGGATTATTTCTTAGAATTGACTCCAGATGTGATGAAACGCGCTAGGGAACTGAAGCATAAAACATCACCCGCCGATGGAACAGTTTCCAATACATCACCTTCGCATCCACCTGCAAATACCATGAGTAAGACAATTGGTGCAAACTGGAATTATTATGGACTCCATACTGGAGACACGTTGTATTCAAATTACCATGCATACCTGTTCGAAGCGCATTACAAAATTGAGCAGAGTCGTTTAGCATGCAGAAAGTGGGCCAATTCCTATAAATATCAAAAGTGGCCGCCTCGACAACGGCCTAATGGGCAAACCGTGGAGCGAATCAGTGAAATGGTAAGGAATTTTTTCAGTGAATTTAGCTGCAGTCCGTTGCAGTATGCAGGCGATGCGTCGAACGCCATGCTAGAATGTGATAAGGGCAAGTGTGATAGTTTACAGTCGATTGGGGAGTCAAGTGGATATGAATCATTTAAATGGCGCCCTGATGATGATCACGATGGCATAGTGGAGTTAAATCAGATCACGGGAAATTTGACATTAAATAGCTTAGAGGTGGATGTAGAAAATATGTCAAAAGGGAAAGCTATTTGGCGTGTATCTAGCAAGAAGGATCTGGTAATCACTGACCTAGATTTTTCTGAAGATTTATTTGCACAGGGGACAGTCTCGTTGGGTAAGTACACAATTTTAGCATTAATAAAAACGATAAGTCTCTGAAAGCTGTCTTTTATTCTAAAGGTCCCTTTCTAAATGCAATTTGGGGAAAACTTCAGACATTTACCAGCAACAGCTTGTATGTTAACCTCCATCTAACAGGTCTTATAACACGATTGGCTTGGTATCCATTGCCGTTGACGCAATCAATCCTTTTGCGTCCTGACATTGTAACTACCTCCGATACACCATCTTTTCACCAGGTACTTCGAATCCTGAAGCAGCAGATTGACGCTGAGTTACCAGTAACGGAAGACTCCTTGGAAATAATTGATGTTGCACGATCGTACCTGATTGATCGAGAGTTTCGCCTTATAAACTCACGAAAAGTAACCAGCGATACAACTCTGAGAAGCGGACAGCGCACTAGCCTTCAACCTACAACCACGTTTGCAAATATATCATCTTCTTCACCGGTGCAAGTGACACCGTCATCATCGTATGACCCATTCAGACGTAATGATAATAAGCGAAAAAGTCTAACAAAATCAATTTCAAACATGTTTAGTCGCAAACCAAATGGTAAGTGTAAAATATTTTTCTATACAAACATTTTATTTTTTACTTAAATTTCATTAATATGTATATTCGTATCTATGACTCATTCACGTGGTTTCACACTCTTGGTAATGGAACAAATTTACACTCTTAGGAAACACAGTTAAAGTAGTAAATTGGGTTCAAGAAGGAACATCTTTTAATTTACGAGTTATTTATTTCAAACCTACATATGTATACTATGAATCCTACATATCTCCTCTCTTCTGTATAAAATTAAGTAAAATATATTTCTTATTTTGTATTCTCTTCTTTTTAATCAGCTTCATCAGGCTTATCACAAATTTACGCATTCTTCACTGGTAAATATTTTACTGAAAAAAAAAACATATTCTAAAGCACTGTATTGTAGTAGCTACCCTTTTGTCCCACTTTGTTACATATGTATGTACGTTCTTAAGTTGGTAGGACAATTTATTTTACATTCTCAAAGTTTCCTTTCTTTTTATTCTGTGCAATTATAATATCTTGTCAGTAAGTTGAAACAATGCTGTCAGCACATATTGACCGTCTAAACCGATAACGGCGATGACACACGACTCTCGGGCCAAATTTCACCGGGAAGTGTAGAGATACCCGGAAATCTCAACGCCTCCTGGCATTTTTTTTTCGACCCAGGAGTCATAATTTCGCGCGATATGGTCATAAAAACTTGTGCTGGCATCAAATGAATAATTTGTTTGCATTTATATTCTATATTACCCAATTTATCTTTATACTCTCTGTTAAACCCTTTCAAATAACTACTGTCCCTCTCCTTAACTACTAATACGGTTTAAGTAACTAGATTTGTGTGTTTATCACCATGCATGTTTCAAAACAAATACATCATAGTATATGCAGACGTCCTTAACGATTATTTACTATATTAATTTAAAAACCTTCTACAGGATCGACGTTGTCAAATACTGCTCAATCGTTGAGCTCCTCTTCTCATTCACTTCTCTCGCAATCGCAATCCAATTCAACCTCCCTAAGCCAAATGAACAGTATTCCAATGCGTGAGTCAACACCAGGAGGAAGCTCCATAAGCTCAAATGCACCAACTACAAACTCAGCAGTGACGTCAAACAATTCAGTAAGTAGCGCTAATACGATTGGTGGGTCAACAGAACCAGTTTCTTTGGATTCACTTTCCTCGATGTCCTCAACACTTGGTGCTATAGCTAACACGAGTGGCACTGAACGATCCCGAGATCTGTCATTGTGTGCCGTCCTATTAGACGAGTGGCTCAAAGAGCTCGCCGCTATATCCCAGGAGCAATCTATTGTTATGATCAGCGATAATCTGTGATCCATGAAGCCAAATCGGAGGCCCAATCTTCTCCGATTAATCCGAACAAAAGAGAGGGGATAGCACCATAAGCACGAGATTATGGTGATTTCCATTATCGTCCCAAAATTGTGGCAATATATACATATATACATGTATTTGTTAATTTTTTTCTTTTCTTAAGCATGTACATTTTTATTCGTTTAAAATTTTCTTCTAGTGTCCGGACATTAATATGAAAGCATATCTTCAGTTATGTAAATCGTAGTTCTGGTTTAACGTGTATTCTTACCTTTACCCAGCTTCCTTAACTTATGTACCAATCATAAATCGATTCTGACGGAAAGCACTTGTAAATTTGTAAATGGTGTATTGTTTTCTATAACAATTAACGTAATTTAAATAAAAACAAAACAAAAGTGAATATAGTAAGAACGAATTTTCGAAAAAAAAACATAGTGCCTATTCCAAACGTGAGATACTTTTTTGTAAATTATATGTATTATTTTTGCACGCAAAGGAAAGATGGTGAATTGAATGCCAAGCGTAGATCAATTGTATTTTTTGTTTGTATTAGTATACAAATATACATACATATTACCTGTTGCGTATTTAATAGTAATTAAATGATGATGATACACTGACCTTATTGCAACACATATCTGTGTTGGTTTTATACATGCGTATTTACATGGTTTACTATGAATCATACTTTTCTTTTACAATGAACAAACGATAATGAATAAAAGTTTAGAATACACTAATATGTTGTTTTTTAATCATTGCTTCCTCATGAACATCAATACATTATTTTAAACATCTGTGGAAATGTGTACTCACAATGAGCTACATACATGTTTAAAATTTACGTTTTAATGTACATCTGTTGCTGTAGATGAGTCTACACACTACATGATCTTAAAACAGATTTCTTAGCAAACGTTTCACACATGCTTTGACAGCGCTATAAGTAAATACCTTTTCAAGGTTACTTGGGGTGAAATAATTGTTAGGAACCGTTAATCGGAATGTTTGTACAGTTGCACTTCTCGACCTATGATGGTACAGAGGCATAAATGTATATCTATGTACATATGTATGTTTGTAGAAAGGGTTCGTATACCTATGTAGTGCAAGTCTTTTAGATCATTCATGGGACGGTCCCCAATTTAAAATCAAATGGGTTTTGTGATTGGGATTTTGTCCTATTTGCAAATGGTCTACAGTTTTCACCTCCTCAAACTGCAGTCTTAATCTCCCTCTCGAACCAAAATACCTACTCGCATTCGAATACCATCCTAGCTGGACGGTGGTACCTATGCCCCTGATATGGTAGAGCATGTGCAATCGATGAATTTTTGGCTTCCAGACAACATCCAATCCTGCTCATAGAATTCGATGGTGTGTCTCCTCCTTCATTCACCTTTCTCTCAAGCGGGATAATATTTACGACATAGAATTTTTCATTCGAAGGCAAGAAGCTATTTTGTTTACAGTCAAGCTTTCGGCTTTACAGAATGTGGTAAACAGTTGAATTCGGCTAATGATCAACTCTCATTTTTGGTGATCAAAAGTCACGTGTTGTACACTTTTCATTATAACAACGTTTTTCCATATTACTTGTTCAAAAGTCCTTTATTAAAACCATTCAAAAATAGTTCGTGTTCGAGAAAAAATCGCAGTTTTTCGCAGAAAAAGAGCTTTACCAGAGAATAAATCCATCCTTACCATTTTCCACCGGGGTTTGGATTCCACTATTAGTTCTTCTCGCTTACAAGCCCTGTTCGGTTGTTTCATTAAAGGGAGTTGTGATAAAATACTGGCGAAGTGTGAGATAAGCGAAAAAGTAGAAAAACTTTTGACAGAACTTGCAGTTTTCAAAGGTTGCCAGAGAATTGTTTTGCGTCTGTCCAAGAGTG
Organism: Eristalinus sepulchralis; assembly: GCA_944738645.1. Taxonomy (NCBI): domain Eukaryota; kingdom Metazoa; phylum Arthropoda; class Insecta; order Diptera; family Syrphidae; genus Eristalinus; species Eristalinus sepulchralis. The sequence goes on along the minus strand of OX122885.1, from coordinate 737,819 downwards.
TTATGCCCATAACACTTACTTTAGAGCGGACGGGATTTATTTATTTGCTTTATTCAGATGGGTGAAAACAATAAAATTATGTACGCAGAAGAACAAAAGAAACATAAAAATAGCAAGGGGATGGGTAAAAGTGTGGAAGCTACGCAAGCAATCATCCAACTTGACGACAAGACCAAGTAGTAGTAAACACGAACAGTTTTATGGGAACGCGAAAACATAATGGAACTGGAAAGCGCATATTCAGCTCTCGTGCTTGGAGCTACTTGCCTTAAAAGTCATCTGTCAAATTCATGAATTTTGATAACAAACTATACTTGTAGCACCACCAAATTTAATAAGCGTTTTTACTGAAATTATTTAACGAACATTCAGATAAAAGATGTTGTTGTTATGCACTGATGATCCTGAACAGACCATATCATAAATAATAATTGTTTCTTATTTAGGTATGAGTTTTAAATATATACATACTTATACTTTATATACTATACATACGATATTCTTAAATAGGCGTATAAATGTTATCGCAATTTCAAGTGCAAGTTCTAGCATGAGTGCAAAAAGTTTTAAAATAAACATATCCTGAGGTAAACAAAATGATGTGGGCTAAACTTTGTGAAAGTGTGCGTGAAATAGTAGTGTGAGACTATCAGCTGTTTTTGTTGGACTGCGAAAAACGCCTGGAAAAAATGTCTCTTACATTCCTTATTTCTGTTTGATACTTTGTGATGGACACACAAACACAACACAGAAATCAGCTGTTCACCCCATTGAAAATGGCATACAAACACACTTAGTTACAGTGGCTGGAGAGTTTATAAAAAATAGTGTAATATGCTGCAAAATGAGACGTGGGAGTTAACTGTTATTTCTGAGTGAATTGTTGTCAGGAAACAAGATAGATAACTCTCTATTTATGAATGGACTGTTAAGTGTTTTGTGACGCAAACATGGATGAACGAAGAAGGAGATACACAGCTTCACAGCTGATCGATCAGCTGATTTCCTCTACATCCTACAAACGTTTGACAGTTATTGACGAATTGTGGTGGATTTAGGTTTATTTCTGAAAGTTATTTACGAACCATCGAACATTTTTTCATGTTACCCACACTTGTTTACGTTTCCCCTCCAAAATTTGCAACATGTCGACCATTTCCTGAATTTTTGCCCACAATAGTGTCAAACATTCGTAAATTGCCCACGTATTTCCTGTATTCGTCAACCATTATGAGATTTTATTCGGAGTAGGTTCGTAAGTAACCAAATAAATTTTCCTTGAAATTAGTCTCATCTAAACTTTAATTAATTGATATATAAATATTTTAAATTATTATTAAATAGATATTCAGTATTATATTATACATCCAATGGGTTGTGAAATATGTACAAAAAAGGAAAGGAAGCATATTTGCAATTTCAAAGTTGAGCATAAGAAGGAATTTTGTATTTTTTTGCGGTTTTCGTTCCAACCGATATTTTGAATTACATATTCTACTAAGAAGAATTTTATTATTAGCACCTTATTTAATTACAGAAATAAAGGGGAATTCAGTATTTTACTGTAAGGATTCTGATGAGCTTTAGAAAAACAACACACGTCCACTCTTTTTTAATAATGGGCTATAAATTATAAAAAATAACTTACTCTTTTTTATTCTATACCACTACATTACATTTATTAAAATGTGTATAGTAATGCCAATGTGTAACTAATTACAACCTAAAACACACATGACGTATGAAAATAGAAATGAATGTACGATTAAAGACATTGAGCATGTTCGGAATTTCACGTTCTTATTTTGTATATTATTGATTTCATTTTTATTATTATTTCGACTTGGTTGTATTATAAAGCTAAAGCTATAACTAACGAAAAGACGTATCTACGTCGATTCTTATAAAATCAATAATTTAGTGGAATTCAATATTTTTCTAATCACATCTGCAGTATGACGAACACAATTATTAAATAACATATTTATACTTAAAGTAATAGAGCGATTTATGATAATTTTTCATTTTAAACATAAATCTGTAGTAGCGTTTTGTATTCATTTTATAAGGGAAGCATTGTAATATTGTATGTATAAAATTATGTATGCAATTTTAATTTATAATTTAGCAACAAGGTCTATTGATATGTTAATAAATTCAAAATTATTTACACACATATAATATGTTAAAACATTTCTTAAAAGTATGCCTTAAGTGCAACTGCTGCGTTACTGGTGCACCTTCTGAACACGCACTCCCTCCGCCATGTTCTTGAATTTTTTGGTGGTGAGAAATATTGCCGGTATTTTAAATTCACTTTAAATTTTTAATCAGTTCAACTGTGTAAAATGTCTTAAAACAACAAAAGATAACAAAAAAAAATTATGTTTAAACATTCCGCAGAATTTATCACAGGAATCAGCATTCTATGACATTAAATTAAATTGGCAAAATATAACGACTTTTTTTCATATTAAAACCCACCCCAATAGTTTGAGCGGGAAGGTAATCGGCAGATTGAGTAGCTCACACGTATTCTCATTTCGGAGAGAAACCCTGTCTGTGAATTTGGCTCTCCGATCAGCTGTTCAAGAAGGGGAAATGTTATAAAAAACGCTGTCAAATTTTCCCCAAGGGCGGGAGACGAAGAAGCTGTGTATCTCCTTCCTTGTTCATCCATGGACGCAAACGGTGTGTTTTGTTATTCTCAGTAGGAGTAAGTTACACAAAGTTAATGTGCATTTCACGTCTAAGTAGCTACATCATACTAAAACCACAAACTACCCATTGTGTGGTCTCCGGAGACGCGTGTCTTCTTTAGGCGAGGAAAAAGTTAGCGGTGCTAGCCGAGGGGTGTTGGCAATGATTGATGAACGTTTAGTGCCGTGAAAGCTGTGAGTGTTGGCGGAGGTCAATTAAAATAAAATTGTTAATAAATTTACTTTTCGTTGAGGGCTTAATCGGTAGTGGTAGGTGAAATAGTTATTTATTTTTTTAAGGGAACGTTACCATACACTAGAATTTGGATCATTCGTTTTTGTACATTTTCTGTGTAACAGGGCTAAGTGGTCAGAGAGAAAGAGCGAGAGCGTTTAAACATGTTTTCAGTAATCGAAAGAAACGAGTTTTAAAGCGGCTCTGAAAGTGATTGAATATTCATTCAATTCAGTGACGGGGATAAAAATGTAAAATTCGTTCTTGATAAAATTGTGAGATGAATTCTTAGCAAGAATATTTTACCGCCCAACAATTAGGTTTGGGGCCCAATCAGTCGGCAGTTTTTTTAATACCGGAGCGAAAGGTTGTGGTATGTTCACATAAAACTTTATAAAGATAGATAGTCTTTCTTTATTTGCTTTCCTCTTTCCTTTCATATAACATTTCAGTTTCGGGAGCTGGTTTGTTGTATTTGAAGTGCTTGTTTTGCCTCTTCTGTGTTAATAAGCAATTTCCAAGTCCACACAAACTTCTAAAAAAGGCGTTTGATCGGAACTAATTTTGCCACATCACTCCACACATTAAATGGTATGAACTTCCGAAAATTGTTCATGATAACGCAGACCCTATCAGCAAACGTGGAAGGCGTTAAAGGATGCCACCCGATGGTTGTGCTGATTGTAATTGTACGATATTAAATCGAAAACATCGTTTAGTTTTGATTTCAACACTTAATTTTTTAAGGTGTCTTATGTACTGCTTGTTATCGCTTTCTTATCTTATCGGATATGTATTGTAGAATGCTTTTAATAAATTGGAATTGGTGACAGTTTATACATTTTCAGCGACACGCCAACTTTTTCCAGTTTAAGAATTAAAAATACACGCGTACGACCAAAAGAGGTTTCATTATAGTAGAAGGATATAATATCCAAAAGAACTATTTACCCATTGTCCATGACTTTTATATTCAATACTGGCTTTGTAATTCCTTCGATCATTTTTTTTTCATTGTTTTATATTTATTCCGCTGTGAGGATGTCGGATTCTGAAGACGAATTTTCCAATTCATTATTCTTATTGATATAATTTGCTTTAATGTTTGCTAACTTGCACCTTGAAAATCAATCAATAGATAGTGTTTGTTATTTATTCAAATGTTCTTTTGTAAATGCATTCTTTTGAAACACACACTACAAAACTTCAACATCATCTGAATTTTATATATTTTTTCTATTCTACTACAGAACGAATAAGCTTGAAGGTGGAATACACTTCGTGAATAAATAGTCGACATGCGAAGACGAAACGTTAAGTGGCTGCTTAAAGCAATATTTTTAACTGTCGTTGCCGTAACAGTATTTGTTGCTATAACCAGTACAATATCCTCAAGTCCAGCAACGAATAGAATTAGTCAAAGTCTCCCGCTAATTCATGAAAAATCCCGTAGCGATCACAATGATGCACATCCTGTTCCGCCGCTTAGTGTAGACCGTGAAATTGAGGCGAATGCTATAGAAATTGCTCAGAGAAACCGGCTGGAAGGCTTGCTCGTGCCTAACGACGGAAAGAAAATCGATTGGCACGACTATGCTTCGATGTCAAAGGACAGCCAGCGTATTGGTCTTGGAGAGGGTGGAAAACGTACAAGTCTGGATGAGAGATATCGCGATGAGGAAAGGAGAATCTTCAGGCAGAATGGATTCAATGCACTTCTAAGCGACTCAATATCAGTCAACCGATCATTGCCTGACATTAGAAATCCCAGCTGTAAAAAAAAGAAATATCTAAAGAATCTACCAACAGTCAGTATTGTAATACCATTTTACAACGAGCACTTTAGTGTTTTGATGAGATCCGTTCATAGTATAGTGAATCGATCACCGCCCGAATTGCTGAAGGACATAATTTTGGTTGATGATTTTAGCGACCGTGAATACTTGCGGTTAGAGCTTGATCAGTACTTGGCAGAGAACTTTCCAAAAGCGCAGGTTATTCGTTTACCAGAGAGAACAGGTTTAATTGGTGCACGTATGGCAGGTGCACGAAAGGCTACAGGCCAGGTGCTGATTTTTTTGGATTCTCATATAGAAGCGAACTACAACTGGCTGCCGCCTTTGTTGGAGCCCATTGCTGAAAATCCCAGAACTTCTGTTTGTCCATTCATTGATGTGATTGACCACACCACGTTCGAGTACAGAGCCCAAGATGAAGGTGCGCGAGGAGCTTTCGACTGGGAATTTTATTACAAACGTTTACCGCTTTTGCCCGCGGATTTGGTTGATAAAACAAAACCCTTCCGGAGTCCCATAATGGCTGGGGGTTTGTTTGCCATAAGTGCGGATTTTTTCTGGGAGTTAGAAGGGTATGATGAAGGTCTTGATATTTGGGGCGGGGAACAGTACGAGTTGAGTTTTAAAATTTGGATGTGTGGTGGTGAGTTGGTTGACGCCCCTTGTTCTCGCGTCGGTCATATTTATAGAGGCCCAATGGACTCAAAGAATCCCAGAAAAACTGACTATGTGCATAAGGTGAGAAAATGGCGTATAATTTCGCCGAAGTTGTATGCATACTATCTGATTTTTGTCTTCAACAGAACTACAAGCGTGTCGCTGAAGTATGGATGGATGAATATAAACAGTATTTATATGACCACAGCCCAGGCCTGTATGAACGCATTGATCCTGGTGATTTGACAAAGCAAAAACAGCTTCGCGAAAAATTGCAGTGCAAATCATTCAAATGGTTCATAACAGAGATTGCCTTTGACCTGCCAAAAATGTACCCTCCCGTCGAACCTCCGGATTATGCATCTGGAACGATTCGCAGTGTAGCTTCACCGAATCTATGCCTGGACACGCTTAATCGAGGACGGCATTCCATGGTTGGCCTTTATTGGTGCGCAAAGGACCACGTGCGACCTCAAGGCAATCAGTTTTGGAGCCTTAGCTGGCATCGTGATGTACGTTTGCGGTATAAACGTGATTGCCTCGATGTGCAGTCGTCAGAAAGAAATGCTCCTGTTTGGCTTTGGGATTGCCATGGTCAAGGTGGCAATCAGTTTTGGTATTATGATCGCGAAACCAAATGGCTCAGACACGGGAAGGAATCAAGGAATTGTCTTGACAGTGATCCCGAAAGAAAGCTTGTTTTCGTAAACCCCTGCAGAAGAGATAATCCAAAAATGCAGTGGATGTTTGGAAACGTAAATGATACTGCCCTTGATTTGTTTTACGTTGAAGGACCTGACTTATAGCTATTCAATGACTAAAATTTGTCGTAATTATTTTGAGGAAACTAAACGAAAGAAGCTCGTTCGCTTCTGCCAATGCACCTAGCCATCTTAAGGTATGTGATATAAGACATATGTGTTAAGAAATGAAAAAAAGAGTATTTATATGATAATAAAAGCGTCTCAGAATGTTTGAATATGTTAAACATTTAGTAAATGTGAATACAAATTACGTCATATTCGTGTAAAGTAAAGTTGTTTGTTTTTTTTTCATCATCCCGTCATCTCGGGAACAAAATTAACAAGAATACAAAAGAGTTCGGATTACGAAGAGGAGCACGGGTGATTTTCTTAAGTATACAATAGTTTTTACTTTTTATTTAAAGATAATGTAATTCGTTAGTACAGTACAATGTTTTTCTTTGAATATCATTAATACTATGGTTTCGTTTTTCTTTTTTTGAAAATCTAAAGGCAGTAGACGAACAATTGAAAATCATTTCGTTCAGTTAAATGATTTGTTTAGATTTTCACTATCTAGAACTATATGCTTCTTGTTCAACGGAGATGATTGTGAAAACAGTTAAAGCTAACCAATACACATTTGCACAGATATTATGTCAACGGATCAAAAAACTATCCGTACCGTTCAATGAAGTTATTTGTGCACAGCATCAAGTGTTATTGTAAAGGAAGTGATTCGATCGATATTGGATTGGAAATATGTATTGCTTTATAGTTAAATTTAAATAAAAAAAAAATACAAATACATGATGCAAATTAGCAGTATAGTGTAATAAACAAAACAGGTGACATTCATTGAGGAAGAAAAATAAAAATGTACTGAATTCATTATTAAATAGCAAGAGAGATGGATATTTAATTGCATTGAAGCTCTGTGGTATGAAGATTCTTCTATCACGTAGCTGGTGTCGTTGCGTTTGTTAGTGAAATATTTGGTGCTGTTTCTGCTAGTTTGTCGCTGCCATCATCGCTACTACTGTTATTCGATATATTCAGTGAGTTTTTAAAACTCTTCTCCAGCTTGTCCGTAGCAACAGTTATTGAAGCCGTCGAGTTAGCTAAAATTGAATTGTCTACAGCTGCGTTCGGCGATGGTGGGGTGTTTGGCATCGTTACGTTATTGTTGCCCATTTCTATATATATTCCTTCTTTATTTTCCCTGTCACTGCTTGTTGTGTTATTGTTGGCAACATTCGCAGATGTAGACGATTTATGGTCGGCGCATACTCCAATTCCGCTCTCGGTTTGAATAGCTTTGTCCTCAAGGTGTGCATTAGAAGTTACAATTTTGCCTGTTGAATCAAATTTGTTAGAAATTTGAAGAAGCTCTCTAAGAGTCTGGTTTTCTATCTTAAGTTTCGTTAGCATCTCTATTTCCCTATTTACGGTTTCGTCATCAATTGAAGCTGCCCGCTGCATTACCGCGGCCATTTCATTTATTTTATCAGCTTGCTCTCTAATTATCTTCCAGAGGTTTTCATTGTACATATCTTTGAAGTTTATTTGACTGGTGAGCACTTTATTCTGGGTGTGTTCTCGGTACTTATGCATAATGAGCTCAAGTGCTCGCTGGTGGTCTTCCAAGCAAGCCTTAAGTTCACGATTTTCTTGACGTATTTCTCTTATACAGGGATTCTGTTGGTTTATGCGATTTACCATGTCAGCGTTGGATTTATCACGCGCAATACGATTGAGTGAGTCTAAATCATCTTGAAACTATGTTGTAGAAAATGAAGGGAATCAGTTTAAACGTGATCTGAAAAACTACACATATTGCTGATGTGCGTATGAAACTTTACCTGTCTCATTGATTCTAGATGTCTGTTATTGCCTTCAGCTTCCATTAGCAGTCCACCACTGAGGACTTCCAAGTCTTTTACGCGACTTGCCATACGCTGTGCGTCAACAATGATTTGGCCAACTGTAATATTCGCCATGATTTGCTGATTGTTTCAGTTGAATTATACTTTCTTCAACTTTCTTTGATTAATCTCGCCAAGCAGCGTGATTTTGTGGTTTACGTTTTGTGAATTTAACTATTGTGTTGTGATTACATTCGGAAATTCAACAGTTACTACGGACATTAAGAATGAAGTTTATGAGATTCTTTTAGAAACAAATGGATACGGAGAAAAGAGGTTTGTAATTAAAAAAATATGTCTTTGCTGTTTTTGTATGTGGAATTTTCTTTCTCTTCTTCTTCTTTGGTATTTCGTTAGGTTTGTCAAAATACTGTCAAGGTGATAATAGATATGCGATCTATTACGTTCTGTATTAGACACACTTCAAGTCGCAAATAACGTTCTGGTACATTTTTTTGCTTCCCATCTACTATGTTTGAATTGCAGGACAAGAGGAAATGAACAAAGCACGAAATGCTTTATTTAAGAGCAATATAAAGTGCTTCTGAATTATCCATCAAAACATACACGCTACACATGCTTAATGGCAGTCAGCATTCAAAGAAACAAACGCAATGTTATTACTACTCCCCGATCAATAAACGCAATGTTGTTCAATATTTACTTTTATTGGTTTCAACTTATTTCACTGATTATATAAAAAAATAAGTACAAATATTTCTATTCTGGTGCAAGCACTCATATCTTTAAGAGCTATGGATTAGGATTAGGATTTTGTAAACTTCTAATTACTTCAGACCTATTATTAAAGTAGTCGGCCTCGCAGTCCTCTTCGCAAACAGTATTGAGATCAAGTTCGAATTCCTTCGTGTACTCATCTGTGCCCTCTAATTCATTTATACAATCTGTATCATTAGCTACGTCCAATAATCGGGCCCTTAATCTTTGCGAAATTTCTTCAAGCTCCGTAAATTTCCTTTTTATAGCTCGACTTAAGTTAAAATTATTTATACTTAAATCTGCTTCGAAACTATTAAGCAAACTATCTACTTTATTATCCTGATCGTTTGAGATGGGGTGCAACTCATTTACGTACTGCAAACTCAACTTTAGCTGTCCGTTGGGGTGTCCAAAAGAGTTCATGATATTAAACCAATCACATATTTGCGTATTTTTTTTAAGAATGGTTAAGTCTAATGCAACAAAGCCAATGATCTTATCTTCTAATGGCGTAGGAGTACTTTTAGAGTCTGAACTTGAAGATTTTCCCCAAACTTTCAGTATAAAACGTTTGTTCTTCTGAAATGAAAACATCATTCAAGAATGTTAGAAGAAAATTAAAAGGCAACATTTAAAGCACTTAACAAAAAATTTACTTACATTGGTAAAAAAGTCAGAATTAAGTGTGAACTGAAATGATTCATTCCAGATAGGGTTCGATGATTTCTCAATTATACTTGTTGTGGCAACCATTCCTTCATGAGACTTTACCATTAGGCCTTTATTAACATTTGCTTGAAAGGTAACATAAGTAATTGGCTCCTCGTCAACGGGAGGACGAACCCTCTTCTCCGCATTTGCGGTGGATTGTTTTCCAATATGCTTTAAGCTGAGTAATGTGTTTGTGGCTAGATCTCTCGCCATTATTATCTCCATATTAATTCGAAGTGGTTTCGTAATTGTATTTTCTTCTGCAGAACCTCGCATTACGGCTGAGTAGTTCGAGTTTGAATATATGGACTGAAGTATTTCTGGAACACAATTAAGTATATTTCCTGTTTCCGAATTTGCTGCGTCTTTATCGACTTTCAACAATGGGTGGTTATTACGAACGTTTGTTTTGATGTTACTCATTTTAATACTTGTTCGAGAATCAAAGTCTACTTTAAAATTAGGATTAATTACGTCATTTACACAACTGTTTGTTACCGTTGACTTCTCAATCTCCCATCCTTTTGATTTTTTAACGTTGTTTATTTGCTTCTCCGTGCCTATTGCTAGCACGCATTCAATTTCCCCAAGCTTTTCACTTTTATGGTCAAAAATAGTAACCCATGAGTCTGTAGAAAATACGGGCAACTGAAAAATGAATTTTATTAATTCCTTTAAATTAAGGCAAATGTTTTGTTACTTTATTACCTCTGCCGTGCTTAGTCGAATGGCCAACGTTACATCTCTAAACGCAATAAAGAATTGGTGTAGCGGTATACGCAGGGCACCAAACACACTTTGTTTACTGTTGTTTATGCTTGTTAGGCTTACACAAAGATTTTTATTTTCCACTTTATCCAGAAAATTGTTGTCTGGTTTCACAGTAAAAAACTAAAAACTCTTTTAAATTTTATTTTCTTGAAAATTTTAAAACTGACCTCTAAAAAATTCACTGATTTTTCAGTAATATTTAGTGAAAGTTCTTCCTCACGCCAGAACCTCTTGCAATTTAAGGTGAATGCTTGCTTTTTTACAGAACTAACTAAGCGGTAAGCCCCAATCCAAAAGACCCCAGATAGGGTATTATGTGTAGAATCATCATGATTACTTGCCAAATATTGATGCGAATCATAAAATTCGGACTTTCTTGCTGACATGTTAACAACTCTAAAACAATAATGGAACATCAATTAATGTAATAAAAAATGAATGAACTAGATGTTATTTTCACTGGATTTTATATATACAATCGCAGCTTGAGATTTTTCCGGTAATATATATATTATATATACTGGTACTTACGTGATTTGAATTAAAGAATTGAAGAAATTTAATAATACTTTAAAGCATCCAAATATTCTTAGTTATAGAGAAATAATAAATTTTAGGATCTGTGTACATGCATGTACAAGAAACTTTGACATATGGAGCAACCAATGGAGAATATTCAAATTCAGCGAAAAAAGGTGTGTTCGCTTGCAATTACCTGCTTGCAACGTAAGTAAGATAACGGATAATCGAATAATAGATGCGTATAAATGCATCGGTGATACTCACAATAAATATTTCCCCACATTGAAATGAATGACCGATGGGTACCCATGCGCCATAATACTTCATCTCTGTAGAAATTCAAGGCTGGCTATTTTATCTTGCACCAAAACCAACTCTGTTTTTTGTACAGCGGTGACGTCAGCTAAATAAGAACTCAATCTTTTTTAACGTATGTGGAAGAAGGCAAACCTTGAAGTTGAGAACATTACCACTATATATTATCACACCCAATGTACATCCACACGCTAGGGCTTCTCCTGCTTTAGCTCTAGCTAATTCATTAAAGCAAACACTATTATAAGTGCGTGTGTTGTTTATTTGATTTTCGCTAGGATTTAGACGCATATATTGACATTACACTCGTATTGTTTTTGCAATAAATTGACATGGAGCCATTCTATATTTACATATACATATATGTATGTACAAATGAAAAATATATGCCTATTTTAATATATGTACATATATTTAAATATATGTTGTAAGGGTCACACTCCGTTGGATACTAGGCCTTTCCACTGTAGTTCAGCTTACGCCATCCATTTACCTGCCTTTTTATTTGCTCGAGACTATTTGGAAGGCCGTAACAGCAGTATAAAATCAATCCTGCAATAAATATGAAATAAAGCCGCGATGATATTCTTAATATTTACGAAATGTTTTCGAGTTCACGCAATTTCAACACGTTAGGCTTTCTTACCCAAAAACATCCAGATTCCATACCGTATCCACGTCATATAATCGAGCTGAAGCATTAAATAAATGTTTATAAATATACTAATGGCAGGGACTAACGGAACAAGTGGTACTCGAAAGATTTGCTTGGGTTTCTCTTTTGGCTGAAAACAAATAATAACTAAGGAAGTTATCATTAGCAATATTAGAATTATAAAAATTGAAAAATGCCATGGTTCACGATCTTTTATAGATTGACTTGCATTGGTGACTAAGAGCCCACAGAATAAAGAAATTAAACCTAGAATCAAATTATATTGAATTTATATAAAAAAAAGAGAACAGGAAAACAAGTACCAAAAAACAAAATAAACGATCCCACAATTTTTGTTGTTAAACTATTTGGAGATGATAAACGACGTAAATTAAAAAGTTGAAAAAGGAGAACTTTGAATGTAATTCTTGATTGGTTTGTTGTAAGCCCCGTATTTTCAGTTGGCTGATCAGATACGTTATCTGCTCCATGTACTTCTTCAGTATACATGTATCTAAAGAATTTGTGGTTACATGAATTTCTATAAGTACTCGTAAATAGAAAAATATAAGAGCTCACCTTAATATTGTTATACAAACTGCTACAATCGTATATGCAACAAGTGTTGCAATCGATAAGAGATTTACCAGTTGAGGAAGATCAAAAAAACCGGCTAATAATCCTGTAACGTGTGATATAGTTTTATTTTTTCTACAAAAGGCAAACAATGTAAGTTTTTACCTGTGAAGATTGCTGCACAGATTGAACCTACTACGGGGGATTTGAAACGCGTGCTTACTTTCCCAAGATAACGAAATATAAGTCCATCTTCTGCCATAGAATACAAAACTCTCGGAATAGGGAAAAGAGCTCCTAGTAGGCTGTTAGGAAAAAAATAAATTGTATAGGTTCAGTTATTTAATTATAAACAACCTTGCAAGAAGTCCAATCAATCCTCCAATTGTTACAATCCACGAAGCAAATTTCCATCCGACTTCTTTAAAGGCATACGGCAAAGGTGCATTAGGATCCTATAAAAAAAAGTTTTACATTTTTCAGATTTTTAAAGAGTTACCACTTGTTGCTAGTCCCTCATAAGAGAATTCTTTGTGTTATTTTCAAGAGCATAATACTGGGTTTGTCATTAGGTGAAAATAGGGAGGTGAAAATCGAAAAACTTACTTGGTTGTAATAAGGAATCATTAAGGTGAGGACAGTAGATATTCCAAAATAACACAAGAATATAATTAAAAGCGAATAAATAATTGATCGAGGAATATTTTTCTTAGGGTTATGCACTTCCTCGCCTGTCGTAGCTATACAATCAAAGCCAACAAATCCAAAAAAGCAAGTGGCTGCTCCTTTTAGTGTGCCCTCAAAACCAAAGGGAAAATATCCACCTTTGCCTATATTATCAGGTAGGATTGTGGAATTGTCCAGCGGATCAATCTGCCAGTTCTTTACGTCAGCTGAGAAAAATACGTTAGATTGATTTGCTTTTTTTTCAATACAAGGGCACATACCGCGGAAGGAACCGACGACGATAACAAATAAAAGTACGGATATGTTTAGCAATGTACAAAAGTTGTTAAACATTGCTGATGCCTCTACGCCGAATGCTGTTGCAACTTTGTAATAGAAATCGATGCAAAAAAAAAATACTTTTTAAAAATGTGCTATATTAATTTACCTCCAAATATAACTGCTAAGCTGAAAGCTAATATGTCAAAATACTCTGCAATGAAGCCGGACTGCAAGGGGAGTATGTCTGCAAAGCATGTTTTTAAAGTGTCGTTGAAAATTGTGTCCAAATAAAGGCTTATTCCTCTGCATACACCCGATGTTCCAACTACATATTCTAGTATTAGATTCCATCCAATTATAAACGCAACTAACTCCCCAATGCAAACATAACTATAAACGTATGCTGATCCAGCTTTAGGAACTCTAGCTCCAAATTCAGCATAACAGATGCCTTTGTATCAAATAATTCAAAAAAAAATTAGTTTATATCTATTTTAAGTTTGGTTTTAAACTCTACCTGCCAGTGCTGATGCTAAAGCGGCGATAGCAAATGATATCATTACCGAAGGTCCAGCTTGGTCTTTTGCTATCTGGCCCGCCAGGACATAAACTCCAGCTCCAAGTGTTGACCCAACCCCTAATGCCGTTAAGTCAAAAAATCCAAGGACCCTACATAGTTTTACATCATCTTCACTGTCGTTAACAAGGATTTTTTTACGAGTCAATGCTTTCCAATAATTTGGTTGGCTAGCCATATTACACCTAGCAGAAAATCTAACACTAATAGGAAATGCACAGAAAACATGTTAATGATTTTTTTTAAAGCTTAACATTATATCTCTGTTGAATGTAAACCTAAGAAACATAAGCAACAATAACTCGATTTATACAATTGATTTTACAAAGTATACTGTTAATAATTTCCGAAACCTATAACTTCTACAACCTAGTTTTTAATGAGGTTATATTTGTACAAAAAAAATTAAACGCATTAAAAATCGCACTGATAGAACATGAATACGTTTAATTCCTTTAATTGAACACATTATCGTATTGCATTTATTAAAAATAAAACCATTAACGTATATGATTTGTTCACTTCAGTTGTTTAAGGCAAATTCCATTAATTCACTTACACCTTTTTGATTAGTGAATATTTTCTTTTATGAATGAAGATTGAAGAAAATATAAATTCAAATTATACAATTTCAAAAACAAAAAAAAATAATAATAATAAATGAGAAACAATATCTGAACTTGTATACAGCGAAATATGCGAAACACGAATGTGCTCGCTCTTGATTACAGCAGTCTTTCTGAGATGAGATGAGACACTAAGTTGTCTGGATCTTATCTAATACTGTATGAAAGAAGCACAATATTACTGTTCTATTTACGGTCTTCGGGAAATCATTGTTCCTTATCTGTGCATGAGTCATAAACGTATTCACGTTGTTTTATTTATCATCATTTCTTTTATTCATTTCACATATTTGTTATGGTACAAAATTGAAAAAGGATCGTATTTTGTAATATTAATTTGTAGCAACTTCACATCTGTCAACGTTTTCATCTACGATGAATTTCTTAAATATACCAACAAAGGCTCATTCCTGTCATCAAAGGGACCATCTGTTGCACATTTCTTCTCGTGATTTTGTTTCATCCTAAGTTTGCTGTACCTCAAACTATATGTAAAATATATGAAAATTCCTGTTAAAAAAAAAACTCATTAGTGCTTTTCATTTGAAAGCCCGAATTCCATACCAATCACAATCCAAATTGCGAATCTAACCCATGTCATGGTATCTAGCTTGATCATCAGGTATATATTGATAAATATTGAGACACCTGGAAGCCATGGAACAAAAGGTACCTTAAAAGAAAGTTTATTCTTGGAACTCGGCTGCCTTGATATTATAAATAGTGTCAAACATGTTGGAATTGTTAAAATAACAAGTAAAATTATGTCTTTGCTTGTAATTAGTGTTATATCTTCTTCAAACTTTGTCAGCACAACAGATAGAAGAAAACACCAAACACCTAGAAATATAGTATAATTATTATTAGAAATTAGAAAATTACAATAAACAATACAGTATATTGTTGTACATCCAGTAACAATTTTTGATGTTTGTTTACTAGGTTCGAGGTTTCTATTCAAGTTGAGAATACCAGTCCAGAAGGATAAATGCTGAGGCTGTCTTTCTTGTATCTCCATTTCATTTTTTGTATATTTTTTATCATCGTACTCATATCGAAGAATTAATACACATCCAGCAACCATAGAGTATGCTAAAAGCGTTCCAATTGACATCATATCAACTAACTGCGTCAAATTAAATACTGCTGCTAAGGTAGCCGTTAGTAAGCCAGTTAATAATGTTCCGTTAAAAGGCGTTTTGTATTTTGCGCTAATTTTACCCATAAACTCAAAAAGTAAACCGTCAGAAGCCATTGCAAAAACAATTCTTGGCAATGGGAACATTGCCCCCATTAAGCTCGCACAAAGCCCAAACATAGCTCCTATAGTAACAATATATTCTGCCGTAATCCATCCATATATTCTGAATACATGCGGAAGAGGTGCATTTTCGTCTTGTTGAAAATAAGGTAGCATCATAGTTAGAACTGAAGACACACCAAAGTATGCTAAGAATATCATTAGTAAGGAAGTTATAACCGCAAATGGAATTGATTTTCGTGGATTCATTGCCTCTTCTCCGGCAGTTGCGATGCAGTCAAAACCGATAAAACCATAAAAGCAAACAGCGGCTCCCTTTATAATCCCCGAAAATCCGTACGGCATGAATCCCCCATCACCATAACCCTCAGGAATAGATTCTTTAGGCAGAGCCCAGTTTTGTGTGTTAATTTTAAATAATCCAGCTATTATAACAAATGCTACTACTCCTAAGTTAAGAATCGTAAAAATATTGTTTACTATAGTTGATTCTTTTGCACCTAAACCAATGGCCCCTGTTGAAAGAAAAAAAAACATATTTCAATTACATAAAAAATGTTTTCTTTGCGATTTTATATCCAGCTCAGTTAACGCCAAAAACGATTTAAAAGGTAGAAATTTAAGCACATTGAGTGAAAATATTAAATCGCACCTTACATATAACTCATCACTCAACTTTCGAAAAAGACGTGAGAGAGGCATCCATTTGAATCTATAATAGAATGAATGCCCGTCAAACAGCCACGTTCGACGGATATGCTCTGCAATTATAATTTTTAAAAGTTCTTTTACTCGAACTTTTCTCGCGCGTAGTGATTTGTTTTTGTTCTGTGTGTTAATGGTGACTGAACTTGATATAAAATGCTCGCAGGCTTGAAGGGTTTAAAGCTTACATGAAAATAAAATTGTTACAATAAATGCAAAAACATCCGGATATGCACTTAATCCATCGATGTTTAAAGGTACATTTTCCATTAGGAAGTTTTTCATTGAATAGCCACATAAAGAATCTAAGTAAGTACTTAAACCTTTCACCACACTTGCGGATCCTATGAGAAATTACATGGATCATACATATGTACGTAAAGGAAAACAAATATTACCTATAGCATACTCTAAAATAAGATTCCAACCAATTATGTATGCAATAAATTCACCAATTGTCACGTAGCTATAGATATACGCTGACCCGGCTTTTGGTACTCTTGCACCAAACTCAGCATAGCATAAACCGGCAAATATTGATGCGATGGCTGCAATAAGAAAACTAAGTACTACAGCCGGTCCGGCTTTGGTTTTCGATACTTCTCCGGCCAATACATAAACGCCAACTCCTAACGTACTACCAATTCCTAGAGCTGTAAGATCGAAGGCTGACAAAACTTTTGCCAATTTCGACTCAGAACTGTCTTCCATAGATTTTTTTCGTGACAAGGCTCTATAAACCTTTAAGTACAGTTTTTTCAAAGACATTGCAACTAAAACGAGATCTAAACATCACATAATTAATGTTAATACATATGTGTGCAAAATAGTACCAAATAAAGAATTTTTTAACTTTAATTAGAAATGCAAATACGTTTAAGATTTTCATATATGTATGTATGTGCCGCTTTTAAATTCACAAAGAAGAAAAAAGTTTATCGATAGAAATCAATCGTAATCAGATCCTCCCTTAACTTAATTATTTTCAATTGATTTAAAATTCTCAAATTTGTATATGTTGATATTAATAAATAAAGCAATGTGTTCATATTTTCACGTTGATTTGAATACGAATTCTGTTATTGATTTGCGCTGTTTCAGTGGAAGCTAGTGATATGATGTGCTTAAGTGTATTTTTAAAACGTCAGCACAAAAATGTATTTTTGAAAAGCTGTACACGTATGGGCTTAACATATGTATATATAATAAATATACATGTACTTCTCACATATTAAACAAATTCTAGAGTGTTAACAAGATTTTTTTCAAAACGATACATTCTAAGCACTGAATTAGCAATGCATTTTCTACATACGTTTGTATATACAAATGTAAACCAAATAAACACATATTACCTATGCACGTGCATAAAAGCTTTAAGTGTGGGTAGATTTTTTTATCTATTTTGTAATGTAAAATAACATTGCGATCAGATACTTTTACTCTTACTAAGTGCAAGATTCACTGAATATTGAAAACGTTACTTACAATATTCTTTATCTTCAAACTTGTTCTTATATTCATTTATTTTCAAATTATCTTTAACTTCACAGTTCAAATGCTGAACAAAAACAAACTAAGAAAACCGAGAACACTTCATTTGTTGACTACTTAAGTAATGTATGACAGATATTAGAAAATGTTTTCAATTTAATAGCAAGTAAAAATGTTGAAAGCTTTCATTGTGCTTTTCTCTCAAACAAAATTCTGAGAATAGAAGTTAAATCATACTTAAAATTCGCATTCCGTATGAAATATTAATTAGAAATTCCAAATGTAAAAACGTTTTTGTACATGTCGATCCCTTTCCACGTGATCGTTACGTAGTACTTGACTTTATTCGAGTCAAGTAATAAAATTAAAATCGAAGTCAAAATTGTGCTTGCTAAATCCATTATAACAGTTTTGACGAAAGGTTTACTGTCATATCATATAAATCATCATGCTATGTATCATGACATTTTATTCTCAAATAAAGTATTCGCCCAAAAATACAGGCTTTGGGATTTATATTTACTTTGGGATATTGTGCTTGTGATTCAAATCCAAATTAAAATACTAATTGGGACCAATTGCATAAGAAAGTACTTCACTTAATGCTTTATTTCCCAAATTTAACTTTAACATTCTTCTGCTCTAATTTTAAGCTTGCTCTTCGTGTTTGAAATCAGTGTCTACAAATTGATGTGACACATAAAAACAGCAAAATATATATTTTACAAGTACAGCAATGTCGTGCATGCAAATTTGGTTTTTTTAAAAAGTAACCGGTTAACGTATGGTTCTAACATGAGCTAAATAAAATGTGCGAATTATAGTGATTTCTCTGTTAAGCCAGTGGAACGTGGAGCCGCAGAAAGATGTAATTTTCTTATGTGGAACGTATGCATGGAACTAAAATATGAAACGTGTGCATATGGTTTTGTTCCTGAATAAATGTGTGTTGAAATAGACTGTGAATCTCTTTGTAATATTCTGCAAAAATTTCCTATAAAAATAAATAAATATTTCATATATGAAAAGGGGGATTTGCGTTACACTTTAATTTCGCATGACAGTAAAGTATTTGATTATATAGAAGCATACGAATTTTGTACTACTAACATATCGAAAACATTGCTTATTCGTTTATTACTCCAGTTTCAGGATATCTAAACGTCAGACAAAGCTTTCAGTTATGAGCTTTTACTAACGAGGGTGTAAAAGATTTCCATTGAGCCATTAGTCCTTTTTTTGCCGAAACATAAGGATGGTAGTTAGGTTGCAGGAATCAATCTTAGTAGATGTTAGCATTTTCAGAAATAAGCAGTTATTTAATAAAAGCTTACAGGGAAATATAGTTCAGAATGTTTTTTTCACGGACTGCTAGTATATATAAACCGAGTTATCAGAAGAAATTATATTAAAATTTTCTTACCAGGAGCATGCGTAAGGATTTTTTATTCACCAATATTTTAATAGTATCATCGCGTAAGTTTTGTTTGTGTTTTAACTTGTATTGTGCCTATTTGTATTTCTTTGGATTAAAGTTTAATTTGTTTAAATGCTTTCGGACAAAAATAAATAAGAATAAAAAGTAAACTCAAACAATTCTATTATATAATCTAATCTGCGTACGGGTTTTTTATAGTTTAGATTTAATGGAAGTGTGTGTATAGCATAAAATACATACATATATTATGTGCAAGTAACTTCTTTTAATGAATTCAATAAACATTTAAGCAAACAAATGTATGTGTGCCTAAAATACAATAAGAAAACGTTCGTATGTGAAATAAATATTTTTTTTGATATAAACTAGTTCATTTTTTGAGCTAAAATTGTCATCAAATAAGATACTTCAATAATTTACCACCTAAAATATAAATTGCACCAAATATATTTTCGCGACTATTGAAGGCTACATCATTTTCGTATTCATTAACCGTATAAAGTCTAATCCATATATATATGTACATAATAATGCGTATGTTCTTCAATTTTATGGCGCGAATAAGAAAAAAATTGTTCAAAATATTTTCTGCGGAAAATTTATATTAAATGTTTTTGAGAGTGAAGTGTTAAATACTGATTCAAATGTGGAAACTGTTGTCAATAGATTTTTTTTTCATTCATTCACAGAACATTTACGTTTAATAATTTACTAAAGATATATTTCGCAATTTAGAAACTAATTTCTATCTCTTTAATGTTTTGTTATGCCTTAAAAGTGAAATAGAGGAAAGGGAAAGAAAGAAGGAGACGGAGAGAAAATAAAAGACAATTAAATTGAAAGATTTCCCCGAAGCAATTGTTATTAGTTATTGTGCAACATTGAAGTAACTAGTATGGTGGAGTCGTCCAGTTTGGGACGGCCAACTAATAACCAACAGTACTCAGTGCCACATCACTCATCTTCCGGTTTAAGATGTGGAGTTCTAGAAACACGAGTGAGAGGATTGTGGTATCGTGTACTTGTAACACTTCAGCCAGATTTCCTATCAATCAGTTTAGATGAATCTTGCGACTCTTCATTAGGAGATCATTCAACAACATTAAATGGCACATTGGGGTATATTCAGAAAATATGTTTTTATTATTATAACCGTATCTTCATGTGTGTTAATTTAGGAGCAACCATAGCAGTCATAATGGCTCGCTTCCAACATCCATATCAACAGTGGTCTCTTGTCCAATGGAAGAAAACACAATAGATAACGGTGACCATTTATTTAACAATAATCCCCTTGATAATGGAATGAATGAAATATGTGATATTCCTGACCACGTAGCAAACCAAAAGAGACATGTAACTATAGAAATATGACAAAAGTAAATAAAACATAATGAAAATTAATTACTTTATACGTTTTCATTGTTTTTTGGTATAGGTACGAATTATAAAAGCGGATAATAATGGTCTTGGCATATCAATTAAGGGTGGACGAGAAAATCGTATGCCAATTTTAATATCAAAAATATTTCGTGGTATGGCGGCCGATCAGGCCAAAGGGCTATATGTAGGAGATGCTATACTTACTGTTAATGGGGAAGAATTAAGAGACGCTACACATGATGAGGCTGTTCGAGCGCTTAAGCGTGCTGGCCGTGTTGTGGACTTAGAGGGTAAGTGAGTTAAATTTTAAATTACCTCTATTAAATTAGCTTCTGTCTTATTGAAAAAATACATCATATTAATTAGTGTCTTGAAGATGTCATTGATAACATTTCATTCATTCATACATTCAGTCAAATTCCTGCGAGAAGTCACACCATACTTCAGAAAAGCAAGTATTATATCTGAAGTAGGTTGGGAACTCCAAAGGGCCTTTCTATGTCCAATGGGATCAGGCCTTCCAACTTCCCCACCAGCGCCAAAAAGCCCGCCAAGAGCTGACACAAGATACATTCCACTCCAATTAACACACCTAGCAAGAAATTTGAAATTTATTGATCCAGGTCAGTTTTTAAATCTTTATTTTTTCAATTAATAATGAGTTTTTTTTTTTATCAAATGCTAATCCATATCCTAAATCGTGTTCATATAGAAAATCGATGCATTGAATTACATTCTCCCGATGGTATTCATTCATGTATACTGCGTGCAAGCGATTCGCAAGAAGCACTTATGTGGTTTAATGCTCTTCACTCCACGATGGCATGTGGCACTCAAAGAGCCCTTAATGAAGCTAATAATGCTTTAACAAATGTAATCGGAGAATTAAAGCATATTGGTTGGTTAAGCCGCAGGATGGGAAGTAGCAGTGATCAAGTCAGAATCTTATAAACTAAGTAACTACTAAATATTTTTCTTACTAAATTTTTTCTTTTTTAGAGTGGTAGATCAAGTTCTGAGAGTTCAGATGAAGTCGAAAAATGGCAACCAGTGTTTGTAGCAGTCACTGAACGCGAATTCAGGTAACTAGAATTTTTAAGAATGTACTGTCCACTTAAATAGCGATTATTTGCATGGTATTTATACATCTACATGTGTGGTAATTTTTTATATATTTGTAGTTTAGATTTATATGCTACGATATAAACTGCAAGCAAGTGCTTAAATGGAAGCTGCAATACATAAAACTTATTGAGTGTGGGTTGCTTCTCAAGCCAATAACTTTACTTTTTATTAGTTAAAAGATTAAAAACAATTCTTAAAAACATAAGTCGATTTTTGTATTTATAAGTTCAATAATGGCGATACAATTTTAATTTTCATTCTTTTCCTATTACATTTAGAATATACGAAGGAGCCCCATGGTCAATTGAAGCATGGAGTCGGCCATTAGAAAGTTGTGCATTAGCATCAACACGGCTTGCAGGCGCAGGAAATAATTCATCACTTAACGTTAATTATTGTTTATATAAATTAAAAAAACAATGTAACATATAAGCTTTTTTAACTCAGGGTCAACAAACAACAGTATTTTGTGTCCGTTGTGGTACTACCCGAGGAATAATTGTTTACTGGTTGAGATCGGAAACCCATCGTGATATGGCAGCCTGGGCACGTGCCCTTGTACAAGGAAGCCACAATGCTGTCAACAATCAAAGGGAATTCACATTTCGTTGCTTATACCAAAATCGACAATGTCAATTAACTGTTCACTTAAATCGAGGGTTTTCCCTTTATGAATGTGGATTTAATTCTCCGGCTACATCAAGTTGCCAAATGTGGCAGTTTCCGTTTGATAAATTGAAAGGATCTGCAGATGATGGAAATCGATTGTTATATCTTGACTTTGGTGATGAGGGAGAAATTGTAAGTAAATAATTAACCGAAGTTATTTTTATCTTTCCCTTAATTTGGCGCATAGATATTGAAATACAATTGTCGTTTCCCCTTACATTTATAGAAATGTTTATTATGAACAAAAAACAAATCTATTTTTCTAGGAACTTGATATGGAATCTTGTCCTAAGCCAGTTGTATTCGTTTTGCACAATTGTCTATCCACCAAAATTCATTCTATTACTTGAGCTAACCCAGTAGTTAAAATTAAGTTCTCTTACAAAAATAAACTGTAGTATTAAAAATATATATTATATAATATGATAAATATAATTTTATACAAGTTAATTAAAATAAAAATATACTTATATGAGTTTGTTTAAATAAATTAAAAATAATATACATACTTTTACTTTGTAACTAATTGAATAATATTAAGAAATTATTCAATAAATAATTGTAATTTATTTTATGCAACATATACGTAAATACACGTTTATGTATGTCGGGTTCTATGTCTCTATTCTGTAAACTGATCAAATTTAATCAATATTAAAAGAATTAAGAAAACTTATGGAAGAAAATATAATTTAGAATTGTAACATGTACATTTTTCACATTTTGTATCATCAGCAAATAAAATGAGAATGAATAACATCTAACTTAATATAAATATGAAAAAATACCCTTTATAAGAACCCTGTTTTGCTGGCAATGTAATAATAAATTGTTAAGGAATAAAAAAACTGAAGAATTTCTTTTGATTATTTTAGTTATATATACATATGTACATGCGTGGTTGCCGTGGCGTAGTGGGTAAGTGCGTGCCCACACGCAGAAGGTCTAGGTTCGATTCCCGGACAGGTCACCTTGCATTTTTCACGGCACCACCTCTTTCGAGTTGCTGACTCGAACACTCAAAGAGTATGAATTGTCTATAATAAGCTTCTCAAATCTCACCGTTCGGTGTCGGCAAAAAACTGTAGGCCCCTTCTACTCGTGAAAGAACAGTAGCACGCCCAACACGAGTAGTTGCAGTAGAAACTCGGCCCTGGTCCCTTGTGGACTTTAGTAATTATTATTATTATATGTACATTCAGTGTCTAGGGGATATAAAGCATTCTATCTACCAAACACACGAATAATATAGTTATTAAGAAGAAGTCGTTGGTTGTTGGTTGTTCAATCTCTAGCATCTCTAAATTAATAAAAAAATTAAAAAAAAACAGTCACTCCAAATGAGTGCATTATTTTGAAACGCACATTGACGAAGATCCTTACCATCGTATTCCAATACACATATGTGCATATGTCTTACTAAATTGATAATATTCTATTTACGCTTATAAGGAACAATCCTAGGCACTGTAAAGTACTTACATACATACGAGTATATTCCCACTGTAGATTTGTGAACGAATCACTTCAGAGTATCGTATGATTCATACAATTTATTCAAAAACAAAACCAAAAACTGATATTCTCCCAAGACGTCACTCTTCACGTAAGACGTCAATATTAATACTGCAGTAACTTGAAACATTAAATTCGGTGATTTCCTAAAATGTATTTCTTTCTTTCTCAAATAACACAAGCGCTCAAATATGCCAAGCTACGTAATTCAGTCGAACTGCTATCGGCGAAATAATACAGTTTTATCATTGAACCCTTGCAAATTCGGGAAAAAAGAAATCACAGAAACTCATACAAAAAATTCTTCAATGCGGGTGGGGAAATCCCAACCGCACTTAAATTACATCTCTTTATTCATCTCGCTTTGTCTTATAGCTTTATTTGTGTCACACCAGCAGGTTTTATACTCATATTCTGTTTTTATTTTCTGCTGGAACTTTCAAACCAGTTGCGTCTTTGACGCGGAGTAAAATGAGTTTCGAGTTTGCCTTAAATTAGCTGATGCTTTAATGATTACGTTCAGTTCAAAATAGTTGTTCAATCATACTGTTGGAGATACGAGCGAAGCACAATCGAGTGTCTGTGAGTCTAGTGAATCAACTATTAATTTTTGGGCAGATGTTTAAACAAAATCATAAAATGACAGTAAAAGTGTTAGCCTTACCAATTTTGATAATGCTGTGTGTAAACTGTACACTTGGACAACGGCCGTCGTATGCGGGTAGCAGACCCCCGAATGGACATAGAGACAAATATCTCCCCATGAGGAATACCACAAATACTGAGTTATCTAATAGATTCGGTGGTGAGACTTTGGCGAATGGAGTAAGTCAGCGTCCTCCACAAGGCGTTTCAGTTGTAAACGCTGAGCCAGTGTTCGTGCCAATACAAGACGTTCAACCAGCATCGACTGCTCCCCCATTGAGCAATCGTTTCGCTTCCGCAACAAATGACAATCGAATTGGGGGTAATCGGATTCCATTGGATGCCCATGGTGATCAGCAACTAATAGATCATCTCAATCAAATTCCCATTGATAACCGCCCATTTTGGTTCATAAACTACCAAGCAATTGAAGCTCAACGGAATAGTAGTGTTAATAACTTTGTCCCCATTGCTGCAAGTGGGTAATTTATGGGCAAATAAGCAATGAAGTCAACGTTCTTAATCATTAAGAAAATGTGTTAAAATCTTGTAATCCTGAATCTTTGTTTTAAGTCAATTTAAATGTGATAATATGAAAAAAAAAATGTTCATTGTTTCGTGTGATTGTATGTTAATAAATTTTATAATGATGTGTACTTTATCATAACTTTGTTCATATGGACAAATAAAACAAGTACGTTACTGTTAAAAAATTCGTATTTATTGATTTTAGTGTTTACATGAAGTAGAGTTCTTTGGTTTTGCGGTACACAGGCAAAGTTCTTACCAAAAATAAAACGCATTACGCATTCCCTATTATCTTCACATTAATAATTCTGTCTAGTAGTAAATCTTCCTTTCATTTAAGGTCAAAAATCGAGATAAGAACAGATTATTTTTTTTTTATTTTGTTTCATTATCAAATCCAAGGTCAAAATATTAAAGGTCATAAAGAAGTAGATTTTTTCGTCATACATATGTGCTCCAATGTCATCAATATTCCTTTTTCAACTATAACATTTCAAATAAAAGTAAACAATTTTCGGAATGAAGGAAAATAATAATGTTATATATATAGTACATTATTCTCAAAATCCTTAATAATGATTCATGTTTTAAACAGTTAATCAACTCTAAAAATAAATTATTCAAAATTACAGTATCAGGACAGATATACTGAGCACTGATAATTTTGAAATTCCGCTATGCATGCGTCAGTATCTGCTGTGCTTATATTTTATATAAAATTAAAACAACAAGATCACTAACTGTCCAGCTGAGGCAACAAATATGTATATAAATGTTTCTTTCATATCGCAGCTGTATACTTGGGAACAAATTTAGAAGCTTGATCTCAAAGTTGGAAAAACGCTTCAGGTATGCGAACTTATTTAGTTTCGAATATATAATACAAATATGTGTGTTAACTTATTTATCCTTAATTCACTTATTTTTCAACGACTTTAATGCGATATCATAATCATAATCAATAGACAGAACTGCCGACAGAAATGATAAGGTCACCCTTATTAATCGTGTCTGACAGTCATTGCACATTGTATGATCTGACCGAATTTGTCATATTTATTAGAAACAACTGGGGGCTTAACCATGGTTTCGGGTTGCACAGACTTAGGCTATATTACGATTGCTACTTCGTCTTGAGTAAGTTAGTTGAAAAATCTTTGCGGATCATGTATCCTTCTCGAGCAAATACAAGATTCTCGCCACCTACAGTTACTGTGTGGTACAGCTTATCGTCTGAGCAGCACCACTATATTCATGAAAAATGTTTTAAGAAAGCTCTGACAACCCAAACTACTGAAAATAGTTATTCGATGTAAATGGAGTCTCCAACCATGTGTTGTAAAATAGATCTACAATAATAACAATAATTGAGTGGCACTACAGCCCACAAGGGACCAGGGCCTAGCTTCTACAACAACTACTCGTGTTGTGCGTGGTACTGTTCTCTCACGAGTAGAAGGGACCTACAGTTTTTTGCCGACTCCAAACGGCGAGATTTGAGAAGCTTTTCATAGACAATTGATACTCTTTGAGGGAAAAATGCGAGGTGTCCCGTCCGGGAATCGAACCTAGACTTTTTGCGTGGCGGTCGACGCACTTACCATTACGCCACGGCGACCACAATGGATCTACAATGGTTGGACCAATTTTCCTCTAAGAAGTGTATGTGGCCTCTTGATCTTGACCTATGATAATCGCTATATCATAGACCGCGTGCAATGATTTTCCTGCCTGTGCGTAACCGGTTCGCAGAGAAGTACACCAATCGCACTTAATGTGCTTTTTCATACTACTCCTTTTGAGGTAATAGGCAGACATGTCGGCCTGCACACTGATTCGACTAAAATCACTACTTATCTGGAAGGTTTCTTAATTAGCTCTGATAGTCCTTGGTTAGTGGCAAAGTATTATCCATATCTTAAAATTATAGTTACATATGGCTAGCGCAACATTGTTCCGCGAAAACAGATTACATCTTCGTGTGTAGCCCTCTTTAGGCGAAGCAAAAAACACATGGGAACATAATTCTTCGATGATCTGAGCGAGATGAACAATATAAGCATCTGACATAAAAGACTCCAATTGGTTTTAGGTAATTGACAACTGGATCCTTGGTCTTTGGATCCTACCAGGTATTACAGTAGACGTAATTTGGTCTAAGTGGGCTTTCAAGTATTTATATACATACTATCTACCTCCACGGTTCCTATTCGTTAACAAGCCTTTTTTGAGCGTAACGAATCTAATAGTCACATCTATCCTAAAAGCTATCTAATATTGCAAACACATTGCAACATGTGCAGCCACCAAACGTACAAATAACATACTTATTAGAAAGAACGAACAAGGTATCGTCTTAGTGGGCATTTACTATGCTGTCTAAAATTTAAAAACAAACACAAACAGACAGTCGCGCTTAAAGTGTGATTGAAATGTAAATTGCTAAAGACTTACTTGTAAAGGAATGAAATGACTGAAATAAATCTTAAAGTACATAAAAATCTAGGTAAATGAAAAGTAAATCTATTGAAATAAGTTACTAATAGTTTGTGGCTTAAATCAAGAAACGAACCAAGAACTATTCAATTAGAATAATGTAATATCCATACGTAAATAAAAGGATGAATGTGCCATATGTTCGCTATGAGGTAAACGGAACAATGATGGTACAAATTAAAGTAGAATTGTAAACTCACATGTTACTATTAAACAAATGTGTAGATAGAAATAAAAAGAAAAACAGAAAAAGCACATATACAAACTGATTTTTAGAGCACGTACTTACATTATTAATCATCTAATGAACATGTGCGAAAGCAAAATGTGTTTCAAATAGACCAGGCGTACATATTTATACTTACGCATACAACTGTTCTCATTGAGCATGGATACAAAAAATAACGATATGCTCATCAAAAATAAATCACGTGTTTTTAAGAGGGGGTGTGTCAAATATTAAATTGCTCTTCTAGATCCATACATATGTATGTACATACATTCATACAAACAATTTGATCTAAAAAGAAATATACACGCTTATTGTGGGAAATAATTTAGTTATTATAGTTGCAAATGTATGTACAGACATTTAGTATATGTATGTATGTGAACATTTGCAGGCAATAACTGAGAGTCAATTGTAGCTAGGCGGGGGTGTGTCAAATTCAAAATTTAACGAACTAAGCGGTCATATACAAAAGTCAATTTAAAATGCTTATACACTTATCATATTTACTGCGAAAGTCACGAACTTAGTACATACTTAAATTTAGTGTATATACATATATGTTTTATGGGCTTAGAATATTACCCCGAATCTAGAACTATAAACAATTGGATGAATATAATATATATATGTATACATATATACCAATCATTCGCAAATATCATATACTTAAGACACATGGTCAATTATATATTGCGCAATTACTGACAGAACACTATGAGAATGCCAGTCCATATTTTCATTTATAGGTAGCATCTTTTATCTTGAACTTAGTACTTAAAATCTCTTCGCGAAGAACGTTACTGAATTTCTAAAAGTACATTGCGCTTTGTTTTTTAAAGTATTTTTAAATATGTTTCAACGAATCCTGAAAAACCAAATTAAATATTTTTGTAACCGTCATATGCATATGGAATATAATCTGTCACCCAAAATCCTAATAACTGGTACATCTGTTCAATATTTGTACAAAATGCAAAATTGTTTATTTTTAAATTTATAAGGTGGCTTAGGGCAACTTGGACTAGAGTGTGCAAAAGTGTTACGTGCTCATTACGGTGATTCCAATGTTATTCTTTCTGATATAGTTAAGCCAAAGAGAGAAATAATCCAGAGTGGACCTTACGAGTATGCTGATATATTAGATTTCAAGGTATGTGTTTTTAATTCAAGCAATTTATACAATTAAGACAATTGTTTAATTTTGCAGGCTTTGCGAAAAATTGTCGTTGATCATCGCATTGATTGGCTTATTCATTTTTCGGCCTTACTTAGCGCCGTTGGGGAGCAAAATGTTCCATTAGCGATAAGGTTAGTAATGCAAATAATTAATATATTTTTGTAAAAAAAAAACGTTCTTTTAGACTTAATGTGGATGGAGTTCAAAATGTAATTGAGCTAGCAAAACAATACAATTTAAGACTTTTTGTACCAAGCACTATAGGGGCTTTTGGTCCTGAGAGTCCCCGTAATCCTACTCCAAATATTACGGTAAAACAAATTTGCATATCCATTTTTTGATGAAAACAAAGAAAAATTTTTGCTGTTTTCACAACATTTTCCACAAGATAATGTTACTGTTCTTAATTAATTCTAGATCCAGCGTCCGAAAACAATTTATGGAGTATCTAAAGTATATGCAGAGTTAATTGGTGAATATTATTATCACAAATTCGGTTTGGACTTTAGGTGCCTGCGTTTTCCTGGTATAATTTCAAGTAATATTCCTGGTGGAGGCACAACAGGTACATTTAAACACATTTGTATATATATTATATATCTTCTTTACTTATACAACCAGAACTCTAAGCAAAAGTTTTATTGAAAGATGTTGCAAATTTAAAGGATAAATAATGCACTAGCCCTCGTGTTCTGCATCGACGTTCTTTTTACCATACCTACTTATCTTACATAGCTACAAATTTTAGTCTGTAACTGATTCTATTCTAATCAATATTTTTTTTAGATTATGCAATTTCAATGTTCTATGAGTCACTCAAAACTGCAAAATATACATGCTATTTAAAACCGAATACTAAGCTGCCAATGATGTATATTAAGGATTGTGTAAGGTGAGTTAAATTGTTTCATTTATGTTAACATTTATTTCATTTTTATATTTAGGTCAATTCTTGAAGTGATGACTGTACCAACAAAGCAATTGAAACGAAGAGTCTATAACGTAACAGGAGTTTCATTTACCCCAGAGGAACTTGTTGAAGAACTACACAAATTCATTCCGAATTTCCATGTAATTTATCAACCTGATGATCGGCAACTCATAGCGGATTCTTGGCCGCAAGTATTAGATGATTCAGAAGCCCATATTGATTGGGGCTGGAAAGCAGAATATGACTTAATAAGAATTGTTGAATCCATGATAAATGAAATACAAAGCAATTCCGAGATTTTGCAAAAATCGGATATACCGCTCACAGCTGTTAAATTATAGCAAGCCATCCTTTAAAACATCATGGTATTAAAAATGAATAGTGAATAAACATTGAAGTCAAAGAGGATTATATTTTAAACAATTGATTTGAAACAAATAAATGCAATTATTCAAAGTACTGTATAAAAGTTAGACAAGGTAATTATTGTATCCAAAATATGTGTTTGTTGCAGAACTCGAACTGAAACAATTATAATGAAATAAATATATATAACTTATCAAATAAAAAAATGTAAGTAAATGATGTGAACAAAAAAATTCGAATAGTTATACATAAATTACCGGTCTTATCTTAGCTATCAGCAAGCATTAGGTGGCACATAACAACAAATTGAAACAAGATAATATTTCTCGTGCATATTCTCAAATAATAAAAAGTAATAGTCATAAGAGTTACAACGCAATTAACACTTATACTTACATTTATATTATACACTTATACTTACATTTATATTATTTTTAAATACGACTACGATTATAATTTTTTGTTATCTTATTTGCCTGCCATTTTGAGGGTAATATCATTATACCTCCCTTATAGAATCTCTGGTGCGTAAAATAAAAACTGTAAAAACCGACTATGTTTAAGCGATGTGTTACTAACAAAATCGATCGTCATAGACAGTAATCACTTGGTGCAAAGTCCGTACTATATGATGGTACATAAGAACTTCTCAACCGAACTCCCGGAGTTTCCGACCATTAATTATCCACGTGAGAATCCTGCGTTATTTTACCTAAAGACACATCTCTTCTACTGAAAAAAGGCGACAGCTTCTGAGTGATTCCTTCAAATGGCCCAATTGTTGTACACGATCGAATTACAAGTTTGGCCATAAGGGAGTAACTACCTTTTGGTAGAAAATTCCCTGCAAGTACCACCATTACATATTATATTGTATATATTTTTGTATTATTTAGTGCCGATTGCATTTAGAATCGACTGCTACATATTCATCACAATATTCTACTACGTTTTTAAAAATGACTTATCATCGGTCATATGACAATGACATTTGCAGCATTAAACATCTTCAAATTTTTATGTTTAGAAGAGCAACTTGATTCCTTATAAACTACCTTGTTTACAATTATACACCTAGAATGGCTAAATCAAAAGGATCGAGAAGTACAACCAATCATGTAAGTTAAGTGGAAGCATCGACGTGCAGTTCTGATTGTTATTTTTTTTTTCTAGGATGGAAGAGATTATAGTTCATTTAAAACAGTACTTCTCTACTGCTCTTTTATTGTGATTTTTCCAATTTTAACATTCTTCTTTATGAAATCTTTGGTACTAGACAACTTATTTGCTTTGGAAGAAGTTAAAAGCAACATATATTCAGCTGTTGGAGCTGTTGTAGCTTTACATTTTGGCCTAGGTTTGTATATATACCGTGCATACTTTGTTACAGATATGAAAAAAGAAGAGTAGCCGGTCAGTATTAAAGTTTTTAGATACTGTAATATATAAAAATCATAACCATTTCCCTTAAGAGGAAGTCTGTAGAACATATGTTTAATTTTTGTACACATGCACCGTAATAGATGAGAGTTTGCATATTTATTGCCGAGTACATTTCCTCATGTGTATGTATGTATGTATGTTTGTAAATCAAATTTAATAAAAAAAGGAAACCTGAAAAACGTCTGAAACAGAGCATTTGTAATTATAAAATAGTTAGCTATCCAACATTTTAGAACAGGTATTTGGAGTGTGAGTATCAGGACTGCGTTGCCGGAGATCTGGAATCTGAGCTTAAGATATTAAGGTTGAAAATGTTAAGAGTTTTCAAAATGCGTACATATATAAATGCGAATACAAAAACGAGTAAAATAAACAGAATTTCTCAATACAACTCCCGAACACCAAAATGTAGACAAAAAGCAAAAAGTCAAATTACTTTTTTTTATTGAATTCACTTAATATTACACAATTTCGCTTTTCGTTATTCAAAACGCAACCTTTGATCTGTCACTACGCCCATACACTTTCAGTATAATTATTGGCAACAAACTTTCTCAACGCAAACATTCGTGTTACATTTGACTAGGCATTCTAAAAATCCTGGGGACACAGTTTCTTCGAACTCGGGTTGTATTGTTACAATTGATATCCCTTGATCCAAGAAAAAGGCTCTGATGTCGTCTATGATTTTAATATACAGTTTTTGGCTTTTAAATTTTATATGCACTGTGGAAACATATTTATTGGCTGTTAGTTGCCAAATGTGGAGATCGTGATAGCTTATTATTTGCGGAAACTTTGATGTAAGCGTCTGTTCAAAAACCTCAATGTCGATAGAAGCAGGTATTGTTTGCAATAGTATAAGGCATGATTCTTTAACTGTTATAAACGAAACGTTATTAGAATATTTTGTTCACAATTTTTATAAGGACTACTTACGGTATGGATAGCTTAAAATTCCAAGGACAACACATGAGAGTATAGACAAAACGGGGTCAATAAACTTTGCAGTGTGTTCATCACTTAACATGTAAACTATAAAAGCGCATACTATCACAAATATTGTACTACTTATATCCCGAAACATTTTAAGAAAACTTTCTTTATACTGAATCCCTGTGTTTTTAGCATCTCCATTGTTGGCTGGAGTTGCTGATGTATCTCTGACATTCATTTCACTGTTCATTTTATCGATCTCCATAATTACATCCTCAATAAAGCTTATATGTAAAAAACTATCTTGGTGCCTGGTATATCCCCCAATAAGAAGATAACAGATACCATTTATTATCAATCCAATAAACCCTAGAATCATCACAGCTACTGGTAAATGCATAGAATCTTGATGATCTATGTGGACTAGAGTTTGCAGTGCTTCAACTAAAAGCGAGAAAGAAAGTGAAGCAAGGATTACACCTACAATTAGCATTGTAAGTACATCTATTCTTGCCCACCCGAATGTATTTTTTAGCTTTCTCTCGCGACACTCTGTGTTACGTAACGACTCCTCCTCAACACTTAAATTGATACACGTTAACTGCTGACCGCTTTCTATTAAATTACGTTCAAAGTTTCGTGAAAATCCACATCGAATATTTTTTTCTTTGTCGTCATTTTTATTATTCTGTTGTGAAAAAGAAAAAAATGTATGATAATTAAAGTTGAAATTAATTCTGCTATAACATAATGTACATATGTGCATAAATATATCAAATTTAAATTTTGAAAGGAGCATATGGCAATATAGAGGCCTCATTTACCGGCACTACTGTACTGCAAATACTTTTATGAACTTACCTTTATTGTTATTATGCACCCCGTTAAAGCAAATATATTGCATAGCATGTGATAAGATGATAAAAGTAAAGTCAACGCATGTGTGATGTGGCTAAGTATCATTTGAAGACAAAAGTAACAAATTGATAGCACTAATACAATGTAAAGTTGCGTTGGCCGAAATCTGTACAAAATGTCCTTAAGAGCCATAGTTGCATGATATTTTGAAGTGGAAGTTCGAAGTTCTTTGCAATCTGTTTGCTTAATTTCTATATAGAATGTAAATAAGATTTGTTGTAAAAATGAACAGATAACAAAACTAAAAAGGCGTTGATCTAAAATTTATGTTATTGATATAAAACCTATTTATAAAAGATCAAACTTTATTGAAATATATATTTAAAATTCCAAATGCATCCGAGTAAAGCCTGGTGGTATGCTGTACTATAAGCCTTTATTCGTTTTTGTTTGTAAGTGCGAAAATGGAAGCGTGTGTAAATGTATACATCTAATTGGGACAAACACAAAAATTCAAATCCTACGCAATATTTATCAAAATAGGTATGTTTGTATATGTTATACGCATTGAATATGAATTGTACTTTATACATAGGCCTAAAGACGATACTTTCAAAAGTTATTTGTGGATCATTCACATATAAATTAAATCACAAAAAATATATAATTCTAGACTTGAGTTAATCACACTACCGCCAATTATTAGAAAAATGAAACGATTCACTGAACTACCATACAAGTACGATTCGTTTACTAAATTTGTCATAATTATATATGTATACAAATCAGATATGTATGCATTCGAATGAAATAACTAACTAACACACGCACGCACCTGTGTTTGATAAAAATATCTAATTGATTTTCTTCCACTACAAGCTATGAATACGCGTATAAACTTTGAGATAGTGATAATAACGAGAAAACTTAAATTATAAATACTACTCTCAATAAGAACACTTTTTGTTATAAAATGCTCTCGATTTCCAACCAATGATCCATATGTACGTACATACAATGTACCCCGAACAACAGAAATCAGTCACTACTACTTAATTGCTGCGGAAGAAGCACCCACAACGAAATTGCTGTCTCACCTAAACTTCAAAAAGTGAACTTGCCAACTGAAAACGAAAGCGATGTTATGATCACCGTCCTATGTAATTACTTTATTATTGTTGTCATTGATAAGGTATTATGTATGCACATGATGTGCGCACATTGTTGCGGTGGTATGTACATGTAACTAAGGCTCGTAAACGTTGCAAAAAGTTATATATTGGTTATGAGTTTCAGTTGGCAGATGTTTTTCATTATCAGTACTAGTGCATACATAGCACAAAAATATGTAATTGTATAATGATATCGTTATCAGTAACTACAATAAATTAATTTGCATTACATATGATAAGGGATTTTAGCCATTGAGAGTAAGGAAAGTTTGGTTTGCATTAATTTTAATACAGATAAGTATCACAATGGATAAATATACGAAATTATTAGGTTTTTAATATTTAATCCGTTGAATAAAAAAAAGTTTCACTTATTATAAGAAATTAAAATGTCTTGTCATATATCATTCCAATAAATATAAAAGTCCACTATTTTTATAAACTACCAATCGACGTTAACTTATATTCCCGGTACGGATAATCGAGGCTCGCCTATGTAAGGAGTAAATGGTTCATTGCAGTTACTCATCGAACTCTTCGCTAGAACATATTATTGAAAAAGTTCTTACTGTACCCACACATCAAAAGCTAAGCTAGTTCGTCATTACGTGTTGATAAACAAAGTTTACTTTCATATTATAAGCAGAGATCAATTCCTTATTGGAATTTGGTACCCGATAAAAGGGTTCTAATAATATATATATGTACATATATCATTTAGAAAAGAATAGATTCCCGTGATTTATGTATATGTAAACTTGCATATGCATAACAAATATAAGATATATGTATAACGAAA
This sequence comes from Eristalinus sepulchralis, assembly GCA_944738645.1. Classification (NCBI taxonomy): domain Eukaryota; kingdom Metazoa; phylum Arthropoda; class Insecta; order Diptera; family Syrphidae; genus Eristalinus; species Eristalinus sepulchralis. The sequence goes on along the minus strand of OX122885.1, from coordinate 702,170 downwards.
CGGTGAAGTAATTTGCTACAATGATTGCCGGTGGCCACGGCGATCCGAATCCCAATAGGTCATGGCTAGGTGCTAGAGGCATGTGGCTAGCATATCTTATTGGAGTGTTTTTAACCCATTTAATATTTTTATCAGTGCCATTTATAAGTATATCAATGGCATGGACCTTAACAAATATACTTCACAATTCCGTAAGTAAAATGGTTTTCTTCAACATATAGTATGCATAAACAGCATTTGCTTTTTAGGCACATCTTTATTTCTTACACGTTATAAAAGGAACTCCATGGATAAGTACGGAAAGCGACTGTGCTGCACGACTTACACATTGGGAACAAATTGATGATGGTGAACAATTCACATCTACGCGCAAATTTCTGACGGCAGTACCTATAATACTGCAAGTATTTGAAATCTACTGATACACGTCTTGCTTATGGATTTAATTTTAGGTTTCTACTTACATGTCTTTATACGAGGAACGATACAGACCATTTTATTGCAAATTTTATTTCGCTGGTTATCGTTGTTCTGCCCAAACTGCCTCAATTCCATGGAGTACGTCTGTTCAACATCAATAAATATTGAATTAATAGTGTATTGAATTAAAAGCTATTGAAGAAAATGAGTTTCTTTTGTTTTGATATTCAGCTGTTTTTAAATGTGGAAGGTATGGTGTAAATTTACACGTATATGTAAATTGTATGTATTCTCCTTAGAATTTTGTACAAAATTCGTATGGAATAAAAAATGTACACATTACTCGTTACGATCAGGTTTAGGAGCTGTTTCTTTTAATGGAAATATATATATATATATAACCACAACAAAGTAAATGTACAGAATACACAGTACATTTATTTATCCTTTCAATCTATATTGTTTAAACTGCAGTTCGTATGTAATATAAAAAAACGCATTCAAAGAAATCAATCGATTTTAATTTATTTCGCCTAAATATGTTGTGTTCTTTCCTGTCTTTTTCAGAATCTCAAGTAAAGCATCCGCAGGTAGATTTGACGTTATTTTAACTCGTTTTCCCTCTAAATCAATGGACAAATTCTCGATTTTATCTAAAACAAACAACAATTAGATTCCCGTTAAATATTTTAATATATATAAACTAGAGGAAAAATTGCACCTCCCATTCTGTTTAGGACACGTTCAACCGCTCCGGAACAACCTGTACATGTCATTTCGACTTCAAATTCGTAAACCTTTAAAATGTAAATATGTAATAATCTGTAAATATATATCCACAACAAACATTTACTGGCATTTTGTGATCTATAATAAACACTTAATTTTCTTAATACAAATATCTGTACAGGTTTTTATTTGTTCCGCCATTCGACAGATTATTTAAAATCTGTTAAAGTACTCCCATTTTTAACTTTTACCACAAAAGAATCACAATTCTGTTCGTATATGCAAGAATTCATTGAGATTGACTGCATCTTGCTACTTTAATAGTAACAATAGTAAAGAAAAAGAAGTACACGAACAGTAGTCGATGTTGATGGTCTAATTAGATTGCAACGAATGCTGCCAAGTTAATGTAACACAGTGTTGGACCTTTGTTATTTTTTTTAAAATTCGTAAGGAAATCACTGTTAAATCTCTAAAAGCACAAATTAAGACTTAAAAGCGTATTCTTACGGATAATCTCTTCCATTCCGACTTTTTGCTTTCGGACGTATATTTGATAGCGAACTGATGATGCATGACTATATAGTATATTTAATATGCTTAAAAGTATTATAGCATAAATCATCCTATTGAGAATACCTGGTAACGAGATTTTTCGATTTCGCTGTTTCGGTCACAAGGAGTGCATGGGCAATAATAATCGTCTTATAGCTTTTGAACCGTAAACTCCAGAACTGAGTTGCGTAAATGGTAAAAAAAATGCTATTAACGACTAGAAGTTGTATAAAAAATTACATTAAATAAAATGAAAATGAATACAATTTAATTACAATTAAGTTTACAATATAACATTTATTCGCCAATAGAATCTGAATCTACAATGCTTAAATTTTCGTTTTGTATTCCGTAAACATTCTTATATTTTGCATCAATAAGAATGTCTGAATTTGTTGCTTTACAAGTAGTCCTGTCCATATTTCTCAGTGTTTGATTTGAGTCTTGTGCATTCAGATTCGACTTCCATACCAAAACCTAAATATAGTAATGTGTAAATGACTACGTTTGTTAGTTGATTATTTGCCTTACCTGCTTATCCAGTCCAGCAGATCCAAAATACGACCCATCCGATGAAAATGCAACACAAGTTACCTTATTGGTATGACCCGTCAGGGTAAAAAGCGGCCGGCCTTCAAATAAATCAACAATTTTTATCGTTTGATCATCACCACCGGAGAGAATATATTTTCCAGATGGGTGGAAAGAAACAGAATTTACTGAAGCTCTGTGTACTTGATAAAGTTGAATCAAGTTTTCAGCCCGTATGTCGAACAATTTAATTCTATTGTTGGTAAGTGCAATAGCTACAACATTTCCATCTGGATGCCATGCTAAGTGTCGTCCCATTCCCTTTTCATCTGAAAATGAATGAATACACACTGCTTTCTCAATGTCAAAAACTTTAAGGTGTTTATCATCGCCACAAGATGCAGCATTATTTCCATCAGGGCTAAATTTGGCGCTTCGGACCCAATTGTTATGACCAACATAAGATGAAACAAGCTTTTTAGAGGAAATCTTCCACAATTTGAGTATTTTGTCATCAGAACCTGTTAATACCTGGTTTAAAAGTGAAAACAAAAAATAAATACATATGTATGTTAGTGTAAAAGTTTGAAAATTGTCAAATAACTTGCCATGGACCCTGCAGGATCAAATTGTATTGTTCGTATTGGACGAGTATGGGCTACAAACTGCCTAGCGGTTCCCTTAATCTTCGGTTCCCAAATTCTTACTATGCCATTTGCAGAGGAAGATGCAACAAGATTAGCCTTAGGGCTCCAGGACACTCCATATACTTTGTCTAAGTGCGCACTGAATCGAATGCACCGCGCAGTTTGTAGTAAGTCCCATACAATGACAGTCTTGTCGCATGAACTAGACGCCATATAATTTGAATTTGGACTGAAACAAATGTGTGTTATTTCGTCATTGTGTCCAGTAAAGTGACGCATTAATGATGGTTGAAAAGAGGGTTCCATTTTTAGTTTTAAAAAATATTTGGGCTCTTCGCGATACTAGAGGACAAATTCACAAACGGCATTTAGTTTAAATAACCGGCTACTTGTCAATTTTCTTTTTTGCGAATGAAAGAGAAAGGCATATATAAACCAGAAATGGTTACTCATCAGAAACCAATAGCACCATTCAGACACGAAGATTTGTTGAAACGATTTGCTTGATGACAAATCGGTGCTTAGTTTTTACACCCAGCTAGTGTACAGACAGACTTAAGGCTCGTTTTCAAGAAAATATCTTAAGATGACCGACGATTTTATGACACTTATGTGTATAAAAGTTAGCAATCATCATGTGAAGCGTCTTGTTTTATTTTTACACTTCTATATATTTCTGTTATTAATAAATTAAGCCACAATCGTAGGCCCTTTTTTTACTGTACCCGGTAGGATTACTTGAAGTGACTTGTATTTTTTTTTAGTCAAAATGTGCCCTAAATATTCCACAGAAGATATATCCACATTTTAAAGACTTCCAGTCTCCCTAGTAACGTTGTTACCAGAAAATAAATAATAATTTTATAATTCCTACATATTTTTAAAAATAAAGTGTTCTGTTAATGGGTTAAATTAAATCTCAGTAAATATACATATATGAATGCTTTCGATCATTATTGTCAAATCAGAGACCAATAATTCCTTATTGGTTTCTGTGTCAAATACTTTTCATAATCAACTCAAGCCCATAACTGTCAGGAAATAGATTTTATTCACTACATATAGAAATAGCTACCAAATTGATTTGTGTGCTAGGAGAAATCAGCTGCGAACATCACCTTCTCCACGATTTCTAGTGGTTTGTGGTGATAAGTCAACTTCCGAATAAGATAGTATGCTTTTTTTCCGCACAACAATATAATGAGGAACAAAAGGGAAGGCTGCTGTTTTCTCTTTCCTAATCGCTAATATAAAACCAGGGATGAACAAGGAAGGAGATACACAGCTTCTTCGTCTCCCGCCCTTGAGGAAAATTTGACAGCGTTTCTTATAACATTTCCCCTTCTTGAACAGCTGATCGGAGAGCCAAATTCACAGACAGGGTTTCTCTCCGAAACCCTGTATAAAACCATAGACCAACACAGATACTACAAGAAACTGTCATTAATGTTTAAGGGGTACAGGGGCGTAAGACGCATGTCTCATTTTGGTGGACTTGTCCACAAAACAGTATAATATAATAGTCGCGGAGTATTCGGTGCAGCTGTTATTTTTGAGATAATTTTAGCCTAGGGAGAAAAATGGGGTCTATTATTCTTTTAAATAATATGCTACATGCAAGTAAGTACGATTTCTATAATAAAATACACTCAAATGATGTTTAGTATTTCTTAGACTTACATAATATATCTACATTTTAAGTAAGGTTATTAATATAATTATCCCTCAGATAAGCTGTCCGGGTCCTTGGGAGTACTATTTGTCCGAGCAAGATACTCTACCGATGGTCCCAGACCATTGAAATCAACTAATTTAACATCTATTAAACGAGGAACCGGAGGTAGAAGTAGTTTTAATGGCATTGTTGCTACCGTCTTCGGGTGTACAGGTTTTGTTGGGCGTTATGTCTGCAATAAACTTGGGAAGATTGGAACACAAATGATATTGCCATACCGCGGTGACCATGGCGAGGCAATTCGTCTGAAAGTTTCTGGAGACCTAGGACAAGTTCTCTTCCATTTCTACCACTTGCAAGATGAAAACGCAATTCGAGAAGCTGTTAAGTATTCGAATGTTGTTATTAATTTAGTTGGCAGAGAGTTTGAAACGAAGAACTTTAAATTCGATGACGTTCATGTTCAAGGAGCTAAAACCATTGCCAGGTAGAAACAAGTAAAATGACAAGTTCTAAATTTTATAATTTTTTTCTTTAAAGAATTTCTAAGGAAATGGGCGTTGAACGTCTCATACATTTATCAGCCCTGAATGCAGATCCTAAACCTGAAGGACATGTTCTTAAGCAAGGCAGTGGATTTTTGCGAAGCAAATATTTTGGCGAAATAGCTGTTCGAGAAGAATTTCCGGAGGCTACAATAATTCGTCCGTCTGATATATATGGCTCTGAAGACCGATTCTTAAGATATTACGCTCATATATGGCGTCGCCAGTTTCGTTCACTTCCATTGTGGTATAAGGGAGAACGAACAGTTAAACAACCAGTGTACGTCAGTGATGTTGCCCAAGCTATTGTTAACTGTGCAAAGGATCCTGATACTGCCGGTAAAACTTACCAGGCTGTAGGGTACGTATACAACATAAAATACTCTTACGATGTGCTTAATAATTCTAATTATTTTAGGCCGAAGCGTTATCTTTTAAGTAGTCTTGTGGACTGGTTTCATCAATTAATGCGAAAAGATGAAAAATGGTGGGGATATAGGCGCTATGACATGCGCTTCGATCCAACATTTTTACTTAAAGCCAGATTGACGGAATTAATTTGTCCAGGCAATCCAATTGGCGAATTACATCCTGAGCGAATTGAGAGAGAATGCGTTACGGACAAAGTTATAGAAGGAATTCCAACTCTAGAAGATTTAGGTGTCCAATTGACAGCAATGGAAAACCAGGTTCCTTGGGAACTTCGACCATACAGAGCAGCTCTGTATTATGATGCTGAGCTCGGCGAGTTTGAAAAACCTACGAACCCCAAAACATTGGAACCCCGTGAAGAAATGCGACTATTTGCTTAATGTTTATGTATTATTTAAATTAATTTTGGCAAAGCTTTTTCGACATGTTTAAAAAATTAGCAATTCAACAAAAAATTGCCAAAAGATGAAAATAAAATATCATTAAAAAATAATATTAAAGCCTTTTGTACGTTTGCATATTTCCCAAATATATTTTATCGGTCAAAATTGAACTCTATCTCTGTGGAGCAGGCTTAGGTTTTGGGATCTTCGCTAGTAGACCTTGAATTTCGTCCTTTTCTTTCCAATCTTTCCATAATTCAAACAAATTGACAATCGAGCGCACTATTTCCTGCACTTTATCCAGATCAACGTTAAGCTCAGCAAACCAAGATTTTAGGTCTTTCTGCAATATTACGCACGCTATTTGCAAACATCCAATTGCAATCTAAAAAGATATTTATGATTCAAAATTTGTTGTACTGTTCCATATTGTAGTTGTTGTATTATTTTATTAAATTACACTGCATACATACTTGATAGGGGGGATAGAGAAGGCAAACATCCGTCCTTAACGAATCATTTATAATCCTCCACGAAAGTGTTAAAAAATTGTCCTCCTGACCTCCAATGTCTTGAATAAGTTGTAACAGAGGCCTGTACGGTTGATATACAATTAAGCAGCAATCCAAATTTTCGAGCAAGTAAAATTCACATTCTAAAATGTGATTTATTCTGTATGGAAACTCTTGTGTATATGCATAGCTAAACTTTGTCTTAATAACAGATTGACAAATAGATATTAGGCGCGAATTTGATATGACTCCAAATTCTTCCACTTTTGATGCAAGTAATATACATGTTGGTGCTAACAGCAGTGGATCAATATTTTTCAATGAATTTCTCGCATAAAACCGTTTAAAGTATACAGTTGCTGTGGCAATGACTTGTTGCCGTAATTTCAATTGCTCACCTAACACTTGAATGACGTTTGCAAAAAATATAAATATTTTCTGGTATTCATCTTCTGTGAGAACTTGTAAATCGTTCTGCCGTTCGCGTATGAGATCTTGTCTGTCGAGTATCCACTGCTGTGCATGCGAACTTTGCCAAAAATTGCCTGCCATTTTCCCTCAATATTATATATAAAGAATTTTTAAAAGAAAACGTTGGGATTCGGCCAAGAATTATTATTTATTTGATTTATATTCGGTTTTGTCCAGCTATGATAAAAAATGCTGTCAAATGACTCCAAGGGGAGAAAGACGAGGGAGCTGTATGTCTCTTTCCCCTATTAATTCTGTTTCTGTCTACCATAAACCACCTAATGTATGTGGTTTGTGCTGTCTGCGCTTCTATCATTAAAAGACTCTGTCAAAACCGCATGACAAGTAAGCGTCTTTTACATGAGACTTTAGTTTACATTTACATGAGATCTTAATAGGTCTGGCTGCGTACAAATATGCTTATATCTTGTTCGTGTACACTGAATGTAGAACAGATCGTTCGAAAGAGTCCTAAATTTAAACAGGATAAGATTTGTAAACCTGTAAAGCTGTCTGTTGTATGGTTCTTCTACTCTTTTGTTGCTTTCATATTTCTGCCTTTCACATGAATGACACTATTATGAGCAAATTATACCGAACAATTTAAAAGCAATGTAAAAATCATTTGAATCCAATGTTTTTTTTTTTTAGTAATTGATATTATTACATCTATATATTATAATGGGAATAAATTGGAAATATTCCCATAAATATATGTTGTTGGCATCTGTGCGTCCATTATAATTCACTTCATAATTTATCAAACATCATCACAGGGGTATCAACCATTGTGAAAGCGCTGGAAAATTTAACACTTTTCTGGTTCAGATTCTCAAATGAAATATTTTAGGGCATGTTCACATTTATGCAACAAATTAGTTTCTGCATTAAACGTCAATTAGAGACGACAACCATAATCTTCCAATTCCATCCTGTATCCAATGTAAGACCAATAAATGGTACATTTAAAATATTCCACTTTATGGAAAAGAAATTAGAAACCCACCACCAAAGGCACTCCGACAAATCACTGCGAACTGTGTATACAATTCGTTTCTCCAATTACTATAAGAACGTATGAATTTAACTTGTAAATTTTTCATTTTTGTAGGTGAAACTTATGTTGTTCTGCAATCTCTCGGATTGGCAGATGCTGTGCCAATGAATTGTATATAACCTCGGTATATACAAGTGCTTTATGTGCAGTTCCACCGAATGATTTAATTGTTTTGTTGTAATTATGGCAGGGTTGAAGATTATTGATCCTCCTGTAAACATAACGAATTCTCCTTTCTAACATTACTTTGAAAATATTTTCTTAACAACATTCTGATTGTTTCCACTGCATAAAAATCAATATATTATAGTTTTTATTTTTATTCAGACTACTTCACACTACCGTTTAGAACACGCTTAGAAATGTGGTAAGCAAACTTTACCAGCAAATAGCTCCGACACCACAGTTATCCAAAGAGCCAAAACAAACATTATGTATGAGATTCCGATTTTGTATGTGTTTGGAAGCTGATAAGCTTGACCGCCAATTTCATCAATATGAAAACCTAGCGGAAATATAACCGCAGCTAAACAAAATAATACCATCGCTGTGAATCCAACCCATCTGGCGTAGGGAATTACATTTCGATCCCAGGTACTGGAGGCTAATAAAATGACTGTTGTTGTGACACAGATACACCCAATAAAAATACAAATAAGTGCTAAGAGCCATTCAATTTGTAACTCAGGCGTGAAACATATTTGAGGTCTGTTATACAAGGTCATGCAAGTCCACATTAATCCAAGACGAATATCTCCTAAAAACTGCAGTTAATTTAAACTTTTCCTTCAAAGATTTGTTTTCTTAAACATACCTGCTTCTTCAGTAACTATCCAATCAGGCATAGCTAAACTTACAATTGCAAAAACATCTGCAGCCATGAAAAGAGTTGCACTTATAGTTGTGAGCTTATCCATTTTAGTTTATTTTCCTTTTTTTAATGTTTGGCATACAAAATATCGATTCCTTTTAGAAAAAAATTTTCTCTTTTCAGTACATTTTTACATTATTTTGAAAATAACTATTATGTTGCAATCAGATGTATTTTTCTGTTTTCCTTCAACTTAAAGTCAAAAAAAAATAGAACAGAAGTAAACGAAGCTGTCATTTTGAGCACAGCGCAAATATTACTCGAGTTGTAGATTGTCGCTGAGTTACTAAAATTGTATTTTAAGTATATTCAACTATATACCATGAAGCATGAATAATCATCACTGTTAATAGTGACTATAACTGATTAGATGCTTTATATAATTTAATTTATATTATTAGGTGCGTGTTTTTATTTCAAACTTTTTTAACGTTCATAGCATTTATTAGTCACTATTTGCATTACAGATTTGATTGTTAAGATCTTACGTCTCATTAATTAAATTATAACTACAATATCTCATTAAACAAAAAGCAAATGATTGTTACAAAAACAATTTGTCAAAACATTTCCATGTTATTTATAATAAAATATACGAATTAAATTAAAAAAAAAACTTATTATGTGTTGTTCTGTCTTTAATCCAATTTAAAATTATTCATTAGATTTTCGATTGTATTATCTTCCTTTATTAATTCATCAACATCTAACACAATTTTTCTTTGAGTTGGAAGATAACGTCTATACGTAATTCCCGCCGCGTCCAACATTCTTTTAGATGCCTTATAATTAGGCTTGCTACCATGTTTGTCAGATATGTACACTACCTCTGCAATACCTGATTGTATCAATAATTTTGTACATTCATTACAAGGGAACAATGTTGTATACAGCCGGGCACCTGAAACATCAGCCGCATTTTTATTTAATATTGCATTTGCTTCAGCATGTACAACGTACGTATTCTTATCATTGTACGGATTTTCAATATCTTTCGTCCACGGAAAAACATCATCATCACATTTCCGGGGAAAACCATTATAACCGACTGCTAATATTCTATTCTTTTTATCAATTATGCAAGCACCCACCTGTGTGGATGGATCCTTACTTCGTTTCGCCGTTAAAAGGGCAGTTGCCATAAAGTAATCTTCCCACAGTAAATATTCACTATTTTTCGACATGTTGTTAGTTACAATGACACTAAATGTATACACAAATTATAAAACCTCTGTATATCTTGTTCAAACTTGTGCCGCTAAAATTGTTTTTTCATATAAAATACACCGAATTACCAATTCGACTACAGATGGTTTGACATTTACACTTTTAAACTGAATAAGACCAAATGTCTAGCACGTGTATTTTTCATAGTATAAAACATAAACATGGTATAAAACTAGGACCGTTCAGACACACAGATTTGTTGAAACAATTTGCTTTACAATCGTGCTTGATAGACTGAATTTTAAGCGTGAGCGTTCAAACTACAAGTCGACAGGATTAAGAAAAACCCTCGTTTTTTTGGGTTAATTGATTGGCTCTATTCGTGAAAACTTAGCGACATAATGAATGTGACACTAAATAAAAGGAAAGAAAAAAGTTTTACCAACATTCGCGTCAAAAAGAAAGAAATTAAATTATTCCATGCAAGCAATATTTATAGTCCAAATTTTGAGTACGATCTTTTGACAAATCTGCTTGTCAAAGCAGCCATTATGACACTAAAAAAATTAAAAGATGTGTATTTGGTTCATTTGCTCTAATAATTCATGGAATAGCAGAAGTTAACATTTTATCGAAGAAATTGAATTATTCATGCAAGCACAATATGCGCTGCATTGAAGTTTTGATGAGACATGTATGGTATGGATTCTATGCACCGATTTCTTACGACGCAAATTGTTTAAACAAATTTGAGTGTTTAAATGTTCCTAATATCAACAATATACTATACATATGTATGGAAGAATGTTTCTTTTTAATATATTTATATGTGCATGCGTGTATACAAACAGCGATATAATAAAATATTTGGGATAAATTCCTTTTTTACTTTATTGGAAACTGTAGTTTAAACAATTGATTACTTTTATTAAAGTAGATTATAACTTTATTTTTTTATTATAATGCATTGGAATTAATTTAAATATTCTTTGTTTGAATTGGATTTTGTTTCAGGTGTAGATAAATGGAACGCATTCGAGAGATGTCTTTACCTGACTTATTAGATTTCGGATTAAAATCGCATAATTTAGCAATGCGCTCCCATTCGTTTCCGGCTTCTGCATCTCCATTTTCAAACGAACCCTGTTTTTCTGCATTTCGACTTGCAGCTTTCGTTTTTGCTACCGTTTCTTCCGTCTGTTTCAGCCAATCTTCTAACTCTTTTTTAGCTTGCAGACGAAGCTCCTCTTTTTTCTGCTCTTCCTCACGATCTTTAAGTTCTAATCGCATCTTTTGTTCTTCTCTCCATTTAAGAATTTTCTCCGGCTCTACACGTACAGTGCCTTGCTGTGCAGTTTCTTGCTCTCCAATATTTTGGATTATTTCAAAACTACCAGTTGAAGACTCTAGACCGGGTGCAGCACTTAGTGTACCTTGAAGCAAAGCGTCCTGGTTACCCGAGAGCACATCGTCCTCTAAACCAGCCAAAGCAGTCTGCTCCCTGGCAAGAAATTCAGCTGCTGGGTCAATTTCCTTTGTTTCAAAGTCATCACCAAACTCCATGCTGATAGTTTCTTTTTTGTTATATGTGAAAAGTAACAAGATATAAAGAGAACATTTATATTTTAATGGCATATATTTACCAACCTTACAAACAGAATACGCCTTTATTTTCCAAAGTTGATTCACGTACGAAGCTCCAACACACAACTCCAATATATGACAAGAAAAAAGATTTGTTCCAGAGATAAAAACTAATAAAAATCTTTCCAGGTATTTTCCATTGGAAAACTCGTATCGAACTTGTAAACAGCTGATTTTGGCATATATTTCTCTTATTTTATGCACACTTTAACACGATTCCGAGCAAAGCCATTGTGTTTTCTTCAATTTGCGAACAGCGATGACTAACGTCACATATTGGTATCAAAAGCACACACTCAGAAGCTATGTGATAGGGTCAAAAGAAAATTTCCACGAAAGCTGTTCACGAGGTGTATTTGTTTTAGGGAAGCTTATATGGTGTCAAATTATTACGAATTATAGTTACATATTTATAATTGAAAAAAACCGAATGACTTTTCAGTTTATATTAAATGGTAAAAGTAAGAAATTAAGAAAATCTTAAGTCTTATATTAAATGGTAAGAGTAAGAAATTAAGAAAATCTTAATATCATGCTTTCATACCTTCTGAATCCCGTTTAAATAACTTATGCATTTTAACAGTGTATAATAAGATATAATATATTGCTGAAAATAAAGCTATACCAAATTATGCTACTTAAATTTAAAGTATTAGAAACTTTTTGTCTGTCCTGTTTTTATGTTATCAATCTTAATATATTGAGGGTTTCCGTCGTCTACATAATGTTTATGTGGTTTAAGCCAAAGAATGAATGGAAGAGGGGTCTGATTTCTGAAAGTATTTTCCAGCCACAAGCCACCCAGCATAGACTGTCAACTTCCTCCCCCTTTCGTTCTTAATATTTATATTATTTTTGTTACTTTCAATGCAATAACTAAGCTTGTCATTCCGGACAGGATAAACAGCTGATTTTTGTTTTGTGTTGGTGCGTCCATCAAAAACTTATCATTTGAACAGCTAATTCTTTTGATTATCAAAGCAAAGCCCTGGAAAGTTTAATATTTCGAAGCTGAGTGATAATTTGCTCTATCATTACATAAAATTTTGAAACTTTGAAGAATAATATTTATTAATTGGCAATGGCTTCTACATCAATTTACATCAAGCAATTTAAAACTGAAGAAAAAATTGCTAGTGAACCATGGCCGAATGACGTTATTCTTTATCAACCGTATGAAGCTGAACAAATTCTTCTCGCTGAAAATGCAAGCTGCCTTGCAGTTAAGGCTTACTTGAAGATGTGTAACATACCATTTACTATTTGTTCAACCGCTAATGCAGAATTCATGTCGCCGGGTGGACATATGACTAAGCTACCATTTATTAAAGCTGGAGCATATATTGTTGCTGAGTTTGAACCTATAGTGAATTTTGTTGAGCATAAAGAGCTGGGTATAGGAAATTGGCTGAACGAAGATGAAAAGTTTGATTTGCGTACGTATGTATCACTTGTGGAAAATATCTTCACAAATTCCGAGCTATACATTACATTCATGGACGATCAAGTGTATGCAACCGTAACTGAACCCCGTTATGGATGCGTGTTCCCTTGGCCTCTAAACATAATACAAAACATGAAGAAAAGAAGGCATGTCCTGAAACAACTTCAAGTCTACCAGTGGAAGGATATGGAACTTCAAGATGTTTTAGAAAAAGTTGTTAAATGCTGCGAAACTCTTACAACGAAACTGGAGGAAAGTGGAACAAGCTTTTTCTTTGGTAACGAACCAACAGAATTAGATGCGCTTGTATTTGGACATCTTTTTACAATCCTTACTACTAAACTTCCAAATAATGAACTTGCACATAAAATTCAGGGCTTTAAAAGGTTAATTGAATTTTGTCAACGGATAGATAACTTGTATTTTCAAAAATAAATGATAAAACATTTTATGCAATAAAGAAAAATAAACTGGTTTAAAATTACACAAACTAGAAAAGAAACTAAACCATGTTCTTTGCTTCGACGTACAAATAGCCGATGCTTGAGACTACATTTGTACTGAAGTTATAATAGAAATTACAGTTATTCTAAATTGAAGGCAGTTTTGCTTTTATTTATTCCAAATATGTATTTTCATGTAAGTATAATATATAAAAATACTCTTATACTTTCTAATACGTATGTCGACATTTAATATAGTGTTAAGATATTTGTTAATGTATGACAGGATCAAAATCTGTGATTTTGTGGGTACGTAGACAATGCCTGAATCAGTGTTTTTCGGCCTTGACTAACGGATAGGACAACCGATTGCGTAAAGAATGGATTTGTTGCTGAATGGGCTTTGATGATGCATTTGATTGTGAGATTCCCACAGTTGAAATAGACTGCCTACGGGTGATGAGGCGCCTCATTGGTTGTTGTTTATCTATTGTTGTTTGCTTCTGCTGGGTATTATTCTTTTGCTTGGTTGGCGATGCATCTAGTTGACAGATGAAATTTAAAACATGAATATTAATTTCGAAAAGAAATAAGTTGATACGTTTCTAAAGTATTAGTATACATAACAGTGTACATATCTTTGACATAAATATATCGTTGAACAGTGTACCAATTTTAAGAGGTTGCGACTTGGTAAAAACATATTTGAAACTTAACAAACAACCTTTATATATTACATTGTTAGGACTAAACTATTTAACGGCTTAGAACTATCATTCTCTACTCTTAGAAGTACATGCTTTATTTTATAGTTTACTCACAAACATCAGTGTGGAGCAAACAAAAGCAATCACGAAAGGAAAAGTCTTATATAAGAAAGCTAACAGTATTGTGTATTCCTAAAAGAAAGTCGTTTACGAAATGTCTGGAATTGAAAAAATAATAAAATAAAAGGGACATTTATTTGGAGTATATGCACATAACTTGTCAATTGGATGACAATAATGAGAAACTTATAGTGACGGTGAATAATGAGTTTGCATTGATATTCTTCATTCTTGACAAAGCGGAATGTAATGACTAAATGATTTTAAGATATGCGCTGCGTGGTTTTTTATAGTTGCTAAAGTGGATAATTTTATATCATGAATTACCTTTTAGTAGCGAAAGTCTCCTTTTCAGCGATATTTTTTTTGCGGGAACTTCATAGCCTTCTGTGAAACCATTATTTGCTTCATCTATGATTTGAATTTGTATCACACTGCTATCCTCTTTCTTATTAAATAAATTCGAATCGGATTGGTTTTCTGTTGAGCTTTTAAAAGAATTTTGCAAGAAACAGGATTTGTGCTGTGTTATTTTCGATTTTGGCGGTTTCATGGTCAAAGGAGTTTGATTGTGTGGTATTGAGTCGCCAGATGACTTACTGTCTGCCTGTTTTTGTGGCGACCTTAACTTGTTCTCAACTTGTTTATGTATACCAACTTTAAGCCAGTAATCTAGCTGATTTTCTCTTGATTCAGATATAAGCTTTTGCCCATCTGGATATTTGCTTAGAACGCTTTGTAGTTTTTGAATTGCTTTGTACAGAGTCTCCGGGGACACTAAACCGTAATCGAATAAAGAACACATGTGCAATATGAAATTTCTATACAGATTCTTCTGAATTATTTCCCTTCCCTTTGCTTCCAAGAACATGTCACAAGCTAAAGGCAACTGACAGTCTCCTACATAGCCATGCTTCATTACGTGCAGGTTCCAAAGCTTCATGAGTTCTTTTTCGCCTTCGTTAACATCGGAGAACTCATCAATCATTTGAATAGTTTTTTGGCGTAACCAAAGTGGATCACTTTCACCCTCTGAGTCAATATCTAATTCTTTCGGATGTACAGGCAAACATGTTTCCGTGTGATGATATAGTCTACGGAAATGAATCAAATTTAAGAATAATTGGAGAATGTTAGAGCATAAACGATTTACCGATTGTGACCTGTTATATATGGCCTTTGATTATTTAAATCATCTTCATCTAGTACAAGGAATTCGTCTAAACACGTCTTCTGTCGACGAGGTCGACAAACTAATAAATTTGTTACAGATGTGCGTCTTACTGGTCCGCATGTCCTAGCAAATGAACATCCTGACGGTCCAACTAAATCATAGGGGGAACCAGAGTATGATCCGTCGTACGAATCATTTATCGTCACGTCTATTCTTGCCCCATTTCCTGCAGGATGATATGTAAAGTTGAATCTCGCATGACAAAGTTTTAAATGCTTTAGAAGTGCATATAAACGCAGACAATCGAGACCACACCATGGACATACCACCTCCTGGGTGTATTCCGTCTGCTGGCGGGTATTGTTGTTATAAATAAAATTGTAAACAATTTGTAGTTTTTCTTCTATAATCAATCTTCCTTTATGTCCGTTCTGTTGATTATTCAACCAATTATTGTTCAACTTAGATGGTCCACTATTATAGTCATCTTTTAAGTCGCCTATGAGGCTCTCACAAATATCTTTGGCTTCGACAGTGTTGGGTATAGACACATTTGACCAGTATAAACGGAATTTGAGCATTGGACACTGGTTAAACACTTCGAATTTAAGGGTGACTGGAATATAGCTGTCTGGCAATGATTCCCATGTTCTCTTCTTTGGCGAAAAGCATTTAAGTCCGCTTGATGAAAGTTCCTGAAGTGCCGCCTCATACTCTCCTTCGCTGATACTCCCACAACTTTTCTCAAAAACAACAAGTTCGCAACCATAGATCTTAGGACATAACTTGGTCCTCTTTGAGGGCATGTCTATTGAAAAAGAAATAATTAGATACGATTTTCTTAATTTCCTTTTTTAAGGCACACCATCATCTTGTCCAATTGTTGCCTTGTGAAATATTTGCGATACTTCAACTCGAAACAATACTTTATAAATTGTATGCTGTTCACTAAGTGGACGCAAGGTTTGCATAGGTATACACACAGCGGAATATTTATCTATGTTTGACGGTGGATTTATAGTCAGGTTTGAAACACTTGTCTATAATGATAAAACAATAACAGAATTATACATTTCATATACGTTTCCATATACTTACTACAACTTCTTGAAAATCTGACGTACTATCTTTTCGTTTGTTTTTTGTTATTTTATACAAAGTTGTGTGAATATTTACATTATCACCCGATTTTAATTCCCCAGGTTCTTCGTTTTTATCGAATAAGCCCATAAACACAATATTCAGGTAATTACCTATAGTATCGGTTTTATGGGAAATTTTTTCAAGTATTGCATCTACCTTAAATGATGTTCGTTTCTTATTGTTCCTAGACATGCGGTCTTTCATGTAGCTGAGCGTTCGATTCAAGAATATTGGCTGTTAATAATATTTTTATTATAAATGCGATATATTTCTACAAATATACTTACACTTGTCCCATGGCGATTTCTAAGAAAACGATATATTTGTGTAGGTTCTGAAAGAAACAGACAAAGAGAAATCGTTAAATAATCATTTATTTCTCTGTACATTGCACTGGTTAGTTTAAATAAGGAAAACATATCAACACTTTACAAATCAAGCACTTACTTTCAAACGCTTGTAAAAACAATTCCTGGTCCGCTTGGATGCCGCTTAGTTTTGAAATATCTGATTCCTTTTCCCTTTTTCTAGGAGGAGGCATTTTGTCTAGTAAAATTACAAATTGTGCAGTCTTCAAATTAAATAAAAATTAAGTGAATTTTATTTTTTTAGTATTTAAGTGCCATTTATAGAACAAACTTCCATCGGCGCGAAAATTCAATGACAGCTGGATTCATTAGACCTGTTCGCATTAGAGATAAAGAAATGAAAACAAAGCTCAGGCACGACAATTTATATTCCATCCACAAAAATTTGGAACTTCCATAAAGCAAGAGGAGACACTATAAATTTGTAAAAGTTCAAGTCATTGTCATTAGAATTCAAATTCAAATTTCTTGTAGTATGAGAAATTGATAATCATTTATTTATTTTGCAGATAAATTCTTAAAATTATATGTCATCGCATTCTTTAGGATACGTTCCACTTGTGAATTGTGCACAATAGTGTAGTTTTGAACCGCAACACGCAACGCGACGAATTCTACAAGTCCGGGTACACACAGTCCATCTGAGTCGAATAAATTCTTTGAACAACTGTCAACTTTAAGCTCAGATGAGTGCGAGTGAGAGAATTAGTTATGGTCAACAAATGTAAGTTTCAAATTCTGTCTATCATACGCTTGAACAGTTGCCTTTCCATTAAATTATTATTATTTTTTTAATAACATACTGAGATCTATCCTTAAGATCAAGTGTGAGTAATTCTTATTGATTTTTTTTTGTTCTGATTTATTATTACGAAATTAATTATTTCCTGAATATCCGTCAGCAACCACCTTCAAGACTGGCTTACAAATTTAAATCTCATGCTATTTGAAAAGGACGCAACGCATTTTATATTTCACCTCTGTCATGGGCTCATATCTCATCTTTGTGTGCCTTTAGAAAGCGCGGATGAAATACTGTCAAGATGTGTGAAAAAAGCGAAATCTTACGATTAAAGTACAAGCTTGTGGCAGTTTCTCGCAGGAAATCTAATTCAGCGTGCGTTGACAAGTTTTAGTGACTGATGAGTTCCTCTACTTGCATATGATTTTTGCAATTTAAAAAATTTACCCCCGCTCTTAAAAAGGGCTGTGCACACCAGGGATGAATTGGTCCCTGGTTCAAACATATTGTCCCACATTTTCCCGTTGAAATTCGTCAATTATTTAAAAAAATGTCCTGAGCACATAAAATACCTGATTGGTTGAAGTCAGCTGAAAAACTGTAAAACATTTTTTTATATTTTGAAATCAGTAGTTAATAAATGTGAAATTGAAGCAAGTCTCGAACGAAAAAATTGCAGTAGATTCGCACTATTGTGCAAAAAAACAATGAATGAAAACGAAAAAAAAGAAAAGCGCAACAATTTAGAAAATGAAAAAGCTTTTCAGTTTGACGAAATAGACTTTAAGGTATAAATCGTCAACTAAACTTTAGTGTGTAGCGTGTGGTCCTCAGCTCTTAATTTATAATTTTTTGGTGCGACATTATGGTAAATTAATAAGACAGTGTAGCTGATTTTGTATTATTTTCTCAATTAGACCCATTGGAATCAAATAACATGACTGAATTTTTTTATTTTTATTTTATATAGTGTTTGCTGATTAGTGACAAAATAATTGTATTTCATTTTGTCATATCATAGACATCTTACTTATTATTATTATATTGTACCAGTTTAAATGTGAATATTTTGTAAGGAATTTATTTTTAGACGAAAACAAACTAACGATTTTGTCAAAAATATAGGAAATGTGTGTATATAGGGCTTTGTTCATATACGTTTTTATGCATACATCCACGCATTAGTATTATGTTGATATTAAAAGGCGGTATATGAGTAAATCAATTAAGAAGACTTTGAAATAAAGCCAAGCCGCAGAATGTTTCCAAAAATACAGGGGGTGGTTATTTATGTTGTAGGAATATACATATATCCTAGGTATATTTATAATTTAAAATAAAAGCAAGTTCCTATTTGAAGTCTAGAGTGTCAAAAAATTAAATTTATCACATGATATTAAAATGTAATAAAATACACAACATTTGTAAATTAAATGTTTTTTTATATGCCCATATACGTAGCCAATTTAATTAAACCATTAGACAAATTTATTTTCGTATAAATACGTATATCCTTGATGTACATATGTATATATCCTTTGTTTTCATCTTCATGTGTAAGGATGTTTATTTATAGAATTTTTGATTGATTATATATACTTCTGCGTATATACATTCACGAACATCCTTTGCTAAATGTTTACTCTTTTAAAGGCTCCCTTATCGTCTTATAACAATACGATTTCAATATTTTAATGAGCTTTTTTCATGTGCTTTGTTTTAAGATAAGTATGCAGAAAATAATTTATTCAATTTAAAGTGGTTATAACTATGGACACCATTAAGAAGTACTTCTGAATATCAACATCCAGGAAGTTTGAATCAATGCAAATAACACAGAAATTGTATTGAAATAATAACGTGTTTTATTATTAGTAAAGATGAACTTTATACACTTAACTAAACAATCAAAGATCATTGTAACTTCAAAATTAATTTTGTTTTGGATATTTTAGTTCAAATTAAATAATCGAGAATAGTACAGCTTGCTCTGCTCAAAAATGGATTCAGATTCCCATAAATTTGATACTTCTGCAGCCTCAGGTAAATAACTTTATATTGAAGAATTTATTAAAATGTTACTTATTTTTGCACACATTGTAACTAATCGAGTAAACCATCCGTGAGTAGCTATTAACATTTAATTATTTTAAAGACAATGTTTACTATAAATTATCCTCAAGAATTATGTATGATCTTAAATAATGATTGCCCTTAGTTGAATGGGAAAAGTGAATGTTTCCGGCTAGACGTGTCTGCATAAGCAGATTAAATTTATGTTATTAATGTCGTGCATATAAGCTATATCGATCCCTTTTTAGTTTTATCTTTTGCTTTCTGAAAGTATCAATAAAAACACTTTTCAAACTTTTCTTAATTCATATGTATGTATGTAATATATTTTTGTCAGTTCACGTTAGATAAACTGTCATTTTAAGTTCTTATCTGAAAGACTTGACGCACATAAGTATATACTTTAAATCTTTTGCGTATATAAGTAAAAAAAGTTAATTTCCTTTCTTTAAACATGAGTTAGTACAATAAAAAATAACGCATTTATTAATTGTAGCAGAAAATGAACATTTGGATGATTTATACACAAGATACAGGCAAAGATTACGGAAATCTTTGTTTGTTTCCGGCCTTTCTATATCCTTAGTCGCATGCTTGGTATCCATAATAATGGGATCTATAAATGGCCAGGTCTTTATAAACATATAACAAACCTCAAAGAATTGTCCATACGTATATCCTTATAGAATGTTTTCTACACTTGTCTACTGGTTACGGCCGCAGTCATATCTGGATGTATACTTACTGCATTGCAATTTCCGGCTGTGCTGAAATCACCCGTTGCAGCATTATCTTTTGCAGTTTTAACTACATTTTCACTAGGGACGATTGCGGCAATAACAGGAGAAGCGCTAGCCCCTTTGCCTCTATTTGCTGTGTTTTTGGTATGGAGGGATAATATATATACATATTTACGAAAGGAAAAAACATATTCTTCATTTTTTAGGGAATTCATACCATGCTACCAATATCCTGGCCCATGTCTCTGTTGTTAGCTCTACTGATGACTGCTATACATGTTATATACAAAGTAGTGGACAGTCCAAAATTTTCACCGAACATCGAAATGGTAAATATCTCATATTTAGAAGGATATGTTAATGAATTCTATAATGAGAAATCACTCTAAGCTCGCAGCAGAAATAATCATGCTAGGAACAGCTTCCGTTTCCGGTTTATATTACCGTATAATGTCAGATGCTGCTCATAATCGTACAGTTGATGGAACCCGTACGGGCATAGAACAAAGAGTTAAGCTGGAATGCGAAAGAGAACAGCAGGAACAATTACTGCTCAGTGTAATACCGGCATATATAGCAGCAGAGGTATGGAGCATGACATAAATATATGTGTGTTGCATTATGTATATGGAGTGCTTATCTCAGGTTAAACGCAGTATAATGTTAAAAATGGCGGATGCATGCCAAAGAGCTGGTGGACAGGCGAATTCCCAAAGATTTCATGAATTACACGTTCAACGTCACAACAATGTTTCGATTCTTTATGCAGACATTGTAAATTTTACTCCTCTTTCAGAACAACTCACCGCCAGTGATTTGGTTAAAACCTTGAACGACCTTTTTGGTCGTTTCGACCAAATAGCGCAGGTAAACAACCATACTTCTATATTAACAGATGAGTTTTGAAAATTGTTATTACGGACCGACAATTTGATTAATAACCGCTGGGTCTACAGGAAAATCAGTGCTTGCGGATCAAAATTTTGGGAGACTGTTATTACTGTGTTTCAGGATTGCCTATATCTAGACCACAACATGCTGCTAATTGTGTTAACATGGGTCTGCAAATGATTGATGCCATTAAGTATTCAGTAATGAATTCAATAAAGAATACATATGAAAATTCATTGATTTTTAGACATGTTCGTGAAGCTACTGGTATTAATGTTGATATGAGAATTGGAATTCATACAGGCAATGTTCTGTGTGGAGTACTTGGGCTCCGGAAATGGCAATTTGATGTTTGGAGTGATGATGTTACTCTTGCAAATCATATGGAAAGTGGGGGTGTTGCTGGGTATAAAATATTTTATTAATATTATATTTATAATTCCTTATTTAAGTTTTAACTTTCAGGCGTGTTCACATAACTAAACAAACGCTTTCCCATCTCGGCAATAAATTTGAAGTGGAGATTGGTAATGGAGATACTAGAGATTCGTATTTATCGGATCATAAGGTTGAAACATATCTTATTATTCCTCCTAAGGTATTACGTTTGTTAAGTAACAATCCCAGCAAGATTGGAAATTTTATTTTTAGAAAAACTATAACCTTCCAAGAGTAGTCGAAATTCAAACACCTTCGTCTCCAAAGGACAACATCGACACTTTGCATATGAATAGTAGCTCAACTAAAAAAAATACTGATCATTCTGTACTTTTTTCGAATGATACCACAGACAGCATTATGCCAGCTTCTGATAAAATTCCACTACAAACAGACGATATTGTAATTAGTGGTAAAGAAAACAGGATTATGTTTGCGTCAACTGATATTGGAGCTAAATCTTCACTATCCCTTCCTATTGAAGGCACAACAAGTGGAGGAGATACTAATAGCTCAAGTGGAACTCCTACGTCTGTAGAAATTCCTGAGAAGAGTAGGAGGAAGCTATCAGTACAGGGTAAGTTATTTTTTTTTACAAAATCATAATTTACGACACACATACTCTTTTATAGGTCTAATGGCTTTCGCTGAAAGAAGGCGTTCATCTGCAGCTTTCGTAGATGTAAGAAAACAATCTATATCAAATGGTGATAATTCTCGTGCTTCTGGAGTGACTGGTGAGCACATTTGTTATTTAAGACGAATACATATATTTTCGTTTGTCAAATGCAGCAACTGCTGGCACACCTCTGATTCGTCACAGACCGTCATCAAAAATAACAAAATATGTGGAATGTTGGGGCGCAGACAAGCCTTTTGCCAATATCGCGGAATCGAAATTAGCAAAAAATATCGGTCTTGCAGTGAGTACAAACACATATCCTATGTACTTACTAAATGTAACATTTATATTGTTTATTTTAGAGCATTGCTATGATTGAATCAAACCTTTTACCTCCTGAACGCAGATGTACAAATTTTAATTGTTTCGGGCCACCAACAGAGTTAAAACCGATAACAATGTGGTATCGGAATTCACTCCGGGAAGTTATGTACCGTGCACAACCAGATCCCCATTTTCGTTACGATTTGCTTTGCGCATTTATTATTTTTATTCTCCTTGCAGTAGTACAATTGCTTGTGATTAATTTGTAAGGAAGATTGAGGTGCAAACTTACCTGTACTAATCACAGATAATTTATTAGGAATTTAGTGACGTTAGGATCATTAGCAGCAAGCGGTATAACAATTGCCCTCTTTCTTTATTTAAGTAGCATTCGCATTTTGGAACATTCTGCTACTCCAACCGATGGTCCAGGGCAGATTGTAGCAAATAGTCGTGTAATAAGACTTGCAATATTTTTGATAGTGAATGCTTTGGCTTCAACATGTGCCGTATTTAGTGTAGTAAGCTATGAATCATGACTATATATTGTATTATATATTATTTAATTCGATATCAAATTTAGATCAATTTTTCCAAAGATAATCCCGTGGACATATATTTCAATGAATTCAACAAAACGTCATCTATTCCAAATTTTGATACAATGAACATCGAGACAGCACCGGTATTCTTACTGTGCTGCGCTTTGAGTCTTGCTGTTACTTCGGCTTTTTTAAAAGTTGGATTTATACTAAAGTTGGTGGTTATGATAATAGCTGCTTTTACTCAGGTTGTAATTCTTAAATATAGTGATCTCTTTGAGCTATATAATGAGTTAAATTTAAGATCCAGCATGTAAGTCAAACAATAACATGCACAGATTTAGTGTTTCAAGCATCCTATTTTTCGCTTTAGATTTTGTCTTGAGATCGAAGGTTTATTGTTTCTCTGCTTAATTATTGCAGTGCTACATACTCTCGATCGTCAAGGTGAGTATGTAGCGCGAACTGATTTTCTTTGGAAAGCAAAATTAAAAGTAGAGCAGGAAGAAGTGGAAACCATGCGGGGTATAAACAAGGTATAACACATAAATCATGTCATGTAGAGGTTTGTCATGCTTACCGTGCCAATAGATATTACTTGAAAACATACTTCCAGCACATGTGGCAAGCCATTTTCTTCATCAAGAGCGGTCTACGGAGCTCTATCATGAAAGTTATTCCTGTGTTGCTGTAATGTTTGCATCGATACCTAATTATAAGGAGTTCTACGATGAGACCGACGTTAACAAGCAGGGATTAGAGTGTCTTCGTCTTCTAAACGAAATCATTTGCGATTTTGATAAGGTTTCTGTGCACAAATCAAAATCTAGCACAATGTTGAAAATGTTATTTCTTTACAGTTACTGTTAAAACCAAAATTTAGTGGAATAGAGAAAATAAAAACTATTGCCAGCACATATATGTGCGCCTCAGGACTTAGACCTGGAAAAGATGACGGAAGTTCGGTAGGCTAATATATACATATATGTATGGTACATAGGGTGCAGGAATTAACTTTTTGTTTTATTTGATTCTTAAAAGGATGAGAAGCGAACTGAAGAACACAACGTTGTCATTCTCGTCGAATTTGCAATCGCTTTGATGTCAATTTTAGACTCTATAAATCGAGAGTCATTTCAGAGATTTCGTATGAGGATTGGGTTAAATCATGGACCTGTTATCGCTGGGGTGATTGGAGCTCAGAAACCACAATACGATATTTGGAGTAATACAGTAAATGTTGCTTCCAGAATGGATTCATGTGGAGTAATGGGACGCTTACAGGTGATATCAATATTTCACTTTACTTTGAATAAATCTGACTGGAAGAATTCTATCTTATCTTAGACTACTGAGCATACTGCAAAAATTTTATTGGATGCCGGCTATACATGTGAATGTCGAGGACCTACATATGTAAAAGGAAAAGGTACACTAACAACTTATTTTGTTAAGACACCATTCGATGGCAAATTATAACAATATCAGCAAACGTTAAGATATGTTTTTATTTGCCTGGTCACTAATTGAATATTGCCATTTATTATTATTTCATGTTAATAAAAAAAATGTTCGTAAAAACAAACTAATCAAATTCTTGTTGTGAGAAATATCTTTAGGAAGTATCTGTATTCAGGAAGAAATGAAGTCCCACCTATGAATACTCATGCTATTTCGTTTTGTTTTATGTGAAAGGTAAAATAGGCTATTTTATAAATATTTAATATGCATTTTATAAAAGTTGAATTTAAATAAAGGAAATGTGATTCATTGTTATTAATGTTATTATTTTTGTTGTTAATTTTTAAAAATTACACCATAGACTGTGACTTGTACTTGATCAAGTGAATTGAAATCATCAATCAAAGAAAAACAATTCGCTTTTCGATGTTATATCTATAGATTTATACTTTTCCAAGTAACATATTAATGATTCACAGGTTTTATTGCTTCTCTAAGCTTACCGCTACAAAGTTATATTTACATAGCTGTGTTAAAATGTACCTTATATTATTCTAAATTAAATGTACAATCCATGTACACAATGTATAAATCCGAAAATTAATTTTTTACGAAATATTCACAATTTTTAAAGCTCAGCTTTCTGTAACGTATACTATGTTAAACAATATAAAAAAGACTGCACATGTTTGATACAAATATGCTCAGTTAGATTATGTTTTCTATATGACACTGGTTAAGAGAATGGTTAATTCTTCAAATATATTATTGCGAGCTTTCATGAAAGCGTTTCTGCCTCTCTAGGCTTTCAACCTCAGCCCAGGAGCTCCTCATATTACGAAATAGCTGAAATAAAAATTAGTTTCATTTTAATTATTTTGTATATGCCTTTAAGAGAATTTGTTTATGACAATAACATGAAATATATGGTCTTTTCAAACATTATAGTGGTGATTTATTTCCTGAAAAAATCGTGAAAGGCTACTCACCTCATCTACCCACTTATTTTCTGCAAGCAGATCATTTAATATATCTGTAGAACTCTTATCGGGATTTTCCTTCTGATGATCTCCAACCCGACTTGTGCATATTGAAAACAAGTTGTATTTTTCATGAGCTATTTTATGAAATATATCAGCTCTTGCAGCACATATTCGACAGAGCAGTATATCCTGAATAAATATGTAAATAAATGTCGTTACTTTTTTTTTTAATATTTGTTTTTACCTTTTCATAAGATACCCTCATATCAACAGGTATGGTTTGCATTGTGTTTGAATTATACGGATGACCAAATAATAAAAACCTCACAGAAATGCCGGGTTGATGACATCCTCCACAATTTGTCTGATTAACATTTATTTGGCCCCACTCTGTAAATACGTGACATTGTGGCCATGTTTCAATTGACAAAATTACACTGCGAGTCCAAGGAGTTATAGAGAGCAGTTTTCTTTTACAATTTTCCATTATTTCATCAATTATTCGAACACTTGACAAAAAATATTCATCTGCAAAAAAATATATATACAATTAGATTTCATTTATGTATATTTGTTATAATCGAATATTTAATACCTTTTTCTCTACTGATCTCCGAAAAGAAGCTTGGATCCAAAACTTGTGATATCATTGTTTGCACGTAAATTTCAAAATGATCCCGGTAAGTTAAATATTCATCCATCATTTTTTCAATAAATTGTTCAGTATCATCTGCTAGTAATTCAGAACGCATAAATTCAACAATTGTTTCAGCATGACTTTGGATCTGAATTCGTACGGGCGCTTTTAAATACAATTTTTTTGTTTCTAAATTCCAAGATGCATACTAATCAAAAACATTGTTAAATAATGTAAGACATATTTCAATAGATCTATATACCTTCGACATATTACGATAAAACATCTTTCCATTCTGACAGTAGGGTTCATATTTTTGCAAAATACATTTTGAATCAACCTGCCATATGATGGGCCAATCGTTTACTAAATCTGATCGCAACACTATGAAATCACCCGTCTGTTTAAACATTAATAAAGTTATATTATATTTGATTTGATACAAAAAGTATCTGTGTTCAAAAAGTAAAAAACAGCACATGCATCTCATCAAAGAAAGATACGTACTTCTTCCGTTGTTAGTGATAAGTACGAACCTCTTAAGTATTTTATTTTTAACTTTCAGACTAAATTTCAAACAAAATGCCGTGTGTCTTGGATATATAGCATATAGGATGTCTTGCTTTTTGGTTAAATTTATAATTATTTCATATCAACAAATTTGTTTGCAGTACACACCTTAAAATTGTCTGGTGAAGTAAGATTCGTCACTTCTGAAAGCAATTTATCCTTTGATGGGATTTGTATGTTTTTTTTAGTGTTATCGATTTCTGTTATGGTTTTTCCATCTTTTCCTGAATTGTCTTTTTTCTTAGAAGGGCTCCTTATATACCGGATTTTACGCTTGTTGCTGGATTTAAGAATGCGAGATTCATCCATCTTAAAAAAAAAGTAATATTATATAATGAACGCAATTCAAGAAAGTTGTTTTTTTTTTACATCATCTTCCGGGTTCCAAACAGGATCTGTATCCGAATCAACAAAATCATTAGATTCATCGTTGGCAATTGAAACAAGCTCCACGACCTCATTAACACTTTGTGATTTAGCCCTGCGTTGTGATTGTTCCCGGCGAGGAGGTAAAGCCAGAGGATCTGTTTTTAATAATCAAGAAGAATTACTTACATCATTTAAATACTTCTACTTTGTGTATAATTTCTATGTGAGTATCAATCTACGAAATGAGGCACTACTTTAATATTGTTAAAGTCTAGATTGTAAATATTTTAAAATTAACTAATTCAATAAAGAACTTTGCATTTATTAAACAAATTTTAATTCATTTTATATCAAGTCTTAAACAATTGGATAATTTGTTTTGATAGAAGTTGTATTTACTTTTAAAATATATAAAAATACGTTCGATCCAAACATTATAAATAGAGTAGGATTTACAAAAAAATCTACAAATTCCGCTTTAATATATTAAAGTTTATGTTTCATCCTGACCCTGTAAGTTAAAAAATATATATGTATATATATCTTTACCAAATTTTTACAGACACATGTTTATACCAACCTTGGTGTTCCTTTAAAGTTTGCATTTCTTGTCGCTTTAGTTTTATATTCAAACTATTTTGCTGTTCTTGAGCAGATGTCAGGGACATGTCCTTCGAAGTAAATTGCGTTTGTTGGACAGTAGACATGTTTTGGACATGTGGCCTTTTTTTTGGAAGGATTTGTGTTTGGCTTAAAATTTTTATTTTATGTCCATCGTCTGGTATTGTAACGACACTCTCAGTATTACCTGACGTATTCAATGAATCGTTATTATTCGGAGGGGAATTGTGAGTATTTGCATTCGTTTTTGTAACGGATGCAGAAATCGAATCACTTGTTTTACTTTTGTCGGTATGGATGCCAGACTGTATATTTGGCCTTTGATAATTGAATTTTCTAATACTTTTTAGCATTGGAGGTGGCGATTCATCACGCTCTCCTTGTAAAAATTTTAGGTAACTATCCATAAATCCAGATTTTTTGCCTACGGTGGATCGACTTTCGAAAGGTTTGTAAATATTGACATTTTTAGATAAATGATTTTGAGATGCATTTTTAAGAGTATTTACATCTTGATAACTGAAGTTATTATTTGGCTTCAAATCCATATCGCTGAGAAAATTCAGTTCATCCTCAATATTCGGTACAATAACTTTAAAGGCTGTAACCGGAGAAGTAGATTGTTCTGGTATATTGAGTTGCGTATTACGCTGCTGCTGCATTGAACAGTGATTTTCTGCAGAGTTTTGTTGCGAATTATGTTGTTCTTGGCTGCCATTTGTAGATGTTTGGGTTAAGTATAAGTTTGCGTTTTGGGTCATACACGTGTATTGTGTCGAAACTTGAGGTATTGTTGGAAAGTACTGCGAAATATGAGACCCGTGAGCATGTGTTGAAGATGCATGTAAATGAGCCGGTTGAGGTGTCAAGTTTGAGTTGTGGCTATTCATAAATTGTGAGGATTCCCCAGATTCTTGTTTCTGTGGCATCCATCTGTTATTGTAGTCGAAAAAGGAACCATTTTGTTGCTGCAGTTGTAATGTTTGTTGAGTTTGATTGGGTTGAGTTTGTGACTGCTGTGCGTGGGTACTAGTGGCTTGTTGAGCACCTGGAGCTATTTCGTTATTTATAAGATTTTTTTTAGGTTGTCGCTTACGAGGGGCCTTCTTCTGTGGCATTGCCTTTTGTACCTCAGCAATCTAAAATAAATTACATATAAAATAGAATTAGAATAATTTCATATATTAAATAACGTATGTAATATCTTCTTTTCTTTTCATCTGACAAGTTAAATAAATTATATAATTCTATAGAACTTGAAACTATTGCGTTACAGATTCAAACCACGTTTTTGTTTGCTTCTCAAATATATTAAAACAAAAAAATTGTCCCATAAAAAATAATTATACTTAAATAAAAGAAAAGAAGATTAACATATAATTCGATTTAAAATGATAGAAACTCAACATGTTTACAATAAAGAAAAATAAATCAAATGCGTATACAAACCTTTGTGGTACATTGAATCTGTGACGCTAAGGGATTACTTGCAGATAAAACATTTTCAACTGAAGGTTGTCGGCTTTGATTTATTATTCGCAGCTGAGACTGCATTACTCGAGGTTGATGTTTGTCAACCTCCACATGTGCTGGCATAACATGTAATTCGTTATGAACAATTTGTTGCTGATGTTGTGATGGCGGTTGTGTTGAATTCGTATTTTCTAGATTTGGTCCTACCAATACGTTTTTTACTTGCAGTGACGAGGGCAATCCATATATATTCCCTTCTTGTACGGGTGGAGTGTAACCCCTTTGTTTATTCGTTTCTAATGGCTTAACCGTAGTACTCGACCAACATTCAGGTTCTTGCGAGAGTTGGTTTCGAAGCAACTGCTGCTCCTGACTCTGGGGGACATTTGTTATCACAGATGAATAAGCAACGCCTGTTGTTGATAAAACAGAACTACTTCCTACAACACTTCTCATGTAACTGCTCATACTATTATTACTACTAGCACCTCGACCTACGTTTAAATTATTAACGGAAGTTGGATTTGATTTATATATATTATGCCCTAAATTAGTATCTCCTTCATTGCTATGCACCCTTTTAATAGGTTGTGGAGGAGAGTCCACAGAAGAGCTTTCATAAATCGAATATACTGGGCTGGAAATTTGGTTAAGACAATGCCGATGAGTTGACGGTTGCTGACTTTCACCAGAGCTCATTTTTCTTGTCGTGTTTGCATTTGCTTTTAATGAGGAACCTTCTAATTTGTTTGATGATGAAAGGCATGAATTAATTGCAGCAGCTGGGATGTTGTATGTCAGTTTTCCGTCAACAAATGTGTAAAACCCATTTTCAGAACTAGGATCATTTCCCTCTGAAACCTTTTGAACAATTGGGTTATCCAAGTGAAGTGTTAATTGTTCAGGTTGTTGTTCATCATTTCCAACATAGATAAGATCTCCATAGATTTTAGATTGAGCTTTTGTTTGAGGAATAGAATGCTTAGCATTGTTTACCTGCGATGAGTGAAATTCCAATAATAATTACATACACACTTTCACAATCAAAGTTAAATAAATAATCCTAAAAATATATTGTATTTTTTTGACAAAACATTATTTTAGTATTCACATATTTAAATGTAACTAAAAAGCTACGAGATAAACCAAGAAACATATGTATATTACTCTAGTATCTTGAAAGTCAATACTCAATTAAGAAGAGAAGAAACAAAATAAATCAGAAATTTTTCCTATTTAAAATCGTTTCTTTTCCGAACTTAATATGTCATTTTATATATCTTACATCCAGTCGTACTAATAATACTTGCCTTTTCCTCCGAATTAATATCCGACTGCTGTTGCATAGAGATGAAAGTATTTGTTGTCATTTGCTGAGAAGAGTCAACCGTGGGAGCGTTCCACGTTAGAGTTGTAGCCGCAGTCACACTTGTGGTAGGTGATGGAGATGCACCGCTAGATGAAGAATTATCACCATAGTAGGTTGTTGTTGGCAAAGTAGTTGTTTCATTTGGTTGATAACCTATAGTATGTGAACGGCAACAATCTTGTTTTTCTCCACATATTCCTATATGACGATGTGTTGTGCTTACTGTAGACGAGGCATAATGAGCGGGTTTTGGCTGCACAGCAGCTTGCGCAGCATGATGATAAATTTGTTGGAACACGGGATTGTATCCTCCTATTGGACTTGGTGGCACAAAATTACCACTTGTTGCATTGAAACCAGCAATGCTTGTGTGAGCTGCTTGCAGAAATAGTGACTGAGCAGAAGTTCCTGCAGCAGCAGATATCGAGGTCAGATGTGGATGCTGAAATTCCTCATTAGAACTTGCTGCTGATGGCACAATGCGGTTATACGCATACGCCCATGGGCTAGAATTTGGATCCATTTCCGAAGTGTTGGGTATATTTTATTTTACTTTATATGAGCATACGTTCGTGTGTATATCAAAAGTCTTAACAAGAAATTTAATATGATTAAATATTAGTACTGGACAAAAAGTCTGTAATAGAACACACCACATTGGTATTTACGCCTCTTGCGTTGAAAAATTAAATTTGTTTATACTTCAACTTCTGCTGAGTAAAATTTTACATAAACACGACCAATATAGTATGTACCCAGTCTGCATATATATTAAATTATTCATTTATATTTATGTAGAAAACCATTCAAGCAAATAACAGTATTTATATTGTTTCACTTAAAATTGTAAATTGATCCCAACTCTTTTGCATCCAAAATAAAGCACTCATAAATTTGATTTTATTAAATTCGCCATTTTGATTCATAATATTTTTTGCCTGGGATCTGTTCGATGTATGTAAGAATGCAATTTTTATAAGTTGTCATGACAAACAGAGACCGGTATTCCCTATTGGTTTCTGATGAGAAGGACACATCTAAGTTCTATAGATTAAATTAAATTGAATTCAGAATGTATTAATTTGTATATTTTAATCGAATTCAGTGTGATGGATAATATACACATAATCATCAATATGTCATATATGTCAAAAAACATACCGCGGGTTGAATTGTAGTGCAATAAACACTCAACCCAAATTTAAAAATTAGGTGCACAACACACGGTTATTTTTTAATTTTACTCAGTTGCGTACGTTACAAAAACCTGTTTTGTAATTTACATTTTGACTTAAAAAGCGAACATTACTAGTAATGCGAATCAAACCAGGGACGAATGAAGGGATGTTCATCCCTGAATCAAGCAAACGACATTCTCATTAGGTCTGTTCGCGTACTACAAAACCTGTCCGTGTTTTTGTTTTTGACAGTATTTTATTCCCACTCCTTAAAATTAGCTCTGTTTGCTCTGTACACGAACAGACCTATTGTTTACTTCAACACCTTTCACCATGAGAAAGTTTATTTAATAGATACATTTTAGAATGATTGAAGGTATACCTATGTATATGTATACGACTTTTCAGCTTACCAATGGTGTTATATTCTAAAAATCAAATTAATATTTTCGGAGTGTTTAAAACTTGTATTAATGTTAATAATTATTTTAACGCGAATAAAATAACAGACATCGATTAAACAATTTAATGTGAGTCTTGTAGAATGGAAGGGTTATTATTTTCAATTCGACCAGCTTTGAGCTTTGAAGAAATCAATCATCTTTGTGTAACGAAAAATTCAGTAAAATAATTACATTTTATGTCTAAATTCAACTAAAGCAATGTCAAATATGAGTGAGAACAGCAAGAACGCGATAATGCCTAATTCGGACGCAATGACAACAACTGAATGTGGCTTATCAAAATTCGGCAGACAAGACCACCCCACAGTTAACAGTGAAAATCAGTCTCCTGACCCTACAGTTAATCAGATAAAAAGGGATACAGATTTACAATTCAATAGATTTGCTGATTACTTTGTCATTTGTGGGTTGGATTTAGATACTGGATTAGAACCAGATCGATTTGCAGGTACGCATATTTTTTCACACAAATATAGAATGACCACTTTTCACTAATGCAATGATTGTAAGTAGTAATTTTAAATCTGAAGGATTTATCCTTAATGCGAATATTTATAGAGAAAAGTAAATATATGTATATTTTTTCTTATTTTTGTGAAGGTGATAATTTGCACTGTTCTCCACTTGATCGAGCCTATAAAAGTAAACCTCTTGCCCACTATCCTGAAAACGTTGCATGGAATCCATTCGATTCTCATGGTATTTGCATGGTACGATAAAATGAAGTTGTATATACTGAGCTATATTGTCAACCTTTAAAAAATTTATAGTTATCTTTACCTCAAGGATTACGTTTTCGCACACAAAAGCACAACATTGAACCGAAATTTCATTCATTCGCTACAACAAGAGAAGACGGCAAACGTTGTCATGGGTTTTCCCTTATATTTTTTGAAGAAGTCAGAAATCGGAACATTTGCAGTGCTATGCACACTTTACAAGTAGGTTCATATTTAAAAAATTTAACAAATTATTATAAAATAAAAAAATACTAGGCAATGTTTATAACTGAGCTTTCAAATGGTCAAAATACTGCTAACCTTCGTCGGCTTAAGGAAAGCCCGATAACCAAATCACTGCCTAGGCATTTTAAAGTTGCCGGTCAAGCACCTCAATCCGCTCTCAGCTACTACGATATTACAAAGGATAAACTATATGTGGCCAAAAGCATATCCCTTGTTTGTCAATATCCTTATGCCTTTGCTGCTGAAATTTTTTTAAGGAATCTCTACAGGTTTGTTTAAAGAAGAGAAAAACAAAACAAAACGCCAAGAATAATATTGTTGTTTTATCTTTTAGATGTCTTCCTCGTCAACCCGGGCCTGGAATAAGCCTTGAATCGTATGTGTACAATATTCTATATGAAGTAATTTTACCTCAACCTGGAAAGTCAATTCGAATATACTTGCCACCCGAGGAAGCTCATCTACCTCCAATCCGGTTAATACTACAACGGCCAATACTCAGTGAAGAGCTCCCATTGTTAGATTTTTCGTTGCGGCTGCTTTTTTCCTATCTAGGAGTTGATTGTGTTATTCAACTGTTTACGTGTGTCTTACTAGAAAATCAAGTACTTTTACGATCAAATGGTAAAATAATTTATTTAATATTTTTTCTCAATCAATATTGTATTATTTTAGATTATCAAAAACTGATGGTGGTTGGAGAGTGTATAACATCCATGCTTTTTCCATTTAAGTGGCCACATGTTTATGCACCTATTTTACCTGCAGCACTGCATCATTTTCTGGATGCTCCAGTGCCATTTGTGATGGGGCTGCATGCCGATTGTGAGGCTAATGTAAAAGTTGGTTCAGAAGCTACACTTTGTTATGTTGATATTGATAAGAAAATCATTCAACTACCTGAGGAGTTGCCGACGTTTCCTCACAAGACGGATTTTATAGCTGAAATAATATCTGTTCTTGATAAATTCAATATTGAACGAGACAAAACACGTGAACCGTGTATCAAAAGCGTGCAGAATAAGAGTGTGTGCAATAATAAGCTAACAGATTATGATGCCATGACGTCGAGTTGTACTCTTCCGTCAGGGGTGCAAGCTAGACGCAAGCAGATAACGTATGGAGCGTTAGCTATGAATGAATCAGTCAGTCATACGCAACACGTCGAATATCAACCCCTAATAGCACATCCAAAAGTTGAGCATATTCCCAGAGTTGCCGATTTTCTCAAACGAAAAGGAGGAGTTAGATCGGAATTGGAAAAAGACTCTGTTGATTCAATGCCACAAAACCATAAAACTAATGAACCTTCACAAATACTCAGTCTACAGGAACAATATTATCAGGATCAACGTATAAATAATTCCATAAGGGAAATTTTTCTCAACAGATTTGTTCATATGTTCGCATCATATGAATATTTTGTAATATACCCCAATCAGGAGAAAAGTGAATGGTTTACAAATAGGGAATCGTTACAAAATTTTGACAAGTCTTCTTTTCTTTCTGATCAACCAGAACCTCATATCGCATTCCTATCTCGCTTTTTAGAATCTCAAATGTTTGCTACATTGATTGATAATAAGATACTCTCACTATGGGAAAATGATGTGGATCCAAGTTTAAAATTGTTTGATAATCGTCTTAAGTTACTTCGGTAGAATTTAACAATTTAAAAATATTTCATATTTAAAGAAATTTTATTTTTAGGAAACGCCATGGTGGAGAAAGTGTGATTCGCGCAACTTGTTACGAACCTTGCGTTTTAAGTCACGAAACACAGCATACTCTTGAGAAAAGATTAAACTCCGTTGATCTAGAAGTGACGCCACCCAGTGAAATTTTAGCAAATAGACCGGCATATTTTCGAAGTTTTCCTATTTTAGAGAAGTCAGTTCTAAATAAGGAGTGTACTTCGAGGTAGAATAAAAGTTAATTGCATATATCACATTTATATATATGAAGTCTTTGTCTTCATTTGCTTTATTTTTTGTTTTCATTTTATCTTTTGTATAAACAATTGTTATAATTTATTTTTAAAAATTGAGTTTGTAGCGACTGAACACGGAAAATATTGTTTGTTTACTTAAATCAATATTTGCTTATACATTTAAAAGAAATCGATGCTTTTCAATCAAAAACTATTTCAAATATTATTTAGATATATGCATGTGTGTGAAAATAAAAATTAACCAAACCGGTCTTAAAGTTTTTTTCGGGAAAATCTCCCTGGTATAAATAAAACAAATTTTAATTTACAATTGTTGCAAGGAAACATTTAAATTTTCAGAGGTAACAGTCTGCGTCGTCTAAAAAATGGCACCAAGTGGCGTACTAAAGAAATACCACTGGAGGGTAAACCTGTATCATCAAACAGAAACTCAGCCAATCTATCTACTGCTGATATGAGCCCAGCACTAATAGCACAAGCTAATTGGACTTTTGTAGAGAGATTGTTAAAGGTGCGTATTTCAATACGACTTCATTCAACCTATTTTCTAAATTTACTATAGGATATTAAAGCAAAAACAAAACGAATGCTTCTCGAAAAAATGGGTACAGAAGCCGTAGCATTGGGTTTAAAAGGGGACACATCTGCTGGTATAGAGGAAAACACTCTTATAGCGTCCCTTTGTGATTTGCTGGAAAAAGTCTGGTCACATGGACTGCAAAACAAGCAAGGGAAGTCAGCACTTTGGTCCCACTTGGTGGCTTACCTCGAAATTCATGACGTTCGAAATCCTTCAGGAGAATTAGCTACGAATTACTCAGCTCCAGGTAAATATTAACATCGGATAGATTCATGAAACTATATAATTTTATTATTTTATTATTCTTATGTGATGTATTTAACATTGAGGTACATATATATTTAATTGGTTTCAACTTATAACGCATAAACATCAATGCATGAAAAACTAACCATGTAAATTTTTTAGCATTCGCTTGGAGTGTCATGAGGAAAAGAACCGATTGTATGTTGCCATATTTTTCGAATATTAACCTATATACATACACACATAAATAAGCTTTTGTCATTTATTGTTTAATTCAATGCTCTTTTAGATCTGTCCACAATCCGCACAATCCGCATAGAACCCGAATCACCGCAAAGTCCGGGCAGAAGTCGATCACATGATAGAAAAAATTCGGTTGTTGTTC
Source organism: Eristalinus sepulchralis (assembly GCA_944738645.1). NCBI lineage: Eukaryota > Metazoa > Arthropoda > Insecta > Diptera > Syrphidae > Eristalinus > Eristalinus sepulchralis. The sequence goes on along the minus strand of OX122885.1, from coordinate 665,508 downwards.
CTGAACAGCTCTGTCCTTTGCCAGATTCAATCGAATTCGATATTAAGTAAGGAAATAGATAATGTTTCTTTGTTTTTTATAATTTTTTTAATTAATGCTCTAAATTTTACAGAAATGTGCTTGCCATAACTGATATTAAAACTCATATCGGCTACACGCGGGCATGGGTACGGTTAGCCTTGGAAAAGAAAATGCTGTCAAGGCATTTCCGAACTCTTCTCTCGGATCAAACTTTAGTTAGGTCCTTATACAAAAGATCAGCATTCCTTCGTTGTGAAGAAGAAAAAGAACAATTCCTTTACCACTTATTAACCTTAAATACAGTTGAATACTGTTCATTTACTAATACTTACCCAAATTCGAGTAAGATGCAATTTGTGGTTAAAATAATAGAATTCTAATGTGGTTATATATTACAGAGCTTCCTTATCGTGTTGTAATTTTTCCTTCAAAAAAATATGGGAATTATCAAACTTCAAGCAGTGTATGGATTCGTATTTCGGGTACATTGCTCGAAACGCAATGTATACAAGTACCAAAAGGATCGTTAGAATTCATCTTTCATGTAAGGCTTTTTTTTTTATATTCTTTAACAGTTTTTAATATAAGATTTCTTTGTGTGTAGTATAAAAATATTGGGATGCTTACAACAATGCGTATCGGCCATGACAATTTAGGCTCATCTAATAAATGGATGGTAGAACTAGTTATTATTCGAAATGAAGTAACAGGACATACATACAGGTAAATTGTTTCATATAATCCATGAAGTTTAAACATAGAATACTCACCACTGACTAGGTTTCCGTGTGGACGATGGTTAGGTAAAGGAATTGATGATGATTCAACGGAGCGGCTATTGGTTGGGCAAAGGGTCTTAGAAAACGTCGACAGTGTAGAATTTGCCCAAGACTGCAGCACACCTCCGAGAGCGCGTAGCCCCAGCATTCAAAGAGTCGAATTGACTCCTTCTGAAATTCAAAACAAACTAGGTAGTTGTGTTAATGTTGTTGTAAAATGGCATTATAAACCGAATCGAGAGCGGGATACAGGCTCTCTAACTAACCTCTTATGTGGTGATGACGGTTTGGTGAAATGCTTGGAACAAGTATTTCTATTTGGATTCCGATCATCTAGGCTTTTTGGGAGAAATTTGTACATATGGGACTTTTTATGTAAGAGTTTAAATATTCCATTATCTTAAATTTAACCATGCAAACAATATTGTAGCCAAAGCTAAGGAACAGTTTGAAGTCAATTTATTGCAACAGCAAATGCCTGCATTCATAGATCCATTTATTCAACGCAACGAAATTGCTGCAATTTGGAGATATTTTATTCATTTAATTGATGAGATTAATGCAGCGGGCAATACTTTGGGGAAATTTGGAAAGTTTCAGCTATTTATTTGTTTAAGTTTAAGGTAAATTGCATTATGTTTAAAGAATTATCTTAACCTAACAAAAAATTATTTAATTCCTTTTGTAGGGATCATCTTCTATCTCGAATAATTGAACCCTTGTCTCATACCAAAGCTACGCAAGAGATGTATGAAGAAGAAAGTTTCTTAAGGCGAAAAGGATTATTAACGTTTTTGGTGCATATTCTTGAACCATTAGATGATTTTGAAATCGTCTTAGAAAACTCTATTACTCAGGGAATTCAGTCACAACTTTAAATATCAACTTATTTTGGGAAATTAGCAAACATAAACAATATTTTTAAATGTAAATTAATTTATTATAAACCACATAAAGTTATATCTTCATGTAATAAACATGTAATGAATGTGTGTTGAATTAATTATTGAAAAATATATATGTATATGGACAATGATATTGCGTATTTATTATTTGCTTCGATTTGAGCTGTATAATGAGATTATAATCTAAGTGCATATATACTCTATTCTCATGTGTTTTTGTGAATTTTAAATTATGGTAATAAATTGTTTTTAAACACAATATTTTAGAATCATGTTGATACTTTAATACTTGCTTACAACGGCAGCTAATATTTAAGACGATTTTTAGAAAAAAAGTCAAATTCGGACTTTAACAGTTACATATATAATTCAAGCAAGAAAAAATACTGGCTAAGGAGATACTGGCCAACTTAACTTTATAAAATAAAAATCAAATATATAGCATTATAATCGTTTTTCTTATTAAAAGTTCGGGCAAGAAGTTGGTTGCCCAAATACCCTGCATGGTCTTGCCACCCTAAGGGTTTAATACGAAGAAACTTGATTCGTCTTAGAATCTTTTCGAGACGAATAAAAGGACTAAAAATCAGATCTATTCTCTTGAAACGACTAAGTACTTGCGTATCCACTTTTAATCCTCCAGGTTTCTGCGCCAAAAGCAGGATACGTATGATATAGATTGTGTTAAAAGCCAGTTTGTTCTTCCAAGAGAGAGCCTTGTTACTCTATTGCTTTTTGCCAATGAAATAATTGGCAAGTGGGTAAGGGCGTCGAAGTTCCGCGGTTAGATTCCTGGAGTGACAGAAAAACAGAATGCACAACATGAGTTATTCTTCATTGGTGCCTTGTGAACTGTAACGCAACATAATTCAATTCAAACAAACACCTTAACCCCCTTTGTAATATATCCTGTTTTATATCAAAGCATAACACTAACATAATCAACAATCATGCTAAAAAAAGGAAATTTCAATAATTCACCATTCAAATAAACCGAAACTCAAGCAGGAAAAAATTTCAGAACATCCAGTTGAGAGGTGCTACTTCGTTGGTGGAAAACAAGTACTATAAAATAAATTAGTGGAGAGATGCTGATACATTAACTATATCAATATCATTGTTTGAGTCAGTTTCAAGACACTTGTTTATTGCGAACCTCAAACAAATTACTCTATTATCTAAAATGCCGAATTCTTAATATTTATGGTATATTTCCATAGAAAATTTATAAAATCTCTATAGTACTCTCATCAAATTATATAGGTTACAACAAAAATATTGCTACATAAATTAAAATGAATCTGTACAACCTTATCGTAAAATAATCTCGTGACTTATCGGAGTTCATACATCAATACTGTTGACCTTGAACGTGTAGTTGTATTCATTTAGATAAGTTCATCTCGACGACCCACATTTTCTTTATATACGTTCATGTATGTGTATATGAATAAGTTTAACTTTATATACTCCTTACGTTCCTAATCTAAACCCATCTCCTTAATAGCTTATGTACTAGTGAATAACTATGACATGGTGTTCGTATAGTGGTGGTTTCACTTTCCAAACCGGTTTCAAATAAACTAAACAACAATTGTTTCTTTGTTTAAACCAATACTTATTCATGCATTCCTAATATGTACAGAGTTTTAGTTTAGTAAAAATTTAGAATTGGTCTGTTGGTGGGTAATTTTTTTTATCAAATATTTTGAGTATACATATAATGCTTACTTAAATTATTAATTGAAGTGTCGTTCAAATAAGATATAAAGGACTGCAGTAGCCATGAATGTAAACTATGTATTGTGGGATACAAAACAACAAAACATTTGTTTGAGCAAATATTTACAGTTTGTTCAAGTATTTTTGTCTAACCAAAACTCGTACGTTCAACGTACACTTAAGTCAGTATAACTAATTTAAATATTTATATTTATAACTAATTGGAAACATTTGTTTGATCAGGAATGAAGGAAAAAATCGAATAAAATGTATCATCTGACTGCACTCTTTCTAAACAAAATGATTTCTTCAGAGTTCATTGCATCAATATATCAAATCACAAATGAATGTAGTGCTGTTTTTAACAAATTCAACAGCGACGACAATCTAAACACACATGTATACATTTAGATATATAAGTATAATCATATCTAAATTCTTTAGACATATTTAACATCTTTGAAAGCTTTGGTGCGCAGCACATTCTGTAATCAAGATACAACACAGTATAACTACCACCCTCTGCGATGCTAGAACTTTATAAAACATATGCATACCTACATATGTGTATAAAACAATCGGTAACTTAAATTTAATCTTTAGTTGTAGCTGGATTGTCGTTACGTTCATCTTGTTCATATAATTGTTCCCCAATAAATATACAGTGTTCTTCAATAAATTTAAAAAGTTCTAACGTCGATCTGGTAAAAAATATCCAGCATCATGAAAATAATTGCAATCATAAAATGAACTCGAACTGTGGAGAAGTGTAAAGTATAACTTGCTTGAGTTAGTGCTGCTCTCTTGTTTACAAATCAAGTTTGAGGTTCAAGAATTGCAACAAATACCATTCCACTACATCTGCTTCTTTAATTCTTTGTCGTGAATTGTACTTAATTTTTAAGCTTAAAATAATCTTATTTCAAACAAGAACAGTCGTTTGTTTTTTTAAATAAAGTAACTTTGTGAAACAAAGATATGCAAAAGGTGAGTGCATTATGTGTATAAGTGTTATAGCTGGTATTGTTTTTAATATCATATCTATTAAAGAGATTTTATGCATTTTAATTTTGTACGAACTGCAATTGAATGCAAAAACGTAAAACATCTTGCCTTCCATATAAGCGAATACCTAAGACCTTGATAAATCATTTCTATGGATTCTATCGAAACGAGCTTTAACGCGGGTCATTTACTCAATCAATTAAATATATATAAACGATAAACATTATATTTTTTTAGTCTACTGACATTTTTGTTTTTATCACTATTCCATGAAATCGTATAAAACGGATATGTTTGAAAAATGCATGTGATTTAAAATAAACATATTACAGATGACTTCAGTAAGGACGATTCTATTTCTTATATCTGTCTATTTCGTTCTGCTGACAAAAGGTGGTAACCCAATAGGTAATTCAAATTATAATAAAATTACTTAACTTATAAACTATTTATATTTTGATTTCAATTGCTTCATGTACAACATGTTATTATTAAGGTACTAGTGGACCAGGTTTTGTAACAGAAGGTAAAGATGCGCTATTGACTTGTGTTATCACTACCCCTTTCCTAAACAACACTGTATTGTGGCGAAGAGGTACCAAGGAAATTTTATCAGCCGGTAAAAATAGAGTGACCAAAGATAAACGCGTTGAAGTTCTTCACGATGACAGTAAGTCATTAGGATTAATCCTAAAACTTTGTACCGTGTATTTGTGAGTGCACAGTTTTCATTGTAATTAATATTAAAGAATATATATTTGTTATTTAAATATGTAACTAAATATTTAAGTAAACGAACCTGTAAGAAACTACTTTGTAGTAAGAATTTTTTATTGCAATAATTTTTTATTAATTTATTAATTTATTTAGGCCCTAAAGCAAGTATGGGATCTGGTGGAGATGTCTGGGTACTTTTAATAAAGAAAACAAAGCTCTCGGACTCAGACGTATATGCATGTGAAGTTAACTCTGATCCACTAATGCGAAGCTTTCAAACATTAACAGGTAATTAAGAAAATAATGAATGAATTCCATACATTAATAAAAATTGTTATTTGAATTCAGTACAACCATTAAAAAGGTCGCAAATTGCTTCAAGTGAAGAAATGTTATCGAAAACCATAAATTCATCATCGCAAGAAACATGTACGTAACAGAACAATTTCTTTTTAAATGTTTTTATTTAAATCTGATTGTTTTTCAGCTTTTACTTTACAACACTTGTCGCATGACTTTACAGATTGTTGTGAAAACCACAACATATCAAAAAAATGTATAGGTTTTTGTAATATTCACAATATTATTGATGGGACCACTGGAATCGATCCAGAATTGTGTGAAAAAGATTTGCCTGCGATTGTTAAGTGCATGGCGGATGGCCGAAATCACGTCCGATGTTGTGAACAAAAAGCAATTCCAGATCTGTGTCAAGATATGTGTCGCGGTGAATATTCCCCACAAACAGATCTACTGAAAACAAGAGTTTCTTGTGTTCAACACACATTACCAAGTCTTCAGTGTATATTACAAGGCATTCAAAACCTTCCAAGCTCGCCAACAGATGTATACGTTGAAACTGTTGCTGAAACTTCATTGGAAATTGGTTGGTTACCGCCAGAAAATCTGGCAGAGACTGTTAATTTGTACACAATTAATATAACAGAATTACATAGTTTTGATCCTGATCAAATTGTGTCGAAAAAATCTTCGCCCACAGTAAATATTATTGTGTCTAGTGATATATACAATTACACTGTAAATGACCTTAAACCTTTGACTATGTATTCTGTTACGGTGACATCTCATAATGATGCTGGTGAAAGTTTACCCAGTCAAGTGATCCGTGCTCTAACGTTTAAGACAGAGGATTCCCTAAACGAGAGAAAAAATACTCCAGTTACCGTACCTGTTCTTCCAAATATAAGGAATTGTTGTGAAGCTAACGGTATGACACATAGAATGTGTTTGGATAAAATGTGTGATCCAAAACAAGCCGGTTTAGCTAACCTGCCTGATTTCATGGTTTGCGCCCCTTGGTCCAACATAACATTCAAGTGTTTGGCAAATCACATTGATCATTCAACTTGTTGCAGATCTAGAGGACTACCAGCAGATTGCTTACCATTGTGTTCCGGAAAAGAATTAACAATTAATTTTGTATTTTTTAAGTATGTTTACGTTTTCCCATGACTCTAGAGAGTACATGTGCTTATTATTTTAGGTGCTTGCGTTTTATGCCAGATTACAGCAGTTGCCTATTACAAGGATATGGAGTACTCCCAGGGATTCCAATTCGATTAAGATCCCTTGAAGTTGCACCAACTTTTGCAATTTTAGATTGGAGTCCTCCTAAAGTCCATACTAGTACTGTGATTCAGTACATATTATACTATCGAAAAATTGGAGCAGATAATGAGTACACAAGTATTGAAAAGGTATAAATACCCAACACATAAAGTGAATCATTTAAATAAATATTTGCATACCTAGGAAAGACCACCATTAATTTTAGAGAATTTGGTTCCTAAGTCTTATTATGAATGGTATGTAGTTGCTTCGAATGCCCATGGGCGTGGAATGCCATCTTCACGACAAGTTTTTCTTACTAAATTTCAGGTAAGAATTACAAATTTAAAATGAAAATAAATTCGATATGTATTACACACATTTTTTTACCAGGATGCTTCTGACGAAGTACCCAGTTATAATATAAGCAAATGTTGCCAATCATCAGGTCTGTCACGGCAATGTGTACATCTTTGTTCCTACAACATAAAGTTTAGTGACATTCAAAACTTAGAAACAAATTGCAAGAGACAAATGGGTATGTGTATGCTTATCGCGTATGCACTTACTTTAAGTTTTTTAATTTTATTTTTGCAGCAATCGTTGTAAAATGCGCAGCAGCGGGTCGAGATCATGTGCCATGTTGCATAAGACGAGGAGTAACACCATCATGTTTACCTGCTTGCCGTGGTGTCTTACCAACATCATCAGAGTGTCTCTCCTATGCAGGAAATATATTGCAATGTTTAGAAGAAGGTTAACATATACATATATGCTCATATACGAGCAATTACAAAAATATATCAATAATTTCATCAAATATTTCTTTGTAGGGTCTGAGAATATTCCAGGTCCAGTCGAAAATGTACACATTACATATACATCAAACAAGAGTATCGTCATAGATTGGCTACCACCGTCCCAAATTGATAACAATTCGACATTACAGTACGAATACATAGTGCAATATGGGAAAGTCGACAATATGACTATGTACGAAACAGTTGCAAAATTGCAAAATGTAATTCATTCTTTACATACATGTTGATGTTGATTTCGTTTTAAAATTTGTTTTTTTAAGGAAATACATACCAATACGACGTCTTTGAAAATAAATTCATTGGAGCCTAATTCAATGTATAGAATACTTGTGATAAGTAGCGGGCCGAAGGGTACATCTCTGCCGTCAGCGATGATTCTTGTCAATACGACGAACTTTAATAACTTAAGTAAATACATGTGTGGTATATTTAAGAGTATCAAACCATTCATTTTCAAACACAGATACGACTATATCCTCATTTGGAGTGCCTTCCCCTCCTCACTCTCTGCAGGTTTCTGGTCACGGCGCGAACTGGATATCAATTATATGGCAACCACCAGAATACTCCAATCTCTTGGAAAACATTTCATACCGGTAACACCCTCAAAGAGTAATCCAGGAATGCTGTTTTAACAATTATTTCTTAAGAGTTTTCCACAAACCGACCTTAGCAAGCAATTATTCCGTTGTGAAAACGAATAACATATGGTTGCGCATAGATAAATTAAAGCCGAATTCACAACACATTATATATGTTGATGTATCGAGTCAAAGAGGGACTTCATTGCCATCAGAAACACTGGTCGCCTGGACGGATCCGGCATTACCAGCTTTTGTTGAAGTAAGTAATGTATGTAAGTAAATTAATCTTAATGTAGGCATGTACTTATTTTACAGACACCTTCTGTTGAGCCATCTGATATTATATCGGAGGGAGGGACTATGTCCGTTCTATGTTTAGCTCTTGGTAATCCTGCACCAACAATATCCCTTTACGTTGGTGGCCATTTAGTGCGACAAGATACTTCAAGACACATGGTAACTGTCATTCACAATGTTACAACAGATATGGTGCATATATCTTGCTATGCAGATAATGGCTACGGGATGCCTATGCAAGCAACGAGACGAATTAAAATAAGCTGTAAGACATACAAAAAAAATTTATAAGCCTACTACTGCGTATATAATTAATTTTCAATTAATTATATTTTTCGCGATTAGACGCGCCCCGTGTGCAGGCCTCGGGAATAACAGTGGCTAACATTGGTGACACAGTGGATTTGAAGTGCACAATTCAATCGGTTCCTGCTCCTAAGACTATGTTTTGGCGTGATAAAGATGGCCGAGTTCCTGTCATCCAAGGAGGAAATTATGATATATCAGTAAAAAAAGATACATCTGATCCAGCACAACATATAATGAACTTACAAATCATAAGTCTCCAAGCAAGCGATGTAGGCGACTACTTCTGTCATGCTGAAAACGTCCTCGGGCAAGCTACGAGTCCCGTTTCTTTAAGACTTCGGAATAGACCTTTCCTACGCAACATTTCGGATTGTTGCACAAAACAGAATGTATCAAGTCACTGTATGACAGCATGCAGCTTTTACATTGACATTGATGCAGTAATTAATAAACCTGAATGCATAGTTGACTTTGACAAGCTTATGAAATGCGCTTCGGATGGATCGGATCATCGAAAATGTTGTGCAGATAATAGCGTGCCCAGAAGATGTTTAAACTGGTGCAGAGGTGAGGCTGTCCTTAATGTCGATATTTGCATTATTCAGCACACAAAAACAATTATTGGATGCTTCGAAAAGAATAGGGATAAACTGCCTGGACCTCCTCAAAACGTAGCGGTTAATGTGCTTTCTGAAAATGAAGTGCAAATAAGGTACATATGTGAATGCCAATTCAAGCAATCAAATGCAGTAACAACTTTACTTAAGGTGGAATCCTCCGTCAAAGAACCCAAATGTTGTACAGGGTTACAGAATCTTCTATCATGAGGCCAACGTCTTGGAAACAGCTGATGAAGCTATGAATGCCACAGAAGTGAAACGTGTTGATGTACAAGATACTATTGTGAATCTCACTGGACTCAAGAACGATGTTTTATATGAAGTTGTCGTAAAAGCAGGCAATCATTTTGGTATGTTAATATCATACATTTATATGTTTTATCAATTTCATGTTCATGTTATGTTTATGTTAAAGGAGCCAGCATTCTAACAGAACCCTTACGTTTCACTATAAGGGAAAATGGATTCCATTTAAAGTCCCACGCAAGTACCGCCGGTACTGTTAGTGGTATTATTGCCGGCGTTGTGTTCATTTTATTGGCAACCTTAGGAATTATTCTTTACAAAAAAAGGAAATTAGAAAAAAAAGCCGGAAACGGAGTCGCCTTCGAAAACCCGAGTTATCAGAGAGCTATTGAACAAGTTCAGGTTATTGAAATATATAGTTCACACATATGATTAGTAATATACTTAAGCTAACTACGCACACAGATATCAACGGAATCAACGTCGGCAACAGATGGACCAGCAACCAGAGTACCTGTACAACCTACTCACACTGTTACTATAAATTAAACACCGTATTAAGAGGGATTCAATTATAGAAAAAAGGTTCGTTTTTATTATTATTTTTATTTATTTTTAACTGTGTTCTTTTCACATTTCATTAAGTATAGGTATATGAATATTCGTTAAAATACAGATGATCTAGTCAAGGAAATAGCTTATTGGTCTTTTAAATGTTTATTTTATTTGTTCTTTTAAACAAAACAAATTGTATTTACAATGTTTAAATATTATTTTTATAACATAAAATAATAAAATATATTCATATTAAAAACACATAATTCAATTAAAAAGAAAATTTTGAATTTATTGAGATTTTTATACCACAGGAACAAAGAGGGGAAACATATCTTTCTTAAATTAAAAAGCGTGATGCCCTCTCGGCTGTGACAATATCTCCTTAACTTCGGACAAAAAAACAGATCTGACATCTTATGCACGCGCTTAAAACCGTTGCTTAAAAATTTAGTTATTTTTAGCCTAGGGAATACATGAAATATCTACCTACCAAAAACAGAGTCATGTCCCGATTTTTTCATTTTACATAAGTTTGTCAAATAAAAAAATTATCTTCAGAAGACTTTTCAATACTCAAAGGTGAAACAATACGTACAGTTTACCAAAAATCTTTTAAGATGCTGGCCTACGCGGATTGGATGACACAGTATGGCGTTTGTTAGCATAGAAGCGGAGGTGGTGATTTGATGTAATCAATCTATTCAAATATCAAATATTCAAGTTTTTTATTTATACTTTTGCATCCTGTAATGCTTCTCTATATCATAAAGAAATACAAATTTCGGAAATATGTTGGAATACTTATTATAATACTTAATACGCAGTACATTTTTTAAATTCGAAGTAAAAATCGCAACAGAAATCGTCTATAATCGAACTATAATCGAACGAAGTAAATTTCTTAAGTCAATAAATATGTAGAATTTTATATAAGGGTCTCGACAAAAACGGATGTAATTAACAATTTTCTCAGCAGGCATTATTTTCTTCTAAAATTCTGTTGTATCAACAGTATTGAGCAACTATTTTAAAAGTTAAGAAGTGTACAACTGTTGGTAAAGTTTTTAATTTCTTTCCGCTACTAAAATAATAAACCGCGTACACATAATATTTTATTGTATGTATGTACTCATAAGTACTTAAGCATAATTAACACAAATATCTGAGGATGAATTTGAATATTTACATTTGGGATAACATTCCTATTTTAATTTGATGAAAATACTACAACAACATTCAGACGGTTTTACTACTTTGCATTCTATTATTCGCTGATATCTTACTCTATTCACTTACCTGAACAATAAGTATACACAATAATATATTCACTACATAAGTGTAGTTTAACAAGTTAAGGAAATCAAACCACAAGAATCTCTATGTATTACAAAATTGCCTCTAACGAAAATATATTTGTAATACTTCTGAAGAATTATTCATTTATTCATTTAACTACATTAAACAGCTCCTTGTATTATATTAACGCACATGCATATGTATGCATGTATATATATAGATTCAATGCATCAATGGTCATACGGTCAGCGAAAGTGGGAAAGAAACTTAAAAGAACGTTTTAAATACTGATACATACACAGGTGCACATATTTGTATAAAGCCTTGGTTAAGAAAAGGACTGCTAGGTTGAATACAGGACGACTTGTGGACATTTCCCTTTTCTTTGTGTTGTAACATTGTGAGGTGGTGTTTTACTAGCTTTGTTATGTACGTATTCTTAACCAGTAATTGAGTTGATGGGTCATCGAATGCGGTCACACAAAACAGAATTTGAAGAGTTTCCGACCGGTGAAGTTAGCTTTAAAAAGTACAATTTTGCAAATTCAATTAAGATTTTTCTCTTGAACATTTAGTAGTGTTATCAAGTTATTACTCTTCAATACCGTTTAATGTTTATTTCATTCTTAGGCCCAGAAATTATTTTCAATCAGATAAAGAAATAACTAAATCCAAATTATCTATATTACGATATTGAATGAAATCGAAGCATTCCCTTTATTAGTATCATCATGTCCAGTGAAATTGAACAAATAGAAGGAGGCAGTTTCGAAAGAAATGTAGGAGAAACGTCGGCTGTTAATGAAAGCAATGATCAAATAAAAAATAATTTAGAAGATAGTGCGTTAGACCGTCAAACGAATTATAACGCACAACTAAATTCTGATGAAGAGGAGGAAGTGTTTGAAAATACTGAGAAAAACCGTAGAAGTAACGATCCCGAAAATCTTGTGGGTGGTGGTAAAGCTTGTATTGGTAGTATTATTGAAGCTCCTATTGGTGTTAGTGGTGTTGGTGGAAAAAATACACATTTGAACGACTACTGGAATCGAAATGGACATCATAACCGAGCAGTTAGCCCAGGTGTAATGGACAATATGAGTGAAATTTCATCACAGCCACCAGTTGTTCCATTAATTCGTTCTAAATCCCGTCCAGAGTTATCTTCATCGAATCAATTAAATAGTGTTATGAGTGCAGTGAGTCGATATTCAAATTTGTCATATTGGAAAGCGAGACGCGTTGTATTTTATCGCAATGGTGATCCGTTTTTTCCTGGAGTAGAGCTTCGCTATCGCCCAGGACGTGATATTACGTCCCTTGACAGTCTTCTTGATAAAATTTCACCTAAATTGGATTTGCCACGTGGAGCACGTTATATTTTTTCAATGGATGGCGATCGAAAGTATAGTTTGGAAGAATTAGAAGATGGAGCTAGTTACGTTGTATCGTCATTTAAGTCATTCAAAGTAAGTAATAGTATCAGTTACACATAACAATTATGTTACAAAAAAACAACAGTTTTCATAAACAACAAAATCAATAGCTGGTCTTTTGCATGACCACTCGTTATTGATATTTCTTCTTGCAAGGTAAATTAAGAAGTAATGTAATCAATATGGGTAAGCAATCATTAATATATTTATTTTTTGAAGGAATTTGAAGGTTTTTAAAATAAAAGACGTATTTTATAGATGTTTGACGTATTTAAAAATATTTTCAATCTTCATATGTTTAGAAAAGGCCATGTTTCTTATTCGCAGTCAAATTGATTTTCGTACATACAAAGCTTGCTAGTATAAAATTACGTATTATTAATCATTCAAGTATTCAAGAATTTTAGTTTTTAATAAAAAATCTAATTCATACACTTAACACTATTTCTATCAGTGCCCTAGATCTTATGAAATTATTACGTTAAGGAATAAACGGCGATATATCATGTTACGAGGTAAGGCAATAAATACACAAGTGTGTCATTCGTGCCACGAAGGAAAATAAAATATAAAAATGAATTAAGCAAGCATTGCTGAGAATGTTTGTAATCTGTATACGTCTTGTAATAATTTCAAGGTGCCCAAAATATTGTGTTTTTGTTATACATACATGTACATATATATAATTTTCATGAAATATGTTTCGTGTGTTGACATGCTTATTTCTTTGTTTAATATATCCTTTGCAAAGATCTTATCATTTCGATTAAAGTTTCTTCAATCTTTTAAAGAATGTCCTAATATTATTAATTATAATTTTGTATATGTATATTACATTTTCTTTCCGCCACAAACTTAGTTTGGTTTTAGTATAATATTATTCCTCGGCCTTATTAATGTATTTATATGCAAATGTGTTAAATAAGATATACAGATACATATACTTTATAGATGAAATAACATACAAATGAAGGTATAGGGGGTAGTCAGCTTTTGCAATTATTTTCCTTAAAATTTCAATATATGTACAATATTTTATATGCGTGATTTTCTAATAAGACTGTACCCCAAATAACCCAGATATATTTCGTGTATGAACTTACATACAATCTACAATGTATGTATCTGTACATGTATAGTACTTATATCAAATTTCTGAAGAAAGTGAAATTGGGCTATGTAAAGTTTCAACTATTTCTCAAACACATATTTTCAATATAATGCGATTCTTAAAATTATGTTTGCTTACTGTAATATTTCACTTGACAAGTTAATTACATGTATATATATATAAAAACTGGCGTTCATGCCACATGGATTATTGTGGTTAGTACAGGTATTGACAATTACAAGCGGTCATTGTATTTTGAAATACTTGCTTTGGTTTTTTCACACTAAGCAACCACAACCGTTTATAAACACACATAATACCACTTAGGTTTTGTTATACATACTAACCCATTTACTTGAAAACGGTATTTATGTTTACCTTTAGGTGTAGAACGTGTTTAGCTTTATAAACAATAATTTGAGAAATAATCGTCAGTCAAGGCAAAGTCTTCGAAGGAATAATTACCAACAATATATTCGAATTGAATTAATTATATACATAAACGCTTATTTTTTCACAAAAACAATATTTATCCAAATCCTCGAATGCTTTATCAAGATAAGTTATAACAGCAGTGGCCTCTAAGAATTTTGTATTCACATACATACATATGTACATATGGACTAATATATCGCCTTTAACTTTCTGAATCTCTTGTACATAAATACAGGATTTTTTAAATACATGAACATACTTGTTATTAACAGCCTGCTAGCTACGGTAAGAAGAACGGTATGTGGTATGCTTCGCCCGGCAATCAAGGTTGGGGCTCAAAGCCCATCAGTCGAAAACCATCGATTATGGAAGCTGATTTGGGAACAATTTCAACTACCTCAGGCTCTATAAAACGTAGTGCTGGACGAGTTATAAGAATAATTAATAATTTGGACCATTCTGTTCAGGTAACTGTGTAGTACACATAGTGTTTTATTTATATATTTTATACTTTACTTTTTTGTTTTAATTAAAAGAAACACGTATAGTAAATAACATTATTAACAAAATTATATCTGTAGTTGTAATAGTCAATAAAATAACAACCACTAACAGTTCAAATGAATATCTTTTATGGAGCTTTCATAAGTTAATTTTACGTGTCATAGTTGTGCCTCGCTTTGACCTATGTATAGCTAAATAATATTCAGAGCATAAAGCTAATCGGGTCAGTTAGGACGATCTTGTTGCAACGCAGCATCAGTTGTGTGGCTATTCGTGGTAAAAGGGGGTTCATGATCGTCAATTTATAGCTTCGCCATTGACGGTAATATCCTGGCAAATATCAGTTATAAGGAAGTATGAACGAATTTAAAACCATACAACAGTTATTTCTTCACGGTTTCAATGGATACTCCAATGTCAAAGTCAACACATTTGTGTATCGACGTAGAAGATCGTCGCAAAATGGTTCTCATTGATAAATAGTTTTTGTAAAATTTTTTGTTGGATCAACTTCTAACTACTCCAGATTCAGTAAATGCATATTTGCATAGCTTCTCCGTCAATTAATATGAACAAGTAAAGGTCAAAGTCGAACGACGCTTAATTCGACAAGTGAGCTTTTGTGATGATTTATAAATCAACTGCTCGGATTTCTCCTGCATTCTTTTCCACAGACATGATATCCTAGTTGTTGTATTTACTGAATCAATTAATTCAGATTTATCCACCGCATTGTAAACACTTCTTATATGGGACGTTTATGGCGATAATAAAGTTGACAGGTGTAACGTTTCCCAAATAGAATAGCCAGTTTAATAAAACAAGAAGAAGAAGAAATCACAAGAACTATTGTACTATTGTACAAAGAAAATAACTGTCAGTCAAAAACTAAAAAAAAGGCTCACTACTGTTTTAGTTCATTATTTTATTTACTATATTTATAAAAACTTTGTCTATAGGAAACCACAATAATGTATTGTTTTAATACAATTAGTGTCGAGTTCTTCTAAATTTACGCACCTCACAACCTTTTGAAGATGTTCTTGAAGATTTGGGGCAAGTTCTTAAGATCAATGGAGCAAAAAAAATGTACACCGGAACTGGACAAGAGGTTTACAAACAAAAAACAGATTAAATTTACTAAGCTTAAGTCATTTTTATAATAGGTTCGAAGTTTTTCGCAACTTCGTAATGAATTTGCTGATATCGATACATTTTATTTGGCAACCGGAGCAACGTTAATTGGTGGATCTCCAATTCGAAGATCAAGATCACGACCATCTGTTGCTGCCGGTAATATCTCAACAGATGAGCTTCCAAAAGTACCTGTTAGAGGTGTTAGACCTAGAAGTAAAAGTAGACCAAGAATTTTGTACGCTCCTGAAAATGAAATCCTTAGACCAGGCGTCGAATATTCTATGTTAGACATGATAAAGGAAGAACCCACCAAAATTACTATTCGTGGCTTAAGGCGAACATTTTACCCACCTGTTCACCATGCGCCGGCTGACAATTCTCCACCAGAGAAAAAGCTTCAACTTCAATGGGTGTATGTATGAATCAACATGTTTCATATGTTTTATATAACTATTATATGGTTAGACACGGCTATCGGGGAATAGATGCTCGTCGTAATCTTTGGGTGCTTCCATCAGGCGAATTGCTATATTATGTAGCCGCCGTAGCAGTTTTATTAGATCGTGATGAGGAATCTCAACGACATTATACGGGACATACAGAAGATATCATGTGGTACAATTTTACTCAATTAAAAATATTCGCTATTTTTCTTTGTAATGTGTGATTTGCTTAAAGCATGGATGTGCATCCATCTAGAGAGCTTATAGCATCAGGGCAAAAAGCAGGAAGAGACAGAAAATCCCAAGCACATGTAAGGATATGGAGTACGGAGTCCCTTCAAACCCTTTACGTATTTGGCATGGGAGAATTGGACACAGGTGTAACTGCAGTTGCATTCTCACAATTAGTAAGCATTCAAATAAATTCCAAGTTCATTACTTATGTATTAATGCTTTATACTTAATTTACAATCTTTTTTGCTTATGCTCTTACGTTTTATATGATTTTAGCAAAAATATTGTAAATATTATTACAAACGTAAGTACGAAATGCTTTCTTTGTTGAGTTTGCACGCATTTTGAGTTTATACATTCAGTATGTCTAAAATAAGATACAATGTACACATGCATATATGTCATTATTTTCTGTTATATCTGCAGAACGGTGGAAGTTATGTGCTGGCTGTTGATAGTGGCCGAGAAAGTATTCTTTCTGTATGGCAATGGCAATGGGGTCATCTTTTAGGAAAAGTAGCAGTAAGAACAGTTTGTCTGTACTTTAGAGGAAGGAGCACACTAAATAATTAAATTGCAGACATTACAAGAAGGTCTATCTGGGGCTGCTTTTCATCCTCTAGATGACAACCTTATCATTACCCATGGTCGTGGTCATTTAGCATTTTGGCATAGAAGAAAAGATGGATTCTTCGAACGAACAGATATAGTTAAACAACCATCTCGATCGCACGTTACAAGTGTACAATTTGAACCTGACGGCGACGTAATAACCGCTGACTCGGATGGCTTCATCACAATATACAGTGTCGATTCAGACGGCGCATACTTTGTTCGTACCGAATTTGAGGCGCATAATAAAGGTATAGGCTGTTTAATAATGCTTGGTGAAGGTACCCTACTTTCTGGTGGAGAAAAGGATCGCAAAATAGCGGCGTGGGATTCATTACAAAATTATAAAAAAATTGCAGAAACAAAGGTACACACCAAGTATAAAAGAATGTACACATAATAACTATATTTTTTGTAATTAGTTACCTGAATCTTCTGGGGGTGTGCGAACAATATACCCTCAAAGACCGGGAAGAAATGATGGAAGTATCTATGTGGGGACAACAAGAAATAATATATTGGAGGGATCCTTGCAGAGACGTTTTACTCAGGTGGTTTTCGGGCATGGACGTCAATTATGGGGTCTTGCATCACATCCAGAAGATGAAATATTCGCTACAGCGGGTCATGATAAGCACATTGCTTTATGGAGGAAGCATAAACTAATATGGTCTATACAAACTGGCTATGAATGTGTTGCACTCGTATTTCATCCTTATGGAACTGCTCTGGCGGCTGGCAGTACAGAAGGTCATCTTTTGGTAATCAGTGCTGAAAACGGATCAATTATGCTAACACTTCGTGTATGTGGCTCAGCATTAAATTGCATATCTTACAATCAAGGTAGCTAGCAGTTGAATGTGTGCTGCGTTGAAGCTATATAATTGAAAACATACATATTTACAATATATATATATACATATATTTCAGTTGGAGATATGATTGCAATGGGTTCTCAAAACGGAAGCATTTATTTGTTTCGTGTTTCACGAGATGGATTTTCATATAAAAAAGTTAACAAAATTCGTGGTTCTCAACCACTTACACATTTAGATTGGAGTATGGACGGCAATTATGTACAAACTGTAACGGTAGATTTCGACCTTTTATTTTGGGATGCAAAATCACTTTCTCCCGAACGCAGCCCAGTGGCAATGAAGGATGTTAAATGGTTAACAAATAATTGTACCGTTGGCTTTCTCGTAGCCGGAATGTGGAACAACCGCTATTATAGTAATACCTCTGCAGTAATTGCAACCTGTAACCGATCGCTTAATCATGATATGCTGATCTCAGGTGATACTGATGGATATTTGCGATTATTTAGGTAATTTTTCATTTCAGTGATTTTGTTGTGAATACAAATCAAACTAGTATAACTTAATTTACCAATTTGTAAAGGTACCCCTGCATTAGCTCCAGAGCTGAGTTTAATGAAGTCAAAGTATATTCAGGAGTGCTCGCATGCGCCAGGTTTCTTTGTGGAGATCGAACTTTGGTCTCTGTTGGCGGTACAGACGCTTCACTGATGGTGTGGGATTTGGTAGAGGAATAACCAGAACTGCCATCATGGCAAGCTAACATTTTTTTTAGAAATCGTCACATGGACAACTGGTATAGCCAGTCCAGCGCAGTTTCATCCACATTAAATGACTGGGATTCAGTTCAATAATAAAGAAATACATATCATATTATGAGTCTCTATTTGAAAACGAGCACAAATATTGTTCACCTATTTTTTTATTTGAAAGTTAATTCAAACTATAATACTTGAGTTGAAGTACTTAGTTTTATGAACAATTCACCACACCTTAAGAAAATGAAAAACTTTGTTTTTCGTTACCTATTCTGAATAAATTCAACAATTGTAAAGTTCTAATGAACTCAATATTTTTTTCATAATAGCGCATTAAAAAAACGAATTCGCAATAATTTCAAAACCATAACATGGCATTGTTACAAACTCTGACAAACTAATTTAACCAAAAAAGTCATTATTATAAAATTGATATTTGATCAATAATATTATATACAAATGCTACAAGCTTCCACTAATATAAGTGCTATAGGCTGCACTTGTTCATAAATGAAAAATTACGTTATATGTTTGACTTTAAATTAATTTTATATAATACTAACTAAAAAGTACCACATGCACATAATTTTAAAAGTATGTTTGCATATTTCAGATTATGAGTAAAGAATTAATTAAAATATTCTGTTTTTTTTCCTTCTGATTCTACTTTTTATATTTTTAATGGATTTATGTGGTTTAGGCACTTCAGACTTCTACTGCCACACAAAGCATAAAAAAAGAAACCATTTAAGCTTGTGAAGTGCCTTTTAGACTACTAAAGCTATATAAGAAGTGTATGACCAGAAAGTATAAGTCACATTTTCATGTTCCTATACTAAGGGCTTGGAAGTAGCCAGCTAACGAACGGCTATAATCATGAGCCCTACGAGGAAGGAAAAGAGCATGAGAAGCAAGCGGTCGAAAGGATAGAGAAATGTTATAGCAGTAATAAACTCTGAAAACTTCATCAAAAGGTAAACCGGAAATCCGGTGGATGCAATCCTTGGACTAAAAACTACCGGATATTAAGGGGCAAACTGTATTAGAGTGGCAGTCCATGCTAATATTTTGGAAAAATCTATTCTGCAGACATTGCTTCTCAAAAGCAGCCTTTTAAGCAGAATATTCCACTCAATTTGGACTATAATTCCGCGGGACAGTGCAATACTTTATTCGAACAAAGCTGCTAGAGTTGGCGAACTGCCCGCAGAACTCTTTAAAGTAGCTGGTTGGGGGTCATGTACCAGCTCGTCTATAAAATACAATACTATAGCACCGTCTTGCAAAGAAGTCAGCGATGCATAATCCTGTAACTTATTCAACTTCAGCTTTAAGAAAATTGTGCAATAGCTCAGAAGTCAATACTAGCTTATGGGATCTGTCAATGAAGCGTTTTCTGAGATTGAAACAGAAATGGATAAGTATGAAATCAAACGTAGAATAACTCTAATCAATCGCGGTCAGGAGTAACAATTAAGTGTAAAAGTCCTTTCACCAAGTTTGCGTATACAAGCTTGCTTAATACAACACCTTGATCATCTCTCTTTTGTTATAAGGCGGAGGAACTTGGACGTTGTCAAAAGAGGATGAGGTCTTTTGGAGAAAAAATATCGGTCTTGTTGGCGTTGAGAACATATGAAGAAGGATATTTAACAGCGAACTCTATAGGCAACGCTTTAGTTGGGTAGGCCTTCAAAGACGACGCAATAGAGGACGGCCAAGTCTAAGATGACAAAGGAAGGAGAAGGATCCCAGGTACATCTCGAGCAAGTAGCGAGTTGCCAACTTGCAATAAGTTGTTAAATTCAGATTTGGCAAGTAACGAGTTCAGTTAACTCAACATTTTCGTCATGATAAAGCACACGAAACTCTGAGTCGGCGACCGCTACCTCCTGATGTTGACCTGTCAGTGAACGGGTTGGTCGAAGTATAGAAAATATAGCTGTGGTTCAGGCGTTCGTAAGAAACGATCGAAATTCGGCTGTAAGGATTTTTAAAGAAATTACAAAATTACACACAAGGTGTCTGTAGTTAATTATTCATAGAATGACCTAAGTATCATCTTAAAATTCCATTTTAGGATTTCAAATATAAAAATAAATTTCAAACTTTTAATAATACTGGAAAGCGTGTACCTGACGAACATATCCAATGGAGTGCTGTGGGTAATATGAAAAAAAATCGATTTCTGGAAATAATCAGCTGACCGAAAAACAGCACATGAGAAAGTATTCGTGAAATATAGCTTGAAAATAAAGTTGTTGCGTGTTTTCTATTGGTTTATAATACTTTCCAATCCAAACGTATGCTTTGTGTCGTTCAATTAGTTTGTGCGTTAATAAATGAAATAAATTTATTTTTCTTCATAAAAAGCAAACAATTTCAAATACTATAAAAAAAACATTATCACTAGCGTAATATTAATAAAAAATGGCTGATGCAGCAGCAAGACAGTTGCAATATGAGTACAAGGCGGTATGTATCAAGTTAATTTACAAACTAAAGCTAACCTAACTTTGGAAAACGTTTATATTTCTTAGAACTCCAATCTTGTTTTACAAGCTGATGTTCGTCTTATTGAACGTCCACGACGTGATGAAGCTACCGGTGAAGTAGTTTCCTTAGTGGGTAAGTTAGATGGCACACGCATGGGAGACCGGTACCAAAGGACAAAACCAGAGAAAACTGAAGAACGAAAGGCTAAGTGTGTTTACATCAAAGTTTTGGTAACAACATTTGAGACTATAAATTTATAGGCGCCAAAAGCGAGATGAAGCACAATATGACTTTGAACGAATGAAAGGTGCTACGCTCTTATCCGAAGGAATCGACGAGATGGTTGGGATAGTGTATAGACCAAAGACACAAGAAACTCGTCAAACATATGAAGTTCTACTAAGTTTTATTCAAGAAGCTCTTGGGGATCAACCTCGGGATATTTTATGCGGTGCAGCGGATGAAATATTAGCAGTTTTGAAAAGCGATAAATTAAAGGACAGGGAACGAAAACGAGAAATTGATTGCCTTTTGGGGAATGTAGCCGATGAACGGTAAAGCACAAATTATTCCAGATTTTCTTACTATATTCATGTATTACATATAATTCAGATTTGCATTGCTGGTAAATCTTGGAAAGAAGATAACCGACTTTGGTACAGATGCGTCAGCTCTTAATGTCACTAATAACGAAGAACAAATAGACGAAACCTATGGTATAAATGTACAATTTGAAGAATCAGAAGAGGAGAGTGATGAGGACATGTATGGAGAAATTCGCGACGAGGATGGTCAAGAAGAGGGCGAAGAGGCGCATGTCGATCATACTTTACACGCTGAAAATGTAAGTATTGAAAAGTGTATGATTACATTAAAATTTAAACACTTACGTTCATTAGCTTATCACTGACGATACAACGAACGTGAAAAAAGAGCGTAGCTTACATCCTCTTGACATCGATGCTTATTGGCTACAACGTTGTCTCAGTAAGTATTACAATGATGCAATGATATCACAGAGTAAAGCAGGCGACGTATTGAGAATCCTCAAAGATGCTTCAGATGATAGAGATTGCGAAAATCAATTAGTACTGCTTTTGGGTTATGATTGCTTTGATTTTATTAAGCAACTTAAAAATAATCGTCAAATGATTTTGTATTGCACTATGCTCGCCTCCGCTCAAAGTGAGGCAGAACGCCAGAAAATAAGGGACAAAATGAAAAGTGACAGTCTCCTGTCGCGTATTTTACGACAGTTGGACACAGGGAAAAGCGAAGAAGACGAATATGGGAATTCTTTACGCTCTAACAAGCGAAAAGAGGAAAACGACGGTGAATGCTATCAAGCCACAGACCAAGTAGCTGGTGTTCGGCAAATTTTAGAATTAGAAGACCTTGCTTTTACTCAAGGCTCTCATTTTATGGCAAATAAAAGATGTCAATTACCCGATGGCTCCTTTAGGAAGCAGCGCAAGGGATATGAAGAGGTGCATGTACCTGCACTTAAAACAGCACCATTTGATGAGAAAGAAGAACTCCAACCAATAGAAAAGTTGCCCAAATATGTTCAACCTGTCTTTGAGGGATTTAAGACACTTAATCGTATTCAGAGCAGGTTGTGGAGAGCCGCCTTAGATTCAGACGAAAATCTACTACTATGCGCGCCTACTGGAGCAGGTAAAACCAATGTCGCACTTTTGACAATGATGAGAGAAATTGGAAAGCACATCAATGAAGATGGAACTATAAATGCTGATGATTTTAAAATAATCTATGTAGCACCAATGAAATCCCTTGTCCAAGAAATGGTTGGAAATTTTGGCAGGCGATTATCATGCTACAACCTTACAGTGTCAGAATTAACTGGAGATCATCAGCTCACACGAGAGCAAATAGCAGCAACCCAGGTCATTGTGTGTACACCAGAAAAGTGGGATATTATAACCCGAAAAGGCGGAGAAAAAACCTTCACCAGTCTTGTACGATTAGTAATAATAGATGAAATTCATTTATTACACGATGAACGCGGGCCGGTATTAGAAGCACTTGTTGCAAGAACTATTCGAAACATAGAAACCACACAGGAGGAAGTTCGTCTTATAGGCCTTTCTGCTACTTTACCCAACTACCAAGATGTGTCCACATTTTTGCGAGTTAAACCAGATAAAGGACTATTTTACTTTGACAATAGTTTCCGGCCAGTCGCTCTGGAACAACAGTATATTGGAGTTACCGAAAAGAAAGCTTTGAAACGTTTTCAAGTAATGAATGAAATTGTTTATGAGAAGACAATGGAACATGCTGGTCGAAATCAAGTGCTTGTTTTTGTTCACTCTCGCAAGGAGACTGGCAAAACGGCTAGAGCAGTTAGAGATATGTGCCTTGAAAAAGACACACTAGGAAGCTTCCTGAGGGAAGGTTCAGCGAGCATGGAAGTTCTTAGGACTGAAGCAGAGCAAGTGAAAAACACTGAATTAAAAGAGCTTCTTCCATATGGCTTTGCAATTCATCATGCAGGAATGACCCGTGTCGACAGGACATTGGTGGAGGACTTGTTTGCCGACAGGCATATTCAAGTTTTGGTGTCAACAGCGACATTAGCTTGGGGTGTTAATTTACCTGCACATACTGTAATCATAAAGGGTACTCAAGTGTACAATCCTGAAAAGGGAAGATGGGTGGAACTTAGTGCTTTAGATGTTCTGCAAATGCTGGGTCGTGCCGGTAGACCACAATATGATACAAAGGGAGAAGGAATACTCATAACAAACCATAGTGAGCTTCAATTTTATTTATCACTTTTAAATCAACAGTTACCGATTGAATCACAGTTTATTTCAAAAATGCCGGACATGTTAAACGCAGAAATCGTACTTGGAACTGTCCAAAATATAAAAGACGCTGTCAATTGGCTGGGCTACACTTATTTATATATAAGAATGCTACGAAATCCTACTTTGTATGGCATATCGCATGAAAAGATTGCAGAGGATCCGTTGTTGGAATTACATAGAGCTGATCTTATACATACCGCCGCATTGCATTTAGATCGTAGTGGTCTTGTCAGATATGATCGAAAGAATGGTCATTTCCAAGTGACAGAATTAGGACGTATAGCTTCCCATTATTACTGCACTCACGAAACGATAATGACATATAACCAATTATTAAAACCAACTTTAAGCGAAATAGAACTTTTTCGAGTTTTTTCATTGTCTTCTGAATTCAAGCACATTGCAGTTCGTGAAGAAGAGAAAATAGAGCTTCAAAAGTTAATGGAACGTGTTCCCATTCCTATAAAAGAATCAATGGAAGAAAACAGCGCAAAGGTTAATGTGCTTTTACAGGCCTATATATCACAGTTAAAATTGGAAGGCTTTGCTTTGATGTCTGATATGGTATTTATAACTCAATCTGCTTCAAGACTGCTACGGGCAATTTTTGAAATTGTATTGTATAGAGGTTGGGCTCAACTTTCAGACAAGTCACTCACCCTATGTAAAATGATTGACCGACGAATGTGGCAGTCTATGACACCATTACGGCAGTTTAAAAAAATGCCCGAAGAAATTGCAAAAAAATTAGAAAAGAAAAACTTTCCGTGGGAAAGATTATATGATCTTGAACCCAATGAAATTGGAGAACTTATTCGAGTCCCTAAGTTAGGGAAAACTATTCATAAATTTGTACATCAATTTCCTAAATTAGAGTTGTCTACACACATTCAACCAATTACACGGTCAACACTGCGCGTTGAACTAACAATTACTCCAGATTTTCAGTGGGATGAGAAGGTACACGGTCAGTCAGAAGGTTTCTGGATACTAATTGAAGATGTTGATTCTGAAGTTATTCTGCATCACGAATTTTTTTTGCTAAAAGAAAAATATGCGGTTGATGAACATTCCATAAAATTTTTTGTACCTGTATTTGAACCGCTTCCTCCACAATATTTTCTGCGTATTGTATCGGACCGTTGGATTGGTGCTGAAACTCAATTACCCGTTTCATTTCGGCATTTAATATTACCAGAAAAAAATATGCCACCAACAGAACTACTTGACTTGCAGCCCCTACCAATAACAGCTTTAAGAAACCCTAATTTTGAGTTGTTCTATACTGACCGCTTTCCACAATTTAACCCGATACAAACTCAAGTTTTTAACGCAATATACAACAGCGACGACAATGTTTTCATAGGAGCTCCTACAGGATCTGGAAAAATGACTATAGCAGAATTCGCAATAATGC
Source organism: Eristalinus sepulchralis (assembly GCA_944738645.1). Classification (NCBI taxonomy): domain Eukaryota; kingdom Metazoa; phylum Arthropoda; class Insecta; order Diptera; family Syrphidae; genus Eristalinus; species Eristalinus sepulchralis. Next base: position 639,824 of record OX122885.1, on the reverse strand, counting down.
GACTCTTCACTCAGAATGCTGAAGGCAGATGTGTGTATTTGGTTTCTAAAGAGGCATTAGCAGATTTAGTTTTTAACGAATGGCATACAAAATTCGGTAGTCAACTGGCAATTAAAGTTGTAAAATTAACTGGCGAAACAGGGACAGATCTTAAACTTTTAGCAAAGGGGCAGGTAATCATTACAACTGCAGACAAATGGGATGTTTTATCCCGACGTTGGAAACAAAGAAAAAATGTACAAAATATACAACTGTTTATTGTGGATGAATTAGAATTAGTGGGTGGAGAAGAAGGCCCAGTATTGGAAATTGTTTGTTCACGAATGCGTTATATATCTTCACAAATTGAAAAGCAAATCCGGATCGTAGCACTATCTTCATCTTTATCTGATGCACGAGATATAGCCCAATGGCTAGGTTGCAACACAAATGCCACATTCAATTTCCATCCAAGTGTTCGTCCTATTCCTTTAGAATTACATATACAAGGATTTAATATAACACATAATGCCACTCGAATCGCAGCAATGTCAAAGCCTGTATACAATGCTATTATTAAATACAGTCCACATAAGCCGGTAATTATATTTGTATCGTCAAGAAAACAAGCACGTCTAACGGCTGTCGATATTTTGACTTACTGCGCTTCTGAAGTCCAATCAAATAGATTTTTTCACGCCGAGGAGGATGATATAAAGCCATTTTTGGATCGAATGTTGGACAAAACATTGAAGGAAACTCTATCACAAGGAGTGGCTTACATTCATGAAGGTCTAACCGCTTCCGATCATCGATTGGTAGAGCAATTGTTTGATTCGGGAGCTGTTCAGGTGGCTGTAGTAACTCGCGATTTGTGTTGGGGCATGAGCATTTCGGCTCACCTCGTTATTATTATGGACACACAATTTTACAATGGAAAAAATCACTCATATGAAGATTACCCTATTACGGATGTATTACAGATGGTTGGCAGAGCAAACAGACCCATCGAAGATGCTGACGCAAAGTGCGTACTTATGTGTCAGAGCTCGAAAAAAGATTTCTTCAAAAAGTTCCTTAATGAACCTTTACCAATTGAAAGCCACTTAGACCATCGCTTACATGATCACTTCAATGCTGAAGTGGTTACAAAGACAATTGAAAACAAGCAAGATGCCGTGGACTACCTCACCTGGACCTTTTTGTACAGGCGTTTAACGCAAAACCCCAATTACTACAATCTTCAGGGCATTACCCACAGGCATTTGTCTGATCACCTCTCCGAATTAGTAGAAAATACATTGGCTGACTTGGAACAGTCAAAATGTATAAGTGTTGAAGACGATATGGACACATTGCCTCTCAATTTGGGAATGATAGCAGCCTATTATTATATAAACTACACAACAATTGGTAAATACGATTTAATTCAACATAAAACACCATTAAAAACCAATATTTTTCAGAACTCTTCAGTCTGTCGCTAAATAGCAAAACAAAAATTCGGGGGTTATTGGAAATAATTTCATCTGCCGCCGAATATGAAGACATTGTAGTTCGTCATCATGAGGAAAGTATTTTAAAGACACTCTCTCAAAGATTACCCAACAAAATAACAGGGCCAAATGATTCGGCTCCCAAGTGAGTTTATAAAAAAAAGGGATAATTGATTGAATTAACTGATCAAAATTTTGTTTAGATTTAACGATCCTCACATTAAAACCAATCTACTGTTACAAGCACACTTATCGCGTCTACAATTAGGCCCAGAACTACAAAGTGATACTGAAATAATTCTTGGAAAAGCGATTCGTTTAATTCAAGCTTGTGTCGATGTGCTTAGCTCAAACGGATGGTTATCACCCGCCGTAGCTGCGATGGAACTAGCTCAAATGGTCACTCAGGCCATGTGGAGTAAGGATTCCTATCTAAAACAATTGCCGCATTTTAATAATGAAATTATTAAGAGATGCATAGAAAAAGTATGTAGTTAGTCAGTAGAGTGTACTATGAAAATTTTACAATTTTCTATTACTTTTAAAAGAAAATCGAGACTGTTTTTGACATCATGGAATTGGAGGACGAAGACCGAACAAAACTTTTACAGCTTTCTGATATGCAAATGGCTGATGTCGCTAGATTCTGTAATAGATATCCAAACATTGAGATGAACTTTGAAATTGTCGACAGCGAACGCATTCACTCTGGATCAGCTGTTAATGTAATTGTACAATTAGAACGGGAGGACGAAGTGACTGGTCCCGTGATAGCGCCTTTCTTTCCTCAGGTATGATTTTATAATATTTTTTTGTGATATAACTATAAAGAAATATTTTTTATGGTAGAAACGCGAAGAAGGTTGGTGGGTTGTTATTGGAGACCCAAAGACAAATTCATTGTTGTCAATAAAACGATTGACCTTGCAACAGAAGGCTAAAGTGAAGTTAGACTTTGTTGCTCCTAGCCCTGGAAAGCACGAGTACACCCTGTACTATATGAGCGATTCTTATTTGGGTTGTGACCAAGAGTATACATTTTCAATAAATGTTGGCGATTTCCAGTCGGGGAGTGAAAGCGATTCTGAATAAACTATTTATAATAAAAAAAAAGCAAGTTTTATTAAAAATTCATTTTTTAAAAGAGTAAAACGGAATTTTATTTATTTACTAATCGTTAAACCATTTGATTTGCTTGAGGAAATACCCTCTGGTCCACCAGAAAATGAACCACCATAAGCCACATTCACAGTTTGACCATTTGGTAGTCTATAGTTTTGACTTCCCGAAATGCCCGCTGATCCACGTATTCCACCTGGCCCAGCTGTTAAGCTTTGAGTTTGTGTGTTAGCTGCAGATGCTCCAAATCCACCTAATGGTCCTTGAGATTGAAAATCCTGTGCTTGAGCGTTAGCCGCTGAAGCACCAAATCCATGAGGACCGAAGACATTACTATTAGCCGCGGCATTTGCTGCCGACTGTGAAGAGCCTATTGGGCGCCGACGATGCTGTCTCTTAAATCTAGGGTTAGAAACTTCAAGAATGCTCAAATCACGGACACGTCGAATTTGAGGTTTTTTCTTTATGAACAAAGATGATTCAACCACCACTTCATCAACTGCAGCCCCAACATGTGCTATAAAATATAATTTCATATTATTTCTCACTATTCATATCATTTCATTATCAATTAATGCTAAATGTTATCTTATATGCCAGTTGTTAATGATGTATGTCAATCACTTCTTGGAATTTATTCACAAATTTCAGTGCAAAATGAGAGAAACTTACAATTAGAAACCGACGAAGGCGTTCCATAATCGATTTTCTCAGAATTTGCGATAAAAATACCCAATATAAAAATACACAATATATTTAACAAATTCATTTTGTCAGTTTGTTGTTGACGGTGCTGTTTTCTCCACTATGTTTCACGATCAACTACTGATTAAGCTCGCCGAAGTCAAACTTAAATTGCTCAAGTTCTTTTCCGTCAATTTGAAAACCTGATGAAGACTTGGACTTCGCTATTAACCGGTTTAGATTTGGCAAAAAAGGAAAGATTAGGCGGCATACATTGGGCTATAAAACCACTTTCAATATAAAATTTCAGAAATCTTTGAATTGTAAAACTGGATTTTTTTAATTATAAAAATATATTTCAATAAAAACAAAATACACATATATCTTATAGATCAAACAAAATCAAGTTTATTAACTTGGAAATTTAGAATACACATTCGTTAATAAATATACGCGCCTGTAGACATGTTAGTGTAAATGTATTTGATGTTTATTATTTGATGAAATATTTATGAATGTAGGATGTAATGAAATCTTTGAGAAATACCAATTGAGATTCGTTATTTATTAATGCATACGCCAGAAAAACCACAAGAATTGAAATGTTATTTATTTGGTTGGAGCTTTCCTATAGACTATATGCTTACATATTTGTACGGGTAACTAAAACTGGTTATAGAAACTTGTTTAAAAGACGTAATAAATAAGAAGAGGGAAGTCCCGAATGTATTCAAAGAAAGTTAACTTGATTAGTGAATTAAATCACGGTCAAAAAGGTAAAAGAGCATTAATAGATGTCATCAGTAACCTTGAAATCGTAGAAACATTAGACAATATATGTATTTACATGTGTTTCTTTTGTGCGTTGAATATCACATACATGTATGGATTAATATATGTGAAATTAAATCAAAGAAATGTAACTCACCTAAAAAAACTGAACTAAAAAAACAAAACTACTTTTTCGAACATTTTCATATATTTATCGTTTTTTTATTGTATCATGCTTCGTCGTGGATTAGTGTCTATTGTGCTCTTAAGATATGATTATCTTAAAATCAGCATAATGCCACCAAAGCAGGACCTTAATATTTTACAAAGAAATAACACAAATATTAGGGCAAAGGGCCATCATTTTATTCATTCCATGTACATGCATGTATGTACTTAGAGATTTAAATAGAAATAAAGGAAAGGTAAAACGACACAAATCTGCACCATTGATAAGAATACATACAACATTAGTAAAATATATTGGTTAATAAATTCTTTTGAGATCGTAACACAAGAAGCGTTCTAATTAAAAAAAAAATCTTATATCAACGCAAAAATACAGATTGCTTATAACAAAAATTGATTTTTTATTCTATTCCGTGAGCAAATATCATAACTAATCCCGGGTCAACCATAACATCTTCCGACATATGTGCATTGTCACAACTGAGTACCAAAACAGCTTGCTTTCCTAAAATGTCAACAATATTATATTTAAATATTTTGAGGGAAGTACACTTATACCTGGAATTCGTCGGCAAATGTAGCTGTCATATATTCGTCTATTATTTTGTCTTGTTTCTAAAGAACTCAACCCTCTAGGCCATCGACGTTCGTGACAGTTCTCCATTAAATTATCTAGGATATGCGGAGGACAACCGGACTCTGACAAGGCTCTCTTAATCATCATCTAAAAGATTTATATTCAGTCTAATAAATATTCTAAAGCTAGTCAGCCATCAGTAATTGCTCATGACTAGGTATACCTGCAATGCATCATCGGGAGTAGATATCATTCCTCCCCATCGTGTAACTCTCGCACGCGCTAGGGTACTGCTCCAACGAATGACCTCGTCTCGTTCCATCTGATCAGCTATCGCTCGCATAGCAGGGTTTGATACACGCATAGCTCTCATAAAATCTTTAAACAATTGTAACTCTCTCTTTAATTCGTTAATGGTAAGATTTTGATCTGTAATATCCGTTTTGAATTCAGTCAACTTTTGTTGTTGGGTGTGAATAAGCGTTCGCAATTCGCGAACGCAGTTATGATCTTTCAATTCATCCTTGGGTATAACAAAACCACATCCTTTTTCACAAGGCAAAGGCCTCTTCGGGTTATGCTCACATTCTTCAAGATGTGAGTTTAAAGCGTCCAACTTCAACACTAGAGTACAACCGTATGCAGCATTATCGCAAGTTATAGAAAGGCTGAAATAAAATAATAATTGTGAAATTTTATTTTCATATACGCTTTGAAAACACGCAAAATTAATTATACTTACCGCGACAGAAGATTTCTTAAAATACGTGGAACTGCTCTGAGGTTTGCTGTGGTCAAGGCGTTCCTATCCACTGGACATGAAGGTTGACGGGACAACCATTCATTTATACAGACTCTACAAAATGCATGCTCACACATAGCAGCCTAAAATACCAGATTGAATGGCTAAATATTGGGTCTACCAATAGTATATAATTACCTGTAAAGGCTCTTCTAAAACACCAGAACATATAGGACATGTTAATTCCTCGTCCACTTCACCCTGAAATCTATGTAGGTCATATCCCATAGTTCTTGATTTTTGAACACTGCTTTGGCTAGGCAAGTGATAGCACAATATAACTATTCACATTACTTTTCTTGCAGTTACACTCAATTGGTAAACGGAGCTATATTATAAAAAGATCTTGAATTTGTCGATCATCTAAAATAAATCGAGAATTGAATACAGAAATTTAATTATTCATACTAATTAAATTAGTCAGTGTACAAATTTAATGCAATACAAAATTGATATTCTATGAATCTTTCCTTCAGACATAGTGTACAGATATGGACAAAAAATTATGAAAAAAAGTTATTGTAATAATGGAAAACCAAGCTACCAACTTCTTTATCTTCAAAATGTCAAGATGACATTTACACAATTTGAGCATTATTACACTTGCGACGCTTAGCTACGCGTAATTTTTGATGAACCGAGGGTGAGATACCCCGAATTGGGTCATTTGACTTAATAGGAAAAGAAATTAATACCGCTTCCGTTTAAATTCATAAATTTTTTTTTATATGCAAAAACAATACATGCATGTTCTGCAATGTATATTTAGTGCACAAAAGATACAATTTTATATAATGTGTCTTCGGAAAATAATTTTCTACTCGATATCTGGGAGATACTAAGCCTTTTACGATTGAAAGCAATGTGAAAAAACGGAACGGTATGAGATAAGTCTGGCGTGCTCACCCCGGCAGTTTACTCAGTTTTCGACTGTCCGTACCTTTTCGAGGTTTTGTTTTCGTCTCTCTTTCTCTTTGAACATATAGACAAATTTCGAATGTTGCAGAACACGAAAGAAGTGGACATTCGGGTGAAGTCACATGAATTTGGATTTTTGGCTAATTCTGGTTGTTTTTCAACACACGAATAACGCCTCTCATCGTAAGGCACGCGCGGTTGAAGCACCCAAATGTAAAAATGGTCTTCACAAGGCGCACGGAATTTCCGGTATTAGACAACCTTTTCTTTAAAGGGCCGCTTGCACTAAAGCGTATGTCTAACGAACTAGTCAAATAGTTATTTAAGTTTTTACGAAATTTCTAATTAAATTTAGATAACCTTTATAAAAAAAAAAACTTGAGTTCCATGCAAAAAACCAAATATATTTATTTTTATTTGACCTGATATTTACATTATGGAAAAAAGAGAAAAGAGTTTACAGATTTCAATATATATATCTATTAATTTTAATCACAACTAAGAGGTTCAATACTAGTAGTAAATACATAAAATGAAAAACTTGATATCCCAGCTGAGAGACGTCTAGTCTATGCAGATAGCTTTTAAAAGAGCCTTTGCTAGCCAGGAGTATATGATTTCCCATTAATGTTTGAATGAATGCCTTGACTGACAGCACGTACGAAAAAATTCTCAATTTGATTTATTATGGCCACCGTCTATTGCAGTTAAGGGTATTGACAATTGGTAATGCTCATAATTGGGTACTGAAACAGAAATTGCAAAATGGTTTATACACATTAATCAGAAAAACTGGATAATTTTCGGTTCAATACAGAACAGGCTACGTACTTACATTGCTCCAACATTGCCTCTAATTGCTCTACATTGTCAATGACCGGGAAGTTAGTGTCCGTTGACTCCTTTAGAATTAAAACAATATTTTTTGAGGGACTGAGCAAATAGAAAGGAGCTTTTAATTCAGAGAGGTCCTTATAAGCTGATCCAATTCCTCGTGCGGCAGTAAAATCTAAATCTTAGAATTTGTTGTTGGTTTTTATTAAAAAAAATATTAATTATATAATTCAAATGCTTACCACACATATTACTGCAATCCAATACCACTGGAAGTGCACCAAAAGACAAAATGGCTTTTGATATCCCACTTCTTAACCATTCTATAGCGGGAAAATAGACAGAACTATGACTTGGACGAACTAAAATGTAATTTACACCATTCGATGTCTAAATTTGTTTAAACTTATAATTCCATGGGAATGTAAAATATATATGTATTTGAAATTTACCCTCTCTTTTGAAACACTTAGAGATGGTCTTGCTGCTCGGTAAACTAAGAATGCTAGATCCGTTGCGACGCCCAAAAGAAGGCCAACTTCGACCCCAAATCCTATACTAAATACAAAAGTTATAGCACCAGGCAAAAGTTCTCGTCGACTACACCGCCATAATGGCTTTACCACCTAAAACGTTGGTTAATGTAAAAATAAAAATACTTAAAAATAACTTTTACCTCAAATTCAATCATAAAAATCACAGCCGAAATTATAACAGCGCTAAGAGCTGCTTTTGGTATGTAACTAAAATATGGAGTCAGTAATGATAAGGCTAGAAGTACCAGCATACTAGTGTAAATGCCTCCAATTGGTGATCTCACGCCACTAGCATGATTAACTGCACTGCGTGAAAATGAGCCTGTAACAGGCATCGATGAAAAAAAGGATCCAAAGATATTACTCAACGATAGGGCAATTAATTCCCTTGTTGGATTCATATTAGAACCTCCAAATGCTTTTGAAATAGCAACATTTCCCAGAACAGCAATAATTGGGAGGATAATAATTGAAGATCCCAGTTCATTCACCTAAGAAAACAACATGCACTTGAAACTCCTCGGAAAAATCACATACCATTTCGTATAAGTCCTGATAGAGCTCTGTTCCGTTTCCACTTCGAATAGTTGTCGAGAATGGTGGAACATTAAAATCAGGTAACCCACTTTTAACTTTTCCAGTTAGGTTAAACATGCACTTATCTCCAAGACACATTTTATATGCAATGCTGCTAGAAATAAGAACTACTAAGGCATTTCTTGCAGTGGCTACCAGCCAAAATAATCCATTTATCACTTTATAACCTGTAACTTTTTCCGTAATTTTGACATCCTTAAGTTTCTGTAATTTATTTATCATTATTAAATATAATTATAAAATAATCATGTCTTAATAATATAACACTTACTCTCATAGAAAGCAAAAATATAATTGATATGATTCCCAGTGAAAAATCTCCAACTCGAATAAGATCTAAATTCGTAAATATCGATTTAATCGTATTTATAAAACCAGAGCCAGACTTTACACTTAATCCAAGTAGACCCTACGAATTTACCAGTTCAGCATTATTATTCGTGTGATTATAGCATCATAAAAAACAAAGAGTAAGTAATTACTTTAAGTTGTGATGTTCCGATTATAACTGCGGTTGCAGAGGTGAAACCAACAGTTACTGGTAACGAAATAAGATCTACCAGAGCACCTGTAAAATAGAAGTCGCGAATAAAATTAAACCGTAAATAAATTTTATCATACCAAGATTTAACATTGCCATTATCAGTTCCATCACGCCTGACATAAAGCACAAAAGAACAGCATAAGCCGGGCCAGATGCTTGTCCCAATCCAGTGTGTTTACTTGTTATAAGCGCCAATAGAGCAGTTGGACCTATGGTTACTTGTCGACATCCCCCTAAGAATGCATATACCACGCCTCCCATAAAAGCCGAATATAATCCATACTACGCAATAAGGTAAGTCTTATTATTATTCAAAATGCAAGGTGACACCAAAAAATAACTAACTTGGGGCTCGAGGCCTGCAAGGGTAGCGTATGCCAATCCTTGTGGCAAAACAGTTAGACCTACTGTCAGTCCAGCTATTAAATCCGCAACAGCATATGGAACATTATATTTTTTTAACCATTTCACTCCAGGAACAACTTTACAAATAATATCTATAAATTTCATGGTCACTTCTACGATTTGGTTGTTCCTCTGATGGAAAAAAATGGATTAAATTTTACTAATTCAAATACAAATTAAGATTTCCTCACATTTCTTTATATTTTGTATTTCTTGAAGTGTCCAATTAAATTACTGCTTTCAGTGACTCACCACAATTGTTTACTAGCGCCAATTAAAATCTTTTCAAATTTCTATAAACAGCATTGATAGTTACATTTTTAATTACAGTTGGAAACTACTCAAATGACATGTAGATGGTAACATGAAATAAGCCCAAAAGCTAGTTTTGGTCTTATTTTTTTTTAGTAACATAACTCCAATTGGGCTCATTTCGATCTCGAAACCGAATATAATCAAAAAAGTTAGTAGTCTTTAAAACCAAGACGTTTACTGAATTAAAAATTAAAATAATGACTGACTGTCCCAGATATCCTAGGGAGTAGGTATGGGGAGGCATGCTGAGTTAGGTGGAAAGTCTAAAACCCCATGCTCCCATATCTACTCTCTGAATTTTTAGCCAGATAGTTTAAAATTTTACAATTATGCGTAATTACTTCTTGGAGTTAGCAATAAACCAAAAAATTCTTTACTTCAATACGTTTAGGTTCAAAAACTGATTGAACCCAAGAAAGGTTCTTTCGTTTTTGAAAATAAAATAAGATCTTTATAAAAACTCAGACTTTTAGTTACTTACAGTTACGGGTTTGTCCGTCACAGAACTGTCAATAAACTTATCCAGTAATTGAAATATATGTTGACGCTATTGACACGTTTTTGGCAAATAACTTTACATACATATGTATGTATGTACGCAGCGAACCTCTTTACAGACGTAAACGTATTATAATGAATCTATTGAGTGAGCATCCAAATGTGCTGAAGAACTTGATCTTGAACTTAGGCTTTTTATTCCAAGAAAAGCTTAAAGCAAACCCAAGCTTATTTGGTAATTTTACTAAATTCTTATTTCGAGTTCTAGTGCTTTGCGACTGCGAAGACATACATACGTAGTTATCATATTTGTTTATGTTTAACTTTGTATGCAAAATATTCTTCCATTGTATGGATTTTATTCAATTTTTTTTATAGAAACGCGGAAGAAGAGTACTCCTTTGGCACTCACATTATTTACACAGGTGTTAACTTTTTAATTTGAAGTTCTGGGAAAGTGAATTAAACTTAACTAAAGTCATAGTAAAACGATTAATTAAAATTTATTAAAAACTAACCAGAATCATATCCTTACTTTCAATTTATTAAACTGTTCGTTTTATCCGGCTCTCTTCATGGCAATGAAAACGTAAACAAGTCGAAGAATTTAGACCGGCCGCTCTGTCACCCATACTTCCTTATTGTACTATTATCACATTTTTTTTGCAACACTCATCCAATTCTATCTTCGGTCCCCCTTCAGTGTCCTATTTGCCAAAATTGCGTTCGACAAGAGCAGAATGATAGTAGTTATTTTCCCTATGCAAATTTTCTGTTCAAATGCTCAAATATCTTATAAATGCTTCTTTTGAAAGAAGTTGTATTTGATTATAAATGTAAACAGCGATGATGGAATGAAAAGATATTAATTTTTCCAGGCCTGGAAATACCTCTACCAGACACGAAACAGATGGCCTTGCTCTTCAATTTACTCATACTTTTACATTGTAGAGAGCCGAAACCAGGGATAAATAAACGAATGGCATGCAATCATGGTACGATTGCAAAATATGTTTACACTCATGCAATTTATCCCAACTAAGTTAAATGAGCAAACCAGTCAAAGGTTTTACGCAAACAGATTTTTCTGTTGATTCTCCTGCAATTCTTTAGAGAGAGAGAGAGAGAGCTCTGATAAGAAAATTTCTTTAGGCAGTCATGATATGTCTGTAAAAATGGTACATGGTTATTTCTGAATGTCTTAAGAACTGTGATGTCTGTCGAATGGATAGGTGTCTTCTCCTCTTCTCTTCTTCTTCTTTTTCGTAAGTTTTGCACTTCTTGACAACATTTATTTCCTGTTTCATGAATTCAGAAATTAATATGAAGAATCACAGACAAAATTAAAATTAAATAAATTAAATACTTCTAACCTCAAAATATAATTCTATATAAGACAGTTTCATTTAAATTAATTTTAAATAAGTTAGTTTAAATTAAGTAATCAAAGTTAATATAAGTTAATTAAAAATTAAGATAACTAAGTTTTTATTTATTTTGTTTAGTAATAAAACATTTTTTTTTATATATTATTAAAAATATATTATACGCCAAAAGACAGTTAAATATCTACCAATAAGTTAACAAAGGCACCTGCAAAGGGCCAGTACAAACTTCTAAGAATCTATGAAGAATTATTTTGTGGAACATATATATATGAAAATAAAAACATGTATTTTTAACTAAACAGACCTAATTTATGGATATCCTTCAAATGTTAGCAGCGCCACAATGCCAACAGAAACATAACCGTTGACATTTGGTATTAAAATATTGAGTGTGGATTTAATTTTCCATATCTTGTGAAAAAATACTTTACAGCAAAGAAACCTTACTACGTCCAACATTTTCCCTCAAATAATAAGAATAAAGTAGGCGTAACTGATATTTAACGCCACTAAAAAAGAACAAATTACTATTCGAAAATGGACAAAAGAAAATTGTCGTAAGTACTGTTTGTAATCATTCTCACCACGTTCAGTATAATTGATTTTCCCGAATGTATAATCATCCCCTACAATTTAGCCTTACTATAAACAGATGCTCAATCCTAAAATCCAAAGTGCATTACCATTAAGCAAATTCTTTGCAGAAATTATTATTAGAGTTAATTTTAACTGCTCTAAGCTTTCTTTTAAGGCGATATCAAACCAAATGGTTGCCTAGTTCTTATCTCTCAGCAGATAATCAGACGATTGGATGAAAAACTTTGGTATAATTATTTTGTTCTAAGGGTGTGCCAAGAACACGTAAATTAATGAAACTGAAGTCGTGTTTTTTATAGTACTGCTAATTGTTCGTGTTTATAATTAATTTAATTTAATATGATAAATACTGTGATACATGTTTACAAAGCAACCGTAAAAACAAATTACTTATAGCACTTCTGGTGATTCATTATATGAGATATTGGGTCTTCCAAAGACAGCTACCGCTGACGAAATAAAGAAAACTTACAGAAAGCTTGCGCTTAAGTATCATCCAGACAAAAATCCCAACAACGTTGAAGCTGCCGATAAGGTAATATTTAACCGGCTAAATACATTTTTACATAAAACTAATTTTACGTTATTAGTTTAAAGAAGTTAACAGGGCTCATTCTATTTTGAGTGATTTGACAAAGCGAAATATTTATGACAACTACGGTTCGTTGGGATTATACATTGCTGAACAATTTGGCGAGGAAAATGTTAATGCTTACTTTGTTGTTACATCACCGGCTGTAAAGGTATATATATATATATATATTTAAAATGAAAACTAATAAAAATACATATGTTAACATTTTCTTCCTCAGGCCATTGTCATTTGTTGCGCTATATTGTCTGGGTGCTGTTGCTGCTGCTGCTGCTTCTGCTGCTTCTGTTGCAACTTCTGCTGCGGCAAGTACAAACCACCAGCTAACGAGGCTACCGGAGACTATCAACACTTAAACGTAAGTAAACAAAATAAATGAAACTAAACTGATGTGCGAAATTGTATTTCTATGTTAAAAACTGTATATATATTTAAATTGTATTGATGATTTTTGTGAAGCTTCGCATGTTATTTTTAACTATGAATTTGTTATAACTCTATGAAAGATACTTTAGATGAATGCAAGGTAAGTAATGCATCTATACATTTAAGTAATTCGTAAAATGCTGCACAGAATAAGTAAACAGTTCCCACCAATGAAAGCTGCTAACAACAAAATTGATTTTCATATATCAATTTAAACTTAATTTTTAGCACTGTATTTATGTAGCCCTTCGTTTAAATATTAAATATTATTTTTCCTTTTACATGTATGTATGTATGTGTACGTATTTCCAAATGAGTTAGCTTTTGTTTGTTTCCATTAACTTCATAAATGAATAAATGAATGAATTTGAATTCAAATGGCATGCACATATATAAAATTTATTTTAATTTTTGATTTGAAAATTTATTTGAACGATAATTTAGTTTTCGTATTGAATATGCTGAAATTGCATCACACGATTGAGTCATTCACGAAAATCATCAAACATCAAATTAATGCATTTACATGAACTTTATTTAATCTATCATTTTGGTTTCTTTTTGGGGACATTTTAATTTTGTTTTATTTCAATTTCCACCATCATTTCAATGACGATTATTTTATAATTAGCGCGACGGTGGCAATTCTAGTAAAGATGGTCAGGCAGAACAACGACCAAAAATTCAAGGAAAATTGGTAAGTCGTAATTTATAAAGTAATATTGAATAAGTGTATAGTTTCTAAAAATGATCACTAAAGCGATTTGGCCATGTAAATTTTGCAACTGCCCGCGTAAAATTGCTTGTTTATTAAATGCTTGTTTAATAATAATTGATACGGACATTTTCCTTATAATGAAAGGTAAACGTTGCACGAACATCGTAATTTTAGATGAATATTTGGTTTGAAATTAACAAAATTTAAGTACAGAATAAGTCAAGGATATATTTATTTTCAGGAGGATATTAACGATCTCGAAGATTTGCATATATCGCCAGGGTCAGCTCCAGTAACTTCACAACCAACGGCGGGTCAGGCAGCTGGTGCTGGTATGCCGGTATTTGCAATGCCGCCACCAACATCTTTGCAGCCTAATCCTACTAATCCATTTATGACAGGAGCAACAGAGAATACTTCTCTTAACAAATCCGAACAACCTACTTATACGCCAGGTATTCATTAATTTTGTTCGTTCTTTGTTATTATTTAATAAAATAACTTACCATCCCGGTATTGGTTAATTACTAAAAGCACTCCCTAAGGATTATAGATAAAACAATTTATGTGCTCATATTTAACCAAACAAATTTTTTTTGAAAAAAAAAAATATATACATTTCCAACACTTCTTTTCTAGATATATTTAATCAAAAGTACTAAAAACATTGTTATGTATAGTGAAAGATACTGAGCATCATTACACAAAAAGAACAATAATAAATTTATAAATAAATAATAAACAAAGTAAATGTAATAATATATACTACAAAATCGAGTTACCAGCAACGCGCGGTAAGGCCGTATATTACAGTTGGATGGATATACATTTCTTTAACCATAATAATTGATTTCATCATTTATTGAAGCAGATTACCAGATTCTGTGGGCAATTCTACCATGTCAACTATTATCTGCTTGATTCTTAGTTTACCTGAGAAATATGTAAAATCAAGTACCAAAATCTATTAAATTCATTTGAGCTGATTTGTTAGCATGTAATAATATCATCTATTAGTTTCAATATATATCAACTACATTTGAAATAAAATGTATCTAATTTCAGTTTAAGACCGATTACATTTATATAAAATAATTATTTTACATTCAAACTCGTTGAATAAAATGTATGTTGTTAATACTTATTTTAAATATAAAGTTTTGCATTAAATTCATTGTCATAAATTAAAAAAAAAAAATACATGAGAAAGGCAATTAATTTGTCTCGCTTTTATTTTGAAATGCGCGAACTGCGAAATTCGTTTTAAATCCATTTAAACTGATTGCATTCATTTCAAAGATATAAAAATTGATATTTTTATATGTTCAAAAGTAACAAAACCTTTATAGGTTAGTTAGCATTTGTTATTTGTTCAACCATTCTATACCCTAATTACATATGTATGATTGTACACTATCACTTAACTTTTAATAAAATCAATTTGGAAATAAAAATAATTAAGAAATGGCTAAATGTAGTATTATATAAATTAAATTATAGTATTTACCAATAAAATATAAATTTCGTTAATAGCTTATGTGTAATTATCATGGTAGATATATAAATTTTGTTAAAAAAATATATATTTCCCTATTAAGGTGTCATGTATACTTACAAATTATATATTTGAAATTAACAGAATGTATAATGATGTACTACTACATAAATGTCGATCACCACTGCTATGTTTTGTCTTAATCAAATAACAAATTTCAAAGCAGTTTCAGCACTCACATGCAGGCGTGCTTATTTATATAAAGGTCGAGTGTCATCTGACATGCTAAATATCCATTTCATACTTACGTGCTTGAAAGGAATATCCATGTTGCTGCAAAGAATTGATACTTGATAATTCATAACATCAAAATTTATAAATATTTCATTTATTTATAAATGTATGTTCTCATTTTGAAGGGTTTCATAAATGAAATTAAATGGCAACTACAATAGTCCGGACTTATTTTCTATGTGCCACAGTACTTAATTTAGTTATACAATGTGTATTAGGAATAGGTATATTTACTTTTCTTTATATTTATACAGTGATTGTATATTTTCTTTTCTTTAAATGTACGTGTTTAGTTAGTAAAATTGAGTAATAAACACTGTGCATACATGTTTGTATTTGATTATGCCCAAATGAAGATGTTAATGCTATTATATATGGCATACATTTAGGAATATATACACATAATTCCGTTATATTATTTTATTTTTGCGAATACAAATGTCGACTCTATAAATATTTGATTCTGTTTGCCAATCCAAATTTGATTAAAACCTACTTGATTGAAATTTTTACTTGTATATCATATGCATACTAGCGAATATTCAGTCAAATATATTAATTTCTAATTTGAAAAATAAAACATATTACACGAACTGCAGTCTAAAATGATGATTTTAAAGAAATTCTTCTAGCCATGGATGTTTTAAACATTCTGCTGCAGATGCTCGAATAATTGGGTTATATTCAAGCATTGGCAACAGAAAATCTGAAAATTCTTTTGCATCGTGTGGGTCCCAGTCATATTTCTCAATTAAAACATTAAGTAAACTCCAAGGTTTCAGTTTTGTTATGTTTCGCAAACCTCCTACAAAAACGGATTAATACACTAAAGTTTTATTATTTTAATCAGTAATTACCATAACTTGTGAAGTATTTAAGTCCATGCTTTCCCCTTAATATGATAGATGGTGAAATCGCACCTAAGAGTTCTATGATGTGGGCAAGATGATCTTCATCCCGGGAATAATTTTCTCCCGCATGCGGGTCAAAAAGATAATCACCGGTAGCTAGCTCAAACGCCAAACAAGCTGTACTCCAAATATCTGCACTGAAGCTATATGGTGCCCCTAGCAGCACTTCTATTGAACGATATTGCCGTGTTTGAATATCCTCCGTAAAGTGGTGATACTAAGAGAAAATCAACATTATATATTTCATTATATTTTCAGAATGTTTATTTACGTCGTAGCAAGCATTTCCCAAGTCCGCAATTTTTACACGAACATTAACATTGTTTATTAACGTCTGAATAGCGTTTGTGTATGAATGAGTTTGAAGATTGGATTTGTTTTGTTTATCCTTTTCAGGGTTAGCTTCTCCCTGCTAAGAGAATAATATGAAAATTAACATAGATTGTCATAAATGGTTAAGACACAAAAACTTGATTGAATACGCAAGCTACCTTATTACGACAATATTAACTTCTATTCATATTTTGTTTAGATATTAAAAGTATGAGTAACGCAAAATGTTATAGGACTAAACTTATGGAATATTTTGACATTGCACATCATTTATTATTCTAAAAGGGGTACTTTCTAAAAGGTACCCTTTCCTCAGAATATATTTAAAAAAAATAGGTCTCTAATTACGCCGGATATGGCGTGCGAAAAAAAACAACACCAAAATCCTTTTTTTTAATTTCAAAAAAATCATTTAAAGTAAATAGTTAAACATAACAGTCATCTGCATATATCTATACTTAATTAAAGCCAGGTTAATCAGTTTTTGTTCTTACTTTACCTCCTCTTCATCTACAAAATCACTTGATTCAATTGGAGTGTTGTCATCAGACTGAGGTGCAAAGAATTAGTTGGTGCCGAGACGGAATTTGTGTAGTATCAATTACACTATTATTATTATTTCTTATTCTTACCTTGGCTGTAATTTTCTTTTCTGTACGATACCGGCTATTAATCGGTGCACTCGCTCCCATCGCAGATATTAATAAATTTTCACTGTGTCCAACGTCTAATAATGAGGAGTATTTAGAAATGGTCGACAACATGGAAGTATCTAACGCAGAAGAATCATCATTGCTTTTAGGACATGCTTCTGGGATCGGGGAGTTTTCAGAAACGTCCCACTTTGTTTTCGATTTTGTTTGCTTTTCTATGGAGCTTACTGTATTTTTATATTGAGATATCAATTTCATTAGAATACTGAAATTATTGCGTTCACTTAAACTTACTGTAGGAGTCGGGAAACTCTAATCCTCTTATCCTTAAATTATTGATTTCGTCATCAATTTGTTGGTTCATTGCGGCTGCATTATCAATTACTAAGAGTATATTTTCGGGTTTGATGTCGGTATGAATAATGCTGCATTTCGTATGCAGGTATTCCAATCCTTCGAGAACTTGTCGGATAATGTTTTTCACTTGTGATATAACTAAGCCTTGATAATTGTTTTTAACGATTAATTTGTATAAACTGCAACCAAGAGCTTCGAATACCAAACAGGTATGTATTCCATTAACTCCACGCACAGTGAAGTGATTAAGAAGTCGCACAATGCGATCACCTTTTGGATCTAATGGATCTGCATCTCGAATTGCTTCAAGCAATCGAATTTCGTCAGCAGCAGTCTCGATGTAGTGTGGAGCACTTTTTACTACTTTAAGGGCAACATATTTTTCATCCCTAAAATAAATAATACTTACAAATATGCTTAAATGTTTGAATTATATTTACTTGATATCCCGACATAGCCAAACTGTTGAGAAATGACCCCAACCAAGTTTTCTAACAACCCGAAACCGGTGATCAAAAACATCTCCAATAACAACTGGGTGGTATCCACCACGACAGTACTGTGAGGCATCTTCTTGTTCTTCATCTGAACCGTAAAGACTGCTGTCTGGAGATTCTTGAAAAATTTCATCGGTAGTTGCTAGGGTTCCTCTGGGTTCGGATCTTTAATAGAATTCACATGAAAGGCGAATTTTACAATATTAAAATATTATTAACATATATATAGTATAAGTAATTATATTATGAACTATTTGTACTAATTATAGTACACATTAAGTTACGTATTGTACGTATTTAACGTCACAAGTTCAGACATACATACATAGATTTAATCGTGTAAAAGAAAAATTACCCACATGTCTGAGCAACAAATGCTAGAATCTATTTCACAAATATTTGATTCCGTGCTATTTTTTCTTATATAAGTTACAAGAATAGGACCAGCAGAAATACATTTTCGTTTATTATATATAGTGCACTTTTTCCTCCAATTTTCCTCTGATCCCAACGCTTGTGCTATATTTTGCGTATGGTCATCAGCATTTAACTCATTATGACCTTGGTTATGATGCTGCTCGACACTATTATTACTAATTCTTCGTGTATCAACCCATTGCAATTCAGGTTGAAAATGATTTGGAGATCCGACTGAACGTATTCTTGCACATTTTTTCGCTATCTGTGCCCAACGTACAGTGGAAATAATTAATAGAAGAATACATATCTTAAGTGAACTGTTTATCAATAGATCACTTTGCATCCAATCTAAAATTAAACTTATCCAAAGAATTATATTAAAATACAAATTTATAGCTAATTTTTTTAACGTGTCGCACTTATTAGCTATATATGGAAGTAAACTTTGAACAACTTCGTTAAAAGAATAGTGAAAATTTAATTTATAGCGCATTGTATCATGATCCATATAAAGTTTACTTTCTTTAGTTAAACAAATGCCATTATTTTGACTTAAAATATAAGAGATCCAATTAACATTTGAGCAATTCATATTAGTCCACTTTATTTTAATGAGTTATTACAGATATGTATGTAATTGCATAACAAGAAAACATTTTTAGGTCTATACTTCAATTCGACATTATTAGGAAATTATAAAAAAAAACACTATTCCTATTCCGATTGCTTGCACAAGGGAACTGTTCGCGTTAAAACAACATAAAACAGAACTTATTTTAAACATAAAATTATAAACAAGATACACATATGCACTTAAGATGAGTGAAATATATATGAACTCATCTTATGTTCAAAAATATAAACAACACAAACATAAAACAATGGTTCGTGCGAATGTCTGCAGATCCGCTTGGAGGTAACATATATGTGTGTATATTTTTAATTTTACGTTGAGTTATATGATATATATTATGAGTTGAGTTATATATATATATATTATATTATATTGAATTTATACTGTTTACATTATAATACTTACAAGCTAACGAATGGTCCTCGAAGTGCAGGCATATCGCGGCGACGATTTAATGGTGGTGACAAGGATAATGATAGAAAATCCTGCGTCTTTTCCTCATCTATACTTGTAGCTCTGCCTGCAAATATTCTTGTGGTTGGCAAATATCCTATTTGCTTTAGAAAATCATCACGATATGAAAGTGGAAAAAGGGATGACGTCTGTCTCGGCTGTGATTGACTTAATATACTAGCACTTATTGATGTAAGTTTTTCATCAAAACTTCTCCGAAATCCTATCCCTTTGATATAGTGCCGTTGAACATCCACTCCATTTCTTAAATCGTTTAGATTTCCTCCACATGTTTGGGAATTTATCGAAGAAAAGGCAGACGTTGTAGCAAGACATGATATTGATGAATGATGAAGTGGACTTAGTGCTTTGACATTGGGCAACTTCGGTGCACCATGTGTCTTAACATTCGCTGGCGATAGAACCGGCGATGTTATACTAGTGCTATATAATAAATTTTGATTAACCATAACTGTTGTTGGTGTGAAGCCGTGTGAGACCCTTTCGTTTGATGCAACAGTAACAGCATTTCCAGTGATTGGTTTATTGCGACAATTCGACGAGAGAACAGCAGATACTGTTGATGGAATTGCAATAGATTTCACTGGTGATGCATTACGCTTCGATGTGTCGCTTATGTTGTGGTGTTGTATAATTAACAATGCTGTTTCCTGAAGACGCGGAGGTACTTGTGCTGTCCCCGTCCCGGAAATTGTACTTGTAGGTAAAACAGGTGCCAGCTTAAACAGTATATGTGTGAAAACCTGGACTGTTGGAGCATTCCAGAAAGCTGCCTTGAGGCAAAAATTGCACTTATTTGCTTTATAAGTCAATAACAATTATGTATAACCAATTCAAGCTGTTAGAGTCACGAAAAAAAATACAGTGTAAAAAAACTAGTTTGTACCGCCGTACGCATCACGTTTTATTACATTTGAACCCCTTTCCATGTAAAAGGTCGATAAAAATTTCTTGAACAAACTACTATTTATTAAAACTTAGAATTTTTTGTCCCGTATTATGAATGTCAAAGTAAATCGGTTGTTCAAAATCATATTCGACTTAATTTTCTGATAAAAACAAAAGTGTTTCACTGATGTACGCATGATCGATACTTTGAGAATACCTAGAATGCATATAGTCTATTCCTTTATACATACAAAAAAAAGATATATATAGTAAATTGTAACAAACGTGTTTACTTTGTACGGCCTACCATACTGACCTTACATTATAATGTACTGTTAATAAGTAATCATTTTTAATATGGTATACATCACGTGTGTATAATACTACCTTTCATAATATATTACTATTTGAGCACTTTGTAAATTAAATTTATTTAAGTGCACATGTTTTAATAACATCCCTGCATTTTACACACTCAAGACAAAAGGAAACAATCTACTTTTAACTTCAAAAAACAAATTACCAATGACGTCGACTGGCGTTAAAGACGGAAAAATGATATTAACAACAATGAGAGACAGTATGTGTGTTTTCATTGTAAAAGGTAACATATAATGGCACTTCACGGCAAAAAAATGTTTCAAAGGCTACCAGAGACTACTTTTAAAATATTATTTCATCCAAACTCTGACTACCAGGGGAAATTTTAAAAAATCTGCTTATAAGTGCTGCCGTTTTCAAGAAATGATTATATTTTTTAGTGTACACAAACAACATTCAAACGTAATATTAGTGGTCACGGACTGTTTGTTTTTTTTCGTACGCGAACAGAATTCGTATTTTCAATATACGTGCCTGGAAAATTTACAAAAACGTCTCTGTTGGAAATGTTACACAAACCATGAGTTGTCAAGAGAAGTATTGTCAAGAGAATAATCATTGCCGGTAAAAAGTGATCAGATTCGGACGAGGGAACAAATATTCCTCTTTCAATATTTGCAAAGTACAGTAGAATAATTTGTTAATTCAAAATTGTTTAACTATGAGTAATACACACCCGCAGCAACAGGGACCAATACCTAATCAAGCGCAACATCCGCTAGTTTGTTATTGAATATTTTGCAAGTGACAAAGATATAAATATACATTTCACAGGCCAATTACCAATTTTCGTCAGAGGAGCTCCGGGTCCTAAGAGAATGTAATACCGAATCGTTTTTTCAAAGATCCTTGCCAATCGGGACCGGACTTGGGTTAGCGGCCTATTTTGGAGTAAAGAATGGCTATTTGAGGGTAACATTTGAATAATATGCGTACGAATACATTATATCTAATTTATATTTTTCAGGCAAATATAAAGTATGGGGCAGTGCCTAAAGTTGTTCTTGGCGTCGTTCTTGGATATTTTCTCGGAAAATTTAGTTATCAACAGAAATGCGCAGAAAAAATCATGAAATTGCCAAATTCAAGATTGGGTGAAGTACTCCGCCAAAAACATAAGCCCAACATATACGGTGCTTTGTCACCTGATCAAAATATTAGCACTGGAATGGCATTATCAGCTTTTACCTCCAGCAATGCCGATCTATATACTGATGAATATTCTGCATACGATAAGTCGAGTTCCTTAGAACTGGATGCCGATAGTCGTCCCATAATATCGGGATTAGATGACATCTACCGTCCTACCCTGGATGGTATGTTTAAAAAAATAATGTTTTTAATGATATAAATTTTATAACATTACAGATCCCTCACCGCAGTTCGAAAACGATCTTCCCCTGATTTCAACTAAACAGAGTGTTACATACGACGAACTACGTGCAAGAAACAGAGAGGAATATGCAAAAAAGGCACAAAATTCCATGTATAGCCCACTTCCATCTGGACCTCCTCTTATAAAGAGAATGCCGGATTCAAATGAGGGTGTGGATATTAAGGAAAAGAACCCAAACCAAAGAAATAAGTACGGAGATATTTGGACAAATTGATACTTTTTGTGAAATGTTCTAATATATATTTGTTGACATTAAATTATTTCAACATACAAATTTGGGTTACAATTATGTTATTTATTATCTGAAAATAATTGGATTATTGTGCAGGTCAGCTTAAATGCTCTCAATCAGATGATCCGATCTCATAAATGTATGCACCCAAGAGTTTAGTCTAGAGCAAGGCGAAGGTTAGAATTAAAGGATACAATTTTAGTAGTATAAATAATATAGATACCCCTTCAATATAATTCCGGATGTCAATTTTTTCATTTTGAGAATGCGCGCCATCATCGCATGCTCCAACTGGTATCAAAATAACATTTTTCCCTGTAGCTTCTTGTAAGGTTAAAGTTACTGGAATAGATCCACCTTCGCGGGTCATATCTGGTTCGACTTTAAACACATGCTTCACAGCTCGTTTTGCGGCTTCATAATGCGGATGGCTTGGGTTTTCTGTCCATGGTTTACCTGCACCTACGAGTTCTACGCGCATCTTATTTGGAGATCCACGTTCTGCCCATTTTGCGTTTAAGTAATCAATAACACATTTTGTAACATGTTTTGGATCCTGATTTGGAACTAATCGCATTGAAAATTTCCCAATAACTTTTGCAGGAATAACTGTTTTCTGCCCATGTTCATAAAATGCACCTTCAATACCGTGCAATGACAAACTGGGAAAGCGCCATCTGTGCATAAGAAGCAGAGTTTTATCTTCATTGTGTGGCAATTTTGAAGCCCCAATGTCTTGTCTAAAACAAAATATTATTTAAAGTAATATCGCTGCTGATCATTTACTAATAGCGTACTTATAATCGTTGACATCATAATCAATGTTTTCATATATTTTTTCTTCGTTGGCGAGAAGTGGAGCTACCTGCAAATGAAAAATAAAAATAGATTTGCAATGAACATATTTAAGCTTACATCTCTATCTATTCCTGTTATAAGAATTTTTCCGTCCTTGTCGACTAAAGTGTTTAAGAGATAGACCAAATCTGGTAACGCTTCATGGCTATAAATATACACATATATAAGTTAATTTAAATATAACTGCAACAGTTCTAATAAACAAACACTGTGCCACCAAAAACGCCGCTATGTAAATCCTTTATTGCGCACCTTACTTCTATATTATAGTACGCAATACCCCTTAAGCCGTATGTTAAACATGGACGCTTTTTTCCCAACCAATAGTTATCAGATATGCAAACGTAATCAACGCCCGCAAGGAATTTATCTGAAAAATCTATATTTTAGAAAAAGTTCGAATGAATTACTTCACAGGTTTACCCTTTTGCTCAAACAATAATTCATCTAAACCTTGGCTGTTACTTTCTTCCATTCCCTCAAATACAAATTTTATATTAACTGGAATATCGATGTTAAGTTTTTGGTAAGCTTCAATAGCATGAATCCAGCACAGCACTGGGCCCTTATCATCTGTTGATCCTCTACCAAACAGCTTGCCATCAATTTCAGTTAATTCAAAAGGTTCAGTATTCCAACCATCATCCTTTAAGGCTGGTTGAACATCCAAATGACCATACACAGCGACTGTTTTTTTCTTTAAGTCCTATATAAGCGAAAGTTACATCTCTCCAGATTTAATGATGAAATTGATTTACCGTTCCCAAGGTACCAAGTATAACATTTGGCAATGGTATTTTGTTTCCATTCTGAAGTAATTGCGTGCCAATATCAACAAGTTTGACATCCGTGCCCAAAGTTTTTAGTTTTTCCGCAGTCCATTCGACCTGTAGAGCACATTTTTTATAGTTATTTTTGCTGTTTGCCGTCTGAAGCTATTACCATTTTCTGAACATCTGGTCGAGTTTCGGGCCACGCTGATACAGATTTAATAGCGCAAGCCTCTCGAAGATTATCAATATAACGCGCTTTATTTTTATCTATTTCACTGTGAACAAATGAGGATGAGAATAAAAAATATGTTCGCAAATGGCCTTATTAAATAAATATGTCGTTGTTGCTAAGAATAATGTTTGATTATGCGTTAGACCATTAATCTAACTTTGATAATTATTTTACAAGATTATTTTTTTATCTGACTATATTTTATAGCTGTGAAAAGTAGAATATAATCCTACTTATGTATGTACATATGTACGTAAATTTACAACAGCATATCTACATATGTATATACCAAATAAGAAATGGAGGATTAATGCTTTATAAAACGGTGCATATTCTTACTTGAACAATATAGTCAGTTCTTTTGGAATCTCGGACATTTTTTTAAAATAAAAATTAATAAACTCAAAAGAAATAACTGAATATGGTTTACTGTATATATTAAAACCACGTAGGAAATTAATGGGCAATAATAAAATTAAGACAAAATAAGAAACGTTAGTTAAAACACAAAATAAGTCAACTGTCAGTGCAGATTGCTGTTAGACTTCTACTTTTCTGTCATTGATTGTTCTTATAATAGGAAAGTTGTCTGGAGATAAGCATTTGATATGAGCAGGTTCCGTTGCTGTGTGGTAGATTTTCTCATTTTACATTTATACACCACGGTTGATAATGATGGTTACATTACATGTACATATTGTAGCGATTTCAGCAGAATGTACATATATGCGGTTTATAAACTAGTGTATTAACTGCAACTCTTATCAACCAAAATAGAATTAAAAAAAAAAAGAAAAATAAGTTTATGAATAAACAACACATTTTTTCTTTCTAATTATATTGATATCCAAGCACGTTGTACATGGAATTTCGATGTTTCGTTCATGCATCTTTTTGTAGCACTTTTATATTTTTCTAAATTTTTTCCACCTACCTCATGTTCCCTTCCTTCCATCAAATGAAAGTTTAGTTTACTTTTACCTACCATGTTCGGTTCTTCCAACTTTTTAGGTATCTATAAAATAAAAAGCTGGTTTCTTAACAAAGAAAAAAAAGTTTTTCTTATTTGTTATAAATATTTATAAATATATTTAAAAAAAATACATTATTTTACTGCTTAAGTTATTTTTTGCCTGCATTTCGGCAAAAGATGTGTAATGAAATAATTATATCTGGTTTAACAAGCTTGCTCATTTTCCCTGGGAGATTTATTTTCAAACTTGAGAAAAATGTCTTCTAACGTGCTTTCATTCACTGAATAGTCTTGGACCATATCACTACACGATTCCATAAAATGTTCTGTTTTTCGAAACACATTTGACCAATCTATGCATCTATTGCTAACAAAATAAGTAAGCATTCCCTGTTATATTAAAGAGAAGAAAACTGGTATTTATTTTAGAATCCACTTAGTACTACAATTATACTCACAGCATGTTGCTCACGTAGTTCACAAGTGAATTCGTTTTCAAGAAAAGATGTTATTGTATTTACAGCATTGTTAGGGCAATGGCTTAAAAGTTTGATTTTAATTGTAAAACCATTCCCATACTTTGCTTTTAAGTCCGGTATATAACCCAAACATTGTAGTTTTCCATTCGCCATAATAGTCAATCTGTTACACAGATGTTCGCATTCATCCATACTGAAACCCCGAACAATTTAAGTATGTTTATATTATGAAAAAAAATTATCTGCCGATATGGCTCGTTGGTCTAGGGGTATGATTCTCGCTTCGGGTGCGAGAGGTCCCGGGTTCAATTCCCGGACGAGCCCAAGAGAACTTTAATAATTTTTTTTCTTCATCATTATTTACTGACCTGTGCGATGTAATTACAATGGTTCTTCCATTCCGTTGAAAGTCTTGAATGCACTTCCATAAAAATCGTCTCGAAACTGGATCAACCCCAGTCGTAGGTTCGTCTAAAAGTATTAACGATGGATTGCCGATCTAATGCCGATTGTTTTTCATTAAATTGTACATGTTTTCTATAAATATAGGTATACCATAGCGATAGCAACGTTCAATTTTCGTTTTGTTCCTCCCGAATAAAATCGAGTTTCAACATTTTCGTACTTTAATAAATCCATCTGATAAAGCCATTGTCTGATTTCATTGTCTAAATTTTCTAGATCAATGTTTCTCAACAAAGCTATAAATTTCAAAGTCTGGTACGATGTCATGAAATTATTTAAGCATTCTTTCTGGGGACAATATCCGAACCTATATTTATACTAAAAAACCAAATTAATAATGATATTTGCATAAAGAAAACAGCGTACCAATGTTTTTTGTTTTACAATACTAGCCCCGTCTATTAGTATTTGCCCTCCTGACATGGGCAAATTTCCGGTAATCATTTGAAATGTTGAAGTTTTCCCAGCTCCATTCACACCTAGAAGTCCAAAGCATTCTTGTTTCTTGACAACAAAATTTATTCCACGAACAGCGTGTGTATCACCGTAGAATTTGTGTAGATTTTGAACCAACAGCGGATATGAATCTTCTGTGTTACCTATGTAATACATAATATTTATTATAAGTGGATATAAAATTAATTATTTTACTTTGGAATATTTCTTTAATTTTCCTTTTTTCATTTCGAACAAGTGATTCATCTTCTTCTTCTAAAGGTTGATCCAGAATTAAACTACGTTTGAAATTGCATGACACTAACTTCTTCAGCAGTTGCCTTCTTTCTAAGTTATCCCATAAGTAAATCAAAAAAATCTAACAAAACAAAAAAAAAATAATTCTAAGTTATGCTAAGTAAGATTAGTTTAAAAACATACTGCAGAAAGAGTGAACACAATTATGGCATATATAAAATATGTGATCAGACTGGGAGTCTCCTGCTGATACATGACATTCTTTGACAAAATCTTCTGAATCGTAGCCTTTCGTTCGTGCAAATAGTTTTCGTTTATAACTCGCAGTTGATGGTTCAAAGAAAAGTCAGGGAGAACTGACAAAATTGAAATTGTAGTTCCAAACTTTTGCATTGACTGAATACTGTCGGATGTTAAGAAGGGTATGACAGCTTAAAAAAAGTATTTTAAGAATTTTTTTAAATATTCAAATTCATAAAATGATAGGATTTTACCTGATATGACGAACAGGAAAAATAAATATGTGGAAAGCGCTGATAGTGAACGAAATCCAATTGCCATACTGTAGATTATTGGGAAATATGAAAATCCGTAAAATAGGTATGTAAAAAGAAGTAAGGCCTGATATTGACTGGTGTATAAAGTTGCTGGCATTATTAAGAACTGGAATATATAACAAGCAATGCACACAGCGGTGTGCAATATCATATCGAAAACGGCAGTTGATATCCAGTACGTCGTTTTTGGGATTGGTTGCAAATTTTTGAACCCGCTTTTGCTTTCCAAATAGGGCAAAGATACGTAATAGAGAATATAAAAAAAGAAGCCTGCAATAATATTCATGAAACAAAACTCAAATTCGTTAGGAAGTTGTCCTAAAGATTATTAATTACCAATTGGTACGATAGCAGCAAAATATTCCAGACTTATTGGATTAACATCTGCAACTCTAAAATCAAAATACATTAATTTCTTTCTTACTTGTCACATTAATTCCCTTTGTTACCTTTGAATTGGTTTGAAGGTTGTTATTATACTACTTCCATTTGATTCAACTTTTAATTTGAGAAAAATATTATCTATAAGGTTTGTCATAATCACAGAACTGTGTATTATATTATTAGAATACAATACTTTAAATTGATCAATTCTATCAATGCTTATTGCACCTATAGCGTATTCATAAAAGCTGTAGACATCCAATTTTTGTATCGATAGTAATTCTTTAAGTAAATAATTATTTATAACTCAAAAAAATTAATCGGAAATTGAATACAAAATTACCTTCTTCAATGTGTGAACGATTTGTCATTATTTTTGTTTTTATTCCACGTTTTTCAATTTCACGCTTAAAGATGTCTACGGCATAAGACATTTCTTTGGTAGCGCTTAAGTAGATTACACCTTTTTGTAAGTGCTGAAGATCCAACTTTATACCATCATCAGCTTGTCTCAATATGAAGGAGTTCATAATAAACAATGCAAGTGCAATACACAAGAATGGAAGGCAAATCTATAAATCTTAGTGTATAAAACAATAGCATTTTAAATAACATCACCTCGCTTACCATACTTAACGAATAAATCCATTGACTTTTAAAAAAAATAATTTTTTTATAAAAGATTGCATGCATTTGTCTGTTCCATTTTATAGAATCATAAGCTATTTTTTGATACTTTATATTGATATTCTCATCACGGACCTTATTAGGGGAATCGATATCGTCCACACTGTGGGAACTGTAAGTAATAAGAAATTTAAAATGCTTATATCAATGCAAAATTGTACTACTTCAGGAAAACATCTTCTAAAGACGAATCTGTAATCGACATCGAGTCTATTCCAAGTGTCCCTTTATCTCTCTCTAGACTCTCCAGAACTTCAGAGTACTTATCTTTGTAAACATATGGCATGCTCACTAAGACAGTTGGTGGAACAGTATTCTATGAAGTAATTAAATAGAAACTTAAAATAGGCTCGAGTAAAACAAAAAATAAATTACCAGAATTCTTGCAGTTGGTACTATGGCCCTTATAATGTTTAAAGTAGGTTCTTCACGGAAACAACCATCTGTTCGTAGTTTAAGTACATAACCAGTGCCACATTTACGTTTTAATTCAAGTGGTGATCCTGTTTGTAATAATTTTCCGTTTGATAAAATTGCAACTGTGTCTCCGAGAACTTCAGCTTCTTCCATGTGATGCGTTGTTATAAGGACAGCTTTCGATTTACGCAACTCTAATAGTATATCCCATAATTCACGCCTCGATTCGATATCTAACCCAGAAGAAGGTTCATCCAAAATAACGACCCTATTTTTGTCTTATTACCACCAGTACAATAATGTGTATAAATAATTTTACTTTGTTTGTCCGGATAACGCTATTCCAAGTGACAAACGACGTTTCATGCCTCCTGAAAGCCGTTTTGCGTAATCTTTGGCCTTTTGAACTAATTTCAGTTGTGAAAGTAATTCTGAAGATATTGAAGCAGCTTCGTCTTTTGATTTCCCTCTCAACTGTTAAATACAAATATAACTAATAAAGAGAAAAGGAAGAATTATAAAAATATGTTACCAACCTCGGCGAAAAATTGTAAATGCTCATAACAAGTCATGTATTGCATGTACACATTGTGTTGTGGACAGAAACCAATTAGGTGCCTGTATGTTAGAGCGTCTTCCTCACAGCATACACTTACATTCCCAGCATCCTTGGAAACACAACCTGAATGTTAAAAGTCATAATGATTATTTGTGGTTATAATATACGCACTTACCTACCTATTATCATATTAAGAACTGTTGTTTTTCCTGCACCATTGTGTCCCAAAAGAACTGTTATTCTTCGATCTTTGATTTCCATATTCAAATGATCAGCTATTATAATTTTGCGTGTTTTTGTGCAAAATGTTTTTACAAGATCTTGGATAATTATAGCATTATCCTGACCACGTGTCGACGTGATGAATTGGTTACAGTTGTTTTTTTTAAAGAAGGAAGGCTAGTAATACAAAATTAAAACCTACAATGTAGTACAAAGCTGATTGTAAATACCTTTAAGGAATGTAGAATTGATTGTTTAAGACCTCCCTTTCCCGGAAAAATGTTGGACAAAATATTATAAAGTCCGGTGTAAATAATAGTTTGGCATAAGAATATTAGAAGTAGGGAAATTATTTTGTGTTTTGTTTGAGTAATGTTGAAAAACAAATCATTAAATGCAAACATTCGATCTAAAAAAAAACATTAGGTTGAGTACATCATGACATAATAATGGACAGCATTTTTACGTTTATTCGTAAAGACCTGAAAAGTATCAAGGCCTTCTAAGAAAGTTGACGTACTGAAGAATACCGTAGCAATTTCCGATATTCTGCCATTAACAATATATAGCACGTACGGTATTATTAGCAACAGAAACCCCCCAATTTTGGCAGAAAACACTGCAATATAAATATACTATTATTAAAGAAAAATGCTGAAAAATTTAATTTACCTGAATTAAAACATACTGATATAAGAAACGTATAACACATAGACGATATGCAGTAAGATATAAAAAATATAATATAATATATTACTGGTATAAGGCCTAGCGCATCATATATCTGCCCAATTATGATACAACTTATAATAAATGGTAAATATCCTATTAGCCTTACACAAAAAAAAGTTAATCCGTTGAGAAAGTTAAGAGGCGTAGCCAACACGAGGAACTCCTATAATAAATATATATTCACGTAATATTTCCTCAATAATTACACGTTTTATTATAGTTACTTTAATTCCGTCATGTTTCTCCTCTACAAGCGGAACTAATATTATAGTCAAAAGCAAGACATTGAATAATACAACATATAAAGTTCCAAATACGTTTACACGCTGCCCATCAACAATATTCATAGCGATGTTTGGTAAAGGAGATATTGCAATCTGGAAAATTATTTTAAATTCCATGTCAAATTTTATTTATATACATAGTTTACCTCAAACCCGTTATCAGCCTGACTCTGAATTTTTATAAAATTTAAATCAATTGTATGTTGTAGTATTAGAAAGCCAGTTCTTATGTACTCGTCATCAACTGAAATTCAAAAGAATTATAACCAATTACGACTGTGCGTGTTAGAAAAACGTAATACAACAGAACATCTACATTACAACATCGGTTAACGATGTCTCGAGTAAATCATAAACTATGTACAATTAGTTCACAATATGAAAATGTAGAAAATTTAAGAAAGAAAGAAAGAAAGATTATTCTTATTGTTAATTTGAACTTGTATTTTATTTTACTACTGTTATCATAAATAACTAATAAATACAATTCTTTTTCGAATGTACTTACTTATGAATCTATTGGCATCATGGTCGTTTATAAATCGCTCCTTTGGTGATACATTAGTTGCAGAAGAGCTTATTGAGTACATCAAAGAAGTATTTATATTAGATTTTGGCCATTCCTCGAAAGCAATTGCAAAGCAGTTTTCTTGTTGCGCGTCTTCCAACATAAACATCATATCGGATGCATTTATGTATGGCTTTATTCCTAATATTAAATTTCAATGTGCAAATCAAAATAAAAGAACAAACATACACATATAAGTTGCGACAATAGCTTACTTTCTATTGGTAAGGATAAGTCTATCCTGACCTTTTCTATTAACTCATCCAGAAATTGATTTGATGGGGTGTATAATATAAAGTCGCGCTCATTTCCAGGAAAATATGATTTAAGTTCATCCTATAAAACATTAAATAGGAAATCAATTATAAATTATTTACAGAAAAACATATTTTATTTATTTACAGCCGCTTTTTTCTCATAAATTACTGAGGGTGTGGTTGTAACATTGTGGGTAAGTCTTAGATAGGTATAAAGTATTACAACACAAGCCAAATTAATAACACATGACGATATCCAGCCGAATTTTAAAAACAAATAATTTTTCCATAAAAACACACGAAATAGTTTCTTCATGATATCTTTGTTTTCATCACGGGCGGAAACTTAATAAATCTATACTTTTGTCATGTTTTATATTCGAAGGGATAAAAACGACTTTCGGGCAGCGTTGCCACATTGCTAAAACAGTTGCAAAAGTAGTACATTTTTTCGAGATTTCTTATTTTGCTTCACATTTGCTTTCGTCGCCGATGGAAACGATATTGATTGAGTTCAATTTCGAATTTTCCAAAAATATTTGAAATTTGTGATAATTTATCCAATCAATCCTTGAAAGCCTGCAAAAATAGGGTTTCTTATACGGGCTCGAGAAACATTTACTTTTGTTTTCAAGAAGAAACACTAGATATTTGTTCATATTCATTTCTAAGAAAATTATGCTGCATATGCTACGATTTCAAATTTGACAATTTTGCTATTGCAAAATTTTCTCAAATTGGTAATTTTATTCACTTCAAGTGGCAACGCTACTATCAGCTCCAATACAAAAACCACAAATCAAAAGCAGAAACCTATTGGTTAATCACAAACCAGGGATGAATGAATGTCTGTGAATTTGGCTCTTTGATCAGCTGTTCAAGAAGGGGAAATGTTATAAAAAAACGCTGTCAAATTTTCCCCAAGGGCGGGAGACGAAGAAGCTATGTATCTCCTTCCTTGTTCATCCCTGGATGTGACGCGAACATACCTACGGTAAAATCTCATTGACATTTCATTTCTTCTACTAACTAGTGAACACGTGCTTTGTTGAATTAAGATAGAAATGGGAAAAATAAAAACAGAACCCGTAGATATTAACGAAACGAAAAACGATACAATTAAGGAGGAAGATACGTACGAAGACAAATTAAAATATGTTAATTCAATATCTCAACCAATGGCATCAAAAAAACTGGCAAAGAAATGTTATAAACTTATCAAGAAAGCAATGAAACATAAAACGTTTGTTAGAAATGGCTTGAAAGATGTGCAAACAAGGATCAGGAAAGGCGAAACAGGGTAAGCTAACACCGGTTATGTTATTAACAATTAATTGTTTACGAATAAACAAATTCTGTATATTTTTTTAGAATTGCTATTTTTGCAGGTGATGTTACACCGATCGACATAATGTGCCATTTGCCAGCAGTATGTGAAGAAAAGGGGATTCCTTACACATATACTCCAAGTAGATCAGATCTAGGCGCAGCAATGGGCGTCAAGCGCGGCACAGTTGCGTTATTGGTGCGTGAAAATGCGGAGTACCAAGAATTGTACAATGAATTGAAAGCGGATATTGACACACTGCAAATACCTGTTTAAAGTATTTGATCCATTTCTGATTTAATTTTATTTTTTCATATATAAATATACTTATACCTTATATCAATAAAATATCAACATAAATGAGTTTGTTTGAATCGCACAAATGACAAGTCCTTTTCTTCGAAAAATCCCGTTGAAAACTTACCCGGTTTGAAAAGAAAAAATAAATATGAGATAAGTCAAAATTATATTTAAAAATACATACCATTATAGAAAGTCGTAAACACTTGTACATAAATGTTTTCTGTTTACGTCATGAAACTAAAAATCTATG
This sequence comes from Eristalinus sepulchralis, assembly GCA_944738645.1. NCBI lineage: Eukaryota > Metazoa > Arthropoda > Insecta > Diptera > Syrphidae > Eristalinus > Eristalinus sepulchralis. The sequence goes on along the minus strand of OX122885.1, from coordinate 605,854 downwards.
CGTTTGATTTTTTACGATTTAATACATTTATGTATTTACACAATAACCAATCACTCAATACAAAAATGTCAAACTGAAATATGCAGGTTAATTAAATAAAAAAAATATACGTATGTAAGTGTATGTATAAACACGTTTACAGCAGATATTTGCTTAAATTTAAATCACTACAGATATAAATATTTTATTTTTATACTATTTTTTTTTATTAAATCAATCATGTTAAAGTAATACATTATATCTGAAGTACATAAAACATATTTACGCCAAATTAGGATAATCACCTTTCATAAACTATACTCTTAAGGGGCGTATCTTTTCATTTGAGAATAAGCAAAATGCAAGTTAACTACTTCATTATTAGTTCAAAATATTCACAATATTTTTTTTTTACATTTTCATTTTTTTTCAACCATAAGGCGTCCTATTAATATATTTTAGAGTACATCTAGTTGTTATCCTATCGATGTTGATAAACATTTGTTTACTATGTATGAAAAAACTGTCTACTGAAAGTAATTATAAAACCTATTATTAGTACTTTGACCAAGCTCCCGTATAACCGCAAATGGGTCTTTGTCCTCATTTAAAACTTGCCCCTGCGGCGGATGGTGTAGATGAAGTTGAGGATTTTGAACGTTACCCTGACTTAAAACAGCTGCATATGTCGTATTGCGTGGTTCTCCGTGATTATGCAGTTGAAGATGAGGCTGTTGAGTTTGTTGTTGTGGGTGCAATACTGAAAGATGATGTGACTGTTCAGTGCCGATGCGCTCGTTTCTATTTTCTGCATCATTTAACTTCATTGGAAAATTGTTGTAGAAAAGCTTCTGTAAGGAGTTGTTTTGGTACGCTGCTGCAGCAGATAAATCATTTGAATTGGTTGAATTGAAAATTGTATCAATAAGATTGCCAGATGGATGCAGATTGCTGGCAACGCCACTATCCAGTAGATTGTCTGGAGTCGACGATGCGATAGAATGAGCCGTTGATGAGGATGAATTGGATCCATAACTGGAATTCCCATTTCCTACTACTTGACGTCGATAAAGTGGTACCGATTCCAACCGTGGCGTTGATGTTGTAGGGAGATCAGTTCCTAATAGAAAATCTAAAGAAACATTTATCTATATATATATATGTGTGTGCATATACACTTAGCAAACTTACCACTACCACTTGTCATTACGTTCTGCTGATTTGTAAATAGTGGCGAAACGTTTTTCTTCTGCTGCAAAGTTATTGGGAAATCCTTTACGGTCATTCCCATCGTGTTAACATTACCTGATAGTGTATTATTAGTTAAGCCACCGGTATTACTAACCATTCCCATCAGTTCCCTTAGCATTGGTTGGCTTATGTCATTACCATTCATTAGCGAATTGAAAACCATATCTATTTGTTGGTTGAAATTCATTGCAGGCTCTGCTGTAGATGGGGGGGTATCACATCGACCTTGCGGTAAAATATTTGTAGATTGTCCCATATAGCCACTTGATAATTTAGGCATCGAAGCTGAATGTTGAACCTGTTGATGAGGAATCTGTGATATTTGATGTTGGCTAGTTTGTAGTGCAGCAGAATTTGGAGGCTTAGAGTTATGCATTATGCCCATTGCTTGACGCAAAATGTCAGTGAATTTATTTGCAGACTCTTGACCATGCATTTCGAGTAGTTTTAAATACCACTTATACTGGGATTCTTTAGGTTCAAATGCCATTTCATATATATTCATGTTGGGCGGTAAAAGGCTACTGTATTCTTGAAAAGTTGGTAGATGTGTTGGGGGGTTCTGTACTGCCGTAGGTGCTTGAAACATTGACCCTCCTATATTCACAGGTATGTGTACATTATTTAAAAACTGAAAGTCTTTCTCTTTATGACCGCCGCTACTGTTGTTTGATATATTATTTGGGTGACTCAAACCTATTCCCAGATTCTGATTTTGCCTTATAAAAGTATCTAAAGCAGGTCCTCCTGATGCAGGGCTTATGGGTCCATTGGAAAATGAATTACTTAAACGATTGTTCAGTAGTACCGCCTGATTTGTAGGATTGTTATATCCAGATGGATTAGGAAGCTGATATAAGGATTTTTTTATATAGTTCATATCAGAAGTTTGTCCACGAATTTGGGGCGTACCCGATGCAGGTAGTGGGCCAGCGGGAGCTATCTGGTGCTGTGATAGGGAACAGACTCCAGATTGAGGACGCATTTGATTCGGTATATTCATGTTATGTGATGACGGTTGTTGTGGTACTATTGGATTTGACATCTGATTTGGGGGACGATGATTTGGGGCACCTGATTTTGGAATAACACCCCAGGGATTACTTTGTGGCGGCGGGCCCCATAAGCTTGCATTAGGATTTTGAGATTGTGGCGGTTGAATTGGAGGTTGTTGACCAGCGAAATTTGGGCGCAACATTTGATTAGGCACATTCGATTGTTGCGGTGGCTGTTGTTGAGGCCATATCATGTAAGGAGGAAATTGTTGTTGTGATTGTGGTATATGTGTAGGTGGTCGGTTTGGGGGTTGTATTCCGTAATGCGCATTATGTTGAGGGTTATGTTGCGGTGGTCCAATCGGGCGCATAGGAATGTTGTTGTGGTGGAATGGCGTATGGTGTGCTGACTTTGCAATCTGCGCCATTTGAGCTTGGTTCAAAATTCCATAAGGGCCGCCTAAATTACCGTACATGGCTGGAATATGACTGGTTGACTGATGATGTGTTGCTGATAAATGTGGTGGTGGATTATTGGCACCAAGCAAGTACATTGCCGTCTGATCACGTAAATAAGCTTCAGGCTGTAATGCTCTTGGAATAAACTCAGGAGCTAATGGATTCAGCACATAACTACGCTTTAATTCCACACCATCTAATTGGGATCGTAGATATGACCACTTAATACCGAATAACGACTTATTTTCATTGCATATTTCAATAAAGCGTTCCCATACTTTCCGACAACGCCCTATTGAACACAATGCAACTGGGTCTCCTACAACGGCCACCAAACTTTGTGCACGCGTAATTGCCGTATTCAGTAGTTTTGAATTACTTAAGAAACCATAATCGGCATCGTCTGCTCCCGAAGTATTTGTTAAGCTATTGTTAGGTAAACAGGTACGGCGCGTCCGAACTGTTGATAAAAAAACAGCACGAAATTGTTTGCCTTGTACATTTAAAACCCTTTCTACAGAAATTCCTCCCATTCGTCGCTTCCGCAATTCCGAACGTATTCGGAAAACTTGATCCGCATAAGGTGTCATAATGCCTATGCTTGCGTCGTTCATTTTACCCCAAGAACCGGGCCACTTCTTTCGTAATTCGGAAACACGTTCAACTACTTCATAAACTTCCGAGTTATTGTAGAAAGCCGTTGAATTCTTATCTTGAACATCTTCTCCCCTAGTAGTAAAGAACGTTAAGGGATAAAATCGATCATGTCTTGGCTGTTTCCCGGATGCGATTAATTTCTGTTCATAAAACAGTTCTGAAGTAAACTTGATAATGGCTTCATGTGCTCGATAATTTTCGCAAAGCAGTATTTTACACGGGAAATTTGAAGGATAGTGATCATATAAACGTTCTAATAAAGATATATGAAGCTTACGCTCCTTCGCAAAATTGGAAAATAATTCAGGACTCATTTGCATGTGATCACCAGCCAAAACGATTCGAGTGCTTTCGTTTGCCAGAGCGAGAGGCATTATAGCTTCACACTCCATTGCCTGAGCGGCTTCGTCTAGGAATATATGTGTGAAATAACCTTTAGGTAGGCCCAGCAATGATAACTCCATTGATATACTGAGTGTAACAACAACAATGCGGTGATTCATTACGTCCTCCATTGTGGGCCGCCGAAAATTTCCAGAACCGTCAGTTATACAATACTAAGAAAGGAAATTATCAAATTTTGTTTAAACAAAGGTAAAATTTGTACTTGCCTTTTGAACGACACTGTTAACGGTTGCGACCCACCTTTTATGATAGTACACTCTCAAAGGTTTTGCTTCCTCCATTCCGCTTTCTATCCATGGATGCAGATATTCTTTAATGTAAAGGTCTGCTGCTGAATTGGAATGCGTGCAAATTAAAATTTTTGCTTCAGGTTGTACTAGCAATTGCTTAATGGCTTGTGCTAGAGTATATGTCTTTCCTGTTCCAAATGGTCCAATAAGGAGAATTGGAGGTAATTTCACTCCTAATGATGTTGTAATTGCATTTACGGCTTCTCTTTGTTTTGCATTTAATCTAAGATCACTTGTCTCAGACCATTGTTTCTTCGGAGTCCATGGGATGTTGGGTTCGATTTCAATATCAGGAAATATAATTTTAAAATCTGTGATCTTATCAACAGCATTATGCCATTCACAATATGGTAATCGATTTAGTTGAAATTGTATATCAACTTCAGTTTCAGTATCTGCTTTAAGATCCATATTTTCTACGCATTTGGCAGAAAGCTTAAGATAGATAATGTTTTTTCCTTTATCTTCTATCAAAGCTTCATAGACATCACGCATTATTTCATCTTTCTTTTCCAGGTTCGTTTGTAAAGCAGATATATATACACTTGAACAATTAGAGAGAATCAGACGCCCAGCAGAAGTGTCTTCAGAAATATCCTTCCCCAATATCATAAGAGCAAAAAGTTCACCCGAAAGAGAATATTTTGCTGTACTTGTGGCCATTCCAGCTGGAGTTAAAATGTAATTGGATGTAACTTTTAATTTTGTGGTCAAATTATAACGTGCTATTTGTTCATATCTAGCAATTTCTTCCACATAAAGTAATTCATGGATACGAGAACGGTAATTATTCTGTGTAAGACGCCGCTCTACAATTGTCGACTGAGTTAGAGTGAATGTAGCAGCCCGCGGACATGGGTATCTTTCAAGTAAATCCTTCTCGTGCTTAATGTCGTTCAAAAAAGCCTCAGTCTTAAGATGTGTACCAATGGTTGTTTCGAATTTCACCAAATTTGTATTTGCTTCATCCCAGCGTGTTGAAGAGGAATTAATTATATCTTTTTTTATCTCTTCAATTTTCTCAGCATCCCCAACTGGAACAACGTCAACACAAAGGTGTCTAACTAGAAGCGGCTCTGTACAAAAATCAAAACATACTGTTTGACGAAATGTTCCATAAATATCTGTACTGAATTCGATTACAACTTTATGTTCCGAGCGGTTTGCATGATCACCGGTTGACATACTTTCGTTTAAAACAAATTGTTTATCATTATGTATAGGAGATACCCATTCTTGATCTGATTTAAGTTCAATTAAATTTCCATCTTGGGACGTAATAGACTTTATTGCAAAGTGGTTGCGATGTGCATCCTGCAAAAGTGCAACAGCTTTAAGAGGTCTTTCGGATTTCAAAGAAAATACCCATTCCCGCTTTGATGTTTTAGAGCTTATACTAGTCACGAGTTCATTGCTACACTGGTCTTCTACATCGTTAATTTTTTCACGCATTATTCGATCGGGACTTGTGGCTTGAATCCATTTTTCAAGTATTTCCTCAGTGTAACTCTTTCCATAAAGTTCTTTTTCACATGCTCTTTGTAGCCGCATTTTACGATATTCAAACCTCTCTTTCCATTCGTTAAGTTCATCTAAGCCATGTGCTTCTACGCATTGATTTCCATAGTGGCATGTTTGTGACTCAGAAAAACTTTCGCACAAAGTATATGTATCAAGCGTAAATCCTCTAGGAGGCGGTCTCCACTTCCAGTCACGTCCTAATAAAGATTAAGTCTCTATTACAAATATTAAAAAAGCAAAGTACATACCTTGGTCGGACATGATAACATTCTGATGATTTTCTGTTTGGCAATGTTGACGCAATTCGTTTTTATTGACGCATGTAATCGCGCAATATGAACACGAAATAGTTCCATCACTATTCTCAATTTTAATGTTATCTAACATTTCTGCAGTTTTCTGCACTACTGTTGTGTTCGAAACTATGAGATTTCCGCTAGTATTCATGCTACTACTAATGTTATTACCAACACAACTCCCGATGCTGTTATTTGCCAAACCATTGTGTCCATTGTTATCTCGCTTTTTTAGTCCTTTATTGCTGAGGAGTTTACTAAATCTATCCAGTGGCAAATTATTTGTTGCCCAATGATCAAGCTTTGTGTCTAGCATTGACATTTCGTCGTCTAGACGTGAAGATGGAATTTTTTGATTTGTTTTTTGCCCACTTACCATCTGTATGATAGTACGATATCGCTCAATTGTCTTAGATATGTCCGCAAAACTTGGTTGCCCTGATATTTCACTAATCCATTCTTTAGCGATTTGCTCAGCTTCCTTTAAGTTTCTTTACTATTAATATCCAATAAAAAAAACTGATTTGTTCATCTTACCGTGTACTTCCTGAGCTTGCATAGAGAATGAATTAACCACCTGCGCGTTCGAGAAACACTAGCTATACAGTCATTTTGATCAGCAGCCAGTAAATTGAGGACTTTACGAGCATCCATTAAGCAATTTTCATATTTTGCTAGTTCCACCAAACATTCACAACGACCAAGAAGGCAAGCTATTACTCGGTCCTTCTGTGGTTTGGTTAAGGCAGTAGAAGTGTTTGACATTTGCGTTAATATCTGATCGTACAATTCAATCGCGCACGACCAATTCCTTCTACGCACCATGTCGTGTGCATGCATTTCTTTCTCAGCCATATTTTTATAATTTTTAATTCGGAAATACTTAAGATTCTAACAAAAACTGATCAATTCTGTAATCGTATTAAGTATTAATTGAGTTTTTAAATTATCCTGAACTTACTCTTTTAGACCCGAATCGGTTGTTAATACAAAATGCATACAAAATGCAAAATCCGCCAATCGTCGTAGGGAATATTTAGTCTGCAATATTGATGAAAAAATTAGATAAGTTTTGTGTGACATCTATAAACAATTATCATAAATTCACATATACATATATATACGGATATGTTTGTAAACAAACAGTTTTAATTTAAGTCTAATTTTATTTGTAGATGTATTCCAAAATGTTTATGCTGTTTTAAGAAGTTAAAAATCATCGACACTTGCGTTTGGTGTTTTTTGTAATAAATTTTGTATGATCAAAATTAAATCAAATAAACTTTTTATTTCTTGGTTTTGGTACTAATTTAAAAATGCTTGAAATCAAATCAATTTAAATTTTTCTTCGACCGCCTGAAATGTGTACAATGAGGTAGCGTTATCATGCTTCTGTGCAGGGTATTCATATCCTTTCGCAGATCATAAAAAACCTTATTTTTATACTTGTTTATAATATCAAATAATTATAATCATTATTGAGTGAGGTTAAAAGTACTCAACTGTCAACAGATTCCTATGTATGTATATTCATTGGTAAATTTGTGCAACCGTGCCACACAGCTGTCATTTGCAATGATAATTTTCTCTATCTCAAAAATAATTTGGTATATTGGAATGATTTCGGATACGACAATTTTAACGCAATTTTTTGTGTGGTATTTATATGTCATATGCACTCACCATATTCTCAAGAAAAAAATGTTATTTTCGACATCACCATTTTACATATAAATTATATTTCACAGATAAGTTCCAAACAATTCGACAAAAACACTTTGCTGTTTCGCTTATTGTTGTTTTTGTATAAGAGGAGGATAAAAATGGCCGAAAAATCGGTTTAATTTGACTTTGATATTCGTGTTAGGGTGCGTTCACCAATTGCTTGCTGTAGATAAGGTAGTTTGTAGTGTACTTAGCATTTTGATATACATGCTGAATTAATAAATAATTGCAAAGTTCATTTAATGTATATACTGCCATGAAAAGGAAATTTAACTTCATAAATTTTTTTTCATGAACATTTATCCTTTAAATGAATTTCTAATAAAATAAGCACACGTACGCAAATACACACCCATACACATACTAACTTAATACGTCTTAACTTTGTATCTATGCCCTGAGACAGCTGCTAGATGGTGCCTTGTTTCCGTATCCAATCACGTTAAGGTCTTGCGGGGCTTCATTTAAGACGTCTGAAATTGATTTGGACATTAGTTTACCGACCTTAATATAATATAATAATACATTTTATATAAACTAGCTTAAGGTAAATGGGTGGGTGGCCGATATCGTCTTCGTTGTCGCTTCATAATGCTATTTATGGGGGGGAAATATCCATATTTATGGAACTCTTCAAAGAGTTTATTGGTAGGGTACGGGACATTTGCGGCCACAGGCAAAGTACTCTTAAAAAGAATCAAAACATGGATAGAGAGAGAAGGAATATTAAATTTGCGGTGCAAGAAGTTGGATTTCCTGTACCGGCAGCAGCAGGCTCAAGGTCATCGTTATACAATGGCTAGAATTATGAAGAAAAATCTCATAGGGTCGTGATCCCTTCTCTCCCTTTGATTGTAACGCTAAAATGCCTTAACTTTGGCCACATGGCAAGAGAGTGCAAAAGCCCAATCTATGAACGCCTTGGTTGCGAATAAAATGATCATAAATTTTAGAACTGCAAGGCATAACCAAAATGCTTGCACTGCAGTTCAAACGAAGTAGACTGTGGATATATAACAATTCTGCTAAATACCTCATACCTCTCACCATGACAGAGTACATAATCGGTGAAGCTATAGTTGAAGGTAAAACAGTGAACGAGATTGTACAAGTCGTGCTACATGCTGCCTGAGATGTATCAATTGCTCGAATTGGGAACACAAAACATCCGCCTCCCAACTTTTTGGTGGAACGACGATATTAGTGAACAAGACGCGAAGAAAATTCCATCTGTCTGGGAGTAATACGGACAGATATTTGTTACTGAACACTCACCGTGCTTAAGTTGTTCGCCATTAGGTTCAGCTTCAATTACCTTTGTACGCAATTGCACGAAAACGTATGGGGTAATGCGAACGCAATTATAACCACTAAGCTCTAAACACCTCGGAAATCGAAATCAGCCTATTATTATTGCCCAAAATTTGTGCAACATTATGTTCTTTTTCTAACCGAGATTGAAGAATTTAGTGCCCATTTCTGCAGTTACATCGGATGAGCTTACCGCAGCAATAGCGAGAGCAAAAGTTCGAAAAGCTCCTGTTCTCGACGATACTTTGAAAATAATGATTAAAGTATCTTTGTTAGTAGGTATACCGCATGCTTAAACGATGGAATATTTCCGTAATAATGGAAATGCCAACGTTTGGTAATAAAACCGAAAAAGAAATAAACCATAACGAACCATACATAACACAGGAAAAATCTCAATGAATGAAAGTATGACGATCTTGGAGGGATAATGGTACAAATGGAACCTATATGATTCCAGAAACCTATGTGTGGATGGACGGATCGCAAGAAAACTACACTAACATCTTACGCAGCTTCTTTCTGGGCTCGAGGGCTACGGTAGTTATCCTTATACATGACAACTCCGCCCATTTCCCGGATGTTCAACATAGGAAGAGAACGTGAAACATGCAATTTTCTATTTCGGATGCTTCATGGAATGAGGGGAAATCTACCAGACTCGCCAAAAGTAATTAAGATATAGTGAGTTGCAGAATAAGGGATAGATATTAGCGGACTTTTAAAAATGACACAATGCGAAAAATGGAAACCGAAGAAAGGGTGGTAGAACCTGAACACACAGGAACACCGGATTAGTATCGACCTGCGAAGTAATGCCGAACCGCAGTCCAGTGAGGAGAGTGGTTAAAATGTGCAGGGTATATAACTATATATGTACAAATATATAAGATTATTGTGTTCAATGAGTACTATCAATTTGATTTAATTCCAGATAAACTTTAAATTTAATTCTGGACGAATGACGAAATGAATTATAGAAAATTAAATATTAATAAATGCAGGACTTACCAATAGAAAATATTTAGAAAGTTTAGGAAGGACTTTCTCTGAAAAATCCGTAATGATCTAATGAGTTGAGCATGGGATTGATTATGTATGTATATATTCAAAAGCCGCGCCAGTTTGAAAATTAAAAAAAAAATAAAGAAACACTCCTCAAAATAAGAAGATAGGTTCGAAGATCTACGACTTTAGAGAAATAGTTGTAAAAATGAAAGTCACATGCTTTGGATAAAGAAATGCTAAACGATATATTTCAGAAATATTTAAAATACGATAAAAAGGAATGTAACAGTCAAATATTTCATATAATGCAACTTGATAGCTGCTTAAGATTCAATTAACAATATTTTGGTATAATAGCATGGATAAATTTGTACCAAAATAATTGATGTGATTCAATTACAATATTCATGCTCACTTTTCGTTAGATTATATTGCAATAAAGCGATTGACTTTTGAAATGTGGCCTATCTTTATAATTTGATCACCACTATTCACATACATATACTCTTACATTAAAGGCTAAGTACAAAATATTTATAATAAATAATTTGTTCCCTTTTGATATTTATAGTACTTTAACCAGGTACGGTCTAAGCCATAGGTTTTCTTATGTGCATAAGATGCTTATTATATTTTGCGGTTTTAAAGCTTGAATTAAATTTTAAAGCATTATTTTCGTTTATTTATCCTATTATGCTACATCAAAATAAAATTGCTACAATTAACGCAATATAACACTTAAGTCAATGCCCGATTGGACGGATAGGAAAATTAAAAATACCAACAATACCACAGTCTTTCCGATTAAATAGGTTTTCAAATAAATTTTAATTTAGAATTAGAAATAGATTTTTATTGATAACATATAGACTGGTTCATCTTAACTTTTCCTTTGGGCAGTGCTTACTTCTTCTTATTATCTTGAACATATATTTTTATTTCATGATCAGAGGGATCTATATCACCGTCATCCTCTATTTCAAATTTTCCTTCTCGGTTTCTGCCAAGTTCTGCTAAAATATAATAGTAGAAACATTGTAAAATTCCCAAATGCTTTATTATGTAGTATTATCTTACTTCCATTATTTGCACCTATCAAAATACCATTAGTTGGCTTAGCACCGTTTGGCGAGTTCATTGAGCTAGGAACTCCGCCTCGTCGAGCCTGTTCACACAATCTAAATGCTTCCAGAAACTCATTAATGTCCACTGATCCATCTTTATTAATGTCCATCATTTTGCACATTTCTAGTAATTGATCTTTAGTGTCTGTACCGGGCAAGTGTCTTTGGAGTAAGTCGCAAGCTTCTCCAAATTCTTCCAACGAAATATATCCTTAAGAAAATTGCTTGAAATCGAATATTTTTCTGGTTTGTTCTTTCACATATTTACCAGAATTGTCTTTATCCAAAATTCTAAATATTGCTTCGAGACTGCTTTTATTTTTGTACAATGAATCCGCAACGGAAGTACTGCCGGCTTGAGCTGTTTTCTTTTTTAAGCAGAATAAGCGTCTTACTATTTACATCTATAAAAATATACATGTGAATACTTACAATTATATCTGTATCGAGGAGTTCCAAGGTGCTTTTGTAATTTATTTCAGATACGCTAACCGTTTGCGATATAGTAGATCCATTAACGTCAGTAGTTGAAGGCGCAAGCTTTTCCCGCAATAGTCTCCAAGGTAAACCTAAATGAGTTGCTTCTTCCATAGCTTCACACCATTTTGATAGACTTATCTTGCCTGAAAAAAAAATTATATGTATGTGATGTTTTTCTAATATGCCCGTTCATCAACAACCGTTGCAGACACAATTGTGCCAGCCCCAGAAAAAAAAAAATTACCAGTCGCCTTAGGATCCCTCTTTTCAAATTCTCTTTCTAACTCTCCGCGCCTATCTCGAAGTCTTGCCCCTAATTCCTGCATTGCAGAACTTTCAATAAGTCCAATCCTTTGTCGGAAAGTTAGTTTTCTTGTTTTAGAAGCAGCCGCGGTATACTGAACAAAATGAGTATCTAATTGAGGATTAAGTTTCAGATATGCGCCCTTATTTGATCCAATTGCATAGTAATTAGACGCCGAAAATATAGTTATCACCTATAATACATTATATATGGAAATATCTGGTTAGGTTCTTATTGTATTATGTCTTAAGTACTTTTCCAGAATGAGTTAGTTCATGACCATCAGGCTTGCATTCATGGGAACGAATAAGGAATGATAATTTATATTTCTGAAGAAAATTTTGTGTAACATCAGGTCCGAAATATGTCCCTGCACCACGAAGACTGTTTGGTTCGCAGCCATCTAAATGTTGGGGATCACTCCACATAATATCGAATACCTAATAAACGAGCCGATTAATTAAAAGAATATATAATATAACGTTCAAATATCAATCAATTTTTTCACCTGCTTCCATTCCACTTTATCAACACCTTCTCCGGAACTAGGTCCAGACTCCGTAATCGGTGGTCGAAGGATTGATATATACTAAACGAAATTTTATTAAATACAACGTTGATATTTTTAACGAACGCACCTTTCCTCTGTCTAAACTTTTTAAAAGGTCTAGATTTGTAGTATCTGAAATCCCACCGTGTACAATGAGTACCCTATTATTAACAATGGTCCCTAGTGGAAGCCACCTATATACTTCTTCAATGAGCTTTAAGAGCTTTTCAGAGTTACGCTATTTCAAATTGAATTTTTTTTTCACTATACTGTTACATATAAATACAGATGTGCTCTAAATACCTACCTTATATTTTTGTTGCACCTCTTTAATAAATCCATATCTTGCGTTCATAACAGTGTCTTCATGATTTCCTCGGTTAAGAAATACCCCTCCCGGAAATACAAGAAAACATGACAGCAATAAAAGGAACACTTCCAAGCCCTTTTTGCCACGATCAACGAAATCGCCGTTAAATATGTATGGATTTTCTGTCGACGGCAAACCATTCTATGAAAATGTTTAATTTCCTCATTGTGTATATGTAAGCATATGATTTTGAATTTGCTTATACCTTATGAAAGACTACTAACAAATCGTCTAATTTTCCGTGCAAATCACCACAAATTGTAACCTGTTTGGATATAGCAGTTGATGCAGCGTTAAGGTTTGGAAGACGTTTTAGTCGCGAAGAAGCTTCTTTAAGGATGCCTGCTACATATTTAGCATGCAAGCGATTATACTACATTTAAATGTCGTTAATGGCATTATACGTTAAAAAATATAGTTAATATACTTTCTTCTTTCGAAATAAATCAATTAATACGTTGACATCCTTCTTATCCAAAGGAAATTTTAAATGGGGTCCACGGTACGTTCTTTCCGTAGTTGCTTCATCCCCATAGTCGTCAGATTCATCCGAATATTTTGAATCGATATTTTCTGGAACAATTACATTCCTATTACAAAATTATAAGCATTTTTTGTACTTTACCTGTAGATGAAGCACTAGAAGTTGGCCTTGAATCAATAACTCTTGCTGATGCATCTGGTATATGGATTAGTAATGCGTTAAAGAAATTGTACAACTATAAGAAGATTAAAAATAATACTTTCACACATTTATGACACATCATTAACTTATTGCATTTTCGTTTTTTCACTAAAATATTTCTTCTGCCATATTAAAATATTACGGATAGAAATTGAAGCTGTAAATTTATATGAATTAAATCGATATTTATGAGCAATTTGTATAGACGTAATCATGTGTTGATGTTTCGTATAAATATACCAGAACTATGTTAATCAATTTTTTATAGGTATATGTATATTTTTTTTTTATGAATTTCTTACCTTAACTTGGTCCTGTTCTCCGGCGTATTCAATACTCTGGAATATTGTCCATGTATATCTACGTCGTACTTCCATACGCGCTAGATATCTTCTGTACCAACGCTGGATGAGTAAAGCAGCTTTCATAGCTAGAAACAAGAATATTTTAATCGAATAAAACTTGTAACCAGGTTCAATACTTTTAACAGCAGCAGGTTTTTCATGTTTTATGGGTAAACAACCCATCACATTTAGATTTGTTTTGAACTTAGAAATTAAATTGCACTGTAGATCCATTGCAGTAATGTTCAAGCTATGTTCATGTATTACCACTTTAGAAAATTAATTTAGTAATTTGTTGCTTCTGTTAGCTACCGTTGTTCGATTTAAAGAGAAAGACAACCTGCTACTAACTAATCATGTGTACGTATATTTTTTTGACCATCGCTATGTATATTTCAACCCCTCTGAGATGACCAAGGCGTATTTACGTAGTTAATCGAATCAACACGGTGGTTGGTAATAAAAGTGGTGCATATTGTGGAAATCTGAATATGTACATATGTGTATATTAATAAGATAGGACTACATATGTTATATATTTATATAATATATTAAACCACATTGGAAAATAAACTTATTAATTTGTTGTTTGTATTAGCTAATGTTTGATTTAAAGAGAAAGGCAACCTCCTGCCGACCTATCATACATACATACTATACTTTTTGACCACGTCTACGTGTACATATTTCAACCCTAGAGAGATTCCCAAGGCGTATTTATGTCTGTAGGTAATCGAATGAACATATGAACAAGATGGTTTGTTATAAAAGTGATGCATAATGTAAAAACGTGAGCATGTACACCTGTGTACACTTATAAGATAAAACTACATACATATGTACATAAAATTCTATTCTATTCTCAAATATTGGTCAAGTCAATTGCTCTGAATGCAATATTATATAATAGTATTGCAACATCGAGCTAAATATCGCGTCGCTTAAGTAATAAAATAATAGCGGGGAATAACTTGCCCTTTTTAATTTTCTACTTCTTTGATTTCACAATTTCAGAAATATTTGATAAAAAAATTAATATTTAATAATTTATAAATATTTATAGGTATGCTTTCCTACTCACTACTATTATTTTGCCGTTAACCAAACTTAAAAAAAAAACAATGTATAAATTATGTCATATACCTATCAACTTACTTCTTTCAATTTTCGTCATACTCATTCCTCGCCCCGTCTTACGCCAGTGACGGTACCAGCCCTTTGATTGTAGCATTTTAAGTAAATTGGAGTTACTATTTGAAATTGCTTTATCGTCGGCACTTCCTCTTTCTATCTCCGATGATCTGCACGAGGATGAATCTTCAAAGCTTGAACTGCGACTTTTCTCACGACGCAAGCAGACACAACTTCTTAGCATGTTTGCGGTATACGGTAGTTTTTAGTTGTAAATTAAATACTATATTCATTAAAAACCATTCCTAAATATTTATGGCTGAAAGGAATGAACAACAAACAAGAAAAAATAGTTGATTTCCTTCTAAAATCCAACTAATAAACTTTATTAAGATGAAATAAATTGTTTCTTTTAGTGTTATGTTATGCATGTAACATAGAAAATATGCTTAGTCTTATATATTTTGTCTTTTCAATTCATTTGTGTGCTCTTCGATGTAAATCAATAATTTATTTATATTTATTTTTTTGTTAAGAAATAAATTTCAATAATTTTCAATAAATGGAGTGTGCACATATTAAAAATGCATACATATATTCAGGTATAATTCTTTGATATAAGAATATTGTTTTAAGTTTATGCGTAAAAGTTATTTGAAAAAATTGCATATACTTGCGCTGAAATTTAGTAGATTTTACACAAAAGTGATCACATTTGGCACATTCACCATCACTGCAGTATATATATTCACATCTACATAATTTGGAAATACGTTTTTAAAGATATTTTTGTTGACAAATTACACTTGCCTTAAATCAAACATACAAATATTTTCTTAAAAAAAGTAATATGTTTATATTATACTCTTAATAGTGAGAAATTTTAAATTTGCACCAAGTAATATATGTAAGTGACATAAAGATGTTCCTACTTCTCTATTTTTGTATTGCTGAGAATACAAACAGTCGAGAAAAGCGTTTTCCGAAGCAAAATGTTAGATTTTGCGCAGAAATACAGTTCTCATTGGAAGAATACAAAACAAGGATATGTGAATACATTGTATTACTTTAGGTTTTCGAATATTAAGAATACCGTTTTACTTATTACAAGATTTGCACAAATCCTGCTAATATTAACTATTGTTACTCTAAGTAATCTATTAAGAAAATACAGGAAATGATCAATTAGATCTACCACATTTTAATTGATTTAAAATGTCTACATCTTTTCTTAATATTTATAAAAATATTTGTTTGCCATTGTTTATTGTTAACCATACTATTTAACATATCCATAATGTAACTTATATATATAAGAATAAGACGAATATTGTAAAGCTTTCCTTTACCAGACGACAAGATTTGGCATCACTGACATTTCATATGACTTTGACAAATTACTTCGCCGCATTGTTCAAATGTAACATAGATTCGCCGTAGTCAACATACAAAATCAGAATAAAAAAGCAACTTCGGGGAGTATTTTGTAGCGTCAAGACACAATATTTGTTTTATACTGCAATTTGTACATTAAAAAAGGTTGTATTTGCAATCTTTAGATCAGAACATACTGCAACAATACTAGACATTTTTTCAAAATCTTAAAACTATGAAATGGGTAGGTATTAGAAAAAGCTTATCTGTATTGCATTACATCTTGAATGCTAAAACAAATTTTCACAACTCTTCTCTTTGTAACATTATTAAAATGTTACGCTTTGCAATTTATTGACACAACAACAGGACTTAAGCGCCAATGAGTTGATAGTAAAATAGCTGCATTAAAATCGCAAACTGGAAATTTGGAAAAAAATATTTCTTCAAACATACATACTAATAAAATTTCAAGCATATATATTGCTGCAAAGTACTGAGTTTCTCTTCGAGGACTTATTAAAAGAATTTCAATTTATTTATTAACTAATTCTTGATTGCGTGCTGATTTTCTGTAAAAAAAAAAAACAAAAATTCGAATACACATCGGCTGACAGCACCGTGGCTGAAGCCAGTGAAGTAACCACTAATTCAACAACTGATGTAAGTAAATTGTATTATTCTTGAATTGTTGTTGTTTTACCACCGCTGCTACAATTCCTTGTCACATGCAAACAAAATATAAGTTATTTGTTTTTTTAGTCATTCTTTTAAGTTACTTATTTTTTGTGTTATTGTTTTCAAAATTGGCAGTCAATACCTCCTTCTGATAATTCTGTTTTAGTCTATGAAATTCCACATTTCCATATAACTACGGCGACTAACTGTTAAATGTAATTTATATTGTATTTAATAATTGCAATACATTATTACAATATATTTAGAAAATAATATTTCCGATTAACTATACACTACTCATATCATGTAATATTTATTGTAGGCAATGCCTTCAGCTATAAGTGGTGGCGGAGGTCATACGTCACAATCGATGAACATACCCAGCAATGAAGAGTGCGGGATTCGAGATGTATGGAAACATAATCTTGAAGATGAATTCCGTACAATAAGGAAAGTTGTCCAGAAGTATCATTATGTCGCTATGGACACAGAGTTTCCGGGCGTTGTAGCTCGTCCTGTAGGGGAATTTCGCTCGACTGCAGACTACCATTATCAGCTGCTTAGGTGCAATGTAGATTTGCTTCGCATTATTCAGTTGGGCTTAACATTCATGGATGATGAAGGCAAAACACCGCCGGGATACTCTACATGGCAATTCAATTTTAAATTTAATCTTTCGTAAGATTATTCTAAATATAATATAATTAAATTAATACATATATTTTTTTTAGGGAAGATATGTATGCACAAGATTCAATTGACCTATTGCAGAACTCTGGAATTCAATTCAAGAAGCACGAAGAAGATGGCATCGATCCATTGGATTTCGCCGAGCTGCTTATGTCATCCGGCATTGTTTTGGTAGATAACATTAAGTGGCTTTGCTTTCATTCAGGCTACGATTTTGGTTATTTGCTCAAATTGCTAACCGATCAAAATTTACCTGCGGATGAGGGCGAATTCTTTGAGCTTCTTCGTATATATTTTCCAAATATTTACGATATCAAATATCTAATGAAATCTTGCAAGAACCTAAAAGGTGGTTTGCAAGAGGTTGCTGATCAGCTGGAATTAAGACGCGTAGGTCCACAGCATCAAGCCGGGTCCGATGCGCTCTTAACTGGAATGGCGTTCTTTAAAATGCGAGAGGTACAAAAATTATCATCAAATGAAAAAATATTTTATGTTGAACTCACCCCACCATTTTTTGATCACACAATTGAATTTAATTCGGTTGTTCTTGAAACCTAATCAGATCATCATAACCACAACTTCACTTTATTCTCATTAAATTAAAATTTACTTATTGTTGATGTTTAAACTTCATTTTCTTTGTTGTTATCACTGCTGAGTTTTGAAATTTATGACATTTTTCTTTCTTTTTGGTTTTATTATATTTAACTATATTTATAGCCTTACATGAATTTTGCGTTAGTAATGAATTATTAAATGCAACCAACCGAATACAATTATTTTGTTTTTGATTTGGATTTTCGTTCCTTTTTTAAATTTACTAACCGCATGCAAAAAGGCAATCCCATCATTTCATCAATTTTTCAATTTGTCCAACGAGATTTTATTTATCAATCAACATCAAATTCTATATTTTTTTATTTCTGTAGATGTTTTTCGAGGATAACATTGACAACGCTAAATACTGTGGCCACCTTTACGGTTTAGGTACATCTTTTATTGTTAATGGAGCCAATTTCCACGAGAACAACACCGAAAATAATAATGCAACAACGTGATTTTCTTATTTGTCATGACATTCATTTAATTATATTTACCTTATAAAGCGGATTTTTTTCTCACAACATTAATTTTATATTACTTTATCAAAAAGAACAGCCTCCCATTAGTTATAACAACACCAATATAGTTGCTACACCAATGTGCATGTAAAAAAAATATTTAAAGTCCGCGCTCATTAAGTTATAAAAACACAAACCTTACAGATCCATTCATTTTATTATAATATATATATATGTATAGACATGTATAT
This sequence comes from Eristalinus sepulchralis, assembly GCA_944738645.1. Classification (NCBI taxonomy): domain Eukaryota; kingdom Metazoa; phylum Arthropoda; class Insecta; order Diptera; family Syrphidae; genus Eristalinus; species Eristalinus sepulchralis. Next base: position 586,912 of record OX122885.1, on the reverse strand, counting down.
ATATAAACTATAAATAAAATATTTAATTATACAATGATTATTATTTCATTTAGTACTTCATGTTATAAAATTTGTATAGTTTAAAATTAAATGCATTATTATTTTTAATTGACTCGGCTGAATTCTGACTTTGAACTGAAAACCTTATGGCTTAAAAACAGAAAGCTATAGCAACTGATTGAAAAATTAATGAATATAATTTTAACTCAATATTTTATTGGCAATATATTCAGAAAGTTTTAAAATTACCTTATCCAAATAAACCAATTCTTGTGAAAGGTTCATTTATTAAACTAAAGTTATCAATTTTATCAATTCCTTCATTAATTAAAGTCACGTTGCGCAAAGCACTTTTCAATGTATTCAACGAATCAAGAGCTTGGCATGTGGGCGCTTGTACAGGATTTAGTTTTAGTCCCCATGGTGACAACTCACAAAATCGAAAATCATTTAATAAATCTAATTTGTTGCTTATTCTTATAAATGGGATGCCCTTTTCACCAATTAGTGCATTTTGAAAAATAGAATTTTCCTTTTCGTCTAAACTCGCAAACTTTAAAAGTAAGCTAAGAAAATTTTCTCGAACTTGTATTTCTTCTGGGTTCGTTATTTTTATATCCCTCAAAGGATTTCCTTCAATGTCATTCGCATCAAATATATACCCCAGATCATCTCCATGACCAACAACATTATCGCGTTTACCACTTAGTGAGGACACTATCGGCAGCCCACTTAAGAAATGTCTACCTTTTGAAATAGAACCATTGTATTCAAAGCTGTAAAAATAAGCTGATGATGTCTTGCCCCACATTTGAGCCGATATTATGGCTGGCAAATTGAAAAGCGCATCAGTAGTAAGTTCAACAACCTAAAAATAATTTGTATATGATTGCTGAGTTGAATGTCTGTCATACTTACTTTTGAAATAATTTGAGGAGTAAGAGAATCTGATATTTTGAGAATGTCTCCCAGTGTTACTCTGATGTTTTCTGATCCCAGTACGGAAGAATTAGTCAATAGATCGATCGGCTCATTAAATTTCAAAAATGATTTAAAGCTATATAAGTTCGCTGCCAAAAAACTTAAAAACTTTTCTGCTGTTCCCCACACACTAGTAATAACGTTAAGAGATATAGCATTTCCAGTTTCTTGCTTAGCTACTCCAATTAAGAGTGGTATTGTTGAAAAATTTCCTTCCTTCAAGGACTCTTCGGGCTTGACCGTTATGACTCCAGGAAGAGCTCTTTCGTCGTTACGAATTTCTACATGGGGATTAAATCCAACACTTCCCGCGATTCCTTTGATCATTCCTCTGCCACTCAGTCGTTCGACTTGTACTTGCGAATCCTTAAGAACGATGTCACTAATAGGTTTCTATTAAAATGAAAAGTGTATACATATACAAATATTTAAGTTTAAAATAAAATAGCACAAGCCTTACTGTTCTGAGACAGCTTATAATTTCGGTTTCATTATTCCCTGAACATGAATTTACTTCAGCTATTTCTCGTAGAGATTGCACGGGTTCTGTATCAATGGCATATTGAGATAAAGCTGATCCAGACATAGCCACCACACCAGATATTGATCCAGTTCTTGGTAAACGCGACATGGTGAGATACATAGCACTTGCTGCTCCTGAGCCATGTCCAATGACTTTTACTTGTTTCGGATCCCCTCCAAAAAATGCTATATATTCTGTTACCCATCTCAAGGCTGCTGCCATGTCAAACATTGCCAGGTTTCCTGCAAACTCTTTTGTACCATCACCAATAATGCCCAAAGTGCCAAGGCGGTATTGAACAGGAACGAATATCACGCCACCTTGCGCTATTGGTTCTGCGTTATATTGCGCTGCTGAACCGTATCGAAACCCCCCCGGATGTATCCAAACGAAAACCGGAAGACCTGTTGATTCATCTGGCATTCGTGGAGTGTAAATATCGAGGCACAAACAGTCTTCATTTCCAATTACAATGTTTGTATTTTGAGGATGTGGCTGGGGACAAGGTGGTCCATGGACGGTAGCATTAATATCGCCTTCTAATCGACGATACCGAGGCCTGGCAAAGCGATTCTGCCCCACGGGTGGGTCAGCAAATCTCAATCCCAAAAATGAATATACTCCAGTCTTTTCATTTCGAAATCCTTCTATTCTTGCATCACGGTTGTACATTCTCGTAAAAACTACTGGGTCATCTGGTGGAGGTTTTGCTGCTGCTTTACCTCCAACAATACGTTTAACACGTTTATACTCAGTCCCTCCATGTACAAATATATTTATGCAAATCACCAAAAACAAAACCACAGTTAAATTTTGAATAAAATTTAACATTTTGCAAGTAATCGAATTATATTAAACAAATTCTTAAAAGAATAACAATAGAATCTATTTCTATACACATCTAACTTCGATAGACTTGAACTGTCTTACATAAAAAAGTTAAATGCCATGAAAAATAAACGTGAGATTGATAATGTACATATGTGTGGTGAGAGATGTGAACGCACTTAGAATATTGAGTACAATGTCAGTAATCACTGTAGAATAAAATGCAACACAAAGATAAGATGGATTATTTAGTATTTAAAATTTTATTAAATAAAATGAAACGGATGAAAAAATGTTTTATTTTGTTTATTTTTTTAGTTCCACACATTTATAAGTTTATATCAATGATACGAAAAAAAAAATGGAAAAGTCGATCAATACAGAAGAGTTTGTTTGTATATTTAAAAAAAAAAACGCATAATGGATTATATGACCAACAATTCTATATTTTACGTTTAGTTGTAGCAATAAGATCAAACATATCTCTAAATTTTCTAATAATAACATGACACATGTGAATTAAAAAAATAATAAAATTGTAATAATCAATTACACAAATTTAATATATATATATTTCTAGTGAAGTTTAGATGGTGTAGAACAGCACAACATACTCACGTCGGCATCCTCCTTTGAAATTTCAAGAAAATCTTTCTGTGCAAGTTTTTCAATTTTTACATCCCATTGTGTAGAGTTTGTAGTCATCTCATTAAATCCACTATCTGTCCGACAAAATATAGAATTTTCGGATTTTTGTTGGTTAAAATTAATTTTATTTGGACTCTTTGATTTCAATTCAGTTGATTGAATATTGTCAATCTGAGCATCCACTCTTCCATTCTGTGATGAACATTGCAATGTAAATGATTGTGACAAATTCTTACGACTTGCTGAACGACGTTTGCTACGTGGTGTTTCTGATTCAGATGATGCGTTACTTATTGAAGATAATTGACTAAGTTGCAAATCTTCATCGATATCTTGTGTTTCATCTTCATACCAATTGGCTTCAAATGCAGTCTTTAATCGCTTTGCTGTATCGACATGGAGACTCTTGATTTTTACGTGAAAAGTTGAATCAATCGACAATTCTCCGGTTGCCGATCCATAAGGAGAGCTTTGTCCAAATAAACTCCTATCTGGAGTGGCACCACACATCGATGCTCTCTTCGAACTAGGACTTTCGAAGCTTTCTTTAGAACATCGATGATCATGATATAAAAATTCACTTGAAGTTGGTTTGTTTAAATTACAAGTTTTATGAACATCGACACGAGATTTACGTTTTAATATAATTGGAGATGAACTTTGCATTATTGGAGAAAGTGATCCAAAGGAATTTTTATCTGATGAGTCCCGCTTTACATTATTTATAGGTTTTTCACAATTTGTATCTAAGCTAACAACTTCTGGAGATCTGGGTGGTGGACTACTAATATTTAATATGCAGCTGTCGGTTTCCGCAAATGTATTTTCGTTTTCAACATATGCTGCACTGTGGTGATCAAATAATTTGCGTCGTAGAGATGCATCCCTTGCATCATAGTAATCATTTTTAGGAAACTCAATCGAATCATTACTAGGTACACAGCTAGTCTGTTGATTTTCATTATATATAAAAAATGGTTCTAACGCCTTTTCTAATTCGGGTGGCAGGTTTGGGGGTAACGATAAAACAGTTTGTGCTGTGTTGTCACGTATTCTTCGTCCAGGCTTGGAGATAGGAGTGTTCCCAGTTATTTCTGAAAGAACAATTCTCTGACTACGCAATGGACAGTCAACAGGACTTGGAACAATTTGGTGGTCTTTAAAGTATGAACTTATAGCCGACTGAGCTTTAGCTTCATAATCTGGATCAGGCGACTGTTGAAACTGTGTTTCGTGGGGCTCCAAATGTGCTGGATGCAGTGAGGAAACATCATCTATTGTCCAAGTAAATTGTGTAGAAGAATGCTGTGGCGTTGGTGGGCGCTGAAATAATGTTGGACTATAAAGTCACCATTAGTATTAATTATAATTTAAGTATAAGACATGTAATTCTGTACCTTCCGATAAGAGGTAGGTGAAGCCTTTCCGCCAAAGCTGATTCGAAAGGGTTAGTAATTTTTGAAAACAATTTTGTGGGTGGAGTTTTTACTACAGGAAATACATGAAAGGAATTCGTTTCCTTAAACTTTCTCGATTGCGAGCTATGTGATAAAAAGTTTGATGAATGACAGTTGTTGCTTCTATTTAACAAACTCCTTCCCTCCTTCTTTAGAAAATTTACAACAGGAGACCGATGAGAATAGCGCAACGGAGTATGTGAATTTCCTTCCGATGAATTCATATTCAGAATAACTTTAACCTTTACCAGAAGCAATATTATATTAAACAAAACTGCTGTAGAAATAAAACGTACTTCTATTCTCTTCCAAGTTTACCAAACACATATTTTTTAAAATAAATTTCGAAAGTCTTATGCTGTCTAATTGTGAGGAAAGTCAAATATCAGGAAAACGGTTTATTAAGTCAAATTATTGATATATTTCACTCGATCTTTTTCTGCCATTCATGCCACAAAAGCAAACAGATCCCGTTCGTGTACAAAGAATTCACTAATATTTGAATGGTCTGAATGCTCACAGTAGATTAAAGGCATTCAAACAGTTGGGTAAAGTAAATTTAATACAACAGAGGTTTTAGACTGGCTCCATTTACTAAGTAATTATATACTATATGGGCTTCTTCGGAAAAATGTCTCAATACATGTAATTTTGCTCTTAATTGAAAGAAAACCTCCGTAAATACATGTGAGCTGTTTTAATATTTGACACCCTCTTCTCATACAAATTGACCAAATACCTAGTATGAATTGAATGTACGCGAACAGATGTTATGTTATTCTATACCAGAAAACAATAAGGTCTTTGTTCTAAAAATAATGGGAAAAAGTATAAAAGATAATGTTCATAAAGTATAGATACTATGATGAACATTTATATGGTATAATTAAAATAAAGACTATGTTTTTTTTAGGATAAAATTAAAAATATTCTTGCTCAGTACGATTAAGAATAAAGTAAGAATAAACTGTACATACATAATTGCAAATGCATGGAAACTACTTCATTCTAGTTTTCCTGGCGTAAGGTAGCACAGCTTAAAAATTCTAAATCCCTCATTTAATGTCTCCTGTAATGAAAGTCTGGTATTGTTCACAGAATGAGAGAATTCGTCTACTAAATAATGCATTTCGACCATTAATGTTGAAAATCCATGAACTTTCGACCATTATTGCTGTAAACCCACCATAGGGAAATGAGTTTAAGAGCCAATGATTTTGTAAGTGTTGAGTAATAAAAATGGGATTTCTAATACAATCACAAAATACACGGAATTATCAATAAAACGTAGTTTTTTAGGAAGACGGATGAAAGGGAGGCAGTCATTTAAAGGTTTCGAAGGATTGGATTTGTTTAATTTCTTAATTGTGGAGTATGAAGATAATACTTATAATTTATTCATTCTATTGTTATCTTGTTTATTTATATATCTATTCTTTCGTATTAATAGATACAAATAGAAACCTAAGGATGTTGGCAGAAACTGCTTGCCGACATTTTCAAGCTTACATCAAAGAGTACGGCCTTGAGACATTAACCATTGTTGATGCTTGCTTCTCAGCGTGTATTTCAAAAGATGCCCGCAGCAGAAAGGTTAATTTTATTATTGTATTATTTGTTCTTGCATCTTATAACTCTTTGTAAAATAAGGCATTTTCTTGTTGCTGCTTTCAATGTGGAAGTTATGGTTTGCAAATATATTCCTGCCTTCACTGCATCTATTTTGGATGCAAAGGACCACACATTCTAGAACATTTGAAATCGCAGAAACATTACATTGCATTTGAACTTTCTCATGGAGTTTTATATTGTAACTCTTGTAAAGACTTCATTTATGATCAACGTACTCAAGAAATCTTCGATAGGCACCGTAGGTTAGAAGCTAGAGATCTTCAAAAGAGTTTAACCTATAGGCCATGGCGACCATCTCCTGCGGAAATTAATCTGTTGTTAAGTAATCCTAGAAGGCGAAGTATTAAAGCCAACCAGACAATTGGTTTAAGGGGTCTTATGAACTTGGGATCAACATGTTTTATGAATTGCATAGTACAAGTGAGTATTTAAAATTGCTTATTCTGTTTTCACATAGATGATATTATCTCTATAGGCTTTAATTCACACGCCATTACTCAGTGATTACTTTCTATCGGAAAGACACGAATGCTCAATAAAATCGTCTTTGAAATGTCTTGTATGCGAGGTTTCACGTTTGTTTCAAGTAAGGTAAAAAATTAAATAATTATTTGCACTAACCTAACTTTTTAAGGAATTTTATTCCGGTTCCCGTGGACCACTTTCCTTGCATCGCTTATTACATCTAATCTGGAGTCATGCTAAGCATTTAGCTGGTTATGAACAACAAGATGCCCACGAATTCCTTATAGCTACTTTGGAGATCCTGCATTTGCATTGCTTAAGTTCAAAGAAGGAAGGAGATATGATCCAATCATACAACAGCAACGAGACTTGCCCAACACAATGTAATTGTATCATAGACCAAATATTTACTGGCATGATGCAAAGTGATGTGGTGTGCCAGGCATGCAAAAATGTTTCTACAACGATTGAACCTTTTTGGGATATTTCTTTGGATCTGGGAGAAGTGCAAGGTGGTACATCTCCCAAGAGTTTGATAGATTGTCTCGAGCGGTACACTCGTGCGGAAGATCTAGGTTCGAGTGATAAAATAAAATGTTCAACTTGTAAAAGTTACGAGGAATCTACCAAGCAATTATCTCTTCGTACTCTGCCAAGTGTAGCGAGTTTTCATTTAAAACGCTTTGAACATTCTAGTAGATTTAATAAGAAGATCTCAACTTTTATATCTTTTCCATCAGAATTCGATATGAAGCCATTCATGTCAGAAAAAAATAATCTTTACGGCGATTATAGATATTCCCTTTATGCAGTTGTGAATCATGTTGGCACAATTGATACAGGGCATTACACGGCATATGTTCGACATCATAAGGACACTTGGGTGAAGTGCGATGATCACATCATTACAACTGCAACCCTAAGCCAGGTTTTAGACAGTGAGGGGTAAGTCCAAATGACTTTTAAAAGGGGTTTTTATATACGTTTATATCGTTGCAGCTATCTCTTGTTTTATCACAAGAACATACTGGAGTACGAAGAAAAAGTTAACCATATATTGAGAGAAAAGAAAGAAAAATCAGAGTCATTCCTACTAAACATGTAATAAATGTATTAATAACAAAGTAAATATCAAGAAAAATAAGTTATGGATGTCTAGTTGACTTATGCATATTTTGGATTCGAGTTTTTCGACATTCTTCCATTTTCTTAGCCTTTTCCCAAAACGTTAGATCAAATTCCTTTTTCCCATTCGAAATAGCTAGTAACCTGGATACCAACAGCAAATTATGCAAGTCATCTGCTCCAATTAATGTGTTTTGTTTTCTCATTTCCACAAAGTCTGCTTCAATGTTTTTACTATCATTCCGAGGTATGCTAAAGTTTGAAATTTTTCCAGCAGTTATGTATCGTCGGATACTATCTAGTTTTGGTTGAAGGTAGTATTTTACAGCCTTTAAAGTTTCTTCAATAACCTCAACACATTGGTTTTCGAGCTTCAATGGAAGCAGAAAGTCGTTCTAAAACAAAATAAATCAATATTTGCAAAATCTAATGAAATAATACTTTTTACGGGCAGAATACTCTTTCCTTCGCTTAAAATGAGTACAGGAATGTCGACGTTGTAATCAATATCATAGTACAAGAAATCACACTTTATTTGCTGCGTTTTTATTAAGTGTGATAAATTTTGCATTGCTTTAATACCACCGGCATCCAAAACGCCAGGGGTCATTACCGTTTCATCTAAAACAAAGTGAGTCATAGGCGCTAACTGAAGTATACCAGGAACCAGTTTATTCGATTCATAATCTTTCCTGTAAAAAAAATACATATAAAAAATTTTAACTATACCAGAAGAAGTCTAAAAATACTTAGGAAAAAATCGTAATTTGTTCAACGATTCCAATGTCATAGGTAAATAATGACTCGCCGGAAGCAAAAGCTCTAATATTTTATAGAATTCGTTTGCATAAGTAGAAAGCGTAGGTAAATTGCAAATATTTAAAGTGAATTTTCCAATGCTGTTCATTTCTGAGCGAACATACCTGCAATCAATGATATTTTCATGTTAGTAATTGTATTATTTACGCATTTATATTCAACTTACACGGTTGATAAAAGATGCAAAATCAAATATTCAGCGGATAAATCATCGCCAAACAAACATTGCGTAAGAATAACTTTAAGGTCTTTAAAAATTTGAGTAAAATTTAAATTTGAGATTTCCTGCTCACTGATACTTATGTCCAGTAAAGGGTTATTATGACTCATTTTTTTTACTGCGATAGCGTGCAATCGTGGTATAAGTGAGGACGGGGAGTATTTGTGTTTAAAGTCCATATTACTTTCAATATCGTTAGTCGATGTATCATAGTTTAAAACGGCATCCATAGACAAAAATCCCACAATGTCGACTAAGGAGTTTAGTGGATAACTTTCAAAATCGCAATAGACCTTAACCACACAAGCATTACCGGGACGGCAAGATATTGGTGAATAGAGTAAATGATCTTCGGATAGCGTGGAGGACACTGGAGCGTGAGTATTCGCGGATAATTCACATACGCTTTCCATATTAATGTTTTGATCCAACATAATACGTTCACTCTTTTTAAAATCAGAATACATAACAGAGGTCTTCTCCTCAATCGTGGAAGCCCATGAATTGATTCCTGGTAAAGATACCACAAAAAATGCCCTCCTTTCACCGTGTTTATTCATTTTGGAATCATAATTTATTTCTTCATTAGGTTGAATCTCTAAATAATCTCTGTATTTCCCATTTTGGTACCTTGTTTCATTACTTGAATTAACAACTTCATATTTCTCAAGATAGATCTCTGGCTCTAGCATGTCTTGAATCATTCCACGATATCGTACCGTCATATAATTAGTCAGTTGGTGTTTCGGTAAATAATTAAGAAGTGGAATTTGACGCCATGCCTCAGGATTATCCAATATTCTTAGAAAATTTTGTTCATCTGATATATAATCATCCAAATTTGGTACGATCGAAGAGAAAGACATTTCGAATAATAATCTATTTTATTCCTTTTATTTATTTTGTTTTCCAAGAGACTTAAAAATAAAAAACTTCCAATATTCACGACTTTAACTATATTAGATGTTAAGGTCACTGTGTTTGGCGGGAAATAATAATTAACGTAAATGTCATTAAAAAAATCTGTTCGCGTGACAGGGCCACTCAGACAGCCAAATTTGCCAAAAGCTAAAAACTGTTTTTGTACGTCAAATGATAACAGTTTCTTACCAAAGATACCGCTTTTGGAAAAGATAAGAAAACTCTTGTCCCTTTTATTTTATGGTGGGGTTTTGTATTCAGCATTAGGGCCGTTTGCGTATAAACTCAAATTCGGGTATGGAGATGATTTATTATTTACCAGACAGACAATAGTGAATAAGCAGGAGAACGAGACCATTATTTACGAGAGAGACGATAGTGAATAAGCAGAAGAACGACACCAAACAGACAGAACTTACAGTTTGTAAAGGCTACCAGAGAATAGTTAGCAAAAAAAGAAAAAAAAACTTGACTGTCTAACTGACTGTTTATTTATGTTTTTCAGTATCACACTTTTCATAAAGAGTGATGGAAATTATAACAATATGAATTACATATTCTATTAAAGCACATTGCAGAATAAGTAACCCCAGAATTACAATAATCTTTATTTTGATTTTAATATACTTAACTCGGAATATCAGATGAAAAGAAATCCCTCCGAAATGCTTGATTTTCAAACATGCGTTGCTGTTTTAATTTTATACATATTTCTAAAGTAATCAGGAATATAAGTTTTATCACAATAACAATTTTTTTAAATAACATACTATTGAATGTGTCGATGATACTAAAATAAACAATTTCCTGTAGTTATTTACGAACGCGATCTGTTGAATATATATCAAGATGGCTTACGAATTCATGAATTGTGGGCAATTTACGAATGTTTGACACTATTGAGGGCAAACATTGACGAATTAACTGCTATGTTGCTTTTTTGGAGGGGAAAAGTAAACAAGTGTGAGTAAAATGAGAAAATGTTTGATGTCACACAGAAACGAATAAGGATAATATTGGTCTCTGGTGTCACGTAAATAACTTAAATAACAGAAAATTAGGCTATATCCACCACAATTCGTAAATAACACTCAAACGGTTGATTGTAGAGGAAATCAGCTGTTCAGTCGACCACCTCCTTCCTAATAGGTTTCTGATACCGAATGTGTGTGTTAATTTTTGTGAACAATATGTTCGTCTCCTTCGTACGACTTTTGGATTTTGGACTACTCCCACTTTATCAAAAAAGTACACTAGAAAATATGAGTTCTCGAACAGAACTATTAGTTGCACTCGTTTACATATTGTGACTGTTCGGTAGTTTGAGAGATTAGCGAGAAGAATGACAATAAAAAAAGTAGCATCTTTAGTTAAATATGTCAATGCTTTCTTTTTTGTTTTAATTAGCAGCCTTTAAAATATTCTTTTGTTTTAATGAAAGTATACAAAATTGTGTTTTTGTTGCCGAGAAATGGTATTATTTATAAACCTGAGTACTTGAAAGATACACGGGTACAGGAATATATGTATATACGTATGCTTAGATTAAATTCTACTAGTGTTTTCACAATAAATAGATATTACATTGAACGAGTGATATAAAGGATTAATCGAGTGTATTATTTTATATAATTAAATATATATTTAGCTATGTTACATGTAATGCTACAACTCTTCGTTCAGAGAAATCGTATTTTGTTGACGTTGCTATGTCGTACATTCATACACAAATGCCTTACAAATTATGTGGGTATATATTTCTACGTGTGTATTAACTGAGTTCTAAATATTAAATAATGTAAGTACATTTCAATAGTTTACTTAAATGCAATTGGAAATATTCATCAAAATTGATTACCCCTTCTTAAGAGTACACTTCGAGAACTAATCGTGCCTAAATTGAAACAATAAAATTAGGCACAGGTATCAGAATCTCGAGGGAAAATACTTTTGACTCAAAGTGCACAATGTGATACTAAAGAATCTATACAAAAGGTGAAATAATTATGAACGAGGATGCTGCAGAAAGTTTGGTGAGATATTTGCTAATACGCAACTATTACATTTTTAATGTGTAAATGTAAATTGTACATATTCATACCAAAAGGAATGATAATAACTTTGGATAGCAGAAGAAATAAATAGATTAGTTATACGGTATATATGGTTTAAGGCTTTCTATTATTACTTTCTTTATATAAATATATTTTTGGAATTTAGTAAAAAACTTCAGATTGAATACAACATAGGGTCTAGGAAAATACATATGTATGTATATTTATATCGAAGTTATATAAGACTACTGTAATATTGCGCAGGTCTTGGAAAATTAGAGAACAATTTTCAGGAATTCTCTTTAATCTATTTAATCAAAGCAGATAAAATGACGTATTCTCAACACTTTACCGGTTATTCTTGAGCATCTAGGATTGTAAGACAGCTAAGTGTTCTAATTTGCGATAAAAATAAAAACATAAAGATTTTTAAAATAGTCTACAGGTTAAAAGAAACAAAAAAGTATAGTGGTTGTAGATATTATTATCGGCCTGCTGGACTCAAAAATGTGTACAAATGTACATTTGTTCACTTTCCGTATTATTGATCTAGTTTAATTCATCTTATATGCAAACGCCTCCCAAACTTTAAACGGTATATTTGCTTAAAATTATATTTCGAGGGAATTATCCTCTTGCTTACAAACGTGCATACGTTGCATATTTATGTATTTCTGAAGGGACATATTTATCAGGAAAAGGATTGGTTTTGCAGAAGTCATCCAAATTTATAAACCTTAGATGTAACAGTTCAATCGCCGCTTTCGAAAAATTCATGTATGTGTTGTCAATGTATTTGTATAAGTGTATACTTTCCGCATAAAGAATTTTTGTAGGGAATTAATTGTTCAAGCATTGAATCAAGTTGCGAACAAATGTTGTGTGGGACTAATGAAAAAATTCTGAGCTTAACGGAAAAAACCTTGCAACTGGCTCAAAAGTGTTCACAACATATACAACAACAACAAAAACCCATTGTAGGGTCACCCTTGAGAAAACAACAAACAAAAAAACATGACCAATACGACAAGCCACACAGCGGATTGAAATATCTTTGCGTTTGTGCGGGAGATACTATTCGGTCTCTATCACAAAAGATTACTGAAAATACAAATACTAAAGTGAAGTGGTATGCAAAGGTAACTAGTTTATTTAAATATATTTTAGGGTCAAAATCATTTTTAGTTTTTGTATTAATTCATGACAACCAAGCCTGTTAAATCATGAATAAATATGTAGTACTATGCATCTGAATCTTAATTTAAAATTAAAGCATTGTATATTCAATATTTTTTTCTATCGTTTGCACTTTTTAATGGACATAGGCATGTGAAGTGCGTCTAACTTTTATAAGGAAAACATCCTCATTTCATTAAGTGTTTAATGAAATTTTTTTTTAATGTTAAATTTGAAAGTATGTCGTTCTTTATAATTAACACAACATTTTTTTTAGCAGCCTACGTGGCGACTTTGGGGCGAAGAGCGGGAGGAGGATGCAATTTTTACAGTATACTTAAAAAAAGTGCGATATCATCGCCCAACGCCCCACGTTAACAGCGTAATTGCTAAAATCCTTGTCGAAATGTTATTATTTAAAGTATATATTTCTTTATAGGACTCTGACGATGATATTTCACACCTTGAGTGGGAAACCGTTAGAGTACGATTTGTTAAAGCAGCATCTTTAGCTAGATTAGTGGAAGCGCTGGCAACCGACGATGGTGAATTGGAGAGCACATTTATTAATGTATTTCTCTCTACGTATCGCACCTTCTCTACACCGAAAGAGATACTTGATCTCTTAGTGAAGCGATATGAAACGCTAAGTGAGAAGTTTAGTCAAGAGGTTTTGGAAGTAACTGGCGACGTCAGATTTGAATCGAATATGTCAACATATGAACAGCATAAAAAAACTTTAGTCTCCGCATTACATGTATGGATGGATGGTTTTCCAGAGGACTGGAATGAAGATAACCTTAGGCACTTACTGGTATTTGCATCCAGACGGCTTCAAAGGTCTGAATTACACATGAAAGTTGTAAACCGATTGGAGCGTGTTTTACGTCTTCAAGCGCAGCAAATATGCTCTGATGATAACTTACAATCAATAAGCCGCAATCAATACAATGACTATGCAGAACAATTTGCCGGTATCTGTTTATCACCTGCGTTTAGAGGACCATCTCATATTTTGCAAGCATATCGTTTCCCATACGTACCTGTTAAACACTTTGCTGAGCAACTTACAAGAATGGATTCTGAACTTTTTAAAAAATTAATACCCCATCAATGCTTGGGGGCTACATGGGCTCGCCGAGATAAGAACGGTGCAGAAACCGTAGTCGCCACTGTAACACAATTTAATGCGGTGTCATTTAGAGTAATATCCAGCATAATAATAGAACCAAGACTCAAACCTCAAGTTAATTCTTTATACATATATATATAATATTCCAAATTTTAATGAACTTTAACTTTACTTTGTACAGGAAAGAGCTTTATACATCTCTACTTGGATTGACATCGCTCAAGAGTTGCGACTTTTAAAAAATTTTTCTTCACTGAAAGCTATTATATCAGGTCTACAGTCTAATGCAATTTACCGACTGTCAAAAGTATGGGCCGTTCTTCCGAAAGAAAAGGTAAATAAGTTATCGAATTATTAATACCATGAACGCAATAAAATCTCGATAAATTTTTGCTTGCAGATGGAAATTTTTAGTGAACTCGCCAGAATTTTCTCAGAAGATAATAATGCATGGACACAAAGAGAGGTTCTTATGCGTGAAGGTACATCCAAATTTGCCGATACCGTTGGAGAACACGACAGACATTTACAAAAAATTATTCAAAAACAGGTATACTTTTTAACAATTATGAAGTTAAAAAATTCTTAATCATTAAACGCTTATACAGAGTACTCATACTTCACATGGTACAATACCATATTTGGGAACCTTTTTGACGGATCTTACTATGATTCATGCCGCTATACCAGATCATGTAACCAGTGAACATTTGATTAATTTTGATAAAAAAAGAAAAGAGTTTGAAGTGCTGGCCCAGATAAAATTGCTACAAGGCGCCGCAAATACTTATAATCTCCGAAAAGATCCAATTTTTGATCGTTGGTTTGCAGCAATGTTAGTTTTAGATGAACGTGAAGCTTATAGTTTATCTTGTCAATTAGAACCGCCTCCGGAACCGAAAAAATCCACTGCGACAATGTCTACGTCAGTGGGACATCGTAAGACTGATTCTATAACTTCAAATTCAAGTAGTGGGGCTGGGTCACAATTCTATTGTGAGATTAACAATACTGTCCCCGTATCAAGGCAGAGTTCTAGAAATAATTCTCTCGATCGTGATGTGCAGCCAGCGAATATATCAGTCCTTTCAGCATCAAGTAGCATGTCAAATGTATCGGCTGATTCAAATTATTCTGCAAATCAGAAGACGAGTGGAATTAGCTCCAAGATTGCTCTTAACGGAAAGAATCAATCTAACATTTCTCCAATCATTAACGCACAATTGGTCCAACCGGCAGGAGCAAAAAGTGCCATTCCCGATTTTTATATTATACGTGTGACATATGAGACTGAAAATATCGAACTAGATGGTATTGTACTCTATAAAAGTATAATGTTAGCCAACAATGAACGTACCCCTCAAGTTATTCGGAACGCAATGGTAAAGTTGGGACTGGACGAGGATCCCGATCATTATACTTTGGCGCAGGTTTTGCCAGACAAGGAATTAGTTATGCCGCCAAATGCTAATGTTTACTATGCTGTTAATACAAATTTCAATCTCAATTTTATATTGCGACCAAAATTAGGGAACAGCTGACTAACAGGCCCATCCACAAAAGACGGTGCTGGTTTAGTAATATCCACGATGCATAAGACATCGACATCTTATACTTTTTTATTTATTTTATACTGAGCTATAGCAGTGTTCTGATATTAATAATTTAAGAAAATAGTATTAAATGGTGCACATATTTATATAAACATTAAATTCAGTAATGTAATTGCTAAAATATGACAAAAATTTCCATAGAAAATGAAAATGATTAAAATCCAACCTGTTGTATGTACAATATAATATTTTTTATCATATGAAATTTTAAATAAATTAGAAGTAGATATTTAAAAAATTCCAAGAATGTTTTATACGGAGTAAATTGTACATACATTTTTCCTTAAGTTAATCAGAGTGTAGTAGTTAGAAATATAAATTTACATATGTATATATGTATTGATTTTTAATTTATTACTCAACAATAAAATCAATAATACTCTATAAATATCGTATGTATTTCATTAAATTTATAAAAACTATTTTTTTAAGAACTAAGATATGAGAAATTTCCTTTAAGCTAATTGTATGTCATATCATATAGTTCGTCATTGGTCCTTCGTCTATAAAATAGTCACATTTTGAGTGTTCAAGTTTCGATTCAAATCAAGCTTAAACCTTGCAGACTGATTTTGTGATCCTTTAGGCATATCGGGCAGATTCATTGTTGACGCTTGGTAAGAAGGTCGACGACTTATAGCGTCTATTACTTAGCTACTGTGGTCGCCGTGACGTAGTGGGTAAGTACGTCGACGCACACCCAGAATGGGTAGGTTCAATTCCTGGACGGAACACCTCGCATTTTTTCACGGGACCACCTCTTAGGAGCTGCTGACAACACTCAAAGAAAATCAATTGTCTATGAAAAAGCTTCTCAAATCTCGCCGTTTGGAGTCGGCAAAAACTGTAGCTTGTGAGTCCTTGTGGGCCGTAGTGCCACTCAATTATTATTATTATTAATTAAGGAGATTAGAGCTATTGCATATCAGTTCATACATTTTATACAATTTCATTTACAATGTTGTTAGTTAATTTATTGTATAAATTGATACCGTTGCCGATTGCAGCGATAGAGCAATTGCAAAGAGGTAAGGAAGTATGTATTTGTTGTAAAGTACACTCACGTAGACAAACACGTCATGACGATCCTCATCAATGCTAAATTTGGGAACTTAAGTTAGATCTGCACCCTCGTTCCGACAGAGGATGGAAAAAGCAATTATGATTTCTGCAATCTCTTGAAAGAACATACAATCAATGCACCTACAACACCAAACATACCTTGCATAAAATCATATGTGTAAACGGGCTCAGGTAGTGATCTTCGTCGACCAGATTGCTCACGTTGCGAAGTCCGATATTGCTGGGAACAATTCCTTATTGATAAGAACAAGTTTAACAAGAGCACAACGGAGACTAGACCCGCCATCACAACCTTACTTCGGAAAGTACAATCGCAACAGGTTGCTGGAATTTTTTAAATCCAGTTTCACTTTTTTTCTAAAAATTACGTATGTATTTGAAAAGTTAGTCTATAATCACTAAAAATTATACATTAACATATCACTCAATAAGTGCCGGGACATATAGGGGGCGCCACTAACAAAAATTATTCATTTAATATGAATTTTCTTTATGTCCCGGGATCTATTGAGTGATGTGTTAGCTATTCAAACACCTTAAGTGGGTAATTAATCGGCGTTCCTGAATCTATGTATACGAATTTTTTTCGTAACGACTTTTTGTTTTACAAAGCGTGTGTTAATAACGAAGGTTAGTGTTTTCTTTATTAAGCAAGTTCAAAGTCACTTTGCACTATACATGACTTAAAAAGCGAGTTTAAGCCTACTAACCCAACCTACCACACGAGCGGCGTTGAAGTGTATTTTTCCGTAGGTTACGTTCTTGTATCTTTACCGGATTGTCTTTATACAGGAAGCCGAGTTATGCCCGTGAATAAGCGAATCATTTCTATATTTTTTAAATTAAGCTTAGGTTATAATTTAACTTTACTATTGTGACTATTGTGCTTCCGAAATGATATTATTTAACGGTCGAAATGTGAGGTACTACTATCAAAATAACGTTGTATCGGAAATTTAAAATCTTAGGGTTAACATTTCTTTTAAATAACATGTATGCAACATAAACATAATAACATAAATATTAAAAAAATAATAAAGAAATTATGTGCATATTGGACCCATTTTTCGTTTCTGAATATCAATGATATCAATTTATATTAAAGCTATTTTAAAAATAAAGCTTTTCACCACAAAGTAGTTGAAAGATTGTTAAAACCCTGTACTGTACTGAAAGTACAACATATATAAAAACGTACATAACGTTTATACGTATGTGCTTAAGGCATTCGGGGGATGATTTACCTTTGGAAAACACGGCCATATTTTGTTGGAAAATAAACTTTAAGCCAATTAAGCTCCAAAGGCAAAATTGAAATTAGTTTTAGTAAAGAAGTCATTTCATAAGGATGAAAGTGTTATTAATTCAAAATCTGTGATAAAAATACACATAGTTAGAAAAAAAAATTATAATAAATATAGATTTCCGCCAACTACATACATATGTACATCCACTTGCAGGGAGAGCAAAATCCTGCCAACTGTGTCTGACGTATATAAGAGTGAAAAAAAAAAACAATAAAAAAACAAAAAAAGATTTTTCCCTTGGATTCAGAATGGAAGAGGGAAATAGATTAAAAGAATAGCCTTCATGTATAGTGAATATCAGATTTTATCAACATTAATAAAAAAAAGGCATTGACAAAGGATTTTGTTCAAAAAGAGTAGTTATAGTAGTTGATTTAAAAATAAAAGTGAAATTAAGTTAGTTAAAGCTCAGTTCCAGTAAAAATGTCAATATGTATATGAGATTCTACTTAAAGTGAAGTTAAAAATACGAATTAATTTAACTCATATTCGGTTAAGTTCAAGGTGATTCAATAGTAAACTTTATTATAATTAATTGATCTAATATGGAAAGAAAAATAAAAAAAAAATAAACTAATTCAAAAATTATATTACAAGCAATAAAAAAAAACATCTAATGGATTATTATCAATTATAAATTGAGAAAAGTAAGTCAAATGCTTCTCTTTGTTCTACGCTACATAATCATTTATATATGAAAGTATGTATATTTAGATATGTAACTAACGTGATTCATCTTTATTAGAGACTATTTTCGTGGCAATAATTGAGCACTTGAGTTATTATGCTGAGAAATACATATGTATGTACTTAACGTCTACAAAAACGTCAAGTTTTAAGCCTAGGTTATAGGTTATAATATTTACTTTAAAAAACTATTTAAAAACATGCGAAACACATTTTTTAACGATTGTATGTAAATAGTAATTAACTCAGAAATAATTGAACTTTTATTATTCTCTAAATTTCTTATATAGGACATATGTAAATACACATCTATAACATGAAATTACAATTAATTTAATGTGTGTTTGAAATTCAATAATTCTGTTATATTCTATAGTCTAACATTTGTGATTTCTTATTCTATTTTCAAATGCAAATGTAAAGTGGTATGATGTAAACTATTATGTCAAGGTTTATTTGGTATATGAAATATTTTGTTATCAGAAAACCGCGTTTCAGCTCATTTACTTATAAATATTTTCTTAACTTGTGTTATTTGTTGTTGTAGTGTAAACTGATTTTCTAACCTTGCAGGTGTTAGTGTATGCGCCTGGGGGGGTGCCACTGGTACCGAAGACCCCCTAACAATGAGCGCAGCAGGAAATGATTACGCAGAATTATGCGACTTAGGGCCATCACGCTGGAGTTCACGCGGATATCATCATTCGCATAGTTCTTCGTTACATGGAAGCAGTGTTGGACATTCAACAGCAATGCCATCTGGTATTGGATTGCATCCAAATCACCTCCGCACGAATAGTTTCGAAGCAGAAGATATAAGTGGAATGCCAGTAGTGAATGCCTTACCAGGCAATGATCCTTATGGCGCAAGTGGCTCACGTATAGCAAATAGCACCAGCTCGTTACGAGGTGGTCGTTCTGGCTTATATTATTCACCCCCGGGAACTTCGTATACAATTATTGAACGTCCACATTCACCACATTACTACTACAATACAGCAGGTGTTCCATCGAAAGGTGGATCCTTGCCTGGTCGCGGTTCTACATACCTACAGTCTTCATCATCTAGTCATATACCGGCTTCATTAGGTATATCCTCTTCCGGTACTCTTTCAAATTCGTCTAGACATAACGGTAAAAAGCGTCCAATATCCCCTGAACAAGTACTGCGAATGTTTAGTGCCACGACCTCATCGTCAGTTCCTACAAGTTATCATTACAGTAATGGTACAAGAGAGAGAGGTGGACGCAGAAGTCCAGCCAGTAGTCCACCATCAACAACCCATCAGGTAGTTCCCTTTATACAAATAGATCTTCAGCAAATCCTTTAATCAACACTCTATAATGTACGATTAAAAAGATTTACCGTGAACGAGACAGGGATCGCAGCACATCAAATATTCACGAGCTTTCAACAAGAACTGTTACAATGTCACGGGATCAGCAATCGGATAGTAGCCATGGCTTTGGTATATGTGTGAAGGGCGGAAAGGACTCAGGTAAAATTGTTAAATATTTATTCATCATTTATCTATTTAACTTAAACCTAACATTGTTTTTGCGATTTTAATAATTTTGTATTGAAACTAAAATAGTTGTATTTTGATTATTGAACGTATAAATTGGATATGTATTCGTACATATGTATGATTGAAATAAATGATGAGTTTAGATTTATCTATTCAGGCATATATAGCAATATACTTCTGCAAATTTATATATTTATCTCTTTATAGCTAATAAGAAGCTCTTTTTGTCATATTTGGAATTAGTTTATGTGGTAATAAATTTAAGGTCGAGGTCAGAATGATTAGTGTTACGTGTTTAAAATTCGATCTTATGGATCGCAAAAAAGGCGTGAACGCATTGGTATAAGCTTAAGAAGTGTGTTTGGCGCCATTATTTGAATTTGTGATACCATTCCGTGACATGATGAAGGCAGACAGGAAATGCTGAACAAAAATTTCTGTTTTTGTGACATCACGCTGTGTAGCTCTTGCCATTACTGTTTATTCATCGATTACTAACAGCGATTGGTATCTAAGACAACACTAAAATCATTAAAAAAAGAAAAAAAAGTACATAATGTTTCTCATTGTTTCTAATGTCATATCCTTTCTTTCCGCCTTCAACGCCAAACCCGTATTAATCGACATACCACACAGTTTTTCAGTTCCTATGGCATTTTCAATTTGTACTAGCAATTAAAAATAAGTATAAGATTGAAAATATCGCTATTTGCACGCTTTTTGAAGAAGTTTTAAAACTGAGTATGTTAGAAAACAATAGCAATATAAATCGCCATAAAGCACGCTTAGTTGCGAAGAAAAAGAAACGGTTACAATGGTACATATTCGCCGCACACTTCATTTTATTTATATTTAAAATTAGAAAGCGCTTAATAAAGGAACCTGATATAGGAATACTTTGAAAAATCCAAGCAAGAGATTTCTTCTTATTAAAAAAATGTCGGCTTTAAATACTAAATCCAGCTATTATATTGTGTGTGTTCTTTATATATTATATTTACTTTTTACTTAATCTCCATTTTTTTTTTGGTGGTCGCCGTGGCGCAGTGGTAAGTGCATCGACTGCGGCGCAGAAAGTCTGGGTTCGATCCCCGGACGGGACACCTAGCATTTTTTCACGGCACCACCTCTTTCGAGTTGCTGACAACACTCAAAGAGTATTAATTGTCTATGGAAAGCTTCTCAAATCTCGCCGTTCGGAATCGGCAAAAAACTGTAGGTCCCTTCCACTCGTGAAGAACAATAGCATGCACAACACGAGTAGTTGTTGTAGAAGCTAGGCCCTGGTCCGTTATGGGCTGTAGTGCCACTCAATTATTATTATTATTAATCTCCATTTAAGTAAGTTTAAAAGTGTAAGACTTAAAATCAATGCAAAATGGCACCACCTCTTTCTCTTTTCAATTACGTACTTTTTAGTTTTTTTGTTTTTTCGTACCTAAAATCGTACACACAATCTTCAATAGATATTTTTCATTACCAGTTTTTTCTTCATTTTGTATAAATAAATGACTATCGTATTGAGTTTTTATTTAAATAAACAAATAAATAAAAATTGTGCGCAAAGCATTCGAACCAAATTTCTGTAAATTGTTATTATTATAAGATTTTATTATACTATTAATTTAAAACGTTTTGACTAAATAAAAATATTATAAGATTAAACAAAAATAAATATATGCTTTTATTTTAAATATATTTTTAGGACTAGGTGTTTTCATTTCAAGAATCGAAGAAAATTCAGTTGCCGAACGAGCTGGTCTGCGTCCAGGTGATACTATCCTAGAAGTGAATGGAACACCTTTTACTTCAATAAGTCATGACGAAGCCCTAAAAGTATGTATCTTTAATTTTTTGCAAGCTATATATTTCTAATATTATAAGCAAAGGTACAAATATTTTGTCTTCAAATAAATTACATTATAATTATATACATTGTTTTTATTTATTTCATAAAACATTTTGAATTTATTAAATCTACATGTATATATATTATATTTTCTTACGAGAATGAAATTTTCCTATTTCTTGAATTTATTTTACTTTTCCTCATAAATCATTTACCCGGGTTTTCAATAAATAGGGATTTTGTTTTCACCTAACAATTTTATACAAATTTGCACGTGAACTGTGCAAAAATGTACAAGGAAAAAATTGGCAATAGAAAACTCATTATTTTCTTGACAATTATCCTACAGCTGTCCACAATTATAATTTAAATTCTTTTTTATGATTAATTTCCTGATGTGGTTTACTTAAGTCCGCACCAAATTTCGGAACTGCAAATTTGTGTGTAAAGTTTACATATGTAGGTACATGAACACATTTTATTTGAAATGGATAAAATAAGTGAATTACTACTTAACTATTGTGTTGTAGGTACCAAAATATATATTTCATTGCACTTCGTGTGTAAAACGATGAATGGTCCTGTACAGTACTTTTCCGTAAATTTGATAACAACTGCATACTCATAAAACAGAGAAATCAATTGGTTTTACAAGTTCAAAACAAATAACAAAAATAAGTGTCTTAAACTAAAATTTGCAATAAAATCAATTTTCACTTCTTTCAAAAGATTAGAAGTATAGGCTATTTTCAATATCTTAAAATCTGAATAGCATAGTCGAAAAAAAGTTTTCTTTTTGTTCCCTATTATGTTGTTTGTCCTCCTTCTCTTTCTCTCTCTTGTCTCTTCTATTGCCAAATTTTTTCTCAACGCAGAGATGTGTGCAGATATTGAAATCATCACGTCAAATCAGCATGACTGTGCGAGCGCCTCCAACACTTAATTCAACGGCGCCACTACACGGGTTTGGACCACCTTCTCGTGATCCCACCTATGCTTCCACAGCTCCCCCACTACAGCAGTCACAATCTTCCACAATAGTACAATCGCCACCTTTTTCTGGTTCAGTGGGTGGTACTGGATCACCGCCTTTCCGACAAACATGTTCCTGGATGGATAGGCAAGGACGACCAGCCTCACCGCCTATGGAGTACGGAGGTCGTCACTGTGATCGAAGGGATAGGTGAAAATAGATACTAAAGTTATTCCAAAATAGATCTTATATTTTTCATCTCATAGAATTCGTCGAGTTGAATTGCTTATTGAACCTGGCCAGTCATTAGGTCTCATGATTCGAGGTGGCGTGGAATACGGGCTCGGGATATTTATAACCGGTGTTGATAAGGACAGTGTAGCTGATCGTGCTGGACTTATGATCGGTGATGAAATATTAGAAGTAAACGGCCAATCCTTTTTAGACGTTACTCATGATGAAGCTGTAAGTCAACTCAAGTATCATAAAAGAATGTCATTAGTGATACGTGATGTTGGCAAAGTCCCACACTCATGTACATCGATAGAATTAGAACCTTGGGATGCCTATAGTCCTACTGGAACAAGGTAAATAATACTACATACAAACGTAGACAACTTACCTACCTTTATTTTGTAATTTTGCAGAGCCAGAAGAAAAGGGCAAATTTCGGTAATGGTTGAGGAGAAAGCTCGCTCTCTACTACCAAGACATCAATTTGCTAGTCTTTCGTACTATATATCGGAGTACGGAGCGCGAGCAATGACCATAGATGCCTTTGTTGCCGTCTTATTAGAAATGTTAGACACATATGAAAAAGTAAACAATTTGTCAATAAAATAAAAGTTTGTAATAACAACTTTTACGTTTTTCAGCACTCGTTAGTTACTGAAATTCGTGAGTTGGTATTCCCTGAAGACCGTATAAGATATGATGAACTTGTGTACAGACGCGAACGAGACCCATACACTTTGGAAAGACACAGGGTGAGTTGAAAGAGTATTAATTCTTTTTAATATCCTTTACATAGGGAATGTAAAGCTTCATTTGTTATTTTTATTTGTATTTTTCTAATTTAAATGTGTATATATATATAATATTTTAAATTATTTGTTAAGCTGTACCACTTCTCACAACACACACCCCAATTTTGCACTTCGCATATATCGAACTTTTTTACTCATCAGCAGGTATTCGAGCAAATTTAAATAAAATTTGATTAGTATAAGTTGTGGTTATGAAGAAATACAAACTTCAATTTTCTTTTTTAAACTATTGAATCTTTTGAAATGTTTTATCAGATACTTATTTATTTGAGAAATGCAACCGTGGCTAAGCTATTATGTATTTTCTTTTGTGGTCCCCTATTTTAAGCAGGGGAATGAGCTTCGATTTATTTAGGCGTGAACTAAGAATTAAATCATAGTGAACTAGGATCGTTCTAATAAATACAATTTATAGGTAGAAAGTGAAGTCCGGCTAGTATTTTTCATATTTTTGTTTCTTATTTGATTTTGTTGACATTTGATAAATATATATTTCATTAAAAACACTGAGCTGTGGTAACGTTTTTATATATGTATTAAACTCTTTTGTAATTTTAGAGAAAAATGGATGCCATGCGTGATTTGCCGGTAAGAGAAAAAGATTATTGTAATAGTTTCGAGTGTGATTGTTGTTATGACAAAACTTTTTGGTAGTAAAGCAATTCACAAGCTTAATATATGAAAGTGATTAAACAATTTGTTATGATCAGTATAATGAAATAAATGTATCAAAGTGAACTAAATTTAACTTATTGAAAAAAATAACACTTACCAATTTAAACAACACAATATAAGACTATCCTCCATTCCTATATATTTTTTGCATGCCTAATCACAATCAAAATGTAAACTAACATCTTCTCAGTATTAAAGAATAAAATTAAAACAAACAAGTTAATATGGTGTTTTCTATTTAATGTGACTTTATGTTTAGGTCTGTAGTATATGTTTTTTACTTGGAATAGCAATGATGTAATTAGATGTATTAATGCATATATGCATACGCCTGACATTATTATTTTTTATTTGTTTTTAATGTCAAAAGCAATGTATCGAATGTCAATTTATCAAGTTAAAAATGATTTACTGAAAATCTTGACCGCTTTAATTAATTTCGTTTTGTTTTGTTTTTGAGTTTGATCATAATATTTTATTACGCATTATTTAGGAAATCAACCACCCCTCTTACGGTTGTTGCTTAGTGAGATGCTACTTAAGGATGATGATGGTAAATGACTGAAAGAATGACCAAAACAGTCGGTCACGATTCTATAGGCGACTTATAAATTATCTTATTTAAAGTCCTAGTCTTTTTTGCGAATTGTATGTTTTCATGAACGAAAACATCAAATTAAAAAAAATACGTGCATATTCCTTTGAAAACTTATTTTAAAGAATTACTGCTCCGCTTCAGAAAAACACACACAACCACGATATAAGGATCACTATGGGTTGTGGAACCATTCACTCATGGGTAGAGGGGAACACGAGTCACTTAAATTTCGTAACACCGATACTTTCAAAGTGACTCAAGTCAGAGTGGAGTGGCAACCGTAAGAGGCTTAAATATTTATAATGAAATATTCGTTTAATTTTTTATTTCTTTAAAGCCATACACATTAACATTTTATATTCTCTAAATTTGTAAAAGCTATAAAAACTGTCTCCTGTCGTTATAAAGCACAAAAATAAATAACTAAATTAATAAATCTTAAAATGGTTATAATTAAAAGAAGGAATTTCCCCTTATTAAATTATATATAGCTAATAAGAGGAAATAGACTTGAATGCGCCCACTCAAGATTAGCTTTTTTTTAATAATTATTAACCACACTTCTTTCATAATATTATTATATTCACAGAGAAGTAAAACTCAGATATGAATTCAATTCATACTGTAAAGAGAATTAATATATCAGTCGTATGTATACATTGTCTCAAGCGAAATCAAAAATTATATTGGGGCTGAAACAAAATGTTTTTGCAACCAGGAATAACTTTTGTTTGTTACTAGTAACATTAGGCGAATCTATATGTAAAAGTAGGGCCATATTAGACATTTCAGATGCACTTATTCACTTAAAAGCGCTATTAATGTACACTCTATATACATATTGAACTTTTATAACATATATAAATATGTTATATAAATTATATATATAATATAATATATATATATTGTATATAATATATATATTATATATAATATATATTATATACAATTATATATATAAATATAATATAACATACTTGTATGTATAATCTAGAATTGCACAACTTAAATTTTAATGAGAATGAAGACACAAACAGCTTTCCTTATCTTATTTATAAATTAAAGAACAATTATTATTATTACTAAAACTATTATTACCAAAATTCAGGACACTTCGCAGATGTAGTTATTGCATAAAAATATAGTTTAATACAAACATGCTTGTTGCATTGTATCTCATCATCTATAGGTAACCGACGTGGATTTGGAAATTATTGCTGCAACCGGGCGCAGTCCATCCTCAGATTCTGGTCTCGGAATGACCCTTTCGGATATTAAGCATCGGTACCTACATTTTCATTCAATTGATTTCTTACTATAGAATTATTTTGAATACAATTCAATTTTAATTTTTAACTTAAAAAAACGCCTGTGCTCTACTTTGATTCCAACTATAATAAATATTTTCAATCAATGAAAATCATAAGCCCCGCATATCCACTGCCATATCGACCGCTATCAGCAGGGCCCATTCTGCACCGCTCTCATTATCATCACCATCATTCATCACTACGCCATTTGGGAGGATCACAGGTGCGTTTGACACCGACAAAATCTATTGGAACAAATACGCCCTCAAAAAGCGCACAAGGAAGGGTTAAGAATAATTATGAAGAATCCAGCTATAAGGTGAATGCAAAGTTAAAAAATTCTGTAATTAGCTCTAATAACCCCTCATATAACTATTCTAAGTAGAAATCATCTCGAATAAATTTTATCTAACATGTTTCTTTAAGATTGCACAATATTCTGTATTCAGGACTTTAAATAATCGACATATAATTGACATTCGACGATTACAATTACAAAAAAATCGTAAAAAAAAACGTTACAAAAATATCTTTTTATTAATACGAAAATCGGCCATTCAATGTTCATTCTGTCTTTTCCTCTTTAAGTGAGTTTTATTAGTTTAAAATAATTTAAAATAGGGTGTTTATCAATACGACTGATATCTGTGCTCTTTTCTGTGAATCCGTTTTTTCATATTTATTTCCATTAATACTTAATTTCTCGTAATTATGCTCCAGTTGCTTTTTTAATTTGTGATTCGTGAGGATAAAGTTTTTGTTATTGATATAACAATCGTCAAGTCTTGATTTATATTAGACTGTTGAAATCATATATATGTATCTTCATCATTCCACAGGAGTACAGCTGTGATGAGCCTCGATCGAGAAGAGGAAGCGAAACGCAATTACCACGTTCAGAGTATGAACAAGACGCGGTAAGCCTATAATTTAATATGCTTACTTATTTTATAGTATTGATTTACTTATGCATTATGTAGGCAGGTGAATTCTTTAGGTAATGTTGATTTATTAACAATTCTAAATTTTGCATTTTTTTAGGTATAAAAATAATACAATTATATACATTCACAGTTTTATACTACTTAAAATACAATCGTATAATTACATTATATACTTAGGGTAAGGCAATTAGATGTTTAAAATTTATTTAGTATCGATTGACGTAAATCATTACCATTCGACTGAAATTTTGTATTCCGTAAGTAGCAACTAGGTGTATCCTCATTCGACGCTTTTGTATTGTTATAATCACGAGGTGGTTCACAAGGTCGCCTCCAATGTCGTGTTGACGGCGGACTACCGTTAACGCCAAATTTAGGACGTGGTATGCGTAACTGCTTTACATCTGTAAGCCATGATTCCATCTTAGCAACTGTTATGAGAAATAATCAAATAGCATATGAATTTTGTAAAGCGTACAACCTACTGTAATAATTATTACACTTTTATGAAATAGAGATGTGAAACAATCAAATTGCTACGAAGTAGAAAGTAACAGCCTAAAAGTGAAAGTATTTCATGATTACTCTCCTTACCGTTCAATATACATGTGCCTGATCTACACTTCGTGTTTGTACGTAAAGGCCTTCGCTAGTTTTAATTTCCGTACAAGATAAAAGAAAAAATTTCTTGTGGGATTTGTTATTACTATTATGTTTATTAAGTTGCACAAACAGCAGTTAAAATTTCCCCTTCACTTTTATAACAGAAGCAAGTAAATGCTAAGACTTAATGTTCAAGAAAAGTTGAACGTTTACACATCTTTTTTGTAAAGATCTACATAAACAAATTAATGTTTTCGAATAATTTTACATATGTTTATTTATATAATATAAATATAAAAGCGTCTGTATATGTTGTAAACGAATAAATAATTAGTTGAAAGGAGAGTTTCAAATGTTATGTGTTTATGTATATATATCTGGTTTTATGTGACCTAAATAAGTATACATCCATATGTAAATATGAGTGATTTTTCAGTATTTTCTTTATCTTTGTTTTTTTCTCCATAAAATATTTTAATGACTTTGTTCATATTATTAGGATTACAAAATTAAAGGTGAAAGAAGATCAAAAGAAAATATACAAAAATACACAGCTTCTAACTGGTATTTGACCTTCTTTGCGTGTGAAACTTTCTTTTCTTCAAATATAAGAAATCGATGATTTCACTGAATGTATTCTCAACTTTAAAATGCTTGAAGAAAAACTGATTGAAGAATGACGTGCTTTTGTGGTTTTGAATTAAAACTCTTTTAATGTCACTTAATAATATTAATTTGGTATGCAACCAAATGCCCATTTAATTAATTAAAATTAAAAATTTTATATTGTATAAATATACAAACACAAGAGCGTACTGTTTCATAAAATAAAGTATCCTTTGTTATTAACTTGGAGAATAAAACTAATAAGTTTAGCGACACGAGTATATACATATGTATTGCGCATATAATACTGATGCCGTATTATTTACATTGTTCACAGGCACTAATATAAGTTAAAAATGTAAATATTTAATGTTAAGTTATTGCGTAGATGGCAATCTTACATTTTTACTTTGTGTAACAAGCTTGATTAAAAAAAATTTCGACAATTTCACTCAGAGTGAACCGATCGCCACAAGGTATCAAAACCCAACTAAAGACGTTGTGTAGTCGTAACATACAACTAACATACTTAATGTACAACTTGCTCATGAGGTTGAAGCGAGTTGATGAAAGAAGAAAAATATGTAAGTTTCTTAACATATCTGAGAGTGTGGAAAATGCGCTGATTTCGTACTAATTGCATAATTATATAGTAAATATATCATCCCCGTTTTTTATTTTCATAAGAATATTATTTTATGTTATAATTTCATACGTATGCTGAGTGTATTTATTTAAATTTTTCTGAAGTAAAGTAAGTTGCAATAATTGTAATTAAAGTAGAGTAAAAAATTAAGTATGGTAAACAACATATATTTGTGGGTCAACAAGATACACATACAGTGACTTCCAGTGGGAATGGTGCATGGTTGATTAAATCATATTTATTGCGAAATATATATGAAATTATTTTAAATAAATTTAAAAAATATGTTGTGGTGAATAAATGTATTATATACAGCCCACAAAGGCTTAGCTTCTTAAGTAACTACTAGTTTTGTGCGTGCTACTGTTCTCTTACGAGTAGAGTTGACTTATAGTTTCTTATTGGCTCTGAACGGCGAGATTTAAGAAGATTTTCATAGTCAATTAGTACCTTTTAAGTATTGTCAGCTACCCGAAAGAGTTAAATCTGTGAAACATTCAAGGTATTGAGTGCAGAAATCGCATCTGGTATTGTTGAAGAATCTAAACCCTATGAACTTTAGCGCTTACCAATTTATTATTTGAATAAAGAAAAATAAGTATTTCGTTCTACTCACCAATTTAATCCAGCTAAATTTAAGTCTTTTAATAACTATTTTCACTGCGAAGCACTGTAAATCGAACATAACCTTGATACAAACACAATATATTCGTTTAAGCATTAATTTTTTTTATTCGATTTCTCCTTTCATGTCTCTAAAAATCAGGAGCAGGTAAGTTTATACGAAGCCTATAAACTTAAGGAAATGATTATTTAAACTCTTATGTAGTCTGATGTGATATGTCAGTGTTAAATTGCACTAAGAAGGAAGACCAAGAAACTATAAACCCATTTAGCAGAAGCTAATAAATTGCTATAAACAAATTTTGTCATTTTTTGCAATTAGCTTAGGGGCGATTCTTTTCAAAAGTTAAGAAATAATTAAACCAACATGGAAAATGATAAATCAACATGATTATAGGAAAAACTTCAGAAGCATATTCAAAGAAATACTAGAATGTAGATGAATGTAAATTGATTAGTTTGTACTTTTAGGATGTTGAAAGTTATAGCTTCAAAGAAATATATTATGCTTCTTCTAATAGAATATGTTTTTTTTGCTTTTAGTTACGTAGAATGTTTATATTTAATAGAATAATATTTGCAAATTACTTTTGCTCGGTTTGTGCTCTTCTTTTCGTTTTCTTTTTTTACTTTTTTTGTATTACAGGGTGGCTACTTAGATGGACTTCGATCACATTTGGGTGGTTTAACGCAACGTGTGAAGTCGTGGTATTGGGGACGGCCTCTTGTAAGTGCAATTATATTTTTTTTTATATTTTAAACATATAATAAAACAAAAAACACGACTTAAAAATCATGTTTAACTTTAAATGATATGTTGTAAAAACAAAAACAAATCGTTCGCCAAAAGCATTGCTATTAAAATAGATGGTTATGGTTACATTTTGTATAGTTTTCTTATATTAACTTTCAATTTGGCCTGATTAGTGTGAGTAGACATTTTCATTAGACGATTATTTTCAAAGTTATGAATTATTATGCTTATTTTGCAAATTATATACATTGTTTTATTAGCAATGCGCAGAAAATATAACATGTTGAATTTGCTGACATTATTCTAGTAATACAAATTTCTAGCTTTCAAAAAAAAGAATATGATTGCACTGTACGCATGAGTCACCCGATTTCTACTATTTACAGAAACTTTAGTTCACATTTGCACTTTGAAGTAGTAAACTACTTAGTAATTAAATTTAATTTTGATTTAAATTAAAATCAAGATGTATTCCTATCTTAGTCAATTCAGCACACATCAGTAACTTATTTAACTATTTTTTGGGAATTTGTTTAGTTTGTTTTAAATATGCAAAGTAATTTTTGGTATTGTAAAATAATGTACACACAAATATAGGAGATTTTGTTTACCTCTTATTGGCTATAATTTTTCATAAATTCCCTTATTTACACTGTCGTAATTTTTGAATACTTAAAGTGAGAATTTTCCTATATGTAACTTTTTGAATACATGAGCATAATTGTACGATTAATAAAAGATAAAACTAATTTTACGTAAGTATACAAGAAATATTTTGCTCTTCTTTACTTTCTGTGTATTAATTTGAATAGTATACGCGTTCTTCAAAGTAAAACGAAAAAGTGGCATACTTTTTACTTGAATATCTTCGAACTTTTGTTAACGTTGTACAGAAAGATATTTTTCTCTACGAAAATATGTTTCATATTGCAGTTGTAAAAACTTTTAACTGGATTTAACTGGACTTAGTGGCGGTTGCAACATGTGCAGCCCGACAATTCTACCTTTCTACTTAATAATAACGGAAACTAAACCCCGTAATGAATTATGGTCTTTCCTTCAACTATGCAATAATTTGACAAAGTTGCACGCTTTCTTTTTTTCTATTGACGCTTTGGCAATTTTAATTTATGATTTCTGTCATTGACTGATATACACACACTCAGTTTTTTAGAATTGTTCACTTACGAAACATGTCTGGAAATATGAAATAAGATTTATTCACGAAATAAAATAGAGCTATAAAAGAAATTCGTCCTTCTAACTATTATACAGAATTTGAAAATTTAATATTTTACTAAAAATATTCTTCATATATCGAACAAACTTTTTTTTTATATAATAAACTATAAAATCAAACAAACAATCATTAAATATATACTCGTAATTGCAAACGAACGTAAACTAGGAGTTGGCAACAAAACTCTCTAGAAGTTTTGATATGAAGGAAGAAGGTGGCACATTACTTGGCGAAAATGAAGTTAGAAGACACCAGGTGAGTACGCATCCCACCATTTCATGATCCCATATATGAATTCAATATAATGAATAGAACAAAACAGTTTTACAACCTTATTATTACTAACAATTTCATTCACATATTTTCTTATTTTTATATCTATAAATTTACATCCATAGAAATGAATTTGAATTTTGCAAAATGCGTTAGTACATACATACGCAATTTTTTTCAAATTCACTTTAAGGTTGCGTATTTGAACTTGTAAGTTCAAACTTATAGCATACCATTTAAGGTAAATCATTATGTATTTATTTTACTATCTTCAACACTTACAGTGTTTACGTAGTGTTAACTTTTTTTAAAAATTGCAGTTTACTCTGAATTTCGATTGTGTAGCACATAGAAACATTTTTCCTTAGCATAAGGTGACTCCGATTGGATTGAATTGGATTAGATATTCATTTTATATCCAAATTAATATGTGCTTAAAAATGTTGAAGATAAGAATAACTTTCTATATGTAACAATAACAATGCAAACGTAATAATAATTTCATAAAGAATATTAATCTAGTAGTTCAAAAAAGAAAAAAGGGAAAACAGTTGATAATCACGTAAAACACTATTTTATAAGAATATTTGCCAAGGTTTGCTCGCTATTTAATGTACTAACGCTTTATTTATATTTTTTTTCATAATTCTTTTTAATTCCTAGATGAATTGTATGATTGGCTGTTAAAATGGAGTTTTTTTCCTTGATTTAATTTGTATTACACGTATAATTTTGATTTTTGTTTGGACTGTATTTTTTGGAACCATTTAAAAATGCGATTATAAAATTGTTTGAACTTTATAGCTGCTATTTTTTACAACATAAAATATATTCGGTACCCTCATGTACAAGTAATATACAAGGTTTCACTACAACGAAATTGTATACATGAACGAGAAGTTCCTCAAATCAAATTATTTTTAATTGTTATTTCAGTCTATGCAGCGTTTATCGGCTGAACAAAATGGTTCCACTATAGATCAATCCCATGAACACAATCCGAACGTTGTACCTGATAATAAAGGCAACTTACACATTACCGTTAAGAAAACAAAACCGATTTTAGGTATTGCAATAGAGGGTGGTGCTAATACAAAGCATCCACTACCAAGGATAATTAACATTCATGTGAGTTGTTAAAATGATTTCTTAGTGATGTATTTTTTAATTATAGATAATTAATTGTTCTACGTAGGAACATGGTGCGGCATTTGATGCTGGTGGCCTAGAAGTAGGCCAACTTATCCTTGAAGTTGATGGGAACAAAGTTGAAGGCTTACATCATCAAGTATGGTTCTATTTCTAATGTTTTCATAATCAACTTATCATTTGTTATTTTAATATTATCTATTAGGAAGTAGCTCGACTTATAGCGGAATGCTTTGCAAATCGTGATAAGGCTGATATTACATTTTTAGTTGTGGAAGCAAAAAAATCA
The DNA here is from genome assembly GCA_944738645.1 of Eristalinus sepulchralis. Classification (NCBI taxonomy): domain Eukaryota; kingdom Metazoa; phylum Arthropoda; class Insecta; order Diptera; family Syrphidae; genus Eristalinus; species Eristalinus sepulchralis. The sequence goes on along the minus strand of OX122885.1, from coordinate 553,133 downwards.
AATTTAGAACCAAAACCAACAGCTCTTATATTCCTTGAAGCTTAACATTTGCTTGCTTTACCGAAAAGTGACCCAGCGTTAACATGTTAGAGTGAGGGGGTGCGTATACGAGAAATCGATCCAATAACATCAGTGTAATTCAACATGTCTTACGTAAAGAAGATACTGATTTTATTATCCTTTGTTTGTTTATTAAAATGTGTATGTAAAAGCAAAAAGAAAAAGCTCGATACGATTGAGAGCAACGATGATTTTAGTCATAAAAACGCAATCACACTGCCTTAAAACTCAGATTTATAGTGAAGCAAGGAAGAACTATTGTACTTGAGATATGATTAACACAAGATTTCAACAGGTAGGGACATTATAGTGTATACATATTTTCAATGATCATATAAATTCGTAACAAAAAATGATTGTTACATTTTTCTTTTATTTTTAATAATGAATATGAAAACGAATATCCCCTCAAGCATGAAAGGATTATATCCGATTTGAATGTGAAACCAGCAACGTGCACAAGTTTATTGCGTTATTTGTTATGTATAATTTTCACAGATTAAAATCAAATATCAGGCAAGTAGATAACAAATATTAATGAAAAAATAAAAGTAGAACATTGACAACACCAATAATAATTATTTATTAACATTGAAATATGCATTGAAATTGTAACCATATATATTAAATAACAAAAATTAATGTTAAGCGTTTGTTTTAGAAATATATATGTATGTTATATATATATATATAAAGCTTGTTTTGTGAAAATAACCTAATAAAGAATAATGTCTTAAAGTAGGCAAATGAATATAAATAAATTGTTTACCGGTATGTAAATTCTTCTTTCTAAAGTCACATTATTGTTTTTCACTAGATCAAAACCAAATAAAACCCACCTATTTTTGAGACTTGTTGCAAAGTTAGTTTGAACTTACTATAATATAGTACATAAAATAAATATGTGCTATTAATTAACGCCGTATACATACATGCTATTTATAATTTCACAATGATATTAAGAAACTGATTTTAAGACAGGAAAATGTATAATGAGTAATCAAATTTAGATTTTCTATTGGCTTAGCTAATATTTGAATAAAATCAATTTTTGCTTAGCATTTATCCTTTTTTCTACAATCATTTAGTTCATCACTTCGCTGATCTTATTAACTTTTATATCTATATCGTTTGTTTTGCAATAAAAATATACTTTGTTTGTTTTAATTTCAACTTTAACGTCGAAAAAACTGTTTAATTATTTGTTCATAACATAAGCGAAATACTAATACATTATTTTATATACTAAACATTACATGCGTTCTTAACTGAAAAGGGTTTGGGTTATTTTAGAAGGCCACGCGTAATAATATGACACTGTGGATTTCGGCTTTTGCTTTCAATCGCACTAGATATTAAAAATAAAGTAATAGTAAGTGCAGAGGAGATCAGTCATAATTTTTTAAGCGTTTATTATACATAAACATTATTTTGCAAATAATCGAAACGATGTTGCTATTAGTTTGAGTTTCATAATTATGCGGATATATATATTTATATATATGCATGCATATGCATAATATATGCATAATACATTCAGAATTATTTCGATACAAATTGAAAAAATTAATGCAAATAAATCGAAAATACTTAATAACATTAAGCGTATGTGTTATTACTGCACTGCTTCTTAATTCAACTATAGCAGACATTATTGATAACTGTGGACAAAAATCCAAACTAATTGTAAGTATTGTAGATATACATATGTATAAATTTAGTGCAAATGTATAAAATAAGACAGCAAATAGTTGACACTTTGTAATACTGAGCTAACCGTAATATTGTTAATATTTTTTAGACAAACAATTATAATTTCCGGTTATGATTGTAATTAATATTACTATTGCAAGGTCTTGCGAATATACAGGTATTACATTTTCACGTTATAATGTTTTCATGATAATGGTAAGAATGTAAATTTCAAATAGTTATTATATGGGCACTGGAAATCTTATGATTTCAATTTTTTTTATTGCATGTCAGCTAAAATATGAGTAGCAGAAATATTTCCTAAATTATATACATATTTTCATTCAACTTGCAAGAAAAAATCACTGCAGTAAGAGTTGTCATCTTTTTATCGTGTCTTTAAATTTAAATCATAATTTTCATATGTATTATATAAAGTTACACCTAAAGTATTGTGTAATAAATTATTTTTAAAAAATTATTGCTTATCTTTTATTTTAATCATGTATATGCGAATTTATGTTAGCAAGATCCATTCGCATATACAATACATGCAGTGAAATAACAATATTTAAGTCCTTTTAGTCCACGTGGTCGCCGTGGCGTAGTGGTAAGTGCGTCGACCACCGAGTTGCTTACAACACTCAAAGAGTATTAATTGTCTATGAAAAGCTTCTTAAATCTCGCCGTTCGGAGTCGGCAAAAAACTGTAGGTCCCTTCTACTCGTGAGAGACCAGCGGCACGCACAACACGAGTAGTTGTTGTAGAAGCTAGGCCCTAATCCCTTGTGGGCTGTAGTGCCACTCAATTATTATTATTATTATTAACTTCTTGACTTCCTGCTTGATGTTCTTATAGAAAAGGAGAGAACCTTCAATTTAACACCAATTCCAAGCAACGAAATTTCAAATTAATAATAATGAACATTTTATTCGGACTTTGCTTAAGTGATCACAGAGTACAATCTATCATTGCTCTAGTACAGTTTCCACGTTTACCTGATTCGTGGTCAATAAAAATAAAATTGTATTATATAAGCGAATGTAATCAAAACAAAACAGCACAAAGTAATGCATTTTTTTGTTCTTGAATGTATAGGTGGCTTACGCCGTTTTTGCATCGTCAATTCAGTTTGATAATTCGCAATAAAAATGTTGTCTTCACTTAAGAGAAGAAAAGTTATTAAATATTTATCAACGTAAAAAAATTACTGAGTATGTATTATAACTTCTTATACTTCTTATTTACTTTACACAAACTATCGCCTATAAGTGTACCAAATTTTAGCCTGAGACACAAACCCAGCAATAACATGAGAGTGTATCTTAAAAAATTACGATACAATTAGGATCAGGTCTTATATACATACATACATACATACATAAATACATAGAGAGAGAGAATCTGAAAGCTATTATGTATGTATATATGTATATATATATATATATATATTAAATTGCCAATTTCTTATGTTCAAGTAACATACATAGTAGTAAGTAGTAATGTTACTTGAACATAAGAAATTGCCAATTCAATATACTTACGATAAGTATACTTACTACTATGTATGTTACTTGAACATAAGAAATTGTCAATTTGATGTTTCATTCAGCCGTTCAAATACCATCTTTCCATTAATTACTAGTACTAAAAATAGCTTTCAGATTCTCTAATTAATTTCTAATCGAAAGGTAAAGATTTACCACACATGCGCATACTGATACAATATACCACCGTCAAAAGAGAAAAAAACTAATTGAGAAAGGCATACCTGATTAGGACAATACGGCTGTTCACTGCATGCAAAAATCCTTTTAAAGCATAGCCAGACCTATGTTCATGATAACAAGTGTCAGTTTATTTTACCTCGTTCTTTGTGTCGTGTTTTCGGCATTTGCCACAATTTCCCTTCGATAGTTACTCCATAGAAAGATATTTAAGTACATACAAGACTACAGGAAAGGACAAAAAGTCTCTTACAATTTGTTTCGGTTTTATTGGGGAATTACGTTTTTTATCAATTGCTTACAGCCAAAAATGGTACTGCTTGGAAACACTTACATATACCTTATCTTGTCCCCTCCGGGTTGAGGATGTGGGTAACGTTTTGTGAATACGTTAAACAATTTTGAGTCAACCCAAGTGTGAATTTTATGGCTCAGAGTAGGGGTCTTATTATTAATCAATGAGTAATGTAGTCGTAGTCACTATCTGAATGCATTTAAATCCATACCATGTAATATATTACCATGTCATATATTCGTACACTTATCTATCGAATGACTTCTATTTCGAATGTAAACGCTAATTTTATTGCGTGCTCTACCAAGTCTGAGAAGCTACACGTCTTCAGATTGCATGGAATTACTAAACATAGAAATTTTTTTTTGCTTAAATCTGGCTATCGAATTTCGATCATCGAAGACCCATTTATTGTTTTCTGATCAGTTACCATATGTTTATTGTACACAGAAGAGCAAATTCATGACCGCGGGAAGCTGCGCCGATGGAGAATGAAAATAAATGAAAGACCGCCGTGGTGAACTTTCCTTTTGTTAGTTTATTTGCACCATGCAATAGCATGAATATTTGTGAGTTAAAAATTATTCGAATTGCCTCCCCCGCGGTAGTCATTCTACTTTTTGCTACGAGTACAATGCTACACGGATTGCCTTTATGAACCCACGTGCATTATATTCACATTCTGTTTTGGGACGCATGATTCAAATCTGCGAATTGGTAAGTAAATGGATATGCCAGGCAGGGCAGGGTAGGCTAACAAGCATGGACAGAAGCAGAATTTCATGGAGCAAATCGTAATAATTTGCATTTCGAAGTAAATTTATTTCGATTTTATTTGATTTTAATTGCAGCAAGACTATTCCTGGAATAATAGAGATAACATGTGCTTATAGGTTATATTAGTAACTGGGGATTAATAAAAGATAGATATATTTTTTTTGTAATATTAATAAGCTTTCAAATGTTTATATACGCATAGCAAATGTAAATAAATAATGGTATGCTGAGGCTAGACTATGAACAAATAATCATATATACATATTCACATCCGCGCAGAAGCACCAACAAATGTGTATATTTAAAATATCAATACAATGTCAATAATATTTTGAAATTTGAGCTAATAACCATTCCTTAAATAGAATATGAAAATATATTTATATATATGTATATTTATAAATAAGTACTAATTGTTTGTATAAAAAATACGCGGCTTCATTTCAAAAACGGAAGAATTGGTCATGCTTTTTATTAATTGCGTCTTGGAAGTCTGCATTATTATGAGCAGAATACTCACCTACTCGTTCATATATACACGGCGCGTCCAAATAAAGAGCAATGTACAATTGCTAGCAATTCACTGGTCAATTTTTAAGAATGAGGGAACGACAACTGCGAAGTGCTCCCATGGAGTGAATAAACGCAATATGACCACAAACGAACAAACATCATCGTTAATATGCAATGTTTCATCTGAAGAACTAGCCATTTACTTACTGCGCAAGTAGACCACTGACTCAATGGACCCTAATTATGCAATAAATACATTTTGTGGCTAAACAAATTTAGTTCAGAAGAGAAATTTTAAAAATATAAAAAGATGAAAAATGTTTTGACATATTAATATAATTCAATAACATTTTCTGACATTGGGAAATGTTATAAGAGATATAACAATGAAAGTCCATGGGAGGTAATTCGAGAATAATTTTCAATTGAATATCTTGCAACATGTACGTATAGAGGTACGTAAGCAGCTATATCGCTTAGCTGTGGTTGATGCGTGGTACGACGACGACGCCACCGATTCATTCACGGACGCAAAACTGCTTTGTGATCTTACCACTGCTTGTGAACAACAAGTCGTCGACCATCAGTGGCGCTCTGTTTTTGGTACCGCAAACAGATAAGCATGGAAAAGGAAATAAATACATGTACAAATGTGTTTATTGCAACTGTGCATGATAATTGTTTTCTTATATTGTAGTATATTTGTTTTGTATTTTTTTAGCGATAAGTTAATCAAATTTTTTCCAAATATAAATAGGTTAGACATTCAAAACGTAACATTTTTTAATTTGAGTTAATCAAGATTAGTATAACATTTAATGTTTAACGTATTGTAAGCAAGGATAAAAAAAGTATATTTCAAAAGGGAAAAACCTCTTCTGATTACGTTCTTTTACTTACTACATTATACATTCGATAATTCTTGGCCAAAGAAATATTGCATAATTTTTCAGCTATGTTAAGAGTAAAGCTTGTTTTGTAAAAATGTTCTGTATATACATAAGTTGATACTGGCTGAAATGTTTAACACAAGTCAAATGGCTTATGTGTTTATACCTTTGAATATTACAATATTCATTTTAGTTACGTCATTAAGAACAAAATTATATTTGATATAATACTACGCAACATCCTCTAAATATGCAAAGGTACTTCGATGCACACATATTTGTCTGTATGTACACATGTGCACACATATTCCAACCAGTTAGCTTGCATGTAACCCAAACCCAAAAGGGATTCACCCCAAGGCGCATTGTTGTGGCAAGGTGTTTCTTCTTTTCGTTTAATGACACGTGGTTAAGCACGCGACTATAGACAAATTCAAGAAGAAGGTCAAACGGCGGCTGTGAAGTAAGGTAGTAATCTTAATAAACGATGAGGCAAGGGGGGCATCGACTGCGGTCAAGCGCAAAAAGGTGACGTACAAACTCCCCAACTTACCTGCCACTTCCTTTTTTTTGTCATCTTCATGATATCGAAATCTTATTCCTTTATTTCTTTTCCTCATTTTAATCTTTCAGCCGTCCTTCTTTGATCCTCTGATGAAGTCCGTGCCGTGTGCGGTTAGGACAGGTGCATCTACTAGCGCATGGACAAGTTTTCTCCTTCTGATACGCTTGTGTAAAAATCCTTAACAACACACATGTGGTCACAACGAGTTACCTTTGGCTCCATTTAAAATTCCGTTTTATCAATCAAGTGATGGTCTTACTAACACATGCGCACGTATAAAATTTCGAAACAAAACCGTTGCTTTCGATCATCACGTTATATCTTTGAAAGGGCCCTGACTCATCCTTTTACCTGCATAAATGCAAGAAGTCCCTCGCATTTTGGGCAAACATATGTTATTGACAAACGAATGTTAGTATCCCTCCATGAGGAGAAGATACAATTTCTCCATATGTCCTTTTAGGTTTTGCTGCTCCACTAATTGAGAGAGATTGGAAATAAAAAACCTATGAAAATTTATTATCGTTTTTTTGTATACAAAAAGCAATTTAAAATTAAAGTACATATGTGTGTATTCCATTAATTTTTGTAAAAATCATTTGTAACATAAAAGAAGCAAATGATATCCCCTGTACATACATACGTACGTACATACATGCGTTTCATTTCTAGATAGAATAATATTTTTTTCGACATGATACTGTTACATTTTTAATAAATTAACAATTTTGTACCATACATACTTACACATTTATACATGTGCACATTCAAATAAAATATGTTTGTGCAAATATGTTTTATGCATGAGTTCGAACACAAACATGTTCGACGACGTGTGTACATGTAGTGATGGCTCGTGCCATCGCTCGTGCCAGAGTTGCCTGATTTCATCCACATGCTTCGTACTCTCGCGCTATTGGTTACCAGCGCGAAACGCTCCGCCCCTTATGATTAGATTGCAATGGTATTGTAAACCCTCCACCTTATTACATTTTTCTATTGGACTAGGTAGTGAAACAATGCTCTTTTGAAATTTCTTCAATTAGTACAAATCCAACGTATTTAAAAGGTCGATGGATTGAATGTGGTGTTGTCTCAAGATGTCATATGGAAAATACGTTACAGATATTGTTTTATTATTATTTTATCGAGCATGAGGCACACTTCTCACTGCTGTTGCTGGCCGAAAGCAGGGAAGCATGACGCGACAGTATAAATACTTGTAACATTTGTCCATCGGCACGAGGGTAGCAAAGTCAATAGGGTCTTATAGGATAAGGGTATCACTTTGTGTGGCACGTGTTCAATCGACGAACATCTTTCCCGCCAAATGTTAAAGTCAAAATGTTAATATTAGAATGCACATATCATGTATGTGTCGTCGAGGACAAAAATCCAGTACAGATAGATCCTTTGATCCACTGATTTTTCAAACACACCTTGTTAACCACTAACTGGATTTTGTTTAATTTTATTATCATTATGATGGAATGATGGCAAATAAGTTTATTGTATCTATGTATATAAAAAATAAATCCATGAAAGCTATACATATTGATATCTAAAAGGAATGTAAATAAATGTGCTTTATTTTTAAATTGATTTAACAGAACAGAACATTAATAACTGTTTACTTTATTGTTCTGGTTAATTATTGCTTAGTTGTAAACTTTAAGTCATTCTAACTTGTGACAAATTCCTTATGCAAATCAAAAATGTGTACTTCTACAAGTACTAAGTATATACATATTATACAATAAGTCTAATCAAATCTAATCGATGTTCAAAGGAGAGAAATTACAATTTAAAACGACACTTCAATTTCTATACTTAAACAGTTTCTACTAAAGCATTTATAATAGCTACTTTATGACAAATTTATGGTACATTATATGTAAAAATCATATGTAGGTATGTATTCATATTTTGCTTATTAGACAAAGAATAAATTAAAAAACAAACCATTGAAACTAATATTATTTTACATATATAAATCTCATATTGTGTTGTAATTCTAACATCATACTAGGAGTAGAATGAATACACTTAATGTTTCATACAATTTATCCTTTTATTAAAACTCCCATCAAATAGAAATACAACCAACACAACTTGTGCCAGTAATAGAATGAATTCGTGCTTGCATATATACATATACTTATATCCGACACACGGAAAACATTTAACGACAATGATTCTTTCTTATCTTTTCCATTGCTTTCGATTTTTTAGGATGCAATTTGTACGGTTTGAGCCCCTAAACCCTTTAAAATTTTCTCATTTTGGCGGTAAGCAACTTCAAATTAATAAATAAAGAAGGATCACTATATCTTTTCTTACCCGTGGTTTAACAATTACCTGTACGTTCGAATTACCTTGTTCGATATAAACAACTGTTTTTGCTTGGAACTCACCTCAACCAGCACGGAATGAAGGATACGAGTCCTCACCTGGCTTTTTAGAACGGCGTACACGAATAAGAGTATCAGTCAGGTGCTAAGCACCGAGTCGAGCGGTTGTGTTCAATTTTTGCTTGCAGTTCAACATTTATATGTAGAAAGAATAATTTAATTTAAGATTAATAATTCTTAAATACTTACGTGTGAGCCAGATTTTGTGTGTTAATTTTAACGAAGATATGTGTTAGTTTCATTGAAGTTGTGTTCTATTTGTATTGTTAAACTTATTCATGCCGTCTTGCACATACACTCATAATTTTCTTTCGAGTTTGTTAATAGAAAGAAACAAGTTAAGGTAAGAAAAGTGGAGAAATTGATATATGTATATGAGACAGTGAACATAATTTGAGCAACAGCTAATCTTGAAATAGCAGAACAGTGCTGGCTGCAGTTAATTTTTTATATGTACATATGTAATTATATATAGTTATTCGCAATCTTAACTTTGTTCGACCTAAACCCAAATGTTGAAAGAATTATGAATAAGAGGTTTATTTCTTGTCTGAGTGGATAACCATTTTTGAAAACTGTGGAAAAAACTTAAAAACAATGAAATTTGCTTTGGTGGTGGTGTATGAATGTACGTATTTTTGGTTCGATTTGAAATATAACAATGGACTACGCTATTCGCATAAGTTCTAAGTAAGAAAATTTGAATTAAACTAAAAACTATATTCAAATAAAACCAATCAATCGAATGGAGGAAATCGAGTACGATTTTCATGAAATCAAGAATTCATGTATCTATGTAATTCTATTCTATTCTATGTAATTTTATACTGCTTTGTAATATCATCAATTTCAAACATTGTACCCCATCTTCTAACTTCAGTTTAAAATTGTATTAAATTATGTTTGTATGTATGTATTTATCTTTATTTAAAGTGTTAGCCAAAATGGAACATCTGTCCCCACCACCATCTCCACAGTCACAGCAGGGACAGCTTACTCCTTTTAAGGCAGTGCTTGATATGAGTATAACATCATCGAAGCAATGGATACATCGTGCTTCCGTTTTCAGCACAGCTTTAGCTACAGCAAACCAAAACATGGGTAGTCGTGGTAAATTTATTTAATCTTCAATTTTATCGAATCACTCATATCAATGAATGTCCTTGTTTTATACCAGATCTACCATTCCTTTACAATCCCCTACTGTACTCAAATGCGCTATTTTGGCCCCATTTCCTTTTTTCTTCATCACCGGGTCTCACTGCACCCATAACTCCAACTACACCAAGATCTCCCACTTGCAATAATCCACGCGACAGAGATTATACCCTTACGCCCGAAAGAGAAGATTTATACTTGTCGGAGGATATGCCGCTGAATTTGTCTATGAAAGTAAAGTCTGATACACCCCCATATGCCAATGAACAAGTAATGAGCTTCTTAAAACAAACGGAAAGTACCAAAAAAAGTATTAACTTAAGAGAAATAAAGGAGCAACATTCAAACTCTACGATAATTTGGTCCCCAGCCGTAATGTGTGAAAAGGAAAAAACAAATTCTGGAACAATATCTATTGATCCGGTAGTAAAAAAGTTCAAATACAACAAACACCGCCATTCTCAGCCACCGAGTGCGATTACGTCATCTGTTGATTCTTATTCGAATTCACCCATAACAGCACCGAACGATCTCGAGTATAGTAGTTATTCACCGCTTGGATTCGTTGCCCGCCAATTTCAGTCCCCAATTGCACAATGTGACCTTGCAACGCTAAAACAAAGCCATATAAGGGACACCAAAAATGTTCAATTGAGTAACAATGTTTTAAACGATAATAATGTATATGGTAACAATAATAAAAAAAACGTATTAAACGACGTTCAATTGAACAACGATCTAATTCACGAACAACACCCAGATTCTACAGCATCCTTTATAAGTTCTTCTAACTACAAAACTGCATCTTTTAAGGATGAGGATAGACGAGGATATCGCAATTTCCAGGTAAATATAATCGTATCAAAATATCCCCCCTAAAGTACGCGTGGCTGTTGTCCATTCCCACCCGCTGGCTGTTTTACCCTCAACTAGTTTAATTAATTTATTACAAACATTGCAACACGACAGTTATTATTCAATAGTCGATAGGTCCTTCTCAAACTATTGCGTGTGGAACAAGGTAAAATTAAACAAATTGAAAACACTTTCATAATTCGTATAGAAGTGTCGTTATTAATGCCCAATAAACATTTTATTAGCAAAACTCTGAAAACAAAGGCACACAAAATCATTGTTCCAATTAAATGAGGGTCTAGTGAGGAACAGCGATTTTCGATTTAATTGAAATATTCCGTGCCGATTACTATATCTGTCTGCGCTGTGTGACTTGCCCCCCCCCCCCCACTCATCAAACTTGAATTGATACATTAAAAAAGACGTACTTTTTATATGCATATTTCATATTTACTAAGAAGCAAATTTGTACAGATTATATTATATTTATTACAAATAATGTGTTTAAATTAAATCATTTTGTGTAAATTATTTAAAAACACAAAGAACAACACAAGCATTAAGATCCTATCAACAGCATTTCCATTTGTCAGGTATTTTATACGGGCGGGGTTAAGATGAAACTTGACACTTTTGAAAGGCTTCTTTGCTTATTTGTTAACGAATACCTGTGTGGGCTTAGACGAAAATTGCATTGTCGTAAATGACCATACTTTTTACTTATATCATACAATTGGCTAGGGCGTTTATTTTAATTAATAGCACTACTTTGTTAGTAAATCGAAAATACGTAGTCCGTGTTTTAAAATGTATATAAAAGCAGTTCAATTTGAGCTACTTCTCTTAATCTATTTGGACAAGTTCAATATGTTATATGATCCTATTAAATCAAGGAACATTTATAAAAGTGAATTTTCTTTGTGGGTGCATTAAACTAAAAAAAAACTTTTTTTTTCTTCAAGTCTCATACAAGCTAGAAATTTGAATAAGAAGCAGTTGATTTTATCTTACGAGATGATACAGAAAACACTTAAAAAAAAATTAGATATGATAGTTATAGTTCCTTATAATAGTCCCCTTGATCAATCCCTAAACTGGACAACATTTTGCATCACGGTATATTTAATAAAATTGCATTTTAATAATTATACTAATATTCATGTACTATATATATATATTAATAATTTTTTTGTCACAAAAGAAAACACGTAAACGTTTCTAAAATACAAATTGTTGTAAATGGTATTTAAATTACACAATAGAAATAGTATTTCAACTGATTCAAAAAGGTGTTATGCATGTATGTACTCGTATGTATAGAATAAATAACAGACAAACTGAAGCTCCCTAACACCGCAATGAATGATTATGGCTTGGTTGACAGCGGGACAAACATGTTTAACACCAGTTGTGTAAATGGGTCTACCAGATATTGACTTCAGTCTGTCATACTGATGTTTAAATAGTCAAAGTGTAAAAAATCTGTATTCGTTTAGTATACAATGACTGTTTGTGACTTTGTTTGCATTCTAAAACAAAAAAAAGAACAAAATGGAGCGCAGCAGCAGCAAACAAAATCTCTTTAATATTTAGCTACAGAACATGTAATTAGTTTTCATTGACTAATGAACTGTTTTTACTTTATACTAGATATGCGTAGGTGTGATTTGTTTTTAATTTATAAGTTAGTTGAAAAAGGGAAGTTCTTATGATTTAAAATTTCATTCATTATCATCTTAAGCACACATTACATGACATATTCAAGCCATTATTCAATTTCTAGTGCAAACAATGCGGCAAGACATTCAAACGTTCGTCGACGCTCTCAACTCATCTTCTAATACACAGCGATACAAGGCCATACCCTTGCCAGTACTGCGGCAAGCGATTCCATCAGAAGTCAGACATGAAAAAGCACACCTACATACACACAGGTGAGAATATTTTTATTGTCATGTTTATCATTTCAATGTTCCGTGATTGAATTATTTAATTGCATTGATTAGAGTTGATAAACTTTTCCTTTGAGTTAAAGGACTTATGGAAATATTTGTACTAAATGAACAATTATGGTAAAATGTTTTTCCGTTGCTGACGAAGCATTCCAATCTATGCACAAAACCGCTTCTCACAATTAATATGCTTATCTGATTTAATTCAACTAATTGGTTTTTTCTGATTGCATGCATACATACATGTATATGCATTATACGAATGTATATACAGGCACATTGCATTGTAGTTGAAAACATTTCATTAAACCATTTCTATTTGTATTGCATTACAGGGGAAAAACCTCATAAGTGTTCAGTTTGTTTAAAAGCCTTCAGCCAGAGTTCAAATCTAATTACCCACATGCGTAAACATACAGGATATAAGCCTTTTTCCTGCGGACTTTGTGACCAATCATTTCAACGAAAAGTGGATCTGCGACGACATCGAGAAAACCGCCATGGAGAGGAGAGTTCACCTATAACAAAGGTCGAAGTGTCCAGTAGCTGTTAAAGGAGGAAATTGAATGACAAGATGCTATTCGGTTGATTTTTTATGTATGAAATGTAAGTACGATTTTTTTTACATTATGTATTTGTTTCGATTTCTTATTTCAAATTAGTCTAAAGACCAAAGCGCTATATACACAAAGAAAAAAAAATAACAACAAAAATCAACTGCAAGGCAATTGCAAGATATGTACATATAGATACAGATTTGTCTAGTCTTATGAATATGTTTTTGGGCTATTTCTTTTTGTATTAAGTATATAGAGAATCAGAGCAGCTATAAAACCAAAGATAAGAGAATGTAGGTAAAGTATATTTTCATATTGCAAATTGATTCAATAATAATAAGGTCATCCACTAATTTGAAAAAATATTTTTTTTGATTGTTTTTTTAATGTTTCGTTCCAAATGTAATGTAGATTAATTTAAATTATTAATATTTATCTAAGCAATAGATATTAGATAATTGCTCTCTAGTAACCTTGAAAGTATATGATATTTCTTATAAGGAGAACATGTTTATTGTAAAATAGATGAAATAAATTATAAATGAACATTTTATAATATAAATAATGTGTTGCCTATTTTTTTTTTTTTAATTTTTTTCTGAATTTACAATGTGCGCGGATACATTACGTTGTTCTGTGCACATAAAAAATATGAGATCAGTTAAAGCTCAGATGTGTCATATGAAAATTTTATGACAATTTTGGCTGGATTCTCTTAATTTTAAAACAATAAATGTAAGTAATATATTTGTTTTCCTAATCTTGTAAGCTATAGACCTTCATATGAGGATGAAAAAAAAATTTCTTCTAACTTTCCGTTTTCTTAAGTTATGTGCGTATACTTAATTTGACGTGCTTTAGAGAGGTCTTTCAGCAAACTCCTGTTGATCATTGAAATTCCTGGTCAATCTGCGTCGGCTTCCGACAAAATAATATTAGTGAAACTTGCTTTTATTTTCGGCACAATTATATAACGAGACAATCGTCGATACAAATTGATCACTTTTTGTTGAAAAAGAAATCGCAAGAAGAAAATCTTGAATTGCGCGTTTTTGTTACGTGAAATGTTTGCGTCCGTATAAAATGCAGCACTTTCATCTTGAATAACGCCGACAAAGTGGTAAATATCAACAGAAATCGAATGTATTGAAGGTATGTATAATATATATATATACGAGTATGTTTGAAGTATGTCTGTAAATAATGAGGAATCAATTAACTATCATCGAATGTAGTAAATCTATAAGTACATTTGTTTACATCAACAACATTAATTTACTTTGAATGAAGGAAGTTTAAGAAAATTAAATGAAGGAGAAAAAATGAAGTATGTGGACAGTCTACAAGGAGCTTAGAACTTAATGCAAAACACGTCATTACTATTACATATTATAAGTGATTTTAAAGAGCGGGAACGTTACACATATTTAATTGTTCAGCACTTCAAAATGAATGTAATGCAAAGTTTTATTGTAGTATATTTTCTAACATTTATATAATTTAAGAGGAAGGTACATATTTTGTTAAACAGTAAGACACCGGCAAAATGAAATAATAATACGATACGCATCCTAAAAACACAGGAGTTATGCATTTTTCCGTGTTCGCGAATTGGTTAATATGTACTGTAGTCAGCAAGAAACTCTACATTATGCGAATAATACACAATAAGATGATACTTATCTATATTAAGCTTTTGCTTTTTTCTCGAAAGTGATAATGAACTTGAAATAGGAAAAAACTGTCGTTTACGTACCTCCTTCTACTCCAACTGCCATAGGCCGGTATAGATGGGTATGTATCTTGTACATCTGTTTATACACATTGGATATTTCGTTCACTGTATGGTTTGTTTTTTTTTTTTTTTTTTCAAGAAAAAGCCGCGTGTATGTATATATTATTATATGGTCTAATGGTAGCCCGCATCTTATAAAAAAAAGAGTTGCTTTCGTAATTATGCATAAAAACGTTCAAACTCATTTGTACCTACATATGTTTGTATGCCTGTATCATGCGGTCCCTTACTTCCTTATACATATATTTTCAATGTTGTGGAAGACAACAGATGTTGTTACTCAGATGAAACCTTTTAACTTAGACATCATATTATTATAACAAAATTAATTTAAAAAAAATTAACTTTTTGTAAGGAAACAGGTAAAATTTTGTCGAGTGACACACGTTTTCCAAGTGTCTCTTCCTTATCAATCAATCTGCTTCACGGTGTGACCTTATGGCAGGTCATTGAATTTTTTCGTTCGAAGATTTTAAAGCAACATACGGTGTGGTGATTAAGAACTACACATTTGTTTTTTTTAACATGAGAAGAGTACTTGTTTTATGATTTTGTATAGATATGTACATCGCACGAATGTTAAACCGAGATAAATTTAAATCTAGTTACATAGCAATACAGTAGAACATTCCTTAGGTATGCAATAATATGGTATATGTATGTATATATTTTCTTTAATTTTCCATTCTTGTCCCTAATATGATTGCAGATATATATACATACTTACATCGCACATACGATATGCTCCACATAGTATTCCTTATGCTATTAAACTGTCAATCTGAAACCTTATATGTACCATCGGTTTCTGATTAGCTAAATCCTCTAAATTAATCCAAGTACTCTGGTCGTGTTGCTTAGAAAATCAAATATTGGGACTGTTAAGGGATGTTTTGAAAGATAAATGACAAAATGAGGGTAGTTGCATGTGTTAGATATAAGTGGCAATGGCTATCAACCTTTCAGTTGGCGTTTTCTTAAATAAACACAATTTGAATAATTTGATACATATATGTTTTTGTTTGTCAGCGGTAACTTTTACACTGACCTTATTTTTCATTTAAAATTGCTTTAAAACTAATAATTATACTAGCAACGAATGTGCATACTAATACGCATTTGCTTTTAAAACATAATTATGTATGTTTATAACATATGCTATATATTTTGGATCAATAAAGAATACGTGTATATATATTTATGCGTGGTACAAGTGTCCTTAATGTTCTCAACATTTTTGATTAAATGCTACAGTCACTAACTAGATAAAAAAACGTTTAAAACATAATAAATACAACGTAATGTTGAACTCTATTTAGCAAAATATTATACGTAATCATTAGTACACTATATTATTTTTCGACTTGGCAATGCTGTAAGCCTTCTTGAACTCTCTTCTTTTATGAGAAAATTAATTTTTTCCGGAGAGCAAAAGGTTAGTTCGCGTACCTAAGAACAGCTCCTGATCACACAAGCACATTTAAGTCTTGTTCTTATATATTAAAACGTGAAAGCTTCTCGCAAGAGAGAAGACGGGTAAGAATTGCTGAGCAAAATGTCCATTCGCGTAAAAGTCCTAACGGGTTTGCTCATATTAGAGAGTGAGGATGAATTACTTTCTAGACTAACAAGAAAAATATACTGTATATTTTGGTTAAACTCATAGTGTTCAAAGACAGCCATAAAATGACTAAGAAAATATTTGTCGAACCAAGCGAGAAATGAATAATGTACACAAACAAGAATTGGACATATTTAAGCGATCACAGACGGGTTTTCACGTATGCGAACAGATATCTTGACATCTGTCAAATCAATGAAGTTATTTTGTAATGGGATTTCAGAGTACTCGAACAGATCTACATATCCACTTGTATTTAATTTCATATGGTCAATAAAAGCAAAAAACAAAAAAAGAGTTTATTAATTAAGTCCTGTTTGTCATGAAGCAAAACCTAGTAAAGAGCGATAATAAGTAAAAATGAATATACTACTGTGTGTCATATTATTCTTGTTCGGCTATCCCTTACAATTAGCTATTGGTAAAACGGATATTAAAACTCGTGTACCTAGAGCATCAACACTCAATAAAATTCAAAATAATATCATTGATGATCCCGAATGTCAAGAGATTCAAACCATTTGCGAACATATAAAGTTTCGGGATAATTTGTCTATCCTTGAATGTGTGGAAACATTCTCCTCGAGTCAACTAGAATCACTTTCGAACAAGTGCCAACATACTCTGTGGAATCATAAAAAGAATTTATTGACTGATAAAACAGTTCATCAATTAGCAGACCAAGTTTGTAATAAACATGGGAGTCAGTTTTCCGATTGTTACAATGCCTTATCAAGTACGGACACATACGACGGTGTTTTTCTAACATGCTTAATACAGAAAGTGGGCACGTTAGAACATACAGATCAATGCAAAATATTAGTAGAACGTATTCAAAGCGTTGTCTTCAAAGATTATAGAACTCTAGGGTTTTTTTTTTCTGTTTGTAAAGTCGAAATTGAAAAGATGATTTGCGGGCGCATAACTGTTGACCAGAAGGAAATTTCGCAAGTTGAAACTATAGCTTGTCTACAAGAATCTTTTGACAGCCTTGGATCTGCTTGTAAAAATGCAGTCACAAAACAATTTGATTTTAATTTTTTTCAAATTTGTGATGAAGATTCACATCGTTTTTGTGTTAATGAGCGGCCTGGTACAAGTGCTGCCTACAAGTGTTTAGTAAAACATAAGAGCAATCCAAATCTAACAGGAAAATGTCGCGAACAAATTACTCAACGCGACAAATTACTTGCTAAAGACTATCGTATAAGTAAAGGTCTAGCGAAAGCGTGTAAAGACGATATTCGTGTCCACCATTGCAGGCGTGGAGTATCAGAGGACAAAAATGTCCGCTTGGCACAAATCTTACTTTGTTTGGAATCTGTAATAAAAAATGGAACAAAAATAACGGACGAATGCAGAATTGAAATAAATGATCACCGTCGCATGCTTATGATGGATTATCAACTATCTCCAGAGATATTAATTGACTGTTCTGATGATATTCCAAAGTTCTGTGGTGATATGGACTTCATGCAAACGACAGCTGGTGGTGAAATCATACACTGTTTGATGGACCATGCTCGACAAAAACGTAGAAAAGAAAAAAGAGTTACCTCCACATGTTTAAGAGCTATTGAGCACTTAGTGAAGGTATCAGATGTTGGTGAGGATTGGCGAGTTGATCCTGTACTCCGTCGCGCGTGTAAACCAGTTGCTGATATAGCTTGTACCGATACTGACGGTGGAGAGGCAAGAGTGATGACTTGTCTCATGGAACATATAGGCACACAAGTTATGGTTCCTGAGTGTGAACAGGCTTTACTTTTAATACAATATTTTGTTGCAAGAGATTTTAAACTGGACCCACAATTGTACAAAACTTGCAAGGCTGATGCAGTTAAGTATTGCCGGGCTAAGAAATCGTGGGACGATGTGGCTGATGCCCAAATGGATCCAGAGCGGGGACCACTTATACTTCCATGCCTCCATAGAATAGCTTACAGTGATGATAAGAAAGTTGCGCTTCGTAGGGAATGCCTAAGTGAAGTTAAACGTGTAATGAGGCAACGGGCAATATCGGTCGACTTAATCCCCGAAGTAGAAGATGTATGCTTAGAAGAGTTATCAACCTTTTGCTATGACAAAACTAAAAAAGGGGAAGAAATGCTTTGTTTGCAAGAAAATCTTGAAAAACTCCAACAAAATTGCAGGGTAAGAAATTTGTCACAATTCCAATATATTAACCCCCTAATACTCTTAAACATTATAAATCAAAAGGCGGCAGTTACTACTTACACGGAGGAAGAAGCTGGACATATAGAATTAAATCCTGTCATAATGTCAGTTTGCTCTGGCGCTATGAGCATACACTGTGGACATATTCTTAAACGCGAAGATGATGGTATACGCTGTGTATTAAAAGTAAATAAATAATGATAATATTCTGCTTAGGTGATATGATGGACTGCTTAATTTCCCACAAAAACGACGCTGACTTGCGGCAAGATCTAAAATGTCGGGCGGCTATTGAACATTTTCAAATTATTTCTTTGAAGAACTATCACTTTACGTATAGGTTTAAAGAGGCATGTCGACCTTACGTTGGGCGGTTTTGTGCAGCTAGCACTACTAAGAACGATGTGGTGGCCTGCTTAAGTGAGGTGATGAGGAATGACACAATACGAGGGCAGCGACATTCTATTCCTAAATCCTGTCGACAACAAGTTAAAGCACAACTCTATCAACAACGAGAAAGCATTGCTTTGGACCCAAAACTGGCCAATGCTTGCAAGAAAGAGTTATCTGAATTTTGTTTTGATGATAACGAACCTGGAAAGGTGATTAGAAATGCAAGTCACATTCGTTATTCATTTGTTTCTATCTTCATAAATTCACCTCATAATTTACTAACTTAAAATATTGATTTGGAAAAAATACTAAAGGTTAACGTATTTTTTTGTGTTTTTAGGCTCTAGAGTGTTTGGCAGAAAACACTGCCCGCCTCGGAAATTCTTGTCATCATGCCATATTTTTAATAAAAAAGTCGGAACTCGGCGATAGTGCCACTGATTACACACTAGTTAATACCTGTCGGGAGATGACATATAAGTTCTGCCAAAAGTATGATACTACACATCTCCTTGATTGCTTGAAAATATATAAAGATGATCCTCAATTTGATCCACGATGCCATTTAGTTGTTGTCAACCGAATGATTGAGCAAAATACAGATTTTCGTTT
Organism: Eristalinus sepulchralis; assembly: GCA_944738645.1. Lineage (NCBI taxonomy): Eukaryota > Metazoa > Arthropoda > Insecta > Diptera > Syrphidae > Eristalinus > Eristalinus sepulchralis. The sequence continues at coordinate 533,081 of OX122885.1, read as the reverse complement.
TAACCCAGCATTGCAGTTGGCGTGCGGAAAGAATATTGATCAGTTCTGCTCGCATATTGTTGCACAAGCAAAACCAAATGAAGAATTAAACGGAGAGGTATGCATGCTATGATTTATTAAATTTTTTAAATATTGTTAATTTCTTAAATATTAATCAATTTTTAAATATTATTAATACTGAACAATTATTTAAACAGATTGTTGAATTGTTTCTGACAGATTTTATTAGAAATCGACATCCTTTCGTATAAGGTTTTCTTTATTCGGGTCATCAACAGATGCTCGAAGCTCTTTAAAAAAGTCCGTACCAATTGATATATTTTTGTTTATATGAAAAAATGGTCCAGCTTCGTCTAAAACAGAATATAATTAGGAGAAAAAGAAATACTGGCAACATAAGTATTACTTACTTTTTAGTGGCAAAATACGCGCTTCATTTGGAATGTATGGAATTCCACTTATTGCAAACGAAGTCCAGATATCTACCATTTTTTTTGAGACTTCCGTATCTACAGCGTTAAGCTTGTGCGTAGAATACAAGTATATGTTATCATTTGAATGGTGTGCTCCCCCATTAAAGGGATAATGATCATTTCCAAATTCATAACCAAATCTAGTCCACTCTCCTTCATAATCAAAGGTGTATAAATATGTGGTGCATTTTAATTGTACCATTCTCTTAGCAAAACTTAATACGGGGGATTTAATATACAAATCACTGGCTTGCTAAACACCGTTCTATTAGGAATATTTTTACTTTACGATTTAAAACTTACGTCTATATACGCGGGAATAAGCCTTTTATGATCGCCTCCATCAAAGTCCGTACTATCGTAGAGAAGAGTAGTCATTAAGTTCTCTGCTAGGCCGGATGAATCTGACTCTTTTGCAACAGCAAATAACATTGCAGCGAATTCTCTCGGGGGCACTAGACTCATATTGCCCACTGCAGCTTTTAAGTCGTCATAGAATGCTAAAAGTAAAATTATTTACAAACAATTTGTATTCAAAATAATTTAAAATACTAGCTAAAACGAAGGATCCGTCGTGTTTAGTCACACCAGTCATCATTGGATATTTGCATGTATATTTATTTAACAGTTCCGATGGACTTAACGGCATGATTCCATGAAAGTCCTTGATGGTCGGACTAAAGGAATCCTTAAAGTAATAATGAAGAAACACTAATAAAATAAATTAGGTCATCACTAAAAATTGTAGCTTACATTTGTGGTGGCGTATAGTATATCAACAATTTTTTGTTGGCGTAAACATTCAAATATTTGATGTGAATCTGCACAATTTGCACACATTAATTTTTTACACATGTCTTTTGTTTTTTCTAAAGGATTATTATTAATTGCCCATGGTGCTAGTATAGACCCAGACTGTATTATGACCCTTTGGAATAAATTTGATTGTGTTTTAGGGCTTAAAACTAGAATTCCCGCTATTGCAGCACCAGCGGATTGCCCATATATTGTCACTTGTTCTGGATCACCACCAAATACATGTATATATTTCTGTACCCATTGTAGAGCTCCAATTACGTCTAGAACTGGGACATTTCCAGGCATTTCCTCTGTTTGCGTGGACAACCAACCAACTGCTCCTACTCGATATTGGGTTACAACGAGCACTATATCTTTTTCCAATAAGTATTCAGGTGGATGATCAGACGCTGATCCATTGTAGAAACCTCCCCCATATATGTAGAACATTACGGGATTTTTCTTATGAAGCTACAATTAGAGATGTGGTTAAATTCTAATAAAATTTGTATTATACAACAGGTACATTTTTTGTGTAAACACACAAATTCAAACAGTCTTCTAAATCATAAAAGGAATGATCGTTTAACAGATTTGGAATTGATGTAATAACAGGGCATCTTTGCCCATACTTAGTAGCATCATGTATATGTTTCCATGGTATGCGTTCCACAGGTGGCTAGAATTAAAAATAAATTATACATTCAAGTAGTTTTTTGAACTATATATAAAATTATATAAAAATTATATAAAAATTAAACCTTAAATCTTAAGTTTCCACTGGGTGATTCGGCAAACGGAATGCCGAGAAACTGTAAAATAGTCTGATTTGTCCAAGCAGTATTGGAAGTTCCACCTTGGATTAGACCTTGCCCAGGCAAGTCTACTAAAATCACGTCATTGTTTATAGCCGTAAGTCCAAAAACAATATTGATAAAAACTACTGCTAAAGGTAACAGTAAAACAAAACATGATGCAAATCGCATTGTACCACGAATCATTTCCGACTAAACTAGCACATCTCACTGGAGTTTGCTACGAGCTCTGTACTAGTCACCTCTTATCTATCTTCCAATAAACTTAATCTTTTTGTACTTTGGAATGACGAAATATTCACACGTGTCACATACATTAATTCGTATTTATAGGTTTGTTCGACTACTTATATTTTCAACTATATCTTTTTTTAGGTAGTGGGATTTTGTTGCGAAAAGTTGCACATAGAAAGTAGACTCAAAAAGTGTTTAACATAAGATCGCTTTTTAATTACAGGTTATTGAATGCTTAAAGGTAAAATTTCGTGAAGCTCGTCTCGATGAACAATGCGAAAAAAAAGTGAACATCATATTGCATGAACAAGCACTGAACTATAAACTAAATCCACTTTTACAAAATCTTTGCAAATCAGAAATTGAAATTCTGTGCAAACCAAAAGGTGACATCGAAGAGCATGGTATTGTAGAGGAATGCCTAAAGACAGCATTTCTTAATCAGAAAATTGTAAATAGAGAATGTAAAGTAGAAATTGCAACTATTATAGCTGAAGCCAAAGCAGATATCCATGTTGACGCTATTCTTGAAGAAGCCTGCACAGTTGATTTGCTTCGATATTGTTCAAATATACGAAACGGAAATGGCAGAAGTATGTCGTTATTAAATATATAAATGAAAATTAAATATTATTTTTTTAGAGCTTAAATGCTTGCAGACAATTTTACGCGACCAATCGAAAGCTATGGAGGAAGATTGCCGGAAAAAACTTCAACGTCGTATTGAAATGTTTCAAAACGCCGAAACGGTAAAAATCAAATTCTTCATTTAAAACTCATACTTAACCTTATATATTTTTTTTAATTATTCTAGATACTAGCACTTCCTCCAGAAAATATGGAACAACTTATGAACCAAGTGATAACATCGCCTGCAAAGAAATTTTTTTTAGTGGTACTCTTTACATGTTTAGGCATGGTTTTCATTTTAGGTATGTTCCTTGGACGTTTTACAAAACATGCAATGATTTCAAAAAATAAATGATTGTCATAATTTTAAATTAAACATTTTAATTAACGATTATCCATTCATTTTTTATTCAAACTATCGTGAAGGAAATCCATCATTCTAGTTGTTTTATCCAAGAGAAATAATAAATCGACCAAAAAAGAAAAAAACAATAACATAAGTATATTTTAATCTTCTGTTAATATTAAAATTGTGCTGACAATGTTTTTTTTTTTTAACATACATAGCCATACATGATATTAATAAATAAAATATGTGATCTTGCGATTTACCACAATTTAGTCGGAGTTATACTTATTAAGAATATAATTTTGATAGCAAATTGACTTTTTTACCATGGTAAAAAATACTATTAAAGAATAACCTGAAGGTTGTTACAATTAATAGGATTCAATCTTAGAAGAACTTCCATGAACGTCCTGCTTCAAGTGTTTAGAAGGCAGCACGTTTGTGTAGGACAGCATTGAACTCGGTAACCCAGTTCCCTGATGTTAGACCGAGTTGGTGTTGTATATTTATGGTTTTATTGAACATGAAGGTGAGTTTTTTCCTTACAATATGCTGGCGAGTAGTTACTCAACTATCTCAATTGGATGAGTGTGGTTTTGAGGTGTTTAAAAATTATTGTTGGATAAAGTTGTGTTTAAAAGTGATTGATTCTTAAATACGTAACTAACTTACCCATTCTTGAAGGGATTTGTTTGATTAGCCATCTACCATGCCTACCAACATCTAGCATTGAGATTTGTTCCGATCTGAATGGGTCTGTTTGTTATTTTTTACTTCCTGGTTAGTCAACGTGCTTGCTTTAATTCCAATGTGGCTAGGTGTAATATATACATAATTTCATATAAGCTAATATCGAATGAATTTTATTATAATTGATTATAACAGGGCATATATATTATAATATAACTATTATCATGATAATTTTCCTATGATTTTCCAGTTCTTTATTTAAATTAAATTTAAATAGCCCTACTTACAAACTCTCCCCTTATAGAATCTGAAAATTTAATATCTGAATTTGAATATTTTAATGAACTTGTCACTTCGGTAATTGTTCGATTTTCCCGTACTAAACCATCATTTTGTCTGACATACAAGGATCAACAAAGGTATAACATCAATTGACATCAGTTCTTCAGATTCAAGAGACTTCCTTCTGATCTGAGTGCCGATTCATTTTGCCATAGGTACAAGGCTCACAAATTTTATTATCTTAATTTGTTTTGATTTCCAATTCCCTTTCTTACGTTTCCTAATTCTTAAAAAAAAATTTAGCGGCCTTTATGTAACACGGAGATTAAAAATCTCCATATTCAAGTAAGAAATCCCTACAGGTTATGACATGTCTCGTTGCTCCATTGTCAACCCACCAATCCGGAGAATTCCATTCAGCTGTATAGAGTTCATTTCTAATAGTGTAAAGGGTTTAATTTGCATCCAGTGCTTTACTTTGATTTGCATTATTTTTTGATGGCCGTCCGTCAGAAAACCATTTTCTGCATGTTCCAAACTAATGCCCCTTTTTCCTTGCCGTAATTACATGTATCATCTCTAACTAAATTTGTCTTGAATTCTTGTTCTTATCAATAATTGTTACCAGGACTACCAATACCAAAATTTCTCTCAAGCATACGCAACTGCACTGCTAACTCATCGAATGTTCTCACTTCATCCTTCATCCCATCATCCAGCTACACCGAAATGTTTAAAATTTCGGAGGATGAATATGTAAAACTTTCTTTCCTGGCATCGTCATTTATGTCTCCCTAATTGGAGCTCATCAAGTACTGATCTAAACGTTTACCACGTTCATGGTATCCCATGAAATTTCTTACTTGTCTTTTCCAAAAAGGTTTTACTTAATCCATCTTTGTTGAGACAAGGCTCCTGGACCCATAACCTATAAAACTGTGTAACACGTAGTTATTGACGTGATACGAATTTTCTTCGAACCTTCTTTCTTGGACAATTTCTGATTGGAATAAACTAAAAACGAAAATCTATTTTTTTTTTAAATTAAAAGCGACGGATAAAACAAGCCATCTTATATAGACTTAGCTACTCTAACAAGCAGTTACCTTTTCAATAAGTTCATTGACAATATCAGCATAGAATGCGAGAGTATAAAACAATTGAACAAGTGGAGTATACTTATTTTAAACAAGGGGCTGCAGACATCGATCTCATCTCAGTGTGGATCACTACTGTACTCAAAGGAACACAAGTGGATTTGTAAACAATTATGACGAGTTAAGTATCTCAATTAAAGTTTTGTTCTCTCATCCATTCGTCTCCTGAAACGCACTATGCCTTTAACCATTCACTCAATGCACCAAAATGCTTTACTTGCTTCTTCCACAACATTGATACAACATCTCTGTAAAACAAGTTATTGCGGTATTAATTATGGGAGCAAGAATGCCAGTTCTAATATCTATTTCATATCATTATTGCTATTGATCGTTACAAGGGTAACATCTCATGCATATCGAGTTGAAAATTGTGTTCTAAATGCAAATTATATAAAAACATAAGTGATCTGAATATAACCGTATATCACAAAAAACAGCTTGCTGACGGGGCATATACTGTATATTATCTCTCTTGTAGTAAAATTAAAGCCCATACTAATGCTTACTTTAAATTGAGTCGCAAAATTTGTGAGACTTAAAAACATTGCAAACTCCTGTCGAAGTATCAATTAACCCAATGAAAGAAGTACTGTAAAATGTACGACCCGAATTGAAGTATTTGTTTCCAAACTGAACATAAAACTATCCTACTTCATAACACAGAATTTCGTATCCACCATCAACACAGCTAAATCGATAATTACTTACGGAAGATCATGTAATTCGTAATAAACTGAAATTACTGCGTAAGTACTTCACCATCGCACAACAAACATAAAATCGAGGTATTGATCATGAACACGACCAAGTTCCAATACGAAAAAATCAGCTATCAATAGTGAGTAAAGCTCTCGAAATTATAATATATGAAATTATATGGAATATTTCAAGTCTCTTCAAAAACTTAGTCTTACTCACCGTTTTCTTATCTACCAATTTAATGTCATAACAAAATTTTACGGTCGAGGGGATGCATTTGCTTTTTTATATTTCATCCTCTAATTATATTTTTGAAAAGGTAATAAACCTTTCTTGCTCCAAGTTTGGGAGTTCGGCTACTGCCATGATGTTCTGAATTCGAGTGGTACGGTATGCGCTGATAGATGATTTTTCTTGCCGCTTCGTGGTATGTGAGCTTAAAGCGGCTTTTTGAGATTTGCTAAATAAAAATATATAAAAAAAATCACAGAAATTGTAAACGAACACAGGCTTAGATTTTAACGTGATAATGTTTTCTTAATTTCCAGCTATGTATATGTATTGTTGAATATTGTTCTAACAATTTTAAGGTCACTTAGGGACACTTCGGTTTTAACTTCTGTATCACTAACTTTGCATGGTATGTAAGTATAATCTGCGTACGTAGATCTGATAATTTATCTTTTGAGATAATTGTATTATCTATACGAAAACTATTATAAATAGTGTCATAGATAAAAGAGATCTATGTATGTGAAATATCCATTCAGTATATTCACTGAAATCTTCCACTTGGACCCGGAACAATAACCCAACTTCTCTATTAGGTGAAGTGTTGTGGTATAGTTTGCTAAGCTTTGCGAGTAAAGTAGCGTGGCTGCACTTTTATTTTGTTGTAAAAATTTTAATGGGCACGATGTGTCAGGTGACGTGTGGGTGCCATCTTGGAACTTGAAACAGCAATCCCTTCAGACCTTACATTGCCTTTTAATTCTTGTTACACCATTCGATTTTGATATCAGATGGTCTATGGTTAAAACCATTCGAAAGTCACAACGACGGCTAACAGTGGGAAAATCATCAATCTTATCAATATAAGTGAAAGTTTGGAAAAAAATGCAAGTCAGCATATCAAAGAATAAAATATTTTACTCTCAATCATTCTCATATTTTACTCTCATTCCTGAATATTGAAGAAGTAAGAAAGCAGTAAAAACATAACTGATTATGAATATTCGTACTTACAAAATTCACACTACGCTTAACATTGTCTTTTCAATTCCTAAATAAAAATTGCTTACAGATATTTGTGAAGTAAGCTTATTGAAGGTTAGTTTTTCGTATCGAATCTATTAGAGGTCAATATGAAGTCAATCTGTTGAAGGTCAATAAATTATGTAGATCTTAAAAAACAACAAAACAAAATGACATCGATATGTACCACGTCCTTTCTGGTTCATTCCCACTAAAATTATGAGGTCCAATAATATGGTTTTTGGTACCCAGGATAAGTGACATTTGAATCTCATTAGTCGTAGCTTAATGAAATAACCGTTTTTACAATAATTCAAATGATATATGACAATAGAATGTACATTTAACATTAAGAAAAACAAAATGGTAGTTTGTATCTAAGCTTTGAACCACACGTTTTTAAATTGTTCCGTTTGAAAGTATCCAAAAGAAAACAATCAAAAGGATATTTTTTCAAAACAAAAAAGCTCCCAAAAATAAGAGAAAAGCTTTATAGTGCGTGCGCAAGGGACAGCTTTGCTACATTTTTTTCGTCAAAAAAGAGATTTAACAGAAGACATTATTTAGTGTTTTGTAGTATTCAGGTGGCTTAGTGGAAAATAAACTTATAACAAAAATATAACCTAAATACACTAAAAGGAAATATTAAAGGGAGATATATAATGATTTTAAATAATTGCTCATTTTCCCTATTCTTTTTGGGTATTATCGCAAAGTGAATCCCCCAAAGTGAAAATTAGAGATTTTTGAGTGTTGAAATATTCTAAACGATTATTCTTTGTATCGTATGTGGTGTTATTTAATTATCAAAATCACTTTTAACATGATTTTGCATTTAAGCGATAAGAAAATCTAGTGGCAACATCGTATATATACATTGCATTATATTACAATTTAATCGATTTATTACGTGAACTTTCTCAAACCATGACCCAAAATACTTAAAAAGACTTATTGGTGCATACAAAAACAAAAGGATATGTCAAGTGAAAAAATAAAGAAGAATAAGTCAGCTTTTCTACGGTCTTCACATATAATAAATGAATGCAACTTGAATAAGAATTGAAGTAGTGCACTTGGCAGCGCATCGTCTGAAGTGCAGCTCAAAATTGTTTTAAAAATGAAATATCAAAGATAACAATAGCAATTTTTTTTGTGGATGACCTTTATTCTCATAAAACAACGGCAAATACACTACAAGTAATTCCACGTTGTAATAATATGAAACAACGATCGAAAATTTTTTGAATTATTGCAAAAATGTCGGATAGTATTATAAGTTCAAAATATAGTTATCCTAACAAAACTTTACGAGTACATTGTAAACATCAACCAAAAGCAAATATTGTAATACTTGATATCCTAAATAAAAGGATTTATCCTTTCAATAAATGCTACTCTACAAATTCTGGATCGCGGCGATTAAATATAATTTATTTGTCAGTTCTATTGCTTCTATATTCGTGCGTTCTTATTAAGGCAACTACTTCTATATTACCGAAAAACTCTTCCGGTAATTTACGAGATCGAAATAGCAGTCTTTTACATTTACAATATATGCCAAATCATGAAGGAAGAGTTAGAATTACGTCACATACTAAAGAGGATAAGCTTTTACCAAGAGTGCTTCGCGATGTATCGACGAACGTTGTTGAAGATGAGGATGATTCTAGCTACAGAGATGACGAAATGGATGAATACGACGTTCTAATTAATAATAAGACAGGTACTTCTTAATAATTAAAAACATTTAAACGTGACTTTATTAAACAGACTTAGGCGATGACAAAATATTTTCAACGTGAGATACATTTTAAAACTTTCAAGAGTATATCTTTAATACGTTTTTTTTTAAACTTATAGAACCAGACTCGAATTTAAAAATCACTTCAGAATTTTGTAGTTTATATCAAAAACTGATCAAGATAGTTCTCTGTGAGCTAAAACTTTGTAGGATAATAGATTTAATCTAAGCCGCGTGAAAAATTCCTGTGTATCTTGGAGTGATTGCCTTTTATGATGTCCTTCGGTTTATTAGATCTTTCAGATATATTTCCTAAGACAGGAATCGTTGATTGTATTGCAAGGCAGGTGTGCAACGAATTACAATATTTTTCTTTCTCGGGCCTGCAGTCCGCGGAAGTGGTCGGTCGCTATGTGGATTTCGAGACTTATGGGAATGGTTTAGAATGACATTGCGCCACGTTTTCAAATCCATGCTCTTTATAGTGGATGTGGAAACAGTGATAATGCTCAATGACATGCATGATTGTGGATGAGTAACAAAAACATTTTTTAACAATTTTATTTTGTAAAAGAGTTTCACTGCTTTCAATTTTTACGTCTCAAGTAAGGTATCGCCATTTTTTTAATGGATATGAAATATCAATGTTGAACCATAACATTATAGCAAATATCATAAAGACTTTTTTTCTTTTTCAAGCTAAGGGGAAGTACATTGGAGCCCCGTGCAATGATTTCAAATGTGAGGCCAGTCTTTTGCACGTTTCTTGTGACAAAGACACCCTCCTATGCACATGCGAGAAAAACTACCCTGTTGTTATCGGATTAACAAAGGGTTGCGATAAACGTAAGTATAAACAACTACATATAATGTGAATATTTTTAACCAAAGAAAATATTTCTAGCAAAAAAGCTGGGTGAACAATGTTTTTATCATGAAACTTGCATCTATAGTGATGAAAACTCTTTATGTGTTCAAGTACGACATAAAGCCCGCTGTCAGTGTGCTAATGGATTCCATTCGGTTAGTCATACTAAGCCCACAAGAAGAGTCTTCTGCACACAAGGTTTGATATCGTTTGTTGTATTATTGGGATTAAATAACAAGGAATTTCTTTTTGATAGATATTGATGAACTCACTTCGGACCTTCCAACTTTGTTAGGCGTTTCTACTGGCATCGCCGTATTAGCTGGTCTAATATGTATGGTACTTCATCTGTTTAGTAAAACTAAATATCCTCGCCATCGGAATTTTGGGGATGCCAATCTCCCCCCGCCAATTTTGTATTCCAGTGATACAGGTAACGCGAGGGACTAGACCTCCACCTCCATCTATACCAATCAATCACCTCTGCGAATATGATATGTTGATCGTCTTCAGGTATCCCGCTCACAGTGCAATCTGGAAGACCATCGTCACGGTCCAGCATGCGTTCAAGCGGTTCAATCGGTTCCTATGGTAATCGCCGTTCATCGAGCACAATGCAATCTGGTTCCGGTGGTGGCTCAAAGGGTATACTAGTATCAACGTCTCGAACAGGTGCGGCTAGGTCAGCCGCCATATTGCTTATATCGTGTCACATTTCTGCAATTAGTAAAAACAAAGGTCAAACAGACAGTGGTGGTGGCGGTGAAGGTGGTGGTTTTGGAGTCGCTCATGAAAGCACTATGACCAAACATTTACAAAAACAATTAAACCATCAAAGGCAGTTACTTAATTTAGAACTATCACCGGCTAAGAACAATAATAGAATTAGAACAATGTTGGGCATAAACGGAATTAATACTATATCTGATGAAGATGAATTAAATAGTTTAGAAAATGGAAATCTCCAAATCGGCGCACTGCCAACCCCAGCCAGTGACACGCCTAGATTCGCGGTAAAAAAATCTCCTCTTCTCAAATCATCAAAACAATACCTTTATTTATTTTCTTTTCTATGTCTTAAAAACAGCATTTTCAAATTGGGGTTGTTGTATTATTTGATTTTGTTTTTGTAGACGTGAAGTGATTTGATTGTATAGTAATTTTTTCCTGAATTTTGTATTAATTCTCATAGTGTTTTAAAAATTACTTGAAAAAACCAGCCGTAATTTGAATATGGTGTCCTATCAATGTTATGTGTTTTTGTACTTATGTTATAATATATTTAAATATATAATTTATTTTACGTTTATCTTCTTTTTTATTAACTCCTATACATTGCTAATGTATATCACTATTGTTTAAGGAACAAGTATACATACTCGTATATTAAAAACAATATTTTTACGTTGAATGAATATCATACAAAACACAATTTACAAAGTTTTTTTTTTAACAACTTGCTCATGACACATATTACATATACGTCCCCACAAAATCATTTTGAGATGTATTTAATTAGACTTTTAACAGAAATGTTAACACAAGAGCAATATGGCGGTGAATATTTTTGGAGTTTTATTACCTGTTTTAATCATTGAATATATTCTATAAAGTTTAATCTTATACACTGACATATTTATTTAACATATAATTTTTTCCAAAAATTAAACTTTTTTGTATATACAATATTTTTATTAGTATACTTATGTTTTTATTTGAGACTGCGAAAGTACACACGAAGATTATGTTTATATCTATATAATACGATATGTGTGAAGGCTATGCATTTTGATATCCTTTTTATTTTATAAAACAAATCGGCTTTTTCAAGATTGCGTTTTCTTATGATATACATATTCTGTGTAAAATATGTCGTTTAAGATTAATTGTCCTTTTTAACTCAATTTAATTAATATTAATTTGTACTCATACATTCGCTTGTTAACTGATGTTATTACTTTTGTTTTTGCTGCCTGTACTTATTACGTTATTAATAAACTTTTCTCCATAAGATTTGGGCAATTCAGAAGAATATGTTCATAATTGAAAGAAGGTGCTATGCTATATTACATATTACGTTATTACTATGTTCTTTTGTGTTGCCCAATCCCATTCCGCTTTCTCACGCTTATCTAAAAAGCCAAACTCATAAAATAGCATATATTAAAATCGTATGCACATTACAACATTAAATTTAAATAAAATAATAATAACTTAATTCTTTATCTATATTCCTTTATGTGATGACAGGTTCTCGACGACCAAGTCTAGCATCCGTTCATAGCACAAGTTCATCAGTTCGTAGTTACAGTATGATGCGTTTCGAAAAGGAAACTCAACAAAAAGAGTTGCGCCAAGAAATGAAACTAAGACTTGCCCGCCTACAGCATCAGCAGCATATTAGCCAAAATAAACCTCAAATTATAATAGGGGAATCCATCGGCCAACAACATAGTGCAATTACGAGAGTCGCTGAGCCAACTCCGAGCCCTATAACGCCTAACTCAACAGATGAACTTTTACCTTCCGTGGATGAAACTCAAGAAGTAAGTTAAATACACTTGATACGCTCCTATTGTAATGGTAATGTTTTTAAAAGTTTTGTTCTAAAATGGAAGAGGTAACAGTTCCAAACGCTTACCTTGGTCCATGTACCTCTTCAACAGAAGCCCTTTGAGTAGCTTAATAGTAAAGAATTTTATACAACGTTATTTTAAGAGAGGTAGTTAATGTAAAAGATTGCAAATAAAAATGCACAGATATTTAAGTAAATGGATAAAGAACATGTATGCCTAATATATAATATATTATTCTTAGGAAACAAAATAATGAAAAATATAATAAAGAGGATTTATGGAAATACATACGAAGCTGGATCTGACTTTAGAAATAACGAATTTTATGACTGTTAAATGTAAAATTTGTAATCAAAATATTACTTGGATTTTCTGCTGTATAAGTTTATAATTTGCACCTTCATTGAAAATGCATAGCTCTTCGTTGTTCTTAGATAATATTTTTTGTTAAATTTATTTGTTTAAGACTGTGAATATGAGACAAAATGGTGTGAAAATTCTGAAAATCCCTTAGGCACATTTTTCTCAAGTAATGTTTACGCATGAATCGTGAGAAACAATAAATTAAATATTCTGTGTGAAAAAGACTGAACCAATATTGTATTATTTACAAGATTATTCTCAAAGTAAATTTAAAAAAAATTTCCGTTGTCTGTTATGATTTGTAAAGAAGAATGTTACTCTATATATTATATATATATAGAAGAATACTCTTTACTCTATATTATTATTATGTATGTTTTAAAACTGTATACTTCTTTTATCAAATTATTTTAACTAGAAATATATTTCTTGAAAATACAGCTGAACCTTGATTTATCCGAGACTGCTAGGGGCTGGTAAGATTACGATTTACATTGTTATATTGTTCGTTAAAAATACAAAGAGCACGCTGTTTATTACGTGACAAACATAATAAACAGCATGCTCTACCAAAAAGTTAAATAGTCAAGGATAGTCGGGGTTCAACTGTAAGATATTATTAATAATAAAGTTATTATTCTGATATTTTAGAAAGAACCTCCAATATAATACATACATACATATATGTCTTGTTTTCTATAAAAATTTATTTTGAAATATTTATATTTGAAATATGTTTGAATTCTTAATTAATGTAACAGGTGTAAAAAAAATGAGGGCTTAATCTAATAAAAAATGTGTCATAACAAAATGTGCAGTAATTGTATACGCTGATATGATGCAAAAAATATGTTTACTATAATCCTGAAAGCTGTTTAGCAAAATAATATATAGAACTATAAACACGCTGATCATGTATATATGTAATACATTTAAATTGCAAAGAGGTATATACGAACCATTAGAAAATATTAAAAATTGATTTAATTTGTTGGAAAGTTTTTTGGAGGAAAAAAAGAAACATCAATGGCACACATAATGTATACATTTTAATTCACTTAAAATGTGTACATACGTAAATATTAAATTAGTTTAACTAAAAACATCATATTTTTCAGCGTAATCTATTCAAATATATACATTACATGACTTTTAAAATGAAATACTGTTATAAGTGACCATCGAAGTGGAAAACATATCCAATATACCCATATTATAAAACCAGATATAGTTTTACTAACAACAGCAAAAACGCATCGAAATACAATACAATTTGAACATCTGTTACTAGAAATACTGTAACATACATACATACACATATGCATACGCTATGAAGGTCCGGATATTGTGGTTTAACTGTGTTTAATAAAAAAATTTCTAGTTTCTAATTTATTTGATTTATTTATAGTGAGAAGATGAAAATAAACGATTAAAGTAACCAGAAATTGTTACTTGCCATTAAAGTTTAATAAACGATATAAATTAAAGCCGTTTTTCTGAAATGTTATAATTATTTATTTAAGGATTATTAGATGATCGCTTCTAGAATTATCTAAGGGAATATAGTCGTGACACGTAGCTGCCCAGATCCAGTACTAATATGAAATGATTGTTGGAGAGGATGATTTACTACTCAATTGCATCTTGGGCTCAAATAAACTGCGATTCACGAAAATAATTCTACATTTATTTTCGGTGTAAATATTTTTGTCCTTATTTTGTGCTTAACCTTAACCACTGATTGCTGCAGCAACTGGCTCATTTATAATTCTTAGTACAATACCAATAACAATAGCACCAGCATCTCTATCTTCTTGACGTTAATAATTGAGTGGCATTACAGCCCACAACGGACCAGAGCCTAGCTTCTACAACAACTACTCGTGTTGTGCGTGCTACTGTTCTTCAAGAGTAAAAGGGACGTACAGTTTTTTGCTGACTCCGAACGGCGAGATTTGAGAAGCTTTTCATAGACAATTAATACTCTTTGAGTATTGTCAGCAACTCGAAAGAGGTGGTGCCGTGAAAAAATGCTAGGTGTCCCGTCCGGGAATCGAACCCAAATTTTCTGCGCGGCAGTCGACGCACTTACCAATTTCTTGACGTTGGGAATGGTTAAATTAAGCTGGCAAAGTAATACGCGCATCTAATTCTGCTTTTCGTATTAACGCATCAGCAGTTTCCCGTATTTTTGTTAAAACCATTCAACTTTATTTTCAAAATACATTTTCGTTTTGCCGCCAAATGAAAAAAACTTCCAAAGGCCAATGTTTGCCCTTTTAATCTTTTACCATCTGAAACATGTATTTATGTATGTGTGTTTCACACCTTCAAAAATAAAAACAAAAAATTCTTCATTCCCATTTCTTAATAATCACAAAATATATCATATGTACACATAAGTCGAATTGCATTGCAAAAGTTAAATTGCATCCTTGTCGAAAAGGAAAACAAGAAAACAAACAAATATAATTAGCATCTAGAACATGACATACTAGAAGGTCTATTTCTGTCTTGTGCGCTTAGAGTTTTGCAACCTATGAATTATAGAATATTCGTGATCTATTTCTTGTTTTCAGTATTCATTGCATTTATGTGCAATGGAATTTAAAAATACACATAAGTTCGAAAATTCACATGGATGAATTTCGTGCTTACCATATATTATAATGTTCGGATTCATAGCGACTTGATTTTTTGCAGCATCTCCAATCAACTGCTCCGTGTCAGTGAAAACCACGCACGACAGGATGACTCTGTTGCTGTGATCATTAGCGATGATCTCGACTTTACCATGCCGAAAGACTCCAACATATGAATATTTGGTTCCAGGATCAATGCCAATAGCTGGAACACTAGACATTACTGTAGGTTCTTCGCCCTTTAATTATATGACCATATTTATTTGAGCATATTACTGTTATATAACTAACTACACACCTTTTTATACTAAAAGGCAAATCTGTATAAATACAATGAGATAACAATAAAAAATATTACAAATGTAACAATTCGTAGGAATTCTATAGTTTTTTCTCTTTGCAGCTCCACTGCGTCCACTGTATAGTGTCCAAAAAGTTTCAGTTAGAATTTATTTCAGTCAAATGTTCAACCAATATTACTATATTACTTTAATTTGTAGCGAAGCACACTACTCTATATCAACTGGTCGTCTAAAGGTCCGCGAGCCGAGTGTTTGGCAATAAGATATCAAATAGTGAGATCAAGCTTAGAAATGTGGAACTCTCTTTTGCAAAGTACCCTGTTGATGAGATTTAAAATGCGTTACACCTTACGACATTGCATTTTAAGATGTTTAAAAATAATTAAGCGCCTTAGCATAATGCTAGAGGAAACAACTATACACGTAATTGGAAGTGTTTCATCGTTCGATATTGCTTACATTCGAATTCGAATTTTTTTTACATAAGCACAACTGCTGCCATCCCTGCATTTCTTGGAATGACAAGATATGTCAATTGTGAAAATTGGCCCGTTCGCGTATGGTTTTTTCGTGTTATGAAGTGTTACTGCCTCAAAGTGAGAAAATAATGAAAAAATTAAATAACAACGCGAGAGACAGCAATTTTTTTTAACAAAACTTACAGCTTTCAAAACCTGCCACAGAAGGGTAACAACGATGCTTTGACTGACTGAGGATATATATGACTAAACTGCACAAAAGCAAAAATTGTACATTTTGAGCTTACACGAACAAGATTTTTAGATATTAGTAGTGATTACATACAGATTTTTGAGTACGCGAACATACCTGATATTTTTACTTTTTGCGTGGGCTAGTTGACTGTCTATTTCTGGGTGACTTTTACTTCTTTCCCGGAGGAGGAATTGAGAATTGAGCTTAACAATTTTTTTAATTATAACGCATATAATGAATGAACTATTTTAAAATATTGATGTAGTGGTAAAAACAACTTTGGAGAACTATAAAAATATAAAATGGTAAGAGATGTAACATTTAATTATATAAATAAATCATTTATAATTAACAGCCACACCACTCCCAGTGTTATATGTACTTATTTATGGGAATATGCATATAATAATATATAATGTATACTGAGTAAATTTATATGAATTTATTTGTTATAGGCAATTCTTGGAGCTCAATTAGTGTTAACACTCGTTATGGTTAGTGTGATTCAAAAACTTACACCACACTTTTCATTTGCGAAATGGATCTTATGTTGTACTGGTCTCTACCGTTATCTTCATCCGACTGATGGCCTTCTTAGGCAAAAAGCTGGAGTTCCAAAAGAAAGATCAAGTAAACTTAAGGGCTCAACACAAAAACAAGGTGGTGCAGATATAAATTCATCAACGTTTCTCGTGCCACGATGTGTAGACATCGAATTAGAAACTGCCCTAGTTACCGAAGTCGATGTTATTCAGTTAAGATATTTTACTGAATACCAGTGGTTGCTTGATTTTAGTATATATTCTGGAATGGTTTATGTTTGTTCAGAGGTGAGAGGTTTTAATATAATATGATAGAAAATATTGATTCCCTTTAAATCACTTTAGATCTATCACTACTACTTTCCGCTTAAAGGTGAAGTTAATTTAAGCATGGT
The DNA here is from genome assembly GCA_944738645.1 of Eristalinus sepulchralis. NCBI lineage: Eukaryota > Metazoa > Arthropoda > Insecta > Diptera > Syrphidae > Eristalinus > Eristalinus sepulchralis. The sequence goes on along the minus strand of OX122885.1, from coordinate 515,551 downwards.
ATGGTGCCTTCTAGTAATTTTTTTTGCATTGTAGGTGCACAATTGTAGTTTATTTTTAAATTACATCTGTCTATTTTTCAGCAAACTGCTAGTTTCACTGACAGTGCTTTACTTTCAAACTGACGATTCTATTGGAGAGAGATCACTTTGCATTGTTGCATGTTTTGTTTACCTGTTAATTGCAATGGTTGTTCTCATTATAGACGAGCAGTTTCTTGAAACTGGGTTAGAGGATGCTTATTCTACATTCAATCGAAGTGCATCGAAATTTCTCGTGGAACAAGGATTACCGTCTTCGTAAGCATGTTTATGTATACTTAAAATGCTTAATATAACTTTGACAAACTTTAAAGAGGACCGGCGTCGAAAATTGTTGTTAAATTTTTTATTGCTGTTGGATGCGGTGTTCTAGGATCTCTTTTCACATTTCCGGGACTAAGAATAGCAAAAATGCATTGGGATTCACTAAAGTACCCCCTTAAATATATTAAATAAATACAAATAAGCATGTATTTACTTTCAGATACTATAAAAAAAGTCGGTTTCTGCAAATCCTTTTGAATGTGAGTTTCGTCCTGCCGTTTATTTTAGTCATTCTATGGATCCGTCCAATTAGTAGAAATTACTTAACAGTCAGAATCTTTGAGGGAATGGAAAAGCCTTTGTATGGAAGATCATACATTAATTTGAATACATTGAAAATAATCTTCAATCACAGGTTAGATGCCCATGTCTTCGAAACAGCCCGTCTTATATTAGTTGTCCTGACAGTGGTTCTTCGATTTGCATTGATGCCCCTATACTTACAATCGTATCTTAATATCGCACATGAAAGAATAGAAGATTTGCGAAAAGAAGCTGGTAGAATAAGTAATGTGAATTATCAGAAAAAGGTAAACTTGTCTCAGTAATGAATATTTCGCCTTTACAACATTTTTTCCGTCAGATTTCTTCTATATTCTATTACCTATGTGTTGTCACACTGCAATTTGCCGCTCCTTTAATAATATGCTTATATGTTACTCTTATGTACAAGAGTCTGGGTGGATTCAGTTGGTCTGGGCTGTTTACAGAACCCGTTTCGCAAAACGAATGTGCTGCCGATGAAGTAAAAGAGGATGTAGTTTTACGAGTCCTTAAACAAATAGACGGCAGTGGGGTAGGCGACGAAAATGAAATAAATATAATCGAATCCACTCATAATCTCCAGACTTCATGGACAAGTCTCAAAAGTGTAAAGTGTCTCTATCGGGAACTAACTTTCAAAAAAAAATTATATTACTTTTTTTTTTTCTAGATATTTACCACCGAAGTGTATAAAGGATTTTTAGGTTTTGCAACATGGTGGAGTTATTTTGTATTGTTTGCTTCGTCCTCTCTTGGAATAGTGTATCAGTCATATTTCACAAATACGTAACAATGATCGGTCAACTTTGTTATTTACGAATAATGAAACCACGGATTAATATGTACGCAAGAATGTTTAATGTCATATTATTAAAACAATAATACCATAGTTGAAAATGTTTTGTATAAAGCTATTATATAAATACATGATTTTAAATACATTGCTCTTGTTTATAAACTGCATGAAAAGCGTTACGGATGAGTACATAGGGGAAGCATGATTCAAGAAGATCCATTGTAAGAAAGGGTGATTGCTTTACAATCTCATCTAAGAGTAAATATATGGATTCGCGATTCCGGGTTGCTTCCTTATCAGATTCCTGACCGAGACGTAAAAGTGAGGAACTAGCCAAGGCAAGAAACTCCTTCATACGGTCTTCAATGTCTTTTTGTCCACATATTGTAAAAAGGGCTCCAAAAATATTGTTTATTGCCGCAGCCATACAATGGGTGTTGTTAGAGTGGCCATCCATAGAGGCGCGATAAAAGGAATTGTCGTTGCGCGCTAATTTTGGGATAGAGACAGCCACAAAAACCATTAAGAGGCAAGCAATAAGATGTTCGCCATCATCAAATTCAGGCTTTTTCGATTTCAATGTGGTGGCAAGAGTGGGATCAACTTTGCATTGCAGTCCCGCTGCTGATGCCAATTCTGATGCAACTTTTATTTGATCCCCCCCAGGAAGATGTTCCTGAAAATCTTTGACAGAGCTTAAAAGGAATGGGATCCTTTTCTCCAGTACATCGACTAATGATTCGTGAACTAAGTTCCGGAAGCACAATATGACTCCTATTATAGTCATTCGTTGCAATACGTTATCCACATGCTGAAGCCGTTTGAACTGATCTTTCATAACTTCTGGCTTGTCAAAGCTTGTCCTCAATGTGATAAGCACTTCTTTGTTTAAACCGACTAAGCTCTTTAGTTCCTGCACTTGGTTTGCAATGTGCCACATAAGAGTTTCATTCAACGATTTTATTCCATATGGGCCGACTAATTCTGAAAGTGCTCGCAATTCATTTAAATCCGAAAATTCTTGAGGATTAAATGGTACACATCCTTCTGGCGAAATAGCCACAAAAGCCTTTTGATTCATTGAAAAGACTATGTTTCCAGCACTAACTCTTCTAAGAAGAACTTCACTGTACCATGTGTTGTATAGAGCTGCTATTGTTTTTTCACCATGCGAATCTAAGCTTTGTGTTTGCTGCAATAAGCAGTTATTAAATACTCTGGTTATGTCAATATGCACATAATTCTCCACAGTTTGAAGAACATTCATATATGCTCTCACCGAAGCCAGCAATTCGGATGGCTTGGCAATTTCCATTGTATCTTGATTAAACATAACCATACCAACCAAATCACGCGAGAAACGGTGCTCTAAATTCTGACAGAGGTACTCCCGAGGAGCAAATGCAAATTCCCATACATTAACTGTAGGGCAATAATTGATGGCAAAACATAATTCCGTTAGAGCCATATGAAGTTTGTCCATTGTTGTTAGATCTTCACGAGTTTTACGGTAGCTTTCATCTCCGGGTTTACGAATGTCATCAAATTGCTTTTTCGACTTATCCTTCTTTTTACGAGAAGACGCAACGGAAAGAATTTTAGCACAGTGTTTTGGTAATAGAGCATCTGTTAATTTACATTGCTCATCGCAAATTGTTGTTATTATATTCTTCGCTTCTTTGGCCATTTCTTCTAGGAAAATATTCACGACACTTAAGGACCTTTCACGAATATGATGACGTTCTTCGGGGCACATCTCGTGCGTACAGTTCTGAAAATGACTGCAAATCAATGGAAATGCTATAATGTATCGATTTTGAGCTGGGAATTCCAGACACATGTGAAATTGATCATCAAACATTTTATTGTAAAAGCAAAATATGGAAAGGTCAGATGTCTCTACTAAAATTTCATCGAGATTGTCTACAACGCGAGTATGAAAGACCATTGAATCAAGAAGCCTTGCCAGCTCAACATTCTCCGCAATACGAAGTGCCGCTTTCCCGACGCTCATATATGTCTGCAAACGAAACCAATCCAGGCGAAATGCTCTGAAGTCAAACAATTCATTTTCTTCCACTTGTTTTACCGTTAGATTTGATGAAGTATTGTATAGCGAAGACAAAATAACACTCTCATCTTCTGGACACACTTGTAAGTTCTGCATTCGTATATTAAGGTCGGTAGAATCGAATCCAGATAAGTATTGTACGTAGTAGCGTTGCATAACTTGGCTGTATTTTCGAACTAAAGCGCGTAGTTCTTCCATGTGGAAAAGAAGTTCGGGTAACTGTCGATCAACCAGGTCTTCATTACTTTTTCCTTTGCTTTTAACCAATGGTGGATTGTCGTTATGTCGCAACAACCATAAAATTTCATCTCGAGCTAAACACAGGCCTATAAAAATGAATATAGCTTTTGGACCCAATAACCCGGGTTGGTCAGTCATAATGAGTGCTAGCTCTTTTAGAGCAGTTCGTAAAAATTTGCGTCGTTCACGATGTATAAATGCAGCTTTTTGAATTGCAGTTGTGTACGCATCCTTCACTTCGTTTATGCGTTTGCTATAGCCTTTTATTCCATCAAACGTATTTTGAATGTACTGATGAATTTGCAAAACTTCATCTCGAAAAAGGGCTACAACCCAACTTGACTCCAGTGTGGACAGCCACATCTTATTAACTTCTGTATACTGAGACAGCATCTGATGATTTAAAAGTAACCCAAAAATAATCCATCGATCCATAGTTTCGAGCGAAATATATTCACATGACATTGTATCTGTACGTACAGCCTTTAGAAGAATTGCAGGATTCCCAACAAGACTTAATTTCTGCATTTCCCTCCATTTATCAGCCGTCGAGTTTCGAAGTGGATAGATTGTTGTTAACGAACGAATTGCATTGGCCAAAAGCCTTTGATGTGGAATGAATTCCTCCGATAATCTTTTAAGAGGGACTTCGTAATCCAATATCATTTGTCCTAGTCGTGGAAATCCTGGATCACTTTGGTTGTGTTGGAGTTCATGTGCCGCATTGTATAACCCTAAAACAGCTTTTCGATCCTCAACGCGTGAAAGAACAATCATAAGTGAAACATATGTAACCACCAAATCCAAATAATGCTTTGTCAATTCGAAGTTTAGTGTTATATCGAGATGAATTTGACAAGCATCCATTGTTGTAAGTAATTCACAAACATTATCCTTAAAGTCCAACAAATCGACGAAAGTATGGTAGTACAGTGATAACGACTTAATTATCTCTGCTTTAATGTTTACGATTGCACCGAGACCTTTCACATCAATATTTGGGAAACGCTTTACAATTAGCTTTATTGATGATTCAAGCGATTTTTCAGAAAGAAATCCTGGCTTTGATTTTGTATCTCCACATGCTTTTTTGATATTATAAATGCGAGTTAGGATGCCGGTGCCACGGTCGTTAAGTATAATTAACTTTTCTGCTATTTTTTGTTGATTGGGATATATTTGTCGAGCCATTTTAATGCAACTTTGAGCGATTGGGATTGCTTGTATACACAAAAATCGGATGACCCCGCCTATAATTAAGGGAAAATTAACTTTCAAAATAAGATTCGAATTTCAATCACTGCACTATTGAAAATATCAAATTTGATAAGTTTGCGAATAATTATTTTATAAAATTGTTTCTTTTAATATTACAATTTTTACGCTTATACATCCAGAATTAAATATTTCTGAAACCTTGAAAAGACGAGATAGATGACAAATAATGGCATAGCAAAGTGACGTTTAGGATATAACAGCCTTAGACTCGTACAAAAATAATAGTGAATGTTCACTACAAATATGCTGAAATCTTATTCGCGTACATTAAGAAAATTACAATTTCTCGCAAAAGAATATATATACTCATAAGAGAGTTGTACAATCTCCCAGGCTATCAGGATTTGATGGGAAGATCTTATAATTGCTAGTTCTTATTGGTTTTTGTCATCTTAAGGAGTGGAGAAGAATGTTGCAGTCTGTGAGTAAGAAAGTAACAAAAAAAAAGCTAGAAGAGAAACTTCGAAACAGCAGGCAAACTTTTTAACGAACTCACACTTGTAAGAAAAAAAAATTCAACAAAAATCTGACTGTCTGAGAAATGATTTCTATGATGATTTTATGATATCTGATTTCTACGAACGTTCTCTTGTGCGAGAAGGTGTAAGGGTTTTTAGTGTACACGAACAAGACGTGGGTATATTGGCAGTAATTTTTGAATACGCGAACAGACCTTTTCATAAAAATTTTCTGGCAGCCATTAGAAACTCTGATATTAATGAATTATTTGTTCAATCGAACTTGATGTTATTTAATTTCAGTTCAGTTTAAAACTGAGTCTCCAAAAATCAAGATAAATAAAATTATGTATACTAAAAACAAAAATTTGTAATCTTATAATAAATTAATGCAATAAAAGGAATCTAAATAAAAATTATACATATATATGCATGTACATGTCCTCTCTGTTTTCTCCTTGATTCATTCATTATTATTTTTAACATAAAATAGAACGGGGCAACGCCTTTACAATGCAATGCAAATAGTGGAGATGGTAATTATGACTCACTTAGGTGGGACATAAGTCCACAATCGATTCACCCACTTCAAGTTGGCCCTAGATATGTCAATTCATTTTAGAATAATGTCTACACATTATTTCAAATCGCATTTGTCTAATTATTTTTAAATCTTATTTAATTACTCAGAAACTAGAACCAAAATTGTCCATAACAATAATTTTATTACTCTATAAATATAAGTTTTACACAATTTAAACGATTTTGTGTTAAGTTTTTAGTGGACAATATGTATATATGTCTACTCTGTTTGAAGTTTTAGTAAAAAATAATAATTTACATCATTTGGAAAACCTTCTTTATTTCAACTGTAGGAAAAACTGAAAAATCTGACTGCGCTTGTCTGTGGGGATTTCGATGGAAATATTCAGACAAAATTTCAGTAGCCAAAGTCTTCGCCCGACATTCAATCAAAGTCCTTTGTTGGTTGTACATTTCGATTCCCGATGTCTTTTTTATTGCAGTTTGCATTAATGAGAGTGCCCAATCGTGTTTCATCTTTGCCAACTGATTTTCTAATTCTGTAATGCGTTTATCTTTCGGCTGAGGGACATAAATGGGATCAAACTGCTTCAGTTTCTGTTTAATAGAATATGCTTGTAAACGCAGTCTCTCATTGCGTTCCTCCAACAAAACGCCCTTCAGTAGATTTACTTCTTCGACCAATATTGGGGACCCTACCGATGTAGTTGCATTTGTGTTCGTCGTAATTGTTCCTGAAGATGATGAAACTTCGCTGCGTTTTGCCGAGCTTCCACTACTCAGCTTTAATTTTTCCCTTAAAGTAGACTTTTCACTCTCTAAAGCCTCAATATCACTTTGAAGGTGATCCATAGTATCCTCAAACTCTTTCTCCTTCTTTTTAAGTAAATCATATGTTTCTTCATACTGCCGTTTTAATTTTTCTATTGTTATTTCATGATCATGTTGCAGGACAGATAATTTTTTCTCTGCAATATCTTTTCGTATTTGCATTTCAGAGAGTTCGCTTTGCTTCATCTTAGCGGCCAATTTCAATTGTTTTATATCTGCCTCTCGATTCTCTAAAGTAGCAGCGAGAACATTCTTCTGTTCAAGCTGCTTCTTAACTAACTGAGCCCGAAGCAAAATTGGTGATGCAGACTTTTCAGCTGATTTAGCATTAGCTCTAGACATGATCTCATATTCATTATCAATCAGATACTGCGCAAGCTGAGATAAATCAGTATTAGCCGATCCCATTACTGTTTTGAAATTTTGTGATGGACCCCTATCATCTTGTTCGTATATGCGTTCGCACGCCGACGATAAAATCTCCCAGAATTTTGTGTGTTCTATAGATGTTTCTGCAGCGTTGTCAGTTTCTATAGAAGATGCTATACTTTGCACTGATTGCTTAGCTGCAATATGAAGTGCAGACATAATTCTACTTAGTGAATTTGTTATTGTTCGCATAGTTTCTATTTTATGCGGAGATATGCCACACTTGATCACATGGAAATCTTGTGGTAAACGGCGTTTTATCAGCTTTATTTGTTGTTTTATACTGTCTGCGTTTTCTAAAATATATTGCATCAGTAATATCGAATCGCTAGTATCAGTCGTTTCTCTTATGATTGCACGAATCATAGATGCATCAGTGATAATTGAGTCGCAAGCCGAACCAACCGACGCTATGCAATCTCTGATCATTTGTGTTTCATTTAAAAGATCTTCCCCAGCCAACAGGACAGAGTTCATTGCATTGAAAAACGACACACACTTTTCTACGTTCTCTGTGTATGAATTTTCGTCCAATTGATTGAGTTTTAATAACTCAATTATAGAATCAACTGTCTTCTCCTGAGCTATCATTTCTGGAAGAGAACCACCAGCTCTTAGCAATGTATCTGGCTGGCATGAGTTTAGGCCATATAAAATCTGATGAAGCGCGCACTGCAAATTATGTATATAATGAAGTAACCTCGATTTAAAAGCAAATTGATGGATTGCATGACCCTGAATAACAGATTCTTTAGTGCAATTTTCTACAGCCGGGAACCTCTCTCTTGTTTGGCTCACAATAATACCACATTTAAATACTATTCGTGCAATAAGTAATATTACCAATATAGAGTCATGATCTCCACCGCGATTCATGAATGAATCTGGCATGAAAGCTGTAAGCATTTGAACTCTTTCATTAGCTTGAGTTAGTTCAATTTGTCTTAACTGGACGTCTATGGCTCTAGTATACGCCTTTGATTCCGCGAACATCTGTTTGTAATCAATGGAATCATTATGCAGTACATCCTTCTTTGCACTTGTATTATCTATAACAGACGTTTTTGAAACATTGTCTTCCGTACTCTTTTCACGCAATTCTATTATTTGCTCATTTAATTTTTGTACCAATTCACGGAACTTTATAAGGGTTTGGTCGCGATCATAAATAGTTTCAATAGCTGCATCTCGTTCTCGAAGAATTTCTTTTTTTGCGGCATTTGCCATATCTAGTTCTTCTCGCAAATCCAATTCTAAGTCATGGTTACTTTCAACCAGTTGCTCGTGGATTTCTTCAAGCGCCTCTAACTGTGACACCTCTTCTTCAAGCAGTTTAACTTTATCTTCCAGTTCCATTTTTTTTTCTGCTAACTGCTCAACCATTTCTTCAGCCCCCAAGGCTGCATCCACCTGTTCCTGCAGATCGGTTATGACAGTCTCCAATTCATCTATTTTAGCTGACAATTTTTCTTTCGTACGTTCCAGTTCAGTTACTTCCGATTTTTTCATTTCAAGTTCCTTCGATAACTTTTGTATATCATGTTTATCATGTGCACTTAAATCACGGAGTCGAACTAATGTTTCTTTAAGTCGTTGATTTTGTTGTTCTAGCTGTTTAATTTCATAAGCAGAAACAGAACCTGGTATACCTGAGTCGTTGTGACCAGAGTCAGACTTATTTTGCATTTCTGCTCTTATTAATTCTAAATCAAGAGTGAGTTCTTCTATCTTTTCTTTGGCAGACTCCAATTCCAATTGTAAGGTATCTGCTTTTTCTTCGGCCATTTCTTTGTCGAGAGTAATAAGTTCAACGTTATCAGAAAGGTCTGCCATTTCTTGAGCATGTCTTTCTTTAGCCTCTATTGCATCTTTAGCTTCCTGCTTAGCTCTTTGTAGTTCTCTTTGAAGTTGAACTTGTGCATTCATAATTTTTGTTCGAAATTCCTGTAACTGTTCAAACTGTATTTTCATTTTGTCGAACTCTCGAAGACGTTCTTTGTCCTCATTGCGACGTTGCTTTAATGTTTCTAGTTTCTCTGTTAAATCATCAACTTGTGTCTTAAGTTCATCAACTAACTTCTGCTGTTCACAGCTGGATGTTTTCTCTTCAGAGCTTGTGTTAGATGTTGGAACTTGGGGAGCGGTGAAGGAAGGCGAACGCATTGGTTGACTTGGAGTAAATTGCGGTTTTAATATCTCTAGAAACCCAGTCTCAACAAAAGAGGCTCGTTTGGATGAAGGATGAGATTCAGATAGTGATGCTGTTGAAGAAGCGGCTGTGGTGGTGTTTGTGGGTGGTATCATGACACTTTTTCTACCAGACGGCGTAATGCGTTCATTAATGGAAGTTGACAATTGTGTACGAGAGCCAACTAAGCTCTGCCTACTGGAAGAAAGCGACGAACGGGAACCGCTTAGCCTGGATTTACTAGATGTTGTTTGCAGCGATACTGGACTTCCATCAATGAGATCATCGGGCGAGTCATCGAGTAGAATCAACTGCGTTGGGCGCACAAAAGTCCCATATTTATCAGCACAAGTAAAGTAAGAGTGACCCTTAACACTACCGTTATTTTTTCCCTTGGGTTCATCCAAAATAACCCCCACCCACTTTCCTCCGGCGAACCCAGTTACACCAACGTATGCCACTTTGCCCCGAACATTTTTCCCAACGATTTCAACTCTTGAATTCACTTTAATATTCTTCTCAGACATACTTTAGTCGTAACTGAAATAAATAAATAATATTATTCATATTTTTTAATTAAACAGGGAAAAATTTACCGATTATTTCTTTTTTCTTTTTATAAGTTATGGTTATTGCTTTAGCATTCAAAATGACGTAGTCCAACAAGGAACACACTTTCAAATACAACTATGCGTATATTCGCAAATATGACTCATTTGCAAATAAACTAACACTCCCTAAAATATACGATTTTTAACAATATACATATATTTATTATTAAGTGTTTTATTTAGTTATTTCTATGCTAAGTTCCTAAAAATCCGAAAACGTATCTTATATCTGACGTACAAATTTCACTTTCTGAAAGTAATGTCTGAAAATGACATATTCACAATTACACATGAAGTAAACTTCAGGTAATTGCATTTTGAACTACTTCACAAACAGACTCAAAAGAAATAATATAATTTTAAATAAAAACTAAAATCATTTCCATCTTTTTTTATACTAAACATTGGCAATTATTGTCTGAAAACTTCAAAATTGTAAATAAAATAATGTTGGGTATAATGTTGTACTATAACAATGCGAATATTTTGAACATGTCCTCTCTTTTTTGGATAAATTCATCTCTCATTAAATTTCGTAAATAATACAGAAACTTTTCAATTTTTTTTAAGGTCCAGTGTGGAAAAATTTTGCAAATAATTTTAGTTTTCAATAATTAGCCATCGCACTTACAAATATAAGACAAACTTATTAAACAGGGGTGTACAACAGAGTTTTCCAAAGCGTGCTTCTTTAAATTCACATTTGACCTCAACACTTTTTCTTGTGTTAGATATGTGGATAGCTTCTGACTGGGTTGTGACAGCCAACTTCCTCATCACCTACCATTTGACTTAACTTGACAGCGTTTTGTGAAAATGAGGGAAAACCTATTAAAGCAGGTATGAAATGGATATTTTTATATGAGAATAAGTTGGTTAAAAAGCTAAATAATTTTCCGCGCACACTTCTAACTTGAGTTTTTATATTAAACAGATTTTGTTTCTTTACTTTTAAGAATCCAATATTATTGCTTTTGGATTTGCATATCTAATGACATTAAATAACTTTTATGTGAGCAGAATCATATCATCGAAGGAAATAGCTGATAGAAAATTACTACCTGAGAAAGTAAGTGTAAAATGTAGCTCGGGAGTACGTGTCGATTTTCCAGTCTACTAAGAATTTGAAAATTATGATTTGTGAAGCAGATTACACAAGATGAATTAAGAGGGTGGTACTTTAGAAAAAGAAACAATATTTTTCGGTATTTTGAAAGTACTTGCAAATAAGGTCGTTTTTATACAATTGTAATTATTTATATTCAGTTCATTCTTCATTATACCAAATAATTTCTTATCATACGAAGTTTAATTTTTGAACAGAAACTATTTTATACAATTTCTCCTTTTGTTCGCGTACCAGGGATGAATGAATGTTCATCCCTGTCGCGTACATTCATCACTAACAAGTTCTGCTACATTTTACTACTAAAGCGGTTTTCAAATGTTTTAGATGGACATATAACCAGGGATGAACAAGGAACATCCCTGCACATAACACAATAGAAATCAGCTGGTTCTCCCCTCCATTTAGAGCGACATACACACGTTGAAATTTCCCGTGCTAAGGAAGTTTGTAAAGCACGAATATTCCATGGCGTCGAAGTTTACTATCTATTTCAGGATGATTTAAAGTGAAATCACAGATCACCTATTTTGATATCTCAATGAAATTAGCTAACAAATAATATCTTATTACAACAATAAACATGGATTATGCAGATGAACAATTACTTTTTCATTTTGGAACTCAATTGGATCCTCTCGAAGAAGGTATTAAGTATACGTATGATAATTATATACATTAATATATATTCTGAAACCTTCTCTTACATAAATTACCTTTACCTAGACAATGTTCCCAGAAAGAAGATTGCAATTGAAGAACAAATTGTCACTGATGAAAATGGAAGACGTCGTTTCCACGGTGCATTTACGGGAGGATTCAGTGCTGGGTTTTGGAATACAGTCGGATCTCTGGAGGGATGGAAACCAAAAAGTTTTAGGAGTTCCAGAACAGAGAAAGCCGAAATAAAAACATATCAACAGCCAAAAGATTTTATGGACGATGAAGATTTAGGAGAGTTCGGAATTGCACCTCAAAGAGTACAAGCAAAAGATGATTTCGCAAAAATTGGCTCTAATAATCGAAAAAGAATAGTAAATTGCATAAGCAGACCAACAGATGCATTTGCTCCAATTTTACAAGATATAATAGAACCGCCAAAAGCAAAGGTGGCGCTTCGTCTTTTGATGCAAATGGGTTGGAAGCCAGGCCAAGGTATAGGCCCTCGACAAAGTAGAAAAGAAAAGGCGTTAGCAACCAAACGAAATAATAGGGAGTTGTATGTGATTAGAAAGTATGGTTGTGACATAGAACCTAATCAAAATTCGACTGCAATTAGTCCAGCGGAAGCTGAAGACTCATCAGAAGACGAAAATGATTTTGAAATTACCTTTGCTCCAGATGATATTGAACCCCATGCATGCAGCTCTAAAGACAATGTATTTGGATTGGGCTATAGTGGCCTAGGTGGATCAATAAGTTCAAAAATTACTTCTCATATAAATTTGTTTGGGCCATTAGAAGTTTTGGATAAATATAGTAAAAAATTATCAATTAAAGGTCAAGCATTTGGGGTTGGTGCTCTAGAAGAGGAAGACGAAGATATATATGCCAAGGATGATATGTCTCAATATGACTTCTGTCTCAGTGAAAGAAGGAAATGTGATAAGAGAAAGAGTGCAGCTACTCAGGAACAGGGAATTCTTGAGGGATTTACAGCAAACAGTCAAACAAATAAAAGAAAATCGGTTTTTGTCATAACGCTTGAAGCAAATTTTCAACCAAAAAACTGGTTGCAAAGGAAGACACGTTTCAGTAAAGTTCCAGGCATTGAAATGGTGAAATTAACGCAAAACAATGCATTCAAAAAAAGAGGTATTGCTCGCCATGATATAGGCCCAGACGAGCGTGGTAAAATACTTAGCGGTCAAATATCTAAGAGTATCGGTGTAAAGCAAATTTATATGGAGGAGAAAAATTTAAAGACTAAAGCTTCGGAGGGCACAGCACCAGTTTATTTAACGAAACTTACACACGACTCTAATATTGGAACAGAAGGTAGCATATCGAACGAAAGAACTAACGATTTCACACAAATGATAAGTATGTGTCTGTAAAAGCTTGTGAAAGTTTTTAAATAAGTTTTTTTGCAGATGATGTTCGTGCGTTTAAACCGTTTGCACACAACAATGAAAAACAGGAGCGCTACGAAAAGTTTCTTGCAGCAAATCTGCAAAATGAAAACGATATTAAAACATTTTTTGAAACTGTACAACCAATTCACCTTTCAGAATGGGATAAGGAAATGGAACGGAAAGAGTTTGTACAAGCACAAAATATTTATAAACCCCTAAATGGGCTAATGTCTGAAAGGTAATATATATATATATACTTTTTTATGCGTATGTATAAATAAACGTAGAAGTACATAAATATAATTTCTGAAGAAATCTAGAATCCAAGGGAGAAAAATAGATCACAACTCTTCTTGTTTTTTTAGGTTTGTTTCAAAAACTTTTTTAAACGACTCGGCTTTACTCGACACTAAAATTGAAGAACATTGCGAAAAGAAGGTGATCCACGTTCAGCGCACAAAGTGTATCTGGAAGCCCTGCTCCTTAATATGTAAACGTTTTAATATACCTGAACAATTTTCTGGTGAGATAGAAGAACTCAAAACTAAAAAAAAAGGAAAGTTTTCTATATTTGATTATATAGAAAACTCCATAAACTCCAAAAAAGATTTTATTACACCTGTAATAATTCCGAAACATATCGAGAAACCACGAGATGTTCAAACAAACAACTCCACAGATTTGAATCCAAAACTGCCTTTAGACACTATCCTAATTCCCAATAATGCTGTCCAAACAGAAACTCGAAAAACAGGCCCAAAGAGTGAACTGGAGATGAAAATTGAAGAGTACAAACACATACATCCATCTGAGAAAAAAGATCTTTTCAAAAGCGTTTTTGATTCCTCTAGTGAGAGTGATTTAGAATCAAACGCTTGTGACAATTTCGAGATTGAAGTAGGGGCAAAAATCTCCAATGAATTAATGGACAAACTTATTAAGCCTTCTTCACTTTCTCAAAATATTCTAAAAAATAACTCTCCACCTCGAGGTATATTTGCGTCCTTACTTTCAGGTACAATTAAAGTAGATGCAATCTCAATACATAATAATGAAAAGGATAAAAAAATAGTATTCCAAGCTCCAAATGAAAGGAAATACACTTCGGAATTTGAATCAGAAGATATGTATGGACCTAAACTGCCGCAAAATGTATCTGCTGTGGACAAAACACCAAAAGATAAAGACTATGATAACAAAATTCTGGAATTGCTGTCACCATGGCCTTCAGAAATTAAATATGTTGAAAAATGGGTTGAAAAAAAACATTCTTCGAAACATAAAAAAAAAACAAAAAAAAATTCTGAAAAAAAATCGAAACATAAGAAAAAAAGAAAAAGTCATAAAAATTATTAACATCAACCAAATTAAATGTACATTATATAATACTAATTAAGTTATGTGATGATGTATGTAAATAAATAAATATTAAAAATTTAAATGTGCAAATAAATAAAAAAAAACTGCACATAATAAGATGTTTTCTAGTGATCTATAATTTGACTTGTGGACCAATGCAAGACGAAATTATTTTTGTGAAATTTAGTATTCAAAAAGTTCATGCAAAATAAAATACGCGTATCTTCGAATACAATAAACATTCTGAGATATGGAAACAAAATATAAGAAGATATATTGATAAATATATAAATATGTATGCAGGAATAAAGTTATATGACGCTGTGTATATGTTTATATATTATAAAGCACGAAAATACTACGTTCGTATTTCATATTGCACGAAAATACCATGTGTGTATTTAACCATCAAACTATTTAATATCTTTGAAAGTGAACAATTGCAAATTTCCACATGCTGTAGGTTCTATTAAACCCTTTACATACTTCGTATCTAATCGGCAGCAGATAATGTTCGATATCACATCACAGGGTGACTCAGCAACTGTACCTAACGCTTGAAATTGTTTATAACATACAGCAATACATACATACATATTGTATATTAACCTGGCGAGAGAGAGATTTCTACCGCTTCTCTTAAATGTGGCATTACGGCCCATTCGAATGTGACAGGTGTTTATGTAGGAATAATTAGCGTGAATAAAGAGAAAATCTTGACGAGCAAATTGCCAATTGAAAATTGTTTCAACTTCCCTTTATTCATATTTTTTTTTAAAAAAAAGGTACATTTATCTTCGTAGCCTGTAAGAAAATCTATAAATGCGCCTCTAAAGCATTAGAAGTTTCAAGAATATTTTTATATAAGCATGTATATATTTGGGATCTTGTGTGTATATACTTATGTTTAAGCACTCTGTTCACCACAAAACGAATATGTTTGATTACCGTACCTGTGTCTATCTACTTACTCATATTATGATAGTTGAGAGAGACAGCTTTGTATACGTATCATGTTGCTCTTCACTACTGACTTCGCTACTAACCAGTTAAAATGTATTTGTAGAAGAAAAAAGTATCTTACATTGCTTGGTAACTTTTCAGTCAAAACAAAGCCCATTGAGATGAGAGTAGCGAACATTTCATTCGCGGTTCATTGCAGTGTTTTATCGATATACATATATTTTTTTAAGTTGAAATAGCCAAAAACGGATACTAAAACGACTCCGCGATGATGTAACATAATTTTCCTTAATGAGTATAAATATTATACATATTGAAATGACCTGAAAACTATCACTTTGTATCCAATGTTAACATTTCTTACGTTTAACGTGCCTTACGGTCATTGTTTCGAAAGAATAATTTTCTCGCCGTCCGCAGCAAATATAATTACACACTTATGCATACAAATAAGAAATTTACGCATATCATATATATGTCTCTATGTGTTGTGTTCAAATAAAAGCTCTAACAACCATGAAAAAATATACAAAATATGAAATGAAATAATATTGATTAATAAAAAGTGATCTTGATTTCATTATAAGTTTACCATTATCAAAGTAAACTTTAAAACAAGCAGTGCTGATTGTATCAGTATATGTTTTATTTACTCGCAAATATGAATACCCAAAACCATAATTTGAATATAAATAATCAAACTACACACTCGATAAATCTGGAAGACTATATTTTGGATATGGAAGCACGGTCTTCATCAAATGCTAAAAAGTCCGGGGACGACATATGGGTTCAGTTGCAACAGAAGGAAGCGGACATTCTTTTAGCAGCTGAGTTGGGAAAGGCATTGCTCGAAAAAAATGAAGAGTTGGTCAAGCAGCAAGAAAAATTAATTGAGGACTATTCAAAAAAACTCGAGGTATTTATACTGAAAAGCTTAATAAATTAACGTTGGAAAATCACTTTTATACGTTTCAGTGAATATTTTTCCAAAGTAATTCTGACACGAACGTACAATGTACATACTCCATATCGTCACATAACATGTCCTTGAACACTAAACAGAAACGAAATTAAAATATAACTTCCAACACCAACTTGTATGTACAAATGTAATGTATACATATAGTGTGTGTATTCTTTGTGACGAATTTGACTGATGAAGACACTCCTTATTTAGCAGAATAGCTTTAAGAGCGCCAACTGGGAGCGCTAAAACGAATAATTGACATCATCGTTATTTTAATAAAAATCGTCCCATATAGTTAGATGTCCTCATATATATACATAGTTACATACGTATATGTTCCTTAAAGAATGTTAATATGTATGAAGTGAGTGACTACTTTTGAATTGTACATAGTTTATTTTTCTTTTATTTTTATTTTAACTAGAAACTATAAAACAGATATTCTAGATCAACACGTTTTCAGCAGGTTGCTTAAAAAACATAAATAAGCATGTCTTAATGCCATAAGTGGTGAACCTTGAACATATTTCGTTGCTTGAGCAATATACAATGCATAAATGTTCGAGACCAGAATGAATCATTCCGGAATTAAAACCTGTCTTAATATCCGATCCATCCAATGAATCAACGTTTTTTTAATAATTGGAAATAAGGAACAGACAAATACGATTTGAACTCATATTTACTTAGTTATGGAGTAAAACGGTCTTAAACCAGTTATCTCTATTGCTTTGTTCCGCAACATGTTAACAAAGTGTTCGTATAACAATAGATACTTTTCTCTTGGAATTATGTATGACCAAAACTAAAACTTTAAAGTGTGTTAAGCTACATGCGACAAATTGTTTGATAGTATACTAACGAAATTAGTTTTTCTTTTGCAAACAATAAGAAAAATTCTATCATTTTCCCCGAGACTGAACGGCAGAAACAACATGCGTGTATCTGTATATGTTCATTCATTCAACACATGAAATCACAACGTTGTTTTTAACAGGCCACAAAAAAATGTTAGAAAAGACGAACAAACAAAAAAGGTGCATAAGGAATTTTAATTTCTAGCATTGCAAAATTGGCTTGACTACCTAAATATCACTTCGAACCATGCAACAAACACACATGCATCGATCGTATTCGTGTGTTGATTACAGACTGTATGTTGTCCAACTTGTATAAGACGTTGCCACCATCACCGATGATTCATTAATTTATTAATCAGACTCTTTCGAAACCTGAAAGTTACTCATATTGAAAATTAATTTTATTGACGAGTCAATTTCCTTTTCAATAAGGTTTTTGTTAAATTGAAGCTAAACCAAACTATTTGCTGATCCTTCTTCGGTTCACAGTTTATTTACAATGCATGTACATATCTATGTATACAGCTTATAGGCAAAATGTTAAGTACATATTCATACTCGTACCTACAAATAAATTTGAAAAAAAAAATAAAAAGACAAAACAAATAAATGTCAATTAAATAGAAAGTTATTGGATATGTACGTATGTATGTGTGCAAGAGTATCTGAGATATTGAAGCACAATTATTGATGAATGGTATTTGCAAACAATTGCTTTTGCTAAATATTGATACGTGGATATGGCCATGGCATTTGCTGTAAATTAATATAAGACATCTGAATAAAAGATAAAAAAAGACTTGACAATAGCTGTATGTTTACAGCTGAATCTTTGCATCCCTTCAAAACGTGATATTTAATGAGTTTTTATATGATGTACACACAATTGTCCCAACATCAATTATATAAACTCTCTATTATATACATTTCCTGTCAGACTTCTCTAGTTTCACAATTATTTCTTCCTTTCTCAAAACTTAACTTCCGCTCAAGGTGAAGAAAAGTATCAAAGCCAAGATGCGGATATACTCATCTTTGTGCTGTAAAGTAGGATTTAAAAACAGGTAAAAAGCAATCTGAACTTATTTCTCTTCTTATTTCCCAAGAACTGTGCAAACGTTCTATAAGATAGTGTTAAACACTTGTTTTTTTGTAAACAATATGTTTGTTCAAATGTGAACAACTCCAAAGTTCCACAAACGCACTATACATTTAGATATATTCACAAACAAGTAAAAAGTGAGATTTAGGTTATGGTTAGTGTGGTTAAAGTGCTTGATATTTTTGCCTTGAAAAAATTTCAGATTATTTCAATCTTAACATATTTTTGAGCTTAGCAGATGGCACGCCTGCTTGTACATACTTTTAGTAAAGCTAATAAGAACTAGTACGTATAATAAGTCCATGTATATATATATATTTATATATACTCCACATAAAGGGAAGAAATCTTGTTGCAGGCTGCCAATAAAGGAGTTAAAAAATGTACGATGTTACAAAACACGTTAAATTAGTTACACATATGAATATCGCCCTACATTAACATAATTATGTATTAGGCCGTTAAATGTATGCACATTTAAATACAAAAGTCTTACACAATGCTGTATTTTTATTAAAAAAAGACTTTGTTCCAGTTGAAGCCAACAACAAGTGTATAAAATATGTTCCTGTATATGTATGTGCATAGATGTTTATTTAAGACACTTGACTTAATTTCTTCGAAGGCGCAGACGAGTTCATTCATTTGTATTCTACCATGCTGTCGTTTTTCCGACCTTTGACCCTATTTCCACGGAAAATAAGCTCACTAAAATGGTAAAATAGCCCACCAAAAACCAGTTTTACGTTAATACGAAATGTGTTATAATTGTAATATGCAGGTATGTTAGGACTGGGTGAAACATTAGCGGCTTGTGGAGGTATGTCGTTGACTTGGCAAGTTCAACGGATGAACTCTTTAAGTTTATCCACGAAGATATAAACAGCTCGAAATATTCATGTAGGAATGTTATTTATTATCGTGAATAAAAACATACCAGAATTCTTCTTTGTTAAGAAGCTGAATTGTATATACATACATATGTGTAATCAACACGTTTGGAAAGGACTTATCTAACTCTTAAAAACTCTTCTGTTTGATTTTTAAGCAAATTTTTAATGTATAATAATATATATATATATATATATATATATATATAACGGTCGGTCGTTAAAAGACACGTACATAATATAATAGCTATTCTCCAACTATGTTAGATGCATATCCTGCACCTTTTTTAAATGGCAACAGCAATTATGTGCCAGCCACATATACTGTGCTACGTCAAATGGATTCGACCTTAAAAGACAGTCAACCAAGGAAGGACCGCAGCAATCTTTTCACTTATGTACTTATAATGCAATGAATGTTTTGAAGTGTCCGAACACGATTGTTGTCGTTTATTAGAGCCTTACTTATCAACACAAACGCAGTATTCATGCAAATTTATAGATGGAATTTGCTTAGATAATTTTCTCGTATCTTACGCTGGTAAAGGAGTACGTTGTGCATTGTGAGCTTTTTCATGAAATTATGTCGGCGAAAGTCAGAATGTATTAAAGAGAGTAACCCATTAAATTTACAGAATTGAAGGTGAAAGCATTTTCACTTTTATCTGTGCACAATAAGTAAACAATACTCACGTTCCTACAATGCAATGTGCGACATAAAATGAATTGGTACTTGAGCTTGGGATATGGAAGTACAAAAACATGAATGATTACTGTGTATTATCATATACAAATACTGTGATAACTGTTAAAACCATGCTTTCTTAAATATTTATATATTGATGCTTTTATTTGTTATTACGTATAGTTGCTAAAATATCCTTTAAAATAATTCTTATATGCATATTAGGCTTGTGCATATAATTGTACTGTATGCTTTGTGTAAGGAAACCCAATTAAATAGCTTACAATGTAGCTTCACAACTTCTTTATACATGCTTTTTCAGGATTTTAAATAAATCACTGCACATTTTTTTGCCTGAACTTTTCACTCTGATTCTAATTGGAAATGTGAATGGGGTTTTTGACGTGATTTTATTGCGGTGCATGCATCTTTCTTCCTCTTTTCTTTATGATTTTGTAGCAACCATGGATCTTAATGCGAGCCGTGACAGCTCTCTCCAAGATCTTCTTAGGAATAATTGTATGACAAGAATGCCAATCACTGTTCATTTTGATACTCAATCACAGTGATTAAACAACAGGTAGACATTTTTGCTTCTATTTGGTTTCAACTAAAAGGCCTCTACATGTAACACGTCTTTCGTTAGTTGTATATCGGTGACAGAATCTACTGTGTTGTTATAAAGCCTACATAGTTCGTCGTTATGTATAATATATGTATATATAAAATGATCCTCTAAAAGGATGATCCTATAATTTAATAGGATTCCGCTTGGTCTTTTGAGAGGTATTGTTTTTCCTATCTAAAATGAAGCTCACAAAGCAGAATTAAATAAAATCTTTGGCAACCTTTTTATTTACATATAACTTATTACAATCATAGACAAATAGATGAATAAAAACATACATCATAAGGTGGTGTTCACTTACCATTTTTCTCAATGTACCAGTTTTTATGTTAGGGAAGGGTAGTTGTAGGATTATTGTCTGGTCTAGAATAAGTCCTTTGACTGTTTTTGTACTTTTTCGACTAAATACGGGATACCTTCATTCTACCCTCTCATATTGTCTACTACAAGTCTTTATCTGGGCATCAGCACAAAATTCTTCGCTCCTATCATCACAAACTAATTCAGAAAATCAACAAACAAGAGCCAGTTTAAAATTATATTACTAGGAATAGAGTTGAATCAATACCGTGATTTCAGAATTCTCTCACAGTTACACAAAATTATATACTATGAATGTCCATTGTACCTCAAGGATATGATTAATTTTGCTCAATGACGTAGAGGTGTATATTTAATCTTTCCTCGTTTTATGCACACAGTAGCAGAGCGATTCTTTCTTGTGTCAGCTATACGGCTGAGAAATAATGTACCATTCGCATTACAGAGAAAAACTTCATCAACTGTTTTTCATAAGAATCTACTCTTACAACCCAAACATAACTTAAACTAATGAATTATAACTTATTGCTATTTATTATATTTATATTATCTTAAACTTTTTTCTTATGTTCATGAGTCATTCAATGATATATTGTCAAACTATCCTCAATACTTAAATAAGATATTATATCTTGCAGTATTTACGTAAAAATAAATAAATGAAATGAAAAATGATAGGCAATTCGTCTATACGGCTGCAAAAAACCTATTGGATGTACATAAATGTGATCTTCAACCTCATCAATAACTCTTTTGGAATTACATACACATCGGTTGCAAGACCTATTCTCCTCCAAGAAACTACTGTATGGTGAGCAGCTCCTGATCAAGCTTTAAACTGCGATATCATAAACCGAGAGCAAGGATGGGTCTGGGTATGTGTAAGCTGTTTGCTAAGAAGTACACGAACCACCTCACTCAATATTCTTTTTAACCTTCATCTTCTCAATGTTGTAGCTACTTAGACAGGGATCGATTTAAGTCACTGCAAATTCTTAGCCACTCCCAAATTAATCATTAATCATTAATCACTATTTAACATTGTTCACCGAACTCATCTTAATGAAGAAAATCTCAAAAAGCATAGCTTCTAAATTTTAGTTTGACTCGGTTTGTCTCGCTCACGGTAAATTAAAATTTGTCTATGATTGCGATGTCAATCGCTTGGTAGTCGACGTATTTAAATACTCCTTCTATATCCAGAAAGCCTTCGCATATGCTAGTCTCCGCGATCAAGGTCTTATTGCCCCGGTTGGAGTAAAGTGCCACTTACCTTGAATAGCATTTGCAATAAGCGTGCGTAAAAAATATACTTTTTTTAATGGTTGTGATAGGTGTAAGTCTTTTGAGAAACTGTGGGATGTCTTCACCCATTGTGGCACAAAAACACACATTTAACCTCCTCTGCTGCTTTGGAGTTTAGCTTAAATTCAGACAACAGTTGTTCTAGCAATGGTCTGCCCAATGAAAAAGAAGCGGAAGATATCTGCTGTGGATTTCCAAGAAGTTTTTACTTGGAACATAGTATATATATATAATAATAATATAATAATATATATATAATATAATAATAATAATTGAGTGGCACTACAGTCCACAACGGACCAAGGCCTAGCTTCTACAACAACTACTCGTGTTGTGCGTGTTTTTTGCCGACTCCGAACGGTGAGATGTGAGCAGCCGTGCCCGTCCGGGAATCGGACCCAGACTTCCTGCGCGGCGGTCGACGCAGTTACCACTATGGTACGCCACGGCGACCACATATATATTAATATACTACTCGGAAAAGTGTGCTTGTACAAAATACAATAGACAATAATTTAATATTCAAAGTAAATATGTACATTTGATACAGATATATATTTTAACATATGGTTATAAATATGAAATATGTACATTACCAACTAAAATCACGGTTTTTGTATTTTCAGAAATTGGAACAAGAAAAGCATGTTCTCAGGCAAAAGTTAGCAATTGCTGAAGAGGAGAGTGATCAAAGGGTCTTAGAACTGCAATCAGATTTAAACGAACTAAAGGACAAATTGCAAGCCCAGGTATTTAAAATCTTAGTCATGTAAATTCTTGATTGCAATTTAATTGTATAAATTGATTTGTCAACAGGAAAACGCAATTCGACAGGCAGAAAAAGAAAAAACGATTCTAATTGATGAATTATCAAATCAAAATGCCAGATTGACCGAACAGATTCAAGAGGCACATACAACTGAAATAAAATTAATAGCACAAATTCAACAGTTAAAAGATAAATACAATTACAGAAACACAAGCCTCCAGGTACATACAGTAGAAAAACCGATTTTATCGTTAAGGAGTAGGTATATTGTTTATTTTTTAGGAACATGTTAATAGTTTGGAATCGATAAAAAGTGAATTGAGTTTAACCACAGAAAAGAGGTTAGATTTGGAAAAACGACTTCTTTTTGTTCAAGAAGAAAGGGAATCACTCACATCGGCATTGGAAGAAGCGTCTGACAGAATACACATGCTAGAGCGACATGCACGGGAGCAAGAAACTAAACTTGAAGTATACATGAACCCTTATGTTTTCCATCTACTAACCTTTAATTTCATTTAGACAACCTTGCAGGCACTTGAAAGATCACAGCGAGAAAATAATGTTCTCACGGAGCGATTGGGAACTGATGGCATTTCAAGTAGTTCAAATAGCTCACACTGCAAGAAGTCGCTCCAGTTTGAAATGGAATGCGATGATGAAATGAATGATACAAGCTATGGGGAAAAGCCAAATCAAATGTGGATAGAAGCACGTTCAGTGTTCATTCAACTCAAATCACTTGTTGATTCACTGAAAATTAGCGACGATGAGGATTCAGGTTAACAAAAGCTAAATGCTTTAGTATTTCGATTTTTATTTATGCAATTGTGTTTAACATATAGGGCTTAATTCAGACATATCACTGGAGTCCATGGACACCACACAATCGACATTCAAATCAGAAGGAGAAATTGATTTCCGTCAAGGAATGCTCTCAGCGATTACGGATGAACTTACAAGATTGTTGTTAAATCTAGATGCTGGGAACTTTAAAAAAATGCTTGATCAAACAAGGAATATTGTTTTGGAACAAGAAGATGAAATAAAAAAAAATCAGAACATAATAAAAGAGTTGGAATCAAAGGTAAAGTATATATATGTTCATTCATATGCTTGACTATGTGTGAATTTTAGCTCACGGTTACCAGAGTCGAATTAGAAAATGTTAAAGAAGAACGAGATCAAGCTCGAGGGGATCTTTCAGAAGGAGCTGACCGTGATGAATTGCTGACAAAAGCGCAAAAAGATCGTGATGCAGCAAATTCCAAACGCACGAAAGCCGAAATCGACTTAGCGAAGGCAAGAGTTGATCTGATGCAGGCCAACAGTCAACTCTTAGAAGCGATTCAACAGAAAGTAGAACTTTCTCAGCAGTTGGAGCAGTGGCAGGTAAATAATTTAACGCAAGGTAAAATTTATTGATCAAATTAATAAAAAATATATATATTAGATGGACATGCAGGAATTAATAAATGAGCAAATGAAAACTAAACTACGTTCAAGCAGAAAATCAAAGCAACAGCAACCATCAACATCTATACCATTGACGAAAAGGGTTTCATCATATAAGCTTTGGAGTTTGTTTCAACGGTAATTCAAGGAAATATAATTTCCGCATTTATAACTAAAACCCAATAGCTTTCTTTTGTATCTGAGATTTGTAACTTTTTTTTGTAAAACGCAAAATCCACAACTGTGTCTTGTTAAATAAAATTTATTTAGAAATATAATTAAATAACATTCCATGTAAATTTTTGTTTAATATTTATGTAAAAAGGAAACAAAATAAAATTAGCTGCATAAGTTCTTTCACAACTTGCCTTATAGAGAATATTAGAAATAATTGTGAAACAATTTTAATGAAATAAAGAGTTAATTTATCACATACGCAGTAGAAATGTTTTCTTTTTGTGCTTTTAAATACACAAAATTTATTGAAAGGAATCAATTTTTAGTTTTTAAGCAATCCTTTATATTAAACTTCGGAATACGATCTTTTTTCGCAAGTATTTTCGATGATATATCGTCAATATGTATTTTGCTTTCAATCAAGTGGATGCGTCTCTCTACCACTCCTAATATAAGCTTAACATTGTGTACTGTAAGAACCGTTTTTGCGCTCAGCACATTAAGGATGGGTGAATTCTCACAATGAATAGAGAGGTAAAGTAATTGAATCCCATCTAAGAACTTGTTTAATTCTGACTCGTATACTTCCCTGTCAGCATTCGCTAAGGCGACAGAGTTTTGAATAATACGGTGTTCTTCTTGGAGGTGATCAATGTGTTCTGTTTTTTGCTTGAATTCCTTTTCTGCTTGCTCAAGCTTTTGTGTCTCTGAAATATTTAATAAAACTGGTAAAATTAAAAAAGTATTTAAGAAAACATTACCTATTTCATCCCTTAGCTCCTGAGTGGTATCATTTAAAACTTCTACTTCGTGACTAAGTTCATTGACGTAATTGAAAAGTGCAAAGTTTTCCTCTTCTTGTCTTTTAAATTGAGCCACTAGTCGTTTAGTTTCTTCCTCTTGATAAAGAGACTTTTTAACAACAATATATCTAAGATAAATGTTAAATACAGATTTTTCAAAAGTATTACTTTAATTTGTTTAATTATGTGTCTATACTCCAGAAGCTTCTGTTCGTAACATTCTTTTTGTTGTTGCTTTTTATCCATCTCCCTATGCTCTAATTCCGGATTGATCCTTCTCTGACCTTTGGTATCAAAAAATTGCTGCAGTTTTGCGTCGTGCTCTATTCGCCTCTGCATTTCTCGCATTTCCTGAATTATTTATTTTTCAATAATCGAACGATGCAAGGCATTAACTTTTACCTGAATATGCATTAGCTTATCATTTTCGTTACGGTCTTTTAATGTCTGCAGTTTTGTATTTATCTCTTCACGCTGGTCAAAGGCAATAGTTGACTGGTCTATTAACTCAATAATATATTTTTTGCCTTCATTGAATTGTGTTACCATTGATTGCCAAACTTCATTAAAACTGGTCCTGAGTTTTGTATTACATTAATTGATTGTTTATACAATATTTTGCAATTAGGTAACCTATCTTGGAGCATATGATCAATAGAGGCTCTAAGTTTGCCATTTTCTGTTAAGACGTCGCTGTATTTCTTATTAACGACGTCCAATCTATTTTCCAGTTTAACAACACTCTTCTGCACCTTTGCTATAGTCTCCTTATAACAACTGTCTGGTACCTCAACCTTCCTTAATGCCTCAACCTCTCTTTCCAACTAAAAATAAGTTATTTCCAATAAAATATGTAATGTTTATACAAATAGGTCGTACCTTCTTTATATGACTTTCTAACTCCCTCAAATTATTTTTTTCGCAAGAAATTGATTTCTTTTGTTCCAAGTAGTGTGCTTGAATTTTTAACAATTTTTTCTCATCCTAGAATAAGAAAATTTTATATGAAGTAAAAAACTAATACGTATGTGAAAAAATAACAATATTATTTTTTTTCGCATGAATCCCACTCTCCAAACTTCTTATTTCTTCCAATGATGCCTGGTGTTCTTGTTGAAGAACTGCAATCAGTTGATTTTGTTTTTTTAATTCTTTCGCTTTCTCCTCCAACAGTGTTCTCAATTCTAACTTCAATGTTCTTAGCTGTAACGAAAAGAGTAAATATAGTATTTGCAACTTTAATATAATGATAAATGTATGACTTGTTTTTGAAAACGGGCGAATTCTGAAGCTGCAAGTTGATCCAATTCTACTTGTGCGGGCATTTTGAACACTACTTTTTACCAATAAATTGAATTTGTTTTAATGAAAGGTTTGTTTTTGTACATGGTAACCATCAAAATCGTTACTATGCCAATATTTTATTTAATTGCAAAAGCCAATAAATCCTTTTTGGTATCTGTCCTTTAGTTTATCTGAATTAAGTATATATTGTAAAACAGACAATAAACATAAGATACATGCGTGTGTAATATTTATAGCATATTGATTTAGTTAAAAGTATTCACTCATTCGTATTAAGTGGACAAGATTTTTAATAACTTTACATTATTTACAATCTGGACATATTTTTACACTACACACAATTACACATAATCCTATTGAGTTTTCTCGATTTCATAGCCTCTAATAAAGGGTAATCCTGTAGGTACTCTTTGCTGATAGTCATAGTATTGAAGTCCAAAAAAGTTTAACAAAGTTATTTCTTCGATGAATA
The DNA here is from genome assembly GCA_944738645.1 of Eristalinus sepulchralis. Classification (NCBI taxonomy): domain Eukaryota; kingdom Metazoa; phylum Arthropoda; class Insecta; order Diptera; family Syrphidae; genus Eristalinus; species Eristalinus sepulchralis. The sequence continues at coordinate 488,214 of OX122885.1, read as the reverse complement.
TACGGTCCTTAAAGAATTTCCAACTTACGAAGGTATATAGTAAGATACAGATTGGATTCATTAGGATTATCTATGAAGAAGTACAAAAATATATTTATGACATTTCTTACTTATGATATACGTACTTGCGTTCCAATGGACCACCAGAACCAGCCTACATATGAAGGATGTCTTACATAACCGTACACACCATGAGTAACAAGCTCGTGGTCCTTTGATTTTACGTACTGCACCTGGATAGGAAATTAATTGTTAACATTCATTAGTCTAACAATATAAAGAGTACTAACTAGATGATTAAAATTTGACATTGCAGTTATCATAGCCGTCTTTCGCATAGCCTCACCAAACAAACAAAGAAATACGCCCAATATCCAAATTGAATAATTGGATTTAAATTCAGGCAAGAATAGCGTTTCTGATATGAACTCAATCCAACTAAGTGATGCTGCGAGAGCGTAGTGAACTGAATGATTTAAGATGAAAGAATCTACTGAAAGACTGGTTGGATTTGACCATGCAATAGCTAAAAATTCTGAATAGTGGAAAAATGATAAGAACAGTCCATAAACTCCCATCTGTTTCCAAACAGTTGGAGCGTATATAATAAGTAGTACACTCGCCGATGAAACAAACCCTAATAGAGAGGCCCTGATAGCTATCTGAAATCAAAGGAATCAATTGGTCATATGTATATGTAATATATATATGCATGAACACAGAACTTACTTGGTAATCATTATTCTTAAGAACTAAGCGCAATATCATATTTACGAGAGCATAATATAGAAATGGTCCCCATAACAAAGCCCCCCAAACATTAGGGATTATACTTAGAATCATTTGTGGTACACATATGCTTAAGACAATCCCTGCCGTCCCAAGGTAGCAATACAAACTTAATTTTCCATCTCTACAAAGCATTTTGGATTTTTAAAACGAGACTTATTTGCGAATTTGCATTGTTTTAGGCAGTTTACAAGTGAACAGCTGACTGTCAAAAAAAAGTAACGCGTTCGTTTATATGTTAATATAAATATTCATGGGTTGGTGCATATGTCATCACACATCCAGATATAATCAAAAGAAAGTATCACAGTTACAAAGAAGAAACAAACGTGAAACAAACGTTAACTTCCGGGCGTACCTTCCCAATTGTTTTCATTGTATTGCACATCGGTAGACTTAGTCGAACGCTGTTTGGATGAAACAGTTTGTACGACGTTTTTTTAAGCGTAAATACTGAAGCGACGGTCTACAGACTGTCTAACGAAAAGTCCAACTTGTTAATCGCTTCGGCTTTGTCGTAGATCTAGACCCATTTCAAACGATAGCAGTACAAATATCATTTATTGTTCTGTTTTTATTTTGTCAACATCGAAGCGGGGAACGGGGATTTGAAAAAAATTAATTAATAAATTAAATAGTAGAGAAATACAAATTTAGAAAAACTTTCCGTGAATAATGTCTGGTAAAATCGCATCTTATTCTTGCTCGACCAGATCGTACGACATGAGGTACAATGTCAACGCTCATAATAAAAAATGGAAAACAAAAAATTCTTTAAATCGATACAGTCTCCATCTACTGATCGAAAACAGAAATTAAATATGATTCCACTCATTCCACTGATAAAGTAATTCACTGTAACCTAGTTCATTCAACAGCAAATTTTGCTCCGCTAGAGAAGGGTGCACGTGCCGGTCTACAAAATCGCATTTTGGAATTTTATTATTTTTAATAAATTAAACTGCCTCATTCCTAACCATCATTATATATTACCAAAATGGTATGATAATACAATAAAAATGTGTTCAATATTGGGCTTAGACATTCATATAAATTTTACGAAACATCGAGGCTTCTGGAACTTGTATGACAGTTGTGTAATTATTTCTTAAATTTTTCTCCCTATAGAGTTCAATTAAGAAGTTAATTCCCATGCTCGACCGTGTCCTCGTTAAAAGGGCTGAAGCTATAACGCAGTCCAAGGGAGGAATAATCATTCCAGAAAAGTCGCAGAGTAAAGTCTTGGAAGGTGTAGTTGTTGCAGTTGGACCTGGTTCCAGGAATAAAGTAACTTTAACTAAGCTTATGCTTATAAATGTGAAATAAGATCAAGTGTATATTTATTTTCTTCTTTCAGAATGGTGACCATATTCCTTGTGCCATGAAGGCAGGCGACAAAGTTTTACTGCCCGAATTCGGAGGTACCAAAATAGAACTGGAGGAAAAGAAAGAGTACATCCTGTTCCGCGAGTCTGATATCCTAGCAAAGATCGAATAAATCCACAACAATAAACCACACAATGTTCGGAAGACATCGGACAGCTAAATTAGTTATTCGCAGTAGTTGTTCATTTGTTATGTTATAGTTAACGAAAAAACAATAAAATATGGCTTTACTACTTTATTTTTAAATTGCCCATCAAATTTGATAGACCATACACTTGATTCATGACGGATCTCTCCTTCAGGTCAGGAAGGCCTTCAATTGCCGCCCTTTCTCTAGAAATTTTTACTAGTGCTTCAAATGATTTTGGCTCCCAGATTGAAAGCTCAGCAAGTACTTTCTTGTTCAACAAAATGTCACATCTTAAAAGGCTTTCCTTAAACGAATCGCAAGAAATACCATATTGATTGCAACCAGCATCCACACGAGTTTTCCAAAGCTGTAATGAGTAAAATTTAGTTTCAGCTTCATTATACAAGCCAGCAACATGCCTCTGCCATGTCCAATTTCTTCAACTTGCGACCTTTGGTTGCATACACAAGTGCCCTATGAACACTTCGTACAGCTATGGAATAACAGTTCCTTGCTCGACCTCTGTAATGCTGTACAAAAATAAATAACATGCTTTTCCATAGAGGTGAAAACTTACCGCTGCCATTTTAAATATTTTTCTTTTCCTCCAAAATTCATCTGGTCCGCGAGCGCGGACAAGAAGAGGTAAAGTTGGACAAACCATCTTTGAGTTATAACTTAATATTGGAATTATCTCTTCCTATCTAACAGTGACGAGTTGATCTCTTGTAGTATGTGCTAACTAAATCAAACCAATTATACTCCGAGACTCTTGATTACGACTGAGAGTTTTCTTTATACCGCCCGTCAGTGAAACCGTGTGGTGTTGTAATAGCTGATTACTTCGCCTCTAATCTGAGTAAATTTGTTGTAAAATATAGCAATAAGTAGCTGTTATATTGTGGATTAACTCCCTATCTTAACAGAAGCCACCTTCGAAAAGATGTGCCAAAAATCCTTGTATTTGGAAACAGTAATTTATTCGCAAACGAGTTTCGGAAGCAATCACTAAACCCAGGAATCGAAATCGTCGAAGATGAATACCTCCTCCTTTATTTTAACAAGAAAACTTGGATATGATATATTGAATTGAATGACAGATAGAAATGAACGTAAATGAATTTCTTGGGGCATGTTCATAACGACAGTTATTTTTAAATACAATTATTTCATTTTTATTTCTTGTCTTGCATATTTTCGATTTAATTTTTAATGAAATTCTGATGTGGTTGTATAACAAAACACCTACGCCCACTATGACGTGCGTAATAGATACAAAAAAAAATTTGCATACTTAAACTAAAGACAAGATTTATGACAAATTTTGATTGTTAATTATTAAAAGTATCTTATTATATATTATAATTGAAAAATTAATCACATTCATATAATTTGTTAAAACATTTTGTAAACTTACTAGTGCAACTACTGTCTTACTGATGCAGATTTTCAACACCAATTCTCTCCGGCATGTCTTTAAATTATTTCTTGGTGAAAAATATTGTCGGTATCTAGAATACACCATGAATGATTAATTTGTTCGATTGTGTAAAATATGTTAATATGGCAAAAGATAATATAAAAAAGGTAGTTTTGAAATTCCGCAGACTCAAACATATGCTGAAGAAATTGATAAAAATAAAATTGTTTCAACTTATTAAAACCAACGCTAGTATTTTGATTGGAAAGTAATCGCCTGATTAAGCAGCCCAAACATATATATAAGTGCGTCAACTCACACGCCGAAAGTCGCAAGTTCGATTCCCAGGTTGAACACCTCGGCATCATTTGTTATACAATTTGAATTTTAAATGTAATATGGTCTTGAAGAATTGTGTATTCGTAGCCTGTGCAATTTCAAAAGTTAGTTGTAACTTAATGTACAGAGATGTTGATGAATTTGAAAATAAATAAATAAAATCACCCCTTTCAAGTTGTTGATAATATCACCGTTTGGCGTCAGCTAAAAACTGTAGGTCCCCACTAATCGTGAGAGAAAAGTAGCACGCAAAATACGACTAGTTTCTGAAGAGTCTAGGTCCTGGTTCTTTGTGGGCTGTATTACAACTAAATTATTATCATTTAGTAATTTCCTTCTCCTTTCTTTTCTGCTATAACTATATTATGAATCAAATTCAATTAAATGCCAGATAGAAATTAACATCAAAGAACTTTTTAGGGCATGTAAATAACGAAAGTTATGTATGTTTTAGTGCAATAATTTTTTTTCGCAACGTCTGTACGAATTGATTCCATGGATCTAAGATAATAAGGTCATTAGTTAGCCCCTAAATAGTAACATTTCTAAAAGTGATTTAATTTTGTTTTCTCACAGACCAGATATATGGAAAAGGAGGCATTGGCAAATGTCCTTATAACTTAAATTACGCTTGGGTATTCAAGACCGTCTAAAATTGTCAGCTGTTTTTAAATAAACATATCACGAAGAAACGAAATGACAGTAATAACATTATTGCGTTTTTATTTTTATATTTATTAAGCACTTTTGGTATGCACACTCATTTAATGCCACAAAATATATTTTTCAAATATATTTATATTAATCCATATAAGTGTATAGTCATATAAGTGTAAATATAATATACGTAATTTTTTTACACCATAAGCCAGATAGTATGCATAATTTGTTTATTTCTTATTGCACGTTTAATAACTCTCGTACACGAGTTTCATAATTTTCTTGTAAGTAAATACATAACCCTCTTATATTTTGTATGCAACATGAAATCCGTACATACCCTCAGTCAATAAACACCATGAAAATAATCGCATCAAAACATCAATAATAGTATGCTTTGCACAACTACTATCTAAAATCATATTTTATTTAACATTTGTACTTAAAAACAACACACATACATATATATTAAAATAAAGTCACTATACTTAATTACACTGTGCATACATTTGATTTTATTTTAAAAAGCTAGACACGTAATTTAATAACACGTGTGTTACTAAATAATTATCATAACATTTTGCATAATATAATTTATTTTGATATTGAACAGTAAAAAACAAATAATTAAAATAACAATGTGTTAAAAGGATATTGTTGTTTTTTCCTTGCAATGTTTTCGGTAAAAAATTGTTTGTACATGAACTTTCTTTATAAGCCGTGTAAAACAGCTTCTTATTTTATTTATTTGGGATCTGGTTTCCGTTAGTAAATGCACATATTGCGGGATTCATTAAATGTTCATTATTAAATGCCTTTTGTAATATGTTTTGTATATATTGAGGAAAAAATACTTATCATTTTGACTCTCAGTCTTAGAAGTTTTTTTTTAACTCTTGAATGTCGTTCTCGAGCTGAATGTATCAATATTTTAACAATCTAAACATAATCTTATTTGTCTTCAAAATATTCACAAAGAAAAAACAGTAACAAACGACACTAAGTCATGGGACCTAATGACTAAGCAAATTTGATGTACAAATAGTTAAAAAAAAAAATGACGACGGACGACATAACAAAACGTTACTTTTCGGAAGGGTTTTAGTAATTACTTTTCAGATTGTGTTTGATTTGTTTCAGGTTTTCCCTCTAATAACTGCTGTATTTCGTTCAAGGACTTGCCTTTTGTTTCAGGAACGAAGAAGAAAACGAAGGCGGCACCAACAAAAGTTATACCGGAAAATAGCCAGAACGTTGGACCAGCACCCATAGCTTTGTTAAGATTAACAAATGTTTTTGTAACAATAAAAGCCAATACCCAGTTAGATGTGCCTGCAATTGATCCAGCTACACCTTTAATATCTGAAGCAAATAGTTCACCCATCATCAGCCATGGAACCGGCCCGAATCCAATGGAGAACATAACAATGAACACGCACAGACATACTACAGGTAGCCATCCAAGATTATCGACTAACGCTTGATCCTTGTCTTGTATAAAGAAATATACTCCCATCAGAACAGTTGAAATGGCCATAACAACAGCAGATGCTAATAAAAGTAGTCGACGTCCTAATTTGTCAACAACCATCACAGAAACAAACGTAGCAATGACTTGCATGATTCCTACTACAATAGTAGAAAGGCCTTCGTCGATTCCGGTCTTTGCATCCTGTGGAAAAATATAAAAAAAAAATTATGTAATTTTATTTTTAAGCAGTAGTTTAATTATCGTCATTACCCTAAATATATCGTTTGTGTAGAATATAACTGCATTTATTCCACTAAGTTGTTGGAAAAACATAAGTCCCAAGCTTATCAGTAGTGCCTTAATAGTTACTTTTCGGGTTAGGGCAGCTCCGATCGAAACGGGGTTTTCCCTAATTTTAGCATCGACATCCTTAAGTTCTTCCAGCTCTGACGTGTAATTGTATTCATTGCCTCGAAGCCATTCAATTGATTTGATGGCGCTTTCATTCTTTCCTTTACTCACCTATATGGGCATGAATATATGATTTTTCATTTCATACCGAAATCTTTACTACTTACCAAATAAGTAGGTGTCTCAGGCATAAACGAGAATATAATTCCAAAAATAATTGGTATACAGCCTGATACAACACTCATCCAAAAGACATTGAGTCCTGCACCCAGGGCATACACTAAAAGAATACCGATTGTGATCATCAGCTGGAAAAAACTACCCAATGTTCCCCGAATATCTTTGTGAGCAATTTCTCCCGTGTACATGGGAGCAGTCACGCAAAATGCACCTCCTGATATTCCAAGAATAAATCTTGCAGCGTACATCATTTCGACATTTGTAGCCCAGATAAGAAGAGCCCAACCGAGTGTAAATGGCAGAACCAACAGCAACATAGTATATTTTCTGCCAATAATGCTTATTAGAAAGCCAATTGGAATACATACACACGCTGCACCCAATGTCATTGCCGAGCCTATCCATGAAAATTGTTCGTCGCTAATCGGAAACTTATAATCTTTTGAAACCAATTCATTCTGCGCTGGTGATGTCCAACCCAGAAGAACACCAGCGGCCAATGCTCCGCCAGCGGCTGCCAATGCCGCAATATATTGCGGCAAGGTTTTCATTTTATTCTCAGCATTCACCATGGTTAAAAGATTGTCTTGTTCCTGCAAAAAAAAAAAAAAACAGATAAAATATTTTTTTTTCTTTTACCATTTTTTATGCTCTATTTCATTAAATCCATTCAACACTATTTATAGCTAAAGCATATTTTGAAATTTTGCACTGTTTCTTATACGGTAATAAAAAGGTTTTGTATACAATTTCTTTTTAAAATATAAGCGAATCTTCTGTCGTTGTCAAAATTGTGTTATCTATAACTCGCAAGTTTTTAATATGTTATCATTTTCAGTGTAGAGTTCGATTACTTCTGTATTATCAATTGTAAATTATTATAATCTATTTGCGGACACAATAACCAAAGTTGTTAGTTCGATTAACACTGTAGAAAATCAAAATAATAAAAAAAATACTGAAAAAACCAACAATCATTCACACGCACTTAAATACTTGACGTTAAACAATTTAAGGATAGCTAATACAACAATTATAACTTGATTTATAAATTTGAGCTTGTAACTTAAATAGTTCATTCGAAGTATGTACTTGGATCTTTTAACCCAAATTCTACGTTCATAATTTATTTTTCAATTTATATTGCGTTCAACAGTATTAGTTCGTTATTGAATTAATTAATTTGTTTATAAGCCTAAATAAATATACCTAAAAATAATTTTCAGAAGTGTACACATGCATACATGCACGTACATACATTGACATATACAATATGCGCGCATTTACGGGTCATTCAACTTGAGCCCACTTTAGCACTCACTTATATCCATTTAAAGGTGGCAACTGCATTTTATATGTATGTACATACTGGTTGAAGTTCATACGAATTTTATGTATGAATGTGGGTGAGTTTTGCACAAATAATTTCATTGAAATTAAGTTCTCATTTGAACTAACACATTAAAAGAAATTAATTAAGGACAACCGCAAAAACACGTGGCGCAATTTTTAAATAGGAATACCACAAAAGTACCCAAGGTTAAATGTTGAACTTTTTGCGCCTCTACATGAAACATCTTTTGCAAAATTTTCAATGATAAACATCATACGTTTTACTGAATCGAAAAACAAAGCTGTGGTATTTTCATGCTCCACTGATATCATATATTCGTTTAAGTTTAAAACAGGTATTTTTCGTTTGTACTTACATACATTGTATATAAATCTGTACGTATTTCTCACTCTCATTGCTTTCAATTAATGACAGTGACCAAAAAATGTCTCAAATTATTCTATTTGCCTCATAGTTTTGAAGTTTATCCAATTTTATTCGAAATTACAGAAGCAAATTTAATTTTTTTTTAAATTCAGGAATAGCTTCGACCTTCAAATAACCAGTACATTTTATCATGAATATCTCGTATGGAACATCATTCCATACAATTTTATACATGATATGTATATAAATTTATGTATATATGTAGGTAGGACATACTACGTTGAAATTGCGTTCTTTCTTTCCGGTTTTTCTTACAACACATTCGACTGGTTTGGTGTAACAAGTTATTTTCCAATTGCAACGATATATTTTTTGTTGAAATTAAATTTACCGGTTGTTGCGATCCATAAGTCTCAGGATTTAAAGATGTTTCAAGTAGACGAGAATTCTCCTCTGTGCTTGGTACAATTTTCTTCTCCGACATGGTTCGTTTTTTTTTCTTAAGCGTTTTTTAACTAATTTATATGTAGAATGTAATAAACAAACATACATATAACACACACGCAAGAACAACTGCCGGTTAAAAAAAAAACGTTCGCAAATTTAAAGCGAAAACTACACTCCGTGCGCCTATTTTTATAATATCCACTGAAAGTTGTTGCGACTAAGAATTTGCTGAATGCCCTTCGAACGTTATTGCTACAAGGGAAAAAGAAGCGACGAATGGGAAATCCTTCCAAAATTTTGGGGCATGCTCAGATAAGTTTGACTTTGAATTCGTTCTTTAATGTCATACACCAAACAAAAATATGTTCAAGGTTTTAAGCACCATTTATTTTTACTTTAATAAATAGATGAAATCAAATTGCAGCCACGATTTTTTTACGGAGTTGTGGTCCCTTTTTTCAACACACATCGACAAATAACAAGATGCTTCCCAAGACGGCGAAGAACTATAAACTGCATAAACGCTCTTGTATTTTCAATAAATAACGGAGTCAGGAAGAGTGATCAAAAAAGAGATTTGACAGTTGAATCAAGTCGAACAAGTAATATGTCTCTTAAAATGTCGAACTTGCCACATTTAGCTAAATGTACATATGTAGGTATGCAAGCACAACGGTCAATTGAAATCAGTGTAATAAGTACGAAAAACTCTTATCCCCTCACTGGACAACGTTAATACCCGCCCACACTTCGAAGTCAATAATCAGGTTTACCATGCTATCGAGAGAAAATGAGAGTAAAGAGAGGAAAACTCAGGTGAAGAAAATTGCTTGACTAGTAGAGAAAATACATAAACTCTCTCGCCATGGGAGAATTTACACACTTTTTATGTATGCTTCTCCTGGTCATGTTATAATATACTCTCTTTTAAACATTTTGCTTTAAAGCAGTGATTTAGTGTAGAAATAACATCAATAAACAATCGCATCGTTAAGGAGTCAAATCATTGAGTGCTATTATACTCATTAATTAAACCATTGCAATTAAACCATATTTTGCCAGCTAAATTCCAAAAAATTTTTAAACCAAACTTAAGCCATAATTATAACATGTATTTTTTTCACTGTTGCATGCTAATATCTTAAATAATCTTCAAGTAAATAGATATTGGGAAGTATTTTGTTAGATATTTGTGACTCAATGAATTAATTAATTACAATATGTGGAAGGAAAATTATATGAAAAGCCTATATTTACTGGTTTATAAAGCGGACATTTTTGTTGATGACTAGTCAGTGGGCTACATCATCGTTCTTTGAAGAATCGTTCTCTATTGTTCTGTTTCACTTTCAGACTTACCCAACAAATAAAAATTGTATGACACATGAGCGTTAAATTTCATTTGGATGAATCCACGTCATTGAACTGGTGTTTGTACATATCCATTTACGAATGACCTATGCAAATAACATACGCAATCCGGCAAGTTAACAGTCATGAAGATGTATTATCTACTTCCTTTCATTTACTAATCCACGCAGGAAATCACACAATTGTGTCGCTGACGGTGTTATGCGATCACTCGTTTAAAAAAGAAATCCGAAGAAGCGTGAATATATGTACATATGTATGTTTATGCAGAAATAAGAACAATGTGCGTTCGTTTGTCTGCACATAGTGATTTATAAACAAAATCAAAAACCTACATACCAAGTACTTACTCGAAATCCTGAAGTAGGATTTTATAAAACAGCTCAAGTAAAATAACCTTTGTGCTTAAGTTAGCCCAAAACGATCACTTACAAGAAGAACTGATTATGATGACACTATTTAAGTCACATTAAAGTACTTATATGAATTATAAATGAACGTACATGTACACATGTATTGCATAAATATACATAATTGTTATTAGTTTACTTCTAGATGATAACACATCAGGCAAGGCCAGTTTTATATTGAAGACTTTTCAAGTGGTAGTAAAATAGAATATTTTAATTCCAAAGATATACCGAAGGATCATTAGGAAACGCTTAAAAATATTGAAAAAATAGGCAATAATAGAGAAAGTCATGTTCTTCTTCTTTCTTCTTCTAGTGGCGCTACAGTCCGGTGTGGACTTGGGCCTCAACCAACATGCCTCTCCAGCCAGCTGCCGCCAGTTGCGCACTTCTCCACTTGTGTGTTCCACCCTAGCCTAGGCCGTCCTCTGTTGCGTTGTCCCAATGGCTCAGATTCGAAGACTTTTCGCGCCGTAACAGTGGTGTCCATGCGCTCTACATGGCCTAGCCATCGTAAGCGTCGTATCCGAAGACGCTTGACTAGGCGCATGTCGTTGTACAGTCCATAGAGTTCGTCGTTAAATCTTCTTCTCCAGATGCCATCAACGCAAACGGGACGAAAAATTGAACGCAAAATTTTTCTCTCAAAAAGACTAAGGGCTTCCTCATCCGCTTTTAGTAACGTCCAGGTTTCCGAGCCATAAAGTAGGACTGGAATGGTCAAGGTGTTATATAAAACAAGCTTAGGCCTTCGAGAGAGGGCTTTATTACTCAATTGCTTCTTGAGCCCAAAGAAACAGCGATTTGCGAGAGTACTCAAACGTCTTCCTACACAATCTGACGAGTTTGATAGGAATGCCAAAACTAGACATGGCACTGTATACTCTTTCTTTATGCAAACTGTCATATGTGGCCTTGAAATCGACGAATAGGTAGTGAGTATCGATTTGCACTTTTTGGGTCTTTTCCAGGGTCTGCCCTAGTGTAAACATATTGGCGATTGTGGACTTCCCTGTCCTAAAACCACACTGATAAGGACCTTTCAGGTTGTTCACGAACGGTTTCAGGCGTTCACACAATACGGCAGAGATTATCTTGTACGCGAGATTAAGGAGACTAAGAAAGTCATGTTACAAGACCGAAATTACGGTAAAGCTGTTGAAAGACAGATACACATTTAACTTGAACAGATGCTTCTAAGCTAGTTTATCATATCCCGCAAAAACTCATAGGTTTCAAAAACCAGTGCAAATAAGATTTCATAACGAGGAATATAAAAACAATTAACCAAAATATCGTGGCACCATATCGTTCTAAGAAGTTACCCTTAATAGTGTCACATAGTGACGGAGGAATCGATCAGAAAGTTCGATCGATCAGAAAGTTTTCAATATATGAGGAAAATTGGGGCAGTGGTGTATTCTTAAATGCAGTTTCTTTTGCCTTGCTCCAAAAACGAGCATTATTTTGGCGCCAACGAATTCAAGTTTTCATCCTCCGTAAGCTCTGCTTTTATATGTACATGTGTACACATATATATAAAGAGTTAGCAGACTCAATATCAAAATCAATACGGTAACCTAATTACTTTATACAGCAAATAGGGTCAGTTAAACTTAAATAAAGGGGACAACCCTGACCACCCTATGCATTTAATGATTTTTTTCGACAGTTGCCATCATTCTACAAACAGAAAAGTTAATTGATTTAAACTTTGTACATTAATCTGAACATAGAATTATATTCTTTATCAGCAACTTATTTTTTAATCCAAATGTCAGCGGTTGCTTCACTACAACAGAATTTGTTTCAATTAATACGATAAGGACTTGATAAGATACGGGTAATTCAAACAATTGACATTCATCCCAATTTATTCTTTCACATAAAGTTAAACTAAAAATGTTTACTTTTACTTTAGGTTTTGAAAAATAGAGCATGTCTATGTTATTATTTGTTGGAGTCGTTTAAAGCAACTGCTTTGTTTGCAAAAACAAGAGATAAGTTGCAGATAGTAAAGAATATTTATAAATATAAACGCTATTAATATTAAATTATAAGAACTCAGACTTAAAAAAATATTCATGTCATATCAAAAGCGTAGAAACTCTTCTGTTCTTATTACTATGCTTGCTTCTACATATATATATGTATATATAGAGTCTGGAGGTAAAACCATATTTATTAACCGGATGTAAGTTGTTCAGGTAACCGACTATGGTTCTAAAATTGATGCGACGATTCAAAGCCATTCACGCTTTTATTATGTATTTAGTATTATACCTAAAAGCATATATATATATAATATATATATATATATATATATATATATATATATATATATATATATATATATCAGATATGCAGATATCTATATATATATATATATATATATTTAGTTTTTAAGTGCAAAGATTTATTTCTTTGATAAATTTCTTTGTTGTAATTAATAAATGAGTGAGGGTATTTACATACGTAAATATATATGTACACATCATTAAATTGATGAAAGGTTCCCATTCTATGCATTATATGGATGATGCATGAAGTAAATGCTGAATGTTTTGTAAACTTAATTTCATAAGACCGGTTTTAAATTAAAAAAAACCACACAGACACTTGACTTGTTAATTTTTTTTTTATTTTGAAATAAACCCATTATTGCGTCTTTTCTGTGAAAACAATAACTGACTAAGTGAATCCCCTAATATATTCAATGCAGATATCTAAATATGTATATACTTAAACATGGTACATTCATATTGGCAAACTACATCACATTTCTACCTCAACAGACGTCATTGGTTTTATGAATAATATGCTTAGAAATGTATGTGGGTCTGTGTTTTCCAGTGACACACGTGCCCCAACATTTCGGGAAATTTGCAACCAACAAAGCTATAAAATCATCGCTCTTCATAGTATAAATGTCAATTCGCTCGTGCTGGCAAAACAAAAACATTAACAGATAACGAAAATCGATCTTCAATGTGATAAGAAAGAAAAAGGAGGCACGTCATTCCTGTCTGTTTACGAAGAGTAAAGTCATTGATATCTAAAATAACTTATACTCTATACTTTACAATCATTGCAAGTTCAAAGTAATTTATTGGCGGTAACATTCCATTCCAAATATGATTAGATTTAGTCATATTTAAGGTTGAACATGTAATTGTATAGAATGTGAATCAAGCTAAATCAGCGTCGGTTCTTTTTTCAATTGATATCAATAAACCATTAGCAGAGACTTGCATATGACAGTGTGAAACTCATGCCAATATTTACAGCGAAGTAAAGTCGCATTTTGTATAGGTATGTAGAAAGTGCATTTTGAGATATGTATATGCGCGATACCAATATGTGACACATTTGAAATTGGCGATCGTTACTTACAAAATTAACAATACCAATATAAAAAAGTTTAACTTTTCAATTTCATGCATTCAATGCATACACCTGAAGAAATGGGCTTAGCAGATGTTACATATGTACATATGTCCATGCATACACCTGGGTGAATAGAGTGAAACCTAAGGGTTTACTTTTGACGATTGCATTATTGTTTCCATTGAAAACTTGAGGTAAACAGCTGCCACCTAAACAAATATTTATTTAGTTCTGGTTTCTTCCGCAAATTCATTATTTTTTACTTCAAACCGAGCCGAGTACAAGTTGCTAAAAAAGTCTGATCTCTTCATGATAATTATTCAAAGTATTTTATTATTCATTATGTTATCACTTTGAATTTTGCGATTCTGCTATCTAAGCATGATTATCGCTTGATAATCGAAACAAACAATCAAACACTTTTGAAATTGTGTTATGTAATTAATCTCTATTGTGTATAAATTTCTATATCTCAATTCTTTGAGATTGCACAAACCCATTGCTAAGTCAAGAATGCCTAAACAACAAATACTTCAATGCAACAAATACAGAGTACATGTACACGATTGGAAATTTATGACCTTTTCAATTTTTTATGTTAAGATATGTAGCATATGACATTTATGAATATGTTATATATTATATTTATTTCATATTATTTTATTATATGCACACATATATGCATGCTTACAATGTAAAGATATATAATGTAATTAACAAGATATTTCTTCACCTACGGCTTAAACCATGAACTCATCCCATATTAAGTGAAGTATTTTCTTTAATTCTGAGCTTTACAAATTCCCACAAACTAAATGAAATTGTGTGGAAAAATTGGGAGACTTTAATTTTTATTAAAATTTCATCCGAACAATTAATTTACCCAATTGAAATATATTGCTTTCTAACCAAAAGTAAAATTACTGCAATTCGTTCTAAATTTCTTAATTATTACAAAAAAATGTTCTTTTATCTTATCATCTCTATAAAATAGGTGTTAATAGGCTCTGGTAATTGTACATATATTATTTCGAAAAGTATGTATGTAAGTACATATTCCAGGTCTAGCATAATTCATTTCACGTGCCTCGCCTTTTTACACTTGTTTGCTCTTTTTTTACAAATAAAATGTTTTATATTTTATTTCAGGAAATAACATCAAGTACTTACCAATATAATGGTCACAGAATATTTAAACTTTCTGCTGAATGACGTATCCGACACACATTTTATGTTATTTTATATTTTCTAAATTTTGCGACACCTACGCAAAAATCAAGTTTCCGATATATATAAGTAGTTTTCATGGTTATATGCACCTTGAAGTTATGCTTAAAATTCAAAAGGTGTACATTCACATTCGCATGTATATATTGTATAAGTTAATGAGTTTATATTGAATGCATGATCAAACTTTCACGGAAACTCATTAAAACGCATTAAAAAAATCTGTTCGGTGAATTGTAAATGTAAACTTCAAATATATGTTGATTTACAGATTTATTTAATGGATGACTAGTATAGCATTGAGCGATTATTCAAGATTTGCACCTCTCAAGGTCAAACGATTTTTTATTCTAGGAATGTGGGTAAATTTGGTAAGTTACAAAGCAGTTAGCCCGAGTGATTATTTACTGTGTTATCAATGAGAATACGAATCTAAGCTCCTATAGATAATCTATATACCTACTTATACGTGCTTAATATAAATATTTCTGTAATCGTAACATTTCAGGGGATTCTTTCCTTATAGGTAGTGTGTAATTATTTCACAACTCTAAAATTTGTACACAAACACTTTTTATGCATACCTACTTACCTATTATTTAAAAACGTAACGTTCCAATTTTTTTGCAGGACGTCTTTTAAGACGCTGATAACTTGCACAGCACTTATTTTAATGATACAAGTTAACACTTTGAAATAACTTCAACTTAAATTGCGATATATTATATGTTATATCGTTTGTATATGACTACTCAGGCGATTAACATATGTATATTTCAAGCACTCGGGAGTTGAACTAAAAATATTATTTCCGCACAGCACAGCTGCTGTGATACTACTGCTTTAATATAAAATTTGTCGTAGCATTTTACTTCGTTACTCGCAAGTGCTGTCTGATACGGAGAGCCGTATGGAAGATACATTCATTCAATCAGCCAAATTCGCTCAGAATTAAGTTCTAAGGTTGTCCACTGTATACAAATATGTGTTTCATTTATTAGGTGTAAAAGCTTATGAGATTGAGAATTTTAACTTTTATTTTGATGAACGTGTTTATTAATATCAGATAAGGAGTTGCAATTACGTTTGTTGCTCCCCTACATTGAATATTTCAAGTAAACACATTTACTACTCAAATCGTTGAATATATAATTCGAAATATTAATATATTTTCAATATTTAATTCGCATAAAATTCATAATCACTAGATATTTTATCAGGTATAAGAATAAAGTGCTAAAGATAAATTTTATATACGTGCAGTTTCAGTAATTTTAATGTGTCATAGGAAATGAAAAATAAGCATTTAGATTTGAAAACGCTTACACTGCATATACAGACCATTATATATATATGTACAAATAAGTTTATTCATAATCATGTGTATACATAAGTATGTGTGATATTTACAAGAAAATTTGTATTTCTCATTAACTCAAAATTGCGAACTTCTGATGAGTTCCTCTGTACTCACGCCACAGAAGGGGCTCGTCTATCAGGAAGACGTCATAGCTTCCTCTCTTGGAGAGAAAATGAAAATACTCTCAAAAGTAGAGTAGCAAAGCTGCACGTGCAGAATTGCATGCATAAAACATATAAATACATATGCATACTTTATACCATTTCACTATTTGCCAATGCGCTGAACTCTTCAGGAATATACCAATCTAACAACGTGTTATACAAACGTGCATTTATGCGTGTAGTTATGTGGCTTAGATGAATTCCCAGTTATCAGGAAATCTCGCGAAATTAATGAGTCATCAGACAGTCACTTTACGCTACTTATTATATACTTTGAGCCAAATGAGGTAATGAAGTGCACGAAAAGTTAGAAAAAACTTTACAATGATATTTCTTCTCTCGTATGTATTATTTTCGATGTACTTTAAAATGTAGACTTTCGAATAATACTGAATTTGTTATTCTTTTATTTTTTTCGAATCTGAGAGGAATGTCTTTGGATTTGTAGTGTTTCTCACAAAACAAACATTTGAATATTAATACTTCATTTAGATGAGAACAAAATAGATCCATTATTTACGAGGGACCTCTAATTTCAACGTTTTGAAATTTCCTAGCGGCAATGCTGGTATGCCATTTGACAGTTTTTTTTAAATACTTTCCCAGCCTTATCACAGCAAAATATTGACAGTTTCTCTTTTACAAGCACGAGGAAAAACGACAGAATTCGTAATGACGTCCACATGCCCTAAAAAAATCTTGATTCTTCATTCAAATTTGTGTATGATCTAATTAAAATTGTTTATATCCTTCCGGTTTGGTCAAAGGAGATCTATACTACTAATAACTCATAGACTACTTCATTCAAAACCACTAATGGCTAGTTGTATAGATTAAGCCTACACGATGAAGTTTCACTTAATCATTATTTTCTTATATAACAACTGTAATACGCCCATATTGTCCATAAAACAATTATTTTTTAGTTTGAATGGTCATGCGTATTTACTGATTAATAAAAAAAATTTACAATTGTACATATGTTCCACTTGTGTTCCACAAATATAGCACAAGAAAAAGTTGTTTTCCCGAACATCATACACAAGCAAGCAAAAACACAATTCTCCCCAATACTCTCCACTGTCAAAAATGTCTATATAATTGTCAAAATAGAATAAAAACTACATTCAATAGGTGGCATAAATTGATATAATAGTGGAATTATTAATTAGTTGGATACACCATGGGGGAATATACAATTTCTGAAAAAGCATACGTTAAGATGATTTTCCACGCAGCTAAATATCCACATTGTGCAATTAATGGGGTCTTACTTGGTGATAAGAACACGATAAGTCGCAATGAATCTTGTCATATCGTCGACGCTGTTCCTCTTTTCCATCAGTGCCTCTATGTTGCACCAATGGTTGAAATTGCCCTTACTCAGGTTAATAATACTTCTTTTAAATTTGTGCGTTGTTTGAGTACAATTTCTACAAATCTTGGATTTATTTTAGATTGAAGCAATGGCAGATAGTCAGGGACTTATTGTGGCTGGATATTATGGCGCATCCGAGAACTTTTACGATGCTTCAGTTGAGAAACTACCAGCCCTAAAAATCGCTGATAAAATACAGGAGAATTATAAAAATGCTTGTCTTGTTGTCATTGACAATAAGTTTGTTTGTTTCACAGCAGAGAAGCCTGCTATGAAAGCGTTTTCCTGTGCAGAGGGGCGGTGGAATAAAGCATCTTTTACGCTGTCTAACACTGGAGCCACATTAGAAGCTGTTTCAGCCCTTCTGAAACGGGGCGCTATGAAGGATATAGTCGATTTTGACAACCATCTGGATAATCCAGAAAATGATTGGACTAATAAATACTTGAATAAAGATCTTGTGAAAATTTTGGCAATGTACTAATTATAGTACATACCTATGGGTGTTTGTATGGAGGATGAAAAGTATTCGTGTATCGAAAATAAAATAAACCGAATACATTTCTGAGTATTCAATGTTGAACTCTTTTCCTAATTCAAAACTAATTCGTTGAAGATGTCTTCGGTTTTCTTTTTTTTCACGAAAAAATATATATTTTTATTTATTGTTCATTACAAATGTTTACTATGGAGCAAATCAAAATCTAGACCCAGACACGGCAGTGCTGGTCCCAACTAGTAGAAGCCAATGCCATTCCATTTGGCGTCATTGCAATGCATGTAATTCGGTTTTCATGTCCGCTTAACATGCCTGAAAAAGAAAATTGTTAACTTTGTTTAAGATGTAACGATAATTTAAATGCACCGTTGTGAACCACTTTCATAGTATCCCAAGCATGGATATTACCGTCTACTGCCCCACAAATTATATATCTTCCGCTATAAGACAAAGCTAAAAAGTATTTCGAAGGTTACTGGATGAATACAAATTTGAAACAATGTTTCTATTACCGCAAGATGTAAAACCAGTATTTTTATTTGGCGGCTCGTAGTGGCCAATTTGTTGATCAGAACGAATATCATATAATCGGGCAGTTTGGTCCTCGGATCCGGTAGCAAAAGCATAACCACTATTATGGTACTAAAGACAACAATTTCCTGAAAATACATACTTTCACAAATTCCTTTATTTTCAAACTTACGCAAACCGAATTGACGTCCATTTCATGACCAAAGAACATTTGCTTATGTTTATCCTCACGGACATCCCAAAGCTTAGCAGTTTTGTCAACAGAACCAGTAATGTATGTATTCATATCTGGAGAAAGTGATATAGAAGCAATATCGCCAGCATGACCATTAAAATCCATTGTTTTGACTCCTTTCTCAAGATCCCAATGACAGCTACTCGAAAAACAAAATTATGAAACTATTCAAAATTGTTTTAAAATTTGACAGACATTTTCATGTCTCCTGAACCAGTTATAAGTGTATTGTCATCTAGGAATCGGCAAGAGCTTAAAAATCCTTCATAACCCAAAAGTTCTCTCGTCATTTTTGCAACGCCCGATGCATCGCGGTTATTTACATCATATACTGTGCACTGATTATCCATACCACCGCAAGCAACAAAATTTCCGGATGGTGAGAATGCGACAGTCATAACCCATGCTGATCGAAGCGGTATGACCTACAAGAATCGTATTTCATTTACAGTATGCTAACACATTTATGGACATATGTATATAAGATTCTGACTTGCACTTTATTTCCAGTCCAAGTATCCCATATTATCAGCTTGCCATCAAGAGATCCTGTAACGCAGTGTCTATTGTCACCAGCAAAATGAACCGAATTCACTTTATTTATATGACCTTTTAAAACTTTTTTGGATTGCAATCTTATTTTTGGAACATCTGCCAAATCAGAGCACTTTTCCGCAAGGGTACAATCAGCTTGTGCCTTTTGCGCATCCTGTAAAAAATCTTATGCTGCTTAATATGAAAATTGATTATTTTTAATATTATGATCCTACCTTAAATTTTGCTATCATATCATTAATCTCTTGTTTGAGTGCGGCTGTTTCTGGATCATCTTTCGGCATTTTTAATTCACTTGCAACTTACTGAAATTTCTTTAAATTTAAAAGTTTTTCGCCTAAGTGCAGCTCGTTCAATGCATAAAAGTGAACTAAATAAATGTCCCACACATATATCAAGGGAGAAGGAAACTGAAAAAAATGTTTGTAATGTAATTAGTTAATTGGATTTAACAATTACGAGACACGAGAAAAGTTTCATTTTTCCTCTTCCTTAAAAATGATGTGAGCCCACTGTAATAGAACAAGAGTGTGTATATTCGTTATTTTATTATTTGTATATATATAATGTATACAAATATATGTTATACATATTTGTATATATGTTGTTTGTTTTTTGCATATTGTAAGTAATGATTTCATATATATGATTCCAGTCTAGTGCTTAAGCCAGCATAATATATGTAGATAGTCTTATTTTTTACCTATAAACAAATTAAAAACATGCACTGTGCACACAACGCACGCTGTTCTTCAAAAACTCGTTGTGATATTTTGGGTGTTTTTCAGCTAACATGTTTTCGTCTGCTATCTACCGGATGATAGAAGAACCAGTCTTTATATTTGAGTGATTCTCAAACCATTGTGTTTACCACTACAAAATAACAACTAATCAGAATGAGTTTTCTTTGACAGTATCAATTCGGATTTCTTGAATTCAATTGAGTTTGAGGGTTCGTCGTGATAATACTATATACTGAGCTCTATGACGAGAATTCAGGCTTGATTTTCTGGCACATCTGTTCATAGTTTCTATTTTAGTTTTATTCATTTCAACATGTATAAAAACAGAGTTCTTAAATTGATTGTATATTTTACTTTCATGGTTGCAATATGCCTAGCCTCAGATTCGAAGGAACTTAAATCTGGTAAGTAAATGTTGTATGACGACCACCATATATTTATTTAACAAATATTTTGTTTATATTATCTATTTTTATGACTAACAAATTGAAATGTACATATGTCTCCACTGTAACGTAGTAAAACAATCAGTCCAGCTTTTAACAAATGATCTCATCAAAATTTGTCTGCGGGATGCCTTTAAAATTAAATTGATTCCACTTGTAGTGTTATGGTATATGTAGAAACATATGCACACGTACATGTATTTCTATACTCCCGGAATTTGTAAAAAACGAAACTTAAAACTGACTTCTTATGTATATGTTTGTTTATTCCTGCAGATCACATAGTTGCATTTACTGTTGCTACCGAAGAAAATGATGGTTATCTGCGTTTCATGCGCTCAGCAAAATTTTATGGAATTGCTGTAAGTTTGTAATTTTTCTTGTCTCATAAATACTCATACATATATATGATCTAAAAAACTAGTTTTGAAAGATTGACGGGATCTTTGACCTCTTTGAAATTAATCTATGTATGTAAATTTAGTTGCTCATTTCTTCTATATCACTTCTTCCCCAAATCTGATGCATACTGCTTGCCGCATGATTTGTTCTTAACGTCTGGTCATTGAGTCATATCCGGCAGATTTAAGGATTTACAAATTGCAAATTAATTGTTTTGAAACATTAAATACTTCAGTATTTTCAAGCTATGTAGAATTTGAATTCAGTGTAAAAAATAACTTAGAACCCAACCGAAAACTTTAATAAAATTAGATAACGTTTTCAATATACATATATTGACCTGCATGAAGAGGCTAGATTATAGAAATTCTTATCTGTAATATGCTTTTAGATCCCTTGTTACTAAACTAAAAACTTTCTAGAACTGTGACACAAATTAAGAAGATTAGAATTTTTTCATAATTGATTTGTAAATATATTTATAATCTCTAATAGGTGACAACTTTGGGCTTAGGATCAGAATGGAAAGGCGGAAATATGAATGGACCTGGTGGTGGCTACAAGATCAATCTTTTACGGGATGCTGTTGCACCCCTAAAGGACGACAACAATACAATTGTTATGTTTACAGATAGGTAAATATGCTCTGAGTTCAATTCTAAATTTCATTTGATTTTGTTTTTGTTATTGAATCTATTGAATGAAGTTAAAATAAACTATTCGTTATCATGAGGTAATAGTATTAGAAACAGATGTTCGACAGGATATGAAAAATATGTCACACATTCTAAAATGAAATCAATATACACAATACAAATATTTTCTGCCCGTATGCGTCTTGTAAAAGATTACACTTGCAGTGATTATGAACATACACTTATTATGTGTTAATTTCGAACGCACTTGACCGCCTACAATAAATGATAAAAAGCTAAATAAAAAATAGTTCTAGTAAAATCTTTTTATTAATTATAATTAATTTCGTTTTAGCTATGACGTTATTTTAACATCAGATTCAAAAGAAATTCTGAAAAAGTTTAAGGAGATGGACGCGAAAGTAATTTTTTCTGCTGAAAAATTTTGCTGGCCTGACAAGACACTAGCAAAAGAATATCCAGCAGTATCTCTGAAAGCTTCTCGTTTTCTAAATTCTGGAATGTTTATCGGTAAGCTTAACATAGATACAAATGGATTTTCATTCATTTCTATTTATACTGCATTCAAATAGGTTATGCTCGTAATATATATGAACTGATAAAACGCCCGATTGAGGATACTGACGACGATCAACTTTTTTACACAAAACTTTTTTTGGATGAAGAACTGAGAGAATATCTTGGAATAAAGCTTGATACTGAATCGAAGATATTCCAAAATTTGAATGGGGCTATTGATGATGTAAAATTAGACATAAATATAAACACAGGTGCGGGTGTTCTTCAAAACGTTGACTTTTTAGCAACTCCTAGTGTGATTCATGGCAATGGGCCGAGTAAAGTAAATTTAAATGCATTTGGAAATTACCTGGGTGGTACATTCAACGAAAAGTGTATAATTTGTGAAGAATTAAGGAGGTCCATTAATGTAAGTCAATTGAAAAAAGAGGAAACGATAAATTTACGGAAAAAATATATTTTCAGGAAGAGAAGCTCCCTACAATTTCTATGGCAATCATCACAATCAAACCTGTACCTTTCTTTGAAGAATTTTTACAAAAAATTGAAAACATAAACTATCCAAAGAAGAAGATAAATCTGTATATATACAGTGGTGTAAGTCAACAAATCTCTAGAATTTTCTTAAATTTATATTTCTACGGGAATCTATTTAAAGGTTGAATATCATGATGAATTATCTAAGTCGTTCTTTGTGGCGCACGAGAAAGAGTACTTAACTGCAAAACTTGTAATATCCACTGACGAAATTGATGAACGCACTGCCAGAAAACTAGCTGTGTAAGCAAAAACAACACGTTTTCTCGCGGTTTATGTAAATATTTTACATACTTTTCAGTAAACAAGCATCACTTAAGGCTAGTGACTATTTATTCTTTGTTGATGCCGAAGCCCACTTAGACGATCCGGATTTACTAAGAACTTTATTAACGTATAATCTGTAAGCATACATTTATATGCAAAATCTATTATGTTATCTGAACTTATTTATTTTCTAACAAAGGAATTTCATATCCCCAGTAATAACGAGAGACAACGAATTATGGAGTAATTTCTGGGGAGCATTGTCTGATGATGGATACTATGCAAGGTCTCACGACTACGTGGATATAGTTAAGGGGAATATTGTGTAAGATGTAATTTCCTTTTAAACTAACATTTGTTTTACAAATAATCCTCCACAAATTTATCTAAACAATAAGTTTGCAAGACCAAAAATGCAAGCACTTTACAAACCCAAGTGTGATGTGAATACTTGTATTCCTTTTATGCTTCAAAAACTAGTGAAACTGTTGAAACACAAATATATTATTTCTGAGCAAAATTTTATTTCCAAACTGCAAATTGTTTCAAGAAAAAGTAATATTAATCGAAAGCGATTGAAAAATCAGTTTTAAAACTTCGACGGTCTATTGAATACATATTATCGGCTGTACATTCATAAACACCCGCGTCCATTTGAGTTGCTGGGTCGATTTCAATCTTTGATTTAACTTTATCTTCACCTATACGCCATTCATGAACCTTAAAAACAATTCCTGAGTAAATATTTAACTCAATTCACAATTCTGATTTCTACATACATGCATATACAGATGTTGAAAAATTTCAGTTCCATCCTTGTACCAAGTAATATGTGGTCTGGGATTGCCCTTCGCTACGCATAAGAATGCTATTTTGTGCCCAAGAACGTATTCATAATCAAAGTGAGATGCTTGCAAAATTTTTGCACCCTGAAAGTGTTTAATTTAAATTTTGCTTAAAACAAAATATATTTCAAATTTTCTCACATTATTGTTGTTGTAATACTGATCGGATTCAGGATCTCGATATTTTCCAGTAATAGGCAAACCAATTTGTACCTATGAGGAAATTATAATTAACGTAAACTTTTTGAAACCTTTCATACACGACTCCAAACAAACTCTTGATTTGGTGCGACCTCTTGTTCTTCCTCTTCTAGCTGCACACATGTTATTTGAAAACACTAATATTCCAATAAATATAGCAACCAATCTTAAATTCATTCCGGTGAGAATAGTTGATAAAGTTTTGCACTTAAAAAAATATTTTTTTGTGGTTCGATTATTATTGATCTAAATTTGCTTTGTTCTGTGGGCTATGGCATACGGTTAATTCCGAATTCTCTTATATTTGCTGCGCGACACACAATATGGACCAAACTCCTACAAAATCAAAATGAAAATGTTTTCATTGAAATAATAAAGAAATCGCCTCACACGGCAGTGATGGTTATTTTTTTTTTTTATTAAAACGCAACCATCACCCTTTCCGGCTCTATTTAATATTCCGATTTACAAATACCTCTGTTAATATTTATATTGTTGTTTCGCTAAAGCGGTCTTCGCAAATGATATTGCTTGAATTAAATAATTGAGCCAATTGTAGGCACTTGTAGTGCTGTGGATTGGCAGAGTCCCATGAAAGCGTGCAGAGATACGAACAACATTTATGGCAAAACAAAAGAATTGCATATATTACAATAAATACAAAAAATATAATATAATTGATATTTAAAGTCCAAATGTTACTTAAAAATTTATCATAACGTAATCAGTTCGGAACCCTCTTCGATCAATTGCGTAGATATTATCTGCCTGACACTCATAATAGCCTGAAATATTTTCTTGATTATAAAATAGTGTAAATTATATATAAATAGTTTTTATTTTCACCTGCGTCCATTTGTGTTGTTGGATCTATTTCCATTTTCGATTTAATTATGTCATTTCCAACCATGGACTCATGTACCTAAAACTCAAAAGATCCTACATTGCTACGTAATGAAAACTTTAATTTTCAAACCTGAAAGAATCGATGTTGATATAGTTCCGCGCCATCTTTAAACCAAGTAATAGTTGGTCTAGGCTGCCCTGTAAAAATAATTTAATATACAGTTTTTATATCTTGAATCAGGCAAATTACCTTGTGCCATGCAAAAGAATGTAATTTTTCGTCCAAGTGTGTAATCCAATTCAAAGTGTGAACTCTTAATTATCTTCGCACCCTTTAAGAAAGTTATTAGTTTACTTAATATTTCATATAGATTGTGATTGATTCTCACATTTTCATGATCATAGTAATTAGCTGCATCCTGAGTTCGGTGTTGAATTAACACAGGTTTTTTTCCTGTGTAATTTCGTCGTAAAATACCTCTTCCACCATGTGTTCCTAGAAGTGCAATTTATTCCATAACGTTAAACTCTTAAAAAAAATATAAGATTAACCTACTCTGCATAGTTGTATTTGATATTAGTACTCCAAAAAAAACTAATATCATTAATCTGAATTTCATTTTCAAAACTATCCAATTTTTTTGTTTTGACTACCGAAAAGGTCGGGTATTTAAAATTTATGTATCCACCACTAATAGAGAGCTCAGATCGATCAGTTCACATCTACTAAAAAGCTGTTACTAATATCGCCCACACTCGACGAGAACATGGACTTGGGTTTTCGTTGACTATCGTTTTATGAATTACTTTGTGTGCTGCTCGTTGATCAACGTTTTTGTTATACAAATTTACCGCACGTTATTCTTGTTGTTTTTTTTTAGCAGTGAGTAGGCGTTCTGATTTAATTTGCACAATACAAATAAATTCCATTTTATTATTTATTAGTGAAAACACACAGCGTCGCTGCTGAATTAGCTATTGTATATTCGCTCTAATAGTGCCAGTATTTTCCACATACACATACGTGCAGTGTGTATCCTTGTTGAATGTTGGCACAAATGGTATGAAAATTTTTAAAATATCTTTAAATTTTCTTGTTTGTACATTTGTACATGTATACTATGTGGAATGTGTGATAAATTTGCGCATACCTTCCCTGTGTTTTCTGTCGTCCTATTATTTAAGGAAGGTCACATTTATGGAAGAAAAAGTGATATATGTATGTATACATCATAAAACAAAAAACGTTTATTTTCTTTCTAGGGGTATGTGGAATGTTCCTTATGTTTCGAGTTGTTTTTTGGTAAAAAAATCAATTTACAAGAAACTGATTTTCGATCATGAGTACCTTGATGCAGACATGGCCATGTGTGAAAATCTTCGCAACGCGGTAAATTTTAACTTATTTTATTTGAATGACAAGATAAAATTACATCATTTGAAAATAGGGTGTGTTTATGTATGTCATAAATGACAAGGACTACGCACATCTAATAAATTCGGACAATTTCGATATCACAGTAGCTCGACCAGATTTCTATACATTGTTTACAAATCAAAAGGATTGGGAACAACGATATATTCATCCGGAATACAAAGATCAACTAAAGCCAAACACAACCCATCTTCAACCGTGCCCAGATGTGTATTGGTTCCGCATTGGCACAGAACGTTTCTGTCAGGATATGGTTGCTATTATGGAAAATTATGGAAAATGGTCTGACGGATCCAACAAGGTTTGCAATAGTTAAGCTTGAAATATTTTATTTATGAATTGTTCGGATACCTAGGACAATCGTCTAGAGGGGGGGTATGAAGCTGTACCTACTCGCGACATCCACATGAAACAAGTTGGATTAGATCCACTTTGGCTGAAATTTCTCGAATTATATGTGCGTCCGTTGCAAGAAGCAGTTTTTATTGGATATTACCATAACGTAAGGGATTGAATAATATATTTTAATGTGTATTTATTAAAAATGTATCATTTTAGCCACCACGTTCTCTCATGAACTTTGTCGTCCGTTATCGCCCGGATGAGCAGCCATTTTTAAGACCACATCATGATTCATCAACGTATACAATTAACATTGCATTAAATCGTGCTGGTATTGATTATGAAGGTGGAGGTTGCAACTTCTTGCGATATAATTGCTCTATTACTGCAACTAAAATGGGATGGATGCTCATGCATCCCGGACGGTTAACACATTTCCATGAAGGGCTACGAGTTATCAATGGAACAAGATATATTATGATATCGTTTGTCGACCCATAATGGCAGTAACATTTTGGATATTCAATACATAATGCCTTTTATACTTAACAGTTTGCACAAATGCATTCATGTAAATATTTAATGTAACTTTTTTATGACCTGAAGCGATAAGAAAATCATTTATACGAGTCAAGTGAAATATACATATAAAACTATATTTGTCTTTTTATCATTTAACCTCCTGTTATTATGAAATTATGTTTGTAATAATCGTTTCTGCCAGAAAGGAAAATTTGAATGAAGTTTACTCCTAAAACTGTTTTCAGTTTCTTCCCATTTTGAGAGAAATACTTGGTTGGCAACGAAATATGCATCCTTTTTTGCGATCGATTCGGTTGACCGCGAAATATGACTACTGTGATACGATATCAAAGAGATACGAAAAACCTTTCCGAATGATATATTTCGTATAAGTAATGTGATAAAAACATCAACCGGAATTATCGAAATACCAAGCGTCTCACTTTAATTACTACGAATATAATAATCACAGACTTATTTGAGAAAATAAAATAAACCAAAGAACATTGCATCGCTACACGGATACGCCTTCATACATACGGATACGGGTACATATGTGTTGTATACAAAGTTTCGGCTAAACTTTTTACATCGAATAAGGGATGCCGTCACCATGATCAGATGAAGAGTCACGCCCACAACGATAAATTGTACATTCTTCTTAGTGTGGCGCTACAGTCCGAGATAGACCTAGGCCTCAACCAACATGCCTCTCAATGGCATTCCTCTTGTTTAATGCACACATACATATTTTCTTTATAAACTTGGTCATTCACATTTATGAATAAAATGTACCTATTGCGTTTGTTTTTTTTTATCGAAATATTATTTACAGTTTTCGGTGAAAAAAAATGTGATGCGTTTATGTAAATAATATGGTTTTATAAAATAAAAGGTGAAATACTATTAGATATTGTTAGCATAATATCCAATAAAGATGATAGTTCGTAAATGTTTATAACATACATATGTATGTACAAAAATCATCCCTGATAAGAATATTAAAACCAGAAAATTCCCATAAGTGTATTTCGGATAAGGGAAACCATGTGTTACGCCCAGCTGTTATCCTTGATAATGTTATATGAGTAAAAAAAAGCAATTCGTGAAATACAAATAAAGAGCATTTCCTAAACTAAATAACTTATACAATCATTTCCCCAAAACTCTAACACAAACAAATAATCCAAATCAGTTGCTCACTCCCCGGATTGAAGTGCGCCTGGCTATTCCAACATATCTACTTCAACAACGCCGATATTATTGCACACATTTTCAACGAAAAGCACAGCTCTACTTAGTAGTATTCAGAAACCACCCGATGTCGTTGTTACCGCAAAACGATTTATTCCGACAATTTAATATTTTTATTTTATCGCAAGAGAAAATATTGTGTCTTAAGCGTTTACAACATAAAAATTAGATATTATTTATCCGTATGAATACATTTAACAGCATGTTTTGTTTTTAGAAGATCCGTATCGGTTATCTGTTTTTAATGTATACACATTTCTTCCGATTATTGATAATACTTAAAAAGAAAATATAAACTAAAAAATTGTTAAATACGCGTGTGTAAATAAAAGATTATTAGTTAATATCGTCCATTATTATCTGGAAAAAACCAATTGCAAATTGAACTGATTAAGCTTAAGCAGAAAGCCTACATCAACTTCTTTTATGCACCCATATAGGCTTAACCACCATGTTTCCGTCAATGTAGTCCTTCAGTCTCATAAAACTGTGTGTTGTTGTTGGCAGTAAAAAGGAGATATCTTACGAAAAAATGCTCCAGTATATTCAAGATAATACTTACAAGTCATTTCGATTAATAACTTTTTAACGGGAATGTAAAATGTTTGTTTCGATTTAACAAACTTCAAATTCACATGTATGTACATATATATGTACATACAAGCGGATGTATGCTTGTGCGTTTATACAAAATAATTATGAGTATTTGAACTGTTTTTTTGTTTTTGTTATAAAATTTGCGACCACTAAGCTATTTGTTTTAATACTTAATTATGTTAATACAGTGTAATTCAGCACAACTATTATAATTAATAAAAACAAATGCTTGCATTGTAACATGAGATATCCCTGCGGTTTAATCTTTTCACTCAGTATAAAGGTACGACTTTATTCTCCTTGTGTTCCATTTAAATTATTGTGTATGTTACTTTTATGCCTACTCTTCTTTATAATAATGTATTTATGTATGTATACTTCTATAACTTCTATGTATGTGCGATGGATAATCATATTTCTAGATTTGAGTAAACCAAATAGGCAAATATACAATTATTCATTCTTATCACACAGGAAGCATATATTATTTGCTCAACATACGCAAAATATTAATACAAATAGGTATATGCGTAACAACTTTCAAAACTAACTAAATACTTACTCTGCACATGTATACATGCATGCATGTACATGCATATGTAATATGCACAGATATTCATCTGAGTAATTTCAACCGACTAATAACCACACGTTTTCTTCAATTTGAGGCCAAGCTGTGAATAACCGCCTAAGTCAGCGGATAAAAAAGACGAATTAATGTTTTTAGAATCAAATAGAAAGAGAATTACTTCGTTCTGATTAAAATCCTTATTGTTTGTTCTTACGATAAATTAGTAATTTAAAAGATGCTATTATGACAGAAATCGGATAAATTGAGGTTGGCAATGTACGTAATATTCAATCAACATGTGTATTTTCGGTAAATGGCTGGATTTCAAAAGTCATCTTATTTGCTGATGTCCATATATTCCCAATTTTAGAATCGACGTACCGTTTTTTCCTTGAAATGTGATATGATAGCAGACGTATAGTTACTGACAAATTGTAACTCTAGTGTTGGACTCTGTGGACAGCGTCTCATTGAGACAGACACGCTAACCGGGGTAATCGTTCCCCAATGGTCGTGGATGTAAAAGAAAAGATAGCGAACTTTTTGCATGCTTGACGATCTTTGAAAACGTACGACTTATAGAAAAGTTGGAGGTAATTTTACCATGTGCGCCTTTTAGCGAATCTTAATTTTGAACTTATGCGGCGACATACACGCTGAAGGTCCTTTCATCCTTTCACGACACTACCTCTTTCGAGTTGTCGACAACACACTTGGCAAAAAACTATAAGTCCTTTCCACTTGTTAAAAGACAATGGCACGCACAACACCAGTAGTTGCTGAAAAAGATAGAGCTTGGGTCCCTGTGGGTTCTTGTTCCGCCAACTTATTTATTTAAGTAAATAATGAAACCTTAAAGATGTTTCACTTCATATTCCACCAATTTCCTAAAAACATTCGCAGTCAGAGTCAAATTAAATAAATCTTAATCGCATATTCTCATTGCTTACTTAAATCTTGTATTCTATCACAATCGCCTATAACTGAATCACTGGACGTAAGTCTTGTAAGGTATAGTTCAACAAATATATATATATATATATATATATATATACATATATATGTAAAATTATACATTGTTTTACGATACAATATATATATTTTCTTGATTTTGTCGTAAGCCACTTCGAACATTTGAAACATTATGAAAAAAAATAATGAATTAATTTATTTATTTGCACTCTTAAATATTATAAACTTAAGTGTTTATACTTAGATATAAAAATAAATTGAGTGGCACTACAACTCTTAAAAATTTCAAGTTTTTTGTATTTAGATAGAAAATAAAAAACAAATTAATTGCAGTTTATTGTCGACCTCGAACGGTGAGATTTGAGAAGTTTTTCATTTACCACTCTATAATATTTACTCTCTGAGTGTCGGTAAAGACCCAAAGAGGCGCTACTATGGCACCACCGTGAAATTTTACACTGACAGACGCTTAGGGTAAAGGCAAGGTGTATCGCACAATTTTGTGTATTATGTAAAACAACTTTTTTGCCTTAGCCAAGGGTTAATAGGATTGAGTCGTTTTAATGTACACTTCGAGGATAAGATAGACATTTTCTGTATTTGCACACTCTTGTTAACATCATCCATTATTCACATAAAAAAAAGTACTTCTTGCTCCATATTTACAGACTAGGCGTCGATCAGTAAAGTTGTATTAATTCTTGATTGGGAAGGTACTAATTCGAAAGCGTTGTACCCGGGTATTCAGATAGCGTAACTTTCAAATTGTTCTTTCTGCTTTTTATTAAATTGTTGCAAATCATATTTCATGAAATTAAATAATAAACATTCATGCTTGTATTTTATATTGAATTAATACTCTTTTTTTCTGTTAGGTGCATGATTTTCATGTTTGTACCTTTTAAAGGAATAAAATGGAACATGATGTGAGAGCTATTATAGTTAAAAAACTATAATTAAGATGTTTTCTATGTTAAACTCAAAAACGAAAGCAATCATCTAAAAAAGTAAAACCTAAATCAATATGGCGTTAGCAAAGTCGTTTAAAATGTACCTGACAATCTTCATAGCTACAACGTGCTTTTATATGGTACTGTATCAGTATCATATGACTAAAGGAAATCAAGTTCTTCCTTCAGAAGAAATAAAGGTAATTTCTTATATTGAAAATAAAAGTTAAATATGAAAATATAAGTTGAAATCAAATTTTAAAACAGACATAAGCACTTAGAAAATGTGTTAGTTTAGTGTTTAATTGATTTATTTTTTTTTTACTGCACATATATTTATGCAAAAACCAAATGAATGTTAAAGTGGAATGATAAGCAATGAAATTTGTTAGTACCTACCGCGCATTATTCAACACCGAAAACGGTATATACCAATTATTTTTATATTGTTAACATTTTTGCAGGCTTCAAAGACTCGAGCAAAAAACAGAATACAAAAAAAATATAGTATTGATGTTGGGTCCACTCAGTCGTCTAATATTACACAGATTACGGTAGATCCAATTGTGACCAACAGTTTAAAAAAAAGTAGTATTTCAACTACAACTCCAGCATCAACTTCAACCACATCAATCACCACAATCACAACAAAAATAGCATTAACAATAAAAAACAAAACTGCAGAAAAATTGCCCGTAAATAGAAAAACACCCCTAGAAATATTATCATAAAGTAGTTTGTGTGAAATGCATGCAATCTCAAGTTGTACTTTTGGATACCTACCTTTTTACATGCGTGTAGGCAATATAATATGCGTGCACATTTTCTACATATAATTTACAACACAAATTGTTTCACTCTTTTAGCTTAATGTAGACTCAGTTAATTACTTACTGCTCGCATGTATAACTCAATTGAAACTTGTGTGGCTATCACTTCATTTTTAATGCCTTTTTGTTTCTAATACAACGCTTTGATTGGTGTGTGATTGAATGCCTTAATTTTAAACAGTACAATTTATTTACAGCCTCCACTCTACATAATTACCCCAACTTACAGGCGACCTGAACAGCTTGCAGAGCTCACAAGGTTAGGATATACACTAAAACACGTCAGTAACTTATTATGGCTGGTAATTGATGATGCCAACAAAACATCGGATCTAGTAACTAAAACATTAAACCGTATTGGTATTCCATATGAGTATTTAATTGGTGAGTTGCTATTGAACAGTTTAAATTCAAAATTTTACTAAAACTCATTATTCTGAAAGCCCCAATGCCAGAAGAGTATAAGAAGAAAAACAAAGCAAAGCCGCGAGGGGTATCAAATCGAAATCGTGGCTTGGCATGGTTAAGAGAAAATGCAACTGAGGGTGTATTCTATTTTGCTGACGATGACAACACTTATGATGTCACAATTTTCGAACAGGTAAATGTGTACTTTATCTTTTTTTCAAGATATTTAAAACGAATATAATTAAATGTAATGCATTTATGTAGATGCGTTACACAAAGAAAGTGTCGATGTGGCCTGTAGGGCTGGTGACAAAATTGGGCGTCAGCAGCCCAATTGTACGTAATGGAAAACTAGAAGGTTTCTACGATGGATGGATCGGGGGAAGAAAATATCCAGTTGACATGGCTGGTTTTGCAGTAAGTGTGAAATTTTTACTGGAAAGACCAATGGCGAAAATGCCGTTTAAACCCGGCTATGAAGAGGATGGATTCTTGAAGAGCTTAGCGCCTTTAAATAATACGGAAATTGAGCTCATGGCATCTACGTGTACGGAGGTAAACGCATTTTCACACAAATTATTTAAAGCACTATAGATATATCTTTATGAACTTTTTTTTAAAGATTTTGACGTGGCATACGCAAACAAAAAAGAACTTACCGGCGCAAGTATTAAATATGACAAAATATCACAACACAAATTTGGCTAGATTAGATACAAATTTAATTCGCACATAATCTTGTGAAGCACAATGTCTCTCAACACAGACAAGTGATTAAAATTTTCAAATATTACTATATTAGTGTTATTACAGTGCAATTGAATTACAAAATTAAATTGATTTTTATGGTTGTTATAGTCATATAGAGCATTCCATATGATTATTATGATATATCAGTATTACAAACAAATTCAGATTTAATATTTCTAATTTCTATTTTTTTGCACTGACTTTGAGATATGCTACGGACCGTGCATGTATGTATATATATATTGAGAGAACACTTTTCGATTACTCCTAAATAATCATTTTTTATGAATAAATCAGAGCAAAACAAATGGACAACACTAATAGCAAACCAAAGAAAATTCAATCGATTTAAATGTTTTGGTACTTAACTATGAACATTGTATATTATTGTAAAATTAACTAGTATTAGAGTTTGTATTCATTGTAAATTACATAGATAGAAATTTATAAATTATTAATTCTAAAAGAATAACTTAATGCATTAAAAATACTTTTACAATATTTTGCTAACTAAAACCAAATCAATTAAATTCAAAATATGATTTTATAAGTTGGTTGCAAATATTTTTATTTTCCTCGATAATGGTAAGCATAAAAAATATATCTAGATGTATATTAGCCGCAAGGAAAACTAATTTTTCATACTTAAGAATGGGTAATAATTGCGTGTGAAAATGTCTAAAGAGTAAATTATATAGCCTTTTATATATATATATTTACTTTTTTAGAATTTAATGCAGTCAAATCCCTGTAGTAAATAGATAGCGTAAAACAGATGGTTGGACATGAAACGTAATAATTGCTTCCTCCCACTTGGTATGAATTAATCGCAGTAGTGGGGTATTTACAGATTCCTCTTTGATTTCTGACGATGTATTTCCAAGGTTATTAGACGTCATATCTTGTTGTTTTTCAGTGGATGTAGAAAACGATTCTCCATTGCTCGTGTTATCAATAGTCATTTTGATCTGATGGCCTGAACAACTGTAATATACTAAATCGAATCGACTTTCAGCATGGTAGTTTCTTAATAAATCTGGGTTGCTGTTAAATATAATCCCATAATGACTGGCGCAATAAGTTATCCATATGGGAAAAAGTGGCGTTTTCAATCTCGATCCCGGTTGATGCATTGGACTCTGAAGATACCGTTAATAAATTTAAATTTAATTTAAATTTTAAGTCCAAATAAATTCTATACCTGACTATTATCACTTTCCCATAAAAGAAGACCAATAGTGCATCGACCTAATATTCCATACTGTGGAATAGCCTGCAAAAACGTTAAGTTCATATTATTTATTGGTTTAAAGCAAATTTATATGTCTAACATAATTATTCTCGTCTCCTACATGGATCACTCCATTGTGAATGTATGGAGTTGCTCGTCCTGTTAAAAGGAGCGTTACTATGGTTAATGAACCCTCTTCCATATTTCCTACTACGGATGTAGTTGCAGAACTCCTATTGTCAAGATCTGCCCTTATTCTGGATTCGAAAATAAAATTATTAACTTCAAATATAACATTAAATCCGTAAGCAACACACACCAACGCAAAACTACGAAAAACCGTTTCTGTAGCTTATTTCGTAGTTTTGTGTTGTTTATACAAGCACAGGAAAAGATATAAGATATAATACTAACTTTCCCAGGGATCTAGTAAGAATCGCACTATACAAGAAAAGCAGAGCACCAGGAGAGCTTTCACCTATGAACTAAACAATTGAATAATTTTACAATGATAATCTCTTAATCACTGATATTTATCACAGCTACGACTTACAAAGTGTACATTTTTCCTTAAAAATGTTTCCAATGGGCCGTTGGGATCCAACTGAAAAATATGTAACTGTAAATAAAATATGAGAAAGTATATGCATATTGATTTTTGCATTAATCGATACGAACTTTTTCAGTAACAGAATCTTGAAAATAATTTGCACTATGGGGTATGAAGGCTTCTTCTCCTGGTAGAACAATTGTCACTTTGGCCATTCCAGATATATGCTTTAGGATTTCAACCATAGAAGTAATTAATGCATTTATTTGTCCTTCCTCTGAGGGTCTTAAAAGGCTTAAAAGGTTAGTTTATTTAATATAAAAACTTTTAAGCATTAATTTTTCAAGACTTTACTTAGATGTCGACATGCATATTGTCTTTCGATGAATAGATCTCTTAAACAGGAGATTTTTAATAATAAACCCTTGAAGAACCGACAATAAACCACGGGTTGCATTGCGCGGTGACTTTAAACCATACGTTTCCTCTTTTAAATTAAAGAATCTAAATGATGTTTGGATCCACTCACATCTCATTGGTACTCCAGCTGTACCAAATGATAACTGACGAAGTTCCTGCATTAGAGTTTTTGAATTGCTATATACCAATAATAGTTTAGAAAATACAAACAATTGCCAATTCACTAGTTATCGGCTTTCCACCTTGAGCAGTAAGATATTCACTCATTTTTTAATAAAGACGTAAATACACTGAGTAACAAACTAGGTACACCATTCACTCTCAGGGGCTAACACTCTTCTGTGAATTGAATTCACAAATAATGTTCTCCTTTGACTTGAAGGACATGTGCATATTTGAATATCTATACTTCGCCACTTAAGGATTGTCGTGATTCCATTTTCACACGTACAAAATTAGACTCATAAAGTGTTACTTCGATTCTTTTATGAACGGTTTTAACATGAAATGCAATAAGTTCATACCCAACAAGCGAAGACGATTGTTGTTGTTTGGGATTTTACGGAGGAGATATGTAGGTGGAAATCAGTTACGACTTCGCGCAAAAAAATATACGCTTGATTGATCGAATAAAACAGTTATATAGATTTATGTGTATGTCAATATGTTGATTAGTAATAATTTGTATAGGGGTATATTACTTTTTAATAAACACACTGAAAATTATTACTGTTCTGACGCCACGACATCCATAATTTGTTTAAGGTCAGTTTTCTAATTCTATAGTTGTATAAAAATACAACATATTTAATTAATTTTTAATTAAAACATGATACCCCCACTACTAATAAGGGTAAACATGTTCTTTGATCTCTCTTCTTTGAAGAAGGACCACGAGAAAAGTTTTACACGCGCAAACACTTGTTTTTTTCACCCGAATCTGTGTCTTGAGTTCAAGCTCTAATTTCTTTACAAAAGTATCGCCCTTGAATATTGCGTTTCTGGAAAATATTCATCAACAGCCACCCTAGTGTGTTGAGAAGGTGCGTTGCCTAATACGCTTCATGTCCTAGGCTCAATTCCCCATTCTACTGCGACAGTTGTCGAGGAATACTTCTCATAAACATTCCATAAAAGACCTATCTTCATTTTTAAATATAAATTGAGTGGAAATCGAAAAAAAAATCAGTGTGATTTTCCAAGAAATCGCTATCACTGAAGCGATTAGGGTTCTCCACAACAGGCAGCAAAAACTTTCGTCTGCCTTCGTTGCTAACTACTCTTGTTGTTCTTTTGGCTGAAGAGGCAATTTAGCATTCGAGCTCTCTTTCGAAAATCAATGTTAACTTTATTTGAGATAGAACAATGTCCATGCACAAATAATGTCCTACTACAAGTCCTGGCAGCTTTGATGTCATTTAAAGAGAACTATGCAGATTTTGAGTTGACATACAACTAGTCAAGCGTCCGAGAATATTAATATATTGTGCTAAGTACGTCTATTTTATGTGGAGCACATGGACATTTAGTCTTCCGGGTGCTGCGCACAAGTGGAACCTTTTCCACGTCAAATACCTAAGTGTGTGAAATTGAATTCAGTTATCCAAAGGTCGAACACCAAGCCAATGCCGTTCCGACCTGAGTTAGCCTTGATTTATTAAAGCATTTAATCATTGATGGTTTGTGGAAATTTATTTAATATCATTCAAAAAAAACCTAGAGAAATACTTTTTGGCAAAAGCTAAATTTATTTTATTAATTGATCCAGCCTCGTGCATACTAAAAAAAGCCAGAACTATGATGGAAGTGTAAGACAGATTGGTAACTGTAGTTAATGGGCCGAGCTCAACGACACGGGTTGAACATTTGCGTTTGTCGTTAATTCTACTCTTTAGCTTAAAGATTGTTCTTCAATACGTGTGTATATGATATGATACATCAAAGTATTCGGGATAGCTTAAATCAATCAATCTGGATAACAGATAAATTCAACCAATACTTATGACTATCCATAGCATTAGTACATTATTTTTTCACTTTTCGAACTCGCTCGAAACTCGAATCTTTTAAGACTTAAGGTATGAATTTAAGTGTCAACTCTACAATAGGGGTCCAAAGGATGAAAAATTGACTTACTGACTCGCTAAAAAATTAGAAACCATAATTTTGATGCAGAAAGAACGGAAGCATTTTTATTTAAGCGATGCCAACTGAAACAGGCACTTGGTTTCAAGCAAGAGGTATGGGTAACGATGGCAACGAGAACGCACTGAATGATATATTAACAAGATAGCAAAATCTGAAAAAGTAAAAGAAGTCACAATCAGACATGTAAAAACAAACATACAAATAAAAATTGGGACAACACTAGGGATTAGTATGTGGATTCATGTGCGATGGTTCATTTAACGGAAAATGAGACACAAACATAATATAAGCGGGAAAGTGGTAAATGAAAGAAAGCTCGTCCACCAACCGTTTGCGGTGCGTTAATTTCTCTATGCATTTCTTCATCCATCTCCTAGTACACTGTAGTTTATTTCAAGCTCAAATCATGGTGATCAAAAATGCTCCATCCAGGGTTAACGTGACACCATTCATTGTCTTTGTTCTGTCTTCTGCACTGACTATTTTTTGGTTTTCATCGAAGCGATGATAATATTGATATGTGAAATAGAACCTTGCGTCCAGAATATGAACCACTTGTCAAGAAAAATATATGAGAATTAGTGGATATACCGCAGAATGGAACAGCTTAAAGTTAGTACCTATAAAGTCATATAAACTACACAAGCTTTATTTTAAAAAAGGCATTTATTTCACTTTTTTTTTTTCTACCATATTATTCTTTGAGGTTCCGTATAATTTGTCCATATTATTTTCCTATTTATGAACACGAAAATTGTCGCGGCGTTAATAATAATATTGAATACAAACTCTAAAATTATATGATTTCTGCTTCCTGCAGTTACGTTGAGTCTCCATATTAAAAACGGTATTAAGAAGTAACGGACATCTAAAAGTTTTTGCGCACATAAAGCCATAAATGTAGAAATCCAAAACATTATTTGAAAGCTACTCGTTAAATGCGAGAAAGACACTTTCATAAATCGAAAAAATACTGCGTAAATAGGCACAATCGCATATTTAAACCACTCATATTTGCCATAGAATCTATTCCATATATAAAATGTGTAATGGCGATTATCTGCCAACAAGTACGGATGTACCTGGGTGTTCAGTTTCACAATGAAAGCGCACAAAAGTGAAGTGCAAATCATAAATCTAAATGACTTTATAATAGATGTTAAATTTTCCCACGCATTCCTTACAAAAACTGGGGTTCCAAAAATAAGGGTAAATAATCCGTAATAAAATAGCTAAAATCAATAAAAAAAAATATAATTTACATTGAGTTTATACACAAACACAAAATTACCATACCTGGGGAATGTGTAGCGTAGCTTCATGAGCGTTCTTGTCACCAACAGCTATGGAGCCATTCGCAGCAACATATGATAGAAACAAAATTACTACCATTATATATCCATAAAAGAGTTTTAATGCATTTACTACACTTTGTAGTATTAGTCCCCAAGAGAATAGAATATCTTTAATTGTCTAAAAGCGAATGTAAGTAAAAAGAAATTTTGCTTATTTCTGTTCAAAGCTTGCCTTCATGTTTAAATACGACAGACATGATTTCCTCTTTAGGCCTTTACGGTGAGCATACATATGAATCAATTCATTCAAATAACTCGTTCCAAGCAGCATGACAACCCAAACAATATTTGTTTGCCTGATAAGTACGCTAAGTCCACCTAAACTCTATATAAATTACAGCAATCAGATTTACTTACAACATATTTTACCAAAGAATGCAGCAGTCGTATGCGAATTTTTATCCGAAAAGTAGTACATGCAGAGAAAGAGTGTAATGGACAAAACATCAGTGTAATATAAATGACTAAAAAAATACATGGGCGGCAGGATAGCAATAGTTATTGATTCCATAGCAATGGTTACGTGGTTTAAGGATTTCCCCCTTTCCCTTATCAGAAAAATCATGAGGACGTTTATTGTCGAAGCAACAAAAGACACCAAACGTAAGCCATAAACGTTGCACATGTTGAGGGGAATCAATATACATGATACAATGTATAGGCCAGGAAAGGTAGTGATTTTTTGATCCCACTGTAAATAAACACGAATAACAATTAGAATTATGGAAAAAATCTAAATATATTTCGTAAGCACTTTGGAAAATTGTTTATTGCAATAATGCAACCCCTGACGTAAGTGAAATTCCTCATCAATAACCATCTGCGTGGTATTATATATTTTATTAAAAATTGGGAAAGAACATCCAATGTATATAAAAAGCAAAATAATCTTTAAAAAAGTAGATGACATGTTATGTATATATGTTTATAAACAAACTCTTTCAGTATCTGGTTTAAGTCTATTTTGCCGGTTCTGATCACTAACCCGCAGGCAATACACAGAAAGTTAAATGAAGAATGTTGATAAAGGGGTGAAAGAGATACGCCGTTCTTTCCAATCATTCCATGACCAATCCGAGGATTTGGTGACTTTCTTCGGAACCCTCACGAAATACTTATACATTCACAAAACCCCTGGATTTTCGACCAATTTGAAGAAAATTGCTACCCATTATTGAATTGACAACAAAATGTGTTCAGAAATGAGTACATATACTATAAAATTTGAAGTCTGTGAACATCTGTGACTTACAACGACTTTCAAGAGCATGATTAATCACATACATATATAAACTAATTTTATTCTTAATATTTGTATATCCTCACAGAGATGTCTTACTTTTAAAGTAATTTATTATTTAAAAAAAAAAACATCCATTACTATTTCATTACATTACATTTGCAGTTGTGTATGAGCAGTATGTATGTTTGTATGACGAAGTATACTTCTTGAACACAAGCTGTATTATACCATTTCCACAATTTTAAACCTGATATCTGTTCGCGTAGTCTTGCTACATTTAACTACAAGTTGAGAGGAGAAGGAAATCAGCTGATAAACGCAACTCACACACGCAAAGCCACAGAAGAACGCTGCACTTGATGTCATGTTGTAAGATAGTAAAAGGTCGTATGTTTTTTTTAGATTTTTTTATTTACACTTGGGCTAGTTTAATATATACCTCATGTGATTCAATTTAGATACTTATTTATTCAATGGCGGTAATGGTAGTATCATTTTAAAATTTCAGCAATGGTATGAGGTTTTTTCCACAATTTTCCCTACAAAAGCATCCCAATATTGCATGGATTTTAAGAAAATCTTGGTCGACTCGCTACATTTTTCAACATTTTCATGACTTACCGTTCAACACTTTGTATAACCTGAATCAAATAGGGGCGCTGGTGTTAATAAAAAAAAAGTAAAACACTAATTCAACCTCATCGAGTTACTTACTAATATTTTGATTTGAGCTTTTGATTCTTTCGCTTCAAATCGTGAACTACGATAGCAATCTCGTGCCTTACAACACACGTGTTTTGTTGTGATATGCGTTTTTCTATGTTTTAAGAAAAGATACGGCGAGAGGTCAACGAAAATTAAACCATTGTCGGAGTGCAGCAGTTTTATCTCTTTTAATTTTCCTTATTTGCTGCTGATCGTTGCGGGGTAACATCAAGTTGGAAAACTGTTTTCCAAAGACAAAAAAAAAATAAAATGTTATCTTTTATGCATTGAAAACATATTTTTATCCATAATTTCTGAAACACATAAATTCCAGTGAGAGCGCAGCGGCTGTTAATAAAAAAATTAAAATTAAAAGTAATTTATTAATAATTCATAATACATAAATATAATTAAAATACATGTTTATAATTTAAATTAGTAATACTCAATAATTAATTAATTTTTACTTACACACATATGAAAAAACACAATTTTGTTTACATAACCTAAAACATTAGATTTTTCGTCTCTAAATTGTATATACACAAAAAAAACGTTCAACAAGGTATGACATTACATATCCCTGTCTGCGTCACATGAGTAGAACGAAACAAAAATTAATAACAAATATTTCTTAAGGAAGAGGTTCACCTGATGCCAATTGTTCTCAGTCTTTCCATATTCCTAAGCATAAAGGAGGATTTGTAGATAGGTCTTAAACCGTGTCCTTTCGCACATTTTGGTATAGACCTTAGGATTTCCGCACTGCTTTAAAAAGCATCTAAAAATTAGGCAGATTTCGAAAATTAATTCTAGTCAAGGAGGTAGAGAACCGGAACTGTTTTAGATATTCGGGCATAACGCAGCCGAGGCCTTGCGATTGAAAATATTTTGAGCTGTTGACAGTTCACTTCAGATCTTGTCTTCTTATCAGATTCTTTTGGATGGGTCCACTGTTATTGTGACTGGCACAGTCTTTATTATCGTTTACATCCCCGATATTCCTAAGTTATTTTGTTTCAGTCAGGAGTTTGAGCTTATCTTTACCGCATTCTATCTAGCTTAATGCTGTACTTTTAAAGATGCAAGGTATGGCTGCAGTTCGCCTGATCCTGCAGCCCTATGCTGTTAATATTGCCGTAAAATGTCCTTCATAATTCTCTACGCACAGGTCTAACTGAATTAATACAGTTTTAAATGCTCTGGCTTCAACCACTTCGGTACCTCCTTATAGGCTTCGCATTTCAAATCCATTTCTTCCTTATCGCACAAATGCACGAACTCACGTCAAATCAGGTGTAGTAAACTGTGCGATGAAGAAAACATTTAGGTTGTTTTTTTTTTAATCAACGCACAGTCATTTTTTCTTCAAAACTGGGCTTATTAGCATCAATTGTCGTTGATAGACCTGTACTCTTTTAATTCAACTACAATGCCCGATGTTCCGGATCGTAATAGTCCCAGTCAAGACGATTTTTTTAATACTTTTAAGCGGTATTTTAGGTATGCCATTTGTCCAATGTTCTACCTTTCGGATGATTTTGAACGACATCAAATACATTTGCACGTTTTTCTTCCATTTTAGACGCATATGATAGGATGAACCATATGATATGAAACGGTATGAAATAAAACTGGCGTGTTTTCTCTTAGAATTGACTTCGGTTTGAATTTTTTTTTAATAATGATCGACCGTTGCAGAAGTAACATCTATCTAAAGTCTAGTAGAATATCATTCCTAAAAAAAATTATATGAAATTTCTTCGGCAGTGCGTTGAATACTATACATTCTGTCAGTACACTACAGACAATCTTCAATGCAGGCAAGTTAAGCAAGGGACATAGAATTTTCCTATCCTTTAGGCGACAATTTCAAATCATAGTTCAATTTAAATTTCATTTATCACTTACACATAGATTG
This sequence comes from Eristalinus sepulchralis, assembly GCA_944738645.1. Taxonomy (NCBI): domain Eukaryota; kingdom Metazoa; phylum Arthropoda; class Insecta; order Diptera; family Syrphidae; genus Eristalinus; species Eristalinus sepulchralis. Next base: position 444,478 of record OX122885.1, on the reverse strand, counting down.
TACAATACATAAAATCAAAATAAATGGACTTGGATATAGAGTTTGGATCAACGTCGACTCTTTAAATGACGACGACAAATTCCTAAGCTACCGGATCCTTGGAACTGGAACGAATTGTGCATATTCATTCATTCATAAAAGACTAGATACGTTTTATGTAATAATTTTATTATATAATTATTATTTATTTTTCCAAAGTGTTTTCACTTGTTCTTATGAATTATTGGAGCTGAGCGATCATTCGTTTTAGTGTGTCGGAGCCTAACGGTCGCAAATTGTGAGGCTCTGCAAATTTAAATAGAATATTTTAAAACATGAATAAACAAAACATTAAGCGTAAACAAAATATTTCTAAAACAGAAAACAAAATTAAAAGTACATCATAAACTTTATGTAGCAAACCTTATCGGCAAATCTCTATTTGAGATGAAAGGTATCATATATAGGCTTATTGCGGGAGGTACTTTATATTTATGTTGCATATTCATAGCTAAATAACAGAAGGATCTTTCGAGCTCTAAGACTGTCAGAAATTTATATAAATGTTGCTAAATCGGCCTCCCTTTCTAGAATATAAGAAAATCACAAGAAAATACTCTTTTTTTAATTTTTGTAATCATGTACCATTTAACTTGACAGTACTCTTTTGGTATGTATATACATATACAGTATATATTTTTTTGCGATGGAAAATAAAAAAGTCTCATCTGCTTAAGGTAAGGATTTTTATATATTAAGGCGAATGATATATTTATAAAGGACAATATATTAATAATAATTAACATTTCTTACACAAATTTTTAGCTTCTAATGGTCATATGAATATATCTAATGTTTTTATATTCGGAAAGGTGATTCAAAATATGGAAATGTAACAAAATGCTTTTTAGTTTTGCGCGTGTTCATCGGGTTGCTGCTCCTGATTTTCCCAAAAGTCGTACCAAGGACCATATGTTTTTACAAAACTTTTTGCTTTTTCAGAATTTAAATTCGTATTGTTGTCCTTATTCTTCTTCAAATTCTTTTCTAAAGTGAGATTGCTAGATTTTACAAGTTTAGTTCGGGGCAGAATTCTTGCTGTATTTGAATCCCTGCTATACACTTCTTCATTCATGGCAAACTTATCATTGTTATTGGTATTATTGAGAGTATTTCCATTGTTACTATTGTTGCCATTAGAATTCTTTGGCACTGATCGAAATGTTTGAAAGTCCATTTGCTCGTGGTATGAATTAATTCTTCTTTTATTCTTTTCATCTTTATGAACAAGATGATCATTTATAACAATGCAATCATATGGGTCAGAGCTTGTCGACTTTACTTCAACATCAGATTCTTCATCACTGGTATAGTATTGTTTAAGTATATCTTTACGTTTTACTGTTTTCATCAAGATGCCACCATCTTGTGGGGATATGTCATCAAAGAAATTGTTAATATCACTCATTTTCAGGGTGTCATTATCGCCATCATTATCATCTTCGTCACTATCAGAAGATGCTTGCTCACGTTGATTGACAATCTTTTGATGTTGCTGGCCCTTTTGGTTACTGTGTTGTTTGCTGTTACTGATTTTATTATTAACTTTGTTGCTTATATTCTCAGTACTCATGTTTACCAAGGTGTCTGCTGGATATGCCCTTCTCTGATGGGTCTCATAATCTTTAATTTCCAAATTTTCCCCATAATCATTGCTATGGACTTTCTTCGTTCTCTCGCTTTCAGGAGGACTCGCAATATCTATCTCTATGGTCTTTATGATTTTGGTTCTCGATTTTGGTAGGTGCTTTTGTTTGTAACTTTGACTCGTATGCTTCTGTTGTGCCTGCTGCTGATGGTACTGGGTGGATACGATATCCTCCCTCAATGGAGCTGCCCCGTAAATAGTTTCTCCTTCGAAATTCTCAGTTGTAGAAGAGCTTTCATTTCTTTGCAATTGATCATTTGTATGCTTTGAATTCCGGGATGATGCTTTCAATGGTACAATAGTCAAATTTGTCGAATCTTCCGGATCTATTGCTTGTTTTTTTAATGTATTGTTATTGTCATACGATTTCTGTAATTGCACTAGATCTCTGTGACGCCATAATGACATTCCTGCTAGAATTTCGTCAGATTTTCCAAATTTCCAAAAAGATTTCGTTCTTTTTATTTCACCCCCCTGAAGAACTTCATCATCGCTTGCAACAATATTCTCGAAGCTAGATGATTGTTTCATATTGTCCTTTTTGAGAGTTGTTGATAACGTCTGTTTGTAATTTGAGTTACTTTTAAAATTTCTACTCAATGTCCATGAATTTATTTTTCTGGAAGAGTGATAATTTGCATCTGTGTTACGTCTGTATTCGTTTATATTTATGTGTAGTGTTCGCGAAGTTGCAAAATGAAGGACATATAAAATAAATTAAAAACCGAAAATATAATTAAATGACTATTTTATGATGATGATAAAAAATAGATACAAAATGGAATTGATTGGAGTTCACATATAGATATTTAATAGTACTATTTACATGAAAAGAGCCAAAGTAAAAAAGCACAATCAAGCAAATGAGATAAAAAAAAAAACAATTAAATGTTGCATATAATTCTACAAATTCCAATTATATTCCATTGTGGAAAGGGTCAAATAGATTTATATTTCTGTAAATTTACCTTATAGGGATTCTATTTGAATGCTCCTCATCTGAGTAGTCAATGTCGGGTTGCGGAGGTGGTTCGTTTGCAAAACCGCTATCATTACTACTGTGCAACGAGGTTCTGGCTGTTCCCTCTCGCATATGCTTCTAATTTTGAAAGATATAAATATTAGAGTGATATATCTTTGAAAGTATTATTTGCATGAATTGGTATCAGACCTGAGTGGGAGGTGGGCCATTTTGATTTTTATACTTTCTTCTTTCTATTATGGGTGGACCATTTGACAAGCAGAAACTTTGGGACGAATTTATCATTCGGCTTGCATTACTTGCCGATGGTACTGGTGCTGGCAATGATGGTGGTGGGCCAGGTTTTGGATTAACGCTTGTAACTCCACGTAGCTGTAACATACACGAAATTGTTTGTTTTTTTGTGACATAACATATGTTTAAAATAAACATTGCATTACTTTTTTCTGATTTCGAAGCAAAATGGTGTCCCCAAACATTCTTGTGGGCGAAGACTCTTCTCCACTGTTGTGTCTTCGTCTATATAAAGAATCACTTTCACCACTTGTATCCGTTTTATTTGACAAAAATTCATGATAACTGCGTATTCCGGTTCGTTCAAACATAACATTTTCGTAATTATTTTCGCGCTCACGTTCATCCTTTTTCGTATTGCCTACAGCGTTTGTATACGCAATTGGAAACCACCCAAACATTTGTGTTCTCAGATTTTCACCAAATTGCCATCCCTTAGCCTTATTACCGACTAAGGCAATTCTGTCACCTTCTGCAAAGGGAAGTTGATTTTCACCAGATGGCATATAAGCATACAAAGCCTTAGCAACTGGTCGCTGATCCCAATTTTCATTGACTAAACAAATTGCAATTTGATTAAGTCATCATTACATTAACAGATGTTCTTACTTGATCCTGAAGCTGCAAGATTAAAATCTGACTTAGCTCTTTGCAATGAGTTTTGCATATAATTGGCTTCATCAAGTGTTCTCATATCTCCATAAGGAGCATCAACACTTCTGGCCTTTTTTAGCATTGATGACCCCGAGTTTTCTTCTTCTTTTATTTTTTCCTATAAATTTATCAAAAGTATATCTCCCATATTATGTACCTTTATTAAGTGATCTTACCATGCGCTTCAATAAGTTATTCTCACAAACGGTTGGTAAAACTTCTCTGGAAGAGGCTACTTCTTGCCAACTATCTAAACTATTCTCAATAGCAGCTTTCCCATTTGTGTAATAGGCCACCCAATGTTTTGCAATTGAGCATTGTCTTTCTAATACAAAACCGTAGCGCCGACGTTCTTGTGTCATTGCCTATGATAAACCTTAATTCATTTCAAACCTGATGAATCTAATATTATCTTACATTCTTATAACTCTGTTCACAGAACTGATCGAGTTTTTTCTTTTGATCATCAAGAAGTTGTATGCTCTATTCAAATGATTTCGTTAAATTCAACCTAAACATAATCCTTTAAATAATATACAAACCTTTAATTCTTTTTCTGTGTTTTCCGGGCTATTTTTTTTTTTACGCTGTTTTTTCATTGTTGAAATCGCCTTTTGATAACTTTCCATTCGAAGTTTATGGTGTTGCAAAAACTTTTTTTGCTCATGTTGAACAACTTTTGTGTCTTTTTCTAAATTCGTTTCTAATGGCACCAACAAATCAACGTAGAACGCTTTCAGCTAATATCGGAGAAATTTATATAAATTTACTGAAAATATTTAATTTTAGATAACTTACGATGTTCATTTGTTGGTCTTGTATTTCCTTGTACACACTTACAACACTCATCAATGCAGTACCTGTATTGTATAAAGAACATGTTGAAAAAAGGGTTTCATAAAAATCGCTCATTGGGTGTTTGAAAAATTCTGGTATTACATTTCAGATGCGTCTAGCAATACTATATTTTGTGTGGAAGCTTGGTACATCTTAGAGCACCAAGCAGAGAGCATGCATAATAGCAGTGGAGACACGGATATTCCCAACCAAAAAAATATGGTTTAACGACTTTCAACAACGTGACAAAAATGCAAGAGATAGGTACCATAGATCCTGCATAAAATACGTGGCATAAGGAAACTGTCAGAAATCTGGGTCATGGATCGACCCGATGAAAGTGCTCCGAAGGAGGCTAGGCCTTATTGTTGGAATGACAATGGATTAAAAAGTTGTGATCCACATCGAGTCCTGTGACCGTTGTGACCTTCTCGAGCAAAACGGTCACAGGAATTATTGGGCCGATTTACAAACGGATTGCAGCAAAAAAAGTCCTCATATGGTGAAGAAAAAAGTGCTCTTCCAAACTTAAAAAGGTCATGTCAGGAAAAAAAATTAAGAATTTTACCAAAATTTTTCGAAGACCGAATACTTATGTATAACGAGTTCCTTACCAATATCACCCGTTCCACTTTGTTGAGCATTCATTGATATTTTGGCCAAGGCTTCATTGAATAAACGTGAAGCAGACGCCGCACCTAAGTATGGCAAAGTTGGTTTTATAATTTGTGATTCAATGAACATATAAACGGTATATATGTGTACATATGCACATGCAATACATGGAAAAGATATGTACAGATAATGTATGAGCAAATGGTTATATTTATCATACCATGTAAGGCCTTTAAGTAGGCTTTTCCAGCTGTTATTAGCTGCCTTGCTCCAGGGTTGAATTTTTCAAGAATATTCTGTAATAAGGAATATTTTATTGATTAATATATTATGCATTATTGTACCGTATTTTGCTAAGAGAAAAACTAAATTAATATTAATTTAATTTATTACTTAAACCAAAGCACGTAATTTAATGTTATAAGATTTTTAAAATTCGGTAAATCCCTTTTATTTCAGAGAATGTAATTTAGTCGTTCGTTTTATGTTAAATTTATAAATATTTTATATATATATACAAGTGCGTATACCTTAATAGCATAAAATTTGAACTCCCTAAAGTTCCACTGCTGGAACTTTTTTTATGTATTTTTGAAGTTTTATTATGGACCAACGAACTTAAACATTTCTAACATATGTTACTATTGAATGACAGTAATATACTATGTATATACTATACGATGTCAGTAAGTATATACTATTATATATATATATACATTGCACATCATTTGTCGCCGATGAAATATAAATCTGTGGGTAGGCAAATGGGATAAATTCTGCGTATACCACAACTTAAGCTGTAGTCTAATTTCCTTTCCCTCTACTTTGCGACGTACTTATAAGTACATGCATAACATATAAAGTACGTAAAGAAACTCTAAGCAAAACTGACCACCCTTAATTTAGATATATAAGTATGAAGTATAGCGATGCATGCATGTACTTTCATGTACGTATTTGAGCGTGTAAAGTGACTACCTGTATAAAAGTATAATAGGAAAGAATCAACAGAATGCCGAATGGTAACTTGTATGGTTTCTTTGTCATCTTGTTAATTTAAATATCTTTCGACCTAAACTTAAAATCACTCGTAGTATACATTAAGTAAAATAGAGTAGAAGCCCTAAATGTCACAGCTGCACATACATGAATTTATATAAATATAGTGTTATAAAATGTTAGAAATACCCTTTAAAATAACCAACAATTGTTCCTGATTCTTATAATAAACATCGTTGATGACACTGATGGAGTAATTCAATTATTTAGGGTAATGAACGTATTTATAAATCCATAAATAGTAAGAAGTAAAATTTAAAGGTATAAGGTATTTACCTTATAGACGCCATCAACAAGTTTTGTGATTTCTTCTGCTTCCATTATAGTTGTTTAATGCATATACATATGTAAGTACCCCGTGTTATTTTATCCGACCTAAAAAAATCGGTGATAGACATGAAACGGATGACTTTAACGCTTTTTAAAAGAAAATTTATTTAATTGCAACTAGTGAAATTTGTAGTTATTTTGCTATCATTTAAAAATGTTTCCTTTCAAAGATAATTAAAAGATAACGTTGTGATATGATATCTGAAATGAAACCAAACTAAAGTAAAAAATAACGCATCGTGTATTGCTCTGTACATGCATATATGTATGTATATGCGTGTATATATTTTTTTATTTGTAATTTTCAATTATTGCTTTAATTTTTTCCACAAAAATAACTTAGAATATACTTCTACGTGACATGTATATTGCAGAATAGCTTTAAAACCAGCTAAGGAAATAAGTATTTTAACACACAATTCTCTAATAGTATTTTTTCTCTCTGGCTGAAATCAATTAAAATTTCATACCAAAGACTTAGCAAATCAATACAAAAAATTTCTATTGAAATTATTCAACTAACAGGTAAGCCTGTATATACATACATACAAACATAACTGCAATTTGTTGAGGAATGTTGAAGTTGAGTATCAGTTGGGACTTCAATGAATGTACATACATGTATGTCTTTTTCCTTTATATAATATATGTACACGTATTCGTAAAAAAGACCGCAAGCATCAGCGGTTATAAATTTATTACAAAACTGCTCTATTTTACCATTAGTTATTCGATTATCGTATTTTCAATTTAGATACTATATTTTATATATTTTTATTTAGTATATATAAACTATATATAATAAATGCATATACAATATTCACACATTCATTTCTCAGCTTCACGTCCAAGGTTAACTTACTTTGGACCGAAGAAACTTCGGCTCCACTGCTAGCATTACCTGATAAAAGTCTGCTTACATACATACTTATGTTTGATACATATATGTGGATACAAACAAAGCACAAGATACTAGGGGTATATATGCGCATAAAATTGTATTTATTTTAATAAAGCTCTAGAGTCGTTTATTTCCCTTCAACACCTACTGGGTTTCGCGTGATCAGCAGTGGTGAAAAGAAAACTTAAGAGTATTTAGAAGCTTATAGGGCGTTCACTTCAAACCTACTTCTAATATACATACATCATATACCAGGTGTAAATACATTATCTTAAGGAAACATACAGCAGCTTGAGAAACCAAAAAATGCATTAAATATTCATAGATATGCCACGACTCTGATCATCATAATAAATACAAAGGTGAAAGGTTGAATGGACCCGCAAATATTGGGAGAAAGTATAAAGCGACAACCACTTACTTGTAATAAATGCAAGAAGGAATTCTCTATGATATGATATGCAAACAGGCTTTAATAAGAGAATAACGAAAATACAACTGTATAAGAATGTTGAATTACGTAATATCATATTGAACCTGTTATTTCTTATTAAAAAATAAAACATCACATCATCGATAGCCAGTCAACTACATGCATATGTATATAAGAGGAGCGTTAAGCGAGTAGTTAGGTTATAAAACCAACAGCATGGCTTTCATAAACAGTGTATATTTCTGTCAATGTGTATTAATAAAAATATGGCAAATATTGAACCATTAATTATATTCTTTGCGATCTACACTGAATTTATCTTAGTTTACTTATATATATATATATATATATATATGTATATATATATATACTGGTGTACACATTTGAATATACAAGGAGTATTTTATATTTTGTGAAATTGTTATCAAACAATTTTTAAGGAGAAAAAAAAATCGTAGATTATTTGTATATAAACTTTTAGTTTTGTTAAAAAAATACTTCATTTCAGTTGCATATACGAAAAATAACGTACATTTGATTAAGTTTCGCGCATGAAATATTTTTAAGACAATATGCGAGAAGTTTATTGTTAGTCCACTTATTACATACTTATAAAATTATATTGGTACATAAAATCATTACTTCTTGGTTATGTACGACTTATATCTAAATATGCATATGTACTTAGACGATATTTTTATTTTATTAAACACACTAATAATAAATTCAATAAATCAAGGTCCATAAAATATATATATTATAAAATATCATAAGTTCATAAGTTGAAATAAAAATAAATAAAAAGTTGGCAACAAAATTTAAATAAGAATTGTTTCACTGTTTAGACTTTTAAACGCTTTGCTTTCAATAATCTAGTTTACCTATGTGTTTATGCAAGCGTATTAAGTATAATATATAGAGCAAAATAAAAAATTAAATAGTCCTTTTTTGAATGTGTTTTGGTCATTGGTTTCACTTTCACATTTGATATCTACCCGTCTGTGATGGGCGATAATGCACAGCATCCGCATGTGTTTTGAGACCTTTGCAATTTTCAACTACAGCTTTTTAGACCCCTCTTCTGGAAACTTTATATTCTCTATAAATTAATTACCCGCCATTTATCTTATATTATTTAAATTTTATAACTATAAAGTAAGAGCAGAAATGTGCTTGCTTTATATATATATATATATATATATATATATATATATATATATATATATAATAATTTTATAAAATTATTATATAAAATTATAATAATTTTATAATTATAAAGCAAGAGCAGAAATGTGCAAAAGCTAAGTAAGGCAACGGTATTACTTTTCAAAATGTACTCACATTCATCATTTGTATGTTATCCAAAATTAAAAGAAAATCCAAACCAATAACACCTAAACAAATACTTAATAAATTGCTTATTTATACAAAATATCATAAGCACATATAATAAAAAAAGGTTTTCGACACAGAAATAACACACAAATGAATTAAAATTGATAAACAAATGAGAAGTTGCCTTAACGCATATAGTACACGAAGCAAATCCTGTCCCGATACGATTAAATCAATGAAATATTTAAACAAAATACACAAGCAAATCACAATATACAAATTTCACTATGTGTAATAACATGCTACTTCTCTGTAAGCTACCTCACAACTGAGTAGTACGGAATTTTGTATCTTCAGACCTAGCTTAAACAACATACAGAAGGAATGTATCACACCCAGTACCACCACCACTTTGCAGTTTAACTGTGTCCAACCTGTATTCAGCGAGGTAAATCAACCACATATATTCTGCCTTAGCTTTAAGACTTTCACCTTCGTAAGCTTTTTTACATGAAATGTAACAATTAATAGTATATTCAGTTTATAACGTTAACCGCAGGTTAGGAATTAAAACGATTAAAAGATTTAAGTAAATTGAATAAATTATTAAAGCAAATAATTAAGAAAAAAATCTCTGGGAAGAAATATATTACTGCGGCTAATGAAATGACCCCGAAGGAAAAAAAGAAAAACTGGAAGTTAGATATTTTATCAAGAAGCCATTACGCTCATGGCGCTAATTGTATAAGGTAATAGCAGATAAAAGCTTAATTTTCCTATGTTAAATTATGAACTGAATACCTGTTGGGGACCCGAATTTTATCATACATTGTGTACGTTTATGATACAATGATTAGTTTTTATTATTTCTGTAATGTTTTATGGTTTTGAAATCATTTTAACTATCAGCTAGTTTTTGAGCAAGAGAAAAAATTATATTAATGATTTAATAACTACTGTATAATAGTCAAAAATTAACTTTGATTAAATGTTTCAACTAAACAAATACTGTAATTACACCATTATTAATTTTTTTATGAACTTTATTGTTGCGGTTTTTTGTGATGATTCAAAATAGAACGAATACTTACCCAACATTCCAGGAACTGTATGAAATGTATGCATAGATTAAGAATCATACAATAGTAAATAATTAAACACTTTCCTTATGGCGACCGATAAAAGATTACGGACAAGTCATTTAATCGAAAATTTTGTACGCAACGTGCAAATGAATATAAAAAATGTAAAACCAACAAATTGTTCTGCTTCTGTATAATGACAATAATTTACAATGTTTAAGTGGGTTATTACAACAATCCTTAACAACAATTACCCATTGTAAGTACAACGAAGTTCATTTCACATTTATTGTAATTACGTTAAGTAAACGCCGTATGAACATTAATTGTTTTTGTATAAATATAATTTTTCGTAATTTTTACATGTTCAGAGCAACGGTATAAAATTGTATACGGAAGATTTACTTTATCAAGGTGTAGATATTCAATTGTAAAAAGATCATTTACAATGTTAAGAGATTACAAACGCTTTTATAATGTCTATCGCTGAAAGTATGCCACATTTTGTTGTGTATTATATTTGATTTTTATTGAATGTGTTATTTATTTTGCTGTTGATCTAACGGAATGATTTTTTTTATAATTGACAAGTGCCCAACAAAAGTATTTTTCTACTCGAATACTGTACATTTATGACAACATATATTTCTTATTTATTTGATGACAAGTATATTGCACTCTACTTTATGTTTTTGACCTTTTGTATTGATAACACCTTGATTAACTTTATTCAAAATACAAAATATATATATTGAAATAAAAAAAATTTACCATGAGAACAAAAATGAAAATAAAAAAAAAAAAAACAAAAAATTAAATCATTAACTGTTATCAATTAGATATAAATCAATTTAAGACTGCACCTGGTGTAGTATGAAATTCGCAATGAAGGACATCTATTATTTTTATTAATTTATTTGATTTTTGAAAACAGTGGTGCAAGCTTAACTAGGTAAAACAATTTCACATAAACAGAACATAATTGCGGCACTGAGAACTGCAGTAATGGGAACCGTTACAATCCAAGCATATGCTATATTACGGAACAGATGCCAGTCAACACTTCCTTGTTCCCTTGGCAAAGGAGCAGGCACATCGACATTTCCACCCTCAACGTTTCTCTCTAAAGCAATATCAGGCTTACTTCTGTCACCGGTTGCTCCGTGATTGGACTTGGAGCTTACATACCCAACGAATACCACAGATCCCACCTTGCAATGTGTAGTTGAAATTGGCAAGCCAACTTTACTAGCCAGTAGTACGGTTATTGCAGCACCAATTTCAATAGTAAATCCACTGTAAAATAAAGAGTGTAATAAATATGGAATTTATAATTGCAAGGAAAAAAACTTACGTAGAAGAAGTTATTTTTGTAAGATCATTTCCTATCGTTTCAATCACACGTCGACCCCACAGCCACAAACCAATAGAAATTCCTATTCCCCCATAGATCAAAATATAAATAGGACTTTCGGCTTTTTGCATCACAGAGCCTTCTCGGTAAATCATGTACAGTGCGATTAAGGGTCCGATGGCATTGCTGTTATTAATATATATATAACAAAATAATCCATTACAGTAACACGCTTAAAATACCTCACATCATTTCCACCATGAGCAAAGCTTCCGAACGTAGCAGTAAGAATTTGTAAGAATGAAAAAAGCATAGAAACTTCCTCCGATTCTTCGCCTTCGTGGGATGGACCTGCAAATTCATGCAGATCTTTGCTTTCTATTAGAGGCACTTTACTTGAGTTTGGCGAAAGCGTTGACGAGATCATAAGCTCTAAACTTGATCCACTCTCCGTAACTTTAAGTTCGTCATTATTTTTGGAAGCACTTTGCAATTTCGTCGTATTATCGTTATCAGCGAGTGCGGTAGAATTGTTCTGATTTTCCCCAGTAAGAATAGGTGACTTTTGTTGATGGAAGTACTCTGTAAGCTGTTTTCCGTTTGTAAGAATTGCATTTCCATTTGTGTGTTGTTCATCAATAAAATTCAAACTCGTGATTGTAAGATCTGTGTTATCCAAGCTGGCCTTTCCTAGCAAATCTTCAGCTTTTTTAACAATCTCTGGATTAATTTTATAGTTGTTATCGTAGTTACAGCTTTTTGGAACGGAGAGTTTAAATGTCTTTGGTGAATTGTCTGTCAGCGAAACTAGCTCTGTTATTTCTGCAATAGCTGGCAATTGCTTCCCATCGCTTACTAAGGAAAGAGGACGTCTGTTTTTTCGAGGGCTGCCGGACGGTGATGATTCTATAAAAACAAATAAATAATTTCTAAAAAATGATTTAGTAAAGCATATATTATTTACCTAGAGAATCTTCGAAATTAAACTTGACTGGATGTTTTCCACGGGTTTTATTGGTTATTTTACGCCTTTGCATAGGAACAATAAGCACTTGAGTAAGTATGCCAACAATAAGTGCTAATACGATACTTGAGACTAATGCCATCCAACTTGGTATATTGTCCATATACAAAACTATATATATAGTTTTATGAATAGAAAGTAAATTGAATTAATAATAAGCAACTTACGTTTCGGGCCATCCAATACAATGCTAATGAAATTGATGAAAAATGTTACGCCGTAAAACACAGGTAAAGACATTAATCCGGCTTTAAGTGGATCACTAGCTCTTAATATAAATTTTCTGATAACTAAGAACAGCGAAATGCTCACGACCCCACTTAGTACAGGTGAAATAAACCAAGAACCAATAATCGTTCCTAAAGTAGATAGTTTAAGTCCTTGTGTTCCTCGTGCAACTAAACTGAAACCAATTGTTGATCCGACAATACTATGAGTTCCAGATATAGGGAGCTTCAGAAAGGTAGCCACCAGCAGCCAACATGCACTACTTGCCAGAGCAGATACACAACCTAACATCAGCTCAGTTTCAGAACCCTCATAAAGGCCAACTTCCAGTATTCCTTTTCGCATTGTATCGGATACTTTATACCCTATGGAGAAACAATAATTTTTTATTTATTTATATAAAATCATTATATTTAAATCACCGATAAGAACTGCTCCTGAGATTTCACATACGGTTGCCAAAACGCAAGCTTGTCTGATACTTAACACACCAGAACCAACACTTGTTCCAAACGAGTTTGCAACATCGTTTGCACCAATACCAAAGGCCAATACAAATGCAATTAAGAAGCCAATAATAACCATCCAAAGCAGATCGGGTGAGTAGGGATCCATGGTTGCGTCTTTGTTATTGTCCAATTAATATTTACTTTACTTTATTTATTATTAGATACTCGTTTTATTTTTGAAAAATTTAGAAAAATACCGCAAACAAAATTTTAAACGTATATACTTTTCTTGGTTTAATGTTATAGCAGTGAGATATTAATGAAATCAATATTTCGAAACTGAAGAGTATGTATGCTTTAAAAAATTGTGGGGAGAAGGGTGTCAGAATGATATATCCTGATTGACAACAGTTAAGAATGTACAACTAAAAAAATAAAATTTAGAAACGTATTTCAAACATTTAAACAGCCATATTTGCGTTTGAATTTCATCTTAGAAATTTTCATATTTAATTATATCTTAATAAAGTAAAACTTTAAGTAAAAAGCTCTATTGGCTTAAATGTGCCAGAATTGCTTGCTGAAAAAAACAAATTAGGACTCTATTGACTCCCAGAGCCAACAAGAGATTCTTCAATATTGAAATAATTAAAAGTGATAAGTACAAAATAGATGAATTTTAATTAGCTTCTATTCTTTTCCCTCTAGATCAAATTATTATTTATATAAATTGTTATTATATATGAATATTTTAATTTACGTTGAGTATGCTGGTTGTATTATCTATAATTATATGAAATTTTTGTTAAATTCGCAAATCAGTACTCAGTAGATTTGTCAAAGTCGACGGATGTGTTGCCGCACCTGGCGTTCAGGAGAGCATAAATTGAAAGCGCTTTTACGAAGTTTCATTTCTGAAAATAAAAATATTTGTCATATTAATTGAATTATCTTCTTTTCTTTGCATAAGCATGATATTGTGATATTGTAACCATAAACCATAAACTATTATTATTTCGGTAAACATTAAATAATTTGATTAAATGTATAACAGTTGAAATTTAAAACTAAAATAAGAATAAGTATCTCACTCTTTCCATTTAAAAAATATTATATCACAGTTTTTATAACAGTTTCAAATATTTATTATTGTCACCAAATTTTAACGAGTGTTTACTATGATTTATCATCAGCAACTCTTTAAACCCTATAATTTTTATTAGAAAATAATTATAAAAAAATTATAACTATGCATATACATACATACCACTTTGGCACCACTTTGTATATCTTATGTGAAAATATTTAGTATGTTCTTTGTTCTCACGTATTTATACGTTGACATGCATAAGTCAGGTCCTTTACTATTAGTCACTTGAATATGCTAAGTCAATTTCACGTCAAGCATTAATGGGCACTAATATTTAGTATGTACTTTGTTCACAATAAATACCTTGATAAGACATGCATATGTCAGGTTCTTTACTATTAGTCACTTGAATATGCTTAGTCAATTTCACGTCAAGCATGAATGGGCACTATTTCAAATGATGCTACAAGTTTTATAACCTAAGTCCTGTATTGCTTAATTAGTCGAATGTACAATCTTCATAGTGTTGCAAATCCCTACGAAAAATTAAACATTCATATGTACATATGCATAGCGACCGAAGCTACACTTACTGAGGCATGTTCCCCTGATCAATTAAGGTACATATGTATATATGTACGTATGGTTTTAAAAACAACAACTTCTGAATATCATACAATTATTATTCAATAGAAATATATCAGTTATTAATAAGCCAATTTCATTAAATCCAACCCCCATAAAAGACCGATAAAAGACGGATAAATCAAACCTTTCCAAGAGGCAGAAGGCAAGAAAAATATTATAGTTATGTATATATACACAAACATCTACACATTACGTCAGTATGTTTGTACATATTTAAGAACAACGCCGTACAAGATCAAAGATCATCGTCATACGATTGATTGTCTCTGACAGGGTAGCCAATTGAATTGTATACGCAAAGATATTGTCGCAACAAGCTACACATGTGTTAAGCATGAGACATATTTTAAATAGGGGATTGTGACTTGTGTGTGAGATTTATGCAGAGTTGGAAACTTTAATTTGTTCTTACGAATTGGTTAGGTGCATTGATACACTTACGCCGAAGTGAGTGAAATGTTTTTTTTACATACATACATAAGTATGTTTGTACGATATAACATAAATTATACATACACGTATATGGGTTTAACGTACTCGCAATATAGAAATATAAGCATACACTTTTTATCTGTACAAATAAATGACTAAGAATTTCGCGAAGTGAAAGGGTACAGTCAAATTTCCCGAGAACGTGCACTGTGATTTCTTTCACGTGATTCTAAACGGCTCTTGTCAACTGTTAAGTAAATATAGACAAGAATACTTCGCAGTTCTTTGAGAATTATCTACCCTCTTCTTTTTTTGTTTTCGACAAAAATGATGAAATATTACTTTCTTTGACGTAAAATGTACAAAAAGAAATCTATACAATATATGCATGCAAGTATACAACACATATACTCCAATATTCTGATTGAAACACGCAACAATGTCAACCGTGCGGATTAAGAGTATATATTGAAT
The DNA here is from genome assembly GCA_944738645.1 of Eristalinus sepulchralis. Lineage (NCBI taxonomy): Eukaryota > Metazoa > Arthropoda > Insecta > Diptera > Syrphidae > Eristalinus > Eristalinus sepulchralis. The sequence goes on along the minus strand of OX122885.1, from coordinate 428,570 downwards.
ACATTTATGCACTTGGAAAGTGAAAAAGTACATAAGAATAAGAAGTATTTTAGAACATAATTATTTGGCAGAAAATGCATTGTTGCGAGAGAACAATTACACCCAACAACTTATGCACATATCGGCTATATATACAGTTTTTTTTTAATTTTTGTGGTAAAAGGCTTAATAATACAATCAATGTTCACAACAATATAACAAACAAATGTCGAAAAGATTTCTTTAAAAGATGTCAAATTTAAACAATTGCATAATTTCTTACCACGGATTGATAGTATGCAGTATTTTTTGTAAACGAATTAATGCCTCATAAATACTTTCTGTATCAAGCAATCGATGGACTGAATCGATTTTTACAATTTTATTTGCTATGAGAATTTATAGAGTATTTTGTTAAGCAGGCAAATCGGGGAGGTGAACTCCATATACATATAGATAATGCAAACTGTAATATAAGTTGTTTTAACCTTAAACACGAGGTAAATAAGTATATTCGAATTTCCAGTAATAAATAAGCGATTACTTATATAAGAAAGGTCATTGGGGTTTACTCTGACTAAAATTAATAACTAACTAAACATAAAAATGTACAAAAAGTAAGTACGTACTTGAAGTAGGAAATTGGAAAAAAATATATATGTATGAAGCGATGTCTAAGAGATGTGCACGTCCCAAACTTTTCAATAGAACAGATTCTTGCTGACACTTCCTTTTTATTTATTTGCTTCACTTTAGGCCGTGGCAGATGCTTTTGGACCGTTTGAGTACTTTATCAGCGGCCGTCTGTCAATTGAGTTACTAAAGGTACAATCTGTCATTAAGTCTAAATCTTGCAGAAGTAGAGAAACGGATTGATTGGCAAACCACAGTATACTTATACTGAATAGCGTTAAATGACAGATTTGGAAACTCATCATTTAAAGTTGATATAAATTATGGTAACTAAACCTTGCCGTTTGGTAATTTTTTTCATCCTCCCAAGAACTGTCCTTTGTTAAAAAAAAACTGGCATTTTATTGTACACGAACAAGATTTTCGTGCATAAGTAGCAAAAATTGCTTGTTTATTCAAGTAGGTTGCTTGTTTTGACGAATTTTTGATCTTATGAAGGCTAGCGCAAATAAAATAAATCTACTACAATCTTTCAAGAACGTGGATTTACATATATAGATTATTTTGAAAGTGGATTTACATATATAGATTATTTTGCATGTATTCAAAACCTTGAAAATCTACTTATTCAAGATTAATTTTACTATTACAATATAAAAACAACCAACTGCTTAAATCCTGCGAAAAAAATCACAACACTTTCATAGTTTTAAAATAAGACTACGTTTTTCGAAAAAACACATATCCTCTGCTTGTGTCCACGCAATGCGAATTTCAATGTGCTGAGGGTGGAATACCTAGAACTGGATCATTTTATTCAGAATTTCGCTAATCCATTAAAATTTATATATTTTAGGAAACGTTGAAAATATTTTTCAGTATATGAAATATTGAGTATATAAATGTTTAAATATCATTCGGAAAACAATATTCCAATCGATTTGCAAAAGATGTAATCTCTAGCACATATGGTTGCAAATAAGGAAAAGCTAAACAATATGAGATTAAACTGACAATGCGGACTTTCGGAGAATTTTCGTGAACAAGCGTGGCGTGGGCAGGATCCTGTGGACTGCAGGGATTTATAAGGAACTCTTATTCATCCCTGGTGGACACACAAAAAGTGATCAGTATTCCAGTCAGAGACGAATAAGTTTAATGGTTTCTGATTCCAGTACCATCTTACGGGAAATTCCCTTGTCCGTTGAATTCTACTCACCACAGAACACCTACAATCTGTCAAAACTGCAAAACGACTGATTTCAAGCAAATACAGGCAAAAGTTATATGCGTTTTTGTAAACGATTTTTCAGTATAAAAAAACTTGTCAAAAGTCAAGTAGTAAGAAAATAATTGCCGACATGGTGAGTAATACTCCTTTGTTTTTATTTATTTAAAATAAATACCTATTATAAAAAAATTTCATATTTACCGATTTAGTTTCAATTTGGAGGTTTCAATATGATATTTCCGGACTCCGGAAGGAGTTTCCAATCGTCATATAAATGTTTTTCCGTATCAATGTTACCGGGGAATGAACGACATGATGTGGAAAAGGGTGGAAAAAGTAAGAAACAAAATCAATGCGAAATGTACAGAGTATTTCTAATTATGTGTTTGTAGTTATAATGCCTCCCTCAGCCTTAGATGCTTTGACGCGTTTAAATGTGGAGTACCCAATGCTTTTTAAGCTCATAAACAATAAAAAAAATAGAAACTCGCATGCTGGCGTTTTAGAATTCGTTGCTGACGAAGGAAAAGTTTACCTTCCTTATTGGGTGCGTATATCATAAACAAATTGCCTATTACTTTATCTAATTCAATCTGCGCTTCTTAGATGATGGACAATTTACTCTTAGAAGAAGGGGATATTATAACAATTGAAAGTGTTTCACTTCCAGTTGCAACTTTCTCTAAATTTCAACCACACAGTAGTGACTTTCTAGATATAACGAACCCCAAAGCTGTTTTAGAGAATGCTCTTAGAAACTTCGCTTGTCTTACAACAGGGGATGTTATTGCAATCAAGTATAACAAAAAGATATATGAACTGTGCGTACTTGAGACAAAACCCGGTAACGCTGTTAGCATCATTGAATGTGACATGAATGTGAGAACTTATGTGTTGAGGTCAATATTTGATTATAACTTCAATTTTGAAGGTTGAATTTGAAGCTCCTGTTGGTTATAAAGAACCTGCCACAACTAAAACAGAGGAAAAGATAGAAGAGGATGTCGTTGAACACACGCAAGACAATTTAAATACATTCAGTGGCTCCGGAAATCGTTTAGATGGTAAAAAAAAGAAGGAAAATCAGGTGTCTCAGGCTATTGTAAAAAAGGTACGATTTATGAAATAATCATCACTTTTCTTTAATGTTCATTGAATGGGACAATATTCTTAAAAGGTACATGCTCGAGGAATTCCTGACTACGATTATCAATTCGGAGTACTTAAGTTTGATCGCTTAGTAAAACCGATTAGTGACCGTATCCAACAAGAGCAAACACGTCCCAGTGAAACCGAAGACTTCCATGGACAAGGATTTTCAATGAAGAAGTCAAGAAAGTAAACTTATATATGCCGCTCGAATTTATGTCAATGTATTTTGAATATATGACGAATGACTTTATAAATTAAGCGTTAATGTTATAGTTTCTTCAGGAGTGACTGGTGGAGATTTTACTAATGCCATTGGAGGCAATTTCCGAATTTTCCTTCCATGTCTTCCTTCTTTTCGCTTCCATAAGCCAGAACGTGGGCGGTTCCCCATCTCCCGCATTTTCTGTGCACTTCCAACATGCTCTTTGTTATGTTCTATATTGGAAATACGTCCTGAAAATCATTGCAATTAACTCGACTGAAGTGGATTCCGAAAAAAACATTTTTTTACCAACAGTAGCCATGCATGTTTTATCAAAGGCATACTCTCGCTTCGATGGTAACTGTACCACTACCTTATCATCAAATTTCCTTAGGATTGTACCATACGTTCCTGCTGCATGTATTAAATGACACGGAAATCCAGGATTTTTCTCTAAACAATGAATTTTTGTTCCTGCCGGAAGTGCTCCGAGTGGAAATGCATCGCCTTCATTTGGGCGCACTATAAATAAAAATAATATTTGTTCACATCAATTCAGTAGCTGTAAAGATTGGTTACCTGGTATTCTAGGAATGAATCTTGATGTTTTTATTATATCTCCCGCCTTCATATTTTCAGTTGCTAGAATATATTTGAGTTCATCTCCACATGCAACCAATGCTATCATTGCTGTGCGGCATCCATCTTTGAACACATCAATAACACGTTCTAATTGGGGAGGACCTTCTAATGGGCCATCTCGAACCCATTTTACCCAGTGATATTTTTGTTTTAAGCCACCACCGATACCTTTAGCAACTATACGACCACTAATAGGGTCTCGTCCGGCTAAATGGCTTATTTGTAGTGGTTCTACAGTATACTCATCAGTATAATGCACAATTCGCCTAAATGATTTACCTCCGCCCGGTTTTGGTTTTACTACATTTTGACATTTTTCGCGATAATGGAAGGACATATATAGAATACTTTTATTTGAAATTCTACATTGAGAAAATAACCTCGTTAAGCTATTCATTGCCGTACGTGTTTTCAATTCCGTTCTTCGAAAAATGAGGCTTATGTAAACTTCTACTGTCAAAATCAGATGTCATTTTTACCGGGTGTCATTACTTTTGCCTTCAAAATTCTATATTTTTAAGTTACTTTTAAGATGACAGTAACGTGAGCAATTCGCAAATATACCACTATCGCTACTAGCCTGAAGGGAATAAAAACTTAGTAAGCACCTCTAATCACAAAATAGTTAAGTTATTGACAGTGATAATAAGCAGATCTTCAACCTCCAATTTTATTACAAATGACGACCTTATTTTATACACCAGTGTCTTTAAATATGTGTGTAAGGAACCTAAATGGTTTCTGATAACTGCGTTTAGCGATTTGAGTGAAGAATGGAGAATTAGTATGAAACAGGTAGTGTTGCAATATGCTTTGTGATGGAAAATTATTTTATAAATTAAAAATTATGTTTTTGGTGTCAATCTCAAAACAGCAGCTCTCAATATACATGCAATTTCAACCTATCTGTGGTGGATTCATGGATTTGAAGATAATTAAAAAAACATGAACTTTGGGTCATTGTATTGTAAATCAGCGCCATCTTTGGTAAAGTGAGGTCGAGAGATTTTTTGTAAAATGAGTGCATGTAGGGAATTCCAACACCAGCACAAAATCCAGTAATTGGAAATGTTGGTGAAGGAGGGGAAAATCTAGTTATAGATGAATATCTCTGCTATTGATACATCTCTGGCTACTGTTCCCACTGAAATAAGTTCATTAGTTGCAGTGGTGTCATTTTAATTTCGTTGATTCATTCTGTTTCTGATAGTTTTGGGCAAGCGTTAAGTTTTCTTAATATTTAATTACACTTCCGTATTCTTTATTACCATATATTATCCAAAATGCCAGCAAAAGCTGTCTGTGTAATAAATGGCGATGCAAAGGGAACTGTATTCTTTGAACAAGAAGTGAGTTGATGGGGTAACTTTAAAAGAAAAAACTGTCTCAGGCCTTGAACTTCAAGTACATGCACATTTTAAGTACTATCACAACCGCCATTGGTTTTTATTAAAAACTGCCTCATCATGTTTCATTTTGATGATTATTTTCTGAATATTCTATTATTTAGATTACATAATTTTGCTTTATCAACTCCTTAGCAATATTGGCAAGTTTAAACTCCAAATTCTTATGTCGTTTTGATAAGCGACGAAGAAAACGTGCTCAATACGTGTGTATTCTGAAATATTAAAAGGGAGGTCTTATTGTTTACAGAATGAGAACGGTCCAGTGACTGTAACCGGCGAGATCGCAGGATTATCTGCAGGACAGCACGGATTTCATGTTCATGAGTTTGGGGATAATACTAATGGGTGCACTTCTGCTGGTCCCCATTTTAACCCCTACGGCCACGTACATGGCGCCCCATCTGAAGAGATAAGGCATTTGGGTGATTTGGGTAACATTGTTGCATCAGGTTATGGTCCAACTAAGGTAAATCAATAAGCGATTGCACGTTATTTATATAATTATTTCGCCCTAATTTCTTAAGGTTAACATCACTGACAAAGTTATTACGTTGTACGGGCCAAATAGCATTGTAGGAAGAACCGTTGTGGTACATGCTGACCCTGATGATTTGGGTAAGGGAGGTCATGAGCTGAGCAAGTCAACTGGCAATGCTGGGGCGCGAATTGGATGCGGCGTTATTGGTATCGGCAAGATTTAAAAATTCTTGCTTGTGATTATTAAAAAATATTGTTTAAAACAGAATATAATTTTAAATAAAAGAATATATGGTTTGGTGAAATACTCTTCGTAGTTTACATCTTTTATAAACTTTACAAATTTACATATAATAGATATTTTAGCTATTGGCTTCTATCTCCCTATAAACTTCAGCTTTATATTCCTCTAGACCGCCTTCAATGGCTCGAACAGTTCGGTTACCACACAACCATAGCTCCTTACACACAACTTTAATCAAGCGTTCATCGTGAGAAACCAATACGACGCCGCCCTTAAAATATTTTGAGTATATTCGTAAGTTAAAGTCATATATATTGCAGTCTTACTTGGAAGGCATTAATCGCTCTGCCTAATGCGTCAATAGTCTCAATATCCAAATGATTTGTAGGTTCATCAAGGACTAGGAAATTCGGCTCGGCTAAAGGTTTCAAAACAATATTATCTGTCAATAATTTTTTAATTATCTTTCTACATACCCATACACATTTTTGCAAGTGCAACCCGTGATTTTTGTCCTCCTGACAAACTAGCTATGCTCTGTAGCGCTAGTGTCCCAGATATACCAAAACTACCGAGCTGTCGCCGATATTCTTCGTCCGGCTTACCGGGAAACAGTTCCTCCAAGACTCCGACACAAGTTACGTTCATATTTAAATGATCCACGTGATGTTGGGCAAAGTATCCTATTCTTAATCCACGATGCATTACAATACTTCCATGAATGGTACTCAGTTGCCCTACTATAATTTTAAGAAGCGTTGATTTTCCGGCACCGTTTTCACCAACCTTTTTATTATTTTTTAATTCAGAATGGGCTCAAAATAATAAAAAATATTGATACTCACAATACATATCCTGGAATCCGAATTTGCGGAAAGGTTAACGTTTGAAAACACAGGCAACTTATCGTTTTCATTGTAACGAAATTCTACATCAGACAACGCCAATACTGGTGGATTGAGCGGTTCAACTTCCGGAAATTTCAACTTCACTTCTATTTCCTTCTCAACTGGCTTTAATTCCGGTCTGGAGAATATTATTATTTAATAATGTCCTTCGGGAATATAGTTATAGTTACACTTACAGCTTTTCCAACATTTTAATTTTTGATTGCACAGACGATGCACGATTGGCATTATACCGAAAACGATCAATGAACTCTTGAACATGAGCTCTATGAGCCATTTGTGCCTCATACTCTCTTCGCTGGGCTTTCAATTTTTCATTTTTTGTTTTTTCGAATTGTTCATAATTTCCCCTAAAATAAAAATATTTAATCAAATCGACAACCATTATGAAAAAAAATGCGTGAGTTTACTTGTAAACATCCAAGATCTGAGAATGCAAGTGTATGATATCGGTGGGAACAGTGTCTAGAAAATTGCGGTCGTGTGAAACAACGAGTAAAGTTGTCGGCCATGTTTGCAAGTAATTTTCGAGCCAAATGATCGCTTTTATATCTAACATGTTTGTAGGTTCATCAAGTAACAAAAGATCGGGCCTTGAGAAGAGAGCGCGAGCAAGCGCTAGACGCATTCTCCACCCTCCTGAAAATGATTTTGTTGGTCTGCTCTGCATTTCTGTTGAAAATCCCAGGCCTTTGAGAATGACTGATACTTTTGATATTGCCTTATCTGCCTCAATATTTTGCAACTGTGCATATACATCGCTTAATTCGGCACTGAGCTCCGCATCCTGAGTACCATTATTTAAAGCTGTCAAAATTTCTTTTTCCCTTGCTAATAACCTTGTGCGTTCGTGATCACACTCTAGAACACTGTCAACAGCGGCCGTATCGTCGCCTACTACTTCCTGTTCGACATGAAGTACTGAGATGTGGCTAGGTATGGCTAACTGACGATCCGATATCATTCGTAACAATGTGGTTTTACCCAGTCCATTACGGCCAACAAGGCCATATCTTCTTCCGAATGATAGCAGTAAGTCAGCATTTTGTAACAGTACCCTTTAAAATTAATGATTTTAAAACTAATTAACACAGAACTCTTTAAGGCATACTTGTCACCGAAAGCCAAATCGAAATTTTCAATTTTTATGTCCATTGAACGGTTAGTTCCTTTCTGCTCCATTTTATTGTTTTTCTTACTTATTACTTGAGATGCAGTTGCAGTTTGAAGTTTTGCTGCACTAGGTTGTGAAATTTTATTGTTGTCAAGTTGTCTTTTCTCCAACTTTTGTTGCAATTTTGCTTCAGCTTTTTCAAGTTTTTTAGAATCTACTTTCTGTAAAAAATTTAAGTCAATTTTTAACTGTTCTGAGTAACTTAATGTCAGTACTTTACATTTCCGGCATCCTTATTGACTACCCATATACTTTGAACGTCCTTGTCGGTGGCTTCCATGTTAGCAGCCATTTCGGCTATATTTACCGGAGCATTTAGAACCCTTTTTGTTTCATTTGATGAGTTAAGTTTTATTATATTGTAAAACTGATGACAAAGATCTCTTAAATTAGGAAAAAAAATATGATTATTAAAGAACATTTTGTTTTCAGACACCGAACCTTATGTTATCTTCAGTTTTCTCAGAATTAATACTTTGCAAGATATCGCCTACAGCCTCATATATATCATCGCAACTTTCAAAGTCATCTAGACTGCCACAGAGCACACCTTCAAAATTTAATGCAGATCTGAATTGATTTATTTTAATTAATGTCTTTACCCTCAACATAGCCTTTAAGTTCTTCATCCATTGCAGGGAATTCTCGTCTTAAAATATCGGTGAAAGCACTCATTTTCTTGTGTAAATAAATATTTGATCTTCGAAAATGTTGATATTATTTTAAATTTTATACAAATAAATGATAATAGTTGTGAAATATAAGAAACAATATAAATTCCACCTGTAAATTTATATTAGACGTGTGGATATTTTGTTCTGTTGGCTTATGTCTTGCAAAAGTTGACATATGTCACTAGGTACAGTGAATACAGGGTGCACTGCCACACCAAACGCGGATGTTCGCGCAGGCAGTAATAAATAATAGTACAATAAAATATATGTTCCTTATTACTTCTTGATACGTGTATCATATGTCATCAATCAAATTAGGGCGCTCGATCGTTGGAATTTCATAGATCGTAATATCGTAGGGCTATTTCCTAATCAATCATGTGTTTTAATAAAAAAAAATTCAAATTAATAAATTGGCAGACACCATGTATCATATTACCATACACTATTATCTATCCTACCACAACCAAGTTAATTGCTTGCTACCCTTACTGATCGCGTATAAACATTAGACCTTAATGTGGCTTTTTACAATAAAGGGATACGGTGATTATTGCTCATTTCCTTCAAGAGGTGTTCGTGAGTAGGCGAACAATTTCAGCTTAACGAACATACAGTTATTTTCAAAATAAAATTATTTTGTTTTGAAATTCACAAAATATGTTGAAAAAACAAAACAAAAATTAACGCACGAGAGTTTTATACGAAAAAAATTTATTTTTAAGTGTATATGTTGCCAAATAAATAAGTTCGTACTACATATTTAACAAAAGGCATGCTTTTATATGAATAAGTTATTGAAAGATAAAATAATATATGTTTACAATAAAATTTGAGTTGAGTACATTATTGAACAATATGCCGCGTAATTGAAAATTCTCTAAATGTGCACGCTTGCTTAAATTAAATAAATTAATAACAGTAAAAAAACAAAAAAAAAAAAAAAACAATAAAAAACAAGTTTTAGTACATAGGTTGAATATTTTTGTATAATGCGCTTGCAGATTTTGAAGATATTCATTACCATATGATAATAATCAATTTAAAGCAATTAGTTTATTTTTCATTACTATGTGGATATATTAACTGCAGCCGATTTTCGCTGCCTAGCTCCGCGCCCAGATAGTAGATATGATACGTCTAGGATGCTTTCATTTTGAGTATTATCCCATTTCATATTTTTCATAGCTGCCAGGATTATTTCAAGATTGTTGCGCTTCTGCTTTTTTGTCTGTTTAAATACGATCAATTAGTATTCAAATGCACAAACAGTACTCTAGGCTTACTTTATTTGTTTGCACTATGTTGACAATGTCCGGCTTCTTTGTGGATGTAACGCAACTACTTGACATTGAACCATCCATATTATCTGCCTTTTGCCTTCTAGGCTTTAACAGTGCGGGATCAACATCATGTGGCTAAAAATGAAATAAAATCCATTGAGAATGTCAACTAAAATTTATCAAATTGCCTTACCGCATATGATTTAGAGATTTTTATTTTTTCTTCAAATTTCCTAAATGCATAATTCTTCGTACATGTTGGCCAACTGACTTTTGCTTTTGAGAAAAAACGTGCACTTTTATCAACCCTAAGTTCACATATATATACATGCTCTTCAGATAAACAATCAACAGGCCGACCTTTGCAAAAAATTGTACGATCTAGCACCCAACATCGACCAATAACTAATTCAATGGGGACAACCTCGTAAAGTGGTACTCTGATCACTTCATTGGGGTAAAATCGCCTCGAAGGCTCGTGGAAAGTCTCATGAGGACGTAAAAAGTGGTGGCCAAATATAACCCTTTTTCCCTCTTTGTCTTTCCACAATCTTTCAACGCGGAATATATCACATTCAGAATAATCTATTACTCCTATAGTTTTGTAAGTGTGTTTTTTTGTTGGACATATATTGCCTTTTTCATCTTTTATAGGAATATCACGGAGCACGTAAACTGTATCGCCCTGCCGAATTTGTAACTCTCCGCGCATCAGGGATAAATAATATCTGCAACCATCATCTGTAAAGTCATCTAAGGGTATTTCCCTATCCACAATACGCGGTTCACATTTCTCACACAAATAATTGTCTGCATTCACATCAGCTTTAGTGCATTCAGTATGCTGCCAAACCATGCATCGGGAACATTGAATCATGAGACCTTCGTCCTTGAACAAACCGCAGATGCATGCAATTATATCTTCTGAACTTCCTTTTGTGCGTTTGGAATTAGATGAAAAACTTCTGCTTATTGTTCCAGGTGTTGTCGATTCGTTCAGTGCATTTGGTCGGAAATTGTGTAAACTGGTTTTATCGGCGCCTAATTCAAGCAGCTGATTGTAGACTTCATCTTTCTTTTTGATATACAAACCATACAAGCTTTTTATAATGACTTGTTTTTCTGGATTATTTTTGTGAAATTCTTTTATGCTTGACAACAAATTTTCTATATCTTCATCGAATTCGATTGGGTCTTTATAAAAACCTTTTTCAACATTAAGTTGTATTGTTGAAAATTCATTCGGCTTTTTCTTTCCAAGTAGTTTAGATTGTTTTCCTTTACGTTTGACCAAATTCAGACCGAACTTGACAATAAATGGTTTATCAAATTCATCTGAAAATAGATATAAAAAAAATACGATTTGAAGAATATTTTATACGCATTACCTTTTAAATCTTCAAATGCTGCACATATATCTCTAAAGACAACAGCCATTTTAGCCATCTTTTCAACTTCAGGATCTTGAACAGCTTGAGTTAAACCTCTTGTTTGAATATTTCTTGGAGATCGCAATGCGGATATCTGCACGGCAAGAGAATTAGGTGTTGATGGTCTTCTCTGAATAGAATTTGATGTTTGTTCTGTTTTGTTTCCTTCTCCTAGAGAAGCTTTTGATTTTATTCGACGAGCCTGCCGTGTTAGGACATAAGATTTCACTGTTTATAGGAATTTATATATAAAAAAAGTACCTTTTCAAAATTTCGAAGTAAAAATATCCTTTGATGTTTGATAAGTCGTTTATCTTTCTCTGATAACTGTTGCAGCAATTGAGTCATAACAATGTCCTTGGACTGAAGGCGTGCAACATCTTTACGTGCTGATCCTTGCCTCTTACGTTGTCGTCCGTTTTTGCGGCCATTATATGTGCCTGTTGATATATCAACATTCTTTGTCAACTCCTGTAAAGGTTTTATGCGCTGAGACTTCCCACCGATTACCCCGCGGCATTGTGGCGTATTACAACGACATTCTTGGCCTTCGGATGGATTAAAGAGTGAGAAATTATAGTCATAACTTATCTCCTCTCCGGCCTCGATATTGCGAGCAGCAAAAAGAGCCATTCGAGATAAACCATTCACGGACCACTTCTGCATCTCACAATTAGGAGAACAAGAATGATTTACAAATCTGCCATCGCTACCCATTCGATGTCCATCTATTACCAAACCACCGTCCAAATGCAAGCAATAGTGATGTGTGTCATTAATATACAGGGTAGCCATACGTTCTTTAAACTCTTTTTCTGTAACAACCTCACCCACATATTCCAGAATGTAAGTCCCCTTTTTTATTGGTAACGTTGTACGCACTCCCCAGCCTTTGTTCTCGGTCATAAATCTTTCTACACCTGGTGCTACTTCATGCCGTTGAATTTTTTGATTTTGGCATTTTTCCTTCGTCGGGCAGCTAGACGGATAACATTCTGTATACACCATGCGATTCAAACAGTCATCGCCACAGCCCACATCTGGCTTACAATTACATGTTGGTCTGTCAATGTTAGCAGTATTAGGTCTAACATCAGAACATCTGTAGACGTTTGTCCTAATTTTTCTATAATTCCAACTTGGAACTGTGACTCTAGTTGGGAGTTTACCGTTGGTATATGCCCACCATATATCAAAAGGCAATTGAAAATCAAACTCTGTACGGCGAAAGAATCTTTCACAGTATGGAGGTGGTGGTAAAAGAGGACCATTAACAATATGGTTGGGTTCATTATTGTTTTCTTTCGTATTATTAGAGACAATTTTCTTTCCCCGTAAGTTGCAATTATTGTCTTTGTAAAATTCTGATAGAAGACCTGCCACCAGGAACGTTTTCTTCCATTTTTGTTTTCGATTGGTTGATTTACTATCTTCGCTGAAAACAGATGCAGATGAAGATGATTCGGAGTCTACAGCATTAGTTGAATCACAAAACGCGGCTGGAAGTGGTTCCTGTTCCAAGAAATCAACACTTTCGAGTTCTGTTTTTTTTATTTGCCCAACATTCCTTTTTTCAATTTTAGGTGGCGTATTCGTATTTTTTTGCGGACTATCCTTTAATGAATTATTTATGTCAGCAGCTAAACGTCGCTTAAGACGAATTTTACACGTTGGGAACGTAATATGAATAAGTGAGTTGGCTCCAACTTTAACTTTTTCCTTGACACGGGATAAAGTTTCCTTCTTCTTTGAGAGTGGTCTTGCTTTCTGTGTTATTAATTTATTCTTTAAAGCATCCTTTTGTAATATATCGGGTCTTAATCTGTTTGACAGTGTACATTTACCAGCACGAACTCTGTTTGATATCACATCATTACTTGCTCCATTCCTTTTAATACCTTGCAAGCGGTCTAAACTAACAACTGAAAGACGTGGCGTGCGGTTGCGTTCCAAGAAAGTGTCACTTGTTTCGCCCGCATGGGGAACGCGATCGCAATTTGGCTCTTGTTTTGAATCAGTTTCTAATTTCTTTTCAGTTTCTCCTGTAAGAGATAACTCGCTTACTTTTCTTTTCTTTCGCTTTATGCTTGGAAAACCAGTCCTATTTATTTTTTTCCGTTTCCTTTTGAGAATGAGATTTCCACCAGTCTTATTAAGTAGTGACTCGACGACACGTTCAACTTTTGTGTTTGAATTTTCTGAAAACGCTTTATTATGAAGATCTAGCAAATCTAATGGGGACTCTACCTCTGACTTTGCTATGATTGATGATTCGCCCAGCTTAGCAATAGGTATTTGAATTTCCAACTCGACTGAGGGTTCAAATATACCTGGAGGAGGAAATGCTGATTCAGAGCACAGATGCACAGTTTTAGATTTTTCAGTTGTCGCTGAAGTAGGAATAAAATTACTTGAGTTATTATTCGTAGCACTCGCGATTTTAGATACAACTCCTTCTAAGCGATTACGTTTTTTATTGTTAACTATCTCTGGCAATTGACTTTCTGTGAGAGTATTTTTATTTCCAGACGCTCTTTGATCATTTAAACAATTCGAGGAGGTGTTAACCACGTCAGTCACAGTTTGAAGAAGATGACGCTTTTTGGGAGTAACTGCCGTTTTAGATGAAGCATTTCTAGAATTCATTTTCTGAGCATGACTGTTTTGTTTGGAGTCCATGCTTTCCTTTTGAGTTTTTACATTTTCAGTTACATATGCTGTCACATGAGCTTTTTCCGGTTTTTCACCTGGTGTAAGCAGATAATGTCTCTTCTTTAAAGGTAATTTATGATCATCAGGGCTAGAGCTGCACGTTTTCTTGTGTCGTCGCTTTCCAGTAACATTTGATGCCATACTAGTGCTACTTGAAAGAGAAAATTCAATATTTTCACATGTTTTCCTTTTTTTGAGATTCCTTTTGTGCTGATTGTTTGTTTTTGGAGGAACAACACGCTCTATGGCTATCTTTTCCTTAACATAACTATTTACTGCATGCTTATCACAATGAATACGACACAATGAAGAGAATGAGTTCGTTAAAATTTCAATTTCGGTTAGTAATTTTGAATCAATCGCCGCTAATTTACTACAACCAAATTTTAAGTGTTTTGTTCGCCGGCGTTTTTTACACTTTGACGCACTAGAATAAAAGCTACTGCTGCAAAAGCTAACCAAAGAAGAGCGCCGAGATTTTGGTTTGCGTGATTGTGCTAAATGTAGTTCCGTTGTATTAATAGAACCTTTTCTCGACTGACTATACAATTTGCTATTCATTGTACTTAAAATTGATGAGTATGGATCCCGACAGATTTGATCATTTGCGTAATTTTCAAAATGTTTCCCTCCACTGAAATGTGCAACTTTACTTCTTCCAAAGTACTGTCCTGTTGTTATGTAGCGGTTTATTTCTCCGTATTTTTTGTACACATTAGAAACTTCACTCTCATCAACTAAAATTTTTGGTTTGCATGCGTTAGATCCACTGCTCTCTTCACTGCTCTGACCAAGACTCAGACCAGCTAATTGGAGAATGTCTTGTTCATTCAAGTTGCCAGTAGATTTTGAGTTACTGATTGATGATCTTCGTTTTCGACGGTATTTCGTCCGACGCTTTTCATCGCAACTCTTTGCTCTACTTGTGCGACTATAACAACTTCTCATACTATAGCGACTTTTAGCACTAGCATCACTTTTATAGCCAGAAAAATGATTACTTCTAATTCCATAATCGCTGGAATAGCCACCATTTGATGTTAATATTTTGCTGCAAATTGTAATATTTCCAATTCCCCCTCCATCACTTTTATAACCACTAACACTGGGCCTCCGGAATTTAGAGTTAACGTCGATTTTTTTCCAAGCTGGGTCAACCATATCACTTTTGTTGGTGTTGTTAGATGTCGGGGCATTGTTGTTTGTCGGAGAAGATTGTACTGCACTCGAAGCTGCTGATTGCTTACGTGCTTTATTCTTAGGGGGTGGGTAAAGCACCCTCTCGTTCATAGCATACACACGCTTATCTATATTGACAACATCAATTTTTGCTGGTGTTGTAGCTTTTTCCCTTAATTTTGACTTCAACCGAGGTAGCTCTATTTGAGTCTTTGGAGAAGGGGATGTACTTTGAGCTGCTGAAGAGACTACCCCCGAGTCAGCAGATTCGTTTACAACTTTTAATTGTGGATTTTTTTTTGGCCGCCCACGTTTCTTTTTAACTGGAGGATTGGTTTCATTTAATGGTGCGTCTGCTGATGATGTTGGTATTTCAGCGTTTGATTTTGTTTCATCTGCACATGCTGAAAGTCGTTGTGTTTTTTCCATAAAGTCCTGAAGCAATGTAGATGTGTACTGTCTTTTTGGTTGTGTGCAGATTGAAAGGGAGTCTGAGTCACTTTCAACACATTTTATAGCTGCATTCACTAGCGCAGGTAACTCATTATCACTAGATGAAAGACCAATGTTATCATCTTGGAGAGCTGTTTGCTGGTTTAAAGCAACTAAAGACTGGTCCTTTACATCAATAGTGACGTTATTGCTCTCTTCAGCAAAAGGCATTTGAAATTTACATGAATTTACGGTAAACTTAGAAATCTTTAAAGAAAAATAGAATCGTTAGGAAAAACTAATTATGATAAAACAGTTGTTCTTCTGTCTTACTCGTTTCCGTTTGAGTTTGAGTTTCTTTATCTTTCCATTATTACTAGCTTCAGATTTTGAATCACTTTCATCTATGCCTTTTTGAGCGCTTAATTTTGATATTCCTGAAATTGAAGGTGCTGACATCTTATCTTTTGGGGTGTCCGGGGTCAATCTATTCCCTAAATTGTTATTCTCAATCCAAAGTCGTTCATTGTCCTCTTTGGAATCGCTCGTTTTTCGCCTAATTGCTGATATTTTCATTCGCAATCCACCGGCGTCAGACCTATATTAAGAACAGAATTTGTCTTTAATGTAACAAACATATATGATAGCTTCAGTTTTAAAAAGTTTACCTCGAAACGCTAAACTGTGTTGCAATTTTTCGGCTTCTATTATTCAAATTTTCTGACATAGAACTTGTTTCCGTCGCCGTATAGTCTGACTCCTAGCCAACAAAGTGCAAATATATATACATTTATATAAAGAAGACAGCCAATATTTTTTATACCTCATTTTCACTAGACTGTGAAGCTTTTTGACCCAGGATTTTTTCATCATATTGGTTTTTATGTTTCATTGTACGAATCCCTCTAAATTGAAAGAAATTTATATTTTCAAAACAATTGGATAGGTATGAATTTATAAATCTATACATAAATAATAATATTTATTTTCATATACACATATAGATATGCATGTTAAATGACGATTTCTTTAAACATAGCAGATAAAAGGTAAATTCCACCATCAGTAATGAAAATGAAAGTTTCGGCTTTAATATAATGAAAAAATATATAATTTAAAAATGCTGGCTTCTGTAAAATAAAACAGAAAACAAATCCTGCGAGTATTTATTATTTCTTATACAATTTTTGTAATAAAAGCAGTTCTGCATTAGCATTTTTTGGCAACCATTTATCTGGGTCAAGTTTCAAGCGTCTTAACCCACAAATCATTTACCATTACATTTAAATTACTTATTTTTAATGCAACTAGTAGAAACTAATATAGTAATAAACTAATGTTTGTTTACAACACTTACTGAATATGTTTTTATCTAATTCCTATTAATCATTCTAAAATGGCGCCGTTTGAAGCGTCGATAAAATTTAAGTGACAATTTATGCTTTTAAATTTTCAGCAACCAACATTCAAATAATCTATGTTTAATGGTGTAATTATCCTCGAAATCCTATACTGTCTTTTAAATGTATTTAAAAAGGCTTCTCAGTTTTCTATAAAAATAAAAAAACGATAACACCCAACTGCCCCCATCAGTTATGATGGAAAGTTGACTGGCGCTGAAACGTACGATTCCATAGTTCCTGGTTCCAATTCAGAAAACTACAAAATTTTAGGAGCTGTCAAGTACATTGTTGCCATAATTAGCGGTTTTTTGTTGACAAAAATAATTCTATTAAAAATTATGTATTCCAATTTCAATAATTAAGACAATTACAACAAAATTTTCGGTTTCAATATTTCATTTCAAATTACTTAAATATTACTTTTTCAGCATTAGAATTTAAGCATATTTTTTGAGTTCAAACATTTTATTTTGATAAGATTAGATAATTTCAAATTTCGTCTGCCAGTAGACCAGTACAGTATACAAAGGAGCATAAACTACATCAAATATGTGTTATGCGAAATTGTTATGAAAAATATGAATATGAAAATTTTATAAAAATAAATTTGATTTCTTGAAGTGATCAGCTGATCGAAATATACCACACAAGCAGTGTTACTGCATCTGCTAGAAAAATAGTACAACGAAAAATTAAAAAAAGTAACATAATTTTCCTTAATTATAAACATTTCTATAACAATGCAAAAAAGTTTATGAAATTGTAGTACGTTTAAATATATTCTGCACTTACCGATTTATAAAAAATTAAAATTAAGTGTCACTTTTCCACATTTATATCATTACGGCAACGCAGCATATGAGAGTAGATCATAACCAGAAACCAATGAGGTCCCTAGTCATAACTCAGAAATAAAATAGTTGTGTGTGTGTTTTGTTTCTTATTAGATGGCTTCCCGATTTAACATAACATGTAGTTCACATCATTCATCCGCCTATTTGTTAAGAGTCGGATAAAAATATTGTAAAAGGACTCAGCTAACACTGCCTATGAGACACTTCCTAGGCTTTTCCCATTACTGGGCTATTTTGAAACTATTATGAGATATATTCATTTCCGATTAAGTATAATATTCACACAATACATCCGCCTAATTGATAAGAGTCGAATGGAACTTTTATAAGAGAACTCAGCGAACACTGCCTTTGAGATACTTCCAGAGCATTTCCAATTTGGTACTTTTCCCTGACAATCTATGCTATTCGGCATTTATTTTAAACAATTATGGGCTATTTCGATTCCTAGAAGTAATCAGCTGATCGAAACCAGGGATTCATCCCTGATCGAAACACACCACATATGTAAGTATGCGTGAAATCATGGATGAACGAAGAAGTTCATCCCTGCGTGAAATATAACTCGCAAATAAATAGTATGCGTCCTTTTTATAGGTGAGGTTTTTCCCAGTCGAACACGCTTATCTCATTTAGGTGGCTTGTGATTCATTCTTCTATGGTTAATGTTGAGTGGTTTGTGCAGATTGGTGATATACATATATGCTGGAAAGTCAAATGTATCTTTTTTTTCTAATCTCAAATAAGCAAAACATCCTGTTGTCAATAATTGGAAAAACACAAACGCTTTTCTTACAATGAGTTTTTCAAACATGTTATATGGGACTACGCTATCGGCTGAATCAATTAAAGTTATAGCAGAAAGTATTGGAGTAGGGTTTCTTCCAGACGATGCCGCAAAGGAACTTGCCGATGACGTTTCCTTCAAATTAAAAAAAATTGTTCAGGATGCCGCTAAATTCATGCATCATTCAAAACGTGAAAAACTTAGCCTAAGCGATATCGATAATGCAATAAAAGTGCGAAATATTGAGTGTCAGTATGGCTTTACATCAAATGATTTTATACCCTTTCGTTTTGCGTCAGGGGGGGGTCGTGAGCTACATTTTGTTGAAGATAAAGAAGTTGACCTCAATGAGATCGTCCAGGCTGGAGCGCCCAAAATACCCCTTGATATCACATTGCGGTCACATTGGTTATGTGTAGATGGTATACAACCAACAATTCCAGAGAACCCGCCTCCACTCTCTAAAGACTCGCAAGCACTTGATTCAGTGAATCCAGTACTTAAGTTAGAGCAAGGTGTGACAAAGGATACTGCTGGCAAGCCTGCCACAGGAAAAATACATAAATTAAAGAATGTTGAAACAGTTCACGTGAAACAATTGGCCACACATGAGTTGTCTGTTGAACAACAACTGTATTACAAAGAAATCACAGAAGCTTGTGTGGGTGCAGATGAACCTAGACGGGGAGAAGCTTTACAGAGTTTGGCTTCGGATCCTGGTCTTCATGAAATGCTTCCAAGAATGTGTACGTTCATTGCCGAGGGCGTTAAAGTTAATGTTGTACAAAATAATCTAGCCCTTCTCATATATTTGATGAGAATGGTAAAAGCCTTATTGGACAATCCTTCGTTGTATTTGGAGAAATATGTAATATTGTTATCATTTTTATTTATTAAATATTTTAAACCATTAAATAATTCCTTTTGCAGCTTCATGAACTAATTCCTTCCGTCTCTACTTGCATTGTATCGAAACAACTTTGTATGAGACCAGAGCTAGATAATCATTGGGCGCTTCGCGACTTTGCTGCAAGATTAATGTCACAAATTTGCAAAAACTTTAATACTTCTACAAATAACCTACAAACACGAGTGACAAGGTATGTACATATTAAATAACTTTAAGTGTTTGTTATTACCGAACGGTCATTACAGGATATTTAGTAAGGCATTGCAAAACGATAAAACACATCTTTCTTCCCTATATGGTGCAATTGCTGGTTTGTCCGAATTGGGTGGGGAAGTGATAAAAGTTTTCATTGTGCCGCGTTTAAAATTTATATCTGAACGCATAGAAGTTCATCTACAAGGAACAGCGCTGAGCAACACCGATAAAATAGCTGCAGGCCATATAAGAGCTATGCTCCAAAAATGCTGTGCTCCTGTTTTAAAAGCAATGCGTAACCCACCGGATGTATTAGAGGAATACAAGTATGATAATATAGACTGAAAGTAAAGTAATAACAATGTCATATTTTTTTCTAAAATAGAAGTGAATTTGGTTTCCTTGGGCCAACATTGCATCAAGCTGTTATAAAGGCTCGAAATGCTCCTTTATCTTCTACTGCCCCATGCAACATTGGTAACTCTATATCAAGCGCACCAATCACGTCAGCTGCACAGACGGCATCAACTACTGGCCGGCCACAAGCAACAACTACACAAAGGCCATCCAGCCATTTGTAAGAAAATAAAACTTTTTATTTAAATTCTTACAATAATGTGAATTATTTTAGACAAAATGCAAATATACCTCAAATAAGATCAGCACCACAAACCCAGGCAGTGCCACAAACATATGTTATTGTATCCCAGCAACGACCGTCAACACCGCAATCAGGTATGTAAAACTATTATAAAAGTAATTTGAAATGATATATATATTCTGCTAAGGAATTTTACAAGTTCAACAAAATGGCAATACAACTCCTTTATCACAGAGGGTGAGTAGGTCCTTAATACACATATTGGTTTATACATATTTCCCAAATATTTATTTTTCCAAAGGCTTCTACGGATCATAGTTCTGTTTTAATTGAAGGGGAAGTAAGACAAATTCCAGACTTGGATGATCTATCGCACCTGGAATAGTATTTAATGATATAATTAATAAATACATTTAACGATTTGAAAAATAAATTATGTTACATTTTTCATGAGTACATATTTCATTTATTTGTAGGTTTTTATGCTTACGTTAGTTTCTAGGAAAAGCAAAAAAATAATTTGACGTTTACGCCCTTCCTGCGCAGTTATGTGTATCAATTTCCTTATCCGGGCGTATCACGTACGTACATGTACGTAGTATGATTGATGTTGGTACGCGCAGGACTTGAATTATTGATTATAATGTCCTTTCTTAAAATATTCTTATCAGTAGTCTAGAAGTAGTGAATGCTGAAAGAGTTTTCTCTTGTTCACTGATTTTTCACCCAAAGGAATTAATTACATTTTAACAGTATCGAGTTTTCCATCTTACAGTTTTAAGACAGAATAAGTATGAAAACTCAATTTGCTGAAGAAAATGAAGCTTTCGAGCTCCGTGTTGATGAATTCAAAAATGACTCGGAGAAAATGGAGGTACTAGCTGAATTTATTGAAGATGTCATCAAAACTGCTGAAACCGAAGCACAACAGAAGACGGAAGATTTGCAACAGGTAACGTTATTTTTTAATTGAAAGGTTTAGCCTTATCTCTACATAAATATAATTTTAGGCACAAAAAAAAGAAAAGTCTTCGTCACAAAGTAAGTAATATTTTTATTAAATATACATACATATGTCAAATATTTTTTTAATTATCATTAAGGAAACTTGAATTTTTTCGGATCGAAATCATACACGCATTTAGTTGTATAAAAAATCTTATCACATGTGTCGGCATAGCCTTTTTCTGCAAATCGAAAAAGTAAAACATAAATGTTAATTAAGTTACATACAGCATATGTGGGAACATAATTACGAGTTTCTATACAGGCTTCAAGAGCCTTCTTTGCATCTTCTTGAATTTCTGAAGGTAATATTATTGGTATTTGAGCTAAAGCTTTTTGAAAACTAAACTCACCCTTCTTCGTTAGCTGTAATACAAGTTTGCCATAGATAGAATTCTATATATGAATAAGTTGCGTATACTTACGGTACCAGCTAACTGGGCAATACATTTAGCATAACACTGAGAAATACAAATTGTGTACAACAATACAATCATATATTAATGAACTGGAATACCTTCAAGTCCTTATTATTTTCGTCGAATATTCCCTTTCTCATATTGTCTAGCGTCTCCGCTTTTAGATTGAACTTTGGGGCACATCCAGATCGCATCATATCCAAAGATGCATCGAACTGTTTCATAGTGACCCCCACACAAGAACTAAAAACTGTCACAAGAGTCAAACTTGTTATCCAGCGCTTTGAGTAGTATTCCATATTCTAACGAACAAAGATAATATTCAAGCCCATACAACCAGCTACACGAAATAGAACACACGATAGTAAAGATAAAGTGATCACCTGAAAGTCTTTAAATAATGGCATAAGTAAACGCGGCACACAGTCTAATTATAAGTATCCATTAATGATATAATATGAAGCAATCAAAATTAGAAAAGCAACACTTATTGCTTTTCATTTATTCTACAGTATATCGACTAATTTACGTCCGAATTAATTAGGAGTATCAGATTTACGCCTTCATATAAAGTATATTATTATATAATAATATATATTGTTGACTCTCTTAGGCTTTACAATAGGTGACTTAAAAAATGGGAAAGTTGTAAATAGAGCTAGAGGACTGGTGGTTCGATTGTTTGACGCGATCTGTAATTGCGCCAACACTGCTACAGCTCCAGCACAGAGGATGCGCCGCAAAAGATCATCACAACCGAAATAAATGGCACAATTATGTTACATAGAAACAATCAAGATTATATAAAAAAACATTAACAAATTTATGTAGGCGTATAGTTTGCATTGTGTATTAGCATATGCTTGGGTGTAACAATAAAACTATATATATATATCCAATTTTATATATGTAGGAAGATAAAATAAATTTTAAGTGCACAATACGTGACAAGACCATACAAATCTTCCCACCACAAATCAATACTATATGATAAGATCTCACATAAATGTAACTACAGTCTCTTTAAGCTATTATTATTTATACTTAAAATATTTTAAGTAATATTAAAATATTTCTTTATATTGACAAATTTTGAGTGTCAAGAATTATTTCTGTGATCTGTAAGAAAACTTTACTTTGTTGGTCCCAAAAGGTGTAAATAAAGGTGTAATCTAAAATAGTGGTAAAATAAAATTCCAAAAAATCATCATAAGACAAACATTTAATGAGTTTTCTACTTCCCCTCCATCCCCTTCTCTTTTCTTTTTTATTGTATAAATGTTTATGGCATAATGATTCAGGCAGTATCAAGTAAAGAAAGTGCGAAAATATTTCTTAGATGCAAAAGTGGACTTGAATTGGTTGAAAATATATTTATATTTAATTATTCACTGCATGCACGGTATACACATCGTGTATGATTTTACAAACACATGTTTATTATGCAGATGTTGTACTCCGCATTTTGAGTATATTCGTATTACCACAGAATTTCAATAATCAGAACGGAAGGGTGATAAGACGTGAAAAGATGATAAAATGGTTCAAAGTTATTTTCTAAATTAATTTTAAATTATAAAATGGATACATTACTAAAGCTTATCATTGTATTCGTTTTTATAAGCAATGTAATGTGCAACAATTCAAATTTGGGTAAGTAAAGTTTCTATAAAATGGTATGTGATATATATATATACATTACAGATGAGCCTTTATTAGCTGAAGGCAGTAAGCGGCATTGTGTTTCTTTAAAGAGAACTATACGCCAAGCAGTACTTCCAAAAGTACAGATTTATACGCTATTAATTTATTGCTTTAATAATCGAGTTATTATTTCCAGTCAAATATAACTAGTAATGTATGCACAACTCCGGCTGGACTTCGGGGTCACTGCCGACCACGTATATACTGTAAAATGGGAGAGACTCCGAACAACATTTGGACAATAATTGACCAGCTTTGTATTTTGGATAAGTAAGAAAAACTGTTAATAATTTAAGTTGCCATAAATTACTTGTGTATGTATGAAAGTATATATTTTTATACATTTATTTCGCAGTTCAATTGGTATTTGCTGTCCCAACAATTATTACTCGGATGCAAACGCAAGGTTAATTCCGGAATTTATAACAAATGTCAATGAGGACAGCATTAATGGTGCCACAAGAATTATTAATAAACCTGAAAATAGAGGTTGTGGACTCACGACAAAGCAATTTCCAAGAATAAGGGGCGGCCGCCCAGCAGAACCAGACGAATGGCCATGGATGGCAGCAATTTTACGTTTGCGATATCCACATGTGCACTGTGGCGGTATTTTAGTTACTAGTAGACATATTCTAACTGCAGCACACTGTGTGGAAAGATATAAAAAGGAGGATCTTCTCGTAAGGTTGGGTGAATATGATATCGGGCAACATAATGAAACGCGATCTAGAGATTTTAGAATTGATAAAATTGTTTATCATATTGATTTTGACCCACAAATTTATTTAAATGACATTGCGCTGTTACGTGTTGATCGAGCAACTCTGTTTAATACATACATTTGGCCGATTTGCTTACCGCCTGTCGAAGAAAATTGGGAGGGATGGAACGCAATTGTTATAGGATGGGGTACACAATTTTTTGGTGGGCCACACTCTCAGATTTTAATGGAAGTAGTAGTGCCTATTTGGAAACAAACTGAATGTAAAAAAATGTTTATTGAACGAGTGGAAGATACGCTCTTATGTGCTGGAGCCATTGAGGGTGGTCGTGATTCCTGTCAAGGAGACAGCGGCGGACCTCTGTTGGTTCAACTGCCAAATCAACGGTGGATTGTTATTGGAATTGTTTCATGGGGTGTGCGATGCGGGGAAAAATATCGCCCCGGTCTGTATACTAGAGTGGATAAATACATTTCTTGGATAATAAAAAACTCCGAATAAATTAAAAATAACATTTTCAATACAATTATTTTAAAATTAACCAATATATATATTATATGATATATATATATATATATATATATATATATATTATATATTAACTTCTGTGTTTACATTTTATTATATATGAGAACAATTATAAAATTAATGATTTAACTAAACAACGGTTTATTCTAATCATAAGAAAATGCAATTTTGTAGACGTCATCATAGGTGGACGCAAAATGAACCTGCAGACCTTCAGTAATAAAGCTTGGTAGTTCCGTAAAGTCTTTCTTATTTTCTTCTGGTAATATAATACATGTTACACCACTTCGTTTAGCCTACAACAAACACGAATGTAGTAAGTTACGATTTATACACATATTGCATCTTGATATCTCACCGCTATTGCTTTTTCCTTAATCCCACCAACTGGTAAGACTTTCCCCTTTAACGAGATCTCGCCCGTCATGGCAATATTTTGTCGAACCGGATTTTTAGTTGCTAGCGACAATAGTGCCGTAACAATTGTAATGCCAGCACTTGGCCCATCCTTGGGAGTGGCGCCTTCAGGAACGTGCAGATGAATATGACTAAGAAATATTGTCATTAAAAAATATTAAATTATTAAAGTTTTGATATGCTACCTCTTCTCTAATAATGTATTTTCTTTATTCACTAAGCGTAGGTAATTCCTGGCAACTGTTAGTGCGATTTGTGCGGATTCCTTCATAACATCACCCAAGTGACCCGTAAGAAATAGGGACCCGGTTTCTGAATCTTTATCGATATTACCAGATTTTCGCATTTCTGTTTCAATATATAATGAAGAACCTCCCATTGCGGTCCATGCTAAGCCCATAACTACACCAGGAGGTGTATCTTCATACATTCTTTCTTGAGAAAATACCGGTTTACCCAAGAAATTTGTTATATTATCGTTTTTGACTTCGAAAGAATCGCCTTCATTTTTGACAATTTTAAATGCAACTTTTCGTGCAACCTATTCAGTATGCTTTTAGTGAAATTATATATGTTTGGAATGTATTTTTTAAACTATACCTTTTCTATGTGTTTTTGTAAGTTTCTTACTCCAGATTCCCTACAGTAACTTCTAATTAATGTATTTAACGCCTCTTCTGTAATATTGAGTTGTTTGCTGTTAATACCACATTCTTTCATTGCTTGTGGTATAAGATACTGCCTTCCAATTGCCACCTTTTCTTCTGCGACATAGCCTTAAAGAAATATGCACCCTGTTATAAATACTGTCTTCTTTATATATCATCTAAATTACCCGACATTTCTATCATTTCCATACGATCTCGCAAAGGCTCTGGTATAGTATCAGTTACATTCGCTGTGCAAATAAATAAGACTCGCGATAAGTCAACTGGAACATCCAAGTAATGATCAAGGAAGTTTGCATTTTGTTCTGGATCTAGAAGCTCGAGAAGAGCTGAACTTGGATCACCCTGATAGCCTCTGCAACAGGAATGTAACATTGGACTAAATTTATAAAGTTTTAAACACATACTTTCCAATCTTGTCAACTTCATCGATTAAAACCAATGGATTTTCAGTTTTCGTTTTTTTAAGACATTGAATAAGTTTGCCTGGCATGGCTCCAACATAAGTACGTCGGTGCCCTTTGATCTCGGCTACGTCAGTCATGCCTCCAACACTGAAGCGGAAATATTCACGATTTAAAGCTCTTGCAATGGATTTTGCTGGTAATGACGTTTTTGTTATTAAAAATTTCATGATTTTTGCTATAACATACCTATACTGGTTTTTCCCACACCGGGCGGCCCATGGAAACAAAGAATTTTTCCTTGTGTACTTCCTTTAAGTTGACTAACTGCGATGAATTCTAATATTCTTTTTTTAATGTCTTCCATTCCATAATGATCTTCGGAAAGAATGCTTGTTGCTTGTTCAAGGCTTAAGTTTTCCTCACTCGTTACACCCCAAGGCAATGAAGTAAGCCAATCCAAATAATTTCGCGTTACGCTATAGTATTTATAAATATTACATTAAAAATATCATGTATCTAATTAGTTAAAAATTCGTACTTAAATTCAGAACTATGACTTTCGAGAAAATTTAATTTGTTTAGTTCCTCGTCTATTACACCCATAACAGCTTCAGGTACAATTTTAGTTTTCAGCTTTTCCCTATATTTTTCACCAATAGCATCTTTGTCATCCTTTTCTATGCCTAGTTCTTTTTTAATAACTTTCAGTTGCTCTTGGAGTATATATTTTCGATGCTGTTGCTTCACTTTTTCCTCCACTTCTCTTCCAATTTTTTGTTGAAGTTTTGATAGTTCCAATTCCTTTTTAAGAAGTGCTAATGCCAGCAATAATCTTTTTGGAATCTGTACACATGAAGCAGAATAAAATAGTTAGTATTTTCTAAGATAATACGTGAATGTATGTATTATTTAGTCATCTCTCACATCCATTTCCTCCATTATCTTTTGTAGCTCCTCAGGATCTGCAGCTGATAAGGAGGCACCTAAATCACAAAGGTACACTGGATTGTCAACAACTCTTTGGTTTTGGTGCAGCATTTGCTGTAAGCTTTCCCTGAAAATAGAGGAATCATTTATATGTACGCGTTTAAATTTTTTCATTTAATTTATAAATTAACCTATACAATGGATTCATCGTAATTATGTCACGAATAGTTTTGATGACTTCTTGTGTAAGTGCCTTAACTTCTTCAGTTTGTGTATATGGCTCGTTTTTTACATTTTCCACTTCAACCATCAAAACTGGCTGGTGCGACGCAGATGTTTCCTTAATTTTAGATTCCTCTTTTTCCAGTGGTGGAATTGCCTCCGCGGATTGGTGTGTTGTTTGATTACCGACTTGTTCCTGCCGATTGGCCTTGCTATTTCGAGCGTTTCGTGGCTTTCGTTTCCGTCGATCCATATCTGTTTCATCAACTAAGACGTTCAATTTAACATTAAACATCGGATAATGGATAGTCATGTCTATATTTTAAATCGATACATGACACTCTTATAGTGATGCATGCTATACGTTAAGACACATTTTAGGTAACAAAAACGTTTCACTTAATTAACAAACCTTTTGTTTCTTTTGACAGATCTTCCAATATTTGTCCATTAATTTTTATTCTTCTATGTGCCACCACTACTATTCGGAGTTTGTCTCCTAAGTCTTGCAACTCTTGTATTTGCGCAAATGTCCCAAACTGGTATACCTCATCGAGACTTTGCACAAGTTCTGATTCGTTTTCACTATCTTTTTTCATGAATACTCCCACATAAGGTTGATTTAATCTTACTTTCCGTCTGATTAAATCAATAACCATTGGATTCGTTACCTTACAAATACAATAAATATAATTTTATTTATCAATGCAAAGAATAAGTGTGGTACTAACTTCCAGAATCTTCATAAATCTAGGAAATACAGGATTTCTGCGTGTTGCCAATAGCGGTACATGGGGCCAAACTTCTGGAACGGCAACAGTAGCAGGTAATTGTGGGTCCTTATTAATAACGTAGGCATTGCCTTCAATGGTATCGTCATCATTTTTTCTCGAACTGCAAAAGTTTCTTGAATGGATGGCACTTAAGTAGCGTGCGCGTGGTTTTGTAACAAATTCTGATTGATGAAAAACTTGTGTACTCAAAGAACTTGAACGTCTTCGCGTATATAAATATACGTTTCGACAAATTGCACGAGTATATCCAATTCGTGATAACATCTTATTTCACTCAAAATAAAATAAAAACAATAGCCGTTTTCACTGCTACTTATTATTCCACCTAATTTTTTGCTAAGACTTATAACTTGTCAAAATATCCATAGAGGTCTCACAGAAAAGGTATGTTCGTATTAATAACTAATTTGAAAGACAAAAACTGAACTGTAATTTGCAACAAGAAGTAGTAGTAAATTTTGAAGTGTAGATCAATAATAATCCTTATTGGTCCCTGGTGTAGATCTTAGACTGAGATATGACTATGTTTTTATTTAATAAACAAAGTATTGCAAAAAATTTTAGACTTCAATTAAATTTCTTTGTAGTAGCCCATCTGAAAATTTGCAGTAGAACAGAACAGCAGCAAGTTAAACATAACCAGAAACCAAACATATCTACAAAATTTAAAAAAAAAACCAAGAACTAGTAAATTTTTACGACAAATGTCTACAAATCTCGTTCGTGTACAGTAAGAAAATATCAGTTTTTCGCAAAAGAGAAAGCCCCTGAGTAATCAATTTTCTCAGACTATAAGGTTTTGTACAGAAATCAATATTGGTCTCTGGTTTTGTACTTGTCCTGACGCCTGGAGAAATGTATGGCTCTCTCTCCATCGCTTATTTTTGTGTGAAATTGCCGTAATTTTTTTTATGCAAACAGGATTTGGAAGTATTTCTGGTGATCACCTGCTAGTTTCCGAGTACTCGAACAGACTTAACATATGTCATAACCAATTTCGGTAAGCCTTTGCAAATTGTGATTTTAGTGTTCTTTTATTAAGCTTCTTGACAGTATTTCATTCCCATTCCTTAAAACGAGAGAGCAAGTAGTACTGTTTGCGGACAAACATATATATATTTTTAATGTTTTGATTCCTCTTTAGAACAAGGTAAATTAGCATCGGTTTTGTAAAAAAACTATTATGAAAATTTTAATATTATCACTCTGAACAAAATGCATCCGACACAATGTGTGAACAACAAATATAAATCTTGAAATGTTCATAAAGCGTCCTATATTCATGCAATATTTTCAGATTTCATGACTGATGAAGAGTTAAATCAGTGGCAGCGTAGTACAGTCATTTGGTGTGAATTTGACAATTTTCTGAACACTATAATTGATGGCACTTTTCGGGATAATATCTCACAACTTTTAGAGGAATCGGCGATAAATATGGCTATTGAGTCGCACGGCATCCAACCGATACAGAATATTTCCCTTCACCCAATTCTCCGGAGTAACAATAATATATCAATTATTGAAGCAGACATGAACATTGACGAACAAGCAATAACTGCAGCTATAGAATTCGAAGGACTCGGAATACCACCGTCGCGGTAAATGGCCAAGAACTGTGATCACCAGTTTTATTTAAAGCATATTAAAATATTTTGTTGGAACGCTTTGCAATGCAATTAAACTGACTAAATTTATTAAGACAACAATTTTATTTTTTTCTACAATCTTGTTTGAGGAAAGTATATATTCCTAAATTTGCGGAAATGGATACATGCAGCCAGGAATACCTTAAATTTAAAAACGCTTCAAAAATTCTTCTGAACAAATACGTGCTCTGGCATTAACTGCTAACTTCATTTCACTGATTTCTTTATCAATCTCTTCCATGAAATTTATGACAAAATCCACCAACTTATGCTTATACATTTGCTCTGTGTGAAAATTCGTTATGAGAAAGCTGATATCGTACCCCTCAATAGGTTTTCGGCGGAGAATAACAAAATTTTCGGCACGTCTCATCATAAATCGTGTAAATTTGTGACATAAGATTTTTTCAATTTCGTCTGCTTGTTTTACTGCAATGCTTACTCGAACTGAATTTACACTGGTTTCTATTAACACACGCTCCCTTTCATTGCGTGAGATAACGACGGGCGTAAGAACAAGCTCCTTACTGCTTCGTACCTCTACTTCGGGCTTATTATGTCGTTCAACCACTTGGGAAGAAAAGTTGGTTAAGCACATTGCTGCAGTCAACGTATGGCGAACAGCAGTTAAATAAGGTTTTAGAGTTGCAGCCATTTCATAAATATTATATCAATTATTATAATAAATATCGACAGATTTTCAAATGTTAGGAGTGAATCACACAAGCAACACCTAAAAAGTTGATACCAACTGGAATTTTTTTTGTGAATACAATTTTGACGTTTTACATAGAAAATAGAAATACATAAGGGATATGTTACATCATGTCAAAAATTTCTTCAATGAATGCTGGATTAACGAATTGTGTTTTAATTTCTCCTGACATAAATGGCGTAACTAACGCATTTCGTTAGTTTTTAAGGCACATCTTGTTTCCTTGTATCATACTGAATAATCTGATATAATGAATTTATTACTCGACTTCTGCCACTAAATTATTAGATTAAATTACACAAACAGTTTAATGAGCAACAAAGCTTTTCTAAAATTTAATTTTAAATAGTGAAATCCATTCAGACTTAGTCCCCTTTTGACTTAGTCGGTAAATAATTTACGTTTCGTTTTAAGAATGGCAAGTTGCTTCTCTTCAATGAAACGTATGTGTCGGTATAATGCTTCTCAACTTTTTGAAAACAAAACGTAAGTGTGAATGGTGAATTGTTATTATTATTAATCAGAGTCCAGGTTTCTGCTATTAACGACCAAATTAGTTTCGTAGGGGATATAAACTGTTTACAAATTCCCTCTTCTATTCAAAAATTAAATTTTTTTAAGTAATCAGCTCAGACATCACATGAGAAAGCTTACTTGAAATATGACCTTCGAATAAAGTATATTTCGTGTTTTTATAGAATAAAAAGATTCCAGATGAAGACGCTGGTCTCCTTTACGTGGTCTATGGTTTACACGAACAAGTCTGACTGCTTTTGCAGAAAGTCAAGTAAAGATTAGAAAAAAATTGGTGTACTCGAACAAACCTATTTGATGAAACTGACAGAAGAAATAAGATACCAATGTGACATTAAATTTAGTAAATTCGATAAGTTTGTAAAGTATTTTGAAAATATTTTATATTGAAAAGCGTTTCGAAAAAAATATGGAGAGATTGGTAAATTATAGCAGCGAGGAAGAGCGAGAGGATTCCCCAAAAGGAAAAGCGGTAATTATATTGCTTACTAAATTTTTTGTAAGGATACTATTCAAAATCAAATGAGGGAATACGAATAAAATGGCGTCTCCTTTGAAAGGCAAAAATCAATAAAATTGCTTTCATGTTAACTTAAAACTATATAAAATCGTGAATATTGGGCTGCGGGCAGATACACGCTTGTGTTGTGTGCTATATTAGCAGAATTAAAACAGAGTGGTATATTTATGTCCAATTTTCGAGATCCATAATCTCTTCTTTTCTAAAAAATTTCATCACTATTATAAGCTTTGTTATAAGTATCAAATTAAATAACACAGTTTGCTGTTTCTGAATAGTTGCCAATTCTTTAGGCTGAACGCTGTCTGGCGCTTGCAATTGACCCCTATGGGCGGAGTAAAGGAGACTCAAGTCGTCATTCTAAAGAAGAGGTAATAAATTTTATATATCAATATAAAAATATAAATAAATCGAGTCTGAACCTATGTGCGTCCCTTTATTAATTTTATTTTATTGTGAGTTGGAAAGTCTGATGCAGTACGTACATACCTTTTGATGAAATAGTGATGTATCTTGTTTTGACAACAAAGCAACATACACGCTACAATCACAATATATGCATATTATTTAGAGTAGACTATAAGATTACAAACTATCTTTAAATGATGTATTAACAAAAATCCACTGTGTTATTATGTGTAATTCTCTAAATCAACTACTACTACCCATCTAACATCACACAAGATGATTAATAGAAGTTTGTCTGTGTACAAAAGCAATTGCAAAAGATTTAAACTTCTGTTGCCTGAACTTAATACCTGTGTCAAAATCAAAGTTTCCTCAGAACGTGAGTATATAGAACATTCAGATTAACTGTTTTATTCCAGAACAAGATAACAATGGTGTATAAGATTTAGAGATAAATGAAATGCTTAATCATTACGGGACAAAAAGTAATGTGCCAACATACAAACATAAAATAAATTTTGAAATTCCATATTCATAATATTGTGCGTGTTTCATCAATAGCTTAATCGATTGTGGTTTTTTGATATTTCTTTCAGAATATTCGAAATAGCGCAGGTGAAAGACCTCAGTGTTCAACGCACAGAGAAAAAAACACACACAACGGTAGCCGAAAGGTTGTAACTGCATTTATTGTATTTTAAAGACAATTATATAACCTAGACAAATTTAATAATCTATTTTATTATTTAGAGTTCTCATAGTGAAGAAAGTATTTGGAATCGTACGGATAGTTACTATCGCTGTCACCGGCGACCAGAAAAATCTTATGACAAAAGAAGGGATAAAGATGAACGTAAACGTAGAGATGGGCATCGAGACCGTGAATTTAATCACCGTGATATAGACAGGGATCGTAGAGATCGCCCCGACAGACATCGTCGAGATAGGCATGACCGTGAACGACGAAGAAAATCTTCAGATTCTCCTCCACTTCTAAATAAAGATCGGAGCTCCATCAACAATCGCAGTCGCAACAGATCTAGGTCTCGCTCAAAATCAAAAGAATACCCCTCCATTAAGTCCAATGTTTCATCACATACAACAGATGTAATGTTTTCAGAATTGAAACAGTCAAAAGTAGAACAAAAGACCGTAATTATACCAAGTTTGTTACCAGCATCAAAGATTACACCCAATATTCAAACAATTGTAAGTCTTCCGCTAAAAGAAGAAGTTCCAAAGAGCCTGAACACTAATAACACAACTGAAAGTCTTGAAATAACACTTCCGAAATACTATAATCCCAATATTATCAATCCAACAAAATATGCTGAGCAAGTCCAGAAGAGAAAATTGATATGGGGATCTAAAAAAAGTGAGGACACAGCATCAAAATGGGGTCATGCGACATTCTCAGAAGATTCGGATGGTAAAGTTGCATCAAAATTTATGCGTCTTATGGGCATAAAGTCAACACCTAAGGCAGGAGCTACTGCAACAGAGATTTCTAGTACGGAAAAATCCGGCCCAGATGTAAAATCTAGGCAGGCAATGTTTTCTAATATGGAACAACAATATGAAGTGGCCAGGCAAGTAACACATACCATGCGAGGTGTAGGGTTGGGATTTGGTTCTCAATCCAGACAGTATTAGTTAATAAATTGTTACAAAGGATATGAGTAATTGCAATGATAGAAATAAACGAAATAAAAAAGAAATAACGTTCACTAATTATATCTTTTAACAGTGATCTAAAACTCGAATTTTATTTATTTTTAAAACACAAATTTTCGATTACTTTAGATGACGTGTACGGTTATAATTCGCTATGTTTGGCTGAATCTCGGGAAACTGCATTTTCGGTAAAAACGAAATTTTCATCATGGTCAATATTTTCATGATCCTCAACTTCGGTCATCAATTTTTTTATTTCGAGATCATAATTTTTCCATTCGGGAACGATTCTTTGAGCAGCGGTAAGTTTAGCTTCTTTTGTTTGAGGATTGTTGCACAAGTCAATTACTTTTGCTTTGTTGAAAGAACTATCACTGCACCAAGTTTGACACCAAAGCCACTCATCCGGCAATGATTTAATAGCAACTTGATGAATCATGTTGTTTGGCAGATCCTGGTCCAGGTTTGATAAGCTATTTGGATCCTGACTTAAAGCCTGATATTGACCTCGTAGGCGGTCGCCGGCGGCTATTTTTCTAAATCGCTTTAAATCAACCACATACAATGCTGAAATATGATATCGTCGGCCCATGAGATGACTTCGCCAATAGCCTTGTTTCCAAAATCGGAAACCCTCCATTTCTTTACGCGAATCACAGAATGGAGTATATGCATAAGGCGCACCGCCCAAGTCCAAGTCATTTAGTTCCTTCAGGTCGGTTCGAACAATCTGTTATATAAAATATTACTATACTGCAATTAGGGTTCAAGACTACGGTGAAGAACTTACAGCATCTGCGTCAACAAATATTATCTTCCGGATATTAAGAGGAAAAAGAACATCAAGGAATAAAATCTTATATCCCCAAATTGTTCTTTGTTTCTCTGTTTGCTGATGCAGCCACCTGGGCCATTTATACTGAACAAGTTCATATTGAAATCGGTACTCCTTTGACATGTGCGGTAGGAAGTCGATGAATTGTGGAGACAAATAATTTTTTAAGAACCAAAACTTAACTGGGGACTGAAGAATTGAAAATCGTCAATTTCGTTATTTCGCAATTTAAAAACAAAATTTTACCTTGGTATGCTTCATTAACGAAACCATCATTATTCGAAGAAGACGCTCATATAAATGCCCCGATGCAACTGAAAAAATATTGATCGTATCCGACTCGGAATCGGCAGAACCCGAAATGAAAGAGCTGGTAATTGAATTCCATATTCCTTTTGAGTTATCCTCATCATCACCAAGCAAATCGGTATTAGTCATATGGGGTTTTTTAGTTACCCGCAATTTTATGACATGTGAACGCAGGGAGCTTATCATTATGCGTGTAAAATTATTTTCATGAATCGTATTTAATCCATCAACACTAAATTAAAATTGTTAAACTTATTGTTAGTTTGTTTTTCTCTACCATATTACCTTGTAATGTCATATATATCAGAACTCTTGCCTTCT
This sequence comes from Eristalinus sepulchralis, assembly GCA_944738645.1. Classification (NCBI taxonomy): domain Eukaryota; kingdom Metazoa; phylum Arthropoda; class Insecta; order Diptera; family Syrphidae; genus Eristalinus; species Eristalinus sepulchralis. Next base: position 393,278 of record OX122885.1, on the reverse strand, counting down.
CTTAAACGTAACTCCCATATACCGGGGTTTGCTTTTAATTGAAAGTAGCCCAAATTGGCCATAACAATTGTGTCGACCATTATTGGATTATCTTTAGTACCAAGAGTAATTTGAAGTCCTCTTGGAGGTGCTCCAGTCATTGAATCGAAACAGTGACCTTCAAGCAGTAAATATTCCAACTCGAATTCGCTATGCACTGGCCCACCAATATCAATTAATTTTATGTTGTCTAAATCATATACGGAGCGTACAACTTCTACTAACCAATTTTCTGGAACCTAAAAAGTATATATTTGCATATATTAAAAAAAAAAAAAAAATACACGAATTTACCTGTAAATTTTGGGTCAACAGCGGGTTTGAGGGTAAACCACTAAATTTAGCAATAGGGCCGTCTGAAAGCTGTCCAGTTGGTGTAAATTTTACCTCGTTGTCCACTACATACCGGTAGAAACTAGTATTTTCGGGAATTTATGAACAATAAACATATAAATATGAACATTAGTATATTTACTTTTTAACAGGCATATCACTGTGCTGTGCTACTGGTAATAAGAAAACTCGCATTTGACAATTAATTGTGTTTCGGAGAAGAATTAAAAGTGGGGCAAGTTTTTGAGCGCCCCTTGAAGCTGGATCTGCAACGGCTACAATATCAAAATGCAACTGGTCTAGTTGCCTAGGAGGAAGTTTGACTACTGAATGATGCTCCTTTATATCTGAAGGCACATTAAATCTCGTCTTTGACTCCCTTGTTATAAGTGTCGAAAGAATTTTGAGAAAACTGTCACTCGAAATCTCGAAATCTAATCAAAAATATTAAATACACGCATGTAAAAAAAAAACAATTTCGAAATATTTTAAATAATAAATCACCTTCATCACTAAAACTGTGCAGTAGTTTACGAATTTTTTCTACGTATTGAAGTGTATTGCAACGATCTACCAGTCCAAAATCTTCCATTGTAAATTTTTCTTCGTTAGTCAGTGGACCAAATATTTTTCCGTTAGCAATTACTATTCTATCAGATTTTTTGGCTCCTAAAACACGCTGACTATAAACACGTAACATTTTCAAATGCAATTCCGTTGAAGATAGCATATCGTTGACATCATCCTAATGAAATAAAAACTATTGTTGTACCATATGTATTTATAAAATGTGTTTACTTACTGGTATACTATTTAACGAATCTTGAGGTGCTTGTAACCATTTAAGTGCTAATTCTAAGCCGTTGTGATCCGAAACAGTCTGAGATAAAGTCCATATAAGTCTATTCAAATTATCTTTTTTAGAAATTGAAGATCCTTCGGTATTTGGTATAAAAGCAATTCTAGCACTTATAGTAGATTTCTGAAAAGAAAAAAAAAACACTGAGAACATGTCCTGAAAATTTAAGAATCAAATTAAGCATACCACGTATTCTAGGGCTGCAATCATAAGTTCCCTTCCCTTGATATCTTCTAAATCTGCTACTACCCACAGCGTCAAAAATTGCACATCATTTTTTCCAATTTTCTCTGAAGAATGTTTTCCAGTGAAATACTTTAAATTATCCATCAAAGTAGCAGTCATATCACGGTTGGACAACTGTGCCAGTGCCCTAACATTGTTAAGGTCCTTGTGTGCATATCCAGAAATATCTAGAAATCCTACATCTTCACTCGAAAGAATTCGCTGGTTTAAACGTGGCATGACATGGGGCTGGTTCATTAAGTAGTCTATAATATTATCAGAATCACTTAGGTCTCCACGATATACACTCTTTTGTAGAGTTGATGTTTGCTGTATAATTTCAGTTAAAATAGCTTCTTCGAAATCATCTGCATTTAAAAGACTCTTTGGCATAGGAACCCCATTTAAAAGTGCTTGAGGAGATTCTGTATATCCAAGCCGTTGTACAAATATTTCAGAAAGTTTCCGTCCGTAGTCAAAATCGGAATCTTCACTAAGAATCTCATCAATTTCAGATGCAGACAATTTATCAAATATCTTTTTCAGTTGCATGCGAATATCTCTTTGGGTTACTTTTTGATTCGATTTAACTGATGCATATATCTAGCAGAAGTTGCAGCATGAAATATAATGTAAAGTGTAATAAGAAAATTGAACTTACATCGGTTAAAAAACTTAATGCGGATCGAGAATCTTTTTTTTGTGAAACAAAGTTGAAGGCACAGAAGATGGACAGATAATCACTTGAGTTTTCTTTTTCAGGCTTAGTATCAAACACAAGACCCAGTCTAATTGGAGCAAGGTGTATGACAAAGCTCTCAGCTAGCTTAATTAACATTCGGCTGTCAGTATGTAATGGATCGAAGACAAGAACCTATTGATTATGGACACGGATATAAATTTATGAAAGTGTTGAAATACATTAAAGCAATTACCAAATTAAATATATTTTTTCGTATATGCCTTAGCATACCAGGGAATGTAGGTCTTAATAAATCTGTTACACTTGCTGGCCATCGGCGGTATTGAGGATCATTTTCAATGTCATTTACCCACATGATTGCTGTGTCTCGAATATCAATAGCAAAGTCTTTTTTCAAAGCATTAGAGAGGTCCAGATTCAAAAGTGAAGATGCTAATTTCCCCTGAATGTCTAAAAAGTTTCACATAAATATACAACTAGATATTAGCAAATTTACTTACTATTTTTATACAGATTATCAAGAACGCGTAATTCCGTTCTGAATGTTTCCACAAGCAAACTTAAGTCCAGTGAATCCGCATCAAAAAACAGTCCATTAATGAATAAAGCACCATCGGGTGGGATAATGTTCAAATTCCGTCCTAAAGAATCTGTGTTGTGAATTATTTCTTTTCGTAAATCATCGGTCACAGTTTCTTGCAGCAGAGATTTTGCCTTAAAATAATTTATTAGCATTTCAATCCCACGTGAAAATAAATATGTATACTTGTGTGGGGAAATTTTGGGCTATGAATTGTAAAATTTGTAGAGCCTCTTCTCCTTGTATTCCAGCAATTCGTTGTGCTGCCTGCAAACCAAGATCTTGAAATTCCCAAGCTTTTAAGGGAGCAATTTCTTCATCCTTTTCTAGTAAATTATACCGAAATTGATCCAAAGCGTGCGACATATGGGGATATTTATCTCTAAAATAATAAAATCGATAAATTGAATGTTAAATTGTACATTCCTTACTTCAAAATCTTAAAATCAAAACCATCAACTTCCATTTCCCCTGTATCAATGAGACTGACATCTTCATCTGTTACTTTTTGTGAGTCATCCTGACTTTTATACTCTGTTGACTTTAGATGCAGTTCCACTCCATAACCAGAGAGTCTAACTTTTTTGCCAGATGATTTTTGAAGATAGTGACGGCAAATATATTTGATATCTCCATTTGCTGCTAATTTTTCCAAAATTTCATGAAAATTCATGAATTCGTTTGATCCCAAATCGCCGTATAGAACAACTATACTTCCAGTAGACTTTTCAGTCCCAGGATAGATATGATCAAATCCGTAAATTGTGCTAGAATCGCTGAGAGAAGGATATTTAGGTTTTAGCAATGCGTTCAACTCTTCCGTTGTACATGCAATTTTATTATTTATTGTAGCAAAATTTTTGGTTCCACAATCTCCATGTGCAAGTATTTCTTTCGCTATCTGAAAATGCGCTTGAATCCTGGGTGTCAAACTGTGCATTGATACTATAAGCTTAAGTAGCGGAAGTTGTGATTTCCCAACAAATTTTTTTGCCAAATTAATAGAAATTATATACTGCTGCGATTCCGTGTCTATGTTTAAAAAAATAAAATAATTACATTTCACCACAACGTCAATATTAATTACCAAGGGTAGCTAGTGGCCTTTCCAATTTCGATAGGTCTCTAAGTAAATCCCAGAAAAAAGCAGGATTCTCGTCCGAAAGATATTCCGCTATTTCAAGATATAAGGGAGTTTGCTCCCATTTTGCATTAACAAGAGTTGTAACAGGAAAACTTTTAGGAGAGGACGATACTAAATTTATTCCAAAGCTTATCAGTACAGCCCAAAACAGTTTATTAACACTTCTGAAACGAGGAATCTTATATATGAAATACGCTTGCTTAAGTGTTCAATAAATACCTTGGTATAGCCATCCTGTTTTAATTTGTTAAAGCGTAATTATATTCTTCACTATAACATAATTTAAAAAAGAAACAAACATGAAAGGGGCTACCGGTGCACGATAAAGGTTTAACAACCACGTATACTCTAAAGGTATGACATTCAGCGTCCGCCAATAATCAAAAGGTCTGTTCGATACAAGCTCCTACTGAAGATACAACAATGACTTTTGACAGAACTCACAGTTCTTAAGCGAGAATAATTTCTTATTGGTTTCTGCTAAATACCTAGTGAACACACCAGAGACCAATAATTTTTCCGAAACAGTTCGGTCTTTTTATTGAGTTGTTATATATAATATTTATATTACAAAATTATATATTATAATTGTCACTCATAGGTGTTTTTAGTTAGGTTAATCAACGTGAAGTTTTAGTGAAATATGCTGGAGGGACTAATTTATTAATTCGTGCTATTATTTTATATTGAGATTCCATATTCATAATCGAATCATATGTTTTTCAAGATGAAGGCTTGTATTAAGCTGGATAAAAATTTTGTTTCAAATGATCTTCATTTAATTTTTATTCTTTAAAACGATTGCCTGGACAACTATCACCGACGTATTAGGTTAGGTTTCCTTATGTTTTTCGGTATTACACTTTTCATAATGAGTGATCGAAATTAAAACTTCAAATTTAATTTTCTATTACTTACATATTGCCGAATAAGTAACACCAGAATTACAATAGTCTTTATTTTGATTCAAATACACTTAACTCGGAATACCAGATGACAAAAAATATCTCCGTACTGCTCGATTTTCAAACATGTTTTAATTTTGTACATATTTCTTAAGTCATCAGGAAATAAGTTCTAGCACAATAACTAATTTTTAGGTAGCATACTATTTAAAGTGTCGGCGACACTAAAATCATTAAAAATTTCCTGTAGTTATTTACGAACGCAATCTGTTGAATATATAACAAAATGGCTGACGAATTCAAGAATTGTGGGCAATTTACGACACTATTGAGGGCAAATATTCACGAATTAGCGGCCATGTTGCTTTTTGGATGGGAAACGTAAACAAGTGTGAGTAAAATGAGAAAATGTTCGACGCTCCGTAAATGAGTTCCGGAAAATTAGGGCTATATCCACCACAATTCGTAAATAACACACAAACGGTAGATTGACGAAGGGGAAATCAGCTGTTCAGTCGACCATCTCCTTCCTTATTGGTTTCTGCCTATCACTTCGCACACACACACATACAGGCACATGTTCCTGTGAGTATAATGCTTGTTTGTATTTTGTGTGGTCACAGGTTTGCGGTCGATAGCTGTCAACTATTGGTGTCTTACGAAACGTGAGGTTTTAATAAATAATTTTGTTTAAATAACTACAAAAAGCGATAATGGCAAGAGCGAAGCATTTATTTGATGAAAAAGTATTAGATTTAATTTCTTGTGTATTTTCAGGCCAGTTCAATGATACTAGCTGGGTTGGGTGTAGCAGTAATGGGGTTTGCTGGGAAACACCTACTAAAGCAGATGCCCGCAATGGGAACTAAACTAAGTGAAGCTATGAAAAACCTCCCAAAATTTGACTCAGAATCATTAGTGAATTCAAAATATTACAAGGGAGGTTTCGATCCAAAAATGAATAAACGGGAGGCTTCTTTAATTCTTGGTGTTAGTCCGACAGCTTCCAAGGGGAAGGTAAACTAATGAAAAATATGTGTACTACTTTTAAACGTTTCAATTGCAGATAAAAGATGCGCATAAAAAAATTATGTTATTAAATCACCCTGACAGAGGAGGATCTCCCTATCTAGCTTCAAAGATAAATGAAGCAAAAGACTTGCTTGATAATAGTAAATAATTAATTTTCATGTATGCTGAATAATGTTTTAATGGGACGAATAAATGTATTGTAGTTGAAAGCGGTTCTCTGAATACTTTAGTTTATGGTACTGAGGATGCTTTCTAGTTTTTTATACCGTTCATTTTAAAATAGGTTCCCAGGATAAAAAGGGGCAAATTAAGGGACTAATACTACAACATCAAATGACAGAATTTGAAAACAAAAGCAAATATTTGAAACATTTTGATAATTGATTACACGTCATATTTAAAAATTATAGTAATCTTAATTAATTCCTAAGAACTGCGTGAATTTTTAAACATAAGACTACTTTTCTTCATTGGTATATATGTTTCTAATGTGTGATCACTAAATTTTTTAAAATATATTCCTGAATTTACAAAACCACTGCATATTTTCAGTTTTGTTCAGATAATTATGAGCGAGTTAAAGGGCAAAGTAAAGGAAAATCTGAAGCAAAAGGAGCGAAAACAGGAGAACATATTCCTGTGGTACTTTCAGTAGTCGGGGCCTTAACTATTCTTATTGAAATCATTGTGTATTTTAAAACTCGAACTGTAGACTTATAACTTCACACATTTTTGGTTTTGGAACTCCAATGTCTATAAAAACAATACTTATACTATAGAATTATACAAACATATTATTTAAATCCATGGTAGTAAAAATAAAACTTTACTCTCTATGAGTAAATACATTCTAAATTTGTATGACTATTTTAAAAACAAGAACAGTTATTATATAACTTACCAACAATACAAGTTCTTTCTTTATTTAAAACAAAGCTCCGGCGGCATTCGAAAAGTTGAATACTGCGTTTTTAAGTATACTTAAATCACATCCTTCATTTGTGTTTATTATAAAATTCATTCAAGAATGAACTAGGTCTTAATATTACAAAATAATTTAGTATATCAAAACACATTGATATTGAACAAGTTAAACATTTTTTGTCTACTTTTGTTTGCAAGTTTTGCTTAAGAATATTATTGTACACCTACATTTCTGTATATGTTTTTTTGATTTAATAATAACAAACACAATTTTCTAAATAAACACGTATTTTCATTTGCGTATATTATTGCATGATAGACCGTGAGCGTTGTTTGCGTTACTTACTGATAATTTACTGTAGCACTAAAAAATTATACTAGTTTGGTAAATGGTTTATTCTTGATCTACATACCAATAATTTATTAATAATTACTCTAAGTGTTAGAGGTCTTATTTTGTGTTCCGGAAATTTATTGCTTTCAACGTGTACCACAATAGAAATAAGTATTTAATAAATAAATACTTAAAGCATTAACTTATTCCATATCATATAATATCTATACTATACAATTTCATTTTTTATAAAAAATGTGAATTTGTATACATTGTTATTCAGTCCGATACGTATATGTAATTAAGATGAAAAATAATAAAAAAAAACTTACAAATATTGACTTTTCATCGATCTAACCGATGGCTGCTAAGCTTAAATATGCATTTAAATATTTTAAATGGTTGCTTAGAAGTGAAGCACTTGTTTTTTGTCTCATAGTTCAGGATAAAATTATACGAGTTTAGTCCTTTTAACAGTTTTAGCAATCATTTTTTTCAAGACTCATATGGGTTAATGCATAACAATTGAAAACTTTACCAATTTTACAGATCAAAGCATTGAAAAGAAGACAATTAGACAATATTGAATAAGTAAGAATGTTTTTTATGCTTACTTATTTTATTATTACATATATTATTTGTTTTTTAAATTTAAATATTTTAAATTATGCTCTGATGTTGTCAAGCTTTGAAACCATATAAACCTACAAGTTCTCATTACACTACGGTAAATATATCCCAAAAATATTTCTTATATGAAAATAACTTAATTTAAAGATGCATTCAATCCCACTATTTTTACACACACCAATTTTGCATTATTCACTGAATTACGTATTTTGATAGTTACTTGTAAATCGTAACTGGGATTTACAATTATATTTACATATATATTATATATGTATGTACCCAGATAAAATAAATAAATATAATTTAAGGCCCTGATAGTGATTCGAATTATGCATTACTATTAAATTGGAGAGTAAAATTTTTACATTTAAGGACTGCCACTTCTAATGTTTCTCTTTTTTATTCTATTTCCTTTTTTTTTGATAAAAATTTAATCCGAACACCACACGTGCCTTCGCTTATTACATATGTTGAATTTTGTATTTAAAAAAAAATCACACACTTTTTTGAAGACAGAATAACGGGGTCCCTATTCTAATTCTGTCCTTTTATGATTTATGATTGGGATTAAACAAACGAACGCTGGCCATATTATAATCGGTCGGCCTGCACCATTGAACTTTGGTTCATGAATTTGCAAGTCTTCGTTCTCTCCTTCATCTTCGTCGATATTGCTACTAATTCCATCAATTACTGAACCTCCATTACGATTAGTGACTGGATTATGTTGCAATACTGCTTTGTCATCCTTATCATCATCTTCATCATCATTATTGTCCACATTATTGCCTCTTACAGATGGATGTTCAGTATTCCCATTTGCTATGGTAGGTTTATACGATGATGGATAGGACCCCGCTCCAAGTCCTGAGCCTTCATCATCGTCATCCTCATCGTCTATCCCTGCACCAGATCCTGAACCACTTCCATAGTATGGCTCATCTGAAATAGGGGACCATTTAAAAGATTTATTATTATGTATTTAATCATTTAGCAATTGAAATATGTTGCCGTTGTTCTCACTGTTTTGATATTACCTTGATCAGACCAATCAACATCTTGACCGATATAAGCACTTTTTAAGTGGCCTGTTGCAGTTTTCAAATGATACAACTGAGCAGCCACAATATTTTGTTGTTTTGACGTTGTGGGATTCCCATGGAATTCTGGATTCGATGATCCGTACTCAGTTGTTACCGAATACATGTACCTTAATGAAAATTAGAGTTCAGTTTCATTCATTAAAATCAATAAGAAAAATACATACCTATCTACCGTGTGCCCATTCCAGCACATGTTATCTGCATCCGATGAAGCTGCCATGTCGCCGTTATTGCACACTTGATACGGCAAATTGGACCAGAATTTTTTTGAATCTTTCACTTTTTGTCGTATTTCTTTAATAAGTTTATCTAAACCAGCTTCTCTGTCACTATAATCGCTGTCTTCATTCTTTCTGTTATGCTGTTTCTTCTTATTCTTTCTTCCATTATTGCTGTTACTACGACTAGTTCCACCATTGCTGCCGTTACTCTTCGACGACTGGGTGCTTCGCTCTTGGTCTGATAACGCAATATCATCAACGTTGGAATCAACTGCACGTTTAATTGTATGATGTTGTGTATTTTCTTTTAAGACAATTTCATCATCAATTTTTGCATCGATATCGAGAATATCTGATTCAATATTTTCACTTAAAGTCGTTGTATTCGTTTGTTCGCTGAGTTTAAGACTTACTGCACGTTTCTTTCGACCGAGTAAGGGTTTTCCACAGCCTTGAAATATTTGATTGGATATATCTTGTCCCGAGTCCTAATAATTCAATTCAATAATAAGTATTATTTTCAATAAGTTCAATCAAAATTGAACATCAGAATCATATCTTATCGTTATTTCGACTTTATTTACTTTGTGAGCAAAGTGATAACTTTAAAACATATGGAGTGTCATGTTTTTTTATAAATGTTATTTGAAAAAATAAGTCTTAAAAGATAAAGTAATTTAAAGAATATAATATTCTTTGGAATAACTTTGAAAAGTTTGAACAAATATGTGTACGAAATAAGGCACTAAACTTAAATTTAAACTTACCTGAAAATTCATAATTGCTTCAGAAATTTTGATGTTTATTGGTTCGACAACCATTACAATATTAAATGATCCCAATAATCTTTCAGAAACTTTTTCCATAAATGAAACAAAATTTTCCCATTCCATATCCAATTCATGTAAGTAGTGCAAACATCCTTTTATTACATTCACACAGTAATTCACACAAGGTTTCTCCACATAACCCTTACAAGCTCCACAATGTTGCATTTTTGTTAGTGCAGCTGTACAGTCTGCATTCAGGCGAACCTTAGAGTATTAAATATATGTAAATATATAAAATGTATGTTTTTGTATGATTGCCTACATTTATCATTTTCTTCGTAATTTCAGCTGAAGTCATAAGTGCCTGTGCATAGGTTCGTGTGGCAACAAAAGACCTCTTTATTTGGACGGATAACTTATCGGGAACATCCCCAAATGGCTTCAATCCTTTCATATGCTCACTAACACAACCTAAGTACCTGCAGACGAAATATAGGATAAACTAATTGATGTACACTTTAGTTAAATAATTATATAATAACAATTGAATGGCACAACATACAGCCTACAAAGGACCAGGGCCTAGCTTTTGTATTAATTACTCATGATTCCGAACGGCCAGATTTGAGAAGCTTTTCATTCACAATTGGTACTCTTTGAGTGTTGTCAGCAACTCGAAAGAGGTGGTGCTGTGAAAAATTCAAGGTCTTCAGTCCGGGAATCGAACCTTGGCGTGTGAGTCGACGCACTTACCCACCACATCATATATATATATATATATATATATATATATATATATATATTATATATATATATATAAGTCAAGATTTGATAGAGTTGGTGGTGGTAGTGACGAGGTATGACTATTCACAGCAAAAGAAGTCATTCAACATTTTAAGTGAAGGATTATATATATATATATATATATATTATATATATATAATATATATATATATATATATAATATATATATAATATATATATATATATATATATATATACATATAATAATATATACATATAATCCTTCACTTAAAATGTTGAATGACTTCTTTTGCTGTGAATAGTCATACCTCGTCACTACCACCACCAACTCTATCAAATCTTGACTAACATATGCATAGGCATATGTATGGATCATACATCGAAATAGGACTGTATAGCGGTCGTATTCAATCCATGCGTCAAAAGTCAAGTCCGAAGCACTGTCGTATTCTCAACACGATACATAATAAAAAGGCTAAATGACAAGGGGTACCCTTGGCGGTGTCTAATGCCCAAATTAAAATGTATTGATATACCTAAGATAACTCTAAACACTCCACATTTCTGCAAAAAACTCCACAACTTCCACAAGAAACGTGAAGTTAAGAAAACTGAGATGCAAAAAGTATCTCAGTGTATACTACGAATAGTTTGCAAACACCAAGTTATACATAATTTACCATGAAAGACTGCTTAAGTGGTTTACATTCAATTACATCCATCGTCTAAACTATATTAATTACCACAGCACTTACATATCCATATGTACATGTATACATGTATGAATTTGTACAGGAAATTGAACTTACAAAGAAATAGGAGCAAGTGCAAATCGCTAGTATAATATACGAGTACTAGCGACTTCCAAACCTTGCGCTTTATTCCGTTTCTTCTCGATGTTAAACTGATTTAAGATCTTAGATATATGTATGTACGTAAAACTTTCATTTTCTACGATGTATTAAAAGACCATCTCTTACAATGTGCAGTAGCTTACTTATCATAAATATAAACAAATTAACTTTGTTGATGGAACGACTGTTAATTAATCCTAAGTTAACTTACTTATCATCAAAAATATATTGTGCATTTAATACTGTAAACATCTTTTGAAACAATGTGTTGAAGAATCCATCCATTGCTTCTCCAAGGTCCACTTTTCCATGGGAAAAATACTTTTCCAATTCTGTGAACAGATCGGCGAAAACATATGCATTTTGTTCATATATAAGGCCGTATGTTCTTTTAAACATTGCATGGAATTCTGATTTCGATTTTGCGAGGAGTTGATTGAACACATCTGTAAAAATAAGAAATGTATTTTTACCTGTACGTATACAAATGAAAATATTTCTATGTTGCTAAAATCAATTTCATAAAATTTTTTGCAAATATTTGTTGAATTTGTGAATAATCATACCATTAAATTTGTGTGCTTTAGTACCCAACACTGTTGATAATCTGTTTATTTCTTCTCTGGAAAATTTCTCCAGATGTAGTCTTGAAGACATGGCCATTTTCGTCTCCATTCCGTAAGTACAGCACGTCCCAACAGATGGTGATTCACAGTATCTAAGCACCATTTCTAGCAAAATGAAAACAAACAGGTCAGCAACTGTGGATTCAAATCCGTTTTAAGAAAAAATTCAAATAAACAGAACATTGCAGTTCCTCAAAAAAATCAAACATGTAAATAAATCCTGTCTGAGAAAAGATAATTTTACTACAGCACATGTATGTATATTTATGACATATTAACTGTTCTAAAACTATTTTACTGAATTTATTTACTTGTTATTGTCGGAACATTGGATGGTGCAGTGAGAGTTGTGAAATCTTGTTATAATTATCTACGCAAAACAAGATGTTTTGGGATATAAACAATTTATTGATCTCTGAATTAAAAATGTTTAAACATTCTGTATCATATCATCAGGCTTGTAAATGGATATAGTTATACAGTTGAGATGCTACAGTAAAGAAACAAACGTACATATGTACATGCAAATATACCCTCCGCAAAGAATAAATGCTACTGTTTAAATTCATTATATACCCTGGTATACTGCTTAGGATATAATAAACAAATAACATTGCTATATATAGATCATTTTATGTTTTGGAAATAGTTCTTAATTTACTCTATCTACTCGATCGATGTTTAAATTATAAACTTTCTAGAAATTATGTTCACTAAGAGAATGTTTATAGAAAGATCTGGATATATGGATGGATATTATGTTTAGCTTGTAAATGTAATTATGTAATGCCTATATACATTCTTACACCATTTCTATCTAGTACGTTTGCATATTTTTATATCTAACTGATCATTATCATAGTACAGACAAATAAAAAACACATACTTATAGTATGGTCAAGTCCATCGAGCGCCACGCAGAAGGTCTAGGTTCGATTCCGGGACGGGACACCTCGCATTTTTTCACGGCACCACCTCTTTCGAGTTGCTTACAACACTCAAAGTTTATCAATTGTCTATGATAAGCTTCTCAAATCTCGCCGATTGGAGTCGGCAAAAAACTGTAGGTTCCTTCTATTTGTAAGAGAACAGTAGCACGCACAATACGAGTAGATGTTTAAGAAGCAAGGACCTGGTCCCTTGTGGGCTGTAGTGCCAATCAATTATTATTAATTATTTTTGACCTTCTATCAGTTTACAGATGGTACACATATACACCACATGCGAGAGTATTTAATCAAAACGAATGTATATATGTATGCACGCAACTGAATGTAAATTCTGAAAAAAGTCCTGTGGAAAAGTAAACCTATCAACGCCGGATAAGAATGTTTTCTAAAAATAAGTGCATATACCATGGACAGGGTTATTCAAATTCATGCACACATAATTTGAAATTTCCTAGGCGGTACTAAGTTACAGTACACTATAGACAAAGACTTCAGTCCTTACTTTGTTTTTTGTTTTATGTCGTGTACCACATGCGAATGAATATGAGAAGCAAAAAAGCGAACGGATTTTTTCCTTTCAATGCAAATGTATAGCACATTTTTTCATGTCATATGTGTACACGTTCGTAAGTGTCTATTTTTGCTTTAATTTCTTTATTTGCATACATATATTAGTATGTAAATGGATATGTACATTATTTGTGGAAGGATACATGTTATGCTCTTAAGATACTATCGAAAGAATATATGATACTTATGTAAATATTCCATAAAACATTCAAGAAAAAAAAAATAATAATAATAAATTTAATTAAAAAATTTCTAGAACGAATTATAACTGTTTAGAACTATACAATTTATCTAATATAAGTTTCTTTCTATTTTTTCAATAGATAAGTCTCATTTATCTATTGTGAGAAAAGGCGCACATTTTATAGACGATACATATTTTGCATAAATGTATTAACTCACATGCATCTTAACATCCATTTATTACAGGTCATGGCATAAAACTAACTAATATATTTCCCTTAGGGTGGTGGTTTTGTTTATGTTTTTTTATGACTTTTTTTTAAATTAAAATCATTACAACGTGAAATATATTCTTAGTTGCTTGTACACAAGTAGCAAGTAGAGTACGTTTTATTAGATATCTTAGAGGGCAAAAGAGCGGCTTCAGTTTTAATAAGTAAACAAATAGCTGTTTTTAACACGTGGGTGTATACTGTTTTTATGTGTCTTATATAAAATGTATATGCATGCAGTTTGAAAGAATTATAGTTCAAAGAAATCCCAAACTAAATACCTACAAGATCATTTCGTTTGAATAACATTCACAGCATTAGTAAACAAAAGAATATTTACATACAAGTACATAGTATACGTTTATTGCAGACAAACGAATTCCAGAGTTATTTTGCAAATATAACTCAATAAAAGAATGCCACATGTATGGAAATACTAATAAAGCTAAATTGAAATCGATCGCGAAAATGGTCAGCATTGATCTGTATGAAGCAATTTGAATAAGTTGACTCGTGATCATCCTACAACTTCTTAATCATTTTAATTAACAGCGTTTAGTACATATTTAAATTAATTTCACATAAACGAAATTGCTGAATTAATTTAAATTTTATATTTTATATTCAGGAACGAAGTGTTTGGTAAATGAACATTAATTATTTAGAAAAAAGGCACTTGTTGCGAAATGATTTGATGAATGAGATTTTGTTTGTTCAGTACGCACCAGAAGAGAAACACTTCACAATACCAATTGCGTCATGTTTTTTTTCGTTGTACACATGTATGGATGTTTGTACGTAAATTTACATTTTTTCATTTAATTTCTGTGAACTTTTCTGGCATGTTTTTTTGTTCATTGGGACTCTTTTGTGAATAATAAACCACACTTGATCTAAATAGTGTAGTCCAAGAAACACATGTATTCTTGTACAATCTTATGTATGCATGAATTTATGTATGTATAGGGATATTGTAGCATCTGATTAAAGTCACTTCGTGATTTTTTTATTTATGTTTGCGCTCTTAAATATCTGAGAAGAAAAATAACACACGCTAAAGAAAAAGTAACAAATAATATATGTAAATGACTTCGAAGGTAATTGGCAGACAAAAAAATAAATAAACAAATAAAACAAAACATAAGCGGTGGTACAAGAAACTGGTCCTATTATCACGAATAAGTTAAGTTTTGGTTTTAACATTGTTTTTTACGCGAGAAGCTAATATTCTTCAGAAAATTTCGGACATAATAATGAAAGAATGAAATGCTGCATATTTTGCAAGGGCACGGAATTTATTAAAGCTACATAAGCATGTGTGTGAATTACATTTATTTCCCAAAAATTTTTGAATACCAAAAAATTAATCATTTATTCTTCTCGATCTTTTCTTGCTTATCTTGAGTACATCCGACATCGCCAATGATAAATTTATTAATTTATCGACTCAATAACAAAACATTTTATTGAATGTTCTATTGGACATTTTAACAAATATAATTTAGATAAAGACTTAGTTATTGATAGGCTCATCACACATACGAGTATATAATATGTGCATTCAGGAATGTATCTTCCCCCGCTCATTGGTTGGTTACAATGACTTTTTTTACGTGCTGGATTTTACCGGTCGAGTGTCATCCATTAATAAAGGGTGATTTTTTAAAAGCTATAGGAAAGTTTTTTACAAAAAAACACATAATATTCAGAAAAATGCATGAAATCATTATTTCAATCGATAGTACGGTCCATATAATTTAATGTTTGAAGATTATTTCATGCAAATGTTGACCAAAGTTGACCATAGTCTAAAGGCGTTCAATCGCACGATCCAGGCGGCCAATTGACCGGTCCCGAACGTGAAATAAAATGTTCACCGAACTCGCCTCCATTTTTGCGCGTTCTGTTGGGCATGTGGCACCGTCTTGTTGAAACCACATGCCATGCAAGTCAAGCTCTTGCATTTTGGGCAGAAAAAATTTGGATATTATCTCACGGTAGCGCTCACCATTCACGGTTACGTTACGATTAGCAACATCTTTGATGAAGTACGGTCAAATGATGCCACCAGCCCATAAACAGCACCAAACTGTGATTTTTTCTGGATGCATTGGTAGCTCGTGCAATGCTTCTGGTTGATATTGATTTCAAAATCGACATTTCTGCTTATTTATGTCCCCATTGAGCCAAAAATGAACTGCCAAGAGCACGTATTTTGATAATAAAATTCAATAATTTGCAAACGTTGTTCGTTTGTAAGACAAATAAATTCATAGTTATATTATAGACCAGTGACAGTGAAACAAAACACGAAACATGGGTCAGCTGTTTAAACCAGTGTTGCCAAAAAGATAATAGCTAAAAAGACACCCTTTATAAAGTGGGACTCAAATTTGCGGATGGTATTAACAATAGCAGTTTCTAGGCGAAAATGTGCACCGCAATCTTACAGAACGCCGATTTTCATACTACAGCTGAGCAATTCTGAGACGGTGTTGTGGGGTGAATCTTTTCATAATCTTTTCACATGATTCTGAACAAAAATGGCAAAGTAGTTTGACAGAATTCACGAGTGATTTGTCAATAAAAACCTATTGAAAATCAAACCTCAATCACCTTAGATGATTCCACTTCAGTTAAAAAGCTAAACTGATATCAGAAAGTTGAAACAAATCATCTGGTTCAATTATACATATGTACATGTGGTCACCGTAGCGTAGTGGTAAGGGCGTCGACCGCCGCGCAGAAAGTCTGTGTTCGATTCCCGGACGGGACACCTAGCATTTTTTCACGGTACCACCTCTTTCGAGTTGCTAACAACACTCAAAGAGTATCAATTGTCGCTTCTCAAATCTCGCCGTTCGGAGTCGGCAAAAAACTGTAGGACCCGTCTACTCGGGAGAGAACAGTAGCACGCACAACACGAGTAGTTATTATTATTATTATTACAACTGTATGTACTGTAGGAGTACTAAAGATCACGAAATCGTTGATAATATTTAAAACAAATAAGGACAATGAGATATACTCCTGGTCAAACGTTAACATATGAATGGATAATGATTTTGGGTTATAAACGTACATACATACACATGATATACATATATTACTTTAATGTGAGTTATGGAGAACTAAGAATATTCAACAGTTTTAAAGCAGTTTTACATGGTTGTGCACACTCTTTTATCGGGTTATGCGCTTTAATTTTTTTTCCCATCCATGTCACAGCCACAGAACTTGTTTCTTAAGAACGCTGTTATCCACAGCAAGAGATCGCGACCATTTTTGTCGCATATTTGTCTACAAAAGTCTATAATGACTATATATTTTTCGTATATGATGAGCACAGGTTATTCGACTTTTAACATATTCACTTTCTGAGGTATGTATATATTTAAAAACAAAATGTATAGATATGCATTTTTTATGTATTTAAATGTAAGTTAATAATATAATTTCGATTGAAAATTGAAAAAATAGCGTTGACAAAAGTCGAATGCGATGATGGTTGCTAGCGCGCAGGTATGTTTTTAAAATATTATAAGTCAACGGAGTGATAACATTTTGCACATAATACATACATGCCCGTCCTTTATGTAGAATCTGAAACGATATCTTTGAAATAACTGAAATTAGCAGAAAATGTATGCAGATACATAGTTACTCTAATGCAAGTATTTATCATTGTTCATATTGTAGATGGTAAGTGGGTACGTATGTATATATTTATCAATTCATACATACAACTGAAAATATATTTTACATGTCTGAAAACATTCATAAGCGGATATAATGAGTTGTTGACGTCATATATAAATAATGTTCTTTGATTATTTACTTTTTAACTCTATTGGAAAAAAGTCAAATACTAATATAATTCTGTTTAAGAAAGCTACTGAAACGTATGTATATACAAAAAATGGAAAACGGAATTCATAAAAAATTGAGAACGGAATATTAAATGAATGAGTGGCTAAGCAAGCGGGTGCATTTCAAACAGTTTCTTTGCGATTTATTGTTGTTCTGGTATATCAACTTTTAATCATAATTAATAAAAAAGAGAAAAACTGTAGAATGTCGTACTTATCTATATACTAAACCATCATCTCTTCTTTTGTGTAATACATATAAGATGCACACCAAAACGTGTCTAAAAATGCCAAAGGATTAAACATGCATATATATATATACACACAATTACATGTGGATGATAAACGGATATGAGTTGTGACAGCATTTTACATATGCAGATATACGAATAAATATCCGAACATACGAACTAGCTCAGGATAGTAAATTTAATGGTTTACGAAAAAACCAAGAGTTTAGTTTAGTGGTAGTTTAGTTTTGGACCCTCAGTTGCATTAAGTCAATGATAGAATATAAAGGCGTGGGAGCAATAAGTGTACGTTTGCTTTGATTTGAGCGAGGGATGACAAAGCAATCTTTCTCAGTTACACTAGCACATGTAAAGTAAGGTTCATAATAATTATGAAGAGTATACACGTATGGATACAAAGCAAAAGAGGATAAGGATGCTTTCAAAGGTAATCAGACATTTGTGTTATTTATGTATGCTGAAATGTTATCTATAAAGTAATAACATATGTGTGTATACACAATATATAATATGTGTATGACTTGTATATAAAACATCAATGCTATTTGGGTATTTTTCTATAGTACTGAAAAACATTATCAATACCCAAAGTTTATTCCAATTTAGTGTGTTTCTTTGTCTCCAACATTTATAAAGTCTATTGGAGGTAGTAAGTCTATAGACTATTTTCTCAATTCAAACAGGTTAATTAATATGTTGGTGAAATATATCTTTTAAATTTCACAAGCGACATATGGTGAAAATAACACAACTTTTGAGGTATACACATCCGTTTCAGGAAGTTTGTTTTCTGAAAATATATAGACGTATTGAATGAATATTCTCACTACCATTTGTCTGACTATATTTCAAGAAAAAATCCATCCAAAATTAACCGGGCTCTATTACGGTACCGGTGGCCTTCATACATCTCGCAGTAGAAAAAACAACAATGCAATGATATAATGTCAATGAATTTCTCAATCACGGCTTTCCAGAGAGAAAAATAGAAAATAATAAAGTTATACGTAGGTAATGAGTTCCCATGGTTCCATTGTGTAAAGAAAATAATCCTTTACATGTTTTTTTCACAAAGAATGTTACCAGTGAGATATAAAAACTCGTGCTACTTGTTGTAGAAACCAAAAAAAAAGACAACAAATTTCTCAGTTTACGAATAGGGTGTAGGAATTCAATCAGGAAATGCCACAACCGAAGATCAAGTGAAACGCTCAAACACATAATTACAAAGTGTGTGTTCATTTAAACAAACGGAACCAGAACGTTTTGAAACTCCAGGAGGAAAGGAGACGTTGCAAGATAATATCTGGAAATCATACACACATGCAGACAGAAATAAGAATTCCAGGTAGTAAGATGGAACGTATCCCACGTCTATCGTATACGCGCAATTTACCAAATCACAGCTCACCAAGATTTTTGTGTGATACATCGACTAAGGTTAAGGCGGCGGTTTCTTTTATATTTTGCCCTATCACTGCTTTTCATTTGATTTTGATTTCACATTTTTGTTCTTATACTGCTCTTATGTATTCCCTTAAAAAGTTTAAACACCTGGGGGAGAAAATATTCAAGAAAAGAGAGTACTTCACTCTTTTTTATCTTAGTACATATGTTACATATAAATCCAAGGTAAGAAAGAGGAGAACTCTAAGGAATGAAGAAACCACGCTGAAATAAAAAAATAAAGTCAATTAAAAGCAGAAATGCCCAGTTGCATGACATAAAATATGATCGTTTACTATTACAGTTACTATGTTATGCGAATAATTTAAAAATATGTTTTTCTTTTATATTTGTTACTTTATAGAAGTAAACAATTGATAATTTAGTTGTCTTATTTAAAAATTTACAACAAAACTCGTAGTGTCACTTTTTTACCTTAATGGTTCAGAATAACAAAAGCGATTGTCAATTCAGAATATTTTTCCAGATTAAGTATGCATAGCGATTACTCAAAGAGGTAAAAGCTTATCAGCATTTCAAAGGTATTCAAATTCATTTCATCTTCTGTGCGTGCGTTGAAGATAAAAAGTGAATGCGTTTAATTCGCCGACAGTCGGTGTAATTTAAAAGAAGAATGGGACTCTAGTTTAGGTGAACATTATAAGGTGTCCCAACGATAATTGTCAGATAGAACTTAAATGTAGTCGTCAAGTGGACATTATAAGAGAATTTGTCTTATCGCATATGTTAGCCACATTTGATGCCACGCCTATGATTTACGAAAATTTTTTTCTCACAAAATAGCATCCTTTCTAATTTAATATTAACTATATACGTTTACCATTTTTATTATTATATTTTTTTTTGACAAAACTAAGCTTTATTTGCCAAGGAATTCGACATTTAATTATGTTTAATTTGTGTAAATCACGTCAGTCGTTTATTTTGCCTCCCTGTCGCAAGTATGTACCTATGTAGGTTGGAATGATAAAGTCATCAACATGGCCTTTCGTTGTATAGGTTAGCTTCATTCATCAGTAGGAGAACGGGTAAAGCAAAATAACGCGTTTTTTTTTTTTTTTTTGTTACCACATTGGAATTTTCAGTACGAATGCAATCTCCGTCAGTTGCAATACTGTATCACTGTATTCCCTTCATGGATAGGATGTGTGAGGAATCAGACCAGGTATAATTATCTTTCCAAAACCAAGACCTACACTTTTCTTTTGTTAATCTGAAGTAAAAGAAAGAAAACAAGTTCAGGTGCAAAAGGAAGAGGCTACATACAAACGCGTGTTTATACATTGGTTAAAATCAAAGGCTGTGCATACGTGAAGGAAACTATGAAAGAAAGACGCAATGTTAAAAGTAGACAACTACCGATGAGGTGTTTACCCTCTCTTTCTCACATTTTCACTCTTAACCAGTACCTGCACACTCAAAAGCCAGACAACGGAGGTAAAAAGAAATCAAGAAGTAAAAGGAGGTTTTCTTGGCATTTGTCTGGTGAAGAATCGTGTTGCCGGGGTAAAGGGATTTGAAGTGGAAGAACGGCATTTTTATGGGAATTCTTGTCAGCGTGCTAGTCCTTTTTTGTTCTCTAATTTAGGATTCTTTCGCCGGTGACGGTGGAAGATTTGAGTCGATATTGCATGCGTTTAAGGGAGTATAGGTATTGCCGTGCTTGGGTTATATTAATAAGAATACAATTCATTCGAAATCTAGTAATTTTAAGATTAATTAACTTACCATTGCTTGGCTTTTGTGGAATATCTGCCAGCGGAATACCACGCTCTTCAAATAAGTGTGTTACAGTTGTACAATTCGGACTAAAGTCCAACAATGATCCTATCAGCGGTTTTGCAGACGGAACTGTTGGTGAGATACCCGCAGTGCTTTGTGGTTGGTTGGAAATCCCGGTATATTGTAAATCTTCTCCAACCACGAATATGATAAAGTGGAGTGTACATAAAAGTCTGAAGACTCCACAAACTTTAAATAAATAGCGGTGTCCTCTTTTTTTGTTCAATGTTCTCGAGACAAGCGCCATGATATTATGTTGCATATTTCTCATATGTATATGCCGAATTTATTGCTTATGTATATAAATTAATGTATATAAACTGTATATATGTTGTATGTATATAAAGTTATTTGTTTTGTAACAACTGTTGTTCACTGCACGTTTATTTTTTGTAGTTTTCAAATTTGTATAATCATAAGAATCTTTGTACGGGAAATTGTAACTTTATGTATCCGGGATATAATAAATTATTATGTTATCACAAGGCACTATATTCTTCAATCAACCAAATATATGTACTATAAAACACTTAATTATACAACGAATAAAAATGTTTGGACATGGCTTATTACTATATAAGCCTTTATTCCGATATTGAGGTCGGCAATACAAAAAAATAAAAGAAAATAAAAGACAAGAAATTAGATAATTATTGTAAACAATACTTGGGGGCGACGAAACACACCCGACGCACTGACGTACGTCAAACAAATTTTCAGCTCACACTGACTGCCGAGAGTGAAATTTGAAGAGAAACAAAACCCTGACAAAGCCTGACAGGTTCATTCGCTTTATGAAGCGGCGATGAAATACAGCCAGAAAATAGAAACAAAATGTAAGAGAATAATTGGATAAAAAAACAATCAGGAACTGACAGCTAGTAAGCTGGCAAAACTATCTAGCTGAATTTCGGCAGACAGTGATGCCAGACTTCCCACCTTATTTGCCCAGAAGTGTTTTATAAGACATTTTTTATACCACACCGCTGTTAAAACTTGCACAACACTAACTTAAAAATATTTATAAAAAAAACTTTTGTAAAAAAAATATTTCTTACTTGCAAATATTTACTTTGCCTTAGGTAAGAAGTGCAAATAAAAAATCTTCGTGCCATTTCCTAGTTGGATATCTTGCTCACAAACGAATTTCCAAAAATTGTAGCATAATATGGATACACTGCGAGTGTCATTCTCTTGTCGAATTACATACACAAAGTTAACAAAACACTTTTAGGCGATACCTGTGAGGCTCAGATGACATCCTAAAAATAATCTAACTAATGTGCAAGCCAGGAAACAAATAAGAGTAGGAGGAGTTACTCCAAAAGATACACAAACAACTTTATTTTATTTTCGATGCCACTTTCTTGTTGTTCTTAGTGTAGATCGTTTTCTTAGTTGTTTTAAAATTTACTTACTTATATATAATGATATCCAGAAATCCTAGTTCTAAAGAGTAGAAAATGCAATTTCGTATATCCAAGATGGCATCACTGGGAGCATGGTGCATCGTTGCTCTCTCGAGGAAATTCTCCTTAAAGAGAAAATTTAATCAGCGATGAATGAATCATCATTCATCCCTGTTTAGTACTTGCCAGTTGAAACGAAATGGAAATTGAAGTAAGTGTGCTTTATCACACTAGCTAAGCGTGCTTGATATTCGAGAGAAAATCAACATAAGAGTATAATAAAAATCGAAGTGGATGTCGGAGGAGACACTTCAGTTTTTTTTTATATCGCTCCGCTTTTCTATATGGGAGATATTCCTCATTTGCCATGGGTATATCCCATATATTGAATAGAAAAATATTTAACAAAAACAAATTATACGAAAATTTATTATTTGTACACTGAGAACATATAACTCAACAGGCAAACATTGTTTGGTATTTTTAAAAAAATGTTTTCATTTATAATTCTTGAAAAAATAAATTCAATATTCTGAATCATGAATATGATCATGAATTCGGTGTATTACAAACATCGAAAATCACGCATAGTTGACTTCTAATTATACTAGCGTGTTTTATTGTTATAAGAAAACATTATTGTTCGGTTTGATTTAAGTGTGTTGCTGAGTTCAATATATACGGAATTTAACCACGTTTATCCGGATCTCCTTCAAATCTGAGTTTCAATTTTTCACCTTATCCATATAAGAATTTATAAGTTAGTAAAACATTGTCCAAAGGTAAATTAATTCAGTTCGAAAATAGTTGATACATGCAAGATAATCAGACAGAATGAGCACTTTTGTTGAAATTTATCCCAAAGATTTCCCTTTGTTTTTAGAAACAATAAAATCTTTAGCACACGCAGATATATTTCATAAATAAATTAAATTACTTTGCCCTAATCTGATAATAATTTCCTATATAATTCACAAGATTTAAGATAGCACAGAGAGATAGGAGTTAAAAAAAGAAGCAAAACTAAACTAAACTAAAGAACTGTATGTCACGGCCTATTTCGAACAGTTTACTAAAAATGAAATGAAATAGCATTACAAAGTTGAAAGCATATATAAATTGTACTTTATTTAATCAACAACTGGTACATCTTTTACAAGGATTATTTTGGGTCTCCGACGAATACGTTAATATCACTATCGCTAGAAATCATTTTCGTCTTCTTAAAAATGTCATCAACGAATTCCTTGCATTCATCTTTACCTGCAAAATATATCAGTAATTTTTGACTGTCTTGTTTAGATATGCTATTGAAATCACCTAATTGCTTTGAATAAATTTTGTGTGATATTTTTTTCGCCATAACTTTAAATATATCTTTATTGGATATATTTACTTTATAATACGGGTTTAAGCACTTCACAACGTGATCACCAACTGAGGCTTTAAATTTTTTCATTTTCTCATATTCTTCTCGACTTTTAAGAGTCTCTGAATTATGTTCCTTGTTTTCTATTCCCTGTTGCTTCTCTCTGCTAGCATTGTGATTGTGATGTGATCTTGATTTCTTCTGAACATTGGTGGACGTACAAGCTTTACTATCATAATATCCATTACTGGTTGAATTATTGTAGCTACTTGTAACTGATATTCGTCTTTCAGATGTACGTTTCTCAGACGTACTTTTGTTATTGTTACAGTGCGTCGGTTTAGATGCAATGGCAGAGCTTGTGATATCTTTGGTTTTGACCCTTTTAAGTGGTTGTTCATTTTCTAATTGAGAAGATGCTCTACGTTTTCTAAAATCTTTAGAATGCTTTCTATCCATCGAAGCTTCTATAAAATCACTTGAATAATAGGAAACTTGAAAATCAAATGTTTCTTTGTTATGCGAAATGGTGTCCGATTTCTTAAAAGGAATTTCTGTTGAAGAATCAGAAGATGGATTTGTTACGGCGAATTTTGTTTCATGGCTGCTTAAACAATTTGGCGGGAACGAACCTTTGCAGCATTCAATTTTTTCCGGTTTAACTGAAATCGCTTCTTTCTCAGACAGTGTTTTCATTTTGGGCTCTAAATTTTCAGATTTTTTCTCTTCGACTTCCTGTTTAAAATCGTCGGTTTTAGGCGATGACGTTTTTGAGTTGTTTCGGAAAAAATAATCTATACTGGTTTGCTTTTTGAGGTCTTGCTTAAAACTACGAGATTTACTTAGGTTTGACTTTGAAATATTTTGTTTCACTTCATCTGATGCGGACACATAAAGATTTTTAAGTTTCTCTTCAAAGTATTTCACCGATCCACCGAGAACATTACGTTTTTGAGGAACATAATCTTTAATCACCGGTAGCAGCTTTTGGTCTCGGGTCTTCATTCGAATACTCGCCAACTATAAATACGACGTAAACATTTTAAAACATCGCAAATATGTCTTACTTTTATGTATACACACCTCTTTACTTATGCTGTGTCTGTAGATAGTCACAGCTTTGTTTGATGTAAAGCACTTGTATTCTATATCTATCGCAATTTCTTCGTAATCTTTATATTTGATATCATACGGAGGATGTTCACCATTAGCTCTACATTTATCAACGTTTTCCTTTATGGCTGCTATAAACATATTCAAATAATTTTCCCTTATATTGCTTTTCAAGCCTGCCACTTTGGTCTCCGTTGACTGAGCATATTTTACACGCGCCATATGTGATGCGGGTTCATTTTCTAAAGCTTTAGCAGCGCTAAGCTGTTTTCGTATTTCAAATTGCTTACGAATAAAGTCTTCGGTTTCTTTTTTTGCCTTTTTATTTAGATATTCTCTACTATTTTCGGTGCTGTCTTCGCTATCATTTTCCTCGTTATAACTTTGTGCTGTTCGGCTTTGTCCTGAGCGACCACCTTATATAAAAAACGGAATATACATAGGTAAATGCAAGAGGTCACAAATGTGCAGTTGAAATATTTACCTTCATACAAATCTGAGCTATCCTGTAAACACACATCGGACTTGAATATTGAACTCATTGAGAGTTTGTGGAAAGTTTGCAAGGCCTTTTCAATTTTTTTTGGATTCTTGCACACATCACATCGATTAACACATTCGGGGGTAGGATCCCCAAAGAAATCTGAGAAAAGCGAATGCCTGCAACTAAGAGATTCGCAGTACTTAACCATTTCATCGAAATTCCTTATGGCACGGAGTGCAATTGCATTTCCTGAATTTTTGCTTCTTTTCATATCGTTTTGTAGAAGGAAATTTATGGATTTGACTTCATCTCGACTATAGTATAAGCGACAGAACGATTGTTTTCCATCACGACCGGCTCGTCCAGATTCTTGGTAATAAGCAGCCACATTTTGCGGAATATCCCAGTGGATTACGAAACGTACTGTCGCTTTATCTACACCCATTCCAAAGCTATTGGTAGCGCATATGACTGCATATTTTCCTGACATCCAATCTTCTTGGGCAAGACTACGTTCAGAAGTCTTAAGTCCTGCATGATAAGCCACGGTCTTGATTCCTTGTTTTGATATACCATACGCTACACGTTCTGTTGTTTCTCTGGTGCGGCAATATATAATACCACAATTTTTTTTGCAGGATGCCAATTTTTCTTCCTTCTTCTCTAGGCAATGCAGGATGTAGTTGGTTAAGTGTTCAAAGTCATCTTGTATAGAATTCTTAAAAACTACATCGTAAAACAAATTCTCACGAAAACAGGGAGTCTTGAATTTAGCTACTGGATTTTTCATATTCAGCTGGTCCAGAATGTCTTTGTATACCTCTTTGGAAGCAGTTGCTGTTAATGCTATCCAAGGGATGTGAGCATACTTCTGTCTCAAGGCGCCTAGTTTTAAGTAATCTCGTCGAAAATCGTGGCCCCATTGGCTAACGCAATGCGCCTCGTCCACGACAATATACCCAATTTTTTCATATTTAACCATGTGATTAAGCAAGTTTTGAAAAAAGTCTGTAGCAGCTTGCTCGGGGGTAATATACAAAAATCGCAAAGTTGTTCTTATGCTTTTCAAATCATTTATGACTCTATCTCTATCCTTGGTGGACATTTTTGAATTCAATGAATCTGCAGTTATCTTCAGGTTTTCGAGATGATCTATTTGGTCTTTTATCAAAGCAAGAAGGGGGGAAAATACAATAGTAACTTTTTGTGATAGCAGTCCTGGTAGTTGAAAACAAAGTGATTTGCCTGAGCCGGTTGGCATTGATACAAAAATGTCCTTTTTTGCTGAAATCGTTTAAATTTATTTTTGACTGTAAAGAAATTGAATAAAAACGTATTACTTCTGATTGCACATTTGACAGCTTTCTCCTGTAAGTCATTCTTAAATTTCTTATAACCAAAATACTTTTCGAGACCAGACTGGATATCACTGTCTGTTAAATTGTCCATTTTTAACTCGAAAAAAGATAATTTAAAAGTTTATAGTTTTACGAAATGTATTATCAACACTTTTGACGTTTAAGATGTTCGGCATTGCCAGAACATAGTACAATTTACATTTTTAGAAATCAAGGACAAGATATATTGGTAAGCCTGATAGTATTGGTATTACACGAATGCAACTTTATTACGCAAAGAGAGATCCCACAATGTAATACTAATACGTAACACAAGTTTTCGCTTTTAAAATAAAAATAGTAGTTTAATATACTTTAATTTATTTAATTTTCCAAAAAATTAAACTAAAACTAAAACTACCATTATCCAAGCACTCTACCCTACAGTGATATACTGTAGACACAAACCTTTTCACTCGCACGATATGTCTAACCAATGGTCTATCTACAAATACGCTTATTAACAGAACACATTAGGCCATGCGGACACGAGTCTCCTATGTATTTGACAGTTAAGATTGGAAGAGTGTTTTAATTTAATCTCTTGTCCTATATTTGTTTATGCTGGAAGTAAAGTATGTTAAGAGTATCGACTTACACGCTGAATAGCTTATATTTTGTTCACAGTATCACTTTTTCGAGTTGCTGACAATACTCACTAACACTCGGTGTTGGCAAAAATCTATTTTTGATAGAATAATAGCTCGCACTACACGAGTAGCTGGAGAAGCTAGGTCTCGGCTGTAGTGCCACCTAAATCATTTATCTTGTGTCTGAACGGTACCATGTGGTGAATCCAGAGATTACTTTAAAGTGCTATAATTTAGGAGCACTTCCTTTTCGTTAAGTTATACTTGAGTGTCTGAATGCTTGAACTTCCGTTTTGATAGCAACGTGATTCGGTCTTTTACTTGTGAAACCTCAAATATGGCGGTTGGTAAGAATAAAGGTCTCTCAAAGGGAGGCAAAAAAGGTGGAAAGAAAAAGGTGATTGATCCTTTTTCTCGAAAGGATTGGTATGATGTGAAAGCCCCTAACATGTTTACCACTCGCCAAATTGGCAAAACTTTGGTAAACCGTACTCAAGGAACAAAAATCGCTTCAGAAGGTTTAAAGGGACGTGTGTTTGAGGTATCTTTGGCCGATTTGCAGAAGGACACCGACGCCGAGCGCTCTTTCCGTAAATTCCGGTTGATCGCTGAGGATGTTCAAGAACGAAATGTTCTGACAAACTTCCATGGAATGGATTTGACTACCGACAAATTCCGGTAAGTAAAATGTAATTATATTTTCTTTCACACGAAAGTTATCGGGGACAATTTACTTATATAGTGAGTTGTTTATTTTAGTTCGATGGTCAAGAAGTGGCAAACCCTGATTGAAGCTAATGTTGATGTTAAAACAACAGATGGCTATTTGCTGCGTGTTTTTTGCATCGGCTTCACTGCCAAGGACCAGATGTCACAGCGCAAGACATGCTACGCCCAACAATCTCAAGTCAGGAAAATTCGCGCTAAAATGACTGAGATCATTACACGTGACGTTGGAAATTCTGACTTAAAGACAGTTGTAAGCAAACTCGCTCCGGATTCCATTGCAAAGGACATTGAAAAAATGTGCCAAGTGATTTATCCCTTGCACGATGTTTATATTCGCAAAGTGAAAGTCCTTAAGAAACCACGTTTTGATTTGTCAAGACTTTTGGAGTTGCACGGCGATGGCGGCGGTAAAGGGACAGAAGGTGTTGTTTCCGAAGGTGCTGTCGTTGACAGGCCTGAAGGTTACGAACCACCAGTGCAACAGTCTGTTTAATAAATATATTTTGTAAAAAATAAATGAAACGAATTCGGAAGAGTTTCGTAAAACAGTGATTTAGTCGTTGTTTGGGTTACTTTTGGGTTCTTGCTCTTGTTTTTTTTTTTTTTTCAGCCTTTTTCGTTATTCGTGGATTGTTTCTATTTCCCCCATATTGGATAGAGTATTTTAATGTGAGTAGAAATAAATTTGCATTATTATTTATAATAAATGATGCTGAATATATTTTTCGTCGCTGAAAGTTTTGATGTCAAACAATATCTGATAGTTCGATTTTTTTTCTTAGCTACTGATATACTTAAAAATGCATATTTAAAATGTCTTTCCTTTAATGTTTAGTTTTCAGATGCCTAACAATGCCATATTTTAAACTGAGGTGAGTGTAATTTATTATTTCTTGTTCAATTCGGACATGAGCAATTCTTGTTCGGATCGTAAATGACATTGAGTGATGTTCTATTCAATTATTTGCTACTCTGAGAGTTTTGATGACATTGACAGTCTGATCCTTTCATCAAAACAATACTTTTTCTCAAAATACGAGACATGTGGGTTAAATAAATGTGTCTTCATTCCAGGTAAAAATGAATATCATTAAAAGCGAATCGAACAGCATTGCTTTATCAGACGAAGAGTGCGGTATAGAAGAGGTAAGAAAAGTTATTCCATTCATTCATCATCACATTCACATTTCCATTCCATTATTTGATTGTTAAATGATACAAATCCATTCTGATTTACAATTAATACACACTACAGCAAAATGACAACGAAAAATATGTTTATATCAGATATTTTTCCATTTTCAGGTGTTCACTTTAGATGCATGTATGCTTATACATAAAATATTGAAGACATACTCGTCGGCTATCTTAAGGTACGTTATGAATAAAAATCTTCAATTTACTTTATATCTTCAATATGATGACAAGCATACACCCAGCTCGCTTTGAAAAGCCGTGAAGAAACTTGTTACTTTACCAACGCAATATAAACCGCTGATTAAATTATTTTACTCGCCTTCAGTTATAAGTTGAATTTTATTAACAAATGTTTACTTACAGTTCTTCACTATGCGAAATATTGAGTAGAAAGGTAACTAACATATATATTGTATATGTTACATATATATTGTATTAAAATCTTTTCTTTCTTAGGTGTTATATCAAAGGACAAAAGGCTTGTATCTCAGAAGGTAGGTCATAAATAAAATTGCATTAAATTCTATATTCAAAATGTGATGACAAACCATACACCCAGCTCGCTTTGAAAAGCCGTGAAGATAATTTGTTACATAAACAACGCAATTTAAACTTCTGATTATAACTTTATATTTTCTATGCGTTTTTTAGTTCTGACAAATCTTATAAACAAGTTTTCTATGTATTCACAGTTATATATAGTGATGTCTTGGTATTACCACCTTAATATTGCATTGTCAGTCAGATGATCCAGTACAGAAAGGTAAGGAAATTTAATTTATTTGTATTACGTGTTCAGTTTCTTGATGATATTATTTCGGATTCCCCATCATTTGACTGTTAAATGACATAAATCCATTCTGATGTATATTTAACTCTTTTAATCGATTCTTAAAAAGAAAACGTATTTGAAATAATTTTTGTCCTTTTAGGTTAATTTTGATTCACAAGGGTTATGCCAACGGAATCACAAAAGGTACGTTCACACAACTTTTCGACATATAACTTGCAGTGGAACTCCGAAATTGCATGCAAATTTTGTCTTGAAACAAAAGAACTTGAACTTAATTAAGTAAATATCGACTTCATAAATCTGGCAAAAATTCGAGTTATGCAAATTCCACTGCATACAATACAATATTTAGAACATGATGACAAACATACACCCAGCTCGCTTTGAAAGGCCATGAAGATGACTTGTTCCTTTACCAACGCATAATAAACTGATTAAACATGCTTTTTCCCTGTTTTTACAAATTCAAGCATATTTTTAAAAGGCAGTTTTATCTTTTTTTATTTACAGTTTCGATTCAGCATGTGGGGATCAATATTTTAAGATTTAAGACCCAAGAACATGATTGTGCAAAATGCTGGAATATTTGTCATGACTCTTAAACAGAGTACACCTCTTCCTAAATCGCTATGTTAGAAAGAAACTATTTTTATGTTATTGATTTTATTATTATATTGATAAAAAATAAAACGAAACATGTATTTATTTCTTTGATGTAAAATTATTTATTTTTATATTCTAGGGAAAAGTTTCACAGGTAAATTATAAAATTTTTTAAGATCATAAGGTAAGCTAACTAGTAGGAAAATAATTAACAAACTGTTATATTGGTCACAGCTCATTCAGTTGAGTGTTATATAAATAGTCTTAACATCAAAAGTCAGTCAGAATGAGCTTTTTTGTGCTTTATATAGTATTTAAAATAATAATAAAAATATTCTTTTTTCGTATATATATATATATTTATAAATCTGTGATCTCATTTTGAAAATCCGTTTCAATGTCCTCACATACGTTAACATGATTTTCATCATTTATCCGAGTCAAAAGTTCATTTTGAATCCTCCTTAGTACTTCAGCAACTTCTGGCAAAACGCCACTCTGAGCGGCTTTCTGCATAGCTTCATTGGCGTCAACTAAGGCATTATTTAGTTCGCCTAGCTCAATATTTGCTTTAGCCCGGGCGTAATAGCCTTCATAACTCATTGGTTTTTGGTCAATTGCCTGAGTGGCTAAGTCAATAGATTCATCAAGTTCCTGCGAATAAATTTATATTTTTTATAAAATCACAAGTTTGAAAAATAGTTACTTACATTTAGTTTTCTCTTGCATCGTGAAAGGTTGAGCAATAAATTTGCCCGAAGTTGCGTAAAGACAGAATTCTTTTCTAGATAACTTTCAATATTTAATATCTTTTTAAGGGCATATTGATATCTGTGTGCTGCATCTTCGAAACGATTTTTTCTATACAAAACATTCCCATCTTCAAGTAGTTTATTAAAAAGAACTACCAAAATTTCCGGTTTTCCCATTGCCATGCTCCACGTGGTTGGACCAAGCTTAGCACCGCGCTTAAGAAAAATTTGAACGACTTGAATGTTCCGGCAAGCTATAGCTCTATCAAGTGGTCGCATCCCATTAATGTCCACATGTTCAATGCTAGCACCTTGATCGAGAAGGAATTGCACAAGACTAGCTGATCCTTGGTAGGCAGCTAGATCAAGTGGAGTACGGCCATTATTATCTGCGTGCTCTTTGTTGCACCCTTTTTCTATTAAGCATTTTGCTGCAGTAAACCTACCTCGGAGACAGGCCCAAGAAAGTGCAGTGAATCCTTCATGGTCTTCAGCATCTATTGTAGCTCCTCTGTCAATGAGCAGCTCCAATATACCAATAAGACCCTCTTCCGCAGCTATCATCAAAGGTGTTTTTTTACTTGTCGTGACAGCATCATCAATGAAAGCGCCATTTTGTAGTAATTTTTCTGCTACTGCCCAGTGTCCTTCTTTCACCGCTATCCAAAGAGGTGTAAAGTCGGATTTGTTTCTTTCATCCACTTTGGCACCACGCGCCAATAAAACTTGCACTGTATTTACGCATCCGCTTTTAGCAGCGGCTGTTAAGGCTGTATGTCCGCTTAGTGGCTCGATATCATTTATGTGAACATACTCCATTTCAAGCAAATCTTCGACAATAGAAGTGTGATCTTGCGAAGCTGCACCTATTAGAGCTTGCTGTACCGCCGTTTCTAATGAAACATCGTTTGAATTTGGCCTTGGCGACCATTCGCTTGCTAGAAGGTATTGCACAACGTTCAGTCTTCCAGTTCTTGCTGCGTGAACGAGAGCGCATCTCTGCGTTGTATCCGTTTGTCCAAGACTGCTGCCCGCAGCAACCAAAAGACGTAAGACATCACAATGACCTTTCATGGCGGCTAAGATAAGTGGTGTACAGCCTTGACTGTTTGTTCTTCTAACATCAGCTCCAAATTCCAATAGCAGACTGACCATGGGAACTATTCCCTCGTGAGCAGCTATACACAGAATTGTAGCATCACCCATAAATTCTGTTTGATGATGGGGTGAAGCTCCGGCCAATAGAAGTAGTCTTGATACCTTCATATTAGGATTATAGACATTTCTTAGAGACCCCAAAGCTGCTGATATTGAGTCGGTTACACTAGCCACCCAAAATGATTGCATATCCCTCGGTGATGGTGGACCCTTTAAGTTTCGATATATATGAGCTTTAAGTATGTGATGGCCAAGTTCCAAAGTCTGTTCCGGATCTAAGGGGGCTTGAAGTCTTGATAAACGAAATGCCATTGCTGCGTGACCAAGTCGAAAATCACATAAAAATTTCAAGGATTCCCCATCATCTCTTCGAATTAACCATTCTCTAAAGGATGGATGGAAAAACATATATGTATTGTCTATACGCTTTACTAAGAATCCGTCTAGAAATTTGAAGCGATTCAGGAACTCATCCCAGGACATTATCTCATCGGTTTTGAGTGAACAAACAGTATAGTAAATTTCATTAAGTGTTAGTGGATATAAGGCAGCTAGGCAGACGTTTAGAATAGGAGCTGTTTTTTCAAAGCTCGACTCTGTTGGAAACCTTAAATTAAAGTGAAGCAGGAATATCTGCGCCAAAGACACTGGAAGTATCTTATAACTGGTTGACTTAATTACTAACTGCCCTCGTTCAATTAGGTCCAATATTAGCTTTGCATACAAGAACGAACCTTTGGTTAGAGACTGCAAGTGTCCAATAAACTTAAGTTGTCCTGAATTATTTTCCTTAATAACGCCCACGATGTTATTCTGAATGTCTGAACTGTGATTTACTCGGAATGTAATGTAGTCAAGGATGTCTTTTTGCAAAAGGTCATTTGAGGCCCAACTATCGAGAGTCATTTTTGTAAACGAAAGGCCTTTCACAAATTCTAACATCTGAGTACGAACCGTTGTTACTACTTTCAGCCAAGGTGGAAAATATTGAGTCATTTTGGCAAGAAATGTTGCAATTGTGTGTCCATGATCTGGGCGATGGTATTCGGCTTCACATAATGCATCAATTAAAATAACACAAGTCTTTGAGGTGATTTTTCCAGAACGCTTCAAAAGCGTAAGCGGCTCCAGTATTGCCATACGCATTACTCTCTCTGCATCGGCTATACACTCTTTTACTGATAAAATATCCTGTAGATGTGGTTCGTTTATTAAATACTGTCGATACGCTACTAATTGTGGAGCTTGACAAAGTTGGGCGGCTAATGAGTGCACAAAATCGGGCACTAAACACGTGAGATTTGTGTCAGCCTGGCAGAAGTGGTAACCAACAATATGTGACGCTAAGGCTTTAAGTCTATCGTGGCCAATATTAATTTGGCAGTAGATTCCATCAGCCTCAGTGCATGGAACATCTTTCCGCCGACCAAAACAAGAGTATTCGACAAGTTGTAAGATAAGTGCGGTTTTCCCTGTACCAGGATTGCCGTTGATTAATACTCCCGGTGTCTCAGTATTTGTGAGTATATTAGACAGCTCCCGAAGAAGCCACTGTCGCCCTATGAATGGGGGATCTGGCTCTTGCAGTGGAACTTCAAAAAATAGTGGTTTAAGAGCTAATTGCACCGATTGACCTGCACTCGGTTTGTACAATGCGGATGTGTTTCTCAATTGAGAACGAGCAGATCTTCTGACAGCAGTTTTTCGCACTTTAGACGTTTCAAAACCATCCCTCTCGCCCACAGAAAATGCTTTTAATTTTCCAGTTATACTTCCGACGTCATCCTTAGTGGCCACTGAGTACTGACTGCCGAAGCGCTTGTTGTATTCTTTAGATTTTAAACGTCCATTTATATCAGTGTATTCAGAGGATTCCGTTGCAGTGTGAGACTCTGCACATATGTTGTTAGAGCTGGTCGATTTTGTAGAGTTAAGAAAAAGGCCTAATCTTGTTCGAAGCTCTTCGTCATTTTGTTTTTCACTAGAAATCGAGGGTAAGTTGTTTCCATCCCCAGCTCCACCTATTATTAG
Organism: Eristalinus sepulchralis; assembly: GCA_944738645.1. Lineage (NCBI taxonomy): Eukaryota > Metazoa > Arthropoda > Insecta > Diptera > Syrphidae > Eristalinus > Eristalinus sepulchralis. The sequence goes on along the minus strand of OX122885.1, from coordinate 358,262 downwards.
AAATGCATATAAAACACAACATTAGAAACTATAAATTTATATGAATGAGTGCATACATATTTTTACTTGTTAATAAAACCAAACATCATGCAGAAATAAATATGAGAGAGCATGCAGTTGATAAACACTCAGGGAAGTAAAGAAATAATTGCCTGCCTGCTAATTGATTGAGACCCGAGCTTGTTGTCGATGAGTTTACATTCCACAGGGATTTAATCTTTCCAAAAACCAATGATGATAAGTGTCCTGCATAAATTGATGTTCCGGCTAAACTTAGTCGATTGAGTCGGTTTTCGCTGCTTCCACCAGAGAGGTTACTGTTGTTAAGGGCTTTGCGCCGTCGACGTGTTACTACTGAGTCAGAACAGGTTGATGTTTCCAACGGATTGTTATTGTTTCCTTTACATAATATGAATGAATGAAGGTTACCATGCAGCAATATGTATACGAGTGTATATTTGTATATAACATCAACATTTGAAGTGTGATGCAAGGATAAAATATAATGATATAAGTATTGGAGACATATGTATGTGCATAGTTGTTATGTGGGCTTTAAACTTCCTTCATGTTTCCTGCAAAGGTTCATTCTATGTCTCGAAATAAATATTTCAATGATTGCTAATCATCTTGCTATAAAAGGTATTCATTTTATTTATAATTTTTCCATAGACTATATCAAACCCTTCCCTCAACTTATCAACCCAATGTTTCAATGTAATAAACATATTATTGCATGAAATCTTTTTCACGTCACAACTATTTGCTAGTTTTTATATTGTAAATCATAGTACACATTTTATTAAAGGCGAATTTTCTTAATAACCTTAGATACATATTAAAATTAAAGTAATGATACGAGATTGTTACTCACCAGATAAAATTGAGGACGTATCAATCGAACAGTCATTCGATGCTGTTCTTCGATGGCCCCCGGTCAGTGCACTTCTTAAGTTTTTATGATTGAAAAAACGTCTTCTTGTCGGTGGTGGTGTAGCAAATGATGCTGCGGTTGAATTTCCGATTTCTCCGAAGTTATCATTGCCAGATGACGATGCTGGGGTCGTGTTTGTCCCAGTAGTGGAACTTAATGATTTCGGTAATTTGCTAACATTAGTATAACGAAGATCCGGTGATATCGACTCCTGACGATTCTGAAATTTCAATAAATAAATATGTAGCTCTGTCGAAGAATGATTAAAAACAGTGAAATATACATCAATATATGTAGATATTGTTGGCACTGCATGCTCGATACCTCGGAGTATGCTCGTATGTCTTATAAGGGATAACATATTATCCAAAACTATCGATCGATATCATATGAAGTTTACTAATGCCTTATATACGTATATACATATACATACATGCATGTCTATAGACTTGTGAGTCATCCGGAACCGGCCTCGTTTACCAGTTCGAGTTTTTGCCATCAAACGTGCTGCCTGCACATAAAGCTGCAAAAATTATTAAACCAGAGGGAGTCTATACAGTTTTGTATCCTCCTATTAATCAGGTTCCAGGTTACGGACTGGTTTCAACAGTTTGCAGGTAGGTCTTCCGTGCAAATTCTAACATACATATATTGTATATGCATGTACATAAATACAGTGTGCGTCAAAAGAGAGTCAACAGATATTTTTTTCTTCATAGACTATACTAGAATATTAACAACTCAATAAAAAAAACAGTCAAAAGAAAGTTGACGAGTAAAATATGACCCTGTGCATTAAGTGTCAAAGGAAACCAAAGATTAATAGATTAGATTTTAAAGCTAGTTTTAAGTACGAGAACTTTTGTCTAGCATGTAAGAAAACTGTGAATACTAATATAAAAAGGCATTCAAAACTAAAATTTTAAAACCAAAACTATTATTTAGTGTGATTCTTCTGTGTTTGTTTATAAGATTTTGTCATAATGTTGAAGTTACTTTATTTAATTCAAATGAAAACAAAAAGAATATATCATTTATAAAAAACATACAGATTGTGATAGGCTCTTATGATATATACAATCTACAGATGACAAATAAAATATGCATATGAAAAGAGTGAGTTTTGTTCAGCAACGATAGTTGAATATAAAAGTACTCATCTTGAATTGATTTAAGAGAAAGAGGAATGGCAAAATTCGGGACATTCGGGATCCAAACTTATTCCATTGGAGTTACCATTATATACTTATTTATTTCAAATTGGTATATGAATTATGTATTATAATTATAACATCACTTTGTGTCACTCAGAACTGTCCAGTACTTCTTATATTCTTTGCAATAAGACTCTTCGTTTTCTTAAGTTGTTGTCACTGATCCTAATCCCAAGCTTCTACTTCGACCTAATACAAGCTTTCAGCAACACAAAATATAATCCACTCAATACTTTTCTTCAAATAAAGAAAATTAATTTAGGCAGCAATATTTCAACTGCATTTGCCATTCGAACAAAATTAATCATTTACTAGTATTTATATAAAAGTGTAAACAAAGCAAAGTTAACAAACAAGAATGTAAAGTAAACATTTCAAAAAGGCTATTTCCCATTAGGAAGTTGCTTAAAATGTTATGAATGTACACATGAATATACAGTAAGTCGACGACGAGTGCATGTATCTATTAATTAATTCAAATCTATACTGAGTTAAGCTCATGAATACAACGACATATTAATATTTGAGTCATTTATGTTTTATTAAGCATAAGTGTGCAATGCTAAAGAAGAATGAAAGGTGACAGCAGGTTTGTTCTTCCTTTAGCCTTTCAAAGATACTTTTATGATCATGATCTGGCCCAATTTCGTGTTCTTTAAATGTCAGTCAAACATACATATTGCCTATATTGCAGTGAATACGAAGATCTTATACAATCACTGAACATTCAGGATTAACAACGGTGTAGATCGATATAATGGACCTTATTACGTTTTGGAAAACACTTCAGAAACTTACCTGCATATATTTTGAGAGAGCCGCGGAATTCGCTCGCAATTGTGATCTAAGCTGCGGCTGTGGAGACCCGAGAGGACTAACGATTGTTGATGTCGATCCGCCGATTCCTGTATCATAGCCTTGGGTGTTACTACAATCCACGTCTGTGAAACACATAAAGCAAATGAGATTCGACTACCTATTTACTCGAAAGCAATTTTTGTTTTTTTTGCTTCGCTGAGAGTAATTAAAAATATGTTTGTATAGAATATTTTGTAATGATGGTTCCTAAGCAAAATTGTTTTGACTCTATTGTTTAAAATTCATTTTCAAATAAATAAATTAACAAACCTTTTAGTGAACTATTCATGCACATTGGGCACTGATCGTTCCGAAACATGCAGGAGTAACATCTCTCATGGCCACAGGTGTCAATCAATTTCCGTCGCTTTCCCTTATCAAATGATATGTGACAACTCGGACAAACAGCGCCACTGGTTTCATACTCTAACAGACGCCGTATTGATTGTAGATCTGCGAAAAAAAGTTTGTTCTTAAAAATATTACTGGTTTACATTAAGTCGTGATTTTTACATGTTGACCTTAACAATAGTGACTTAATTAAGCATTCACGAGAAAGTTTTGTGCGATAGTTGCTATTCCAATAAAATACTATTTTAATGGTTGACGCCTCTAATATATAAATTATAAAAAAATTGTCGAGCTAGCATATAATGTAGTTAATGAAAAAATGTAAAGACGCTTAATTTTTTAAGTAAGCTCACAATCACGTAATTTTTCCATAAGAACAATTTAAATAAAACAGTGACAAAAGGGCGGCAATACAGTACTTAAAATATGAGTAAATCTTTGGTGCACTGGCTTACGCGATTCACTTTTCTTTACGCGTTAAAATATCACGCCATCGTGCACAGTCAAGAGAACGAAGTGTAGTCTAGATTCAACCAAAACATATATTCAACCAGACTTTGCGGGCAGTTTATTTATTAAATATAGGAATTTCAATTCAACTATGAATCAGTAACAACTACGCTAAGAGCATGGAGGCAGGATCATGTAATATGAATTACGTGGGTTTCGCGTTTCCTCTGCCACTGCTAGACTTTCTGTCATTTTAACCTGATACAAAAGTGAATAAAAAGTTCGGCACTAGCAATCCTACACAATGTCAGATCCCATGCAAAAAATGAAATAATAAGAGAGAACGTAACGCACTCAAATGAAAGGGTGTATGTGAAGACGGAGTTGCGCTTATGTATGAACCACGCTTCTACAAGGAACAAGTATGTGTGCTGCTTCGTATGTACTCAATCATTTGCAAACTTGCCCACGTAAAACTATTGCTGTTGTCAAGTCTAATTTGTTTTGACTTGTTTTTTTTTTCAACATAAAATAATATCTGAATTATTAATGAAAATTTGTACTTTGTGTATTGGACAAACTGTTTCAGTTGGAAGAACTTGAAACAATTTTAAGTATCATAAAAAATGTATTCAAAATATGGTAATGGCATATGTATATTTACTTCAATAACCAATTTGTCTGATTAGGGTATTGCGTCACACGTGTCGCTTTTGAGAGAAAATATTCGTTACATATAATTGTATTCTGTGTGTATTTGTAGAAATGTTTTGCAATCTAAAAATAAAAGCTACATTTATTAAACTATTGTATTATAAGCATTTGATTTACTTTTTAATCTATTGATTTAAATTAGCGTTGGAATATTTTATTTCATCATTTGTATTGTATAGTATATATCCATATATGCATAAGAACTTAGTAAGTTATTAATTTTTCTATATCGCTTTTTTCAATATACTATAATCTAGTTTACACATACACATAATATATGTGGATGTGTTCACATAAATATTAAGTATTTACATTGTAAGCCACAGTAAACATACTACACTGGATACTTACGCAAGATATCTAAACACCTTTTACTTAGAAGTTGCTTTATGAATGAAAAGTGCGCGCGCACGCCCAACTTTGCCCTTCTTTGTGGATGCTGTGCAATGTTTTTTTTATTTATTTTTATTTATTTATTTTATAGAACTAACATAGAAGGTGGGCTAAATACGAGGCTGATATGATTTGATTGCAATCCGAGATCGGTGACATCAGGTATGTTTTGTTATGTTTTGTTGTTGCTTAACCAAAACTGTTGATGTTCTTTTTTGAATTTTTATTGGAACAAAAAATGCACATGCGTACTACCGCCATAGTAGTGATCTATGTAAATATGAAAAAAATTGGGCGGATGGGTGACTATGACCGAAGTTTATTTATAACTGGCAGAATTCCACAAAAGGTTTGGAACAAAGTATGCGACTGTATTGGACGTATTGTTGTTAAAATTCTTTCTTGTCGGAGCTCCACCCAATTTCCTTAATTTTTTTTTAAATTAATACGTAACCTCAATTCGTAAGGTAACCTTTAAACTACTTGCTGATATAAGAAGTCCTTGGTATGGCTCCAAAATCATATTGTTATTGAAAACAAAACGAATCCACATTTACTAGTTTTATTCACAACAGATGTGTGTACATAAGTACATTCATCACAATGCTATAAGAGAAAAAAGTGCGTAGCAGATGGCTGTTTTTATAGTCTTTTGTATTGGGGAGACAAGAAAAGAGTAATTAAAGGCAAAAAACAACAATTCACAATTCAGCTCTCTTAAAGAGGGGAAGATTTTATAAAAATTACTTCTTAGATTTTAATTGAGTTTAGTAATCTGAAATGTGCAGACATACAACATGCTTTGCTACCTTTTGTACAAGGACAAGGCTAAATGAATCAGATTTATATATGCAACTTCGAGAAACGTCAAAACTTTTTACAACAAATTCTACTAACAACCTCATGATTCACGAATTCATGAAATCATTTTATTATTTTGATTAAGATAACTTAAACAGAAATAGCAAATGAATGGTTCAAAATTGTGATTGTTTTTTCATTTGTGATTTCATTTAACGCTATTTTGGTTTAGTTCTTTGATATACCAGTTAACAATCAAAACTCGATGTTGTTGGTGCGGCAAACCTAAGGCATATGTATGTCACTCAGCACGCATACATACATATGTACATAATTTCAGTTATGCATTTTCAAATTTAATTTAATGTTACAATACTAAAATTCTTATCAGCTCATTGTGGTTATCTCTCTGGTAACATGTCCATACACAAACATGGTAAATATAAAATATAAACATTAAAAATTTCACATGGTTACCTGACATGGAAAGAACGTACGTATCTATGCAACTCTCATTCGGTGAGATTGAAGATTTTCTTAGGACACAGAGTAATGCACAAACACAATAACGAGGCAGGAAGAGAAATCACCGTAATGTTTGTAGATATTGAATTGCATATCATATGCATACATGCATCTAGATATGAGTGTATATAAGTGTCCACGTGTATGTCTGTTTACTTTATAAATAAATATAAATGTTTATAAGGATTTCAATTTCAATAGTCAAACTTTCAAACTTGACGCAGCAAGTTTTAATTTATTTAAACACTTTGACGTGATAGATGTATGTGCATATGTTATATGAATATTTATTCATTTAGAAATATTCGTCTTCATTAGCCCCTGTTTACCTGATTTTTATTCAGAGTGCATTGAGATCGAAAAATTAAACACCTACATATGTACTTTGTCTGTGTGAAACTGCATAACTGGTTGTCTCTCACTGCGGCAACCCACTTACAGTTTTTCTTTTGCCCACTTAATGGAAATTGTAAATTTTACAAGGTACACGTTCTTTTTTTCATTACATTTTGCTTGACTACGCTCTTAAGAGATTGGCGTTTCCTCTGTTGTTCTATTGAAACTATTTGTTAAGCGCATGCATAACTGCCGACTGAATGACACAAATTGCTTAAAAACAATTAAAGGCTTGTGAATCTATGAAGTTTTTTTCATATATACATGTTTACTGATTTAGTATTTATTTTCTTTTACAGTACGCAGTGCAAACAACATGTGTGTACTTTGTGCTTTCACCCATCTTAATGAGTCTGCAGTTGATGTTTGTCTGACTAAGTATGTTGGAGAGGGGAAAAGGGGTTCAATATAAGAGATTGTCTTAGGTAACATTTAAAGGTAAAAGTTTATGTCTAAAAAGAGAGAGCTGCACGTTAGAAGAACAGCGAATGTGATCAAAAAGTTAGGATATATGTACGTATTTGTATGCTCATCATAATTGTATAAATGTTGGTTGAACGGTTTCACAAAAAGTCTTTGGAAGAGGTCAATTAATGAGATGTGTAATTAACGTGAAAATTTATTTAATACATGCTACTGTGGAACGGTGATTTATAATAAAAGCAGCATTTAGTTAATCAGTATAGAATATTCTATGGCAAACAATTTTGTAATAAGTTTAAAGAGTTATACAAAATACATATATTGTTAAAAAAATTCTTAACCACAATATGACATATGTACAAATTTTTGAGAAATAATAAAATATGATAATGCAGTTATACTTAAAGAAGTGTTATAGATCCATTCGTGCATACGTGAGAATTATGCCACCATTCTAAAAAAATTAATTGTATCATCATTCACACGTACCCAATGGGGCTGCTAAAAGCGTATAAACAATATGTACTTTCTAATTAAATTAAATGTGACGAACCCAGCGTAAACAATTTTAATGCGTAGCCTTAAACCAAACCAAAGCCCCATTGATATGAGTGATGTGTTACCTAAAACACTGCAGCTATACCCACTTCCAGAACGTCGACCTGTAGTTTTATTACTGCCCCAAGTGTTTTGAAATAGTTTGTCCTTTAAAGACATCTTTGAGCGTTTTATCTATGTTATCCTGTTCCACAACACAGCGGGAATAGTTTAAGCGAAATATTTAATATCCACATTGGGTTAGGATATAAGTTTTTGTACGATTTTTTGTTTTTGCTTTCTATATTTAGGTCTACGGTTTAATACTGAGATACACAGTGTGAGGTAAATAAGTCACTGGCGAGCCAGATACAAATCTTTGAGCGTAAAACGTGTTTAAACACTTGCCGCTTTTTTCACTCCCGGTTTGGCTCACACTTCTTCACTTTTTTTTCACTTCGGAATTTTTCAGTCTAAATAATTTAAATTAACGTACATTATTGTATATATATAGTAATTTTCTTTGTAATACATACAAAAAGGCACTTAGCAGGGTTAACTCGCTCACATTCTTTTACACTCAGATACACGTTCGATTTTTTGTTGATTTCCAAGAAACTAACTCACGAACCCAATCGAAAGAAATCGCAGTCAATTACAAAACGACTTCGGTTAGATAAGTAATACGATGTGTGTGTTTTATCGAAGTCTTATCTATTTCAGCTTTACGTCAATATTGATCGAAATATTTTTGTTTATTATTAATCTCCATTACTCATCTGTTAAATGGGCCAGTTCTCACACAAAAGCACATTTTATTTTTTAGTTAATTTTATGATGTCACATGGCTTAAATTAATAAGCAGAATTTTAATTAATGCAAAGAAATACATTCATTACGGTCATTTGTATGTTCAGTTTCAGCAGAAACGATTTTATCCACAATTAATGAATTGTAAAACTAGAAAAAAAAAACTAAAATAAATTAATTAAATTGAACACATTCACAACAGGTTACGCAAAGTGATCGCGCACACGAATACGAAAAGATGGTTTCAACCAAACGGAAGCCGATGTTTAACCTCAAGCTGACAAACTGAAACTGAATTGGAATTCAGTTTGGTGTACCTTTCCAATAAAAATGTCAGACTCTACACACTGACATAAGTAAAAACAACAACAACACTAAGTGGGAGCAACACAATAACAGCCAGTAATCTCATCATCGTAGGCTTCGTGATCGTGGTCGTGAACATTGTTGTTGAGATACACATGTAATCTACACTCAGTCTAATGAAATGAAGCCTCTCGTGAAATCCAACTTACTTGACTTTTGTTTTTAAATTTGACCATATTTGTATTGTGAAAATAATAATATTAATTCAAGCATCTTTATGAATAGGGTTGAAAACGGTTTCCCAATTAGTATCTAAAGTGAAGTTTTGGCAAAATCCTGTTTAAATGAAAACGGCGGAAGCCACCACTACGTGCAAATAAGTACATGGGTGCCGTTTAACTAACTTTGTAAATTGGTTCAGCAAAAATACAGAGTCAAAAAAGACAAGATGATAACCCCTTCACTAATCATACCAACATGCAAAAATATCGGAACGAACACACACACGTGCACGTTTGTTGGTTGCAATTCACCTGCGTCACTCTTGAAGAGTTGCATCAGGTAAAAACCACGCGAGAGGAGAAATATTTTAGAGATGAACATATTTCATTAGTAAAACAAATAAAAAAAAAATAATTAGCAAAACAAATAAAATAAAAATAAAAACATCCAACACAAAAATCACCAATGTACATAGTTACCACATAAGCGGTAAGATAAAGGTCATACAATTCTCGAGTGAGTGTTAGCCGAGTTTAAATACCTATTCTAGGGGTCCAAGAATGATCCTAGTCTTGTTTCTTATTAATATGTATTCTGGGTAGTGTACGAAATATTAGAAGCCTCAAAGCTTATTGTATTTACGTATTCACCTGACTGAGCGGAACTGATACATTTTGCAACAACTGTTACCGGTACGTCATCGTTGATCCAAGCATTTTTTGCAGAATCATCTATTGACAATGTAGAGAGCTCCATTGGTGTTAAAATGTATCTTCCATTGGTCAAGTCAATGGATGCGGCCGGTGAGAAATTCAGTTGGTCACCGTAGATGGAACTGGTTTGAGACTGGTTCATACTGTAGTGATCCGTTCGTTTCTCCGGTGTGGTATACATTGGTTCATTGGAACTTTTTATTCGAGTTTTCGCTGAACTCCCGTCACTTCCAAAGGAATTGTTAAGCTCACCATAGCAAGATGTGGTCATTATAGCAGGAAGTCCATTTTTATCTTCAAAATGTGTCTTATGAACGGGTTCAGATATAGTTGACTGCCAATAATCTTCATGCTCTTCTTCAGTCCGGCTGAGCCTTAGTTCTTCGAGTGATTCAATTTTATACAGCTGCGACTCATCAAGCGTTATAATATCCTCACCGTTCCAGAAAGAACACTTTTGTTGGACGATTTTTTTAAAACTTTCATCAGCATCTTTGATGACATCGTATGGTACCGAATTATGAGAGTCTGAGTCGTTTTCTTCGATGCATGATAGATGCCTTGTGCGAAAACCATAATAATGAGCATGAACCTGTTGCAAGTGGTCCACTTGCGTTTCTCCACTAAATCCGAACAACATCACATCAGAGTCGAAAGAGAGATCTGTTTCATCAGATGTAAACGATGCATTTACGAGTAAGTCGTTAGTCTGGAGCATTACAATAGTTTTGGCTGCTTCTTTCTATAAATCAAAGGAAGATTTTTTTTTTAAATTAATGTTCTTTTATGGAAGGTTATTAATAATTACAGGCATGATAATGAAAATAATTTACTGTATCTTAAGTATCTGAACTAAACCATCACCTCCTTGTGGCAAGAGCGATCGCTATTGCATCGTTTTGATTGTCTTTATTTATATAACATGTATCGGCTATTACAATTGTTTAGAACTATGTTATGGAAAGCAGAAAGATTATTCCAACCATTTGACTTTAGTAAAACAGTCGGCATTTTACTTTAAGTTTTATTAGGATTGGATTTGACGTACATGTAAGACATAGGAAGTATTTCAGGCAAGATAAGAAATCGTTTAAAAACTGCCTTTGCACTCTTTCACAATCTTCAAAGTATGTAGACCCAAAACAGTTGGTTATTTAATTTAAACTCCCTGAACCATCAACGATTCCATTAAATCAGACATAAAGCTGTTTCATGAACTACCGATTTCGCATATACATATAACTTCCATTGGTTTCCCTTCTTTAAGAGTCTGTTGATAAGGTTTCAAAAGAATGTAATTTTGGAATAAGAAATATTTATATTAAGTTTCCAAGTAAAGATTTCCATTAAAAAAATGTATATGTCAGCTACATATAGTTTTTTCCTATAACTTTTATTACCAACTTAAATTAGGAATTATCAATAATTAGCAATTTTAATAATTTGTTTATGAATAAAACAAGTCGAAGTCGGTTGTTTTGACATTATTGTTGAAGACTTCGTTGTGAGAGCAAGTCTTTATCTTATGTGTCTCTGACCTAGACCATCACTTCGTTGGGGAAATAGCGCTGTCGGCACACACATTCGTATACAATGTCGCGAGCACGTTGTTTTCTTTGAGGCCTTGCGGAAAGGAATTTAATTTATTTTTAGTTTTGGTGCGCAGACAGCCGGCGTTAAAAGACTGTGCAGTCTTTCAGTTTTTTTGGTCTTGCTCTTATTTATGCCTTAATGTACATTAAATACAAATAAAACATATGAAAATATAAAAGTACTCTTAAGAATGTACTTTTTTATTTGGTAGACTTAATAAAAAATGGGATCCGAGGCTGCTTTCCTCATTTGATAAATATTTTTTTTTATATAAATATGAGTTAGGCTAACTTAGTTGGGTAAGTTATTTGTTAAAACTCAGTGTTTCCAACTGTACACACTCATTTTGTTTTTATTTATAAGAGAATCCAGATTACGTTATCTTTTGTCCTTGTGCTGCCATAAAAATGTAAAGTTAAGTATTTTTAGGGAAATTATATTTTATTAAAAGACGAAATCATTCTAGTTTTTATGGAATCTGTATGGCGGGATTATTGAAGAGTGTACACATTACCCACAGTGCACAGGGATACGGGGGAATGTTGGAAAATTTAACCCCCTAGAGAAAACACTGCACACTCAAAAGCATCGGCTCCTTTATTTAGATAGATGCCCAATTTTAAAAATAGATTTCTCCCGTCGTCAACACAGGACACAAATGGAGGATCCCCAGCAAACTGAACTAGTTTTTGTTTATTTGGTATTCTTATCGTGGCCATAACTATTTCTGTAAACTCCGCTGTGTGCGAGTTAGAGTAATAGTGGAAGCGCGTGTGCCCCTTGTCTGAGCGGATGCGTCCTGCGACAGTAAATTATTTTTAGACATGTCTTTAAGATGTTCATTACATAGAAAACGTTTATGAAATGACACAAAAGAGGGGTCCTTCCTACATGGTATCTTTTCGGGTAGCCATAATAAGGCAGAGGTAACTGAAACATGATTACGTTTCGTCCATAGACCCGCAATCAGAGGAGGAAGGTACTCTAAACACAACATTTTAAATTAATATGTGCTGATGTTATCCATTTTATTAATATGTTGACACGCTTTCAATTATTTTTACAAATATATTCTTTTTAAATCGTCTGTCGCCATCGAAATAGTTCTGAATAACATAATTTTTGAGAAGAAAAGGCTAAAAGTTAACCTATTCAAGGTTCCAACTGGATTGTTGACTCATTTCAGTATTCAAATAAAAACACGGTATGGAAAAGAAGAAAGCTTGTGTTGTTTTTTTGCTCTACCCAATAAACTACAAAACACTATAATGCAGATAAAAAAGTACTTAATTTCACCTTCAAATTTACACTGAAAAATAATCAGAATTTCAAATTTTGAGTTTACTTATTTACTGTTACCACGGACTTATTTTACAAACTTATTAGATTACAAAATTAAACATGCTCACGTACACAACACGTCACAACCTCAGTCGGTGTGCCTCGATAATACACTGAAGTCTAGTAAATCAGTGGCAACAGAGTATCCAACACCTCAAAGACATGCTGTTGCATGTATCATCCCCTAACTAGTGGGGATGCCTTAGTAACAAGAAATAAAGTGAATTCCTATGAGAAGAAGGAAAGTGTCAAATTCTAAAAATAAAGTCCAACATATTTAGGGATTCATGGGTGCATTGCCACTGAGTGCAATTCTCCCTCTCTAGCTATTTATGAGATACGTACGATTTCTTGGTGGATAAAACTGTTAGGAAGTGGCGCATTGAAAAATCTCTCTCGGAGGTAATAATAGAAAATAAGGGTGCCGGTAAGCATACCATGTTGGTTTCCGAATAACTTGGATTTTATAAAGATAAATTTATATTATTACATATATATATATGACAAAAAAAATATTTCCTTGTTATGGTGATATGTGAATGATATAAACCTTAAATAATATGTAGAGCATCATCAGGACCGTTATTAGGTAGGTCAATGACTCAAACCGGATTTTACCAAAATTCTTATTAAATGTTTTCCGTGTATGTAGGTGAAGTATTTATATAATTTGGGGTTTCGAGCTATTTTAGGCAGTCATATATGTATGTGTCCTTCTTGAAGCAATACAACTGTTCCAAATTTAAAGTCCAGTTCTTCACTTGTAGTTTTAAATAAGAGTAATTGTGTTTCAATGCGCTTTATTAAAGTTGGAAGTAAGAATAGAGAATAAGAAGAAAGAATATTTAAGTTCCTTAAAATAAAACATGTCGCTGGATGGTCAAGAGGTCTACTGTGTGGACCTATTATTATTTCACGCATCGTATGCTATGGTTAAATGATTTAAGTTAAAAGATTATTTTGTGTGGCAAATACTTTCTTTTTTCAATGTAAGAACAAAAGTACTCATAATGTGCGTAAAATATAATGCATTGCCTTTATTATAATTTGCTTTTCAGTTTGCTTTCGACTAGAAATGGTGTATTAGAATCTTTCGCAATAAAATTATGACCAGGACAGTCATTGAGAGACGGAAAGACAAAAATTAAATTTGCTTAATTAATACAAGAAAAAAATCCGATTAAATATTAGTAATATATTATATAAATACTTTTAAAGGTTTTTGGTGCATTCCATACTTTTTTTTCAGACAAGTCTCTTTAAATAAGGCATGAAATATTTACATTTATTTATTTCTCATTTAAAAGCTAAATATTTTGTAGAAAGTTGATATTTTTTTTTCGTTTGCCTTTTCTCTTTTCTGTGCTTCCGTTGGAAAAAGATAGTATAAAAATCTCCCGGTTAGAAAACGAATGGTAAAAACCATAAAAGATGGACTTCCTTTTGCGTCTCCTCACGATCGAAGTAGTTGACATTAATAGAGGCCAAGCCCGGATCTCCTTTATCGCGTCGGTAGCAATGGTGAACTAAAATATTCTTTGGATACTTATATGAGATTGATTACATATACATATAGCGTCAATCTCGGGAATTGGGACACACTTATTATTCACTACCCCAGAAAACGAATAAAGGAAAATTAATTTCGGATCTGCACATACAATATCTGACACTTTAACAGTTCACCTGATGCCGAAAAAATGCAGAGGTTTTAAATTATTATGAAGCAGACATAACATAACAAGCCATGCAGTTATATTGTTCGAAGCAAACTTATTCAAAGAGTATGTTAAACGCCTAATAACAATCTGCAATGGAGAAATCATTTTGAATTGCGCAACAACGCGTCGAAAAATTTGATTTGCCTAACAACGCGTCGACAAGAATAACAATCCTAAGGATAAGTCTAGTGGTCTTTCGGGGCGGAACTTCGGTTATTTAAACAGAATTCTCTTATCCAAACGTTGCGTGGAGACTTTATCGGGATCACTTGTTGTAGATAAGGTAAGAAACAGAATATTAAGAGAACAATGAATGAGGGAAAAATATAGCGCTTTGACATCGGAACCTCCCTGAATGTTTGACACTTTCTGCACTTACAGTACCAGTAGAATGGAAACAAATTCCTCTCCGAAAAAGAATATTTTAATGAATTTAGAAGGGACCTTAACTAAAATGGCGTTAGCAGCTGAAGGCAAGTAAAAAATATCGATAAAAATGGAAAGTTTTGTTGATTTAAATGCCGATTCGAAGGCAAACAAATTTATGAAATCTTGCATACTTTTTGTCAACTATAAAAAAGAATCCTGAGGTTATGCTTGTATTTATAAATGTATCGGCATGTGGTGTGTGTCTTCACTGTTTCGTTTCAATAAATTTATTCTTATCGAAGTTTGTAGATGTTTAACTATATATTTTTTAATTGTTAAATTGTTGCTTGCTTTACAATGACACTTTGATTACACATATCTTATCAAAAAGATTTTATCATTTCCTGAATGTTTTATGGAAAACATTTTATACGTAATCAAAGATATAATGAATGGGAGGACATGATACATGACAAGCTGCAAATAAAATATGTGCGTGAATGCATGTATGTTAATGCATAAATGCGTATTTGTATATGTATCATTAACGTTTGGGGTCTTTTATGTATATCTATTTCTTTTACGCGATTTGCTTCACCAATGCGAACTGGAACCACATTACCATTTCAACTACCTACAAAATAAAAAGAAATTCTATATTATAAATGTTCTGTCTTGCATCTCTAGTAATTATTATTCAATTTAGTCCATGTATTATAATGATAAGGGTTTTATTTATGTTTAGTCGATATTTTTCTTTTCCCTAAAATTTGTTTACATCTGTTACAGATGTCTAACATCTGAAGGCATGCAAACTTATTAAAAACCAAAGAAATTTAAGACATTCAGTTAGTTGCGGTATGCGCTTGAATGAAAAACCCGCGTGATTATTTGCATGCATATATTCTTACCAGTGCTTCTTACAATTCGCTCTGTATGTGTTTTAAATAAATCTTCCAGAACGTGCTTACCATAACGACACTCTGACTTGTAATAGTAGATAGCAGAGATGTTACATACAAGTAAGTAGTGTAGTGTGCAACATGCGGAAAACAATTGACCGATTGATTATATATTCCTGTCAGATCCCTTTACCGTGTGCTTTTTATATCTCACGTCACATATGTATCATTAAAAAAAGTCTGTTACAAATAAGGCTATCACCATAACGTAAAAAACAGCCAGAAGCAACAGCGGCAGCAGTAGTAAACGCAGCATCACCGATAGCACCCACGAAAGTCCATAAAAACCAAGTCAGTTGATTACATTAATGAAATCAGTCAGAGTTTGCAATTTCAAGTGTGTGAATCGTCTTCAACTTTTAATCCGTTAATCTTTTAGAACCATTGCGGTTGACCTTAAAGAAATAATATTATCTGGAAGTTCGATGGATCCATTAGTGGAGTTAATAAGCCAAAATTTACAGGCTGATTGGAACTCCTTAGGAGTAGTTTATGACTTGCTGCATAGTTCAAATGTATTTTGTGTGAATGACAACAGTACCAAAATCGTAGAATTCGTCCAACCAGATGAACTCAAGGTGGGTTTTGGTAAAGTCTTACTTATATTGCATAAAAAACATCAAGAGTAATTTATCTGACAACGAACAAATTAGGTCAAAAAAGCGCCATCCAGTTTTAAATATATAATATATATTTAAGTATATAACGTTTTGATTTTCGTATTCGCGTGCCTTTAGTGATAAGTGAGCTATCAGTGCAAAATCGTATTATGTACCACAGGCAAGAGTGAATTACAAGGGGCATTGATTGTCTGTTTTATTCACCGTGATTAGCTATTACTATTAGCTTGCCGTCGTAATTATGTCAGCACAGCGTTCGCTCTTTAAAATGTTATCGATGAACTGGCAAAAGACATGACATCTAAAAAGCTTGTGTATCTATTTTAAAATGTTTAGGCCTGGAGTGTGATCCTTTTATCTTCAAAGGAAATTTTGCAAATGATTTTCTCGAATAATGACACTCGTTCAATTATTTTTACCTTTATTCTCTGTCACTCCGTCAATAAATAACTGTCAGTAGCTCACTGCGTGGGTGTCGCAAATTATTCAAATACATAACAATTTTTAATTTATATTTGCAAAAGCCGAAACTTTGAATATCTACATCGTCCTTTTTCAAATTACTTACCAAATGTTTGTTATATTAAAACCTAAATAGGTTGTGTCCCTATTATCTGGCTTATCACTTGTACGAGTATATTTTATGTTAATATATTTTTATTATGTTATAAAATGTTAGTACATATTAATATAATTGATATGTATTAAAATAAATATGTATGTATATTGTTAAGCGCATTAAATTTGTCATTAATTTAATATTGATAATTTTCTCGGGTAGAAATATATAGATCTAAGCATTCCTACTGAAATCTCTTTAAATGGGACTGAAATCTTGGAATTATGTCGAACTATTATTCGATATTCAGTTAAAACATCTCATAACCGCTTCCACAATCAACTTTTTGGTCAAATGGATCCTTACGGATTAATTGGGTCTTGGATAACGGAGGCGCTCAACACAAGTGCGTAAGTCAATTTATATACGAGTATCTTTCTAAAGAAAAGTATTAAATTCTTTTTTTGCTGATTGCATTCAACAGGTACACATTTGAAGTAGCTCCAGTTTTTTCGCTCATTGAGACGGAAGTTATAAAGAAAATGTGTGACATATGCGGCTTTGCTAATGGCGATGGTATTTTTGCTCCGGGAGGATCTATTTCAAATATGTGCGTATGCTTAATTCTGAAGAATCTCACGGTGTTTTCTCTGATAAACACTGATAAACGTTAGCATTTATGTATTGTTCACTGTGGAATAGTAAATTTTGCGTACATTTTTGAAAATGTGAACCTATTAATACATTCAACACCTTATTATCTTTTTTTAGGTACGCTCTGATTTTGGCAAGATATAAGAAGTACCCTGAAACAAAGTCCAATGGTATCTTCACACTTAAGCCCTTAGTTTTATTTACATCGGAGGAGTCTCACTATAGCTTCAAAAAAGCTGCGCACTGGATTGGTTTAGGCACAAGCAACTGTGTTGCAGTGAAAACAAATTCACTTGGGCAAATGTTGGCTGAAGACCTGGAAACAAAAATTTTAGAAGCGGAAGCAGGTAATAAAGTTCCGTTTTTTGTGAATTCAACAGCAGGGACAACAGTTCTTGGGGCTTTCGATGATTTAAATCAAATTGCCGATGTTTGTGAGCGTTATGGGCTATGGCTACATGTCGATGTGAGGTGTTTCTACTTATTTTCTTAACTGTTTTCAAAATTATTTTTTCGAAGGCTTGTCATGGTGGTTCGGTTCTCCTTTCGCTCGAAAATCGTCATCTCATGAATGGAGTGGAGCGAAGTAACTCGGTTGCATGGAATCCGCATAAAGCACTTGGTGCTCCTCTGCAGTGTGCAATGTTTCTTACTAAGGAGAAAAATCTTCTATCGCAATGTAATAGTACAGAAGTTAAATATCTGTTTCAGCAGGATAAATTCTACGATGTCTCTTATGATACTGGGAACAAAAGTATTCAGTGTGGCCGCAAGATTGATGCGTTTAAGTTTTGGCTTATGCTTAAGGTTCGTGGGTTGAACGGTCTGGGTTCTTTGGTTGATCATGCAATAAAAATGGCAAAAGTTTTCGTGCATAAGCTTCGTCACAGAGATGGATATCGTTTAGTGCAACAAACTTTTTCGTACACCAATGTCTGCTTTTGGTACATTCCAAAAGCTATACGGGGAAGGGAAGAAACTGATAAATGGAAAGCAACATTGTATACGGTAAATCAAAATAAGGGAACTACAAGACAAATCTAAGTAATTTTTATAATAATAGGTGGCTCCAAAAATTAAGGAGAAGATGATACGAAGCGGAACTTTAATGGTTGGCTACTCCCCATTAACTTATAGAGGAGTTGGTAATTTCATACGAATGATTTTTACGTGTTATCCCATTATTGATGAAAGGGAACTTGACACCATTCTCGATGAAATAGAACGATTAGCGGAAGAGGATGATTGATTTTTTTTTCATTTTAAAGTAATTGTATCAAGTGAAACAGGTTTAATGGGTTTTTAATAAAATTTTGCTTTAAAGAAAACAATTTAAAAGTAGACCTTTTTTTCATTGAAATTTGATCCAGAAATCATTGATTTTATTCGATACGCCTCATTTACATTGTAGTATTTGTATCGTTTATCATTATACGGGACATAACAAGGGCATATTTTAAGTTAAAGATAAAAAAGCAAGATGCAGATTTGTTAACGATCATTGGTGATAATCATACAAATAAATGACAATACTGCTGAATTGTTTGTACTGCAGATGTCTTAAAGATATGAACATCTTATGCCCTATTTTTTCCAAATCGGTTACAATTGTACTCAGTACGCAATGTTAGTGGCTACTTCAATAACGATTCTGTATATAATTGAAAGTAAATTCATGCATTTCTTTTTTTAATTTCCAAAGTGCTCTTGCTAATTAATTTCCTGAATTCCAAATTTCAAAATTGTTATGACAAATTGGACAATAGCAAAAAAACTGAAAATATAATTACATACCAACAGTTAGAAAACATTACATTTTAGACATCTTGTGTTTAAAATATTTGCAAACTAAAGGAAGTATTGTGCGCTCTGGCTTCATAAAATAAACTCCAGCCGTTACATAAATATTTTAATTGTCCCTTATGTCTAGTGTTTACATATTAGACGAACGTCAGCATGAAGATGCTGTGGAGACCCAGAAAAGAAAAAATAAAATAAAACGATGTGAGCAGAAATCGCATATAAAGCTATTTTCATATGTATATATATATATATATACGTACATACATACACACATACGTACATACGTACACACATACGTACATATATGTATGTATGTATTGTTGGTGAAAAATTCAATTGAATGTACAAGCATTATGCGATTTTGTAGTTTTCTTCCCCTCAAGCATTAGAGATTTATAGTGTTCACTATCAAGATACTGATCTAATGTATGTACATAGTTCCACAATCTTAAAGTAAGATTAAACTGCAGACACCATTCTCAGAATACAAGTGGTCTAACGAAAATAAGAAATCGAATGAGGGCAATCGTTGAACTACTTAAAGGGGTTACCCGCCTTTACGCCTTTTTTTTATAATGTCGCTTATGTTGAACCACTACCACCATAAGTCCGACTGTCGTATGCAACCTGTAGACAGGTAAAAACGATTTGAAAACCGGTCACAATGAGAGGTGGTTTTTCTCTTTTTTTAATTCTCATTTTTTTTTTCGTTTTTTCTTCGTGTTTACTGATTCTGTGGTGTTTAGGGTAACCAGACTGCTGGTGCTACATTCGATGGAATATTTCTACAGTAAATTCTGTAATTGAAACCGCTTAAATGCAATTGTATTCCATGTTATTGTGGCAAACTCCTTGTCACGTTTTTAACGACATTATCATGGTCTGATCTTATTAATGACATAATGAAATTAACCAGCTTTCATTTATCATCTGGGAAAGTCAAGAGGTTATCAAAATAATAATTATTATCAGAAAATTCTTTCCACTGAAATTGAAACGAGAGAAATTAGTGTACAACTACAAGTCCGCAATAGTGTCGGTCGATTGTCCACTATTCTGACCTTATGGCAACCAACTTTAATAGTGTCTGAGAGAAATAAAAAATGAAACCTGAAATTGTGTATAACGTACCGCCAACCTTAGCTTTTATGTTGCGTCGATCAGTCTTCTCTTGAATTTGATCGCTCACTAGTTGTGAGCGCGTGCATACAACTTTTTCCAGAATCATCGCAGAGACGGGTTAATGTGCTAGGTTCTTGTGTTTTTAAACGCGGATTCACTTTTGTGCTGATCGTATCGTCGTGAAGAGCGTTACGTATTTTTTTCTTTCGCTCGTTCCTGTGTCTGATTCTTGTGATGTACTTAATGAGAATAAAAATTATCATATGCGAATGCTGATCGCGCAATAAATTTTGTTTACAAGATTTATAAGTACCCATCTAGTTGAATCTTTATATATACATATATTTACTATTGTATTCAGTGGATTTGTATTCGTTAGTGTTATAAAAATATTACAAAAAATATACATATAAAGGTAGTGTTATTTAAGTGATCTAGCATTGAAAATGCTGTGATGGAGTAAAGCTTTCACCCAACTTTGATTTACAACAATTGTGGGATATTTCATGACTTGGAATCCAACAAAGTAAGATCATTTTACAGATTTAATTATGTGTTAAAAATATTTGCTATATTTGTATCAATTGAAATAGATTGACTGTTATGAGCTACCATGTATTAGTAAATGTAGCTATGTACCTGTTCCATATTGGTAGTAAAGTGTTGACAAAGACTTTTTCTTGACGAATATTCCATGGAAATATAAAACAAGCTTTGCAAAAAGACGGAGTTTATGTTAGAGTGCTTGCGATTCTCAAATATTGAGGTGTGGATACGACCGCATCTACATCGTTTCATCAGCAGTCTTATACGGCATCAAGTCAACAGCATAGCAATTGCAATGTCGTTATTAATATAAAAATGTTAATATAAAAATATCTGTACACAGTTTTTGGCATTATTTTTTTATTACGTTTTAATCACTTTCTGCCTGTACTTTCGTATTCAAAATAAAATTGTATACTGAGTCTTAAACGTTTTTCGAACGTGCACTTTTCCATGATGAAAATGTTGAGTTTACCGAATAAAATTACTATTTTAATTAAAAACTGTCAAGTCTTTATAAGAAAACAAAGAATTGCAATTCCTTAACAAATTCTTAACATAATCACAAAGCATCAAATGTATACGATACTCCTAGCCATATACATTTGCCACTGCGTACGTAATTATGCGAGTATACATACTTATATACTTAAATTAGTATACGTTAAATAATTGCCAGTCCTTTCCTAAACTTCAACGTCAATATAATTTGAGTTTCGTTGACATTCATAACTCACAATAAATTTGTATCCACTTCAGTAAAGAGGAGCAAATTTCCCATTTACATCAGTATATGGTATACTAATATACGTATGTAATTCCTAAACGAAGTACATATAGATAGAGAGATACCATCACTTGAAACCTTACAGTGCTGATATTAATTATATGTTTCACATTATGAAACTTAACTCAAGCATAAATATAAATAAGTCTGTATAATAATAGTCAGTTTAGTATCAGATAACATTTTTAATGTTTATTTTTTTTAAAATACCCAAACATTAATTTCTATTTGAATATTGATATTGAATATTTAATATAAAAGTGCCAGCATTACATTCTAAATATTGTTTACTAAAAGTACCTACATTATAAATAAATTAGTTTGTTAAATAATTTTTTTTTTAGTTAGTAAATGTGAATTCTATTTGTTAGTTAACTGAACTGATACCATTTTGGCAGGAACTTATATCAAGCCATTTAAAGACCAGAGCGTTTGTTTGTCTATCATTTACTTTACCTCATTCTTATCTTATTTACTTATTTGTGTGTTCATATGGTAGATAAAAAGCATATATACATACAAAATATTATATTTTTTTTTTTTGAGATATTAAAGAAACCTAACTCACCTTTTATTAAAGACGTTCATAGTTTTCAAATATTTTATAAGATTACACTATACAATAGATAAATGTTCAAACAATTTTTGCAGAGAAAAAACATTTAAAAATTGCCGAATTCAAGTGGAATATAGCTTTGGAATTCAAAGCAAATATTAATTTAAAAAACCGAACTTTCAGATTGCGGTTTCAGGCTTCCTATCATGTTTCTTAACCGGTAAGTCATGAGATGAAATAATTAAATTTTCTCAGGGTATCAGTTATGATAGTATATGTTTCAGTTGGAAGACGTACAAATTACCGTGAGAATACGAGTGAACGAAATCAGTTCAAGGCAACATTTATGTTTACAGCTGAAAATATTAGATTACATTTTGCATAACTTGCAAAGAAAACATGAAAAATATGTGAGATCGTATCTTTATGTTATTAACGTAAGTGTATTTTCGATCGCCGATTTTAACCTACTATTTCTGTGAAAACTTTCCAACGTATTATTGCAAGTATATTGAATATATATATATGTGTATGTATTATGAGTTCAATTTGACTGTCGTATCTAGTTGAGTTACGATTAGCTTACATTCAAGTTACCACCTGTAACTTCAACATTTATGTATGTACATTGTATACCTATCCTGGAAAATTTAATGTAAAAATTTAAACAATTCTTACCAGCATTTGGCGTTTAAAAAATATTCATACGACAAAATTTCGTTTGAATCTTATGTATGCGAATTCCAACTTAGTTTTTTTTTTTATTAATTAATAAATAAACTTTTAATTAATAAATTGTGAGACACATTTGGCTAGAAAAATTAACTGTCAGTAATAAGTGAACAAATATGTAATAAAACATGTCGGCAATTTGGTCATCCAACAAGACAAAAGACCTTAAACTTACCCCAAAATTAACTACACAAATTGTGTATTGGTCATGCCGGGAGTTGAATCCTATTGAACATTTTGGATTGAACAACGTCAGAACACTGCACATTTCAAACTTAGATGTTTTTTTTTTTTCAGGGAATAGGAAGTGGATTATTGTATTTCTTAAAAAAATATGCACCAAAAAAGTGTTTTAATCTTATTTATTGGATTATATGTGTAATAAATATTTAGAAATTAGATTAATTAATTAGAAAATGTACCCAACATTTAAATTGTAGATTTAATTTTTAATTATTTGTCAAGGGATTTATGGCCCAGCCTTCCTTAGCGGTTGTATTGTGCGTGCTGCTGTTCTTTCACATGTTGGGGGCACCTACAGTTTATTGCTGACTCCGAAAAGCGCGACTAGGGAAACTTTTTTACTCGCAATTAATACTCTGTTAGTGTTGTCACTATTGCTAGAAAATAAGTATTGAACTGTCCAGGAATCGAACCTTTGAGCTTCAGTGTTTGGGTCGACGGACTAAGCCATCTTATAAAATAGTATTTAAGTATACGTTTCAGGTCTGTTGAACTCCCCTTTAAGTCAAGTACTTTGCTCAACACAAGCATACTTCACGCTGTTCTCTTAGTGTATATGCATGTATAGACATATATATACAAGACTGTTTAAGGTCAATCAAGAACACTTTACTTTTCTTTATTTAACTAAACTTACATTTCGCACTTTAGTCTGATCCAAATTTGAAAAGCGAAGGTAGATATTTATGTTGGATGTGATAGAGTAAACTCTGCTTAACTGAGTGGACATACAAGCATTTACGTGTAAAACACCTCCACAGCAGTGAAATGTAAATAGAAACTTCGTCCATTCATAATAATATTATAAAGTGTAATAAGTGATGATTTTTTTTTCCAACAGACCCGACTCCGAACGGCGAGATTTTGAGAAGCTTTTACATAGACAATTGATACTCTTTGAGTATTGTCAGCAACTCGAAAGAGGTGGTGTCGTGAAAAATGCGAGATGTCTCGTCAAGGAAATTGTTATTATTTATTTATATTATTGCTAATATTTATTTTATTATTATTATATTCTACAGGCACAGTCACAAATTACTGTAGTAAGACTCTGTTAACAAAAAAAGCGGTTTTGTTAATGTTTTAGTGCATTGACGTAAATAACAACCACAATTTTTTATGACTCCCTTCATTGTGCTTTAAAGTGTGGAAAATTTCAAGTTACTAAGAAAGTTTTGAGTAATTTATTCTGGATACAATAGCTATACATTTAAGATAAGCACTCTGAATAACGTATTTTAAAAACCTTAGCAACAACAATTTTTTACTTTTCCTTTCATTATAAGATTAGTATTATATTATATTATTACGCTCACAATATGGATAAAGAAAATAATTATTACCTAATAACGCAGAATCCTTTGGTATATACTGAATGCTTTGAAAACTTATTTTCAAGGACACTTGTCACCATTGATTCTTACTTGATCCGAGTTAAAGTCGAATCTGAACAAAAAAATTTACCGTGGTCAGCGACATGTTCCTGGTGGTGAACAGCAGAAACGTGCTTGCAAAAAAGTAAAAGGTCTTACCTATTGTTATCCGTCCTCTGTGCTGAACCCAAAGTAACCAAAGAAAATTATTCAAATATGATATCAAGGAATCTCAGAGATATAAAATACGATATCAAGGAATCTCAGAAACGAAGAGATACGAAATGAAAGAAATAGATTAAGGGATATTTTAACATTTGATTATAAGACGCTAAACTGTCAACAACACTTATATATTCTTCCGATTTTACTTGTTTTTTTTAAATATTATCTACTTATTACATTTACTTGAAATTTAAAAAATTTTATTTTAGAATGAAAAGTGAGTCCTATTTTGTGTTTTCAATATTCGTGATTTTGATCACAGTCTGCAGGACGCAAACGAAAAAAATGTCAACTCATGTTCTTGAAAGCGATTCCAGGTATATTTCTCATCAAGGTAAGTTTTTCGACCTGAATCTAAAATTTAATTCCCTCACATCTGAGCCTATGTAAGTCTAAGATATTTTTTTGTTTTTTTAGACTTAATGTCGATGTCAAGTCGTTTCGAGGATACAGGTATAACTACATTTTCGCGATTACTATTTGACGTGGGCAGAAATCAAATGATTGTTGGAGCTAGGTGAGATATGTGATTTGTTAAATATAAGAATATATGTTCATGTGCACTATTTCATTTTAAGTAGAAAGAATCCCGTAAACAAAATAAAAAAATATCATACTTCTCCGGAAAATTAAAAAAAAATATCATACTTCTTCGCAAAATTTTATTACTAGAATAAAAATATAAATGCATACTCAGACATCGATTTTAGGAAGAATTTGAGCAGTAAAAATATTGCTTGAGTCCATGCCGTAACTATAAAAAAAACCACAAAAATTCTCTAGTACAATACAATCTAGCTGTGTTGATTACGAGATACAGTCAATAAATTCAAGAAAATTTGAACAAACTCCAAGCTCAAAGGTTTGATTTAAGTAAGTATCGTTAGTATATCTAATTGTGGCTGCTGTGGAAAAATTACCTGTGGGTAAGAAAGCAAACAAACTGGTGTTTGACGTGATATTTTTCACGTTCACTTTATTTTTTTATTTTTATCGTTATCTACATATAAAGATAACGATAAAAATATGTATAATTGCTATCTCATGAAAAGTAAATATCAAATAGTACGAATAGAATATCTATAATTTTTTTCGACGCAGAAATATACAAGTAAAGTGAATAATGTGTTAAGTTATACATTGTTCCTTATGTTTATATTAGACAGTATTTGGTGGCCGATTAATTGCCTAATAGATAAGCAGCAATCCAGTCCTACTCTATGGCGTGGAAAACTGGACGTTACTAAAATCGAATGAAGAAGCCCTTAATCTTTTCAAGAGAAAAGTTTTGCGTGTTTTTTGTCCTGTTTGCGTTGATGGTATCTGGAGAAGAAAATTTAACGACGAACTCTATGGACTGTACAGCGACATGCGCCTAGTCAAGCGTCTTCGGATACAACTCTGCTAGGCCATGTAGAGCGTATAGATACCACTGCTCCGGCTCGAAAAGTCTTCGAATCTGAGCCATTGGGACAACGCAATAGAAGACGGCCGAGGCTAAGGTGGCGCACACAAGTGCAGAAGGACCTGAACCAAACTTGGACAGGCATGTTGGTTGAGGCCCAGGTCCACCCGGACTGTAGCGCCACAAGAAGAAGAAGATAAGCAGCAAGAAAATTTATAAGAGTGTAGTATTTTGTTGGTAAATTTCCCTATCTCTACCTCACGTACATTGTGCTTGTTGTATGAATCAAATGTTGCTGTACAACAATTCAAATACAGAAATACATCTACTTAGCAGCCACAAGATAGTCGACTTAAAGGCGGTAATTCGCCCACATCATGTATAACATACATATGGCTGTAACTACGCAACATCGAACAAATCTCAGTTTACATCTTGTACTAGTTCATTGCACTGAAATACATATTTGATTTTGCTTTTTTTATAATTTTAGTTTTATATTTAAAATTTCTGATGAAAAAAATATTCTACTATACTTTACTTAATTAGAGTACTTCCACTTCTTTGAAACCTTCATCGAAATTTAGCCATGGATCTAATAGGTAGACACAATAGTTTCGGAAATCTAACAAACCAAGCTTTAAATAAAAACACACATGAATTTTTAAAGGTCAAAAAACTTTGAGTCGTTTGACTTGTCGATTTGAGAAAATATGATGCTCGCTTTTTGAAGTCTGCACATATTTCTCTAGACACCATATGTATTCATCATTCCAAATACAAATGTATGTACATATATGATAGATCGGTAGGCGCTTTGGAATGTTGTTTGAAGTTTGTTTGGTATAAGTTTATAGTGCGTAGGATAGTTGTACATCTATGCATAATATGATACATACATATATCATATTATGTATTTCAAAATGCCCACGTAGAAAAATAGATACGTATGCATTACATTAAACAAGATACATCTTGATCTGTTCTTTAGACAGTATCTTAGCGAGTGAGTGTGTCAAGTTTACTGCACAACATTTCATCTCACTAGTTTACCTTGTTCAATACTCTTATCGCTATTGGTTAGAACGGGTTATTTTTCTGTGTAAAGGCTTGAGTTTATAGAGTAGTCTTTAATAATTGAAAATTAAACTGGTTCTAGAAAGTGTGTTGGCTTCTATGCTTATAATTATAAATTAGTACGATTATTCACGTAACAACGCGGTGTTGATAAAATAATGCTCACACTCTAATAAAATAATAACTGTTTAAATATAGGAAATACTTCTTACAACCGTTAAGACATACATGCATTGCACAGGATACATACATTTTGAATTTATATTTTTCATTTTCAGAGATGCGATCTACAGATTATCATTTGACTTAAAACTGTTTGAGAAATCTCTGTGGGAGGCAACACCGGGGCAGATACATATGTGTCAGATGAAAGGCCAATCGGAATACCTCTGCCGCAACTATATCATGGTGTTGCAAAGTTACGAAAATCAACTCTACGCGTGTGGGACATATGCTTTCAACCCGAATTGTACGTGGCGCCAGGTATGTTATTTTTTCACAGTGTTCTCTCATTTATGCCTACATTATTCGAAAAAGAATAAGAGCAATTCAGGGCTAGTTTATTAATTATTTTGCATAATTCAATATTCCATAGATGGACAACTTAACTGTAACGGGATACGACAGTGGTGTCGGAAAGTGTTCATTTAACCCGAAGTCAAATATAACAACTCTACTGACGAATGAGGGACAACTATTTGTTGGATCGCCAACTGATTTTTCGAGTTCAGACCCAGCTATTTTGAGAACAAATCTGGTGGAGATACAGGATGGTGGAATACGCCGTAATAATGGAAATTTAATCCGTACAAAACAATATAACTCGAAATGGTTAGATAGCCCACAATTCGTGGGGAGCTTTGAATCTGGTTCTTTCGTGTACTTTGTATTTCGAGAGGTAGCCGTTGAGTACATGAACTGTGGAAAAGTGGTATACTCCAGAATAGCCAGAGTTTGTAAGTCAGACCCAGGTGGGGATCAAATACTCAATGATAACTGGACATCGTATCTGAAGGCCCGGCTCAACTGCTCTTTGCCGGGAGAATACCCGTTTTATTTTAACGAAGTCCAGGGAATGATCTATTCAGCTGAAGAAGACGTATTGTATGCAACATTTACGACACCGAAGTATGATGTTTTAACAAATTAGCTGTTTTATTTATCTATTTATTTATTTATTTATTTATTGATTTATTAGTAATGCTATTGACGGATCAGCTGTCTGTGCATTTAACTTGTCT
Organism: Eristalinus sepulchralis; assembly: GCA_944738645.1. Classification (NCBI taxonomy): domain Eukaryota; kingdom Metazoa; phylum Arthropoda; class Insecta; order Diptera; family Syrphidae; genus Eristalinus; species Eristalinus sepulchralis. The sequence continues at coordinate 329,686 of OX122885.1, read as the reverse complement.
GCCATTAACGCGGCCTTCGACGGACCCTTTAAGTATCAGGAACACATTGATTCCAACTGGAAAGAGGTCAGCATTCAACATCGCAGTCAATTCACTTGTGAGAGTCCCATTGCCCCCCTCAGATATAAGCACCTTTTAGAGTCTGCAAGATACCAACTAATGGATCAGGCAATACAACCAATGACGTCATCTCCTCTTCATTATTCTGAGCTTGAGAGATTTGCCCACATAGCTATTGACATTGTCTCTACAAAATACACAGGACGCACACATGTGCTGTATATATCTACTGATGAAAACGTTATTAAGAAGCTCTCCATTCTTCCTTCTAGAAAAACTTGTCTAATCGAAGTGTGGCAATACGAGGAGGAGAAATTGAGCTCACGTATTCATTCAATGGAGTACCTTAAAGTTACTGAATCTTTATATGTGGGTACAGAGCGCAGTTTAATGAAGATTTCATCTCATCACTGCAAGCGGCATGTGTCCAAAGCAACATGCCTTAACGCTATGGATCCATACTGCGGTTGGAACGAATTAATGGAAGAATGCACGCCACCACCTATTGGAGGAGATACTTCGATAAAATATTGGATACAAAAAGAATTGCAGTGTCCTATTCTTACAGCTCCAATAGATGGCGGGTGGTCAGCCTGGTCAGACTGGTCCAAATGCACAAAGCATAATGATGATGGATCATGTATGTGCCGTTCGAGGAATTGCAATAATCCTTCTCCAAGAAATGGCGGTAGTAACTGCGAAGGTATTTCAATAGAGGTCAGCAACTGTACTGTAAATGGTGGATGGACGGAGTGGAGTGCGTGGTCGGCATGTTCACAGACTTGTGGCGTCGCAGTAAAAACACGGCGCAGGACTTGTGGTAATCCAAAACCTGCTTACGGAGGACGCACATGTGTTGGCTCAGATCGGGCAGAGATTTATTGCTCACATTTACCGCCATGTCCAGCTCCGAAACCTCAGGCAATTGATGGTGGGTGGGGGCCCTGGGGTCCGTGGAGTGAATGCAGCTCTGAGTGTGGGGGGGGTTTTCGCATCCGTCGACGTGAATGCAATGACCCTAGTCCTCAAAATGGTGGAATTGAATGTCCTGGTTGCAACATCGATTATGAAATGTGTAATTCTCAACCCTGTCCGGAAGTAAGGAAACTAAGTCAGTGGACTCCGTGGCTAATGCAATCAAATAATAATGAAGATTTCGCTAAAGAAACTCATGTTGAGAAGAGGTTTCGATTTGTTTGTCGTGCCTCAACATCAGATCTTGCTTCAATAAAAATTAATCTTTCGAAGGAGGAGACTAGGATTTGTCGTACAGACGGTATATGTCAACGTGGTCACAGTGAAAACGAAGAGGAAAGTACTTGGAGCGAGTGGGGTCCGTGTTCAGTTACTTGTGGTGGGGGAATCCAATACAAAACTCGAATTGGAGATGCAAGCAAGCATCATAAAAATACAGAAAGTCGTGCTTGTAATATGCAGCTTTGTGAAAATGAATGGAGCTGCTGGACAGAATGGTCAGCTTGTTCCGTATCATGTGGAGTCGGTACACGTAAAAGATCAAGAAAATGCCTAAGTCAAGAGAAAACTTCTTGTAAGGGTAAATCTCAAGAAGTCGAGAAATGTGGGATGCCGCCTTGTGAATGTAAGGAACAGGCAAATTTAATATGAAATAACTGAATTACCAATGAGTTTTATCTTGCAGATCTTATAGGTTGGAGCAACTGGAGCGAATGGACTTCTTGCAAAAGTGATGGAATACGCTACCGATACCGAAAGTGTTTAATTGATGAACCACATACTAATGAATGTTTAGGGGAGGAATATGAAAAAGCCAAATGTGCACTAGATCCTTGCAATGGTAAGAAACTCAGTATTAACATGTAGTATGAGTCCATCTGATTGAAATTGGTTTAGGTGCGTTGACGGCTTCATTTACTACTTTGAGCTCTGTAGTAGGAGTTTTTATCATGGTATATGTATGTACAATATTCGCGACATACTGGCTCACCCGGAAAAGATATAGACTAAATGCCCCGAGAAACAACTCTCCTTCTCCGAGTCACGATGCATATCCAAATCAATATTCCAGTCTTCCTACCAAAGATGTAATTAAAAATATAACCGTACTCTATAAAAAAAAAATGTATAATTTATTTTTTTTTTAGATCTATGAACCTCGGCCAAAGCCTAAGAGGCAAAGTAGCTTCAGCATGAGTTCTGGCTCGAAGAATTGTAATGCGGGGGGAACTATCAATAAATCCAATAATATTCAACATAATCACACCCCAAAAGTGCTTGCTAAAATGTACAATGACTGCGAAACAGGCACAATTAAGCGCAATTCTCATGCGCTTAACAACTATAGAAGTAATATCGATGACGAAAAATTTTAACCAAAATATCTAATTTTACGTTTATGAATAATGCTCGACTGATGCAGGAAAATTACTTGAAATCAATCTTATTAATTGTTGAATAACGCAGTGCCATTGGAGTAAGCTAAGCAAAGATTTGTTAACTAATATTATTCGAAGATACTAATTCCTTACTGGCTCATATTGAGCTATTTAGACGTAAGTTCAATAAAAATCAATTCATATATAAAAGACTGATTAAGTAATTTATCTAACCCTCTTATGAAAATTGCTTATACTGAACATTGAATCAGTGCTAACGCGGCAAGTATTAAAATGCAATGTAAAATAAAATGCTATCTTATATATGTATGTCTATATTATTATTTCGTCTATTGCGGGGATTATAATCATTAGACTTATTAATACATGGTATATATGTCGGTGGGTATTTTTGCTAGTGTTTTGTCAAATGTTATTATTTGGTTATAAAATGTGAACAAGTGAATTTTACTTGTGGCACGAAAATCCCGCCTTTTAACAAGCATGTGTATATACATATGTAAGTTCCTAAGCGTGGGATCCTGTAGTTGAATGCCGGCCATTGCGATAAGGGCATTACCGTCGAAAAACAGTAAGGAAGGAGTTGCCCAGCTTCACAAGACAAAAATCAAGGGTAAATTACCACCGTCACAAATCATAAAAATAATTCTGCTGAAAAGAGGTTGTAGAAATGTTATTAAAAATATATTGTCAGATAGAACCCAAGGGCGAGAGACGAAAAACATATGCATTTTATTTTTTATTCGTTTTTGATGACAACAATTAAGAATATCGAAACACTATATCATATAAGGTCAAAGAAATTTATATCAAATGTTCACATTATTTATTAATAAAGATAAAATTAATTTTGAAACAATTTTGTTTGTGTTTAAAATCATAAGTGGTTTCAACTTAAATTCATGTATCAATAATAATATTAGTATTTTAGTGTATAATTTAAAACAATCAATTGATCAATTATTGCCGAATCAAAGGAACTGTCGTAGGTAGTGTGGGTAATGAAGGTCCATATGTCAATAAAAGGCAACTTTTCTTTTGAAGAGCAGAAGCCATAAAGAAAAGATGATGACTGGGAAAGAAAGCAATGAAAATAATAATAAGGAGTAATTTAATTGACACGATAAACGTTAATTCGGCAGTTTTACAGTTTTAGAACAACGGAAAAATTGACTTTAAGTATAATACAAAAAGCAAAATAATTGTGTGGTATTAACTCCTTGTTAGCCGATGTTGTCTGATTTTTAAATTTACGCTTATATTGTTATTTAACTTTCGCATGCGTCTTATGGTGGGACATCCAAATTCTTGCTAAAGTCACATATTTTTAACCAATTTGTTAAATTAAATTAATCAGAAATCTATAAGCGCTGCGGCTTTTTAATAAATGTATATTTGAAATGTTAACGTTTGCCCTTTTATATGAAATGATTTACAGAAAACTTGTCTGAAGTTGGCCATATTCAAAAAGTGGATTTTTAAGCAAATAGTTGCAGGTGATTTGAAACTCAGTCTAACAATAAACAAAAAGTACTTAAATTGAATAGCTTACCAAGTTCCATCGTTGATTCCTAATAATGTACTTACTGCATGATATCTACTTTTTATCGTAACTTACATTGGAATTCGTATATTATTGCACAATGTATGATACTTAACTCTGATTTATTTATCATTACAATCAGAATAAAAGCCATAATTATAATATATTTTTCAATTTTTTTTTTTTTTATTATTATCCTCTTTGCGTTAGGTGCACATGATAAGAAATATATTGAAGTACATTTTTCATATATTCAAGTAACTGAATAAATAACATGAGAAAATTCTATGAATAGATATATATATATTACTACTACTTACATTAAGTTTAATAATAAAAATAATACGCAGGTGATATTTACGAACGCATTCTTTATTTTATATAATGGCTGACAAATTCACGAAGAGAGCAATTTCCGAATGTTTGACACTAATTTGAAAAATACACGATTATTCTGACAAAATAAACGTCAAATTCGCGCATGACAAGAAGAAATCAGCTGTTAAATTGTTTGATTAGTTAACCATATTTCTTGTTGGTTTCTGCTGAAGAGTTTGTTTACTTGCTCAAAAACAAAAATTGAAATGGTAATTGTATCTGAGTTGTTGGTTAAAATATAATTTGTTTCTACAATGTTATGTTTTTGTTTTACTCGTATTTTCAAAAAAAGCACATCTTACACTCGCCATTTGAGTGTAATTGCATTTAAATCAAAGTAAAGAGTTTAACATGTTTCACATGACATATTCTAGATAGTATTGTTCATTGTGTGCGCTCTATATAAAGAATTGTTTTTCGAAAAGTTTTTCATCACCTATGCGACTGGACAAATCAATGACTGGTTGAGGTGATCGCTTGCCTCCCCATGAATGAAACCTTTGCTTTTTTCCAATGACTACAGAGTTTCGTTTTTCACCACTAAGTGATTTCGCTCTACATCGTTCTAATACCGCATCGTGTATTATATTCACAAACTCCACATCATTGAATTGTGCCATGAGAAGCTTAAAAAAAGCCCAGATATCGCTGCGCTGTTGTGGTTGATAGCTGTGCAGAAAGTCATGAATATTATTGTCTGGACGATAAGAATCACAAACGTCCTCAAAATTGATTATTGCTTGGAGAATAAATCTCCGATATTTGGTTAGTTGTTCTTCACATGTATCACAATTATTTTGAATTCCTTCAGTGGCATTTGTCGACTTGTAACATAGTGCCAGTAATATGATTGTGGATACAATTTTTGCTCGCATCATCATGCTGCAAAATAAAAAACGAAAAAGTAAATATTTCAATAAATAATAAGATAAGTTTATATAGTTTAAATAATAAAAAATAAATGTTGGAAATGTTTAAAATTGTCTACAGTTGAATATTGAACAATACCATAACATAAATTTGTATAGTTTAGAGCAACCTTTTTTTATATTATACATCAACCTACAGGTTCCGTTAACTACCTTTTAATAAAGCAGGCCTTCTCATTCAGATATGAATATATAAGCCTCAAGAACACAACATTAAAATTTCTCGTTTTTCACTTATATCTATAAATGACACACACCTTTATTCGCTGTTTCTAATTTAAGTACACAAGATAAATTAGTATTCACTTGTTGAGTCGCCAGCTTCTTAAAGGCAACTGTGATCCTTTCATTCCAAATTGTCTACTTTTATAGGAAGTAAACGCTAGAAGTAGTCCCATCATCCTCCGCAGTCGTTTAATTGCCTTTTTGAAGTGTTGGCATTTATAAAGTGGAAATACGCGAGGGCAACGTTATCATATTTTTTCCTTAATGAAATAATTATTATTTCTAAGTCGTTTCATTATTTTATGTTTTTGAACATGTCTTATTTGCGAAAGGCACCCGTTTGAACAGTGCGGTGATGACCGAGTTAACTCAGATCCAGAATATGTTAAAGGGAAATAGAGTAAAATAATGTCGGATAATAAATATCAATGTTAAGATGATTTTGTGACTGGCATAATTCTCGCGCAAATAAACATGTCGACCAAATCATATGGGTGGAGTGACTGTATCCTTTAATTTTTGTCAATTACCGGTCCCTTACGACATCAAAAATGTTTCCTTTCTATTAAAGCGCAAAGTTATTTGACTTAGCACCATCAACCCTTTGAAAACGTTAATATACCGGAGGGAGTTTAATTTATGTATACATTTCTACATTAGTAGCTTAATTCGCGGGAGGTTTTTGAGAACATAAAATGTTTACTTAACTGTTAGTCATAAAAAAAGATAGATACGTTTCACATGGAATGTGCATTCAAGCATCATTACCTTTAATGATAATTGGTTTATTCCTTAAAATACACAATGGCATAAAGATTTAATTGGGCTTAATATATTTGTTTATTCTTAAATACAGAAATTTCGTTTCTGCGGAGATGGAGACTGTCCAGATTGGATACTGGCTGAAATAATATCAACTCTTTCAATACTGAATGCCAAAAAACTTCAGCAGTTAGCTTTAATCGTAGCTAAAAAGATTATTGGTGAAGAATTTCCGGTAAACATATAGTTAGGTAATGATGTGTTGAAATATATTCTCTTTTTCATTTTAATAGGAAGACAATGTACGATCCGTAACTTCATCATTGGAGGATGATGGGAAGTCAGCTATCGCCTGTATAAATTTTTTACTAATCAGCGCTGCAAGACATAGCACAGAGGGTGGGATATTTAATGAAGAACTCCAACAGCTGGGTCTTCCAAAGAACCATGCTGCTGTTATGTGTAGTGTACTTTCAGATTATTCAGATCCAATCCGAGATAGATTATTGAGCCTTTCCTTAAAAAGTAGGTTTGTAAAGTTTATTCAATAAATCGCTTGAATTTTTATTTTCTTATTGTATCTAAAGTAAACGAGCTCGGTTCCATTAAATTCATTCATCAAAAAAATACAATTGACTGCGTTCAATTGCAATTGGAAATTTTACAAGAGCTGAACAGTGGCGGACTTCCCAAAGATATCATTCATCGAGTTAACATTAATTCGGCTAATTTGAAAGCTTTGTTGAAGGATATGAAAGAAGCTCAGGGAATTTTGCGAGAATATGACTTTGAAGAAAAATACAAGAATAATTGTTCGTTTATCAGAAAAGTATAAAAAAGCATAGCTACAGTCAAATAATAAAATATAAAAATAATAATCATAGAAAAAAACTGTGCTTTATATTTCTTATACACACATAAATCAAATTAAAAAAAAAGTTAACTAACAAATTTAAAAAAAAAACATACATATGTTTGTAAATATTCCTTTCAACATATTTTTGTTAACAACACGAAACTCTCATACGGAATCTCTCTCTTGAAACATTTGTCAGCGAATAAAATATGGTGTTAATGAATTACATACATTTTTTACTATTTATGCCATATAACAAAGAAAGCCAGACATTCTTGCTAATGTTAGCAAACGTACTGAGAAAGCTCAGAGTAATTCCTGGACGTCCTTTTGCAGATTATAGGCTACTCTTCCTCTGCGCTGTCGCCGGCCCGACATTCGCACTGTAACGGCAAGTCGATGGGCATTTTCTTAATATCAGGGTTCTCAAGTCGGCGTTATGGGACTGCATGATCTATAGAACAGGCATCGCACACCTGCCTCTCTCTCTTAAGAAAACTACCATTAAATTAACTACTAGTTATTGTGCAGAATACAACGTTATTGCAATCAAACCCCTAGGAGACCGCCTATCTTCCACGAGGTAACCAATGCCTTTAACACTCACCTGCTATAAGTGCGGAAGTGCGGAAGGCCTTCAACACTCACCTGCCATAAGTGCGGAAGACAGTAACATCAAAGAAAATTAGGAGGTTAATGTATTATCTAAGCGCTGTGCCAGATCCTTAATCTCTTCCGAAAATGAAATGCAAACCAATTTGGCTCAATCCTAAACGCTCTGCGTGTGTCGGTTACTCAAACGAAACACGTCTACGAACTATAGTAGCTGCGCAGATGCGTAGACACTATTATGTATAACCTAAAGTTGTAGAGATATTGGTTACTCTTGGTAGTACCGAAAACAGTATGTACTTCCTCATGTACATACTGTTTTCTGTACTACCAAGATAACGATCCGAAGCACAAATCCGCTCTGGTTCAAACTTGGTTAATATGGAACTGTCTACATGTGGTTAACACGCCGGAGCAGTCACCGGACCTTAATTGGATTGAAAATTTGCAGGCTATTTTGGAAACAGGCATCAGGAAACATAAGATTTCAATAAGAATGACATAAAACTGGCCCTTTTGGAAGAACGAAAAATAATCTCCAGTGAAACGACTTCGAAATTATTAGATTCTATGGAAAATCGCCTAAAAGAAGTAATTAGACAAAAAGGTGGCCACACAAAATATAAATTTGTGTTAAAATTATTTTTTTTTTGTTACTGTGTTACTGTGCATGTCAAATAAGGTGTGTTGTGAATTACTACCTTTTTTAAGTTTTTTTTTTTGCAATATTTTTATTTTTGTTATGCCAAAAGAAAAACTGAATACATTTCTTTAATATATATGTACATATATGCAACTTAAATTTGCTTTTTAAATTTTTTCGATATCTCAATTCATTTTACAGTTATAGCAATTTGAAATTTAAAAAAATGTTCACATCAAATAAGCTGTAATCCATTGTATGTTAGTGACGTTTATCTCAATATCTTAGGTGTGCAAGCATAGTGCTTGTTTTGATCCACGGTTTTAGGTTCGATCTAAATTATTCAAAAGTTGGTCGTGTGGGCGGTTAATCGCGTGGCACCCAGATAAAAGAAAAAAAAAAAAACACGAATTTTCCACAGTTGGTCAGGCATCCTTCCGATCGAGGTCGCGTACCGGTGAAAATAAAAATAGGATAACGAAACAATCCAGGACTGAAATAAGTCATTTGAATCAGTAAAGAATATTATTTTCCATTCAATTTCCGATAATATATAATAGATAAATAAGAATCTCAATTCCTACAGAATTCTGCTTCATTACACATAAAACACATCATGTTAAAGTTAGTAATATTTGTGGATCGAAGCGTAAAGTAATTTGAGGTTGTTGATATATAAATTGACTAGAGTTTATAGACACATTGGTGCCATTTTAATAAAACAGTTTGTTGACAAAAGCCTTTTATAAATGAAAGAGAATCAGCCAGTCGACAAGAATCAATTTATCCGAGAGTTACATACGGGTACTAAAGGTAATCTTAGTTTCTATTATAGTACTGTAAAAGTATATCTTACTGTACAAATATCAAGAAATTTACAAGTAAGCGAACAAACTTGGGCCACTTTTGTAGTTCTTGTCCGTGATACTGATGTCATCCTGAACAAAATACTGGTTGTCTGTGATGCTCCATAAACTAGTAGTAGATACAACAACCATTCATTAACTTTTAGTGGAGGACACCCACATTTTTAATAAAAAAGCTTAACGATTTGTTTTTATTCAGTGTTCGTTACATTGTACATACGTTTTCAATTTATTTGAATAAACTAGAAAATACCATTTTGTATACAATGCGAAGCGGTGAAATTTGAACAAAATTGCAAATTAAATCAATCCCGCTTAAATGTATCTTACTTTCCTGTGCAACCTGTTCATTTTGAATGTATTCTCGACAATATACTTCCGATTTAAAGTTGAGACCAAACACCCCTTTGCGATTGTTGGGAAAAAAACGCAAGCCATTTGTAACCACCCTGTTTAATAAAGCCAGGCGTGCACCACGTGTTACAGCTCACTTGTGAATAGTAAAATATAGCTGGGTAATGACCAAATGATGACTTTTAACATTGTTGGTGTATAGACACATACTGTGATTTTGCCATCAAAATTATGTGAATTTGTGTGAAAGCACGTATAAAATAGAGGAGAATAATAATTGAAACATGTGCTTCAGTTTCCTGCTTCTACGTGTGTCATGTAAGGAAAAAGTGTGGCATGACGTAGTTGGTATATGCGATCGCACTACTCACTCACGCACTACTGTTACTTTCTCTTAAGTGAAAGCATTTATGAAATTATCAGAAAAAAGTATAATTGCGATAGATCCAACCAAAAATATGATATGAGATGAATATACATATGTTATATATGCACAAGATGTTATACATTTTATGTAATTAAATTAACATTTTTCCACATTAAAATTGTGAGAATGGACACAGATGTCTACTGAAGTAATAAACACAGAGAAAAATGATTTTCTGTAATAATTTTGTATAATGCTCAATCATCGTGTGAAGAAAAAAAAAATGCTTATGAAAATGATTATTGTAATCATTGTAGAAAGTAAGTCCACAATTTATGCACATATCGTATTATAAGATTTTCGCTTGCATTGATAAATGTAAAATATAGATTACAAAGTAAATGGATGAAGTCATCACGTGGAATTTCGAATATCACATGGAGTTTAGGATTTTTATACAATTGCATATTTGAGTATCATATATGAAAAGAAATTCGGAAATTATGGCCTCTCTTCACAAGTAGTATCGATTTTATAAGCTTTCCTTAAAAGCGGCATTGCTTTTAATTAACCACAACTGAAACAAAATAACGCAATGAGACTAAAATATTTATGGCTGTTTTGTTTCAAACACACTGTTTGTAATGTAACATAATGTAAACGTGCGTACGCTTTACCATTTTCAAAATGACAGCCTTAATGTGAGGCTAATGTTTTAGTGATTTAATTTTTTCGATTACATTTAAAGTTAGAACGAACTGTGCATTCGCAATGACATCAACCAGCTCTTCATCCCCTAAGTCTACGGGGGATTTACACGAACACCCGCTGAGATATGTATCTCGTTCGTCATCTCGCACTCATCTTCTCTGGTTGTCATTTCGAGTAAAGAATAAAATGGAGGTTACTTGGTGGAATGGTTGCTTTCCTACCAGAATTTCTACATAATTTGAACGGATCAAATACCTTCGTACACATTCTCATTTATACCCAAGTTGATTTCCAGATGGTGTTCGCAGTTATCATCGCCAGCTTAACATATTTCTCTAAAAATGATTGTGATGCAGTGTGTAATTTTTCGTTCCGTACCGTTAAATCTGAGGTTGTAAATTTATTTTAATTGGAGATACTTTCTTATGGCTAAAGTAATCTTCATATTTGGAATTGAACAAACATACACAATATATGTCTTTATTGTACAAATGGCAATATTTTATTAATACAATTTGAATACTTATAATTCTAACGTGTTATCATTTTATGCCATAGATTTTTTTTTGCTCATTTCTTTAAAAAAAAAACTCTTACACATCATAACTACAACCTGTCATTCCAAACATAAGACATGTTACTCATGGGAATCCTCTTTTGTTAATGTTTTCCAATGCAATTGGTCCAGGGTTAAAATTGTATAAACGTTTGGTAGATAAATCAAGCCATTTTGGAACGGGCCAGCTCCTATTGTATCTAAAAACACAAGTATGAACACTAAACACAAAACATACATATCCAAAAATCTATAATAGATACCTATGTACATAGAATTTTGTGTTATTTTTCATATCTCGGTATATCACAGCTGAATATTTAGATATTGGTGTTCTCTCAGGGGGTGCCATCGCCCTCAGTTGGATACTGAATTGATTTCTGCGAGCAATAGTTGTGCATAAATTTATGCCGCCCACACGGCATGTATCCGAGAAAACGTCATCATATTTCATTCATTACTCAGTGATTTATTTGAAAATTTGGCAGAGATAAAGGTAAAGTTTAAATCAAAACTGTACCAACTTCGGGATATTTCTTATATTTTAAAGGCCAAATAATACGCGGAGGATAAGGAAATCTAAATCTATCTTCAGTATTGATAAGGGATATAAAATTGCATTCAATTGGTTCCACTATAGAAATTGGTTACGCAATTTCTTCTGTCAGAAGATTAGTCCCATTAGAAGAATATACTCGATGCAGCATGTGCGTCATGCAAAAAGGTTTGGGCTCACATTTAAATATACCGTGTGAAGGACATAAAGTGATTGACTGTCATTGGGGGAGGAATTTACCCGGTGCTGTGGATTTCCGGATGCAGCATATGGAATTGACAACTGACTCCTGTATCCAAATTTTGGAAATATTATGTCCACGTGTAACAAATGAGTAGTAGTAGGGGGATGGGGTTTCTTTATTTATAAACGATTTCTGATTTGTCAGCAAAGGTTTAGCATAGAGAGTCATTTCTATTATAATATACCATAAAATATACCATACACTATCACTATTTCTCTTAGAAATATCATTTGCATAAGTACCGTCGTTTAATAAGAAAACACCCTTACATTGTTGTTGGCATTTCCAAAGAGAATAATTTGATTTGATTGTGTTTGGCATAATAAGGTCAGTTTGGGCTTTTGGGGAAATAATAACTGCAAGCTATTCTTTATTTTACTGTACCTATGTGTATATGAAATGGTTGGGTTGACAATTATGAAATGTTCGCGTTTCATAACTGAGTATAAAATTACCTACGCAATTTTATTCGCACATATGCCGCAAACAATATGTACTTGTAATTGGCATGAATATTGCTAGAATTTATGATATGCCATAATGCTTAATCCTTCTAATATAACTGCTTACTCTGAAACAGTTGGCGAAGTCACTGTTACTCATGGGATCGTATGAATTGAGAAACATATTCATTTAAGTAATATCCTGCGACTGGATTAGTTTTAATTTGCTTTTTGGTTTATTTGGGAGGACGTTAAATTGACCAGTTAATTGTTCACCTCTTTCATAAGGCGTAAAAGAACAGTTGTCGCCAATATTTGAATTTTATTTTACAGGAAAACAAACGTTGCATATACAATTTAACTCAGAAAGCAGGAAAAGAAATTACATTTAGTATATTTTTTAATAAAGGTGTTCTTGTTAGCATTCAAACGCCTCTTTGCCATTTTATCATGATTTTTTTGTCTATTTCTTTAATTAGTGCAACCGGGAACAATACTTGAACAATGAGCATTTCTATTGCGATGTAAAAAAATGAAAGGCCTGAATGCTAAAAGATGATTATTCTTTAAGGGAGGAAAAATGTTTTTGAAATTAAAAAAAAAAAACATTTAATACTGCCGGGTTCTTGTATCTTGCGTTCAATCTATAAAAGCGAAAGGGTTAGATCCATAAGATTTCACCATGGTGTTTTACACAGTGCTCTCGCTTTGCAATGTTTATACGCTGTGGTTGACATAATTTTTCACGGGTATTATTTTCTTAATATCTTCTTTCTTTCCCTTTTTTAAATTTTTAATGTTGCCTTTGAAATTGTTTCTTTTTCGTCTATTTTTTTAATGATTCTGAAATATACATACAAATTGCCTCAGCATGATAGCAATCATAAATATTAATTTAATTAAAATAAAAACACGAAACCCTTTCTACGATGAGATTTCTTAATGGGCAGCTATAATATTGTAGTAGTTACATTAGTATTCCTGTTGGTAAGATACAATAAACAAAATAAATTGGATGGCGCTACAATACATTAGTGACCAGGGCGTAGTTTCTTTTACAACTACTTGTGTTGTGCGTGATATCCTTTTTACAAGAGTAAAGGGTTGCAATAGTGCATTGGCGACCCTGAACGGAGAAATGGGAAACTTATCATAGATAAATAGTACTAAACTCAGCAACTCGAATAAGGTAGTGTCACCAAAAATTTGTATTTTTTAGTGAATCCCTACTAATATATACATAAATCGCGGTTGCACAAGTTTTCTTTTTAAGAAAGAATTCAAAAATAAATAACATAATGCAAAAAAAAAAAATGACTGCAGAATTATTTTTTTAATTAATATTTAGCTGAGGGTGGTCAATATTATGTTCACAATGTGTTTTCAGCCGGCCATACTCCCTTACTCACTCGTTGAAAGAACACGTCAGGAGCTAAAATTAAAAGTTGAAGGTGACACTTGCCAGTGACATTAAAAGAATACATTTTTCCTTTTTTTCTCCGATGTTTTTTTTTCATTTTTATCAATTGTTCTTTCTTATTTTGTTTGGACTCAGTAGTTCTTAATTTGATTTATGATTGCTTATTAAAACGTTGAAATCAGAAGCTGCGCAGAATTAAACCTTAAGGAGTAATTTGTCAAATTTGAACGTTTTATTAGAAATAGTTTATTTTGTGAATATAGAATTTACTTAGTTGAATCTATTTATCAAGTAGATAATGACTTTTATCACTACGACAGTAGTAAAGAACATATATTAAATGAAATGGATCGTAAAGTGAATGTTTCATTTCTACTTGTGTAGCTAAGGCAAGTTTGATTGGCTTACAAATTTTTAACGGTCCACTAATGATTGTGACAACAAATTTCCACCACCCTTCTCCTCAGCCATAGCGTATTTCTCACTCCTTAGGCTTCACAAGAGTTTTCATCCCTATCCTTAATGGTGCTTCTCCCTTATGTCATCATTATCCCTTATAAAAGATCCAAATAGCTCTGCGTTTAAATTGAAACAAAAAAAAAACAACAACCGCACTTCGCAAACACATAGGCAAGAACTGTGACAGGTTGCGGAAGACGCAGGCTAATGCTCGCACACTCCCAAATTATATTCGTATCTCCTTTTGTGGGATCCGAGTGAGATACCAACAAAACCGACAAAGCTCAGTATACGCTACATGTGTTTCCCATTCACTCCGAGTGCCGTTTTCCTTGTAAACAAGTGCTTCTTACTTAGCCTCTTCATGGATGCACTGCTTGGTATATCCTTAAATAATAACAACAACAATCGGTACAGGGATTCGAATAGGGTAGTACATGTGTTAAGAACGAAATCCTGCTATTATTATTGAAATCCATTTTTTATTTGTATTCGTTTGACTTTATCCGAACAGTGTTGCCAAAAAAAATTTACATACATGAAATTAATCTTTGTTGTCACAATTTGATATGACTATGATAACATTGAGCATTAGCTGTAGTTTAGTAAAGATATGCATGTACATATTTTGGCCAGCTTTTGATAAATGTAATGACTTCACTCCACTATTACACCCTCACCACCACTTTAAAGCCTAAAATTTAATGAATAATGGTTCTGTCTACATCTGTGATATTATATTTATCAGAAAACCGTGATTACTGTTTTATTTTCACCACTAACACTACTGACTATTACTGTTTTTAAATATAACTACAATTCTACAATACATTTTAAAAATTGGGTACGCTTTCAAAATTTTTTGTTAATAAACACTGCTACATTGCTGTGCTTGAAAGAGGAACACATTTTATATTTGGTTTCCTCGAAGTGAAATTCTCTTCTAGAGTTAAAATGCTTCTGCTTAAATCATTTGTTGGCTTGAAAGAAAGAATGTTTGATTTTTTATTGTCCATATTCCATGGTGGTTTAAAAATGTAGCTGGTCTTATATTTGTTATGAAAAGTGTTTAGATACTGTTGATGATGATGATACATTCATCATGATATACCTGGCGAGAGCACAGTTGTATGCGAAAAAATATGTGAATATGTTAAATATGTTAAATAAATGTAGGTAGGGTGTGCTGAGCGCCTCATTACTTAAATTAAGCATTCATTCAAAGACAACCAGTATGATGTCGTAATATTGAAACTCCAGAAAACAAATAATAAACAATGAATGTCTGTTCTGCACATAGAATGGAAGTATAATGAAATGGACCGAGCTTTAATAGAATGAATAACTGCGACTTTTGTATTGCAGTTGCTAAAGAGAGACAGGCCTGCCCCTATTTTGATACAGATTTATTGTTGTTGATTTGTTGGAAGATTAAAACAATGAGTCCTACGCCTAAAAGCTAAATTCGGCACATAACCGATGAGAAGGATAACAATAGCAAATGTGGCTTCTATTATATGCTAAAAAGAAAATACGAACATTGTCCTAGCTATGACATCATGATTGTTCTTGGAGATTTCAACGCCAAATATAATGCTGTGACTTCAGCAAGTCCATTCAGCCAAACAGAAGATTTACAAGGCAACGCTTCAATGAAGGGCGAAGCCTGATTTTGAGATCTATGAACAGAAAAAAGTCGGCAAGCACCGACTTCTCAAAAAAAAAAAAAAAAAAACAATCGTGAAAAACACTGTTGTCACAAATGAATGTTAATATTAGGCCATTCTGTTGCAAGAACGACCAGAAACAGAGCAGAGAGTTATCGCCCTTTTTGTACTAAAAATAGTCGTGAGAAATGACGAATTGAATTGAAAAATGAAATCGACTACAAAAAATGAGACTTACATATATCACGCCAGTTACTTCAAAATAACTCCAATGCCTTTAAACAGACTTTAATTCTGGTTAATTAGAAATCATGCATTGACTTTACTAAGATGATTTATCAATTAATGACTTAAAAACGAACGCTGATTTCACATATTGGTGTTAAAGTTCGCCATTCACTTAATTCTATTATAAGAAATACATCGTTCGCTTCAATGAATTAAATCTGAAATGAATAAAAGAATGTCTTTTACAATTCTAATGTACAGTGTCTGAAAGTTTCTGTGTTATATTGTGGTTTGTATGTACATACATATATTTTTCCTTTCGAAAATTGTACCCTCAATTCAATGTCATCATGTTCTGTGTGAATATCAACGCAACGAACGCCGGCAATTGAATTAAATGTCTGTAAACTGCGTTTTACGTGCTATATATTATGGCTTGGTAGACTTTTAGATACAATGCTATAACACTATAAGTGGACACGAAGGCGCGATCCATACTTTCATCCCCTTCATGCTGGGGTATTGATTTTGTTTCGGTTACAGATTTCCACTAAGCTATATAGAAAAAGTCAACCAAGTGTTTGACTTTACTAAATTGAGCGCAACAAAAAGGGATACAATTCTTTTGGGCGTACGAATATGATGAAATTAGCGATGTAGGGTTGCACTTGTCTTGTTTAGGGTAAATAAGAAAAAAAAAATAATAGAACGTTTTTGGGTGGCAAATTTTTGGGGTGGATTGTTTATAGTTATACTTTGGAAAATACTTTATGAGGGGTGTTAAATACCAAAACGAAATTTAGATGACGGAGCCTTATAGAATTAACCATTTCATTTAGAGAAGGAATGCAAGAAATCAATACCTTCAATGCCATTCGCTTTGGCTTATAAACAAGATGGGGAGGGACATGGACTTTTGCACCCCGGGCAATGTTTCGATCGCCCTAAACTTGGCGGAATGCCAATACCTGTCCTTAGTATGCATAAGTCGACTTCACAGTGGTCAATGATTTTAAGCCACTAAATAATCGCCTGACTGTGATTCGCATCCAAGGCATATTCTACAACATCACCATCATATGACCGTGCCCTGACCGACTTCTGCACCTGAAGCAGCAGTCTTTTAAAAAGGCGACCATTCGAAATCAATATGTTCAACAATTGAATTTCTAGTTGGTCTAATAAGCAACCCGAAGAGTACCAAAGGCAGCCAATCTTCTTCTTCTTCTGCAGATTCCGTCACGGCCTTTTTTACTTCAAGAGTTATCAAAGCCCCCTCAAAACAGTCATGAGCTAAGCAGCAGGTTTTAAAAAAAAAGCTACCAGACTATTCGAAATTAATTTGTTCAAGAATTGAATTTCTAGTTGGTCTGATAGGCAAATCAAAATGTTGCCGTCAATGGTGACCACTTAACTTCATGTTTTGGTAAAGTCACCTCAGGAATAAGCTAGTGTTATCCGCGAATATATCAGTCGAGCTTCGAATGTAACACTTCAGAAGTAGTCTTAGCCAACTTTTTCAAAAATTAAGTGGTCGCCGTGGCGCAGTGGTAAGTGCATCGACTGCGGCGCAGAAAGTCTGGGTTCGATTCCCGGACGGGACACCTAGCATTTTTTCACGGCACCACCTCTTTCGAGCTGCTGACAACACTCAAAGAGTATTACTTGTCTATGGAAAGCTTCTCAAATCTCGCCGTTCGGAATCGGCAAAAAACTGTAGGTCCCTTCTACTCGTGAAGAACAATAGCATGCACAACACGAGTAGTTGTTGTAGAAGCTAGGCCCTGGTCCGTTATGGGCTGTAGTGCCACTCAATTATTATTATTATTAAATTGTTTTTTTTAAACGATGACAAAACAATTTGAAGAACGATGACAAAACAATTTTAAATTTATGTATTTTTCTTTGCATAACAAGTATTTATTTATATTGGAAAAGTTACCTCGTGTTAATTATATTAAATTATTTTCCAAAACATTGAATGGTTACTACTCTTACGTTGTAATCCTTATTGCTTCTATTCTCAATCAGTTCAAAATAGAATGAAAACCTTATATAACTTAGTGACAAAGAAAAATATCTGTAAACAAATTTCGCATAAGATAGTGAGAGGGACATAGTGACAGAGAAACAGTATTAGAGGAAATTTACTGGGGATTTGTGCAACCAGTAATTTTGCTACTAATCTTTACAGTGATTTTTTTTTAAGAAGAATCATTTTGAGAAAGGTACGCCAATTATGGTTACTTTTATATTCAACCACTAGTCGTTTACTAGATTTTCCAATCACGTAGGACCTAAATTTATTAAAATATATTTTTAAAAATAGTCTTACGGGAACGGAACTAACTAAGAGAATTAGGACTGGTGATCCTAATAATAATGAGACTACTGAACGTAGTGGAATCTATTAGGCTACGGCAGCTTCAGATTTTGAAACTGAATCATATCTTTTATACCAGCAAATTCTGAAAATTTCTTTCATTACTTAAGCATAACAAGAAAATAAAGCAATCAAAAAAGACAAAGATTAGATAATATGAAATTATACATTTCTTTATGTATACTTCAATTTTTAAAATTTAACCTGACCTAAGGTTCCACAATTTACTATAGTGTGCTTGATATTTATAGATGAAATCGTTGTGTAAAAATAAAAAACTTCATAGTAAAATAGTCAACAGTACTCCTAGGAACTAGGGCTAAGACTGGGCCTTAAAAATATATGATGTATAAATCTTCAGAAATCATAAGAATACAGACACTTAACCTACTTTTATAAAAAAAATAATATATACAATTTCTGATTTGTTATAATAATATTGATTTCTGTAAATTCAAACCATAACCACGCATGGGAGCCTTACCCAGTGCGATATAAAAATATACTCTGAATATTCGCAGCGTCTGCCGATATCACAATCGAATTACCATGTAAGCCTTTTGAATAAAAATTCAATCGTAAGTGAACATGGCTTCTATTCACAAAATGAACTTGCGAGATTTCCATATATATTTGTTATTTGAAACCGAAAGTGTTCCATCAATAAACCCATAAAATTCGGAGACCTGTTTAATCGTGAACTCACCGTAATAGGTCGTGGAATAAATCGGCATTTAAAACAACAAAGCATAAAAGCTTTACAAGCGAGCATATGTTCATATGCACAGTACCACAAAATCGGTATACCTAAGTATAAACGCTTGTCCGCAAAAAGGTTATGTTACAATCTAATACAACAAACTCAGCGGAACAACTCAAATATCGCTGCTGACTTCAACCAAAATGAAGACAGAGAATGCGAAATACTAACCAACAGTCGTATAAATTTTACAGCTTTCCCATATGGTCACGTCCATATACCGTCTCGTGTTATGCCAGGCTAAAAATAATGTCATTAAGCGTCCTTTTTTGTCATAAAAATTCGCACGTCAGGGTACCAAAAGATCACAAAAATGCAAAGTAGACCTATGCATAACGCACTGTACGCCAATTTGCCATTTTCCTTTGGCACCAACACATATCCATAAGGCGCACTCATATAATGACAATATTAAGGATAATAAAACAGTCAAATTCAAAGTCATATGCCCTCTCCAATATGATTTTATTAGTCAGATAGAGGGTTTAGAATCTGAATCGTTTTATGACCTCAGTGGAAAACACCTGAAAGGAAAATAAAAACCAAATCAAATCCTGCGCTAGAGAGAGAGCCAGCAGTGGACTTAAGTACATAGTTCAAGGAAATATATTTTATATATATTCACAGAAATCTCTACAGAATTTTTTTCTGTTTAAGATATTGTAAATACTTTTAAATCAAAAGTAATTGAATGCCATGGGGTAATCCTAAAATTATCATAAACAAATTAAAACTAATATGTGTTATCATTTTCCTTTCGGAGCTCTGCAATATTCTGAAAACATGTCCAAATGTGACCAAGATTGAAAGGGGTCGCCGCGGTTGTCCAAACAAATTTCCTGATCCATTGCATCTAATAAATATTTAATTTTGTATTCAACTCAACTCATGTTCAACGCCAATAAGGACATGATTATACCGCAATTATTCACCCCCACTGGCCTAGAGGATTGCTAGTAGTCGGTGTAACTTTTATCAAGTTGTTTTGCGGTGTTTGTGCGATGTTGATGTTCTCAGTGTTGGCGGCACGTGATCAGTCACGTGGCGCTCTGTGCGGTGGGAATCTGTGTTTGGTACTTTCACAGTCGGTTACGCATAATGAAATCACCATTTAATTCTAATAGTTTCTTGTTTTTAAGTTGTTGTCAGCGATGTTATTCCTATCGAGCATCCATCTTCTATTTGAAATGAGATTATGTCCCCCTTATACCATTACGTACTGCCGCGTGTCAGTTCCATGGTTAAATTTTAATCTTTTGATTCAAAGTAATTACAGAATGCAAAGTAAGATAAAAGAGATTTAAGAAAAAATATATATATATTTATAAAAACATGATTTTTATAAATAGTTTACTACCAAATTCGGCTATTAAATCCCATTTAACGATGTAGTCGAATGTAGTTACATATAGCTGAATAAAATCTTACGTCGCTATAAGTATTTTCTAAACTAACTGCTAATGTTACTTTTTTATATTACAACTTACGGTGTCATTCCTGTTTCGCATTTAAAATTGATTTATACCATTGCCTTGCATTTAAATCACGCATTTAAAATCACGGTACGATCGACACCATACCTCTGCATAATGGTGTCAATCGGTAGCCTGAGAAAAACCATAAACAATTAATCTCCAATCTCTAGACACGTCAACGAATCTCAGAGAAAAATTAATTACATAAGCTACAATTCTCCAAAGATTAAACAAGTAATCCTCCCTCTTATCTCATCAAACTAGTTTTTATATAATTTTGTACACTTCAATGACAAAACGGTTCAGGCTTTGTGTACATTTTTCAATTAGGATGAAGTCAATTGGAAAATTAGCAAGGAAAAGGATCTAAACTGTGGCAGGTAGAGAGCAAGTCACCACCGGACATCCTTTTTTCTCATAATTGCTATATATATTTTTTTGGCATGTGATCCATCACCATCTGCAATACTTATCCATATCTATTCAGGGTACAATCATGGAATCTATGAGATGTGAGGTATTATTCTCGGTTATCACGTTGACTTCTCGCACTCACACTCGCTCCCTTCTGCAACCGGATTTTTATTGTTAAATAATAATTCAGTTCAGGCTGAATGTGGACTTCTGCGAAAGAATGATGAAGGGACAAAATGGTATTCTTTTGTTGGTCTTACTAATAAGGGAGACAAATTACCCTATTTACCTTCAAACTGACTTCATATGAATGTGTGAGCAATTACAACGATCTGCCAATTATTTAGTGGTGACAAAACTGTTATAAGGGTTCTAGAAAACTGTCGGCGCACTGAAATGCCGTCTGCTGCTCTTTTCCCTAATGCGTTTTATCGCATTATCCTTATTTCCCAAAATTTTCAGTAGACATTCGATTACTGATGTTCTGTTTATTTAAATTTATTTAGAAAATCTTTGTTAAAAATATATGTGGTGTTCTTCACAACTTCAGACAATGATATAAAATAAAATGTTTTGTGTTTTTTAGTAGACAAGTACATAAGAAATGTTGTAAAAATGTTGTAGAAATGTCATAAATAAAAATGACAATGATTAACTTATTCGATCATATCTATTCGATCGAATGAACAATGGTACGTTCATCTTAAAGGTCATCGATCAATAAATTTGCCTTGGAAATTGGGATTTCAACCCGTTTACTTATCTATTTGTCTGCTAACTTAATAAACGAGATAAATAATGTATTTAATGGACATGTAAACATAATATAAATAAACAAATTGAAATCATTGAAAAATCATCCCAAAATCAAAATTTACGATTTTCACTTCGGCAATGGCCACCTTAATATGGAGTATGAATATGGCTAAAAGAATATGGTGAGAAACTGGCAAACACTCACAAAACATGGCTTTCAAATAATTAAGATAAATGCAAAAGACGACTAAATTGCCAAAATTTCTTCAGTTATATACTTACATATTTCATTCCAATTCAATTAACACATACAAGCACAGCCCCATCTTTATATGACTGTTAAAAAAAAAAGAAAAACGTTAAAAGCATTATTGAGAAAAATAAAGTCGTAAAAGCAATTCAATGCTTTAGCCCTTACCCGATGTCTCTTCCACAAAGTGTCCTTGGCTGAAGAAGAGGACAGGAGACGATTTAAAAACACACTTTCAATGTATGAACATACATTCCAAAAAGATCGCATTCACTGCAGTAGTTGGTCTTTCCCCATTGCTTGAGGATATAGAAAGTAATAAACTATCAACTATACCTAAGAGACTATGCGTATGTGAAAGGAAACCAAGACCAGAGATAACAACAAATTTCACATAATGTGAAATCTGTTTGCTGTGCGGTTTCATAATGTTAATTTATGCCTGCATATACCACCATATTCACACATTCCGAACTCTAAAAACAGATTTGTTCCATCCTTGTTAAGTAAAATGAAATTGGAAAATGATAACAAAGAAAGGAAATGTAGTCATGTGTCACAATCCGTTCATTTGTGCTGTTATATTATTGTAAATTAAAACTATTTCTGCTGGGTTTTCCGTACTTTGTAACATGTCTGACTAATGAGCGCCTTTGAACAAATGGAGCTTTTTGTGTCGCCTTAGGATTCGAAATAAATTATGCCGTCAATGGATTCCCATTTTTTTGTATGTTAAACTTAGCTTCTAATTTAGTTGATAGAAGTAGTGATTTAATCATAAAATTTTGGGAGCAATTAAAGGAATAAATATTACCTCAAATTTTCTTGACTTTTCATGACTAGTTTAAATAATAGCAAGAAATGTTCCGAAGCAATTTATGGCGTAACCCGTTTAAATCGGTGATTTTGAGGCGACGCTGCCGCACGCAACTCTCCTACATGGCCCCATAGACAATTTGGTGTAGATTCAGTTTCGTGTTCCTATCTTTATTAAGTAGAAATTAATGGATACCTCGAACCTCTTTTTAATTATATGATATACTTTATATCTAATTTCTTTAGACCATTATTGGATAACAGTTCACATAAATATGTATCCGTATCGTGAGTGTTGTCAGCAACTCAAAAGATATGGTGTCGTGAAAAAATGTGAGGTGCCCCGTCCGGGGCAAAGCTTGTATATTATGTTAGATGATATTTAAGCCCTATCAAAAGTACGTTTAGCTTTAAAATAAGGAAACGCGTTGTACTTTAGCAGAAATTTGAGCTCTTGCATTCTTTCTTCTTACTGATTTTTCTACCTTAGTCCCTTCTACTAGTTTGCGTTTCGGAATCTTACTTGCTGCTCGGTTTCGGTGGTGAGTGCATTTCGGAACTGCAACTCGATATGGATTGAACAAAATCAGCTCCATATTCGATAATTATCGGTATTAATTTATTTTGGATCAACAAATAATCTTAAGCGGAACAAAAATATTAATGAAGAGCAATGGCGAAGTGCCAAAATCTTTAATAAAAGAAGAATATCTAGAAAATTTAAGATCTATATTAATTTAACGTGATAACGGTAAACAACATGTTAGGCGATATGTTTTTCGGGATACAATAAATTTTGTAAACATCGCCTAAAGTTATTTCCGGAACTTTTATGATGATACAAGGCACTTTTGCACTCCCATTGTTGTAAATAAAGTATAGCAAAGCAGTGCAATAAAAATTTAAAAATATCTGTTAATTTAAGTTCACCTTATTTTCTCTTTTCTTTTATTTTCTATTTTACCTCAAAGCTAGTCGGTTTATAAATAATAATATATTATAATTACACTTAATGCTTCTTTCTTCGCTTTGTTTCTTTCAATCTTTGAGTAAAACGCAATAAGCCATTTTTAGCAGGAAAGTCAGAATAGTTTATCTAATGACACAGTATTTGTTATTCTTATATTATTTACTTTAAACGGACGCATCCCCTAGACAAAAAATTCTACACCAGCTCTACCCTTTTTCTATTTATATCATATTTAAGTTTTAAATACAGATATTTACGCTTAAAAGTGTGCCTGATTAAATTGTTACTTTTTGACTTAGACTGCCTTAGGCGTAGATCACTCAGAATGACGGATCTCTTAAAAATCACAACATCTGCGTAATGGTTCGCATCTTGTTCTTCATATCATTAGACAATTAAGCACTCTCCAAATGCAATATATAAATCTATGAATATTTCTCAAAATATGTAATTTTTTTCTGTCCAATTTTGTATAACATAACATTTCTATACATTTGTCGTGCGCATGCAAAAAAATAAAGAATGTAATAAAATTAATGGATAAAGGGGATGAACATGCAGCAAGCCTGCATCATCATATTATTCCCTCCGTGGCTACTGAATTTCATCCCAACCCATTAAATTAAAAGGACATAAATTACCCGATCTTTATGTCATTTATTTGAATCATTATCCATTATCAACTGTTCGAAGAAGAATGCACTTTTAAGGATAATTGACTGACTATGAAAACAGTAACGACGCGACCTCACACTGGACTGACTGTAGAGAGACATTTAATTTCAAAGAATAACAATGAGAACAATGCTTTTTTATTTAAGAGGGTTCATTGCTATTGTAACAACAACTAATAAAGATAATACGGTGAGTAAGAAAATAAATTTCACTGCTTAGAAGAGTTTAGTGATTTGATTTGCTAATAGTTAAAAGAGCTGCAAAAAGACACCACGAATTTTGTTATTTGTTAAAAAAAAATGGAATCGATGATAGAAACGCGGACGCTTATCTGTTTACGAAAGTGCAACTTTATTACAGTTTGTACAAGGTTAGAATTTGAATTTCCTAGAAATTTCTTAAAAATGTCTATCTATTCATGTCTTGGTATCAATGCTAAAGTAACAGAAACTGTAACTACACTTTATTCTGCATCCAATTCTTCTTCATAAATAAAATGCGATCAATTATCGATTGTCCTCTAATTTTAGTCACTAATCTGAATTTGTTTTCAAACTACACGTCCTCTATCATCATTGACTCCTAATTTATTTTCCTTTGTCTGGGTCTTCGCGTCTCCATTAAGGCGCATTTTCTCATGTTCGTGTCATTAGTTTGCCTTTTTCGACAACAGATACAATATTTGTTCGAACAGATACATTCCTTCCTCCTGTCCCCTACCTTTGTATTATTTACAAATATATATATATATATATATATATATATATATATATATGTATATATTTTCTTTCCGGAACAGTGAACTACGAAATACAGTACAAAAAAATATCTAAATACCTTCAAATCATGAAACAATAAACTTGAAATAGACTCCCGGTCAACGTCGTGTCCGAATAGATTGTTTTTGTTGTGGTATATTGTTGTTATCCTTGGAGAAGTGTTTTCATCATGAAATGAAACAACTGAAATGGAACGAAAAAATGTACCAAATTCCATTCACTGGAGCAGGAGCCATTTTAGAAAACCCGTTCGGCGTAGACACACCTCTAGGCGTGGCTAAATTCTGTGTTTCTCACTATCTTCGTATGGGGGTTGAAACGATACTGTTGGTGGTTCTCAGTGTTTGCTTTTGTCCCTATTCTGAAACAATAAAGATTGCTACATGTAGAAAGAGAACCTGAATGCCTAAATGAAAGTTTTGGAGTAAGAATCATTCACTGGATTGCGGATTTATTCGCTATACATCGTGGAGTGAAAGAGAAGAATAAGAGTGTTGGAACAAGAGACTGTACAATGAACAAATACAAAGGGACGATATACTCCACTTCATTAAGTTTGAAAGTGTTGTGTACTTGTTGTCATCTTCGTTGACGTTGCCGATTTTGTTGTCGTTTTTGTACCCTTTGGTGTCTACGAAAATTACTACACACAAATTCAACGTCGATTGCGACGGCAGTGACGATGGCGATATCTATGTGTTTTGTTATCCTTATCACTTCGAAATCCTTGTTTTATATTTTGTATCAAACCAGTGATCTATCGGCGAGCTTAAGCTGTTATCGATTACTATTTTGTTAAAGTTCGTACTGAATTTGTAATCGGCACTGGTGTTGTTAGTGCTGTTGAATGGCTTCGATTTTATACTTCATGCTTCATGTTGTTTTTAGGGATGAATTCGGCTCAAGACAATTAGGATTGGAAGTAATCAAAGCTTTAAACATAATTTAAAACTTATTGGGAATAAAGTTAGGCGGGAACTTGGTGTAATTTGTGTATATATGTATATAAAGCCTCGCGAATATAAAAAATTAAAGAAAAAAATAAAGTCATAAATTTTAAACACAGAAGCTTACAGAGCACAGCTATTGTAAACTACAACGTATTGCAATTGAAGTAAATGTTTATCAACTTATTATTTATTATTGATTTTAGTCACTTAGACCAAGCTGTTATCAATTGTTTTTAATTTTTTTACCCTCAGCTGTTATCATCTCTAACACTGACATTTTAGAGATGATAACATCTGATAACACCTGTCTCTAAGCGTATGATAATAACATTCACAAAGCAGCCTTATGATCAAAACACACCAATATCAATTTGTTTATTTTTATAGAAATCAGTCTTCCTACATTAACGTTAAGGGATATTCCTTTTTTCATTCGTAGACGTCCTGTCAAGATGCTTGTTAGCTACCTACCTGCCACCAGCTACCGCATCTTTTATCCTTCAATCAACTTTCACGTTGCAATGACTGAGAACTCATTCAGAAGCCGGTTGGGCAGTAAAACTCGTCAATTCTTGGTGTTCCTTAATTCCTTATCGCGAAAGAAGGGAAGTATATTGTATTCATTTCAGGCCTGTCTTTAATAAAAAAATGTTTGCATCCGAAACATAGTAATGAAAAGCAGATTATGAAACATGTGATGTTTTCTATAATTTCCCCTTGGTAGTGCCCCTTTTTGAAACTGACAAGTACAATAATATCAAAGATAAAGAGCATAAATTCTAATGTACGCACAGGGTGTCAGCGGTGAAAGGAAAACTAAATTAGATTGATTGACCGTCAATCAAGAACCTATTAATAATACCTGCAGATGTGAGAAATGAATATGCTATAATATCCATGGTTTCCCGTATCTTCTTCAATAATTATGTATGTACTTGTGGAAAATACAGTAGTTCAGTATGGTGTCTACAAATTACATCCTTCTGCTGTGCTGCCATTAGCGCTCTAGTGGTAATGAAATTTAAATGCTTTGAGTTATTTTTTTAAAGTCCCTACTGTTCTGCCCTGTGCATTACAAAAACTCCACAAGAGGCAACAAAAATATCATTAGGATATGCACAAATCTATCAAAATACACAAAATTGAGAAATCCGGAAATTCCAAAACAGGCACGAATAAATTTTAACAAACAAAAACAAACAATTAACCTCAAAGTCCTCCTCTTCTTTTCCTTCTTTAAAAAAAAAGATGAGAAATCGTGCATCAATGAATGCAGGTACATATCAACAGCTCATCGCTCTTTAAAGAGTAAAAAGTCAAAAGGATTACATTTGTCAGAACAATGCACGAACTCACACAAAAGACAGGAACTGAATTTCCTTTTGCCAAAAATGAATCTATTTATTATCTTTATGTCCAGGTGTGAGTCTTGTACTTCCTCATAGGTAGGAAAAAGTGAGTAAATCCTACGTTGGCCCCTTGGGACAACAAACGTGATTTTTAATTCGAATGTATTTGCACATTGGCTGCACCCAGGGTTGAAAAAGGTAAAATTCCTTCCTTTTGATTTTCAATTATGTTGAACCGTTTTGTAGGCATTTGTTGTTTTAGACTTATATGAAAAGTTTTATTGACAGATCAGTTAAGTATTTCTATTAATTCTAATAGCTCAAAAATAATACTCGTAAATTTATTTTTTGTGAACAACAATTTTCTTGAGCAAAAATGATTCTGGAGAAATACTACTACTACTAAAGAATTAAATGAAAAATCCATCTCATATTCATAAACTTATTTATTTTTGCATGTTTTGCTGATCTCTTTTCAATTCCCATGATTTTATGCGAAGTATGTTTTAACTTTGATTTCTTGTGTTTATGATTTAATTGTTAAAACATTTCATCATATCTCTACAATAAATCTTTAATAACTATAATTTTGAATTATTGCTTAAATACAATAATAATAATAATTAAAAGTAAGTACAAGTTGCAGTAAAAATTAATGTATATACAAGGTTTCATAATTTTTATTTTTTTTTGTAGTTTAATGTATGTTTGTGTTTCCTGTGCATGTTAGTTGTATAATATTATTGAAGTTTTATAACTTTAATCAGCCTTTTGAAGACCATGAAGTTATTCACTAATTGTGATGAAAGTCCTCTTCCATTCGACATCGTTTCCTATTTGGGTCGCCCATATCAAGGCTTTCAGAATCACTGTCAATTGTTTCACTACCATCACCGTCGGCATCTACACCGTCATTGATATCGTCCTGCTTCCGTTTAGCAGTTGCCATTTCCGCTGCGTGTCGTTTTCGCCACTTCGTTCTCCGGTTTTGAAACCAAACCTGAAAAATATAAGAATATTAATTAAATTGACAAAACTGTTTTTTTAGAAATAAAAATGTGTTAGAATACAAGAAAAAAATTTCTAATTAGATCCTTTTCAGCTCTTAATACAATCATTAAAAATAAAACACCAAAGGCTCACGTTTTGTAAGAGTTTGAATAGGAGAGGATGAGTTTTGTAAGATGTTGCTTTTTACAATGTAATTATTTCAGAAAATGAATAATTAGGTAAGCATGATATTTGTAGGTGACATAAATTGCACTAAACACTGCGAAGTACATTAGATAGAGACATAGAGGGCGAAAGTAAATAAACATATTTCTAAAGTAATCATAGGGGTAGCTATGTATGTAGTGCTTAATGCGTATCAAATTAATGAGAAAACTTTTGATAGAATGTTTCATTAAGCCGAAAAAGGTAACTGGCCCCATAAAAATGATAAATGATTGAATGAACATTTTGTAATTTTTGATAGTCTAAAAGTACTTAACCGAAATTTCATTACATCCTGAATTTGACTTGCGCTATACTATTAAAACACAAAAGATAGTTAACTGAATTTCCTAACTCGAATTTTAGTCAGTTCAGTTAATTTGTCTTAGGCTATAGATTGATTACACGCACATGTAAGTTTTATATATACACAATTTATATATACCTTGGAAAAAACTCGTATATTGCTGTTCATCACAACTATTAATAGCTTCTTAAAATTTTATTTAATAGGTATATCGTTTTTATACCCTTTTTCTACGAAATAAATGAATGCGTAAATATGATAGATTGGAACTTAATTGAAGAAAAAAGGGAGAATATCCGTAAGGTGGTAAATGTAATGCACTAATGACCACAAACTCAGTCTGTACACTTTTTCCACCATCGCTGCCCCCTCTCCGTAATTTTAAAAGTAATAATAATTCCCAGAAGAAAAAAAAATCTTCAATTCATTCAATTGGTAACAAATGAACACTAGAATATGATTTGGCTTCAATGACTTAATGTATATCTTCTCAACCATTGAAATACAATAACACCATATTGAGCTCTTCGAGTATGGTACGCAGAACAATAAGCATTTATGATAGAAACCAACCAATCCCTAATTGCTATATAAATATACATATATTACAGCAGTACGAAGAGCTACAAAGTGTGTTTGGGTCATAAAGTCCAATGAGATAATAGAAATGATGTATTACCTTTTGAAAAGCTTAGAAGTCAGCTGTAAAAATATGAACCATAAACCGTATGGTAAATAAATTAATTGGCATGCTTAATGGATTGATCGTAAAACCTTTACTTTGTGCCACTTAATTTTAAATGAATTAACTGCATAGAGCACAGAGCTTTAAGACTTGCTAGACATAAAAATGGCATTCGGGGTCCTTGGTTAAAAAAAATATTAAATGAAAAATGTATAAAATATATTATTACAAATATTAAGTTTTAAAATAATAGTAATAATAATTGAGTGGCACTACACCCCACCAGAGATCAGAATCTAGCTTTTACAACAACATCTAGCTTTGTATGTGCTACTGTTTTCTCACGAGTACAAGAGACTTACTTTTTTGCTGACTCCGAACTGCGAGATTTGAGATTTGAGGTCTTAAGATATCAAAAAATAAAAATATAAGACAAATGCTCTGACAAATTTTGGCTTACAATACCAATGCCTTAGTGAAAAGAATGTTTTCTTTTTCGTTGTTGTTATCAAATCCTTTTACTTCATCATTTCGATCTTCAGTTAATTTACGACTTCTAAGGCCCCTAGCCTAAGTACATTTTTAAACAATGGAAAGATGCAATGGGATTGCAATGGTATTATGGTATTTAGATACGGTGAACACCAAAATAAATCAGATGCGATGGACATTTTTATAATTGGTCAAAGTTCTTTTTTCCGACTAAGACTTATTGCAAAGGAATTCAACGACTTCTTTCTCTGAACAAAGGTACCTTTATTCGCATACAATTGAAAGGGGATATTGTGGAAGCGTAACTAATTTTAGTGGTCTCGGTTTGAATTTTATCGTCATTTATTGCTGTAGGATTCACCTCAATATATATTCGAACATGCCAAAACATCAACAACAAACATCAAATAAAATTTAAATTTATGGTTTTGACAATTTGTCAGTTATTCATCAAAAAGGTCGCCTTCTACTGTGTAGACCATATATCAGGATAGACTACCCCGATAAGGTATGCATGAATAAGCGTTGTGGGGATAGTAAGAGATATAGACAGCTACAATCAAATACACCATTTGGTTAACACAAACAAAATTCCGTAAAATTAAAAGTGAAATCTGTCAGGGGCAACAGAGCTGATGGGTGTCCAATATTAATTTATATACGGGAGAAAATCCACAAATACGTATACACGCCGGCAAACACAGATAACTATCCCAATAACAACAAAAAATTAAAAAAAAAAACAAACTGGCAGACGGACAAGAGGAAGAAATGGTAACAATAATTCTGAATTTGTCTGTTCGACGCCATGATTTTTACAACTATTCGTCAATTCGAACAGTCACATGGGCCATCAAAGCCAATGCTTGGCACCACCTCCATAGGGGATCGTTTTTGGCTGAATCGTTTGTGTATGCATGTACATATGTACATGCGCGTCGTCTATATGCGCACATTTTAATAACTGCAATAAATCTCATTTTGAGTGATGGTTTAAGTGAATTTTTATTGCTGTGTGATTTATAGAAAATTAAAAAGAAAAGAAGAAGAAATAAAATGGGAAACGTGGCGGAATGTCTATAGCAGTGGTTGTGCCTTTCCCAAATAAGGAAAATGCATCACATGCTTTTATAACAGCATTGGGACCATTGCCATCTCAGCCATCAAGTCAATATTGATATCGTATCTTATTCCCTCAGATCCATGAAAAGCCACGGCACTTACATTTAATGCATAATTGTTAAATTTTAATGTTTTTATTAATTTGTGCACATTGTATATTAACACTTAGGCTTATATATTTAAACGTACTTATATATATAATTTGGTGATGAAATTTCCCTCACACAAAATATTTAATACTCGAAGCTTAGAAGACTTACATATATCTCGGTAGTTGGCGCGGTTGATGGGGTTACTATTTTTGTGGATCAGGAAAATAATACTGATTCTAAACTTTTGGATATCATTTCTGTCGTAACATCTCTACCGCATTGTATTCTAAGATCGTCAGGAAGTGCATTCCAAAAATAAATAGCATACACGAAAAATGTTTCATTTGATTTACGTAATGAGTCAGTTATAAACCTTATAAGATAATAAGCAATACACAGAATTTAATAAGGATGTAAGTAATTTTAGATATAAGTTTGTTAATATAAGTATGCTGACACTTAGAATCTAGAGTTTTTACTTTTATAACATTCTACACAGCCTGCATCCCGTTATCTAAGTACGGTGTTAATAAAAGAAAGTACCCTTAAAAGCAGACTGTGCCTACGATCTTAATGAATTAAGCGTGATCAACAATGCTTTTAAGATGCCCAGAAAAAAGATACTTCTAATTGCCGTCAAGGCCAATTTTCAATGCCGTTACTAACGTTAAGCATGGTTGTTAAAAAATAGTTATCATTGTTTCGGAAGTTTACAATCTGTAAACATGAAATAAGTATTTATTTCTTCATTTGAGTACTTATAATTTTATTCAGTAAGAAACACTGTATTGACATATGCTAATGTCGTTATTAATTGTAGAAGATGTCTTAGGAATTGGTTTTGTTTTGCCATCTACCCACTTCTCAGGAAAAACAAATTTTGTTTTTTATAATATCATACAAATGTGTTATTTTTTTTATTTGAGCAAAGAAACTGTACTAAGAATTTTATTTACAGAATTTAATCGACAGAATAGTTTTTTCAAACATAGACAACATCCAAAAAAGCAAACTAAAAGCGCTATTAATGTTTAACTTTTTTTGTAACTTCGGCGACTTCAAAACTGGGTAAATTTATTTTATTACCTTTAAACTTTTTAAGCAATAATTGTTGTCTTATAAAATTATAAAATTAATTTTATTCATTCGCGTTGTGTATACGTATAATTAAAAAAAACATCGAATTTCTCAGATAGTATTTCTCTATCTATCTAGAATTCAAAAGATTTTTTACTCTTTGAATGAATTTACAGTGAGCAATTAATTTCCATAACTACATGAAAAATACAAGGCGCATACTTGACTTTTGGAAACAGTACGAAAAGGTATGAACATCGAACTTGGGCGCAGATGGGAGCAGTGGTAGTAATTTAAAAGCATTTAGGAAACCCTAAATCACCACAACCTTTGGTTGTTTGACTCATATCTATCCGGGGGTGAAATGTAATTTATCAAAATTATCTAAACTGACAAATCTTGGTCCTGATTTACTTGTTATAATTTTCAAATCGCTTCTGCTTTTAAAACGAATCATCCTTCGCGGTTCCACACCAAAACTTTAAGCTTTAAAATTTGGAAATGTACAAAATTGTTTTGGCTATTAAAAACCGAAAGGATGACCAATGGTTGCTATTCTTTACTGAAAGACCCATAAAGAGTATCTTAGTCCTAGAAACGGTAGCATCTGTGTAGTGTATACAGTGTGTAGAGTGGCCGAAAGAATATTTCGAATGTGTTTACTTGTCTCTTTCGCATTAGAGACCGCTGTGGCCGTTTTAGGTTTTATGAAGATTATTTGCGAGTAAGATATGATATATTCAAACTGTATTTTAATAGATATCCAAATAATATTCAATCGACACATAACGTAAGTATGTACATGTACATATATGTAAGATTGCTTAGAATATATTTACTCTCCACAAATCAGATAATACCCAGAACATGCATCCCTCTTTCGGGATGTCCAAAAGAACGTTATTGTTTCTTTCTATTATATTATTAATTTGTATATCCTAACTTATCACATTCTTCGCTGTGATAAGTTACATAAATAAATATGTAAATCCAATCCAATCGAATTACGAAGCCGAAGTTTCAGCATTAAGAATGGCATTATGAGTTACCAAATAAATACATCAGAATTTTATATGCTCTCCAAAGAATTTTTACGGTATAAGAGTCCCTATTACTATAGAAAACCATCAATGCCTGCATGACTTGCCTAGAGCTTTAAAACGGTGTAGAAATACTTAATAATTAATATTGTTTATTATAAATATTCTATACAATTTAAAGTGTGTCCCTTTAACGGGATCCTCAATGCCCCCTACAACTTTGCTACTCCCACATACGCATGACCAGAAATAAACTCATCGTTTTAATACGAAAAAATGTTTCTTCGTCAACACTGCTAACAACTGTGAACAAGAAACCATCCAATGTTGCTTACAACCAGCAGTAACATCCCACAGTAATCCTATGTAGACATTAATCTGGAGTCGTCATCGAAGGGGTGAATAACAACAGAAACCAAAAAAATTTTAGGAGGGCGAAAACTTTTTGAATGTTTATACCCCACCATCACTTTAGCAATTTTAAGTTGCGGTAAATCCTTGTGGACGTATAAACTGCGGCGAAAGCAGGGAAGCGGAGCATAGTCAGCCAACTAAGTTTTTAAATCCACTTGGATTTGTTTCAATAAATATGCAAATGCTTTTCAAAATTGAACCTCCCTTGTGTATGGAAGGGTGTATATCTGTCACGCGACTGTTTTTCTCTTATCAGCGAACACTTAATGTTTTCAGTTTTATCTCAAACACACGTTTCGAGGATTTTAACTTTTCCTTTTTTTAAATATCTTATAATTTGCACACGTAATATACATTCTTAAGAAATGGGGATGTGCGTCTATGATGACATTGATGTTTAGTCATAATTAGACAGATTTACCTTACCTTAACTTGAGATTCCGTCATTCCTAAGGCATACGCTAACTTAGCACGTTCTGGACCAGCTAGATATTTGGTTTGTTCAAAAGTCTTTTCAAGAGCGAAAATTTGCTGCCCACTAAATGTAGGCCGTGTGTGCTTCTTCTTTCCATCCTTATCCGTGCTCTGGTGATGATGATGATGCTGATGATTATGTGATTGTGATAAGTTCGCTGACACTAAGTAGAAAGAAACACAAACATTTAATTATACATTATACACTTAGTTAGGATTCAATTAGTAATCTGAATCAACATGTCTATCATTATTCGCCTTTTGTATGTTTGTTGTTGCCTTTAACTCAAACTATTCAATTCAATAATTCAATATAATTTATTTAGTAAAAAGGGGTACAAAAAGACATGAGTCTTTTATAGTACTAAGATAATAACAAATTCGGTTTCTTAAAACTACAGAAAGGGCTATATAGGTAGGAAGAGGACTTAGGAAAAGGATGAAAAATAAAGAGTAATAGCATATTTAAAACGTTTTTTGTTTATGATATTTCGTATACCAATTAGTAATTAGTTCCAAAGTTTAATAGCATGAATGTAAAAAAGACGCGATGAATTTGTGTAAAAATGGCGGGATGGTATTAGGACATGAGTTCTGGTAGATCGAGCAAAATTAAGTTTTTTATATAGATATGATGGAGTTTTGGTAACAATAATGCTATGCAAAAATATTAAATTTCTAGCATCCATATAATGCTCTAGAGTAGTTCCTAGGAATCTTATAGTATGATGAGATACATGATCAGATCTACGCAGCTTGTGAACATACCTGATAGCATCATTAAAAGCTATCTGCAGCTTTCTTTGGGATAAAGAGTCGACTTTACTGTAGACAACTTCAGCATATGTTATCAATGGCATGATGAGAGTGGTAACAAGTTTCCTTCTAGTATCTATTGGAGTGTAACTTGAGGTCATCCACAACTTACGCAGGCAACCATAAATTCGTCTAATGATGCTGTTAGTGTGGTCATATCCAGACAACTCAGTGTTAATTTTAAAACCTAAACTGGTGACAGTATTAACAATCTCAAGTTTATCCTCAGAAAGTACAATGTCTGGTAAGGAGTGAAGAGATACTACTGAATTTGAGATAGGAATTACCTGTGACTTCTTAGGGTTCAATTGTAGTGCATTTTCTACTGACCAGCTAAGGATGTTAGAAAACTCGATAATCATCAAGTTTATTAAATCTTCAATTTTATCCGGATTTTAAGCTTAATATAGTTGCACATCATCAGCATATAGGTGGACAGTGGAATGTTAACAAACACACGGAAGATCATTAATAAACATGGAAAATAAAATTGTTTGACTGGTAAGAGTGCAGAACAATTGTCAGAGTTAACAGCAACTCTCTAATATCTGTCTGATAGAAAACTGCAAATTAGTCTCACAGCACTATCACTAAACGAGAAGAAATTCCTTAACTTCCAGCAAAGTATCTTGTGATTTACTTTATCAAAAGCCTTAGAAAAATCAAGTAAACACAAAAGCGTAATCTGTCTTCTGTCATAATTCTGCCTTATATCTTCAATGATGTTGACCATAGCTGAAGAAGTACTAAGATTAGCTTTGAACCCAGACTGCGCTTCGTATAATAGGTTATTAAGAGCCAGATATTTAAGAAGCTGCTTAGCTATAAGTTTCTCAAAGACTTTTGATAAGCACGGAAGAATGCTGATAGGTCTATAATCAGAGACAGAGGTTGGATTTGGTCGTTTAGCAACAGGTATTACACGCCCAATTTTCCAGGATCTAGGAAAGGTTGATGAAGTAATGCAGTGGTTAATAATATGGGTAAAGTGGGATACTACGAATGGCAAAATTAATTTTACAAATTTCAAAGGTACCCCGTCTTCTCCAATGGCGTTAGATTTTATATCTCTAATTGCACTAATTACATCAGTTTCACGGACCGTTTCCACTTCTATACGAGAAAAGTTAAAACAGTACTCCTCTGATTGGTTCTCGAGAAAGAAATTATTAAGATCATAGGGGTCAACTTCACAATTATCATTAAGTTTGGTATTAGTGATTCCAATGCGACGTAGATTATTCAAAAGCTTCTTTGGAGGAAGTGAAGTACTCAACTTAGAGGCATAGAAACTCCTCTTAGCATTACGTACAACTACAGCCGACCGGTTACGTACTACTTTGTATGCATGCCAATTTAACTCCAAAGGACTTTTTTTCCATTTACTATAAAGTCGGTTGCGTAATTTAATACTATCCACGACTTCAGTTGTGAACCAGGGGCAGGTATTATTTTTAATTTTAACAGTCTTTAATGGAACATAAAGATCAAAGAGATCAGTAATTATATTTTGGAAGACTTTAAGCTTCTCATCTGGGTCAGAGAACGATCGACAGTACATCTACGGGGCATTCAGAGCTGCTGATTCTAGCGCATCAATACAAACAGATTTGTAATCTCTATAGGAAAAGGTGAGAGGGTCAGCAGAGTGGTCAAACTTTATGTTGTAAGTGCAAAAGATGAGGTCATGATCAGAAATATAGTCCAAAGAAATTTGTTCAAAAAGAAGAACAGATGATAGATCAGAGGTTAAGGAAAGATCGAGAAGACTAGGTATATCACCTTTACCGAAGCGTGTGGGGTACGTAGTGTTGCACATTTGGAGCCCAAGTTAATGGGCACAGTCTTTAATATGAAAAGCCCTTGAAAATCAGCATTGAAATCACCACAAACAATAACATGTTCATACTGAGCTGAAAATTCAGCAAGAGTATTGCTACTAAAAGGGTTGAATACAACAACTACGATCTGGAGCATAAGCACAGGCAACTAGACATTTAGTTGAACCATCATATAGCTCAGCAATTAAAAACTCACATTCCGAATCAGTCGATTTGCAAATAATTTTACATTTGAGTGACGACTTACAATAGATAGCGATTCCACCACCTCTTGTAGGACTGTCATTTCTAAAGATGCAGTAATTATTAATATTACATAGCGCATCAGAAATATTTTTTTTTTAATTTTAAAGTTTCGCAAACAAGGATAACATCTAGAATTGGAAAAAATATATTTCAGGTAATCTAATTTTGATTGACTAAGGCTACGAGCATTAAGAAAACAAGTCCTAAGACCATCTCGAGTTTTAGAGAGAATATTAACCATAATATGCGTAAAATTTTCATCCATAATGTATGTAATTAAATACTATTACAAGAAAGAGAAAGCAAAATAAAAAACAAATAGTAAAAGAGAAAGAGAAAAATAAGAAATAAGGAATAAAAATAAAAATAATAGAAAAGAAAAGAAATATTTTTTGAGTGAGATAATACGATACTATTATAAAGAGTAATCATGTAGAAGCAGCAGCAACAGCAGCACAAACATATGTATATTTGATGAATTTATTTGATTGTGTTCTAGGAGTAGAAAAAAATAGTTTTGTAAGAAATTCTCCTTCCGTACATTTATTTTTGCCTTCAACCCAAACATACATTTAAAAATGTGTTTGGTAGTGTCCTAGGTGTAGAACAAAATACTTTCTACTGCTTTATTCATCTGCTTGGTGAACAAATACCTATGACTTTGTTTAATATTTATTTAGATACGGTTAAAAAAAAATTAATTGGAAAAATTCCATATCGGGCAGCGTGAATTGTACTAAAGCAGCAGAGCTTGTCGTTTCTTATTTACCAACAGGAGGGTGTAAGTACATAAATGTGTCTGGCTGCGAAAATAAGCGTAGTTAGTGCCTCATCTGGTTCTAGTGGTTCTTCATTTTTAATATTTATGGTTCATAAAGACCTAAAACAACCCTCTGCGGAACAGTTATACAATGTCCGCAGGGACACTGTTTTATTTTGTATTCACTTGTTCTCACTTTTTATGAATTACGTTTTTATTGATTCATTGAAAGGAGGTATTGCCTTAGATGAATGCCATGACTGATATTTGAATGTTGCCAGTTGTGAGGATTATTGGGAAATTTATTCAAGAGAGGAAGAATCTTACGTTAAATAATACTTGTTATTTATTTATTTTTAATATTTATAGGCATATACACTAAGCTATTTAAACTGATATCTTAGTAACACTAGTTTCTGAAACTGTAAAAACAATTAAAAGTTCAAATTTCTTAAGAAAAATCCGTTGAAAATGCTCAGAAATAAGTATTTAACATTTTAACTTGTCCCTTGGGTGCAAGGGAGTTATTGTACTAATTTTCCGACTAATATCTTTTATCACATAAAACGTAATTGAAAGCACATATGTATGTACAGATTAAGGAACCTTTTCCTAAAAATGTACGTGCTCCTGCTCCTGAACCCTTTTCCAAATACGTACGCGCCCTTGTTCATGAATTCTTTCTTAATAGGCATTGCAATGTTCTTCTTTAATTATATGGCATTATTATTTTTGAAGTATTGTACAGCATTTTTGTGCGACCCATATTCTGAATATGAATTGTTTCATTCCAGGACATATGTATACTAGTACATATGTATGTGCACTCATTCAAGCCCATCCACATTTATATCTGATGTAGAAACGTACGTTTGTATTGTAAGAGGTAATTAATATATTTGTCTGCGACAGAGCGTCGCAATCTGACTGTACCCTCTTTAAATCGAAAATGGTTATAGCTACAATTAAACCGTATGTAAATATCCTTAGACTCCCTTTTGCCTTTTCCATTGCGAACTTGCACCACAAAATTATCTGCAAGGAGCTATCTATTCGGTGAACATTCTCAAAAATGTCATGTATAATTTTATTAGTTACACACAACTGTTGATGAAACGAACAAAGGATAGGCAAAACCGAGAACGATTAGCTCGATGGTTCACAACGTACCGCAGTACCCTCCATCCCTAGTACTTTTCACTTTCCTGGCCTGGTTTTTATGGTTTTAAATCATTTTACATAATTAGGGATCATTTAGTAATGGGGTGATATTAATTACCCGAGGGTGCGAACTAACTCTATGACCAAATCTGAGAATTGAATTAAAATCTAATAAGCATCTTGGAGATGGGTGGAACGAAGGCTGAATTAAGTTGCCTCATAACTTGGACCTGGAAGTAGGCGAAGCAATGAATGTGAGTTTGGAGAGTTATTTGTTCTGTTCTATGAAAAGCAATTCATTATTATTGCTGTTTGTATCTTCTACTCTTTTTTAATTTAATTTAATTATATTTTAATATATGATACTTAGAACTACGTTTTAAATCATAATTATGCCACTGATAAATTGTCGTTCTAGTATAACTTTTATACATATTTCTACAGATAAATGGATACAGTCGGTATATGTACATACATGTCATGTCCCGAATAAAATTAAACACTCTTTTAGATTTGTTGTAAATGTATTCATTACCAGTCGAACTGGGGGATAAAATTATCTTATCATTGCGAAGTCGGCTCAAACGTCTCCATAAAATATCGTCCTAAACAACTTCAGCATGAAATAACCGTCTCCTAACGTCCTCATCAAGAGCATGCTAACTGCCATTAGCGCATTATGTTCCTCGTACAGTCGAAGTGGTGGTTACGGTATACCAAGTACTTGCCTTCAAAGCAACAACCCCCAGTTGTAATTACAAAAATGTAGCAAAATGTCGCACAGGGAACCCAAGCCAGAGAGAAATAGGAGGTGGGCACCCTCTTTCGTCCTCTAATTCATTAACAGCTGCTGCGCTTAGAGAATAATTAATAAATGCCACAACATGACCACAAAATCAACGCCGCGTTCTGTAACAACAAAATGTATTGGCTGCGCCATCAACTAGGAAAACTTGTGACGCGCCTCTTCTGTATATCTGATCTGGTACCTACTACAAACCACTGGCAGATAATGCTGTATAAACAACCCTGTTCACGGTGTTGGCCTTGCTGTAATTAAATTAACAATAACATTAACGATTGTCCCTCAAATTGAGTTATTAAATCGTATTTGATTCCCATGGATCGGCACTACCAAGGGGCACTCGTCAATCGAACATAATTAAATATTATTTAATTATTAATTCCACTTATTATAGTTTTAATAAGTCTGCATAATCGGGTCTGTGTGTCGTTGCCAAATATATATATTTATGCATATTTGCTAATTAGCAGTTCGTGTACATTTAGCAATCATAAATACAACTATATTGATCGAAATCGGAAAAATGTCCTCAAGCCACAGAGGAAAGTGATTTAATGTTTACCGTTCAATAGCTTCTTCTATGAGATAAGAAAAGGACTGATGTGTGGTTGCGGTGGATTTGATATAATGCATTTTAATATACTTGTGATAAAGTTTCAATTGTGTAATAATGTAATAAAATTTAAATTCTTAGCAAATATGATAAGTATATAAATGAACGATATGTCAGCACAAGCAAATTGATTTTTTATACATTTATTTATTGATCATTATTTCTTCGGTAAAATGCATATGTTGTACATAAAATAATATAGATATATAAATAAATAGGTTTGTACTTTTGGTTCTATTCACTGAGTGAATTCTGAATTGAGAAAAAATGTGACAAAAAGGAGAGAAAAAGGAACAAATTTAACATCAGATCAAAAATTAAATTAACTGTGCTTCAGTAGTTAATAAATAGTCCTGACAGTTTTACCGTTGGGTGAACTCTAGTAGATGCAATTCTTCGATGTCTATCAAAGCCCACAAAACTTCTATACTGCATAAACGCATTACTCGCTATAATGTAGGAGTAAATTTCATTCGATGAAAATCATTTTCACATATTTATGGAAGAATATAAAAAAAGAGTAAAAACATATAAGAGCAAGTAAAATAAACGTGTTCTTTTCCCTTCTCTTTGTCCCTGTTTAGCATCAAGTCCAAAATATAATAAATTCTCCATTTTGCAAACAGTACCAATATTGTGTAACAGCAGACAGAACCTACACGAGTTATCTCTACACAATATAAATGTGTGTTTTCCCCCTTCTGAAAGAGACCCAAATAATTTCAATAGACAAGGAGCATGTGTATGATGGTGTGATAGGGGGAGGTGGAACTATGAACTGACATACATATTATAATAATATATGATTGCATTATTTACGCAGAACCGTTATAAAAGGGCGTTCTGGTTATGAGGAGTGGAGAGGGTGATACAACGGAGCATAAGAAGAATCTTGTAAATCTGTGAACAACAAACCGACTAACAAGTATTTTATTACAACATGTGTATGTTTGTTTACTACATGAATACACATGCAAGCATACATATATACATACATAACATACAAATGTACATATGTATGAGCATCGTCATGAAACAATTGTTTTCGAGTGGGAATGTGGGAGAACTTGCTGTCGCCGGGTACATAATAAAAAGCTCCATGAACTTCATTGCCCATTCAAAATGGGGATAATACACAGTAGCCAAAAATTCAAACTTGGTGGCTGCATTTTTCCCACTCACTCACTCATATTTGGTGTATGTAGGTATTATATACAGAAAATTGACAAGGAAAGTGCACAAACACATTTAAATGAAGAATTCAAAAAATGCACGTCTCCCAGTAGAGTAAGGATGGAAGTTCCATACAGAGAGGTACTCGGAGCTTTACTTCTGTTAACAGTTAATACAGTCACGAATTAAAATAGAAGTAGAATATTGGAAAAAAATTAATATTTTAATTTTAATAATTAATTTTTTATTATGTATAGTATTAAGTTTTGTTTACATGTTTCCATCCTTTTCATTTGTCAGTGACACATGTTAAGACAAAGTCAACCAAACAGCAATTGAATATACTTCTAGCGATAGATTAATTGAACGGAAATCAAAACACAATGATTCTTTATACATTTATTTACTCCACGGATGTTTCTTTGTCAATATGTCCACTGTGCACATTTGTGGCCAGAAGGATGTTGTGCACTGCGTTTTTTTTTTGAAAATTGATTTTTACTGCTGCGCATTTTTGTAAGATACGTTTAATAAGTCAAACTTAATCACGTTTTTTTATTTGTTGATACCACAGCAAATCACACCCAATCATTCGATGTCATTGTATCCGCATATTTACTTTGTATTATGTTTATCATCGTACCAGACGGCTTGTAGATACAACCGCCTCCTAACCCCCCCCCCCCCCCCCCCCACACACACAAGATGGTATGCATAATAGCGATGATGGAACATACAGAAACATACACCCTATAGTTTATAGAAAAAGATGATGACGAAGTTATTGAACGTATGAAGGCAATGTCACCATTTCTTTAATAATCCTAACAGTATAGATAAATAAACAAACAATCGTCAATCTTGTTGAATCATTCTGATTGTTGGTACAGAAGTGCTATGAACTCTCGCTTGATTATATAACACAATAACACAATCACACAAACAAATTTGAGTGGTGAGATGCTTACCATAAAAACGTTTTTAGGACGCTAGTGACGAGTTAGTGATGTGTTTTAAAAGATATTTACTGAAAGTGATGATTTTAAGTTTTCTTTCAGAATTTTGGATAAATGCAAGAAAATGTTTATTTCATTGGGAATAATGGACTGCGCAAATAATAATTTATAAAATACTATTGCTATTAGATATTTATTAAATTATCAGATCAATTTGAATTTTTGTAGTAGTATGTGAAGACAGAGGTATTAGGTTTAGTATCGTATCACTATACTGCAAGAAATTGCTGCACGCTTTAAGAACTACACTGTCTATTCATATGAATATGACTAAGTTC
Source organism: Eristalinus sepulchralis (assembly GCA_944738645.1). Classification (NCBI taxonomy): domain Eukaryota; kingdom Metazoa; phylum Arthropoda; class Insecta; order Diptera; family Syrphidae; genus Eristalinus; species Eristalinus sepulchralis. The sequence continues at coordinate 286,228 of OX122885.1, read as the reverse complement.
AACAGCTCTTATCCAAGTAGAATAAAGTACATATTATAACTGATCACTGATTCTCTATGTAAAATAAATTGTATTTACTTTAATATTCATGGCAATAATGATTGATACTTATAATCATAGTTAATTATAACATAGACTGATTATTTTTGCTAACTAAACATTTTGAAGGTCGGAGATGTAGCATATTAAGCGCATATGTACCTTCGTTATTTATGTATATTTTTACCGGATTATACTGTCATACACAACAAACCATGGTAATTTAAAAAGTAAACAAACACTGAAATGAATGATACGCTAGCACTTACTCGTGCTTGAAAGCCGTTCTCGCCATGCCATCGGGTTCGCCACAAGCCCCTGTAGTCCCGGCCAATACAGATGCGTTCGATCCACGATGTGGCCAGCGTGTGCCTTAAGAGGTGCTCCTTGACTTTGTGACAGGTATTGAGCCATTCCAGCAGCGGCAGCTGCAATAGAGAAGCGAGGAATTCCGCCTGTGAAAACATATGTTGTAATGCGATTAGATATACACACCAACAATACCAACTTCTTATATAAAGTTGTGTAAATTAATATCATCTTAACGCTATAACAAAAAAATGTATTGCACAAGTATTTAGATATAAAGGTATTATGTGCTATTTTTTATTTTTTTTTTTCGTTCATTATTTAACAGCTGCCCAATTAAACTATTCAATTATCGCATTACAGACACTGTATCGCTATTGTATGGAGTAGAGTACACACAAGGTCGCTGTCTCCATGTTCGTATTTTGGCTTCTTATATCATCTAATCAGGGTGGACAAATGAGCATTTATTCAATATAGTTGTACTCAATCCAATTAATGTCATTTATTACTATCTTGCGATGAAAGCGTTTTGATTTTCTCGGAGTAGTTGGTGAAGCAATAGTGCCTATACTGCGAAGCTCTTCAAAAATAGGTTTTTATGAAAGTGTTGTAATATGCCAAACATGAATCTGATGCAATTTGCATGCATAACCTAGAATACCATTGCTTAAGATACCCACGGCATGCATAATATTCAATGTTTGAAGGTTGAAAAAGTCAACCAGAAGAGATGTAGTATAAGGAGTGCCTTTTTAGAAATTACATATAATTACTTATCTATCATATGCCAAAGTTATAGACTTTGCAAAACTCACCTCCAGTTAAAGCACTTAATCCCGCCGACGTCACTGGGGGCGGAGGCTTCGACAATATAGTGTCGATTCCATGTGGATTAGCAGCACCCTGCGTATGTGTAGTCGAAGTCTGATGATGGTTATTATTCATCCCAAATCCACTATTTGGTGCATTTGAATTTCCTATTGGCCCACTGATACAATTGATACTGCTATTGACATTGCTTCCGACGGCCGTTTTCATTTCAGTCATTGAATGCAACGCAGCCAACGGTGGTCCCAAGAAACTCAAAGGCAATTTATGATCCAGCATTGCACTCCCACTACCGTATTTTTTATTTGACAAGTTCTCAGGACTATAATCACTACGCGGGGGACTTCTTGATTCACTATTGTTGCCAGCCTCCTCACTGCTTCTATGACTAACCACAGAGAATGACTTAGTGCTATCAACAGGACTGGAATTCTCGTAGTTACGATTGTTACGATTGTTGTTATTATATGGATTACAATCAGTCGGACTTTCTGAATGCAGGCGTGAGGAAGCTACGGAATCTCCTCGAAATACGCTATTAACAGAACACAATGGCGGAGGCGGTGTAGATGCGTTATCGTCGTCCGAACGTAATTTTAGAGGTGCCTCACCGGCGGGTTTTTTTAGTAAGGAATTCGATAAGTTGTTGTTGTTATTGGTGTATGTGTTATGATAGTCCAAAATACTATCTCTCTTTGCATAAGGATGGTGCGGATGATATTCGTTGGGGGGTTGTGGAGAGCTATCAGATGCACTGTAACCGTTTGTTACTGAATGCAGTGGCGGACTATGATTGCTTGCACTGTTGAAGCTGCCACTGCTGTGGCGCATATACGGATTAACCAAATCCAGATTGTTGGTTTCGAGGTTATCTTCTCGAAAATGTTGATAAATACTGCCGTTAAAAAACTGATGGGTTCCAAAAGGAAAACCCACGGGGGCCCGAAATGCTCCAAAGTTAAATGAAGAACTAGGTGATAAATGGAACTGTTTAGGATCGCTACCTATCAAACTTTGTTCCGGTCTTGACAACTTGGGGCTTTCGGAGCCCGAAGCCGATGTTGTCAAATATGGGCTACCCAGATTGATAATATCTAACAAACACAATTTAAACAAATACGTTTAATTATTTTTTATATTAATGCGATCAACTCATTGATCCACAGAAAAATTTTACACAAGCAATAATTTACTATGATCACAATGTATCCAAAGGTAGAGCACTACGTTTCACGACCACTGTTACTCCATTAAAGTTCTTAAGCGCTAATCTTTCTGCACTGTTCTGCACATTTACTATACGACCATCGAAGATGAGCACCTAAAGTTCACACCAAAATGCACACGAGCTACCGTTCACCGTGTCCGAATGATTAGGCCCGAAATCAGAGAATGATTTCGAAATTGACTGCCGACGTTTTTTCAATGAGCATACACAAATCTTTTGATATTGTTATGGGCAGCATCGACGATGAACAATTCTACCCGTGTGTGTGCAACCACCACCAACAAGAAAATGTGAATTAGATTTCATTAACCGAATCACTGAGCCACCGAGAGCATTTCAATGTAGGTTCCATGGTACAGCCAGTCATGCAGCAGTTACTTCCTTCGTCGGTATCGACTCAAAGGGAGGAAGCGAAGCACGGGTTGGTGGTTGAGTGGAGAGTTAGTAACACACACCCTCTCATTCAGGTATAACATAATAAGGAACGCACTCACATCAACAGACTAGAGACGAAACCACGCCTCCACTCATCGCCATTATAAAGTGGCAGCAACCATTCGGAACATGCGTTGTTTCGTGGAACAGTTACAGGGTTCAAGTTCGTATTCGGATTCCAATTAATTCCGGGATTCCTCAGGCGGAGTCACTGTATTCGATTGGAAGCCTTTGAAAAGTCACTGTATGACTGTCATCCCATGTTATGGGAGTAGAGTGGGCTTATTGAAAAGAGAATTGTTCTCATTTGGTTGCAATGCGTGTGGCGGTTTAAACTGGACGGTGTTCCTGGCGTGGGTTTTGTTTTAAGGTAGGAATGAAGTGAAAATGAGACGCAGGTAAATAAAAGAGCAGTTAATATTGTTGAGTTATATCAGTGTCTTACAAACTACCACTAGCTCTGTTTTTTGTCACTTTGTTTTTATTGTCCGTTTTTGACTTAATTATATCTGTTCTAAGTATCGTGGTTCTTCTACCTTTGATTTTGTTAGGTAAATTCATAATGGGTTCATACCAATCGTATTTTTTTATAATTGAATAATAATTTTATATAATTTCAAATCTCACGCATTTGTACCATCAACACATCTGAAAGTATATTAAAAAGGGCTAAAAAAATAACTAAATGTACATACATATACATAAATGCATATGTACAGTATGTTTATAAAAATAAAACACCAAAGGGAGTTTGATAATCTATATTATTTTATTTTAAAACAAAGTCTTACGACCATTCTCTAGAAAGCTTTTGATTCAAAGGAATTCTTTATTGGTATTAGAGAAGAGACTTAGGTCTCTTCAATTGCGTTTAAAAAAGAAAAGGGTGATAACATTTACCGTAAACAACCGCCACACCGCCACCATTTACTTGACCACAAACGATTCGATTCGAGGCAATTCACTTAAACCCTTTTTTCACCTTCGTTCACCCCTACAACCAATATGACCAGCAGCAGCGGTTTTCCGCTATTCAATGACAACATTTGTTTCTAAAACTACCCAAGGCAAGCTAAATTCTAACAAAAAACGCGGAGACAAAGGGTTTCAGCAGGGATTTTCTCCGGTCCATTTATAGATATTAAATTACAGATTTGTCAGGGGTTGGTTTCAAGCCATGCCACGTACCACAAAATTGTTTAGACAATTTCTTAGATTCCAAACAGGGGCACATCAAATCGAATCATATCAATACTTTGATGGCCGCTTAACCTGCTAAATAATGGATAAAATGCAATAAAGCCGGTACGTTTTTTGTCCGAATTTACTTCGTGCCTGTAATAATTTTATAAAATATTCGTTCATCCATACACATCATGGATCGTATCTAAATTGTTTCAAATGGGAATGATGAACATTTAAATTGAATAAATGCAAAGTTATTGGGTGATTACATTGAAAAGGGTTGTGGATTCTTTAAGCTTTTGAAGAATATGACACGATGTGCATGCTCTGTTGATAAATCTTATTGGCCCTTCTGCAAAAATGTGAGAACTTGGACTCAGCTGTATTTCCTGTCATCGTATGGATTCTTTTAAAAATTAAGATATTGTCAATGTCAAAATAAAATATAAATTTAAAAATGTTGTGAGATATTTTTATAATTATATGGAAGGTTATGTACATTTAGGATTATTTTGTATCTCTGTCAAAAAGTTAGTTCTGTTATAATGTTGTGAGATATTTTTATAATTATATGGAAGGTTATGTACATTTAGGATTATTTTGTATCTCTGTCAAAAAATTAGTTCTGTTATAATTGCTCGGTGGCTTCAAAACTTCCGAATGCCACAAATATCGACAATAATAACGAATACGTAGATAATATAATACTCAATAAAAATGTAGTGTTGGACACAAGTTTAATATTTTTCCCATTAAACTAGACTATAATAAATAAGACAATAGAACTGTCTTAACATCGTTCTCATTGCCCATCCCTTTGTAAATACGAATATGTATCACTTACTTGGGGAGGAAAATTATGTGCAAATATTAAAAGGATATAACAACAACTGTATTTAATGCCCATATTCTTTTGTAATATCTTCAACATGGGAGCAATTAAAAAGGCCTGCAAAATATATCATATTGCAAAGGGTTACAATAAATGGAATGTGTAGTTTTATATATATATATATTTATAGTTTTATATATATATATATTTTTAGTTTTATATATAGGTATATTTCTTTATATCCCCTTTTTAAACAACTGTTTCCTGTTCGAAATTACGCTATGGTGCAGGAGTGTAATGGAATATGTTTCCTTCGAGAATGTGATGCCGCCTTGCTCAAGATGTTGTTAAAAATGAATGACGTTTTTTCTTATACAGTAAAATACCGCGGTCAGAAACTCATTATCCAATAGCGGATGAATTCGTAGATTATATCCTTTCTCTTATTACCGCCAATAAAATAATAAATCATTTTGATAATCCCAATTATACCAATCGGGGGTTCAAGCGTTTATTGCTTACGCTCGAATTGGAATCGAAATCTTTGATGGTATGTGGACCTCTCCTTTTCATTTTAAGTTTTTATTGCTCAAGTCAGATTTAAACATTAATGAGTTCTATCTTATCTGCATACTCATCACTCGCTTATTTTTAAGATTCAACCTCTTCAATATGGCGATGCCAATGTTATTCAATAATTCAGTCAAATGAAGCATGCTCAGGCGGTAAAAACCTTTATGACAAATGTTTGGAGTCATTTGGTAATTTATATGGCCCAACCGATTGAAAGTGGTTGCCGTGGCGCAGTGGTAAGTGCATCGACTGCGGCGCACAAAGTCTGGGTTCGATTCCCGGACGAGACACTTAGCATTTTTCACGGCACCACCTCTTTCGAGTTGCTGACAACACTAAAAGAGTATTAATTGTCTATGAAAAGCTTCTCAAATCTCGCCGTTCGGTCGGCAAAAAACTGTAGGTCCCTTCTACTCGTGAAGAACAATAGCATGCACAACACGAGTAGTTATAGTAGAAGCTAGGCCCCGGTCCGTTATGGGCTGTAGTGCCACTCAATTATTATTATTAACCGAATGAAAGCAACTGGAAACTAATGTACACTTTTCTACTTTTTACAGTATGCTGTATTCCGTGGTAGACCAATACTAATAAAGGATCGTTTTGTTTAAATTACAATTTACATTTTTCTTTATCACTTAATACAAAAAAAGGAATACTGGATGATAGTGCTCCGACATATTAGAAGATAAAATTGAATAACTGCTATAAAAGATATTTGTGTTTCATTAATTATACATAGAAAAGCTAGTATCCACAACGATTTTCATTAATTTAACGCTCTTCCAACTTCCTTAACTCACAAAAATCCCTGCTCAACCAAGGTCTTTCTAGCCTGCAACTATCCCCCTGTGCATCGAAAAGAACATATCTGCTACCTCAAAATGTGTGTTTATTAATTAAGAGCATTTATTTTCATTAAAACAGCTTAATGGTGAATGGTAAAGAGAAAATAGTGGGTGTTCTGGCGCCAATTCGCTTACCAACCCAAAATGTAGACTTACCAAGCTCTGTGTTTCACGTCAAGTGTATCCATGTTAACAAACACACAATGATCGTTTGCATAAACTAGAGTAACAGGCATTTCAGCTATGAAGTTCTACTTACAACCCTTCCGTCGCGTTGTGGCATTTCGTTATTATTAATGGCATGACGCTTTGTATAAATAATAATTAATTTCCCGAGGTCCCCCTTCGCCCATAGACCATTTTCCCTAATTTTGATACATAGAGTCATGATGAATATTGCCGAATTAATGGAATTTGTTATTATAGCTGATACGTCGTTATGAATAAAACAAAAGCAACAAAAGTTAACAGCACAAACGACACTAATACTTAAATGATTTTACTTGTTGTTCCCGCTCTTCTATAAATCCGTTGAAAAAAAAATCAATTAATTTTTCATTGCAATTTTTATGGCGGTGTGGTTTGTTTCATGCTATAATTGTAACTTTTGTAACCTTTTTTTGTTAGAATGATGAAGTTCCAAATTTCTACTTACACTTTGTGAAATGATAAAATCTAATGCGACACACTTTCGGCGCACATTTTAAATCAAACGAAGTTAAAAGAAGTAAGGTAACTTTTATTGCAGTGTTATATTTCACGAATCTTAATTTAATTAAACAAAAATGAAATTGGGAGCAAGGCACAAATATTTGAAAAAAAAATACACTCCTCCTCCATTTCTTCAAGTAAAATTGTAGGTACTAATAGTCATAGTCATAAATTTTTCTGATGGCATTAATAAATTGATTTGTAATAACTTCTACCTTCTGACACTTGAGACTCTTTTCCTCTCAAGAAAAGCACTGAAAAATTAATAAAGAATGAAGGAAAAAAGAAAGAAAAGAAGAAATAAAATAAAAATTATAAAATCCTGCGACCCTTCGTTTGGCAAAACGTGCTTGTGTCAAAACGTTGGTGAACTGTGTGCGAGCACCCGTAAATATCTTGTATTCTCAGCATATTGATAAAATTGCCATTCCACCACCAATCTGCCGCCCACGGTAACAGTCTGGATAGGTGGCAGGAGGAAATTATTAGCAAAATTCATTTCGTCTCACCAACCGAATATTTCTATATTTGAATTAAGTAAACGCGACCTCTTGCTTCTAGCAACTAACTTCTGGCAAGAGAAAAGTAATCATACGTAATCGAAAACACATTCTTATTTTATTGAGGTTTGATACAACGAATGATGCCAATAGTTTGAGAGTCCCCTTTCCATCGTTGTTGTCGCCATCATCGTTCGAAACTGCAGTGGTATAAATGTATGTATGTATGTTTTAAATTAACTGCTCCAAAAAGCAATGCAATAAGCAGACTTCGAGAAAAACTAATAAAGAGAAAATGTCGCATATTTTGTCATTTTTCGCATGATTTGTTTTTTTGCTTTCCCCTCCTTTGTAATGTGGAAAAGCAAGAAGAATTCCGAAGTGAAATTGATTTGTATAAGAATACCGTTCATTAAATTTAAAACAAACCTATTGGATATGTAACTGGCAGATAGGGTTAACAATAGGCAATTCATTTATTGAAATTATGGTTTATATTTGTTCATGACACGGTCATGACAGTAAGTAATAATTGTATCGTACACTGCTTCCACTAACTTTAAATTAAATCATTTGGAGGTCTAACCTGATGCCTGGTATATATAAAATTATTGCATATCAATAGGCGATATAAAAATTGGAAATACGTTCCTTAAATTTTTTTTATAATTTAGACGATTAACTTTGAGCTGACAGTTATAAAATAAAAAGTGAGATTGAGCATATAACATTTTAAATAATCATATACATAAAGGAAATATATTACATCTGAGTTGCTGTTCTACTTATGGAATTTTTTGAAAGCCTGCGACGTTTCGTGACAATCTATAATTGAAGAGCAAACATTATACAAGTTGTTTCGAATTTTCACAGAAGAAAACTGAGAAATGCGAATTTTGTCTTCTAATAAAAGATGTCAGCTTTTACACATAGTCTTGTCAGATATAGTTGATTATTGTTATTGTTTTCTGATATAGTAACGAGAAAATAATGGTAGATTGACAGCTTTAATGCATATTGCGCAAGGAGCGTTCCGTCACTCTTGATGTTCTTTTCATCATTATCATCCCAGCAAGTTTGGTAAAGTGTGAATTTGTAATCTGCCCATAAGCGATTGCTCCAATAGCCTGGAGCCTGGAGTAGCATTCAAAGAAAGAGGCAACTGGGATTTATCAATGTATGTACATATGTATGTAATTCAATGAAATCAAATTAAATGCGAAGGGCCACGGAGTGTCATGATAATGTGCAAAAAATTGAACAATAACAATAACGACCGCATTATACGGTTTATAACATGAGTGAATAATTTTACATATTTATTTATGTACATACTTAATTACGTACATATATGCGTACATATATGTATATATGCATAAATTTGGAGTAAAAGCGTAAATAATGCAAACCTATTTCCCCAAAGTACAAGTAAAGTACATACAGCTACGATCCTATAAAGTACCTTTGCCCGTTAGATCCAACCAGATTTATCTTACATCGCGATCATTGTTATATCTCTAAGTACAAGTAAGGCTTACTTCTTGCTATCGTTCGCTTGTCTTCCGCACACTGAGGGTCCTCGTCGTGATCATGGTTTGTCCGTTTATTCACTGTTTTCTTTTCATTTCCTACACCGATACTGAGTTTCTCTCGCTCTGTTATGGCGATCGGCATAATTTTTTTATTATTATTATTTTTTCTGAATACATCTTGTCGGTATATTGTTGTTGTTGCTATCATATTGTTAGTTGTGTTTTGTATTTGGTATTTGTAGCTGACTCCCTAGCAAGATTGCTGTCTGGCTGGCGTAATCTCTTATGACGCGATCGTGAATTTGCGTTTTGTTTCAGCAGTTCAGCAACTGAACATGAGGCCCAGTGCTGGGTGGCACAGAGATCGACTGTGTTATCGGGACTACGTTACGAAGCATGTATACTTGATGACAGACGCCTGATGGCTATGGGACGTGAACACTGTTGTCGGCTAAATTCTTCGGTCTACATTTAAAATATAATTAGGTGATGCTATTAGCTCACCACACGCGATCGAAGCAAAGAAGTTTCTTTTTAACTGTTATGAATACCTTTTAATTTTCGGCTCTAGTGTTGTGATCGGTGGTTCGGTATCTGCTGTGAGATTGTCCTGCATTATCGGCATTCAACTTGAAAAGTGATTGCAGTTCAGTTACATTAGTTCTTTTGCTTATTTCTTACTTGTAAAGTGAAGATATAATTATATATATTTACCCAAAACAAATTAGTACACTGTGCTTGTGTAATTAAACTTTATAATATTTTTTGATGTCTACAACACTTGAGAAAGTAAAAGCTAATCTAAAACAGGTGTCTCTCGTGGTATTGCGTAATTTGTATTCCTTTTGTTCTTATTCATGTTTTCCTCCTAGCTTTTCTCTCACCTAAGGTTGGTGGTTTGATGGACATCTAAAAATTCACACGTAAATTAACTCGTGTGTATATTGTCTTGATCTAAACTACTTCATAAGCGTGTATCATTTCTACATACATACGTGTTTAAGTAATAACAATAATTTCTATTTACATATATATATTTCTTGTACTCTTTTTTGTACTCAATTTCGTGAAGCTAATGAAGTTATGTGATATGAAAATCAGGTTCATTGCACTAAGAAGAGTCATTACGTCACAATTAATTGTTAGTTTAGCCGGTTTTTCTGGAAGATTTTGCTCATTTCTATGCAGATAAAACCTTCTGAAAAGTAATAGAGGGACAATATTAATGGTTTATTCTCTAGTTATTGTTGTCAGTTTTGTTGTGCCGGCAGAGGGAATTCGGGTAAGTCTTTCTTTTAATTTATTAGTTTTGAAAAATATGATACGTAAATACGGTTCTATTTAATTTATTTTCTATTAATATATTATATACAGTGATCCTCTCAAGAATATCTGTACCATATTCACACATACATTATAAAAGTTTAAGCTTCTTTTGTGTATATAAAACTATACTTTAATAAACGCGAATAAAATGACACAAGTAATAATTAACATACATACTCACATGTATGTACATAAAGTATTCCCTTAATGTTAACTAATTAAAACAGGGCGTTTTCCTATTTTAAATGTGTTCCCATTACTAAACAATTTTCTTCAGTTTACAACAGGGAATCATTTTTTTCATTCATTTGAAAATAAAATATAACTACATTACGATCATAAAATAGTTAGCCCTTCTTCTATAACCATGAAAGAATATTTTGAACGACAATGTTTAGTTTCGGGCTCACATTTGGGATTAATGCAATGCGGTGATTGAGATTATCGAAAGTCTATCTACACTTGAAAACAGCCCTCCAAGAAACAGTGAATCATCTATTAAACGTAAAAAACGTATGCACTTTGGCAAATAAATTAAACGAATTTGATGGATTATTATTATATTATTAAATGTTCCGGTTGATATAAAAACTCAATGATAAATTTGTTCAAGATTGTGTATTAAATCAGCAAGTCAGTGCTCTCAACTGACTTCAATACAATGTAAATATGACGCTGATTATCTGTGTGTCTATACATATCATAATTAATTGTACACACAACCAACACAATCATCTTTATCTTCGTTGTCATTATGATCATCGTCGAAAGTACAGCGAACCTAATTCATTGAGTTCAATGACGATACACACTATGTTCGTGAAAGGTCAATGGTATGCTTTTGTTTTAGCTTGAAAAATACATTCACCAACAAATTCAATAATTTGTGTTATATAAAAGTATCTGGAATATATTTTTATTGTGTACAGTTTAACACGTTTAATAGTGACTTGCAAATTCTGTTATCTGTAATGAATGTTATGACGCAAATTTAAAGTAATAATTTGTATTCATTCTTTTGTGTACTTTATATGGAATAGGACTAAGGCTCAAATTAAAACAGGAATGATTTTTCAATTGGTTTGAAAAAATGTACACTTTTGAAAACTATTTAATTCAATCATAAGGCAGGCACCACAATGTTAAATAAATATTTCCAAATCTTGCGAAAATTACAAATAAATTAACAAACGACGAAATTTCGGAAAGGAAACTGACCTTACCCATTAAGATTGTATTTATTATCGCGTTGACACTACTGACCTTGTCATTGAAAAATTTCAAGAACATTCCTATTTATAAGCCGCCTTATCTCCCCTTTATGGTCGCCGTGGCGTAGTGGTAAGTGCGTCGACAGCCGCGCAGAAAGTCTGGGTTCGATTCCCGGACGGGACACCTAGCATTTTTTCACGGCACCACCTCTTTCGAGTTGCTGACAACACTCAAAGAGATTGTCTATGAAAAGCTTCTCAAATCGCGCCGTTCGGAATCGGCAAAAAACTGTAGGTCCCTTCTGCTCGTGAGAGAACAGTAGCACACACAACATGACTAGTTGTTGTAGAAGCTAGGCTCTGGTCCGTTGTGGGCTGTAGTGCCACTCAATTATTATTATTATTATTATTATTATCTCCCCTTTGCTGGACAAGTGTCACCCAGTGTTTAACTTGCTGAACTGATATCTTTTAATTTAACTAATTAATCATGGTCATGTAAAGGCGTAGTGAAATAAAACGTGTATATATTCTCAATTGCAAGCAGACACCTGCCGTTCAATTTTAACACAAATTTCATTGCACTAATCAGTAATGAATATTATCTGTATAAACAATAGTTGTAAAACTATGAGATTCGTACTTTTGAAAATGGTTGATCTTAGCAATCCTGTTCAGGAAAATATTGGATTGATTTCATGTCGGGAATTATTAAAATACCAGTAATGAGTTATTTCAAGTAGTTTATTTACAATTTTTTTAATTTAAAAAAGTATACATTTGTTTATTTTAATAGGTGAGATAGCGATAGAGTCACCATATACTATATCAGTGTGACAGTAAAGTGGACAAGTTAAGGTTTGTGTGAAAGAAACTCCGCATAAAAAGAAATCGTTAAAAAAAATGCTTTAAAGGTCAAAAGCCGCAGCTGAATAGTGCTATCGGATAAAATAATAACTCGATTGTAAAATGAAAATACCCACTGAGAAACGATCATGGCTTTCATTTTGCTAATATCATTGGCATTACTGCTGGCAGTGTATATGAACTATAATTTCAAGAAGCTCCAAACGAGTTTATTGCAATTACTTCCATTGGGAAAACAAGTTCGAAAGTTTTCATCGAAAGTGCAAACTTTATGGGATATTCCAGGTCCATATCCGTATCCGTTTGTCGGAACTAAATGGACATTTCTGATAGGACGGTATAAACTATCGCAATTACATGAAGCATACAGAGGTAAGATATTATCTTTGTGTAGTATTTCATATATGAACTCATTTTTTTCCATTTATTCTAGATATGAACAAAAGATATGGTCCCATAGCTTTAGAAGTGACGCCATCAGGATTGCCTATAGTGCACTTATTCGGAAAAAGTGACATAGAGAAAGTGCTTAAATATCCTAGTAAATATCCGTTTCGACCACCAACTGAAATAGTAGTTTATTATAGAAAATCTAGACCAGATAGATATGCTAGTGTTGGAATAACTAATGAGTGAGTTGTTATTTTAAGTAAAGTGAAAAATATATATTATGCTTAACTTTTCTTAGGCAAGGAGAAGTCTGGCATAAGTTGCGGTCCTCGCTTACTTCGCATATAACTTCACCAAAAGTTCTGCAACGTTTTTTACCAACTTTGAATGCTGTGTGTGACGACTTCATAGATCTGTTGCGATACAAAAGAAATTCATCAACGTCTGAAGTTAAACATTTTGAAGACATTGCCAATTTGATGGGTTTGGAAGCAGTGTGTACATTAATGTTAGGCCGTAGAATGGGATTCTTGTCAACTGAATCCGATCAACCGGATAGAGTAAAAAAGCTAGCGAAAGCCGTTAAGCAGTTGTTTGTGTCCCAACGAGATTCATATTATGGATTTGGACTTTGGAAATATATTCCGACGCAAACTTATTCAAGGTTTTCCAAAAGTGAAGAAATTATTTATGAGTGAGTAATTAGTAGATTTCACACGAAGACGGATGAGTTGCCACTCAACTTTGTTTTTAATTCAAATTACACAGAAAGCCTTCTGTTGCTATTCTTTTGTCCATCGGCTGAAATGTCTTTTTAACTTGTTTTTATTTAATTGTAAAAAATGATAAATGCGAAGAAGGATAAGCGATACGTCAAAATTAACAACATATATAGATATGCCACGTCATGTCTTCTTGAAAACAAATGATATACGAACTCACAGGGTTCACAGGACTATTATAACTCTGAGGATAATCTAGTCGTCACTCAGCTATCTTCGTGTTAATTCCGGCTTAGACATTTTATGACTTGAACTTTTTGTTTCAGTATGATATCTGAGATGGTGGAACAGGCCTTAAAAGACGATGAAAATGATATAAGCACAGATGAGGTAAAATCGATTTTCTTGAATATTTTGCAAATTAAGGATTTGGATATACGTGATAAGAAATCTGCTATTATTGATTTTGTGGCTGCTGGCATTGAAACGGTAATTAGGATAGTTAAAAATAGTGTTGTTACTTTTATACATTATATCTTATTCTTAATTTATTTTCAGTTAGCTAATACTCTCATATTTGTTCTTCACGCTGTTACTAGCTATAAGGGCGCAGCAGAAAAAATATTTTCAGAATTTCAAGAATATAAAAATACAACTATTCTTCAAGATGCCATAACCAATGCAATTTTTACAAAGGCATGCCTTCAGGAAACGTATCGTCTACAGCCTACAGCGTTTTGCCTGGCGCGAGTCTTAGAGGAAACTACAATCTTATCTGGGTATGAGTTAAAAGTCGGAGTAAGTACCTGCTTATTAAAGAAAGCAATATATTATTAATTTATTTTCTAAAGAGCGTAGTTTTGTGCCAAAATATGATCGCTTGCCATAAGAATATCAATTTCAAAAATGCTAAAAGCTTTGTGCCAGAACGATGGATAGAAAATGATACATTTAATGTGAACATAGAAAGTTCATCGATAGTTGTTCCATTCGGTATTGGAAAACGCACTTGCCCAGGAAAAAGATTTGTTGAAATGGAAATTATTCTGCTTTTGGCTAAGGTAACAAAGAATTTTTTTTTATAAAAGTTCTGATATTTTATAATATAACGTTTTGTTTTAGATGATCTTAGCCTTCGACATAAGCTTTCCAAAGCCACTTAAATCTGAATTTGAATTCTTGCTTGTACCGAAAACACCAGTAAGCTTAATCTTAAGAGACAGATCCATTTAATTTTTGTGAGGTGATTTCCAAAGAAAATATAAAAAAAACAGACTGTCTAAAGAAACAAATAAATATAATTTATTTTTAAAACTACAAATAAATACTGTAAAAATTATATAAACAGGAGTATATACTACTTCATATGTGTGGTTTAAGTGTCATAAATATTGCAATCGACATTTTTTTTTTCATTATTAAAACCTAATTTGAAAAAAAGTAACACTTCTTGCCCTTCTTTTATGAGTTTAGTTAATACTTCTTCAGGTAGGATTACAGCATGGAAACAATTTCTGCAAACCCAGAATATACACATAAAAATTGCCACTTATTTAACTAAGTCACCATTGTAGATGCCTTGATATTTTATAAATACAGCACTGTTCATGTTACGTTTCTTCTTCAAATCGTTAAATATACTTATCACAAAAAAAATTATTAGTTCTGCGAAAAGAAGAGAGAAAGCTACGATTGGGATGCCAAGAAACCAATAACAAAAGGCAGAAATAAAACGCCTAATAATGGCGAGCTGTAGTTGGTTTTGGTACACCTGAAGTTCTTGTTCGTGCCGAAAAAGACTAATAACGGCGAGCTGTAGTAGGTCTTGGTACACCTGAAGTTCTTGGTCGTGCCGACTTTCCTCGAACGGGATTAATTACAGCATCCGTATTATAGCTGAGATAAACGTGTGATAAATCAACGAAATCTGCCTGAAAATAAATTAAGACATTTAGTGAAAATTTAGTAGCAGTAACATAAGTTCGAACTCACTTCTTCTGTATTTGGTTCATTTCCCGCAATATGTTTTCTCATATTATTTCCGGTATAAGCCACGCATTTTAACTGCCATTCTCCAATATCCTCATTCCAATGCGTGTACTGACTAACCATCATCTGAAACGTTAATATTCTCAGTTTTGAACTGAAGATGATGTTATTGCCGAAATTACTTGATATTCTTGCGGTATATACGAGTTTAATACGAGCTCACAAAGTGCGAGCTCTCTAGATAAGCTACGTATATTTTCGTATATCCCTTCCTTTTCACGCTGATGTTCCTGTTGCTGATCTGCTAATTCAGCCTTTACACTCATGAGCATTTGCATTACACGATGAATTTTCTTAGTTATTCCGGTACTAGCATCTTGAAGAGTTGAATAACGTTCCTCAATATCGATACGTTCAGTCTTCAAAAGAAATTACATAACACAATTTATTTTAAACTCCTTTATGTATAATATACCTCCTTCTTTTGAAGTGACTTTCGTAGCTCTTCTTCAGTTTTTTCTCGAACTTCCAATTCTGCTAAGGAGTTTTCAAGAAGTTTTTCCTGGGTTTGCGCCTTCTCCAAAAGATTCTCTCCGCCAACTAATATTTTAGTTTCTAAAGAAATAAGTTTGGCCTTCAACTGTTCTTGCTCAGACCTATTGGATTAAATAGTGTTAAAAAAAAAAAAAAAAAAATTGAAAAATCTTACTTCGCACGGTCCAATTCGCGCTCCCGCTCTTTAGCTTTCTTTTCTAGGGCTTCTTTTTCCGCGTCTGATTTTTCAGCCTTCTTCTTCTTCTTTACCTTTTTAGGCAATCCATTCATAATTTCAACTTCAGCTTCAATTTCTATTTCTTCTTCGTCTTCGGTTTCATTTTCATCCTCGTCATCTTCCTCTTCCTCTTCTTCGGACTCCTGCTCAAAGTTACCTTCTTCCAGTTGCTTGCGCAAACGTGCGATTTCTTCTTGGAAATGACGTAACAGTGCATCTTTTGGCTCTTCATTTATGTGCATTTTATTTTGAATATTCTTTGCTCGACTAGCATACCTGAGAGTTGAAATGGTTTCCACATAGTTGGAATGAGCTGGACTGATTGTCGCACACTAAAAATCATGATATCACTCACTAAAATTCTGGAATATTTAAAATAAGTTTTCATACCATAACAGTTTTGGAATTTCCACCTAAAGAATCTTGCAGCAGGCGGGTCAATTTAGAGTTTCTGTATGGAATATGTGTACTTTTTCCATCAACCAAAGCACTGATTACATTGCCAAGAACTGATAAGGACAGATTAATTTTCGTCGCCTCTTTCAGGCGTATTCCAGTTGCTTGAGTCTTGCTTTGCCTTTCAGAGCCAGCCAAGTCAACTAACTGCAATTTTCCCATTTTCACATGTTGTGTGCCATCAGATAATTCGCTTGACTCAACTGTAATCGAGAAAATCGCATGTGAACGAGATGATTCAAGATTCATCTTCGTAGCTCCAACAACGCGGTTTTTATTTCCCAATTTCATTATATTTTCGAGATCATCGGCATTGTGTACTACGTAACCACTGAGGTCTTTGACAAATACCCCAATATCTGCGCGCTCTTTTACTTCTAGACTTTTATTAACATCCTTCCCCAACAAATCTCGAACTTCTTCATTATATATTTCCATATAACTAACGCGCACCAAAAACCTACACGTTAAAATAAGTATAAAACAATCTTTGAAAATTCACTGAGTTTTAACTTACTTTTGATTATCCCTTGCCTTCGCTATATGCCCAAAAATATGAGCAAATGCATTCGGAATAATGCCTTTCGTCTGTGGCGAGTCTGCATTGCCCGACATAGTGTATGTCTTGCCGGTTCCTGTTTGACCGTATGCAAGTATAGTGCCATTGTATCCTTCAAGAACTTTTTCCACTATCGGTCTAGCTGTATCCACATAGAGGTCGATCTATATGAAGATTAATTATCCTTGAACAAAACACTTTTTCCGGAATAACTTTTTTCAAGTACACCGAATTCAATCAACTGAAAGAATCCCATTTAACATATCACCACACCCATACAATTTCAAAAACATTTTTTTCTATTCGCTGTTTAAGTACAATACCTTGACTTCGTCATTGGCAGTAAATAACAAAGCTGCGGTTTTAAAAAAAATGCAACTAATTACATAATATGTAAGATGTAAGATACATATGTATATACATACATACACGAGCATTGATCGTCCGGAAGTTGTATTACTACTTAAATTTCAACATCAAACCTGCTGATGCTAAACGATCTGTTTCGAAAGACTATGTGCTGAATGGAAAATATTTGCCGGAGTTTCAGCTTTTACTCATACTCGGTACATATGTACATTTGTTTTATCTAGATACCAAATGGTTCACTGTCAAGTCAAGTCAAGTCCATATACATACATTTGCTCGATAAGAAGGAAGTATAAAACGAATTGGGAAAATGTTAAATGCTTCTTAAGAGAAAATCTTTCTTGGCCTTAGAATTGCTGAAATTCAAATATTCATATGTACATACGACTCTATTTGAAATTTGTATAGAATTTTCTCAATTATTTTTTTTTTTTCTAAATACAACCAAGGGACTCATTACACACTTCTTTAATGTATATAATACAAAAACTATATCACAAAGAGTACCTATGATTCACAGTTTTGATGCATTCTAATGCATTCTATTTTTCCAAATGTGATAATGATCTTTCTGTCCGTCCGTAAAAATGATTCGTAATTCAAATTTAATTAGTTCGTACCAAAAGCAAACACAAAGCAGCACCCTGTTCATGTGTGCCTGTATGCATATTACTAAACACATTGTTGAGAGCTAGTCGGATCCGACTTCATTTCATGGGTATAACAAACGATACAACTGAGGTGTTTATCTTTTGGCGAGGAGAATAGTTTCTCTTGTCTCTGCTGCTTGTCACATCAGAGCAAGACCAGAATTTCGTCGGGAGTTGTGGTGTTTCTATAAGATCGAACCAACCATTCGCAGTTGAAGCGTGGTGGAATCACAACGGATATCGAGCTCTTACTCTTATATTTGTCATTTGATTTTGTTCCGTTCGTTTAGTTTTACGATTTTTTAATCCGTTCGTTATTGTAAATTCTGGATTCGAATTCGATATACTTGGAAATTCTGGAAGACGCCTTCAAAACGCACATAACCACATATTATAGCACACTTGCACGAAGCGAAATATTGTAATTGTTTTATATTCTTTTAGCAATAATAATTTAAAGTTTCTCAATTAATCAGTCACAGAAAACTTTCGATTGGGATTTACGAAATTGAAACCTCATACTTAGAGTGAAAGATTTGAAGCAAGCTTACAAATGTGAACGCTAGCGACATGTCACAAAGCAAGTGCTGATTAGAGCTAGAAAGAATGTGTCAGGTGGAAAATGCTTAGGCACACATACTTACGCTACAGCAGTACTGAATTTTGTTTGAAATTTATTATTCAAAAACTGGAACCATTTCTTGTATGTTCGTGAATAAATGAGGCAAAAATTCTTAATTGTGATCCTTAAAAAATCCAGTAAATTTGGTTAGTTGTCTAACTTATATAACGATAACCGTCACTGGACCACAGAAACATTATAATTAAAAAGGAAAACACAGGTGTGGCATTAGGTTTATGTGTACCCCATCAAGAGAAAAGAAAAAAATCCAGTTCTCTCATTCTCTATCGGTTACAATTTCCCGCAGCTGCTCTCTCTAACCTGCAAGAAATTCTTATATTTGCTTGTTTACATTTTTCCATTCTACGTTGACGTCGATGTACTATGAGTTTTGTATGGGCCATAACTGACAACAGTCATTTAAATCAATACATTGACAATGGAGAACGTGACGTATGTTTGTACGTGATAAATTAACCCTTCGTGCACTTTCGCAAGTTACATGATGATTTTGTGAAACATTGCGTGATTTGATTTGATTATTGTTTGTGCGTGGAATTTGCCCGTTTACGCGCCCAAACGGTTGATTACTGTGACATCTTAATTAAAAAGTAAAAGTGGATTACTCACTGGTTCTCTCTTTCTAATCAATTGAACTTAGCACCAAACTAACCTGTTAGAAACAATTAACACTTTATAAATAAATAAATACAGGGTCTCCTCAAGTTTTTTAGTTTTTAAATGTATTTAGGGTCTCCTCAAGCAGTCAATAGCATTAACCAGAAAAACAACGATTCCATTGTTCACGACAACAATTCTGTAATTGTTCTGCTTGGCTGCATGACAAATGATGCAGTGTAAGCGGCAACACCCCTTTTGAGTATTACTTAAGTTAAGACCAACCCTATTTTTATTTTCTAATCAAAAATTCTAATGATCCACGCTTGGCATTGCACTGTATAGAAATATGTTGGTTGCTATGTTTTGATGAGAGTTGATTGATTTGATCCAGAAAATTTTATTTCTAGAAAGAAAACCCATTAAAAAAACATGAACTATCTTCGAAGTATAGGTATTTGGTTGACTACTTCTTGTTAAATCTTTATAATTTTCACATATAAACACAGATAGGTTGTTTTTCTTTCAATAAAAATATTTGTAATAAATGTTACCTATAGTTGAACACACCTATAGGTTAATTTTGCTATTACATGTAATTCATATTTATACTTTGTTTTGTTTTTGCTTAAAAGAGAATACCATATTTTGGTACACGGATAAAAAATTATTGAAAGGCAAACAATGTAAAGTGTGATGAAACAATAATCAAAAATTATTTCTTAATAATACCGAATCTTTATTTTCTTTAAGAAATATCAACAATTGAAATGTCCCCAGTCGATGAGTCAACATACACAAGTGGGAGTTCAAAGAAAGCCCACTATGGCTTAGTTACACTCAAGTTTTTAGAGCTGGTAAGCGCTCTATACATTGTTTTAATTCGATTAAGCACAATTAACCTATATTCTACATATATGCTCAGTGTTTAATTATTTGCTGCATCGGACTGATAGATGAGCCAGCCACACACTCACATATTCGGATCTTCATAACCCCACGTATAATAGCCCTAAGCTATGTGACCTTTGGCTGTCTATTAATTTATACGTCAATTTATTTAATTATGGCCATGTTGGGCGATGCGTATGTGTGTTTGACCTTCGAAAAATTTCACTGAGTAACAGTTTAATGTTTATTTACAGAACTCCATGGAAAATTGCGACTATATGGTCATTTGTGGGATTTTGTTTAGTTCTGTCTTGTTCTGCGCTGTTATTCAGGGACTGGTCAAATATGAAGGAGAGAAATTTTTGGCAACCAAATACACAGCGATTAGATTTAGTTATGGGCACAGCCTCGGTAGCATTGGTTGCGTCAGTTTTATTTCTAATTGATTTACTATTGACGATACGCTTCGGATCTCGAGGAGACCTGGATTGAATACTAAGAGGACCCTAAACGTTATGTAGTTGCATTTATATTTATTTAAATGTCTTATTTCATGTTACTTATTTAAATGTTTGTATAATTTGTTCAGTTTGCAGATAAGAAATACGCCCCACTTAAATGTTAGTGCATATTTCTTTTTTAACGAAGCTGTATGAATGTGTCGTATTGCCATTCATCATTTTTATATAAAAATTAACTAAAATGTAATAAAAAGCACATTACATGTTAAAAATTGGCAACCATAATATTTATGTTTTTAGAGGCATCCAAGAAATCTAATAAGAAACATTAATTCTTTTTGACATTTAAACAGAAAAATAAGTCTCAATAGCCAATATGAACAAAACTGATCAATTTGCATAGTTTAAAGAAATTAAAATAGTTCGACTTATTCAAAGTTGGATTAAAGATTCAATTTTCTAAAAGTTCGACACAATTCAAGCTATGCGTGTTCAAAAAACACTTAATATTTCGTAAGGCAATTTCGTAAAATAACAAATTTTAAGAGTAATCTGGGGACCCTTCATGGCCTTCATGTCCATGAAGGTAATGAAAAGGTTGACATACAAGCCAAGGCAGTGGATCTGAAACCGTCATTGGGTCTGAAAGTCATTACAGATTTAACAAGACGGATTAAATTATCACATACACAAATTGGTCATTATGCAGATGATGAAAAAGAATAGCTGTCAGAAGTATATTAAATAATAATTAAACAAGTTATGTGGAAAACATAGCTCTGAGAATGAAAATTATTCTTCCCCTAAATCTATAGGCAATGTGGCAGGTGACCTTAGCCCGAAAAAGGAAATTATCAAATTTTTGAAATCAGCACATAAATCTTAGATCAATGCAATTTATTTATTTAGCAATATATCTGTCCTCCGATTTAAGCTGTTTTTTTCCTTTTGTTCTCAATAATGCGCATAAAATACGTAACTTGGTCAATTTACCAGGTGAAATAATGTCATCTAGGTACGTGATATATAAATTAACTGCCCGGTAAGTAAGTGCAAAACATGAGTAGTGATGTCTAAAAACCTTTTTCATTGACCTTTAATAGGCCCCCACATTGTGAAAATGATTCACTTTTGGAAAAACATGTACTTGCCTGACTGGAGTCTTGACCAAAAACATTGTCGAAAAAATATGTTTTGGGAGGTTCATTAGGTGTTGCATTTGGTTTTATAACTGTGATCGATCGATTAAATTTGTCAACTTTCACAACATTTAAAGCAGCGTTTTGCAGCTCAGATTTATCCAGTGGCCGACACCGGACGACCACCCGAACGTTTTCAATTTCCTCTTGTTCCATTGAATGCTCGTACTGAAAGAGAAAAATGAGCCTACATGCATTATTTAATTATCTTTATAATTTTATATTTACCGGCATTTTGATCAGATATCGTAGAACTATATTAGTCGTATGGATTAAGTAACATACAAAAAAGTACTAAGCCTGCGCTATGTATATTTGTTTCAAGCAGACGTCACTACTGATTCGAGGCCTGTTCGATTAAATGTTTTTATTGCGTAAGCTACCCAAAGTTTGTTCTTGTATACGAAAGTTTCGCAGTGTCTTGCAGAATAGATATCTGTTGCAGAGAGTATGCAACTTCCCTCGCTCCTTTTCATTTCAAATACATTTGGTTGTACTTTTGCATTTTATATTAAACGTTTCATAACTGCATTATAAAATATATGTGAAAATAAAAATTATAAAATGTATGTAAAATAAAAATAAATTTTGCCATTATAACACAAAAGTTTGATTCGTGTACAATAAAAAATTCGAACCAGGTTTTCTTGAAATTGTTTTCCTAACCATTAAGTGGGTAATCCCATTGTCTACTTCAGTAAACAAAAATCACATTAGTCAGAAAAACTAGTGAACACACACTGACAGTCAGATTTGACAGCTAGTTAATACCGGGGTTGATGGTTAAAACCAGAGACCTTATTGGATTCTGGTTAAAACCGACTGCAAGGTGGTGGATTGGGAAATTGTGGGGTCCTTCTGTAAGAGCTCTGTCTTATGTGAGAGACTGGGAAAATTGCGCGCTTAGTTTTTTGAAATCTAACTTTTCACATTTATTATATTATTATATTATATTAACACTTTTTGACAGTATTTCATTCCCATTCATGAAATCAAGGCAATGCCTGTACGCATACAGAAGCATCACTCAGTTCACCATCTGGGTGGCAGTAGATTGTGGTGAAATATGTATGTCAGAGACCTTATTGCTTTCTGATCTGGCATGAACAAGGAAGCGTGGGTAACAGGTCAATATTATATTATTATATTTATTGGTTTCTGGTGGGTAACATGAAAAAATGTTCGAAGGTTCGTAAATAACTTCCAGAAGTTAACCTACATATATCCACCACATTAATATATAAGTCAATTACTGTCAAACTTTTGAATAATATAAGGGAAATCAGCTGATCGATGAGCTGTGAAGCTGTGCATCTGCTTCTTCATTCATCCCTGTTTCTGATGTACGTCGGCTATATTTTCGTAGAAGCACAGTCG
The DNA here is from genome assembly GCA_944738645.1 of Eristalinus sepulchralis. Taxonomy (NCBI): domain Eukaryota; kingdom Metazoa; phylum Arthropoda; class Insecta; order Diptera; family Syrphidae; genus Eristalinus; species Eristalinus sepulchralis. The sequence goes on along the minus strand of OX122885.1, from coordinate 262,726 downwards.
TTATAACCTCATTATCATTTACATTAATGGTTCAATTATATATTATGTTCCGTATTCTTGATCATTTCACATTCGGCACAGAAAACTTAGGACACACTATTTAATTATTTAAGAGAAAAAAATCAATAATTTAACTTACATGTGTCTGTAGTGTACAGCCACAAAAGATATGCTTAAACCCACATTCATCCATCAAAACTAAAGTCTCATACAATTGTTGTGTGCTCCGTATTAAGCTTGTGAACTTTAACAATCTCAACAATTGATAACTTGTATCACCTTTTGCGGTAGCATTTAATATTAGCATCACCCCAGCAAATTATTGCGATGAATAACAAAACGGTCAAATGTCGAAAATATGAAGAAGAACAGATTTCTGTTATACATATATAAATTTTATCAAAATTGGATCCCCGACAGTTAAAGTACATTCACACAAAAAATATTTAATAAACATGGTACTTGACTTCTTATGGAAATTGTCTACCGACATAAGAATGTACACTCTGATAAGGAGAGTTCATTAGTAAAATTAAGTTTATTTCAAAATTATAAAGATCCTTTTTAAGTAAAATACAGATTTTATAAAATTGATTCATATGGTGGTCGAAACTAATGCTTACAAAACTTATTGCAAATTAGTACAGCTGATGATAAACTTTACCTTCGGAAACGTTAATAATTCCTATAATCTTAAATAAATTCGAAACTAAAAGTCGCTTTCATACTCAAAAAAATCTATGACTAAAACACGATTATCATTATCTGGCTATCTGGCGGTTGTAAGTTAAAATAACTATTAAATGGAAGTGAAAGTGCATCTATTCTAGTGGAAAAAACAAAAACTGATAAAGACATCATATCTATTGCAAACAAAAAATCTCTAAAAAACAGTCACATAAAATTAAGTATCAATACACATTCAGAATCAAATTGGCTGTCAACGCCCGCTATCGCATTAGTAATTGTTTGAGTAATATTTCTATCATCGGAAGGTTGCCTACGCTATGTTGTAAAAATAGTTGAAAACAATGAGAGGGACATCTCTAGCACGCATAAGACAAATGCTGATAACGTAGAGATTCACTCAAAATAGTCGACCATCGATTTAGCAAATACATACATATATAGGAGGCAGAACTTAACCCAAAGAGCACCTTTGAGTTAGAAAAATAAATTAATATTTTGGTCTGTATATTATGACTTTCATGATAAGGAACTGCAATCTTAGCTCGAATCATATCATATGAAGTGATGCACCTTGGGTTCTTAAAATTTGGGCTGTTGTGCCACCCAATTTTTTATTTGGAATTGGTATATACGTACGTATGCATGCAAAAAAAAGAAAATTTAAATAAATATATTTGCATTCGTTGAATAAACATATTATATTGCGATAATAAATGAATGTAATCACATTAGCGTTAATATAATACCCATTAGACTAGAGATATTTCACTTTGAAATCACCTCGTAACAATTCGAAAAAAGTACTAATACCTGTTTTTGTGATTAGTGCCAGTTGTATCAATGACCCTAAGCCCTTCAGAATATCTTATCAGTAAAATTATGAAAATACTATATTGTCACAGTTTCGCTTATGTTATGAATGTACGAGTAATTATAGACGTTCCAATTATGTAATACAAAAATAAAAATTGTAGAATCACATTTTCTGAGCCTTTGTCACATATATAAATATATATGTTTCAACGTGTTTATAATAGAAATATAATCAGATATCTTAGAGAAAAAGTAGTTGTTACAGCTCATGTCGCACAGTTTAATCAAGAAGTATGAATGTACATACATACGTACATATTTTGGTGCATATAAGAAATAAATTTTAAAACTATTAATCAAAAAGTTAGTTTATACCGACAATGTTGTCCGTATCCTTGTAGATATTGCATAATAAACACGTTTACATTCATACGTGAAACAAATAAGGGCATAGGTTTTTCAAGATTTATACGGTGTATTTTATATATACTAGCTCTCGTAACTCCGGTTTAAATGATCAATTAACAAGATATTAATGAGATACATACATATTTCAATACCAACGCATAGTTATTATTTATACATACGCCTTCCATCAGTTCTTATATGAGTATTGGATTAGTTTCTATTAAAATTTGCAAAGCATTTAGGACTGTAATCGCTGTTATTTCTACTGCTTTCCTATGCTGTCTCTCTTATTTTAATGAATATATGCTTGGTGTATTAAAAATGTTCACAACTATGATGAGTATTATATAGGAAGTCAAAATTGTTTGAAGTTATACATCTCGTTAGTTTGATTACCTTTGGTGTAGAATAGAGTAAACATCCATTGCTTTGTAAAGCTTTGTATAATCAAAATCAATTTATTTTTCAATGATAGTGAAGCTCCCACTTACCCCGCCGTAAATTCCGCTTATTTCAGTTGTTTACAAATCAACATTTTATTATCGGATGCAGGTCTAAATGTTGAGTTATTTTGCCATCTGATCACCACTTAAAGGATGAATAAATAAAAGCAATTAAATCTTAAACAGAAGTTCAAATTTGTTATTGGTATTTTAAAGACAGATTTCACTTCTGTAAATTTTAAGTTCAGAGTGACTCGTTACATGCTTCTAAGTCTGTGAATTGCACTGTTCCAGCTTGTACTATATATTTTTATTATATATTATTTTATTATATATACATATGTATATATATATTTGTATATATTACTACACAGCCTTTTCTAACATTATTACTACATATACATATGTATGTATGTACATATATAAAAATTATGAGTTGTCTCAAAAGCATAAGCTACTAGGTCAAACTTAAGCTAAAATTTTCTATCTAACACCCAAAAAATGTGTGTTCTCATTGCCTTATGTACATATGTATAATCCCTCATCTGCTCTCTCCGCCAACCTCAATCTATTCGTGTACGTATGTTACAATTTAATTGCGAGCAGTTTGGTTCGGTGTGAGGTTGTTTCAAGGAAGGTTACCTACTAGATTGTTACAACCACAGATGTTAGAGTTTCCTGCTTATCTTCGGTCAACAAATGCATGATTCCAATAATAAAACGAATCTTAGAAATACAACAAGACAAAAACTATACTGATTTGTATATATATGTGTACATATATATGTATACATATTATAGGAAACAACAAATCAAGAACTGCATGTTTACAATTAAATGAAATCGTGTAAGTAACTCAAACGATCTATCTCAATGGTAAAAGTGTATTCCACAATGATATTCGTATATTTTTTAATCACTGTATCATCTGTACTAAGCAATATACGACGCATTTGTGAACTTCTTTATTTATTTATTTTTTTTTTTTTGCCAAATTCAAGAAATATTCATGTATGCAAATATAATTGAATTAACTACTAGAAAAGAAAATCATTTAAAAATGGCGTGCGATATGATAACAATTTACCGGCATGAACTTCGAACGATTGAAGGGACTGAAAAAATAACCGTTTGATCTTATTAATATTTCTTTTGAAACAACTTGCTATAGCATGAGTAGCCGCATCGTATGAGTTAATTATTCGAATAAATGCCGGTCGTAAAACGAGTTATATTCAAATTACAATCCTTAAAAGTGCGATTAGTAAGGTGGAGATAAAGTGAAAAAACTAAGAAAGACTTATGTATGTCTTCATCTGAGTGTTTCTTGCCTGTTTGCAAACTGGGGTAATTCTCAATGGGCTGTCAGACTATACGTTGTACATTTATTAGTATATGAAATCAAAAATCTTAAACAAGAATCAGATCAATTGCTAGTGCCAAGCGGCGGATGCGCATTGCCTATCGGATTTTCGCAGCAAACTTCACGTTTATTATTACCTTGTAAGATAACCGTTATACCTCCTGTGAAAATGTTAAGTATTTGTTTAGTTACTTTGTTGTAAACAAAGTAGTAGTAGCTTATAGCGCCGAAAGTTTGCTATATCTAGTTTCAGTATTTTTGTACCTAAAATAAATATAAAAAAATTAAAAAAAAAAAAAACTTCAAAAACTTTCCAAATCCACCACTTACTGCATAATGCGCTGCATGATTTTATGCGCTCAATATTGAGAGAAACCGGCTCTATAATTGGAGTATTTGAATGAAGTCGAATCCCACTCCATTTGAGTCTATGTATATGTACATAATAAGATTTAAGCATACTCATTTCAATCGCATATGCACTATTGTAGATACTGAACTAAATAGGATTAATTAATAAACTATAGTTTCTTTTTCTACAGCGCCGATAGTGTGATATTCATTTTGGTAGCCAAAAACGTAATTTTATAATTCTGAATGCGGAGAAGAGGTGTACCATGCAATATCATAGATTTTTATTATTAATACTGTGGAAAAAATGTTCAAGTAGTGGAAGTACATACAGACATATGTATATATGTACATACATGCATATGAATACCGGTTACAAGAAAGATTCCCGTCAAGAAAGTTAAAATTAGGCAAACCGGCTGGTTTGTAACACACGTACATTCATACGTAATTTAATGTGATCCGTTCAATTTTACGATAGGTACAGGAGGAAGGAAGTACACATGTTATACCCTTTTCTAATATTGTGAAATGTAGGTATCCAATCAGTATAAGGAATTCTTACAAAGTTTTATAAATATTACTTTGTATCAAAATACAAAAATAACGTAGCCTTATGTAGGTACCTCAAGTATTTTCTTTTCCATAAAATTGTTATCTGTTATCAAAGTGTACCAGTGAGTCATTTGTTTAGATGGACGGTGATCTATTTTTAACTATAACATTCTTTAAAAATAAACTAGGCACGTATGCAGTGCATGCTGTAGTAGTCATTGATAACAATTCGATAACGCGGAAAAATGGTTTATACAAATCGCGGGAAACCTGGAGGAGAATTTGTTCGACACACTTAAGCACGACCACAGTTAATGCCTCCTGCACTACAAACCGCACACGAGCGCACGCTTACGAGTACCAATGTAAAGGGTAAGAAAGAAATAGAAAACATCAGAAACTCATAATTTAGTTGCCAACATCGATCTTCGAAGTTTGTCGCATGAATCGAACGTTGTTGATTTGACAAGGCAGACCTGTGCTGCGCGTTGCTCTGACTGCATAGCACATTTGGTAGCGAACCTCGCTCGCGATCGCTTATGCCGCTTGACTTAAATATTTTGAATTCCAGTCGTTGAATCGGTCTGGTCCACACGGAATATTACACGGCCTATTTGCGTGAACAGTAGCATGTTTTTCTTACTTTTCATCGTATAAACTAAAAATCTTTTTTTTTTATTTTCTGTTATCTTACCTAAAGGAACAAAAGTCAGTAAAAGTTTTAGTGATGTCTATTTGTTTTATATTTTTGTGAGAAGAAAACCTTAAATCTTATTTTTTGCAAACGAAGTGTTAAATATTTTATGACGGAGTTTCTCCTATTTCCAAGTGATTTCTTACAATTAAAACCAACGTTTCATTTTAAAGAAATCAATTATGATTTCTCATACTCCGCCGATATTTAGTCAAAGTCCTCCTATCAGTTTTCTATCAGAATACAGAAATGCAACATATTCACCGTAAGTATTGAAGATTGAGCCTTATGTACTAAGGATTGTTACCACATACTCAACTACTTGTCTATTTTATACATTTTACGTTTATGTAATAATATAATCTTACGTATATCGTCGATTTTAGTTTTTCTGATGACCAACGAGGAAACAGATACTGCCGCTCGCAGGCATTTAAACTGTCTAGTCGGGCAATTCCTAACAATGCACAATCCCAAGGTTACCGGGATAAACACAACGGACTTGAACGTATAACTTCTGTTCCTGAATTTGTGTTAACACCAAAATCATGTTTAAGTCGGCGCTCCCATTATTTGGATAGTAAACATGAGGATAACACATGTACAGCAAAGACTAACAGTGAAAGGTAGGAGAAAATATGAAAACCTTAAACAACAGCTATAAATTACCAGTACAACTAGTGATGTAGCCGCCTAGTGAAAGGATAATTTCTTCCGTCCATCTAGTTACTTTACAGGCAATATACTTAAAATACATACGTTAATGTACTCAGTGGAAGTTGATCGTGCACATGAACATTGGGACATTGTGGCTATTTATTTTAATGAGCACATTATATTCGCTTCCGGATTTATGGTGTAGTTGCAGTTAAAACAAAATATTAAAATCCTTGAAGCCCCATCCGAAATCCAAATAAAAGTGATGATATTTCCACTAATATATAAAACAATTGAAAGAACCTCAATGTATATATGTATTATATATAGTCGGCATGCCATGACACTTTTGGGGTCGTTATTAAATTGTTCATATCAGCCAAACATAAATATAATGTAATTTATTCAATTACTGAAATATAAACAAAATAAAGTGATCGGCGATAAGGTTAAATCATGTAAAAGATTCCAAGCCCAGCACGTGATCACGCGGTAAAAGCGTGGTGATAATCACCATGCTTTTTCAAAAGTGATTTCTTGCTGCATCAGGTTCATACCATGGCGGCGCTCTCGATTACCATTACACTTAACCGAATACATCCGTCGCATACATATATACAACCGAATATCTATACATTTGCTTCGTTTTAAATATTTCTGAGAATGTTGCATGCACAAAGCCTATTTTCATCGTGGGCAAATAAGCCGGTAATTTGTTGCCTTCACACATTTCCATACCTGTTGCAGGTATGCAGTATCTAATATAATTAATAACTCGATGCCTTTATACCTATACGCCGAAATGATTTTGAAATAACTAAAGAAATTGAATGACGTTGACCACATTTCTCTAAAATGCATGTCGTAAATATACGTACATAAAGTAAATAAAAAAATAAGACTTTCAATATAGGGACCGAAAGCGAAGCAATCTCTTTGAATGGAGATTCGTTGGGTTAATTTTAGCTTAACATATAACACATGCAGTACATAGTATGCTTGCATTTGATTGACTTCGAAGAGTAATATCCTCATTAAAATATATCGGAAAATATACCACCATGAACATTTTGTATAAGATAATATACATATAATATAAACTGATCTCTTCGATCTATGAATACCGATGAAAACATACATATTATATGTAGATACACGTATAGGTATATTCAGATGGGAGGCACAATTTAAGTGACCTATGTATGTACGTACGTATGTAACTTTTCTTTCCATGTTTATTTTTTCTGCTGGTTTTAAAATTTCTTCGAAACATATGTTCACAAGGTTGTCATTACATTAAATAAGACAGATAGAGATTTGTTGGGATGGCGTATCTTTTTTGTTTTTGTAATATTTTGCAGTAAGGTTGCTTCCAATCACGCCGAGATCACGTGAATGTAAATGAACTCATATAGTAAAGAAATATAATCAAATTCAATATAAAATATTAAAAATATATTTTAGTTGTTGCTTTGGGAGTTCTGATGAAAACATCTTCTTGTAAAATATTGGCTTTCATCCAAACCTTATTTACATAGATGAGTGATATTTTATATGTATATTCTAACATATGTATGTCTATATGTTAAAATATACAAACTGAAGGAAGCATTAACGGAAAGAAAATATACAATACTTTGCATTCAGATTTTAGATAGAAGGTCAAATAGTTATGAATGTGTACATGAGGTTCATGAAGATGTGTGACTATTATTTTTTGATTTTAAAAATAAAACGAATTATGTGTTTTATATTTTACAACAACTTATGTAGCCTTTGAAATTGCCGGTTTTAAATTAGGATTGATTGCCCGCTTAAAATTACTATATGCAGAAAAATTACTGATATTATTTTTGCCAAAATGAATTGTTTTTCTTTCTCTATCTAAATATTAATAGGCACTTAATAATTTGGTCTTACCACTTTTTTTTTTGACTATTTTTTATTATTTCATGAATATACATATAGAGGCATTGAGTTTAGAAATTCCTTATTTATCTAAATCAATGACGGCAGTAAAAACTGTTTATTTTCCTTATTCTGGGTCAAGAATTCAAAAGACCGAGTTTTGGTATATGTATTTGTCCGATTTATTTTTCTTTTGCAAAGATATTTCAGTTAGGCCCAGGTCCACCCCGGACTGTAGCGCCATCCGAAGAAAGATATTTCAGTTGCACAAACGAATTTGTTTGTCACGACAAAAGATATAATGAAGTTTTTCTCCGATTTTTCAGAATGCATTTGATAAAAATAGTTTTGTAAAATAATTCTCAAGCTAATTTTAATTTAAAGCTTTCGGTCGATATTTGCAAGTTAAATGTGCACATCGCACACGTCTAATGGTTTTCTAGTTTCTGACTGTCTAAATGTTTTACTACTACACACACACACAAAGCTTCTCGAATCTCGCCGTTCGTTTAGTCGGCAAAGAGTCCCATCTACTCTTAAGACAACAAAACCACGCACAACACGAATAGTTTCTGAAGAAGCTAGGCCATGTTTTCGATTACATTCCTACATCGGTGTATCTGAATGTATCGAATAAACAAACCGATTTCATAATAAACAATTGAATGATTACAATTTCGAATATTTTTTTTATTATATCTTCGTTGCAGACGAACGCGAAAAAAAGTGATATTTGCGGACGACGAAGGTTTATCATTAACGGAAGTAAGAATAATGTCGGAACCCTCGAATGTTCCCCCTTATTGGAGCATGCAATTTTTAGAACAAATAACACAGGGCCTTCTAAGTCCCCATCCTGCTGATCAGTGGACAGTCGATTTCAAACAACCTGCATCAGACTACTTATCTTTTTGGTAATTATAGAAGACAGCTTTGTTGTTAAAGAATCTAATTCCTCGTCGGCTGTTTTGGTCATTAAGAGAATTAGATTCTTCAACCACAAAGTATACCGTGGTCAACCTCCAAACAAATATAAAATAAAAAAAATAATATATTTATAATTATTATAGGCAAAAATTGGAGAAAAATTGTGTTTGTCTAGAGAATGTTATAGTAAAGGATGAAGAATCGATAATTGTTGGAACTGCTAAAGTTAAAAATATAAACTTTGAGAAAGAAGTAGTTGTTCGAGTAACATGGGACGATTGGAAGAGTCAACAAGACGTGTTTTGTTCATTTGCAAGGGTAAGTTCCTAATTTTCAATGTAGAATTGAAAACTGATTACCTACAATACCTGTTCAGACGTATGGACCTACTTCACCACATGTGATCTATGATACATTTTCATTTAAAATCACATTACCTCCATCATCCAAACGTCTAGAGTTCTGTATATGTTATCGAACGGCAGGTGAAGAATATTGGGATAACAACGACGTAAATATTGATTTAAACAAATTGTTTATTAGAAATAATAAGAACTTTACATTTAAATAGAATAAGAACTACACTATTTCCAAGCGATCACCTTTCTATTACCATGCTCTTGCACCATATGATTTACACAGACAGAAAAATCAAGTAACCACCATATCAAAATTAGCTGCATTCGGCAAACTCACAGCTCAGCCAACCCCAATAGAGCCAAGCCCGTACTATTGATTACTATGATATCACTATATGGAATCATATTATAAGTAAACAATACTAAAGGAAAAGGTAAAGTTGTCCCATATATTGTCTGCTCATATAATTGCATTTTTTTTTTATTATTTATATAGGGAACAGGAAAATGTCTTCCAATTGTTAAGCAATATATATTGTGTCATTGTACACAATGCAGAAAGTTATATAAAGCCACCAACTAATACGCGCTTCAACCTACACAGTAGTAAGGATTACGATATGTATTGGTTGAACGATATGACCATCTTTTTCCTAGTGCTTTAAACTATTATGTACATCTAATCGCAGGGCAAAATTATACTTCAGCAACTACCTTGTCTTTTAGAATGGAATTATTTACATGCCGTGCCATTGCTTAGGGATTTTGTTTTCTTACTAAAAGAAGACATGATTTTTGTGCGACAAATGTTGAAATCGACTATTTTTACTTCACGCAAATAATTATTTGAAGGAGAGACAATACACTTTTTATTTTATAAATGCCATAAACGAATGTGAACAAGGAAGGAATGCTGAATTGAATTGAAAAATGAAAACAAAAGACTGAAACTGGAAAATAATGTAGCACAATATGTTTTTAATGTTGTGTTTAATGTAAATAGATATTAAAAATTGTATGGTATGTTTAATTTTGTAAAAAGAGATTATTTGAATGTTGATAGAATCAGGACGAAACTAATTTTTTAATGTAGCCTGTATTCTGAAAATAGTGCTAAATTTATTATTCTTTTATTTCAATCAATATGTAAAGAGAATCAATGATGCTAAGAGTTATTGTTATTTAATTTGATAATAGATAAAGGCTTATAATTAATTTTTGTATGATTTGAATAAAGTAAAAATAATAAAGCGGTCTTATTTTTTTATTTCCCTGACCCTCATCATTTTCTCAGTAGGTGCAAATCTCATTTTCTTGCTTCATTCATAGCAGCGTTTTAACAGAAACCGTGTGTAGGCAATAGGTATTTCAATTCCCACTCCACAATAATACATGCGACTTGTTTAAGATACTGTAAATTTGTAATTTAAAACAACGTGGATGTACGTCCAAATTACCATATCATGCAACATAGCATAACAAATAATTGATGTTTATTTGTGATTACATAGATATCAACTTCTTTAATGTAATGACATAAACTCAGAAATATTTAAAACAATAAATTTTCCACATTGCCGTCATTAATAAAATAAGATATATGTTAGCAGGAATATAATTGGTCTAATACTAAGATTTTCGAAATGAAAAAAAATTCACATGACGAGTGCATGACGAGCCTGATAAGCACGTGATATGTCTGTTCGTCGTGTTCTCTTCGAGAACTTTATATTGGTTTTATCTTCCAGTTTGGGTCTGAAGAATGAAGATAAAATATAAATGGCATAAACTCAGAAATATTTAAAACAATAAAGTTTCCACATTGTCGTCATTCATAAAATAAGATATATGTTAGCAGGAATATAGTTGGTCTAATACTAAGATTTTCGAAATGAAAAAATTCACATGACGAGTCTGATAAGCACGTGATATGTCTGCTCGTCGTGTTCTCATCGTGAACTTTATATTGGTTTTATCTTTCAGTTTGGGTCTGAAGAATGAGAATAAAATATAACCAAATTCAATAAAAATGCGTGTCTGTGGTATATAAATAGGGTACTGGAGCTTTTTTATTTATGAGTCTTTGAAGCATCTTTCTTTCGACTTCTTAAGATATTTAATTATTAACATAAACATTACTTAATCTGTAGTTTGACAACACAAATTCAATTTCTTGCCTGGAATGACCCACGAAACTGTTTTTATTTACTACGTAAATGCATAAACTATAATTAAAAATAACGGCAGCAGATATGGGTATTTATACTGAAACAGTTTCGAATATTTTAAGTTTTTAATAATCTTAATGCCGCCTGAAAGTTATTTTCTGCCAAATTTTTAATTAAGCTTTATTCAACATAAGTATGAAGAGTACCCTTATTATAAACCTTGATTTTTTGTTTATTTCTCGTTCCAATGATTTTTAAATTATTATATATAATTTAACTACGAATATATTCCTTATATTTATTCCTTCTTTTCCAATTTAGATTTAAGAGAAGCAGGCATCTCTGGGGGTGGTGGACGTGGAATACCAAGTGCAACTTTTACGCCATCATAAATGAACCATTGCAAGGCAGTAAGAGTACCAATCATGAAAATACGCGGAGCTAAGCCATGCCACATTCCGAAGAATCCAAGATTCTTAGCCACTTCAAAGGCAGATGAACCTTTAGCTTGGTTTAGTTTTGAAACAACAACATCAGCTGGGTGAGAAACAATAGCACAGAAAACACCAGCAATGTAGCCAGCAGCAAATGTAACAATCAATTGTTCACCCTTAGTACATTCGCTACGTGGCTTGGGAACAACATGTCTGTAAATAAAAATTTGTATATAAAAAATAATTTTTAAATTATAGTTATGTACTCTGACTTACTTGTAAAGTAATTCAACGGTTCGTTCAAAACAAGCAAATTTCATCATAGTGTATGGAATTTGACGGCACCAAAGCGGTACTAATCCCTTGTAAAAAGTGCTGATGCCCTCTTCCTTGATCATCTTTGGCATAGCTTGGCGAAGCGTATTAGCAAAACCTGGAGTGGTCTGAATTTTTACCTTGGCAGCTTCCCATGGACTCAAAGCGATATCGGCAAAAAATTCGGCGGATGCAGATGCAGCTAGGTATAGTGATGTACGGTATAAGTACGAGTACTCCTCCCCGATAAGGTTAGAATAGTAAACTTTGAAAAGTTCATATAGTCCAAACTTGCACAGACCCTTTAAATGATAAATCATATAAGACATAATTATAATATATTTTTTTTTTGATTATTATATTTAAATTCGATATTTCAATGGAATGACATGCAGCTTTTGGATTTGCAACAGCCAGACAGGTGGTAATGTTGCATAATCTTAAGCCCGTTAACGGATGAACTTTACATACATACTATATATGGATTTGCAATATTGCGTAACGAAATTATCCCTCCTTACCTGAGCAGAATATCCTATAAAGGTTGGTGCCCAACCTCTAACCAGGCCCCTATAACCATCCTCGGCAACCGTTACCTTCATACCGTGAAATACGTTCTTATATTTGGGTGCATCTACTTGCAGACGACACTTAACCAAATCCAAAGGAGTCACGAAGGTGTGTGTGGTGCCACACGACAAAATACCACCAACTCCGCAAAGAGCAAAATACTTTACGCTTCCAAATTCGCAGGTCTCACCGCCAACAGGAGTGGCGGCCGCCTGAATTTCACGTCCCCGGACTGGTTCACACTGACTCCGGGTTATTGGACCTTTGAAAGGGGAGTTTTTGGCAACATCCAGCAGTGATGAAAACATATTAGTAAAATACTTTTACTTTGGCCTATAAAAAAAGATTTTTCTTATCTTTAAATAAATTTTTCGTTTTCCATGACCAAGGTTAAAAGGCTATGTTACATAACGTTAATTAAAAAATTGAAAAATATTGGTCGGAGTTATTAATCTAAGAAATTAAACTAAACCATAGTCAACAACATTTTACTGTTACTATGATTAATTAATTAATGCTAAATATTACTAATGCTTATTTCTATTTTTGCTTACAATTGACAACTCCAGCCACGGATACGGGAACGAGAACTTTGAAAAGAATTCTACTCGACCATCAATCGTGCCAACCTCCAGTAATATTTTAATTAATTTCATTTTATTCCTCCAGTCCAAAAGAATGAAATGGAAAAATGGAATTTCGGCAAGATGGCGAAGAGAGTTGCCGTGAGGCTTGTTTGTTGATTTAAAAATTCAAGTATGAGTATTTGTGTATATAACGTAGAAGCATTTAATTAACAAATCAAAATGGAGTTATTTGTAAAACAAAATTAACAAATGAAATTTTACCACATGTAAGTGTGTTCTTAAGTGTTGAGTTATAATTAAAGTATTAAACTAACATTGTAATAGAGCTTATAAATAATTAATTGAAATTAGTCCAAATTAAAAATATATTGGTAATATAATATATATTAGAGGCGAAGGCATATGAAATAATTACGGATAATGGATCTACTATTTTTTTGTTCCCCTACTGTTCCACTTGGGTCTAGACTGTCTGCTCTTTTATTTGCTAGTCCCGCTTCTTGAGGTGAATCGTGCATGATATCATGTTTTCTCTTTCATCTCTGTGTTAATGACTTATACATTGTGGTGCTATCTGCATTTATTATTTTTCGTTGACTCTTGTGTATAAGTTGAATGTGGTTCTTTTCCTTTGTAATACTATAATCAATTTATTTATAACGTTTAACTCTAGTTCTTCAAGTAAGATTAAAAGTTTAAATAATTTCCAATTCGTCAACAATTTTCGGCAATAAGGTGAGTTCATATCCAACAAATATGCATTCATACACTTGGTTAAAAATAAAAAAAAAATTAAAACCGGTGAATCATTTTACAAATTTTGCTGCATGTCGGTCTCGCAACGACAACGTAAAATCTTCTGATTTGTGTCGTCAGTGCGCCATTATATCGCGAAAATTTCTGTAGGGCCAAATGCCTGTATCTAATTGGAAAATTCTATGCTGAATTTTTTATTATTCCTAAGAAAAAGAAAGAGTTTGGAAAGAAATGTATGAAATATTTATTGTACTGTACGGTGGGTAGAGCTGCAGATGTGTATGAATCAATACGTAAATGTATAAAGAGTTAGGTGTTTCAATCATCCTCCATATACCTTGCCGATACATACGCAGTCGTTGGTGATAACAAAGTTCTTAATCGTTTATCTTTTCTTTTTTGTAAATTACGTTTTCTTGAAATGTAAACCGAACAAATCGAAAAAAATAAATTTGTTGTGTGCAAAAGCTTTGCTCAATCGCCTTCTGATGGACGTATGTAAATCGAATTGATTGGGTGTGGTTGCTTTAGTGTTGTTTTTGTGCAACTCGAGGTGGCGGTGAATATTTATTATTGTGCTTAAGTTTGTTTTGGTTATACTTTAATAGATATTTACGTAAAATTAATACAGGTGAACTAAAATTATAGGAGTAGCATGTCAGCACACAATGAGGTAGATTCTTCTGCGGCCGGTGATCTCCACGACGATGTCGAGCATGAAGGAAACTATCAGCCGCCACCCCAAAAGACAATCGAAGAAATAATGGCTGCCGACCAAGAGGATGAAAGTCTAAGAAGATACAAGGAGGCTTTATTGGGAGCAGCACAAAGTGAAAAGATTGTTGTTGGTAAGATTATGTAAAATTGGTTGTAATAATGAAGTTAACTTATTAACATACATACATTAAGCTAACGTCAATAACGTTATTCTTTTAGATGTGTCTGATCCACGGAAAGTAATTGTAAAAAAACTTTCTCTTTGTGTAGAAGGAAGAGATGATATGGAATTGGATTTAACTGGTGATTTAACACAACTTAAGAAGCAGGTGATTAGCAGAAATTTAACTTTTATTTAATCAGTAACACGGTTTCGTGTTTCATTTTCATTGTCATTTCTTCTCGTTAATCCGTTTAATGCATGGTATTTGGTTGTTCAGGTTTTTGTAATTAAGGAAGGTGTTCACTACAAGGTGCGAATTGACTTTATAGTTCAAAGAGAAATTGTCCATGGCCTTAAATATGTACAAAAGACTTATAGACTGGGAGTGCCAGGTAAGAACAAGCACACAATTTTATTAATATATTTACTGCTATTGGGCTTCGAGTTTAAAATTATCAAAACAAGCATACTTCTCGTCAATGAATTCAAAATTTTACTGTTGTTCTAAAGTATTTTAGTATATATGTGTATATATATATGTAGGTCCTATACTTTATACTTACTCTTTCTAAACTAGATAGTTTTAGCAATACAGTATTAAACCTACATATTGCCTAAAAATACAGTGATAATATTTCTCCAAAAGTGAAATACAATACCATTGTTTTTTCACAATAGTACAAAAGAAAATATATGAAACAGAATAAATTTAAAAAATATAACAATTTTCATTTGCTTGCTTCGTTTTCTTTTGGAATTTTAAGTCATTGGTAAGATAATCTCTGTTAAGTTTTTCTTTTCATTGTTTAAGAAGCCTCGCGGAGAGTAACAAGATACATTCTTAATGATCGCAATATATGTTATATTCATTTTAGTGGATAAAATGACACATATGGTTGGTTCATATCCACCCAAAAAGGACATCCAATTCTACCTAACACCTTTCGAGGAAGCGCCGTCGGGGATGATGGCAAGAGGAACGTACTCTGTATCATCACTGTTTACGGATGATGACAAAAATGTACATCTTAAATGGGATTGGACGTTCGAAATAAAGAAAGACTGGGAATAAATTAACATCGCTAACTATACACTGCAGTGACTAAAATCTTCCTAAATGAATAAAATGATTAAAACAAAGGATAAAAACTTCATCATTGTGTAACAATATAATAATCTTTCTATTATTTTTGTATCCTTGATAAAAATAAAATAGCTTGGGAAAAAAGTGTACACATTTATAAATAGTATATAGAATTTACTAAAGAAATATTTACAAGAAACACGAAAAACAAACACACTGCATACTGACTAAAGAGCAAAAGAATTTTAATTTGTGAAAAGTTGAACCCTAATATTGCAGATATTGTGGATCAATAAATTCATGTCTAGAATCTTTTGATGAATTTTTGACTTTTTTTAATACTAGTTAAAGAGTTAGCAGGAACGAAATAATGTATATATACTTAAAAACAAGATCCGAAATTGATATTCTATTTCAATAAATGATGCGAAATGTATTTAATAACCAATAATGGTAAATTTGTTGCTATTTATGTCTGATGAATAGTAGTAACAATAAATAAAACTAATACTTTGTACACAAAACAAGATAATTTGCTTTTATTCATATAATGTATTTTTTGAATTGAGCCGTAAAGTGCAAATATTGTGGATCAATAAATTGTTTGCTTAAACAAACCCACTTTATTTCTTGTTCATAATTAATACATAAAACTCTATTATCACCACCATCAAAATAGACGTGGCGCTGATTAATTTGCATTTGCAAATAATCTTAGTTGCGTAGTTCATGCATGAAATTCTAGTCTAGTGTTGAAGCTGTTAACAAATTAGCTATTTTATTTCCACATTTTAATCCTCTGAGACCGATGAAATTGAATGCACTGTACAAAGCACATCATTAACAGAGCATTCGCTAATATGACGGCTGGTTTCTCAATATCTTTTCAAAGTGTCTGGAAAAATGCAATCTTCGGTTTACATCGTAAACAAGTAGATTCGGTATATCCGACCCTCTCGCATGTTTAAATATAACTGCTTTCGCTTCTGAATTGAATGTTACTGCATGTGTTTTGCGTTAAATGTACTTCACAATTTCACTTGTCGACAAGATCAGTACTCACACAACCTTTTCTCTCTTAAATTGTCAGTTTTGTTCACAAACCACCTATAGGTGGTTTGTGGTTTTGTTTTAAGTATCACGATGAATGGGTGGTAGACAAACTGTTTGCTTCCTTTATGTAGTATTTTCTTAAATTTGTGTGATGAGTGAATTAATTAGAGCGATATGTATAATACGTGCTCACACTTAGAATGCCTTAAATTCGTTCTTTGTAAATGTTAATCTTTGTTGCATTATACAGAATATTTGCGTGTATTAAAAATTTTAGAATTTTTTCAAACTTTTTATTTACCACTAGGACAGTAATTAAAATTGCTGCAATTAAAATTGCTGTCCAGCAAATAGCTAGAGTGACGATTTTCCAAACTAAATGTGTATAAATGTATAGAAGCATTCGGGTAAACACTTTGTATGAGCTGCCAGACATAAATAGATAAACAGCAGCGTTGTATATGCATACATCTGGAGTATTAAGATATGCACAGTTGTATAACATGGAGTTTGAAAATATAACAACTTCATAGCGTGGAAATTTAAATTTTTATGTGCAATCAACAAATTTATTACTTATACACTGTGGAACGTGCATGGTCAAATTGACATTTTAAATGGCAAGTTTTACGTTTATCTGAAGAGCATCCACCTCACAACTGTCAAGTGTCAAGAAAGAAATATCCACCGCTATTATTTTGGAATAATGGTAAAATGGTAAGAAAAGTACCTTGTGATTTCTTTATTGATTTGTCAAATAAATTTTACATTATTTTAATAAGAAATTGGGTTTGTGTTAAATCCAAAACATATTTTATTTTCATATTCGTAAATTGAATAAATGTTTCTAAGAATCCCAACAAGTAAAAATTTCCCAAGCCAAAGAGTACTACTACTGTCATTTTAAATTTTGTTTGTACTGCTGCAGGTATCTACTGTGATAAACATTTTCCGACAGAGCGGCACAGCACGGCAGTTACTTCCACTTAATCTGCTCGCAAGGTGGTATTCGGTCTTTTTTGCGATTTGTCGGACGTGTCATAGTTAGTTGTATAAATACAGTGTCCTTACCTCATAAAAAAACATTCAACCTCAATATTGTGTGTTTAATTCTGTTTTGCTCAATGCGAACAAGAGTATAATATAGCGAATGATGTATTCATATACAACGCTAAAATTAAGTTAATATCTAAAGCGGAGCTTAAAAATATGTCTTAAAGAAGGAGAAAACATTGATTAAAAACTAAAAGAAAAAGACAAATCTACATCATCGAGAAAAAAAGTTAAACGCAGCAAAACTTGCCTTATGCAAACCCAAACATAGGAGAATATGAAATGGATTTAGTCAGACGCGTTTTGATCCGGAAATACCGGTTGAATTGGAATTGCTAGGAATATGTGTAAGCCTTCCAATTAGTCTGTGAGCTACTAAATTAAAAATATATGTACAATCATACACAGGTATTATAAGGTATTTGTTTTTGTCACATATATACATTAAGTAAAAGTCTTAAGGGAATCAATTTATATCAATCGCAAGGTATGTACATAGATTAGCTTCATGCTGTGCCCCTTTGGTTTGAGTAATGTTAACAACCGAGAGTACATGACACGGTGTGAATGAAGTCACCCCGGACATTATTTTGCAATTTGAGTTAAAATATCCGGGAAGGATATTCTTTGGCTTTTACTAGCTTGTCTCTATTTGAAAACAATATTTAGGATTTACTAATTTAACCGCTTCAGTACGGTCCCCATAAAAATAAATTCTGCAATGCAAACAGGTATTGATTTTTTTTTCATTGCCCCATTTCTGAGCGTAAATGATGGTGTGTACGCTGTGTGGTATTTCGATGGGCGCAAAACTGATGAATGTTTTTAGAACAATTACCATTGCTTATATAATAATATTTACATAAAGTGTTTTCGATAAAACTATAACTATAATGGCAGTACAGTACAAGTCTACAATTTGCATTTTTGATTGTTTAAAGCGTTATATGCTTATGCTTGCCTAATCGTCAGGACTGTGTCTAATATTATACGAATCTTCTTTAAGGGACTTTAAAAAATCTAGTTTATAGAGTTTAACTCGAGATGTATAAGATTGTTCAAATGCATATATTTCTATCATTACTTGTGCACACATAAGAATGACAACATTCATCGATTAAGTCAAAGGTTATGCTATGGTTTTGTTTGGTTTTCTTTGAGCGCCATCCGTTGTGATCAACGAATTCAGATTGAAAGGATCCCAGAACCAGGATCATTTGTATAACAAATAATAATCAGTCAAAATAGTATAGTGAATGTACATATAATGAAAAAAATGTGTAACAAATAGGTCTCTTAGTTTCATTCTCTCCATAATTCGCATGTGACAAAAGACTAAAAACCAGAAAGACCCAATAGTTGTTAAGTGGGTTTATTTGAAACCCAAAGTCTGATCATAGCTTTATGTTATTTTCGCCAACGCCAATACGTACATACACATTTAGACTGACCAATAAATATATATTATCACTCACATCAGGTACCTAATCGATATTTTAAATATTTGCTACATTCTGTAATTATCAGTTCTACCAATCATACAAAAAAATACAATCAATGTTCCGTCGAGTTTGTTATTATCTTTAAACAGAAAAAAAGGCTTCTGCTTGACATACGTACATAAAATGAAATAATTTATGACTCTAAGTAATACCTACAGAGTCAGAAGGCAATAAATATTTTTTAACTTATCTTATCTTCTTTAGTGAGAGGGCTGTTAAACAGATAAACAAAAGGCATTAGGTTAACTTAACTTGACATAACTTTCATCTATATACATATGTTTGATTGCTGAGTTCTATACATTGCTGTAAAAATTCTCATACTTGCAAAAAATTAAAAAACAGGATTTTGTATCATTTTAGCCTTAAGCATTTTCTCGCTACAAAGAAATACGCAAGAATATCTTTAGCCTACATGCACCAAAATTGATGTCTAACAAAATGGTAAAAGGAATTCTTGTTCATCGAACTCTAATGGAGGATACTGGAAAACTTAATGCCCTTAAAATGGATCATTCGGACTTGGTGGCTGAAATGCAAACTGTTGAGAATCTTCCTACTCATGAACGTTTGCAATTGGCTCGAATGTAAGTTTTCCAATATATATTTTAAAAATATACATAGTGACCAATTTCATTATTATTATGATAGGAGGAGAGCCCAGCAGCTGAAAATTGCCAGACAAAAGGAAAAAGAGTGGCTAAAACTTCAACGTAATCAAAAAAGTAATAATCAAAACGACCGGCATTTAATGAGCAAACAAAATTCGAAGCACATATATTTCGAAAATAGTGTAATATTATTGGAAGCTGCCAGCCGAAATGATATCCAAGAAGTCGCAAATTTACTTCAACGTGGCATAACGCCAGATGCAGCAAATGAAGATGGTCTTACGGCTTTACATCAATGTTGCATTGATAATAACATTGAAATGCTTAAACTTCTACTCGATTATGGTGCTAATGTGGATTCTCAGGACAGTGATAAATGGACGCCACTGCATGCAGCTGCTACATGTGGCCATCTATATTTGGTGAAGATATTAATTGAAAGGGGTGCAAATTTGCTAGCAGTAAACACTGACGGCAATATGCCCTACGATCTTTGTGATGATGAGGATACACTGGACTTTATTGAAGCCGAAATGTCAAAGCGAGGAGTAACGCAAGAACTCATTGATGAAACACGTTCGATGACTGAAAAGCAAATGCTGAATGATTTAATCGAAATCGCGAATAATGGGGGTGACTTAGAAGATCCCGATATTCAAGGTGCTACTCCTGTATGTTAAATTCAAAAATTCGTATGTGTATTTCCTTATTAACGTTATTTTAAAACACTCAGTTGCACATAGCATCTGCAAATGGTTATAATCGTGTGGTGGAATTTCTTCTGGAACATCATGTACACGCAGACTCAGTGGATAAAGATCTTTGGACACCCGTTCATGCAGCAGCTTGTTGGGGACATGTAAGTAAAACTAATTTAGACAGTTTTCTTAAAAATAATATATGCTTATAAATTCAAGCTTGAAGTCTTGGAGATGTTAGCGCAGTATGGAGCTGATTTGAATGCAAAAAATAAAGATGATGAAACACCTTCAGGTATATATGTACATATAAAAATGTATACCGCATTCCATGCAGAAAGATTTCTTTTAAGATATATGTGAGGATCAGGAAATTAGGGAACGGATAGAGGAACTAAAATCTGAGCAAGAAACCAAACGTTTAGCAGAAGCCCAAATAAGACGTGTTCGGCGGTCGCAAAGTAGTAATACGAGGTAACAGACTATTAAGACATGACCAGTGTTAATGCTTTTATGTTGACCCAATATATCAATAGAGCACAATCTGTACGTAGAACATCATTACGTGATAAGACACTGACGACAAAAAAGGATGCTGTGGAAGAAACAAGGTTACGATTACAAGCACAAGAGGTTTGACACAATTACAATACAGATGGTAGTATATATATATAAAAATTGTGAATATACCCATAGGTGTACACAACACCTAATAGCACAACAGGAGCACTTCCCTCGTATCTTAAAAATACCTCAGAAATTAAAAATGATGAGCGTACATCAATGAAAATTCATGATCATATTTTAACAAGTACGACACCCATAATGCCATCACTGAAAATAGAATATCGATCGGCAAGTGAAGACGATAAAATCTTAAAAATATTAGATAGAAGTACAGACGATATAAACAATGCATCCAACAACAACGATATCATTATAAATGATCATGGGGGAGAAAATACTGGCATCGTCATTAGGGAAATGTCAGTGGATAATGTGGATTCTAACACGTATCTAAGAAACTCACGCTATCCCCCCGACGGCAAGGAACAGGATGTAATATCGGCATTAGACACAACTTTACCAACGAAGACTGTATATACGAATCTTTCAAATGGCAATAAAAGTATGGAGAAGTTGCCCAGCAATCCAACCACAACAGGTATTTTTAAAACGAGTAAAGAAAATGGAAAAATAAATGTGCAAGTTACTGTGCTTGTAGGTGAGTAAATCCTGCAATAACTCTTGTTAAAATGTTTTGAGATCAGGAAAGTGATGATAGTATGAAAAATAAAGTAAATTATTAAACAATTGACGGCAAAGGCATATTGATATTAAAAAATTGTATATTTTTACGCTTATTATTGCTCATCGTTTTTAAAGTCAATCGGGAACAGCCGATAGCTCTACACGCATTGGTGTTTTCTTTCTAAAATGAATATGTATGAAAACGCATCTAAATTATACTATCATTGTTTACCAGATTTATGAATAACACAGAATGCTATCGTTTTTTTCATTATTTTTCATATTAATATCTTCTTCACGCTTCCTATGTACGTGTTAAAGAGTTTCTAAACATTACTTATGTTAATTGTATGCTAAATAATTTGTTTTTGTTTCATTTTTTATTGACCTTGGTAAATACACCTGCTGTGTGTTTGTGCGTGTTGTGGCTATTCTGTAAAATGTGTCCTGTTACTGTTGTATATCTAACACTAAACTGCTAAATTGCAAAATGTTACATCTTATATAAGACACTCATCATGTAGATAATGCATATTCAGGAGCAACACTAGCCAATTTGAAAAAGCAACGCTCGCAATCCCGTTCAAATGCATTAACCGAAAACGGTTCTGTTATAGGAGCCAACAATAGCACGGATAATGCTTCAACAGTAACAATGACATCTCCAACGATGGATCCTAGAACATTAACAGTGACGAAGTTTAGTGGCATTACGGGAGACGTTGTAGGTGATAGTACACACTCTAGAAGAAAATGTTGTACTTTGATGTAGTTAATTTAAGTCGATATATTGTCAATATGCATATCAGTGGTTAATCAAATATTATATAAGTGAGAAAAACCAAAGTACATACACAAATAGTACACGTAAGTAGAATTTAAATTCATGTTCCTCCTCCTGCAACTTGCGAGGGGTTAGGATAGCAACAGCTACAGTATTTATTATTAATTAATTTATTAAAGGTTCTACAGTTTTTAAAGAAAGCTCAACTTATTCAATCAGTATACTTAATGCATCACTTTGCCCTTCACAATATGCAAGTGAATATATTCTAAATCAGTACACTATTTTGTTTGTTAATTATTGTTAATTGTATTTAAGAAAATAATCTGAATATTCTGTAGGTTAGGAAGAAACATTGTTAAAATTTAATAACTTATTCAAATATAAACTGCCTTACGTCCTTATAAAGGTACAGTATTACAATAACATTACATTTCAAATGGAGAAAAGTTTGTAACTAGTTGATAAATGTTTATTTGTTTTCAGATAGGAATAAATTTCTATCTGAAATTTATTTTTGTAATGAAAAAGGAAAGGTGTATTATGCATAAATGTTATTTATCTAAACAAATTATTTATTTGTTCAACGAAGACAGCAACCTACTTCTAAGTAATAGTAAAAAAAAACTTTTGAATGTATCAAATACACAAAGTTTAGCCCAATGTGTTATTGTAAATGTAATTTATTTTTTTGTAACCTTATCTTTTCTGTAATCAATATTCGAAGCAGATACATAAACCAATAATTATAAAAAAAAGACATTGTTTTTAAAGTGACTGACGATGTTAACCCACACTGTTCATTCCCTCAACAAATTGTACGATCGCTTGATATTTTTGGAATGGAGAAATTTGTTGACTCAAGCTAAACATTCCCCATGAGTGGAATCTCGGTTTCATTTTTATAGTCCCAGGTTCGGTTACGGAACTGAACATCTAGTAGTTTTCTTTTTCACCCCACTATCTCTTTCGAGTAGCTGACAATACTCAAAGAGTACCTACTCTCTATGGAAAACTTATCATATTTCGGAGTGGGGTTGTATGTGCCCCTACTTGTGATAGAACACAATTTTGTTTTTTATAATTGGCGCGCGCTAAATGGATTGTTTAGTGACTGTTAGTGACCGGAATTAAGTCGCAGCACGGGCCGAAGGTATAGGGGAAGAGAGGGAAAGAAGGTACCGGTGCATACTGTGGATTGTAATGAGGGGGAAAAGTTAAGCTGGGAAGAGCATTTCATATTTGTATGGTGCGACTGAAGAACGAGTCTCTAAACTTAAATGTACATCCGAAGGTGGGCTTGAGGGTGAACGGGCGGGTATTTCTAGCGTGGCGTGTATTGCGAGTAAATTCTTGAAGGGGAGGAATGCAACTGGCTGATTCATTTTAATTTTTTTTTTTTATTTTATATTATAGATGATGCATACAGTCTAATGACCAAATATGACAAGGAAAACATTGATTGAATCTAAGAACCAAAAATCCACAACACGAATTGAGTAATAAAGCTGGCATTCTCGTCAAAGCCCCGATTGCATCTACGGGAAATGATTCAGCGATGACAATATGGCTTTGTAAGCTTGACAATGCCCGGTCAGATTTTTGTGCCAAACAAAAAGGAAAATAAGGCTACCAGAGTTAAAAAGTAGGTTGTTAATATAAACCTGAACTTTTCATGATTTCATGTGCAAGATGTAATTTTATCTTTGGTTGTCTCTAGCATTGATTTTGGCGTGGCTTGTGATTTCGCTGCAATCTGCATAATCTATTTGCCAAATTTGTGATTCCATTTCCATCCTTTATATCAAACTCCAACCATATGGTAACACTGCTCACATCACCTGATTTGTATGATTTCATTTAAAACTAATTCCGTCCGATTTACTTTTTGGTATAATTAGAAAAGTACATTGACGTTGGACTTCGATTAACCGGATTCATTCCTGCTGAACTAATGATTTGACTGATATACGTTTCTTCGAAGGCTCTGGTTATTCAGACTGGAATAATAAAAAATTTAGAAGCAATCTTTAGATCGTTTTTTATTAAAAATAAATAAAAAAAGGAATATTATCCAGTCGACATTTTGTAATATCTATTTTGGTCGACACCACATTATAACACTGCATGTAATTGTACAAAGATTTATGGTTATCGCCAGAGACCAATAACCAATTCCTTATTGGTTTCTGGTTAACACTATGCGAACAATTCAGTGGAGCTTGGACTATGTTACTTAAAAAAACACAGCAGCCATCTTCGCTCGGAAACAAACTGAAATGAAACATGAAAATTGTGTAGTATTGAGGAGAGAAGGAAAAGAACATGATTCTTCTACTTATTTTCGGTTTATTCCTGCTTCAGCTTTTGTCTGTGAATGATGCCGTCTGCCTCAAGCAACACCAAGTTAGAAAAACAGGTCTCCGGCACCCCAGCGGAGTCTTCAAGTGACAATAATAATGCAATTAACCCAATGAAACAGACGTTGGTAACAATCGAGCATAAGATTCGTAATTTGGAGAAGCGCAAGGTGAGTTAGCCGTGACTAGAAAAAAAATTTGAATGTCCTGCAAATTGCTCGGTGCACACACAACCGTAACAACAATGGCTTCCATGTATGTTCGTTCCAAGTATCAGTGAGTTCCTCGGAAAAACAATTTTGTGACAAATTTCTTCAAGTAAATGTAGTAAATAAACTCCATAAATCTAAACTACATAAATGGAATGATAGCAATGACAACCTAAATACGTGTATATATTTTGAGATTGACTGCCTAAAAGCGTAGCAGATGCATGTTTGAGACTTTTTTGCAAGACGCCATATTTACATGTGCTTTGGTTTGTAATTTGGCAGTCCTTCATGTAAAGTAAAGTAAAATAAAATAAAAGCATAAGTGCGATATTTCAGATAAATAGTACGTGGTAATCCAGCCGAGATATTTTTCAGACCAAGTTGGAATCTTATCGAGCGATACAGGCCTCCGGCAAGGAATTAAGTGCCGACCAAAAAGCTGCTGTTGCTAAATATGACGCTGTGACGCACACCTTAGAATTTGTACGAGATCTGTCGAAGCAAATGATACAATTTTCTAAAGATGCCGAAAAGGAACAAAAGAAACAGGCCCGGAAGGTACAAATTCGTGATTAACATTCTATAAAATACAGCTAAATATTATTTGTCGTTTCGTCAGGATGCCATCGTAAAAGCGCAGACAGAGACAAATAAAATTCGGGAGGTGTTGATCATACAGAATATTCTTGCAAACTTAAGTGATTCTGATGTCCGTGAAGCGTTTCTCGCGGGGGAAAACGGAGCTATAAAACTAGAGCCTGCTGATGTAGATAACTTGGAAAAATTGTAAGTTGTACATGTGTTCCATTCCCGTTATCTTTGATAGTAGTTACCTTCAAGCCGGTTTTGACGAAAATTTGTATATAATTCACTTTTCAGCATACATTATTTTAGTGTACTGTGTCCGTTATTTACATACACTCTCTAGGGTAGTTTCTGTATTTATCTTATAAACAAAATTCAAAGTTTAAGTTTAATTTTGCGTACAAAAATAGAATTTTGAGATTTTGTTTGTGTGAAAATTACATGCGCACGTGTAGAGCGCATACTATGATTAAATATTTTGATGATATTGTAAATAATTATATAGGTAAACTTATGTGCTGTATCCTTTTCAGTTATATGGATGTTGCTGTTATCCGGCCAGAACAGCCCGAGGATTTACCCTTTTTAAACGCTGCTCAAAAGGCTGCCGAATACCTCTCAATGACGATCGATGGACGACCTAAGCAATTTGGTGAAACTACTTTTGAGAACTTAAAACGTCTTTTTCAACAAATTCAAGAATGTGGATATTTGGATAAAGTACATTTTTCGGGACAATTGGATACCGCTGATGACACTGTGGCTGTCGAAGAAGCAGAGGCGGAAATTCACCTACAGCCTGAGGAAGATACAATTGCAAACGATGATGGTGGATCTGACGATATTGTTTCGGATGAAATTGCTTCACTATCGCAGCAAGAGCTGAAACTACAGGCTTTGAAGTTAACATCCACTTATGAAGGCAGTTCTTCAAATACCGATAATGTCTTTGTAATGGAATCTGCTGAAGTCGCCCCCGTTTATCCTGCACAACAAATACATAATCAGATTCCTCAGCAGTCCACTCCACCTCCAACAAGTGGAAATGCTTGCGCTGTTACCTCTCAAAAAACGCCCCAGCATCAACAAATTCCAAGTCAAGTTGTTCCTAGTCCTGTTAACATGCAACAGCCAGCCGTGGCTGCTATTCCGCAAGCAGTTTCTGCCGTAGCTACACCGACTCCAGCTCA
Organism: Eristalinus sepulchralis; assembly: GCA_944738645.1. NCBI lineage: Eukaryota > Metazoa > Arthropoda > Insecta > Diptera > Syrphidae > Eristalinus > Eristalinus sepulchralis. The sequence goes on along the minus strand of OX122885.1, from coordinate 235,465 downwards.
TTTTCCAGCTACAACGGTTCGAGCAGTCGAAGAAGCTTATTTTAAGCACCAGCAGTACTTGCAGCAAATGCGTCCTTTAGCAGAAGTTATTGGTGCTGCTAAAATCTACTTTCTCCAGGACAGCGAAGTAGACTCGACAGATCTAAGCGCTGCAGCCTTTGGCGGCAATCAGAATGATGTACAAACACAGTGCACAAATGTATTTAATCAACATCAAGTTCAGCCGCCGACTCCACCACAACATCAGCAGCAGCCTCAGATGCAGTTGGTTCAATCGCCGGTAGTACAGCAGCAGCAAACAACTCTCTCTTTACAACAACCATTACCTAAAGCAGCCCATGTAAATATGGCTGCACCTATCCCAACACAAACATTCACAAATCAATCATTCCCTCCAATAGTGCAAGCGCCAACAACGCTATATCCAGTTGCTGCCAACTCAGTAGCAACGTCTCTTCAATCTCCTTTAAACTGCGTGCCGACTGAAAAGCAGCAGATGGGACAACCAGTATTCCCATCTGCAGTCAGCGCTAGTCCGGCAATCCTTTCAGTTCAGCATCAAATGATCGCTGCTACTAATCACAAAACCCAATCAGATCGGCAGCATACAGGTGCTGTTGTTATGATGAATCGTGTTAACATAACAGGCTACCAGCACTACGATAATAGTCCGGTAAATGCGACCGTGCAAGTACTCAACCCATCATCCACAATTAAGCAGCCAACTGATCCTTACCATGAATCAGTAGAAATAAATAAGGAAGAAGCTGTCTTGTCTAGTACAGAGGAAGCAAATACGACTCCCTCTAGTGAATGGGAGTCTAATGATAGAGAAGACCGCCGTCGAGACAACTCGCAGTCAAAAAGAATAAACCAGATCGAAAACAATCAGTGGAGCAGTGAAATGAATAGCGCAGCCTTATTTAACACAAACAGTGGAGGGGGTGGTAATCAGTCGGACTCTAGTTCTAATGCGAATTCCAACTCGCGCAAGACAGAGTGGAGCGATGAAAATCACCAACAGGGAAGGCAGGAAAGTAATCACTGGTCTAGCGGACATCAAAGCGATGGCTATGGAGGAGGTAGGTCACGGCACAACTATCGTAACGATCAACGCGGTCGTGATGGGGGACGCTCCAACAATGGCATGGACCGTGCTGCTGCACGTGGTGGTAACGGCGGTTCTTCTATGGGTGGCGGTTACCGTGGACGAAACAATTATTCTTCATCCCAGTCACAGCAGAATGGAGGAGGAAGAGGTGGTGGCGCGTATTTCCGTAACAACGAAAATTTCTACCATAGTAGTCAAAATGGGAATCCTAATAATGCAGGCGGCAGTAGTAGCGGCGGAAATGGTGGTGGTTACAAGGAAAGTGGCAATGGACAACGCTACGACAATTCAAACAATTATAGATCTCGTGGGGGCAACAACAATGTTCCCAACAGTGGAAATAACAATCGAAACAACTCAAATTCTAACAGCAACAACACCAGGTCTAGCATGCCCTCTGTTCCTGCTGGTGGAGTCGGAATGAATGCACCCCGTAATGGGGGTAGTCGTACAGCAGGCGGCGGCGGCGGATCTTCAACCTACGTCAATTCCAGGCAACAGCTAAGGCAATCCCAGGATGTCGCGTAAATTACAAGCGGGAAACGAACATATATTAAGTGTGCCCAAAAACGCATCTACAACAACCAACTACTAACTTGATGAGCAGAACATATTATCTATTCACACAACATACTGAACTTCGTCTTAACATACATATACATTAAAAGAAACAAAAAATCTATTAAAAACGTATAACAAAAATCAAGTATTTATGCTTAATATAATTTTCAATTATTCTAATTCTATATTATCATAATTTTATGTTATGTAAAAAAAAGAAAAAAAAACGTGAAACCGGAAGCAAGCGTCTTTTCTTTGAGTCATCTTGCTGCTAAAAGAACTGATGCAGTGGAAGGCGTCGTCATATAATTCGGTACTTATGTAAACTTTGTCACTACGAGTACCATCTAATACATTTAGAGAAAAGTCAAATTGTTTGATTTATTATTTTATTATACTAAATACAATTTTTTTCGCGAAAACTTAGAAACAGACAGTCAACACCCTCTTCTATTGTCTTTTGGAGTATTCATCTTGTTTCATTACTCTTCTCGGCACGGAAGAAATATCCGATTTCTGTTTCCGTGCTCCACCATTAAGTACCAGAGTTTCATAATTTGACTTCTAATACGAAATTTAACGATAGAAGGGATATTTTAACTATCGGGAAAGTTGAATACCTCGAAGATTTATAAGATTCCAAGGATGCAAAAACAGTCAACCCTGCAAGAACAAGTTCAAAGTTAGATAACTCTATGATCGATCTGCAGTTACCTTTAATATGATTTGTATTCAGTTGGTGGTGCATGTAAAAAGTTCATCATTTTTTATCATATCAAACATGTTCATCACGAAAATTTGTTATATTAAATAAGTTGGTATGAAACGTACCGCCGTATCACCATCTTTTAAGCGACGTTCATTCATCGTTGTATTGACCTGTGTATAATATATTACGTTAGTATGAACGATATACAATACAACATGTAAATTTTTAATATAATCAGTTGGTGGTGCATGTAACAATCTAATCATTGAAGTCATTTGCAGCATATTCATCATCGAACGTACTACTATTTAATTACTGTACACATGCATAATTCTTACCGTCTTAGAGCAAGGGTCTGAAAGTAAAAAAGGTAATTAATTGCCCGACATGAACACACGTTAATGATTAAACATACGTATCAAATGTGCTTACTTTCCAATTATAAATTAAGGAATGAATTGCTTACACGGACGTAGTCATGCAACATTTTTATCTGTTGGTTTGTATGAATGTAGATGCATCCAATCGCTTCAACTCATTTCTGTCGTTAGTAATATTCTTAACAACAGAAGACGATAAGTTTCACCCCACGTAACTATTTCCATTCCACAGTCACGTCCAGTTGGAGAAGCCGCTACAACGGAAATGGAAGAGATTAAGATTCGGTTGGTAGGTCGACATTTTGACAGGTGTATTTCTATAATATTGGGATATATTATCTGAGTCTCGTTTAGATCCGTTTCTTATTAAAAACAAAGTCAGGTTTTATTGGTACAATATCTAGCAATTCATTCATTACAATGCAGTAATGTAGAAAAACAAGCTTTAATTTGTAATTTTAAAGATTTCTGCAAATTATATGCTATTACCTTGTATGAGGATGTGCTTCAATAAGATGAAGTTTTCAATGATAATTGCCGAAAATCCAAATAGAAGTGGATTGTTGAGGTAAACACATCATTCTTTTTTTAAATTGTTCCGTTTTCCCATTTGCTACTGGCCGTTGTTGAGGTTACACCTTTCATCCAATGAACGCTTTTTTCCCGAGTAAAATTAAAACGTTTGTGGACTAAATACACACAGGGAAGTTTAAAGTAAGCCTAATAGAGCTGCTGAAAGTCTGACATGAAATTTCCATTATTGATATATGTACACAAACATTGCAAAATTAAAGTTTTATGAAAATGTATGCAGTAATATAATAAGGCTAACAAATTAGACCTTTTCGAACGATAACAACAATAGTTCTGTTCGAGTACTTTTATTGCCCACTTTCCTCAATACAATTACATCAGTACTGTTTGCGTGTAAGCGCTTCTCAAAATTCGTCCAACTAATCCCTGATAGACTGCTGAAATGTATGTCGTTTGCAGGGCCACTCTCTCATTTACGATATTTTTTATATAACAGTGCATATGAACAAGACTTTGGAATAATCACCACATTCGATTCTAAGAAATTCTTGCTATATATTTAAATTTGACAACTTTGCTACCTTTCCCCAACTTGTTGTGTCACATTTAATTGAAATTGGTTAGAGACTCGTTTGACGAATTATAAGCAAAGCAGGAACAACTTCGCTTACAACTAAACTAATCTTTTAGAAGGTAGGTAGCGATGTGAATTATGTTGCAAGTATTCGATCTGCCGATATAAATTGTATAGTTTTACGGTAGGATTCGTATGTGGCATGTTCATAGGTCTTACAAATCAGAAAAGTTATCAATATAATTCTTTTTTAATATTCACATCATTCAAATGTGCAATTTCGAAGAGGGCCTCACAGAGAGATGAATTCTTCAACTGCTGGTAAGTATGATGAAGGGCGGGGGTTTTAATACTGCCCTGTGTCGCTCTCCTTGATTTGAAATAACTGGTTATTTATTTCTCAATAGAAGCTGCAGCAGCTGGGCCGCAAGGCATCGCTGCTGAAAAGAACAAACAATGGCAGCGTGAGCTTCTGATGGAGAAAATTCGGTCGCATGCATCCCAACACAAAACATTTCAAGAGCTTTCCAAATCAATGCGGTTATCAATGCTGGAGAAGCGTTATGCTTTAGACGCTGTGGAAAAAGCAAATCTTCAAAAATGTCTTGACAGCATGCAGCACTGTATTAAGGTCACATCTAGACAAGGTTTGGTTGAACGCCTTGAAAGTTTATCTCGTCAATTGGGACTAAAGTTTATGGAGGATACATCAGGGCTGTTTATATCTACGGACATGTTTTACTTAGAAATTATTTTGGATGCAAATGGGTCCCTAACCGATGTTAAGGTTCACCACGAGTGTAAGATCGAGCAACAGTCGTGTAGCGAACTTGTAAACTGTTTAAATCGTGGAGATTTTGCAGATTTTACAGTTCAACTGGAAGGTTTATCGTCAATTTATCAGCTCAACGCAGAGCCAAAAGTGAAAACTAAGGCTTTCGTTGCCCTACAGGCTATGGAAACGGATATCTGGACTCTCTATCAATCTCAGAATTTTTCTAAGGACGCACAAGCGATATTAGCAGAGTCATCTGTTGGTATTGTGCTCAAAAGGCGTGGCGGGCATCCAATGCGCCTAACATATTTCGTATCGCCGTACGATTTAATAAGTTTGGAGTCAAAATCGATTATACCTCTTTCCGTTGACCTCATCACAAGCAAAAATTTGGGAATGTGTGTCACTTTAAACTTGGAAGCTTCTTCAGCTAATAAACTGCAAATTTTGCCAACAGTTTCATTAGCCAAGGATGGCATGACTGACGTCCCTATTTATTCACCGTTGTCTCCATTAAATTCTACACTGTTGCCCGCCACATTTGTGTTGCGCTTAAACAAACCAATTCCGATATGTCAAAACATGCTGCGTTCTATCATTTCCACGTCTCTGGAACCAATTGTGGCGACTGGCGATAATCCCAAAACTCAATCATTGTCCATTATGAAGCTTATTGTCCAAACTGCCTCAGAAAATCAATTAAAGAGTGCGTCGAAAGGGCTCTACGTCTGCCTTCCGGACCAAATTCACTGCTATTTCTTTACTGAAAATAAGCAAATGAAGGTGAGATTTAGTTTTTTATTCCTTTTTTAGATATTTATATTGAGTTTGTTTCAGGCTTCCATTGTGTCCAGTGTGCCATTCACCGAGCCGTCTCAAGTTCCCAAGATTTTAGGAGTTCTTAAAAAGCATGCCCTGTTTTACACGCTTCTTGCTAGTTGTGTGCGCCCACAAACAAAAATTGGAGGTAAGTCAGAGATTTGAGATGTAAAAACAAAAAAAAAGAACTAACTTATTTTTCTTTTTTTTTTTATAGAAATAGAATTCACCACTATTCTGGAGGTAAACGCAATATCCTTCAATAAAATATCTGTGGCTCTTGAGCATCCGTATGAGGAATCTATGGCAACAGTTGAGTTTAATCTCAACGATCTGGGATTAGTAACGTGCGAAATCTATTCGTTATCTACTAATTATGAGTCTTTGGCAGGAAAATTAACCCTTATCGTACAGAAAAGTCTTTCGATTCCTATAACCATCAGAAGCTTGATCAAATATTGGGACCAAGAGCGCATGAAGTGCTTTCAACGCGGAATCGGAGGAGATTACGGGAACTTTAACATAGCGCCAGGGTCAAATGACGCTGGAAATCGCAATACGGGTGGAGATTTTCGCGACATAAAACCTTCGGGCAAGTCTAATATAGGTGATCGTGGAGGATCTATGAATGGGAACTATGTTGGCGGAAGCAGACAATTTTTCCAAGCAACAGGAATCGGAACTAACGCGGCCGATGTTTTTCCAGAGTTAAGCTCATCGGTTGCATCGAGTAGTATAGGAGGTCCTTCTGTGAGTAGTCTTATAAAACCGCAGTTCAAAGGCGACTTGAAGCAGGAGGATTTTTGTAAAAGCCCAAAGAGTAATCTGACATTGCAGTCTGATATTAGCAGCAACGACTCCAGCTCTTTGGGCACATTATCAGCATCAGAGTATTGTAGTAATTCCAACGAAGTATCCATTTTTGCCGGTTTTACCACATCTGCCTCTGCTACTGTTGCATCTGGAGTCGCTGTATCACTGTCAACATCGTCAATAAAAACACATTCATCTTTATCTGCACCTCAAACATCATCTGCATTTTCATCTTTTGTAAAGGCTAATCGAGGCCGGAGTGCTGACATTGCCGAAAAGTATCAGAAAATTTGGAAGGACAAAACGAACATCAATACAGTCAGCATTACGCCGATATCTGTTTCGGCTACAATGGAGTCGGCATCTACCACTGCTGTTCGCTCCTCAACAGTCGTTTTAGATAAGAGGCCAGGAATCGAAATTATTCCATTAACAACACTCTCGTCACATTCGTCATTATCTACAACCATAACTATTACTCCCATCAATCCCATTATGGCAACTTCTTCCTCCTCGGTACCCACTGTATCAGTGACCGGAGGGAAAAATGAAGCAAAAAAAGCTACCAGTTCGGGCAAACGATCAGTAAGTGAAAAAGATGGATTCAGCAAAACTGAAAAGAAAAGAAAAAAGAAGCGTGAAGAATCACCAATGGGTCCGCCTGATAAGTTATTTCCTCGCCAGAATTCTCCAGCATCGGATCCCAACTCCATATCACGAAAATATTCACCGCAGTCGACGTCGATAGGTGTGCATACCTCGCCTAGCACGAAGCCAAGTCCGAAGCATTCGCCGGTTTACACCAGTCCAAAGCATGCTTCATCCAGTCCTAAAAGCCCATTTGGAACATTATCACCAAAACACGGAAGCTCTGGAAAACCAAGCATGTCCACTTTGAAAAACGCAACAAGCCCTAAAAATGAAAAATCAACACTGGCATTGCCCGTTAGACCGATCTTATCATCTCCAGGGGCGTCGTCAATATTAAAATTTCGTGAAAAAGATGCAAGGGCAGTAAACGCTATCGTTCCAAGTCCGAAAACTCCCAACCCCAAGGTTAAGTCTGCTACTATCAAATTAAAGCCATTAGATGTGGGCAATCATATTGGTTTCGCAGGATTATCTACGACAACTGACGAATGTGATAAAGGACGCAAAGGTTCGCTTAATGCGGTTATTGATAAGTTGAAGTCATCGCAAACATCTAGCGACGACGGAATTTCCAAGATAGTGATCTCATCAGTTGGTGATCAGATTTCGAATGATTCTAGCGGACCTGCTGCAATGAGTGGTAGCAATAACACAGTTACGCCTGGTTCGGAATACATGGTGAAACCAAGCCAGGATGGGATAAAAATCACAATTAACAAAACAAAGAGTAAAGACAACGGCAGCTCGAGCAACAGATCGAAAGCAGGTAACAGTAAATTGGATAATATAATCACAAGTGGTACTTCTCCGAAAAAACATACTGGTTTAAAGCCAGGTGTCAACAGTGGGCCTGCTTCGAAAAAAACTTCTACTCTATCATTTTCCACTCAACCACCCTTACCAATGAATAAGTCTTCTGGCTCATCTTCGGGTAGTACTTCGCAAAATAGCACCAAGCATAATTTTCAAAAATCAAACTCGTCGGGGAGTCTCTCAACCAAACTCTCTACAGGTTCCAGCAGTGGGGCCTCGCTTACCAAATCTCATAGTACAAACTCCTTTCATTCGGAAACTTTCCGAAAATCTTCATCTGGATCAAAGGTGAGGTCGATTTCGAATTCGAATGAGAAAGCGTCACCTCGTCCAGATCCCACAGATGTAATGAAAATCCTCCAATGCGCCTCACCAAACATGACTACTATGGAAGGATTCATGAAGACATTCAACAGTAAGTTTCAAATTCCAAAACTTTCAGCAAGAACATCTAATTCGCAGGCACTTGAACCTGTGGCAGATTCAACTAACAAACCCCGCCCCACATCCGCTCCAACAACGCCGGCATTCACACCTTCACCAACGCCAAGTAGTTCTGAGAGCAGTGGGAACAGTAACGATTCAAATAAAATGTTGACAAAAACCTCTGGCAGTGCCACAAGCAAAGGACAGCAACAAGACTATTTTAATCTTCCTTGTCATACAGCGATAACCACCTCTATGACGTCCATCCCAACTACAGTTCAGGCGGCACATTTTAACTCATATCGCGGACAACTAGTTGAAGCAAGTAGTCACGCGAATGATCTCAGCATGCGTCCTCCATCGACACCCTGTGCGACGGATGATGCGCCGGCACCCTTATTGTCATCGTCAGCTTTGAAAAATGACATCAAACTGCTTTCGCCAGTTGTGCATACTCAGACTTCTACAGTTCAGATTTCCAATAAACTTAGTTTTCATCAGCATCCACCCTCGCCATCCGTTTCGGTACATATTCTTAAATCGCCCGTTCCTTCGCCGCTAGTGGTACTACCATCACCTCACTCAAATTCGCCCTGCATTACAGACGACGAGTTGATGGACGAGGCATTAGTAGGTGTGGCAAGCAAATGACAAACACTTTCTTTGTACAAATTTCCATTGACGGAGCTGGCAGAATACTTCTTCCCATCTACTCCCCTTATTTTATAATTTTTGTCTTCCTTTTTTATAAACATTTTCTGGTGCAGGATGAGGTTGAAAAATGTTAGGGATTTGAACTTAAGATTTGGGTAAGCAAGATCCTTCATAGTGACTTTTTGATTGAGTAATTCAGAAAGCTGTATGTCTGTGTCCTTCCTAAGTTTACTGTATTAATTAGTATCCATTACTTACAGATTCGCGAACTTTACTTGGTATATACATATGTATAACCGGCCAGGTAAATTCGTGCGGTCTGCGGTATGTTTTGAGTTAAAAGCACAAAGTATTTGAATAAATATCCACAAAACACTGAATGCTTAAATGTTCAAAAAAAAAATATGCGTAAATAAATTCAGTACAAAGCAAAGAGAAAAACATTAATAAGAAAATAAAATAAAAATATTTCTTAAACGGAAAACGATTAGAATAAGTTGTTGCCTTAATCTAACGAAAAGTAAAAGGAGAACAAAAAATATTAATTTTACTTAGAGTCTAAATTATTTTCAATTTTTGTTTTAAGTTTTTTCAATCGAAATCACTCTACAAGCAGATTTAACCACAACCTTAGTAGATTAAGTTCTATTTAAATAATTTTATTTCTATTCTTTGTTGCGTGTTCTTCGAAGTTTGTTTGAAAGAAAAAAATGCGAAACTTTTAAAGTACTTGGTTTATCAAATAAAGACGAATTGTGCGAGAGTTAAACGCAAAAGAGAACTTGTAAATATTTATAGAAAAAAAAATATTTCATGTTTTGCGAGAGAGAGAGAGAAAATATTTAAATAAAATTTATTTATTATGTATGTACTTTGTTTTAATATCATGATGCATAGGAAACAGTAAACAATCCTATCGAGCTCTTGCTATTTCCAAAATACTTGTGCTAGCTCTACAATTCAGGTGGATTAACCACTTTTACTGGTGCAGTTGTTTGAGGTACTTTTCACTGGTCTTCTTAACTTTTAAGAAGATGATGCTTTAATGTATCATAAATCTCGCTTGATATTATGATATGAATGATGCTAAAAATGCGCATGACAGCGCCTTGCCTTGTCATAAACAATACACCTAAAGTTTAAGGTGTAAGACCATTTATTTTATGACTCAGGCAAAGGGCCTGAAAAAATTCGGTGTGGGAAACCTCGTTAAAGCTGTAAGCGCCGGCGTTGGAGCCACATTGTAGTGCTCACCCGTCGATCCATCTACTCCGTTATCCCGATTTGGTAATAGGAAAAATAAAGAACTGATCAGAGATCAGAGAGAGAGGCCAGAGACTAAGTTCAGTCGAGTGTGGCTAAATGATTTGCATGTCGGTTTGAAACTCAATCTGAAGTAGTACATATATTTCAATTATCCGTGACATCCGGATATTCTGTACAAATCACAAATCCGTAGCAGGATCTTAACTTGTAATAACTAACTGCGTAATGGAATCTGTAACACTTACAATTTGAGGAATGAATCTAAGCAATGGAAATATTCGTGTTTATAAAAACAAATTCACCTTTCTAATATCTGTTAAAAATTGTGTGTTTTCATCGCGACTAATTGGGACCCTATGATATAAGTTCATAAGCAGTCAAATTTTTGGGAGCATAATTCATACCTACCTTTTAATATTTACACTTAGTATACTTGCGTCGCATAACCTCAATGAAGTATGAGTAGATGAGAACGATACGACTTTTACCTAGTGGAATACTACATTTCAAGGAGATGAAGTTTCAGGCATGTACAAGTTGTACAATGAAATATTTCCAAAATATATATATGTTTTCAAACAAAATTTTGTTTAATATATGTACGTATATTTCCATAACCATCACCATACATTTGGCTAAGGCGATACACGAACAGCATTAGATAACGGCAAATAATCCATAAACTTCTACGAGCGAACATGTACTATTCGTAGCGCACTTTTCTTACTATATACATATGCATGTATGTATGTACATATATCCAATGAATGAATCACAGCACTGAATCGCAAGATAGACAAAGAATTTAAATCTTAATAAATTAAACCAAATGCTATTAACATACAATTCAAATGAATTTCGTAGGGCCATGTAGGTTTAGAATGAACCTTGTATAGATATACAGTAGACAGTTAAATAATTTTGCACAAAATCAATAATGGCCACCACGTTGCGTAGCTATAGGATACCTCAAAAAGTCGTTGGTTCACAGGATCTCATTAATTGCAAATAATCTCAGACGATTCCTTATTACTTTATGTTAATATTTTTTGGGTGTAAATTATTAATGAATCAATAACATACGATGGCTTCTAAATAATTTTTTTTAATTTGGTTAAGAAAAAAAAAACATCCTTTTTGTGTAAATGACTTTTTTCGATAATGTCATGCAAATAATGCTGTTGTTGCATCTTAAGTGGCTTCATCTCTTTCTGATAGTACATACAAATTTTTTTCTACAAGAATCGATACAATACAATAACACAGTGATTTTTTCATTTGGCTGATTCTTAATAACCACACGTGTTCTACTAACAAAATCTACGCATGCAGAAACCACGCTGATGTTTGAATATATCTATGTATATATGGAAATCTCTTTCTTTTTCATTTCATGTTATGTCTTGGTAACTGATCCGTTTTGGAGGAAATTGCCAGTGCGTTATTAAGGGTTTCCTTTTGTTTCCAAAAGGCTTACCAGGCAAACATGAGAAATAATTTGCAACCCTTTCAATGTACTTTACTGAAATGAATGACATTATTCACGAGGCTATATCTCACTGGAGAATAAATCGATTTGCTCTACTTTCGGTTAGGGATTGTATCACCAATCTTCTGCAACTATAAATCTAAACAACACTGGAGCATGTACATTTCTGCACAATACCATAGAATAGCTAATAGTGTTTGTGAGCAAAAAATATTGACTGTACTTGAACGTATGTAACTGCGTTCATAATCTTAAATTCACAGTTTGTACTGAAAGAGAAACAAGATTATACATATGTACATATATACAAAGGTAAAACTGCTCTTTTTAGTCACAATTCAGTAACCGATTAATATCACTCCGTGTGCGATAGAGAAGGTTTAAGAAATATTGTATAACCACCAGACATACCACCAACCTTGGGCATTTCTGACCCCACTCACTTGTATCGTGGTCAGACTAATTAATTTGCACCTCATTGGTGAAATTATAAAACTGAATCAAGGAGCTTTACAGATTGACGAAGACAAATTATGATTTTATTTTCAGGTTTAATTAAAATCTGTCTTGCCTAAAGTTTTGCATCCATTCTGAACAAAATAAATGCGTGGCATTGAAGCTGATGTGAATTGTAGAACTACGTGACTTCCATGCATGTCAGAGGTACATAGATGTGTATGTACATCTAGCTTAAACAAATATTCTTGAGATTGAATGAAATGTATGTCAGTTCGAATGATGTATATTTATATATATCTACCTATAGATGCATAGTAAAAACGGTGTATGTGCACACATATATCCATACAAATGTGCGTATGTACATATGTATGTTCATACCTATGTGCATTCATACGTATGTACATATGTACATACATATGTTCCTGACATGTATGTACATATGTTAGTGTAACCAAAAAGGTTAGTTTATTGCTTGTTGTTTTGTTGTTTTCCCAAATCTTCCTTTAATCAATAAAATACGGCTGCATTTCTCCTGTCTGAAATGAAGTGAAAGATGTTGTCTTTAATGCCTGTACTGGTTTGGAATTTACTCGACATTTTGTGGTGTTCCTTAGGTGTAATGGTAGGTTTTTTGGCAACATTAGCGGAAAAATCGAAGAAGGAAGGTGTGTAAGATATGTAACATACATTCTTATCTGTTCTTATGTAATTAACTTCAGTCGGAACAATTGTTGCGTAAAGGAAAAAGTAGTGAAAGGAAACCAACTGCGAGATGAATATTCGAATAAGAAAATTGAATAGATTCACTTTGCAAAGTTTTGTAATGGGATTGTTGGTTAAAAAGTTTATTTGAAAGGATGCTGCGTATTGCTATAAGCGGATTGTTTATGGGCTTTTAAGACAATTAATTCCAGTAAACTATATATGGCCAGGTTTTCAAAATCTTTTAACTGATATACATATGTACCATCAGTTAAAAGATTGTGGTATGACACTATGATATTTGAATTGTAATCTTTGTATTAAACGTACAGTGGTTACTGTATTCATTTCTTAAATGTACAAATTTATCGATATGACAACTAATGTGAATGTATATATAGATACGTGCATAATGTGTAAGCTATGTAACATACATTCCTATCTGTTCTTATGTAATTAACTTCAGTCGGAACAATTGTTGCGTAAAGGTAAAAGTCGAAATTTTAATAATTGATACTGTACATACGTACAGTTCATTTCTCAAATGTACAAATTTATCGATATGACAATTAACTAAGTTTCTACTTTGAATATAATTTACTGTTTAGCTGTGAATGTATATATAGATACGTGCCTAATGTGTAAGCCCATCCATGGTCTGGATTAATCAAGGTGTATATAATGGCACTGAGTAATTTTCACGTGGGTTCAAGACGAATTTGAAGTATTAAGAGCATTTCGAAAAAATATATATGTATTGTTAAATTGGCCGTCCTAATCCCGCTATAATTTATTTTTTTTTTCTTCTAACTTAATTACTGGCCTTACATATATAATTACGCATGTTAGTATTATACATTTCGGCTTATCATTTTGTATTTCATTTACTTATCTTAACAATTTAAGAGATGGTTCACTAAGAAATATTGTTTTTTTCTTAAAAATTTATTTGTTGTTTTGGTAACAAAAGAACTTAGAGTTCCTTTAGTAAAATTTCAATATATATAAATATGTACATACATATTTACGTATCTATGTGTCAGATAGAAACATGTTTCTTTGCCATTTTTGCTCAGCTGAGGTATACCTAGTGGACTTTTTTTTCAAAACATTTGAAGAAAAAAAAATAGTAAATATTATTTTTGTGCTGGTATATGATAGCAACTGCTTAATCCGAGTAGTAAGATAGTCGATTTGTTTAAGGATTGATGTTGCTGTCAGTCTATGTAATGAAGAGATTTTGTTATCACTGGTGCATAGACCGAAAACGTTTGGACTTTAGATTTTAAATTAAAATCAAATAAAATAATAAAACTTTGTGCTCGTTTTAGTGGAAGTTTATAAGGAAAGTGGCCACCGCCTTCACAGATGGAGGCGGGGAAGCCATTATAGAATACTTAGAGCTTCTGCCGGTCGTAACAAAGCGTAATTTTATGACCTTTGCTCCGTTGATGAGTATTAAATAATTCACGGTATTTAAGGGAAGTCTTTTAATATACATTTAAGAAAAATACGAAACATTTTGAATTAAAGACTGGAAGACAATTTTGTTGAGGTAAAAGCTTACTGACCTTCGTCTTCTTAAAAAAGGTTTATGTACTCTGTAAGCAAATGTTTTCTATTTTTTTTTTTGCATTTCTAAAGGTTGTTGAAGAAAGTTCAGAGGATACCTCATTTTCATATATCAAGTACCTTGAATTTATGATTTTATTTGGTATTGTTCGTTTGTCTCCGTGTCCGCTGCCAAAAGTATGATGTATTAGTACACTCTTTTGAAAATGCATTATATATTTATTTGTGCAATACAATTAAGCTAAGAGAACTTTGTGGTTTCAACAATAAAAACGTACTGGCGAAAATATATTTTGATAAGGACGGAAAAAGAAAATGGCTTGGATTTTGAAGATAATTAAACATTCGTAAAAAATTATATTTACATATCTCATGCTTCTGAAGGTATAGCATCTGATCATTATTCTCTAAGCGTTAAATACAAAAAATTAAATAAACGACAGTTCAATTGATGGGTTAAATTTCAACATTTTTTAAGTTTGCTTTTTATGGTGAGTAGATGACGAAATAGGAAATAATGTGACCTGTTCCAGTCCAGAAATTGAAATAGCGTACAGTCAACGGTCTTACTCTCTACGTCACGACGGTTCTCATATACCTATAATATTATATTACTGTGGAACCATAAAAAACATATGCAATTTGTTTCATTTGTTAGAAGGCATGATGCTACTTGTTAGCGATCCGTATAAAAGGAATTGATTAATTTCCTTCCGGGGTGTTTTATTTACTTTAGAGTTCAAAGATTACCTTTTTTTCGTTTAATTTCGTTGGGTTCAAAATTACTCTTATTAGTAAATGAAATGTGTGTACTTTTGTAGATGCAAAGTCTAGACATGCATATACTTTACATTTATCTTAGAAATTATTATTCATCAGTCATCATTATTGTTTAATGTTTTGTGTTCAGTTACAGAGCGGTCGCCGTGGCGTAGTGCGTGGACCCCCACGAAGAAAGTCTAGGTTCGGACTCGGCAAAAAACTGTGGGTCCCTTCTACTCGTGAGCGAACAGTAGCACGTACAACACGAGTAGTTGTTGTAGAAGCTAGGCCCTGGCAAAGCCCACAATTCAAAAATTATTATTCAGTTAAAGATGGTCACACATGTATGAGTAATGTGTATATATGTACATATATTTATATAAATAATTTTTAGATGAAAAGAAAATTTGTCACAAGTTATATATATATAAAAAACTGTGGGTCCCTTCTACTCGTGAGCGAACAGTAGCACGTACAACACGAGTAGTTGTTGTAGAAGCTAGGCCCTGGCAAAGCCCACAATTCAAAAATTATTATTCAGTTAAAGATGGTCACACATGTATGAGTAATGTGTATATATGTACATATATTTATATAAATAATTTTTAGATGAAATGAAAATTTGTCACAAGTTTTATATTCAAATTTATATACTCTATTGCGTACTGGCATATTCGTAGTCCTAATAAATCACCTTGTAATCATAATATGAAATAGTTTGGAAGTTTTTAAATTCGAGCAATATTAGTACGCCGCTCTCAATCGCCGACAGCATAGTAGCTCCTTTGACGACATACTGCAGAGAAAATTAATCGCAGTTTAATGTCACTTCAAAAACAACCAGTTCTTCATCACAAAGAAATATTGCTAATTGTAAAAGGACACAGCACGTTGTAGATAGGGAAAAAAGGTAAGCGACAGATGGTAAGAATTTCTAGCGTAACTTATCGCAGTGATTTCTTTCTTTCTACATTACATGTTTTTTCTAACATACATTTTACTCAATAAAATATTGATCTACCAGAGTAATGAGTTTTTTGCCAGAGGTATAAAAGCTTCACAATATTGATAAATGACTACTCACATTTTCCAGACTGTAGACTTACTATACTATGTAGAGAAATAACGTACAGTAATTTATTTACAAAGGATCACTGTAACGAAATTATATCCCACGTTCAGTGGATAGAATTTCAACAAAATGAACCCACATCTTTAATTCTAGTGTTTACAATGCGGGTGACATTGGGCGAATTCTAAAGAGGATTATGTATCTAATTGCGTATTGACAGTGTTTTTTCTTCGACAATCCTGTAGAGTCTAGATGTGAATGTGAGAAATGCTGTAAAAATATGTTAAATTCAACAAAAAATTATGTCCATACATGTTTCGATTTAGGGCCATAGCTAATGCAGTATAAGTGATGGGTAATGTAAACAACATGATTGAAATTCTATATGCCCGAATTGAGTTTCCCTAAGTCCATGTTTCACAAAATTTAGCAAAAAAAACCTAACAATGAGGAATATGTTAACAAAAAACTTCACAATGACGAATATGTAAAATTTCAATGACGAATCATAAAAATATTACAAATAAAAGATATCTCAACAATTGTACTAGGGTGCAATATTTAACATTCCAAAATAGAAAATAAAAAAAAAATAAATATTGTGAAATTTTAACTGAATGCATTGAAAAGTTATAATTTAAATGATTTGGCATTGCACAGGCCAAAGAGCAACGGACAGAAACAAATGTTTAGAAACTGACAATCTCTTGCATTCGACTTCAAGCAATGATAATAGAAATTATCTTTTCTATGATAGAAAAAGCCAAGCAATAACTTACTACAATTACACTTACCACAATTATAGATACGAAATCTTATCCTGATGCACAAACCAGACATCAACTTACAGAAACAAATCTTGCTTATGGTTGTGGTTTTATTACATTGTCTTTTGATTTCTGAAATAATTCAACTGTAAGTAGATGGATGAATAAATAGGCTGCCACTTTTAACTAAGATGATCATTAATTATTTTCTTCTTGCTTGGCCTAACATTCATTTATGTATGTAAGCATGCTCTTTAAGTGGGCAGATTTAGGCCCAGCTCCTTTAGCCGCTACTCGTGTTATGATATCTTTTTGATAAAAAAGTCTACAGTTCTTAACATCTCAAAACGACGAAAGTTAGTTAGTGAGAAAACAGTAGCACGCACAACACGGGTACTTGTTGTTGAAGCTAGGTCCTGGTTCTATGTTGGCTGTAGTGCCACTCAATTATTATTATTTATAACTTGAAAGAGATGGGACCTTCAGTGCGTTTCTTGTTTATCTTTCGTGTATCCTAAAATGAAAGCACTCTAATTATCAACAAGTAGAGAAGCCACTAATGAAAAACAAAATCAGTAGAGTATCGGCCACCAATATGCAGCTCCTTTGACTTATAAAGCAATCATCTCCATCCTCAGCGCATTTTCGTTATATAAAACCCAATGAAATGAATATCGTTTGATTTTGGCCTGGTTATGTAAAATGATACTTTGATTCAGTTTCAATATCAATTCGCGGTACACTCGGTTACAATCTCACCGCTGGTCTATAAGGTTCATTCAATTAGTGCCAGTGGGGGTAAAGTATCAAATAATATAAATTTTACGTATAATGGCAAAATAAAAAATATCTTTTTTTTACACATACGTACATAACTGAGTTGAGTGCTGAGTGATTTTTATTGTTTCTCAAGCGGGTCTATATTTGCCCACTCAAGTTTTAATTTATCAAATACATACTTTTATTTAGTCATAGAATAATATTTTTCATATGGAGGTTTTTAGCATCTCTTGAAGCCTATAATTAATTTATCAAACTGAATTCTGAGTAGTAAGCTTCATGCTTTCCAAGCGTATTTCTGTGTACGCCTCAGCAAATTACACATATTTTGTAAGATCGAAATGTTATGTTATAACAACTAATTAATTAAAAAATGAATAGAATGGTATTTTTTGTAATGCAACGCATTCCAAATAGTAGTGATAAGCTCAATTCGTTTTTAAGAGTTGTCGAAATATAGGTACTGATCAAAGAAGATTTGGAAATACTAGTTTGTTAAATTTCTGTTTCACAGAGAATGGAACATCGCAACTCATAATATACATATAATATCGGGCAAATAAGTCTAAACTACCGTCCAGAGTTTTGCCGTTGATCGGCTTATATTGCGGAGAATAAATTGAACGATTCATGGACTATACTCACTTTGCTTTGTAGGACATCCATATTTCTGACAAATATATTTAAAATAACCTTTATAAGAAACATGTATTATTTTTTTTATTATTTTAGAAATTCTTTGCGAAATAAGGAAGCTTAACAATCATTTCCAAATTTTTTTTTTCATAAATAATGGATCCTTTTTAAAGTTTAAACAGCTACCCATTGTAGGAATACAGTGATCCACCGACCAAATAGATAGGTTGAACTGATAAAGCTTGACGTCTTAGCGGTGCAATTGGATTGATCTGCAGTTTGGCGGACCTTAATCTCGCAGATTTTACTTTCGCAGATACTACATTACCGTTGTTGATTTTAGCTAAGATAATGCGTTCTGGAAGTGCATTTAAAACCGTTTCTTCAACTGCGACCGGTTCCGTTTCAGCAACGTCTTCTTTTGGTACTGACTTCAGAGAGTCATCTGGATGAGCTGATGCTTCTTTACTTTCCTCTGGTGCGTCTTCTTCTTCTTTTTCTTCTGATTGCACATTTTCTGGAGATGTTTCTTGTTGCTGTTCTTCAGATTCGTCCACAACTTGTCTATCTTCTTCTGTTTCTCCTTCCGGTTTTTCTTCCGTTGGCTGTTCTGAAGAAGATGACTCATCTTCTGGTTCTGACTGAACAGGTTGATCATTGCCGACTTCTTCGGTATCACCCTGAATACTAACTTCAGGTGGTCCATAAGTCTTAGCTGGTGGCCCGTAAACTTTAGCTGGAGCAGAATTGAAGTTAGCTGGTGCCGGTAGGGGTGGAAGATAGTAGTTAACTGGTGCCACAAGTTTCTCGTCGGTAGGGAGGTTGAATGGAATCGCTGGCCTAAACCCGGACGGTGGATATGGTGTTTGTGTTGGAATGTCCTCGGTCACCCCTTGGCGAGCTAAGATATTTAATTTCAATGATCTGACATTTTCTAATCTAGCTGGAGATGCAGTAGCTATAGTTACTAAAACAATAAAGGCTACTAATACACTTTGAATAAATGTTTCCATATTTTAATTTTTGATGTTCGGTATTAATTGTTTAAACGATATGACTGAGGGAAAATAACTGATATCAACTGAGAATTGCAGTTGGCTTTTTAAAGAAACTAGAATCCAAAGTTGCGCAAATATTCAAGTTCATGCTCAAGTGGATCAGCATAATACCCATATTTGAATGCAAAGTACAATCGCGTTTCAGGAATGACTGCTGTTGAAGTATTTTCCATTCAGCGAATTGTGTGCGGTTCAGTGAACGCTTGCCAAAACTTTTTCTGCATTCGCCCTGTATGTTTTGCCTTTTGATAACAGCTTTTCTTTAAAAGCTTCTTTAGTATCATTAAATCCTTGGTGTAAGAAGTGGAATATCCAAACTTGTTTTAATTGACATTTAATTGGTAATTTAATTGAGTATGATTTTTTATATACGTATAGAGTACATTTTGTGTATTTCTTGGTTCTTCAAAATACACATTTTCATTATTGCCAACATAATGGAATAGGGTTTTTGTAATAAGTCATGGGTCGAGAAGCTTTAATATCTTATCGTAAAGGTCAAGGAAATTAGAATAGCGCCCATAATTCAATATTTAATGATTTCAGATCAGTGAATTGAGGTCATCACTAGTCTTTGCTTAGCTTTTATTTCGTCATATGGCATAGTACACTGGTTTCACAGAGGACAAATGCAACCATAACCATTTTTCTAATAACTTGGCACATGTTCGCTACCTTCCTTTCCCTTGTCCTCCTAATTTACATTAGAAAAGGTCATTGTTATGTTTGTCGGTATTACATTCTGTACTGTACATTTCTTGTATTTAAATATACGTTCATAGTCACGATGCATTCTATATAAGTGCTGGTCATGATTTAAATAGAGAATCTGATTAAACTATGGACTTTTATTTCTCATTAGAAAGGTTGACCATCCAGGGAATGTTGCTTGTTTTTACCGCCCACTGAAGTGCTTATAAAACATTATGCTTTACATAATTGCCATTCTTAGCAGTAGGGGTTGTTGTTCTTTGTGGTTAATATTTTTTTTGCTCAGGTATATGGGAATTGTGAGGTTTACAAACTTTGAATATTTGGTTCTCTTGTCAGGTCTTAACGGAGCAAAATAAAATACATAGTTTTGTTTACTGATAGCTGGTGTATCTTGGAAAGCAACCCTGTTAAATGGAATTATGATTAATTTAAGATTAACAAGGGAATCCAAAGTCAATCTATCAAATAATTTCAAAAGTTCAGCTCATAGCACTTCATTTATAGGACCATAATCAAACTGCACGACCCAAGCTAATTTTTGCTCTTCCTAAAATACACTCAAGGTTAAAGTTAATTTTCTTTAATATTCCGTGCCGTGCTGGAGAAGTTGTAAGGCTCATAATGGTGGAAAAATGAGAAATGAAGACTGTGTCATCGTTACATCATTTTATTGATGTACTTAAATTGAAATATAGATGTGTGTGGGTGGAAGCTGGCATTTGCTACGTCGCTATACAAACGTTATAGCGAAGAAACCTTATCTGTAGTAGGTGTGGAAAGTTTTCCTATCTGTCTACATTGATGTTCAAAGGGATTTACAAAATTGGGTGTTAGTCTATATTATCTCCTGTGTTTTTTGGTGGTATGTATTGGTTTTCAATTTTGCAAACCTCAATCTGAGCAACAATTTTGTTTTCTGTTCACCTTTTTTTTATTTCGAAGCGTGTCAAGTTGAAAGTGAACGTCTTTGAGAATGTTGATGTGATAAATGATTCATATCTGTTCTAAAATGAAATGTAAACAAGTACATGCGAATTGTCTTTTATCAAGGCACAATATACTTAAGTGTCTTGTGAATGAACTTGATAATGACCTTTGTAGACACGACGATGGCAGCGTTTTCATTTACGCATGCGAGACCTGATTGAATACGGAATGAACGGAAACTTGTTTGTATGCCGCATGGGTAAAACTAAAAGTCAGTTGAATTTCTTTTTCTTGTTACCTAAATTATACTTGAGTAATGTGACGGAATGTGGAAAATATTTTAGTTCTTTATAGTATTAATTGAGATAGGAAAATATGTAAAACCTTCGGTATGGAAAAGATTATAGATAATAATAATCAATAGATTGAAATAAATTCAAAATAAAGATTATTTTTCTATTTTGATTTTACCTTGTGAAGTACAGAATCGCAACATCCATTGAAGATAAATAAAATTTATTTTTCTTCTTGTGTTCTTGCAATTGACATTTTTCCTTCACCTATGTTATTATTGCTTTCACCACCTTAAGAACTCAGTCAAAAATAGTTTTAAGCTTATCCTTATTTTTCCTTAATTAAAACATTTCAGATTGCATTTCATTCTTCGCACGTTTCCGTAAGTAACATACATTTAATAATCCGAATGTACATATAACATGTTAAAGAATATCTTTTCATTTGGCAGAAACTTGGACTACCCAACAATGGCTGCTGCAGTCATCAGTTTACAGTTTATAGTTTTGGTAATTTTTCTACCGTATATTTATAACTCCACCATACAGAGCAAGTGGGGAAACTGATGCCTTTTACCTTCAGGATATTTAATTTGTTATTTTGTAAAGTAAGAAAGTAGCAGAAAGAGCTCTATTGAATGTAATTATGAATGTTAAATAAATACTTTGTCCAAGAGTCAAGAATCATTGCAGGGATTATTTTTATTTTATTTATATGCGCATATATCAAATATTTTCATAAAGTTGGGTACATCAACTAATGCCTTCATCACGTCCTTATCAGCTGCAACCAACTTTGCAGAAAGTTGTGTATTTTCTAATCTTCGATATCAAAATTGTCGGAACGAAATTTTGCAAATCAGTTATGAAATTGGCCAACAGAGCAGTAATTCCCTCTGTGTTGTACGGATATAGGCAAAAACTGCCATAATTTTCAAAATAGTGAAAGCAAAAAAAAAGACGAGTATGTTAAGTGCACAAAACATCCCTTACAAATACTCAACCATTCAAGTGCCCACTTACATTTCTTAACAATGCTGAAAAAAATATATCATTGCATTTAGGTTTAGATACATTTTTCATGGTACGTTTCTCACATTAAAGCCACTCAGTTATTCAAATGCTTTACACTTCTTCGGCAACGGAAACCGGTGAATGGTGTTTTATGCAGACATACATATTTATTCATCTACCTCTTATAGCAGTGATTATGGGCTTGGCAAGAGGACTTGGGGTACTACGCAATTGTTATGTTGATTGCAACATAAAATTTCGTTCATTAAAAACATTATTAAAGTAAAACACTGAGTCATTTAGTCGCTTAATAATGGCTGTAATGTCACATATTAAAGAAAGAGTGTTGTGAAATGTTACCCATGCTTGGTTTAGCAAGCAATCGCTGAGGATTCCATTGGGTAATGAGGATGTGGAGAGTGGTCGGGCGGATTACGATGAATTCACGGGATAACGATATGGAGAACTTTATATTCATCAATCATTGTTATCGGTTTTTAATATTTTTTCAAGATATACGTTTAGTGTGTCAGGCATCACCGCCTAACATATATAAATTATTTAAAGCTAAAGATAAAAAATATATTCCTAATATAATTTATAATGTTCTTTTACGAAGTTTCCTCTAAACACTGATAGTTAGTCAGATAAGAGTGTGCAGTTGATCATTGAGGTGAACGTCCCACAGTATTGTATATATACAAATATCCTTACCTACGTTTTTATTTTGCGGAACTAAATACTTATGGTTGATACGACTCTGTAAAACAAAAGAACATTCATAATTTTATAGAACAAACAACTGGTTTTTGGGATTGATTTCTTTTTTTTCATGGTTGATGGACTTATAGATTTCTATTATGAAACACCACCGAAACAAAAGATTTGTTCGCTACAACTAATGTTTCTATTTACATACATATTTACAAGAATGCCTTCAAAAACGTTATGCTAAAACATTGCATAGTATATTGTGTAATTATCTATGTCCTGCAATATTCAATACATGCTTTTGTCGTGCTATAATTAAAACCTCGTGCCTGCCGGATAGGAATCCTAAAGCAATTTTTTTCTTGGTGGGCGGTGGTGTTTCTTCATCAAATGTCGATTAAAAATTATTGATTGTCTGTCAGTGAACTCTGAAGAGAACCATTTAAAAATTTGAAATATAAATGATGGTGTAGTTGCCTTGAAAAGAGAGAGCCGAGAATTTACTGGTATGTGGAATATATTGAAAATGTTTAAATGTTTTAAATATGCAATATTTTATAAGGAATTTAATCCACTAAAACAACACATTTTGATGGAGAGCTTTATTAAACATTTCTGTTAACACAATCACTTTAAAACATACACAACAAAAATAACTGTACTAGGAAATAGCAACAATGCCAATAAAAGCATTCCCAAAAGATCAACATTTCTTTTATCGACTTATCAACCCATATCGGAAGCAAAGAATGCAGTGGAGGTAAAAAAAACAGAAAACAATAATTATTGGAATTAAACGACGTTTAAAAATCCAATACTTGTGAAGACGCTTTATTTTGGCACGTACCACCTACCATCTGAAAAGGAACACGTTGCAAGGATACAAGGAAAAATAAAATTGAACGGAAAAGTGCTCTTGGGATCAAGATAAAGGAACGCAGACGACAGTCATTGAATTTGCTGAATGAGGGAAACACTTCCTTTAAATTTCCCAGAGAGACTATCCATAGCCTACCCGCTTCATCATTCATTGAGAGTATGCCATTATAATCGTAGGCACCAGAACTTTTGATACTTACGTACGTTAGAGAAACATGGTCATTTTAGATATTAATGATTTCCTCTGGAACTCATATATACATGTGTAGGCGGCAGCTCCTTTGTTTTTCATCAAATGTAAATTCTTATCTCAGTATAGCAACACGTTAGAAATTGGTCCCTCTACGGACAACTTACATATAGTATAAGTTAGATTAAGATTAAGTAAGTGTAGTATATATATAGCCCATAAAAAAAAAAGTTAGTGGTAGTTAGGTTAAGTTTGTTTAGTTAGGTTAGATAATAATAATTTAAAAATAATTTTATTAGATTGCTAAGTTTTTCCAGAACATTTTCTTAGTATTAAGTATTACATAATTTAGTTCTTTTCTTGAACATACCTACAAAAACAGAGGCTGAAAGGCAATTATAAAAAAATGCATAAATTAACTTAGAGTGCTCGCATGGAGCCAGTAAGATAGTTTTAATTAAAATAAAAGTCATTATAGCTAGTTTAAGTATTTTATATCTAGATTTAATGCAAATGAAACTCAAAATAAAAAAATACATTTTTAAACTAAACTAAAATAGCAACACGTCACAACAGAACACATTCGCTCGCTGTCATATTGTTTGGCTTCATAGCACGATTTGTTGCAACACACCAGCGATGAGCGCAAATTACAATTTATTGCACTCATTCGAAGGACACATTTAAATGAATAAGTTTTATGATAAAATTGTGCTTTTGTCCCTAAAACCAAAACCAGAAAGATAGATTTGGAAATACATATTAAACGATTGGATTTTGCGCGGTTCTTCAGTGCTAATTAATATATTATTTGCATTCTTATCTGGTTTAATGCACGCGCAAGGGCTTTTGTGGCTTGCAAAATTGTAACATATATTGAACGGTTGTCGAAATACGACGTTAGCACTCTTATGTTGTGGTTGATAAGATTTCTAATTTTCCAACGACTCTATAGAGCTCAAAGTGATGCAGATACAAAACAAACATTTAAACCATAACCAGTGTTAAGTAAACAATTCTATATAAAACACTGTGCATACATTTGTTTTTTTTTTCATAGAATCTTAACTTTAATGTATCCATATTCATGCCATCAGGATGCAAATGCTGTCTTCTCTTTAAGCATGCTACCATTAAGACAGCACATTCAACAGGCATTCAAGAGTTCCAATGAGAATAGTGTTTCGCATTTAGCCTGAAGCTTTCCTTAAACATGCCTGCAGATAAGTGGGCGGTTTTGTTTCTGTAGGTATTTTTAAGGAATTGTTTCCAAAGGTAAAAAAAAAACGTTTATAGTTTCGGTTCGACATTCCTGTCCCAGTGTTCTTGAATTTAACAATTTTTTTGAACTTCGACTTTATATTTTTTAGTTGCATAAACATTGAGTATACGAGTACATAACATATTTGAACCTTTTCTTCGTGGCTGTAATTGGGTGTGGCTCCCGTACACATGAAGAAGGGGAAAACTTGTAAATTGTTTACCACAGCATTTGATATACATGCATATTGAGGTTCGGTTAAGAACATATTGAGTTAGAAGGCATCAAGCCCTAAAAGCCAGCAAAAGTATAACAAATACACAGTAAAGAACAAAGAGCGTTTACTGTACGAGCGGTTGTGTTTAGTATTAGGATCATTTTTATGTATTTGTTGTATTTTGAAATTATCATAAGTTGCCTTCAAACAAAGTTTTTTCAAAGTTTTTTTTATTGTTGAAAGAAAATATTAAGTATTCCGTACAATATTACTAAGCTTCATTAGTAAATTGATGTACCATTGTGAGTGCTTACAAAGGCAATGAAAGTGTATGGAACATATAATATGATATAATAAAAAAAATATTATTGATATGCAGCAAAGAGAAAAAAATGAGAGAGAGAGAGGAAGATACAGAGAGGGATAGAGAGAGAAAGACTGGGAGAAAAACAGAGGGAAGGAGATGTATTTAACCGCAAAGCATTCAAACATTTGAACAATTTATCTCTGATTTTAAGCATGAACTTTTTATGGAATCAATCTTTGTTTTTTTTTTAAAAGAAAGCTGTAATTTTTTATTTATCTTAAGTGTTCTATCTGAGGAGAAAGAAAAATCCCGTCATTTGGAGTTCTTACTTCCAAGTTTAATATTTATTTTGGAAAACTGTTGTAAGTAGGCATCAAATAACATAATTTCTAAATCTAAAACTATTTATGAAAAATATATTTGAATGTGCAAATTCATTTTAACGAGTAACATTTTATTTCCCCACAAAAAATCCCTGTAATTCATAAAAATGACATAAACGGCGACAATATCCTTGACCTCGAAAGCTCACCTTTGATAGAGAAAGTCTCCACGGCAACCATGTCCCATTAATATTGAGAGCTTAACAATAATACTAACAACTTATGTACTCAATTTTGTATGGATTTGCCAAAGAATTGAGAGCACACCTGCCGAAAATGTTTTCTGTTGTAAACATTTAATTTGTGTATATTGTGCCTAAAAAATGAGTATACATGTGTGTGTAACTGTGTATCATACTATTTTAAATAGTATGATACCATGTTTCCATATTTCAATTCGACACGCTGTTGCAAATAAAGGCGATAATTAATAGCGGATCGAAAACATGTCAAACATCATCATCTTAAACGTTTCTAGACAAGAAAGGGTTGCAAGCAGGTTAACTTCGTTATCTGATATTTGCTGTGATATAATTTGTAGTTTTCCCTAGAGGTTACCTCACAAGTTAGCTACCTCACATATTTATACGGCAGGTCCGTACTTAAACTGAAAAATGATAAATAATTTATGGGTTTAACAATATATTTTTTTCTTCTATTTTAAGTGCTAGGCAAATAATAGTCATCGTTACCTAGAGGATAAATTTACTTTTATATGTGAATAAAACGATTCGTAAGAACTGTAAGAGTCCACGGCGTATTAGATATATATGTAGAGCATATAAATAACACATATGCCCTGGTGCACGCATCCGTATCATGTTACGGACATAGTTTAAGCTTAGTGTAAATAGTTAAATAGTTTATGGTTAGAGTAAAGTAGATTGTACATAGGCATGATAGTTTAGTTTAGTTAAGCTATGCTTAGGTTAGGTAACCTTAAGAAAACGTACATGCCCAAGTTTTTAACTTTCTTGGGCTTAATTAAAAAATGGCACATGTGAAAATTTGCAACAACATTAAAACTCAGAAAATAAGCCGAACGGCAAAATAAATAGTACCTAGATTAGATTAGAGTACTCAAAAAGAGTCAGTAAGTTTGATTTAAGAGCAATGAATTACATAAGTAAGCTTAAGTATTTCTGTCTAGAATATAAGTAATTAAGAATTTCACGGATTTTGGAGAGTTTAGTTCTTTCGCTTTTAGTTATTATTACGGGTTTATTGCTTAGAATACATTCACGACCAGCTTGTAGACGTAGTCATTAATCATTGCCGGCAATTGGTTTTCCTGGAAAAATTTTAGGGGCCATGACTTTATTGTACAGTTTTTTTTAATGATCATAATACTAAGCTCTGCTTCGCTTAGTTCTGTTGACTTATTATCACCCGCCTGGAATTGAATTAATTGTTCCCCTTTGATCATACATTATCCAAAGATTTGAACAATGAACTCAATTTTGTGTCAAACGTAAACATAAAACGTAAAAAGTATTTGAGTTGTGCCTGAGTATTAGGTTGCTAACAATTCTTTTCAATTATGTCTTCTAATCTAACAGAGAGGTGTTAAACGACTAAAGTAGGTATGTTATTTGTATGTAGAGATATATATGTCATACATATTGCTTAAAACATATCCCTTCTAACATTAATTCATTGATTTGAAGGTAGTTTCACTCCCTTTAATGTAGTAGTGATGGCACGACAATCTCATGTACATAATGATATCTTGCCAAAGAAGACAAATGCAAACGGTATAATAAAAGTTTATATACATGTAAAGATGTATACAGGAAATATAGTAATATGTTATTCATAAATCAGTAACAACTTTTATAGGTTCACGCACTACCTAGTGTTTCTTCCTTAGTTAAAAATGTTTACATTAGACGGGACAAGACTCTAAAACGATATGCTTAGATAATATATATTAGAATCTATGATGTGTTAGATCCACGTCTGACGTATCCGTACATATCCCCCTGAGTAATTTAAGTGCATCAGAACGACTTGTGTTATAAAAATTACGGGTGTAACTTATAAAATTAGACCCTCGAAAGAAAAACACGGACCTTTATTCAACAATAATTCTGATGTTTAATGCTTTTTATTTGATTCATTGTATTACTTCCGTTTTTTCCTAGTTTTTTTGTGTTTCTTATTTGGTTCATTGTATTATTTTCGTTTTACATAGTTCTTATGTTGTTTTAAAACATGTTACAATAAATACTCTCGCATGCGTTCCCTGATTTATTATTTTACATTAATATTTAAAATAATATATAAAGTGTTCCATATATATCTACGAGTAAGCATGTATTTCTACAAATGCAATGTCATGTAAAAAATATTTCTTGTTGAAAATTAGATTAAATTGATATGGCCTAAAGCGCACACAAAACTACGATTCTTTTTGAAAGTACAATTATTCAAGACAATAACATACTTCCAAATGGGGCTCAATCGATATATATGTAGCTTTGTACACCTTTAGGCATTTATTATATATATATGTATATCCGCTTTGTGTTACAAAATGCATAAATATTCAAACAAGCTTCCTATTTCATCCTTATAAATAGTACTTGTATGTGTTTCTAAAATCTGAAACATAAAAAAGTTATTTTCTACAAATACACAACTATGAATGTACAATGTCCTTATTACATATTTATAAAATATTGGATATTAAATACAATAAGTTTCACAGCTGTTAATGACTATCTATGAGTTAGATTATTCAATCTGTACTTATATATACTCAAAACTTTGAGCGATTCCCGAACTTCAACTTCCCCCGTCAGAAAAGAATGCCGTGTTTCAGAATAATTTGAATTGCTTTTTCTCTCTGAATCTGCCTTTTACGTTGTGTAGCGTTAAACCATTAGATTAAATCTACTATCCGATAAAAATACACACCTGTTGCTACTGTTTTGTCTGTAATGGACTAATATAGCGGTGAAAGTTGTGTGCATGCTCCGCTCTTTTGAGTTCTTGGTTGCTCTAAGAGAATTTTTTTGTTTTGGAAGAGAAATACCTAGAACGTGATTAAGAAGGACAATTTTCGAATTACTGTTATCTTTTTCAAGAAAAGGACTTGCTTCGTTTCCCAAGGACAAAGAATGTTAATTAGGAATCATTTTTTTGTTATAGGTTTCGCAGACATTAATTTGTGATTGAACGAAACGGATACATGTTTGCTGCCTTTAACTTCATAATAGACTTATTAAACAGATATTTGAATTTGATATATATGTTTTTGCATGAATGCATGCTTTTAAAAACTTTAAAATAAAAACGGTGGTGGAGGTATCTGTAGAATTGAGTGAAAGCAGCAGATGTTGTGCATGTAATTAGAATTGATTGCGCTTGATGGAAATAATACGAATACTGATGAGGTTCAGTGCGTGGCTAAATTTTAGAATAAAATTAAGCTTGCCAAAATAAAGAATAATTATATAAAAACACCGCCGAAGCTAACAGGATTAACAACTTCTTTGGCATAGATAACAAAGAGTCTTATCACCGCCTAGTAGTTCAACTATGTATTGATACAGTACTAAATTTTTGGGGTGTGATGGATCCAAAATTTTATATTAAGTAAACAAAGACGAGGCGGTAGGCAATAAAGAATGGTGCCGAAGCCCAAAATAACGAAAACAATAATTTCGCAAAGTATGTAAACTACTTCCATGATAAAATAAATCTCCTGTTATAAAATGACCCTGTTATTCAACCGACTTGCAGCCCATAAAAAACCAAAGAAGGGTAGTCAAAACTAATAGTAATAGCAGTAAGTTTCCACTTTCAATCCTGACATATTTGAAGAAATGTAGGAAATTTGTGCGTTTCAAAGAAAAAGCAACGTATTAAGAAATACAATCATTTTGATGTCGAAATTACCGCATTCTTAGGTATCATTACCAATGGGATAAACATCTTTTTTCATTGTAAATTGTTTACGGAAATGTAAACCGAATATTATTATTTAATTTTTCGGGTAAAGCTTTTCACAATTTGTTAGTAAATACATTTGAGTGTTCTTTGCAAAATAAATTATTGGCCCTGTTGAAATAAATATGTTGATTCTCTGCAGACAGTTTAACAAAATTTGTTAATTTCTTTGTGAAGCCAACTTTTTTACCACTAATTTGACCAAATGTTTTTTTTTATTTAATAAAAATATTTATATTATTTTTACCGACGTTATTATCCTGTCAAACATTTTTAACATACATTAGACTATATATACATAATCTGATTCATATACTACTGCCTATATTCCTCATAAAATCACAGCCCATTTATACACAAAACCGTCACCTTTTTTTTAAATGAAGCAATTCTTTTCCTCAATTTGAAACGCCTTATTACTTGGTTCTAATTGTAGATACGTTGTCTATACCTACCTTCTTTATTAGAAATCAATATTTATGAAATAAACACAATTGGTGGTATTTTGAATGGCATCCGTGGCAGAGTTGAAGCACACACCCATCGGGTGAGCGCATCATAATAGAACTATCAAGAGCGGAGTTAGAGATTGCCATAAGGGGGGTTTTCCGCACCCGTCGGGGATATTGGTACTATGAAGTTTGCATATAATTTTTAATTCAATTAAAGTGGGGGGCATTGCTCGATTTCATTTATTGGTACACTTTTTTGCTGTTTGGTTTTGAATGATCTGAGCTTATTTATTTCCTGGTTTTAGTGAGTGTAATGGATATGTAAGCATTAAATGGCTCCCTCTGCAGATAAAGATTGCTTTACCGATAGTTTCGATTACCACTTCAACAAAGAAATCAATTGTGATCGACAAGTTTGGAGGGGCCTTATTTCGTTTTAAATATTTTCTTTACAGGAGACTTGGCACGCATCCACTCTTTACACGTTTTTTTTTTAAATGAGCACATTTGAGTATAAAATATGACTTAAAAATAATATAACCTTTTTAAAAAGAAAATATAAGAAGCATGTAAATGTGTAACGATTCCAACATCTTCCATTCCATTCCAGCAGCTTTGTGAAGTCCAGTATCGCGTTTTGGTATTTCGTGACATTAAATAACGCATGGAATTCTTTTCTGGTTCACCTGAAACAAAAAAGGGAAAATAAGATACCGTTGTAGTACATACATACACATATACACAAAGGAATACTTTGTTGCAAACAAAAGCTGTTAAAATAAGCAGGAAGCAAACTGACAATTAACATAACACGAAATTATCGTATCGTTTAAGTATATGCAAATGTAACTTTTTATTTTACTTTAATAAGCCAACATGGACTGAAAGGCATTATGATAAATAGAAAATACTATAAGATGGGATTGTTTTTACATACAAAGGAATTCGATTTATGGGAAAATATGCGCCTATGCGAGAGTTTCAGGTTGAAGTTGTCCTTCGAACAGTTTCTGAAGGCAGGCACATTTTGAATGTTATAATAAATCCTTTAAAGAGTTGTATTTTTTGTATGTTTCGAACATCGGTGAGAGATCTGTGAATAATAATACATTTCTGAATAGTGCAAGCGTTTCTATAAAATCGGGTTAAGGTTTATATAAATCCAGTTTTCTCATTTAAAGCGTTGGCAGATTTGAATTTCCGATCCAAGTATATGATTAAACTAAAACTTAAAATAAAAAAATGTTTAAACTATAGATTCGCATTCCTATCGTGCTGGAATAAAACTGCGAGTTACAAAAAGTTACCTTAACATAAATTTTACTTTATTATCTTATTAGAAGCCAAATAAATAACTTTATTACCCATGTTTAACTGTAAACTTCAACCTTTCCCACTTCGTTTTATTTTGGTACATACAAAAGATGATGTCATGATACGTATAAAAAAGTAAAGTTAAATCGCAAACAAAATAAGAATACGACCGAACGAACAGAAAAATCATTTGCCTTTTTATGCCTCCGCTGTATACCTCCCTGATTTAGGTGAAGCATTATCCCAAAACAAGAAAAGAAAGTGAAAAATATAAACAAACTGCCTTTTATCTAAGGACATTTTGCATGCGTAAATATTAGAATAACGTGGAGAAAGAAACAGAGCAATCTTTTTGTTCATGGTCCGTTAAATTTTGCGTGTGCTTTCGAATTTGTACATATGTTAATACATACATTTCTTACATTCTTAGTAAATGGTGGCCACCGTTTCGTAGTGGATAAGTGCGTAGACTCACATGCCGATGGTCCAGGTTCGATTCCCGGTCTGTACACATCGCATTTTTTACGACACCACCTCTTTTGAGTTGCTAAAAACACTCAAAGAGTACTAATTTTTGTCTATGAAACGATTTTAAAATATCGCCGTTCAGAGTCGCTTTAGGTAGTCAGTTCTCCTCTTGAGAGAACAGTAGCACGCACAACACGGGAGTTGCTGAAGAAGCTAAGCCCTGGTCCTTTGTGGGCTGTAGTGCCACTCAATTATTATTATTATAAATGGTGCAAAGAAAGAACAACTGACCTTTCAAAAAATATCATAATATTAATATCTGCCTTCATTGATTCGCTTTAATATTCTTCAATTTTATTTTTCTACTTTTCAAACGAGAATAATGGTACGTTATCCGTAGCGCACCCAACCTTTTGGATTATTCTGTGAAATGAGTTACATACATATGTATATGTTGATTTAGGGAAAATCATACCATATGATATCCAACTGTCATTTAAAACTATATCTCTTAAGACAACACTCAATCATATACTCTGACACCTGACTCTTGTTCTATTGTATATAAAACAGACTTACATAGGACACAATCTGTTTCATCATGAGTGAATGAAAAATCACTTGTGTTCTGCTTGGTCCGCATTGGTGACCATGTGTGTACCGACGTTGTTTTGATAGATTGAAGAAACTTCCAATTAGATGATTCTGTTTTCAAGTTCTTCCATTTATTAAGATAGGTGGTAAAGCGGAGCATGCTCAAGATGAAATATTCATTTTATAACAGTACGGCAACTCGAAGAGCGACATCGGCAAAATAAGTGACACCATTTCACATTCATATGTGTACCTCTCTACATGACTGTGTCTTAACTCTTAACGATGGAAAAGAAATAAAATTTTTTTGGGGCAAGTGATGAAGGATGTTATCTCAATATATAAGAGTCAATGTCTCAAGTTAATAGCATTTAGTTTCTTTAAATCGGGTGAAGAAATGGCTGGTATTTTTAGTTTCTCAACATAATCGCAATCATTTCAATCCTACTGAAACGTAGTGGAATTTTAATTGCTCCCTTCTGCGTTTATATTTCAAATATTAAATGTTATGAGTGCTAGCGAAATGCAAACTAAACAAAAATATATATAATAATATTTCATATTCGTGTACCATTTGTTTTCTCTGTTTTATCCGCTACACAGAGAATATTAAATGAGCATATTCTAGTAAATTATATGCGACTTTTCTCGGTTATTTCTACCTTTCTTTCTTTTTGAAATATATTTTCGTTATACTTTTCAGTTCATCTTGTCGTTTAAATTGACCTTTTTCCATTTTCATCCAGCGCCGTTAACCTTTAATAAGAGTTCAAAATCATTCACAGTTAACAATTAAGCCCTTTGTCATTATTCTTTGACATGACTTCACACCAGTTTTTGAAACCTTGCATTCCATTATGTAAGCAAACACTGAAATGTTGCTCAGTAACTGAAATAACGTGTGAAATTTGTCAGCTTTGACTTTCACACAATTTGCTTTTTGATGATTCCATGCGACATGCCCATTGACAATGGATATGGATAAAGGTTGACATTAAAGATTCATCTAGATAGCGGATTATTAAATCTATATCACTTGTAACTCAATTTTATTTAAAATGCACCATATTGCCATATTGCGAATTTTCAAGTTATCTAAGTTTACAGGGCTTCTACAAAAAACCTCATCACACATCCTCTGTCACTAAAGGGGATTAACTGCAAACTTGTTTCCTTTAGTTTTTTAAATCGAGCCATAAAAATACATAAACTAGTTATGAATTACGGCATAATGAAAGCTGTCTTACTGGCTTTCCAATAACCATAATGAATATGCACAAATAATTCCGTGAAACTCGATTTTAATTGTTTTATTTTGGTATTCAGAAAACAGCGTCCTTTGGAAACAGCATTCAATAACGCGGTTTCGAAACCGTGGACTTCGCACCACGTGGGATTACTTTGGGTTGATTAAAAGAAAAAAAAAATCCGGTAATTTGTAACCCAAAGTAGTATTTTAAATGTCTATACTCACATCAAGGTACGTCATATTGTTTGCTTTTTTCATAATCGAACTACTCAATACGTCATAATACTTCAAAATATATTTTTGATAGCGTTTGACTTTTCAAATATGTTTAAATATTTATATACACAATTTATTAGCGGTGAGGAGTTATCATAGACTACATGAGCACGATATTATATTACTTATATTTTTAAGTGGTTTTGACATTTTGTAAGTAAGCGCAATTATGAGTAAATATAAATAAAAACATTTTGTGAAAAAAAATTTTTGCTCAAACAACACATGTCTGGATATTTCCTTCGTATCATTTTTTCTAAGGTTGGACCTTATTTAAGCTAAGATGATTGTACCGTATTTTATATAAAAACTATCCTAAAAGTTGTATCTATAGACACTTGGCATGGCTTATGCGTATATAGCTTGTCGTTGAATTCTTTCCTCCAGATGCCAGCAAGTAGTAATTACACTTGTTGTGCGCGCTATTATTCTTCCACAAGTAAAGGGAACCTATAGGTTTTTTCCGATCCCGAACGATGAGACTTAAGAAGTTTTCTGCAGACAATTAATATTCCTTAAGTGTTGAAAGCAACTCCAAAACGGTGGTTAAATCGAAAAATTGCAAGATGTTCAATCCCGAAATCGAACCTTGAACTTCAGTGTGTGAGTCAATGCACATATCTTTGACTACCTAAAGTGTTTGCTGCCCATTGTAAAGCTCTGCCCTGACCTCAATGTTGAGCAACCGATGTTTTGCTGATTTCAATGCCAACAGAAGCCATATTCCCGACTCGCTTTGGTCATTGAATTCAATCCAATGTTTTGTAAGTTTCGCATAATCTTCTCAAAAGCGATGTTGAAAAACTCACATGGCAGCGCGTCGCCTCGTCTAAAACACTTTTTATATTAAAATTATCGGTTAGCTCCGTACCAACCGTGACAAACTTTGCAGGGATGCTAACACTTGAGTTGTGCCCATTTAAGGTACGCAATCGATGTAAATAGATCACATTTAAAGTCTAAGAAAACAAGGTTTCTTCGACCTTTGCTTCTGGGTTGTCCTAGTGGATACAGGACAACGGTTACGAACCCACGCACTCAATCAAATAGCATCAATTAATGCTCTAGAGTCGCCTCACAGTTGCACTTGTCGTAGAGTAATAAAAAAAGGGTACGCTTTACGTGTGATAATCCCTGGCAGCCATTTTCGGGGCATCTTTGCTGCGCGACGTGGGACTAAGTGGACATTTCGAACGTTGCCATCGAAAAGATTGAGTCATCTCGAAATTTCCCTTCCAGAAATTTAATGACCAGCCGATATTTTCACAATTTTTCCAAAGTCACATCACAAAAAATATAAATAAAACAAAACTTCACCGTTTGCTACAATGTACTACAGTGGAACCATTGGGCGAAGCCGGTAAGGACTTGTAGGGCTCTTATATATAAAAGTACATATATGTAAACATAGGTAACCTCTCAGCCTAGACTCCTCAGTACCAAAACAAATCCTGAATTTTGGCCAGTTAACTACATTTCTATTAAGGATTATGGGCTCAAAACTGAGAAAGGTGTACGTGAAGATGCATTTATCTGATTTAATTCCGAAGAGCTTAACATAAGTAATAGCCGTTTTTAGAAGACTTCTTTGGCTTAATTGATATATCGTATGCTTGAAGTATATTTTCATCCCCACGGATAGTCAGGCAGCTTTAAAGGCTCTGGAATCAGACGTGTCAAACTTCATTATGGTCATACAGAAAGTATTCACATGTATATTTATGAGTAAATGAATTCGTTTCCCAATTCTATTCCAAAAGAAAATTACTTCTATTGTGCTATTGCATGCAGAATGAAGTGAATTTAGGATGGTGACATATGAGATACAAACATATTAGCTGATAAAATAAAAGAATAACAATATAAACAACATTTAAACGTATTAGGTAAGGTATTGATACTTCATCTGGAAAAGGGGCCACAAGAAACTTTATATAAATATGTACACATTTGTTGCCCTAGATTAAAGGCTTCAACTTAATAAATAAATCTAAAGGTATTTAATAATAAGAATCAAAAGAAATTAAAAGGCAAAATATTGATGTATTTTCTGATGTTTGTGTGTTCTCTAATTCAGGCAATACTTTTACCGCGGTAAATCGCAATTCTCGCCTTATTATTAATCGAAGGAAAAATCAAATCTATTTCGAAGTGCTATAAAATTTTTCTTCTGCCTTTGTCCTCTTTTTTTCACTTGTTACGTAGAATAATAAATAATAATAAGAATCAAAAGAAATTAAAAGGCAAAATATTGATGTATTTTCTGATCTATTTCGAAGTGCTATAAAATTTTTCTTCTGACTTCGTCCTCTCCATCTTGACACTACTTTTTCATTGGAAACCACGGAATATCGTGTGATTCTAAGAATTCAGGTATGTTGGGGTAAACACTTTTTAGGGTAACTTGGACACGAATTTCTGCAGATGTATGAGGAAAGCGAAGAAGCTTCGTACGTTATGTTTTTTTTAGACTGCCTTCGCTGCATGAATGGAGAGGACAAAATAGAAAAGCGAAGAATGAACATGAACTGTAAATAATTGTATAAGAAAAGCAACAGACTAAATTTGTTTGACAAAAAATGTCCTCCACGCAAAGAAAACAGATTTATTTTTCAACTATGAGATTGAGGATTTTATTTAATGTGACAATGTTACGTTTGTACAAACAAAGAATATACGTTAATTGGAAATGATTATATCTTTGTGCAACCGCGCACTGCTATTGTGAACTCTGTTTATTATATACATTTCTTGTTGTATAGAAAAACTCTGCAGAAAAATTCTGAATTAATGGGAAAAAGCTACACTCAAATCTGTTAGATTCGCTAATTTCGTATCAGATACATATGTATATAAATCGAAACCGATTTCCCTTTTATAAAAGTATGTAAATATTGTCATTATTGCGAATGATATTTTTTGTGAATTTTTCCAAACAAATTCTTAAGACAAATGGCCAAATCTCTAGGCAAAATCAAACAATACATATAATTATATATTTATATAATTTGATGTTTGCCCAATAGAAATATTACTTTAACTATTTATAGTACGTTCAATACAAAAAAGAATTTTGCTCGAACAAAAAAAAGCAATTTTCAAATCATTTTGTACAGCAAAGAAATATATATAGCGTTAAACATATTCAAGTTAGATATTTTGTTTTGTTTGCTTCCGAAAAAACTTTCTTAACTGTTTTTTGGTGTTTGCATTATTATATAATTTGTGATGTAAGTATAATTTTGTTAAAAGCAACGTTCTGCTTGCTTTACTCGTTAGGATTTCCTTTCTTACCGGCAGACATGAAGGTATTTAATGCTTACGATACCTGCTACATGATTTCCCGAAATGTGTGCGGGAAAAATTTAATACACACTAAAATTGAGCATCCATACACCTGATGATTACGAACACACAGAGGACTTCCATCCTTTATTTTCCTTTCTCCCCATCGCAGGATAAGACGATATAAAGGCAGGAGGCAATCACACTAATGGTTAGTCTCTTCCATTCCAAATTGGGGTATATATTCTATATGGTGGTTGGTTGGTATTTGTTTTACGATCTATTAGGGACATGTACTGAACGAACCAACAAGAGGTAACTTGTTTCAGTTATGAGATTTATTGTGAATTTCAGAATAGTTAAGGGAAAACAAAATTTTGGCGGTGAAGTTAAAGGAAATTAGGGTGTCATCTCCCTGTAACAATTCATTATGTAGCACTTAGGCGCATTAAAATATGTTGATACCTAGAAAGAAAATTATGAAAAACTTTGACTTTGTTGCAAAAAAAAAGCGAAGGTCACCAGTTAAGAAACAAAGATGTGCTAACATACATGCTGGATTGGATAATGATGGATTGTCTATGGCAGCGGATTTATGTATGACATTAGAAAAGTAAAGAATGATGTTCTGGTAGAGCGATGGAAATTTTTAATAACATTCTTGTGTTAAACATGAAGGAAATTTAATAATAAGATTTCTAAAAGATTCTATTTGAATTAGTCATTTGTAGTGTAGCCATGTGAACATATTTAGATAGACAACCTAACCTTACGTAAATAACAATTATGCTATCCCATCAGTTCCGTTTCCATTCGACCTTTCTTTTCACATGCAATTACGATTGTCCAAATCCGTCATTTATATGAATTTTGGGTATTACTTTTTAAGCATCTCTTCAAAAACGACTCTTTACTTTCATGTTCTAATGTCTGATACTTGTATTGTCGGTGATGGTAATGGCACTGGAATGTTCGTAAGAGATTGATGTCAGAGAATAAAAGAAACGACTATCGGCAGTGGCTTTAACCACACACTTTCATTTTGTTGTTCTGTTTGCTCGTTTATTCGTTTGAGCCAGCGAGAACATGCTTCAAATAAGTACATGTATTTGAGTAATCGTTTTGACACTTTACCACCTTACCGTACATGTGTACCTAGCATCGTAAACTTTGATTTGATTGATCAATAAAATTTAGCTTAATTCACTTTGAGATGTAGTTACAGAGCTTTTCTCATTTTTGGAGTGTGTATTACTAAAATAAAATGGAAAAACAAAAACGATTTCGTCAGATGCATTGATTTAGAGTTTACAGCAAAACTGAATTTTTACGTTTAGTACTAGATAACTTCTGTTTAGGGCTTAGCTACCAACATAGAGTAAAAGCTTAGGAGAAGAAACTCCACACACTATTTCATAGAGATGAACATTGTATGAATGTACGTTTGCAAGCAAGAATGTTGTAAATAAAGGTTTATCAAGTTAAAAAATGTTTGCAATACCATTTATTTCTTAACATTGGTTCGACTGTTCGGGGAATGTGGTGTAACTGGGTTAAGATTTTGGTCTTCTTTCGGCATGTCTAAGTTGTGCTTATTTCAGCTATATCTTTTAAGAAAGTTTCATGATGTATGTAGTTCTGTATGTTTTGCATATACAGTGCAAGGAAGTACCAGTTTTACTTATTAAAATATATTATTGGACACTTAACAATACTCTATTAACAAGAAGGACATCGTATGTCCTAACTTGTGGTTTAAAATAAGTCATTAGAATGCAGTTCGGTAATGAAAACGGAAAGAATACAATGGATAAACGTTCATCGAGACAAATAATATTTTCTGTTTGTCAGTGGCATTCTTTTGATAACTGCATCTGTATGACTTATGACTTCCTTCATTCAGTTATTTTTTAAAGAAAGTATTTGGATTTTGTACTATATATATTTTGCATATATGGGGTAAGATAGTAACAGTTTAAATTATTTACAAATATTATTGCAAATTTTTCTATACTTTATTGCAAAATATTACACAATTTATATTTTTCTAAA
This sequence comes from Eristalinus sepulchralis, assembly GCA_944738645.1. Lineage (NCBI taxonomy): Eukaryota > Metazoa > Arthropoda > Insecta > Diptera > Syrphidae > Eristalinus > Eristalinus sepulchralis. The sequence goes on along the minus strand of OX122885.1, from coordinate 195,539 downwards.
ATATGTCATACAAACGCAGTTCTTTGTGCAGTTGCGTAAAGATTACTTGCTTAAGGAAACCTTAAATCAAAATTACATAATTACTTTCTTGTTGCAAGACATAAATATATTATAAACGTATTCGTATCTGAAAACTCACTGGCATGACTAAGGAGACAATTGTATTCTTCCGAGATAGAGTAACAAAAATGTTTGATGTCCCTTCCTGATGCGAACTGCAGCTAAAACTATCAGTTGGGCTACTGATGTTTAATTCAAGGAATGCCATAAACTAAAAAAGTTTAGGAGTTTATTGTATTCGAAACTACAAATGCAGTTCTTTAATAACTGTGACATTTAATGGCTCCATAAAAGTTTATATATATTTCATGTTGTGGGTATCCGAAAAAAATGTTTATGGAGATTTTTCTACCTTTTAGTTATGTCTATATCTTAAGCTATTTTTAAATCTTTAAGCGTAATTAACTCATTAAAGAAACTTACCTTAATTTGAAATCAGGGAGACTATTGTTCGTTCGTTATCTGTTGTGCTCGTTTCAAAGTAACTGCAGCCTGTTGTGTTATCAGAGCTCATAAAGGGCGTCTCACAGAACCGCATCTCTACGGTTTGCTCATCACCTGAGTCTACTTCGTTGTCCTTCATGGGGTCGTCATTTATTAAAATGTTAATGCTTTTTTTGTCTCGTTTCGAAGACATAGATGTAGCCCCGTTACCGTATGTCGCTTCGCGTGGTATAATTATGTCCTTTTTTATACCCGTATCCTCGGTGAGCATTAAGTTGTTGTCTCCATTATCCATTTCCGCCTCGTTATGATGCAGTCTGGGACCACACGTGTTTCGGTCTGAGCGGTTGTAAGTGCGGGTAATATTAATGAGATTGTTGTTCGATGGATTGAAACAAGGCAGCACATGCTTAAACTCCTTACGAAAATTCTCATTGAGCCATGCATATAAAAAGGGGTTGTAGCAAGTGGAGGACATTGCTATTGAGTGGGCTACGAAGAAGAAAAGTGTGTAGAAACGCCAGTCATTGGATTTCTCATAGAAATCGTCGAGAATGTTAACTACATTAATTGGCAGCCAAGAGAGACCAAACACTGCTACCATAGCGATGAGCATGCGGTTAGTGCGTTTCTTTCGGTCCCGGTCGGCTTCTTCACGGCGAGAGCTTTTACTACCCGGTTTCGCACGGGCACGAGCGTTTAATTTTATTGAGACCCATATATAGCATATTGATATGATAAAGAAAGGAAGCACGAACTGTAGAATTGTTGTCACCGAGCCAAATACCTTTCGGTATTGTTCCGAAGGCCAATTCTCCTCGCAATATGTGGTCGTGGCTGTTGATGATGCAGTTAAGTTTTCAAAGGCAATTGTCCAGGCTGAAATCGGATGACGTGTAGAACTGTGACTCACAGTTGTATTGTCTTGAAAGGACACTGGCCGTAAAGTTGCCACAGCTGCCAGTGTCTCATCCTCAGATACGACTTTCATGTACATTCCATATGGTAAAGTGGCTAACAGGGATATCACCCAAATGCTGATAATAATCACGATACAGGTGGATAGTTTCATACGGGGATGAAATGGATATATAATCACAAAGTACCTATCGATAGCAATCGAGGTCAGCGTCAACGTAGATATGTATATGCTGCATCCCTGCGCAAAGGATACGAGATGGCAAAGTGTCTTACCGAAAGCCCATCGACCCATAAATGTGTAGAGTGGAGTAAATGGAACTGCCAAGACACACAACAGGATGTCGGATAGTGCCAAGTTCGTAATAAAAATGTTCGTAACAGTTTGCATTGCTCGATTGCGGAGAACAACATAGCAAACCAAAACGTTGCCAAATACTCCCAATACAAACACTGTTGAGTACAGAATGCAAAAGACTGTCTGAACCAATTCGTACTTGATGATGTCAGTTCGTCCCAATGAACCAGTATTATTTTCCCCAACTGTGCCCGTGGATAAAAGATTTGTTGTCGAAAGCAAGGGCATAATTGTCGACGTTGTTGAAGTAAAACTAGAAAGAAAGGACTCAGTTACTGCGGAAATATTACTCGTCGCCATCATCGTGGTTTTTAAAGCTGGTAATAGCGTTGGAACCATGGTAACTCTTTGATTAAGGCTGGAATTTGTGTCTGTTATATTCATAGTAGAGAGAGAGTTTTGCAGCAAGAACTGTGACGTTAATTTTTTCATCCCACATCCGAACCATCAACCGTAGCATACAATACAATTTGTTGCACCTCTAGATATAAGAAATGATTTTCGATCTCTTAACTGAATTATTATGGACTCATCTCCTTTATAGGTGTGATATATGAAGCTCCAACATTTGCGAACCACTGACACCTGCAAGACAAAATTAATTTATTAAAATTAACAACAAAGGAGAATATATATAAAGAATTTAAGATATTTATTTCAAGTCAAGATCCAAAATACAATACGGTATTTGCAAAAACTTCTTAGTCATAGCACCGATTCACAGTTTATCACACAATTACATTTTAATTAGATTTAGTTGTTGCGCGTCCTTTGCGCGTACTTTTTTCCCTGCGCTTGAAAAGAAATTAATTTAAACAAAAGTATACCAAAGAGAAGTCATTAAAGCTTGTCAGAATGAGCTGTAAGTTTGATTATTTATATTGCTTTCTGTTAGGGTTGGGTGCATAGTAAACTTGAGTGTTCAAAACGCAGGTCGCAAGTAGACTATGGTGGCAAAAGGTAACTGATAAAATCCTAATCTAAAACATAACTTATTTTGCACGATTGGGACGATTATGGCTAGAATATAGTTGTATTTTATAAGGGTGTGAAAATTAGTTGCCCTAAAAGGGACGAAAAAGTGCAAAATGCTTGATGCTGAAAATAAAAATATTGTTTGGATTTTATAAGCCACACAGAGCACCTATAAACAAATATCATAAGTTAGTGTAGTTGGTTTTCTCGTTCATATGGGTACACATCGTTCTTCATTTTCTAGCCTATGGAGAACAATTACCACCTTTAGAACTGAAAATGTCCACATTTTCTCATATATTTACCTACAATGCATACCATTAACTAGTTTCAATACTACTGACAATTGGAGATGTAGTAAAAAAACCGATAATGTTATTTTTTGTTCACCACATCCATACTTATCTTCCGAAACCTAAAAACCGTTTCCGCTGCAAGCACATCTTCGGTGGTAAATTGAAATAGGAATGGTAATTATAGTAACAGTTCATTTGGGTGGGTGATTGTACTCACAGATGATTTTTATATCATTTTTTACAAATCTTCTAATCTTCTTCATCTTTAATCTTCTTCATGAACAAAGTTACGTCCTTTGATAATTTCAAGACGGCACCTTCTCACTTTAATAGCAAAGAACAATGACCGCAAAATTGTTTTGCAAATCCATGCTCTGTCGCAGATACAATATGCTCAGTTATCATATACAGACGGTTTTTTGACAAAGTTACTTTTGATGAACTAGACGGAGAACACGGTGTGTTATGTAACAAATCATCAACTATATCCAGAGCTGGCGTCCTTACTCCCGGACTATGGTGCATACTGGATGACTCTCTCCTCAACATTGGATCTAGGCGGCTATAATAAGACCCTCGTTTACTTTTGCATCGGTTGTTTCATGAAATAATCTTTCATTTAAACTATTATAATTTTTATACATATATGTATTTAATGAAGAAATAGGCGTTTCCTGAAGGTCGAAAACATTAGACTACACACCACGATACGATAATTTTATGAGTTACTAATGGCCGCGAACTTCGCATCTTCTGCCTGTTTTTCGCAACAATATAGTTAGTGTGTGTGGATACAAGCAGTCCCTTATACTTTGAAATATGAGGACGCTTCTGGCTACTGTTAGGTTTTGGCAAAATGTCTATATGTATTTTTTCGTGTATGTATGAATTTACGTAAAATATATGTAATGAGGCTTCAATAGGAAAAATTCTTGTTTCAAGATCTTGAAATATGATTTCCATGACTAACGTGAGCGTCTTGACGTAACTAAAAACAGAATAACAAACCAGAATAATTTTAATTATTTCCATCAAATGTTAAAATTTGAGAAACATCGAAGCTTTCCCTTCTGCCTTTTTTTGAATGCGAAAATGTCATAAGCGTCGCGCAAAACGTTGTTATTATATTCATACACACGTGCATATGATATACAGATGTACGTACATACACATGAAAGTAGACCCTTCTCAGTTATAACAAGTTCTAATGAATGGAAGAATAAACGAATTCTGCTTGTGAAACATGCTCACTGATGTTGAAGTTAGTTTATCAAAATGGCTATTGTGACATGTGCTCGACAAACATATGCATCCCAAGATGGAAAAGGACATGATGGGGGCTTTGAAGCTGCATGGCATGTAGATGCATATTACATTACATATATAAACATTTCTGATATAAATTAAAAAAGATTTGAGGCATCGAAATCTACAGACTAGGATGAGGGCCACCAATTCATTTGTGTGTTTGTTAAAAGATTGTAAGCGGGTGTATAGTAGATTTTAAACTGGATTGTTCCGCTACAAGTCGTCCAGTAGTCCTGTACTGACAGATTATGAGAAATGTTCATACGCAGCCGAAGTATATTCATATAAAGAATACCATAATCATAAATCATATTAGATTTTTTTCGTCCATTTACTTACTTTATGTGGTCGCCGTGGCTTAGTGGGTAAGTGCGTCAACTCACACGCCAAGATTCCAATTACGATTGCCGGACCTAGCATTTTTCAAGGCACCATCTCTTTGCTGACAATACTCAAAGAGTTATAATTGTCTATGAAAAACTTGTCAAATTTTCCGTACGGAGTTACCAAAACAGCTACTGTTTCTTAACTGTACTCGTTAAAGAACAGTAGCACGCACAACACTAGTATTTATTGTAGAAGCTAGGCACTGGTCCCTTGTGGGCTGTAGTGCCACTCAATTATTATTATAAACAACATCGTTTAAGTTTAAAAATGAATGTAAAAAAAAGCTTTTTGTTATTTATTCTTTTATGTTTTGAGCAAAGCAGTCAAATAAATAACTAACACAAAAAACAATAATTCCCTATGACTCTCCATTTAGATCTCACATTTGATAAGTTGAATGGGACGTGCATAAATGAAATTAAAGACACATACATACATGTTTACACTTTCGTGTTCTCTTATCTCATATTATTTATCAGCTTATCGGGTGCAAACTTGTTATTAGCATTTCTCAATACATATGTATTGTATATGGATTCTAATACGGGGATTAATTTTATTTTATAAGTTAACAACCGCAGCTTGATAAATAGACAACGTGAAACTATTCACAACTTTTAAAAAAACATAAGGACGTTGTGTAAGATTGCATTTAAGTGAAGTGTTTACTGTAGGAAAAGTAGGCGCCCACACAGTAAGTTTAAGTTCATAAGCGGAAAGTGTTGAATTATATTAAAAATAATTTATTAAAATTATTATAATTTTTCATAGGAATATTATATAACTAAGTGATTTTTGGTCTTCTGTTATGTTCTTAGATAATTCAGCTTTGTACTGCTTTATTAATAAACAGAAGAAGGGGAAATGTAGGTAAAGGCTCAGGCCCACCACTGACGTAATGCTATGATTTTTTTACCTCCGAATAAGCATAATAAATTGGATTTTAAAGAACCTATCTGAAGTAATGTTGGAAAATTTAAAAAAATATTTGAAAATATAACAGGATTGAACCGAACAGGAAAATGTTCATAATTTTCAGTTATCATTCACTCAGTCCTCAGTTTTAGAAAATCTGGTAGAAATAGTTAAAATTTGTTTTATTTTCAAACAAATGATTCTATCTTTTTAGGATGAGTTATGTAGTACGTCTTACTGTTTCTGTCGCCTATTTTTCAGTGTAAGATTATACTAACTAAACTTCGAGCCTGACATGTATGTACATACATATAACATACAAGTCATAGAGACATATGTTCTTTACAGTTGAATTTTGTACTGCGCGTCACGTCAATTCTGATTGCCCCCGCCCATCCGACTTTATTGAAACATTTTTCTTTCACAAGTACAACGAACAATGACCTTGTCTATAATTTGTTGGGCAAATTTTATTTCCCCATAACCACTATACCAAGTTGTAAGGGTTATCTATGCCGGCAACGGCTTCAAAGGCGCGCTATGGATAAGCACAATTTATTGCTTTAATAAAACTGCAATTATTGCTAGTCGTATATTCATTATTGGATTAACAAAATCTTACAGTATCAATATCTGGTGCTACTTGTATATGTATATATATGCTTCAGTGGACGTATCATGAGTCACTTCGTGCGGAAACTTTCTCTCACCTTATTAGAGGTTGTCATAATTAAATGCAATTATGCGTCTTCCATTGAAGTTAATTTCAAAAGGCTACCTCCCCACTGTCACATGTGACTGCACTTGAAGGAAATATGGATGCAAATAATTTGCGTTGTGTGGACGAGTGAGGCTGCAATAAAATACGTCAAAGTGGACGTTTCTTTTTTCTCTTCATAGGTGGCTGGGTTAAAGATGTCACGGCATATTCTCAAGCTATGAAAAACATATTTTACCGACAATTTAAATTAATTCCATAATCATTGGTAATTTGTGATGTTGTGATATACATACATACATACATATGTGTGTTAATTTCTATTAAATATATATTTATTTTTAATTTTTAACACTTAACTTTAAATTGGAAAGGAAAGAAATAGTTTGGAAAATAATTTGCTATGTTATGAAATGAAAATATTTATACTTGGAATTAGCAGACTTCTAACATAGAAATCAGTGATTAAACAATTGATAACCAAAATTCGGATTAACTGTTGCGTGAACTTCTATAAGAAAATGGTTTTATAATTACAATTAACAATGGATTGCTTTACCTAAATGTACAAAACAAATTTAAATCGGGACATGTAAAAATTAGAATCAGCTACAGATAAAGACATTTCTCACGAATATAGTAACTGTCCTGTTTTTCACTTGCTCCCACTTAAAGTATTTTTTCCATGAATCATAAAAAGCGTACTATTTTTTATGATGAATATCCTAGGTGCATAACCTGAGAAAAAGATACCTCCACGATGATTTAATTAATTTATGCGCTACTCCAACGTGTAGGAGTAAAAAAAAAGTTATTATCTCTTTATCTTTACCCAAGCGAGAAAGTATTAAATATGCGCATATTGATAGCGCGCGGTTACTAAGGCACAGGACCTTTGTCCTCAATACATTCTTTCCTACCATAAACACAACCATGTCCGTAAGCATTTCACTTTCGTATGTAATTATCACAGAAAAGTTTTTATTTGTTTGACCAGGTATTAATTCCAAATTCTGCGCAATAAATTTTGTACTGTAGAGATTAAGGTGAGAATGAGTATACACAAACTCTTGCAAAGGGAAAATAAAAGGCTCTAACTTTTAGTTGTCGAAAATTGAATTCATGAAGTTTTAAATTAAACTTCAACATTTAGTAAAAAAAAAAGTAAAAAAGTTAAGTGCAATTAACGGCCTCAGCCTACCTTTGTACACAACGACTCGAACTCCAAAGTGAACTTTATCTTTTATTAAAATATTCTCGTTTTATAATCACAGTTTTTAGGATTCTGCGTTCGTGCATAAAGATAATGATAAACAAGACTATTTTTTGTTTGTTTCGGAGCTTTCTCTCCGCAGATAATTTTTTTTTCACAGAAGCTAGTTAGGAAAATGTATTTATTGTCGGCGGATTATGAATTCCAAATCCGTTGGCCAGGTATTTTAAGTTAATTTTTTTGCACGTATTTTGAATACGGGAGAGTGTATATATAAACTCATATTCAACTATTGAATAAAAATATTCAAGAAAAGACATAGTTTCGGATATAGGAACAGCTGAAATCTTATAATAAAGTGTTTTTGTGTCTGTACCTCAAGAACATATTATTTTTTGCCACTAAGTAACGATAGAAATCCATTAAAAAAATGTTGAATATAGTTATTGTATAGACAACACATTTAAGTATTGTATATAAAAAAATAGTATGTAATATATAATCAAACATTCGCTAATAAGGAGCACAAACTATATACACTTTTATGTTCGTTATACATAAAAAGAAGACGGAATGATCACTTGGGAAACTCTTTTAATAATTGTAAGGACGAATGTGAACATATGCATCATATATATTAATAACAATATAATAAAGCGGCCCAAGGGAAAATGCATTGTGAGCAATAACACGTTTCTAATGAGAGTTAAAGCATAGACGATATAAGAGTCCAAAAAAAACTTTTTTCTGATATACAGATATTATAATAATAAATATTTTAATTCATCTTATTATCTATTCGTTGTAATTTACTAAATATCCATTCTAAACGAACCTTCTTTTATCAAAGGAACTTAAACTTTAATTGAAAGTATTTTATTACAAAATCATTTTCAAATTTTAACATAACACGAGTGTTATGTAACAAGGAGAAGGCCCTCAACAACATATGATGCACTTAATTTAAGAAGCAACGTTTCACGTAGTTATCCCTTTTTAGTAAAATATCAGTCAACACAGGAATTCTTAAATGTTTGTTAAGCTCAATATTCTATACTAAACATTAATCGAATTTTTTATTGAAGAACTATGTACGAAACATTAATCGAATTTTTTATTAAAGAACTATGTACGAAGCGCAGATGGACAATCTGTCCTGAAGCATTGTTGCGGCTGGTCAAGTGTGGCTAGTTTTCAGTGAATTTCCATATAAATCGATTAGTATATTTACAATTATACTTGCGTTTTTGTAATATACGTTTATTTATTTCTACACACACATCACCCAAGCTTGAGTGATTTTCATAGTTTTGCACGTCCTTGGAATGAAGGCAAAAATCTGCACGTAATACAGATATAACAAAATTATGCTAATTTGAACTTCTTGACAAGTTTATATACAATACCGCAGATAGTAATTATAGATATTGTAAAAAAGGCTTCATCCGTCTCACCTGTTCTTGATAGGGTAGTCTCCGTAATGAAAGTAATGAAATGCACAACTGATTGCGTTTGGTCTAAATTTTTCTACAGTTTTGTTTTGTTGGAGGGCGAATGCTATTTAGAAATCTGAATTTTTTCCCCTCAGCGCATGCAAAATGTGAATGACAACTGGAACGCCAACATTGAAACACTATGATTGAAGAGGGCCTTGTTTCAATTTTTATTACTTTGATTATTGTATACACTTTCACATGGACCGATCATCACTCTGAACGACAAGAATTCAATCACTTGACAGGCAATTTCTTCTCAATGTTCGGGGAAATGAAAAAAATATGAGAATAGGAGATGTGAGACGTGATGAAAATTAAGTTAGAGGTAAAGATGGAGATTGACGAAACTTAACCGACACCAACACTTGGCTTAATGGCCGCCAGCAGGTTACAAAGTTTATTCTTTGAGTGACAGACAACACTGTATGGGTTTTAATGGGTTCTGTAGAAAACTATGGCAACGAGCGACTTGATCGATATTAATAAAGCGATCGGATAACGACAGTTATTTGCATTTGCGTCGAGGATTACGATTGTATATCGATAAGAACTCCGAAATATGCTCTAATAATTGGTGGGATGGAATAGTGGGTCCGCACACCCAGACAAGACGTATTCGATTCTACAAACTAAACCAAGCTGTAAATTATTCAAAAAAGAGCACCGTGCTCTTCAAGGACGACCAGTCAACTGATTTGCGTTTGGCACACGTTTTACTCAAACTTCTTGCCAACAGGTCATGCCAACTGATAACGGTACCCTGAGAAACATCGCATGGCGAAAGTTGCTAAGATGTGAGTGAGGTTTTAGTGCGCATTAGCGGTATGAGCCAAAGCTTTCTGCTTTTGAGTATCTGATTCTTCATTTAGGTATTTTGCGCTGGAGGTTTGTAGAGTTGGCCATTCTAATAAGTTAAAAAATTAAATTGTATTTTAGAGCGAAATTAATAAATATCGAAAGATTACACAAAATGAAGTAGCCAAGAATCATTTGAGAAAACTTCATAACCGGTAAAACTTTAGGTAATTAACCCTATTCTAGTCTAGTTCTCCATGTGCATACATTGTAAAACACCTTAAACAGCAGTTTAAGAAAAATTCAACGTTTTCAAGTAACGAATGATTCTCCATATACATATATTGTAAAAAAACAGTTCAAGTAAAGTTCAATGTTTTTTTTGGCAAAGAATCAATTCATTGGAATATTTATTGCATACATCTTTTGCGTGGAATATTTCTAAAAACCATATCGAAATGTACTTAAATTCCCATTAGCTTCAATCCAATAAAATCATGAGTGTAGTACCTACTCATAAACGTATGTTCTTACATCAAATACATTCATATATACTTCCAAAAACAATTAAAATAAACCATCTTATTAACCTTTTTATTCTCCCTTCGCCGTGGGGGAGGAAATAAACTGTCTCGACATAAAGATGTCACCAACTCCTAGGAGTTGTTTGGTATCATACTAAATTATAATTCAGGATGAATATTTGCACAGTATTATACTCAGCTCATTTATCATTTTTGAGAGTACACATATACATATTTTGTAAGTTTTTTCCTTCTGGTTGGCGTGTATTTATATACAGTGTAGTTGGACACTTTAACCAACGACTAGGAACTCTTAAAAATAGACATGGATAAAAAGAAAATTAAAGTAAGGAAACCATTATTATTTTTTTTGTAAAACTACTTTGCAGCAGGCACGTACGTAGATAATTTAATGGAAAATCTTCACAAAAATTCTATAGGTATTTATTTTTAAAGTAAAAAAAAAAAATTTCTTTGATACTTAATTACTTTTCTTTGGAGCTCTTAAGTAACACGTTGTGGTTTATTTTACTACTTTCGAATCTATCGCAACAACAATTTGATATGTATACTTTGCCACCATTTTTTTGTTTACTTTGGTTCTTAGGAAAATTTTTTTTATAAACATTTAGTAATAAATTGCCACCATATTCTTTTAACTGTTGCAAAGGTCACACACTGTAAATAGATCAAAAAACAATTTCTACGGTACTTAATTATTTTTCCTTGGAGCTCTTAAGTAACACGTTGTGGTTAATTTTACTACATTCGAATCTATCACAACAACAATTTGACATGTATACTTTGCCACCATTTTTTGGTTTAGATTGGTTTTTAAGAAAATTGTTTTATAAAAACACGTTGTGGTTTATTTTACTACTTTCGAATCTATCGCAACAACAATTTGATATGTATACTTTGCCACCATTTTTTTGTTTACTTTGGTTCTTAGGAAAATTTTTTTTATAAACATTTAGTAATAAATTGCCACCATATTCTTTTAACTTTTGCAAAGGTCACACACTGTAAATAGATAAAAAAACAATTTCTACGGTACTTAATTATTTTTCCTTGGAGCTCTTAAGTAACACGTTGTGGTTAATTTTACTACATTCGAATCTATCACAACAACAATTTGACATGTATACTTTGCCACCATTTTTTGGTTTAGATTGGTTTTTAAGAAAATTGTTTTATAAAAATGTAGTAATAATCTGCCACCATATTCATAACTGTTGCAAATTTCACACACACTGCAAATAGATCCGCACTTTATTTGTCCATTTGTCCAATATTAATATAAAGCTATTATGATCCTTATATCCTATAGTGCAAAACAAGTATGCTCCTATCGTTCATCACAAACAGGTCCTCATTCTGCTCTCCGTGTTCCGTACTAAGGAAAGAATAAAATGTAACCAGAAAGAGGATTGAAAGTTAAAATTTATAGCCGACCCCTCGGATATTTTAATGTATTATCATTCTGAGATTTTGTGCAGTATACCTTGGAAAATAGCTTTTCCTCAAAGGAAAAAAACGGATATACTTTAATAATGTACACTTGCATACATTTATCATGGGTGGATTTGTTTTTGTTTTCAGAAAATATATTACAAATCTTCCCACTACCTGACCGTTTATTACTCTGAACCTTATTGCTGCGGCTTTCGATAAATTTACGAGGTGTCTAAATTGCGACGAATAACCTTTTCCGTTTGTTAGCAGTTGGTGTTTAAAGTTCTTATTAGAGGGTTTTTTCATTCACATTCATAGACAGTAGGTGGGATACCTTAAGGGACTTGTTTATCTGTTTTCGCGTACAGAAAACGTTATCTATCATGGTTCGCTATCAGGGTTGTTTTTGGAAAAGTAGAAAAAGTAGCAACATTTTTTATACTGGCAGTATATAAAATTAATTTTGTTTTATTATAATTAATTTTATAAATAAACTAAGAAAAGTTCATAAAACTTAAAAACAAAATATTTCATAAAAACAGTAAGTAAGGCAGTTAGTTTTAACCTTTAGAATTTTGAAATGAGAATTATTTACTCAAAAATATTACACGAGAGGGCGAGAATATATTAAGATATTAAACCCTTGAATTATATATTATAATATTTAAATGATAATAAAATTGTAAATGTACTCTTAAAACAATGTAAATGCTGTCTTAGAAAGTGAATTACCAACTACTTCATATCAGCGATATGTCAGAAAATTTAACTTAGGCGAATGAATCGGGAAATTATAGAAGCTTAATTTTAATGTACTCCAGAATGTGTTAAGAGAATGTAAAAGAAATTAAAGAAAATGTTTATTATACTTTGCATTTTGTTTTATATTGTATTAAATAATTTCGTAAGCGGACAAAATCTGTTAAATACTGAGCATTTTGTATGCCACTAGGGCTCCATTTGTAGCGTAGATGGGTTGAATAAATAACCGCTGGGATCGAAGACGTCTTGCCGGTACAACTTGCAATTTTGCCCTCAACTTAGGTGACTTTGGTTTAGTTAGCCTTAATTTAGCAGACCTTAGCTTATCTGGCCTCAGTTTGGATGGCGCCACATTGGGTAATGTAACCTCGGTTGATTTTTTCTCGGGTAACCTTAACTTGGCAGACCTCAAATTGAGTTGCCTGGACATGACTGAAGTCAATCTTGGCGACTGAAGTTTTGCTTGACGTATGTTTTGTCTGCGGAAACTGCTGGCTAGTATTATACGCTCTGAATCGGGATTCTCGGCTGATTCTGAATCTGATTCTATTTCAGATTCTTCATTTGCTTCACCATCTTGTTCCTCCATTGAACGGTTAGATCCTGACTCCAAATTGTCCGTGACATCATCTACTCGTAATATTTCTACGCTTGCTTCTGGCTCATTAGATACTTCCTCTGGTGGTCCATACGTTTGTGCTGGAGGTAAAAGGCTGTCAGGTGGTAAGTATGTGTTACCAGGTTGCTGTGGTGCAGCTTCGGATTCCTCTGAGGCTTGCTGGGAGTCAGTATTTAAAACGGATGGATTGTTGGAATCGGTTTCGGATGACTCAGGCGCTACGCTGGGATTCATTTCAGTATGTCCGCTGGGAAGATCCGCTGTAACTTCAGGATTGATTCCAGATGGTTCGTTGGGAAGATTGAATGAAATATCAGGTCTAATTCCAGATGGTGGGTAAGGTGTCTGCGCAATATTATTCTCTGCTACCTCTTGTCCGGCTAGCAATCTGGACTGCCGTAAGTTACCGAGGCGCGCTGACTCCGCTGCGCAGTTCAAAGCTGTCAAAAACAAAGCAAGCAAAACTAACTTAATCATGATTTGCTTATTTGGGTTCTAATTGATTGACTACTTTAAAGTAACTGATGCTTTTTTTAACTCTGCTTGTCTATTTAAACAGATTCAGAGACCGATGTTGTTCGAAACTACTATATTTCACGGACTTTCCCAGTTGAAAGCACCTCAAGTTTCGCGTTGAAAACGTTTTGCTAATGCATACCACCCGATTAGCAACTTCGCTCCTATTCTTTCAAGTTGCATTACCGACGGAGTTCATCAAACGCCTTTCAGTGACTAAATTTGATCGTGGCTATGCAACTCGCGTTCGTTCGTTTGAGCGCGTGATTCTCATGCTTAACCATTTATTATTACTCTTTATTGAATTGTTTGTTGGAGAGGTCAGTACTTTTCCGAACTTTAGTTGGGGGTTATTGGTGAGTGAAGGCTACAGTCATAACAGTACTTGTTCTTATAAAGAACAGTCATTTATACAATATAAGCACCTATGGTAGAAAGGAAATAAATATTTAAGTCGACTCATTTATAAATAATTGAGTGGCACTTCAGCCTACAAGAGACCAGGGCTTGGTTTCTACAACAACTACTCGTCTTCTGTGTGAGCTACTATTCTCTCACGAGTAGAAGGGACCTACAGTTTTTGGCCGACTCCGAACGGCAAGATTTGAGAAGCTTTTTCATGGACAATTGATTCTCTTTGAGCGTTGTCAGCAGCTCGAAAGAGGTGCTGCCGTAAAAAAATGCGAGGTGTCCCGTCCGGGAATCGAAACTAGACCTTCTGCGTGTGGGTCAACTACGCCACGGCGACCACAAGTCGACTCATTAAAAATATGACATTTTACCATTTTCTTCTGGGGTTGGCACTACAGTCCGCAACAGACATGGGCTTCAACCATAAAATAGATTAACATGAATGGCACGGTGAACGGTTCACTACTTAGGAATCGGTTTTCTTTACATTGACTAGAATATCCTCTCGGTTGTTTTGTGTAAACGCCTGATACCATTCCTGAACAATCCTCATCCTCTGTGTGTTTCACTCCATTGAAAACACATTTTTCTTATTTTAGAACTCTCGGTGCTCAGTCAAGGTCGGTAGCGAGCTCACAGAGACCTTTAATATCAAGAAGGCGAAGCGCTATCATTCTTGAGAATGTGAAATTCACAAGTCGTTACCAGAGACATGACCTTCCAAGAGTCCGTTTTTCTGTTGGCTCACGCGGCGATTTTAACTTTAGTACTGCGAAATAAATCTACGCTTCCTCTAAGATGTTTTTTTCCATGCCAAGTCCCTCGTTGTAGGTAGTCGGATAAAAAAAAAATTACAAATTAAAAATATTTCTGCCTTATTTAAGACATTTCCTATTTAACATCAAACTAGCTTTGAAACTCTACCACAAATTTCGATTATGTTAAGCAATTCCTTTATTACCTTCTCAATTTTTTTTACAGCACTTATGTAACACGATAATCTAGCTACGTCCTCTTTTCTAAATAAACAACAATTTACTCGTAGAATTTTCCTGTTCGCTAGATAAACATTGTGCATTGTGGGCTGCTTTTTTTTGCAACAGATTTAATTTGAGCTTTTACTAGCTTTCAGAAAGTTGTTCCAGTATTTTTAATTTCTCTCTTATTACTGATTATTTGATTCTAGATTAAAAATCATTTTCCCAAGTGGATTATACATGTCGGAATTTAAGGATGGATGGACTATAAAGTCTAATTTGACTCGAGTGAAAAGGGTTCACTCATTCAGCCATCAGAAGCCTCACAAGTGTGTATCCCTACTTTTTTAATCCCCTAAGACAGAAGATACCGATTTCTGTGAAAACCCACTCGGAATAAACTTGTTGCGACATATTAATTTCAACTGGCAAAAAAAAATTATTTATTTTTAAATAATACAATAAGGGTGTTTTTATTCAGACTGCGGTTGACGTCTGATTTGTATTTTTGATGCGGGTTCTGATTAAGAATGTGTTCTGTTGGAAATCGATCAAATCCACTGCATACCTTGATACATGTGCAAATCGAAATCTATTTTATACTTCATCAAAAATAAAAATATGAACATATCTGATATTTATTGAACACAAATGTAAATGTCCTTCGAGTATCGTGATATATCATATGAAATATCATATCAAATGAAATAAAATATTATATCATATGAAATATCATATCACTGAAATTCAAAGAAACAAAAAACATAGTGAATATCATTAAAATTAATGTTTATTCTTGTCCAAATTTTGTAATATGTCTTTCCGTGCCTTCCCATTTATTTATAATGCCCATTACCATCCCTATGGAAACTTACTTGTGGGACAATGCCTATAAAAACCGGCAGATAAGCTTTAGTTTGAAGCAGATTGTCTTCAATATTTTTAAGTTGGTATGAATCCGTGCTCTACTAAATAAGAGTATACCACCGATAATTTACTAATTCCAAATTTTTACCTTTTTGCTTTCTCTACTTAAGAGCAGAAATTTACTGGCTGTGCTACATCTGTATCCACGAGTCTCTGAAATGTATAGCATACGTTTCGAAGATCAAAGCTTGTGAAGGTAATTCCGTAAAGTGACAAACGCTCTCCTCTTGGTCCGGCCCAGGGCGTTTTGAAGGCCCTTACCTTCACCTATAAAAAGCGGGACCTATGTTTGCACAGGCCAACATCGTAAAAAGCCCACGATACCTTAATAATATGAATGACGTCATACTTATAATATTGTTGTAGTTTTTTTTACACTTCTTTGGTACTTTATCACAGTAGGTAGAATCCCACAATGATGAATTTTGTGTCATTTTGTGTTCGTGTGGTTTTCTTGTTTTTATAGATTAGGCAATAGTAATAGTGATTTACTTGTCTTATATGTAGGTATCGTCTTTTAAATTCAAATTCCGAGTTATGTGCATCAACTGCCTTTACGTTACTTTCTACTGTGTGAAAACTTTGTACAAAACAAAACAGTGAAAGGAGCAGTGGGCACTCGGAAGAAATATATACTATATACATTCTTCCACTTAACTCTCACGAATGGTTTCAACCAAAAAACATAAAATATTAATAATTTCGCCGTAAAAAAAATCCATGCAGCATGCTAAAAATTCAATGGACACTCCCCGAGAACTAAAAGTAAAGAAATCGGCTGCTTTCTATGAATTGAAGCAAGATTTAACATATTCGAAACGCGTCGTGCATTGGTCATTTCAAATTAAATTTGATCATAACTTCGATTATGGGATGAGTGCAGCAAGTTTGCCAAATACTTCTTGGCAAGAAAAAAACGTCAATATACAAAGGAATTGAACAATATTGTAAAAATCAGTTTGTATTTTAGAATATGACGGACCACTGACGCCTTTTCAAGACCATTAAATTGATATTAAATTTCATTCTTTCTGGGTATAATGCTGGCTTTAGTGTATAATAATCAGTGAAGCTGAGGACGCGTCGGATGTGTTGAGTCTATAAGGAGTTATATGAGTGTGTGCTCCATTTAACTGGCATTTTAGTCATTGTCTATGACGTCGCATGGATCAAATTCAAGGAAATCTCCCAACCCTGTACATACGTGGAACATACATACACTCTACTACCCACAAAGATATACTCGTACATAATTATTTCTCTATAGTATAATATCTTCGCTGTGGTCTGCTTCGTCTTTCCTCGCTATTCACAGGAGTAATTATATGATACCATACGATGATGTAACACAATCGAAAGCAAGTTTTTTTTTCTTTGAAACAACCCAATACTTTTGAGTTCATTAGCTTATTTTAGGGACATCCCTTTTTTTACATTATTTATATGTGTAGATTGGCTGATATCTTATGGTACTAGGTACAATTAACACATTCCAATAGGTACTTATCTTACGACTTGACTTAAACCCAACCAGCAACCCTGCAAGTATCGACGAAATGTTTACACGAATTGCTTGAAATATTATATAAATACCTGTGTATGCATGTTTTCATAGAAATCTGCGTAATGCGTACAGTTAAAACATTTTGTCGCATCCGCTACATACCGCATTTGTGTTCCGATTTGTAACATACGTTTCGTTAACTCAATTAATTAAATTTTTCTAATTACAAGGATTCAAAATTAAAGGTCAAGTTAAATGAAGTACGATGACAACGATATAACATCGCATTGAAAAATATTTTTCTTATTAAATTATCCATAATGGAAAAATGTTAGCCTCTCAAAATTTACTCCGCTATGAATTCCCTATATAGCATGCATTTTTGATTATATACTTTACACTTAGTCAATATCGTTGTTACCTTTGAGTTTCTTTTTATATATAAAAATAAATCTATTTTTAATTTTACTTTGAAATTATTGCTTCACTACAAATAGTTTTTTGTTAAAGTGTTGTTAAATTTCAATTAAGCGTACAGTGCTAAAGTTTAAAATAAATATACAAAAATGCGTGTCCAAAACTAAGCACTTCTCTTGCAAGATTCGCTTAACTTAATTCTACTAAATGAGAATGAAATCGCTTACAGTGTTTAAACTCATTAATAATGCATAAGGGCGACTAGCCATCCTGGTCCCGCCACAATTTTATGTTTTCTCCTTCCCCTATACTGTAAAAAATAGAGAACAGAATATAAATGTATTTTCATAATTTTGTTAAGTGTGGAAATACACTTGCTTTTGCTGATGATTTTGTTGTTATTTTGTGAAATCCACTTTTTGCCTCATAGGCGCCATCACCTTCATCATCATCACGTTGCGTGCGCTTAATTTAAAAACAAACCAAGGTATCAGATTTACATTAAAAGGGTGGTAAGAAACAAATGGGGCAGATATGCTGCTCTTTTGTTCGCTTCCTCACCTCTTAAATATTCTTACATGGCCTGTTGACTTTGTTAGAGGGGAAAAAATGATAAATTATGTAGTCTCAAAATGGTTGGTTTCTTTTATATAAGACCACGATAAACCTCAATGCGAGCAAGGAATCGACGCCGAATATATTTTGAAATCCACGAAGATAACGGGGATAACAAATTTA
Source organism: Eristalinus sepulchralis (assembly GCA_944738645.1). NCBI lineage: Eukaryota > Metazoa > Arthropoda > Insecta > Diptera > Syrphidae > Eristalinus > Eristalinus sepulchralis. Next base: position 176,806 of record OX122885.1, on the reverse strand, counting down.
GGACTGTGATATATACCCACATACCACCAGTCTTGAGAATTCAGTATCAAGGTTGTCCTTTGAAATCCAAAATATTTACATAAATATGTTAATAAGGTTTGAAACCCTGTGGGTAAATTGATTAACTCAAAGTTGATAGGACAAAAGGTAGATTATGAGGATGTGAGGAGGACTTAAGTACGAATGCGTTTTAATAATTAGACTCTCCTTAGCAAAACATTTTTGGAGTAATTGTCTTGCTAATTATGCCGAAGTGTGCACCATTGACTGAATGTTAAAAAAAACATTGGTTAATTATTCAGGACCTCAAATCAAGTGATAAATGTTGTAATTAAATTGTAACTTAGAGTCATTATTTATTGTGATGTGTTTGCGGCTTACCATTTGGTACTGTTATTTTAGATCTTCTTTCAACACGTGCATCTTTTCTGATCCCTTTCTAAGATACTTCTATTAGCGTAAATTCAAATAGTCCGAGAGTAGATTTCACTATATATAGTTTTAGTTTGTGGTACGGGATGAATATATTTTTATAAAATTAAATATTAATGAAATTATGAAGTCTATACATAATTGATTCAAAGAATCTTAGAATTCAAAAATTAATGACTACGATAATTTTTTTTTTTTTTTGAAGTAAAAGGGTACCTAGCTTATTGAATCATTGGAAGAATTTGAGCTTGGTGATTATTTCGAATGCTTTAATGATCGTTTCAATGCCACTAAAGTCCAGGCCATGGCAGAGGTACGGCCCATTAAGTTCATCGTAAAATCTTATCCTCCAGATGTCACCAACGCATACAGAACCAAAAATCGTATGCAGAACTTATATATATATAAGTTCATATAACATTGTGGATTCATATAAATCCACAATGTTATATGAAGACTAAATAAAGCATTCAATCACTATATTAAGGAAGGTAAATTCTATTCGGTAAATTAGCAGGCGCCATCTTAAATTTTAAACCAAACGCCATTAACACTTAGTGGAATTTTCTGTTCACTATACCTCTTATAATATAATATCATGCACCTGAAACTCGCCAACTCCCATTGTTGTGGTAAGTCAATGTCATTAAGAGAAGATGTTAGGTGACAATGGCACCAATTTCGTGGACGCAGCAAACGAATTGATCAAATCCTAAGACAAGGCATCTTTAGATGTGAATGACTTTCTTGGGTCGACTCATTAATTAATAGGACGACCTTCGCAGGCAATCTTCAGACCTTAGTTTGCTGACTTCAAAGGGGAGTGAATTAAGCAAACAACACGTTATATCAATCAACAAGCAACACTGTTGGAGAAGATGAAGTCCTGCAACTTCATAAACGATCAAAATGGTCACGTTCCAGTCAAACTTGAGGATTTTCAAAAAAGGAAGAATGAGAGGAAGGGAAATTGATTAAAGATATTGATGAACTTAGAGTACTCGTGAAGGTTCACTAATTGGTTGAAAAACATTTGTTCAGTATATTAAGCTAGTTTTAAATATATTTGCCTGGCATGCAAGGAAATACATTATGCAGAAAAATGCGTTGAAATCAATAAATCAATCACATGTGGGCAGGTAGCTAATTTTCGAAAGCAACGTTTCCAGTGAAGGGTATCGCATACAAATTTGGATTATATGCTAATTTTCTTCAGCAACAAACCTGAAAAAGCTGACTAGATATTTGCAAGTTCGTTTAAATAGAGAGTCAATGCGAACATGGTTATCAGTTCATTCATTTACTTCAAAAAAAAATATTATCCAACGAAATGAATAAGTTAGCAATTGTTATTGTCTTAATTGTATCGGTGGTAATATGTAATGGCTCACCAGCAAGACTCACTCGAGTCAAGTCATCTAAGTCGAGCCTTTTGGCTAATCAGGAGGTCGCTCAAGATACACCAGCACCAACACCCTATCCAGCAGTAGGATTTAGACCGGAACTCCGCTTCACTTTGCCTATCGATGAAAAGCTCGTAGCTCCCGACAATAAATATTTGCCACCAGTTGGAGAACCCGCTAAAACGTATGGTCCACCACTTAAGACGTATGGCCCCCCCGAAATAAGTGTTAAGAACGATGTTGAAAAAGTGCCAAGTGAAGATCCAGTTGAGTCCGAAAAACCTAATCCTGACGAACCTAACATCAAAGACGATCAATCGAGTGAAGTTTCAGAAGATGTTCAAGCTACTGCAGTTTCAAGAGATTTACCAGCAATACAAACCAGTGACGAGCAACCAGCAGAAGATATTTCGGAAAAAGAATCTGAAACCGATGAAATTGAAGAAATTATTAAAGAAATCGAAGCCGAAGAAGATTTAATCGACTCAATTCCTCAACGCTTTATAATCGCCAAGACCATGGGTAGAAATACATCCATGGCTCGAGTAGCTAAGCTGCAACTGGCACCTCCTCAACGGCGACAAGCTTTTGAAATCAAGCCAATTTACCTTATCAGGGGTAATGGACAATTTTATAAATTGTTAAAATAGATTAAAAAAGGATTGTGTTTATTAAATAAATTTAAATTCTCATGGAAAATATAAAACAAAAAGTGTCTTCTCCATTACTTCCAGGATTTGTTGTCGGAGAATATTGTTGCACTTAGAATTTTGACATTCGCCATGACATGTTTTTGAAATCTGTTTTTCTTCTTCTTTTTCTTCTTGGGGCGCTACAGTCTGGGGTGGACCTGGGCCTCAACCAACATGCCTCTCTAGCCAGCACGATCTTTCGCCAGCTGCTGCCAGTTGCGCACTCCAAGTTGGTTGAGGTCCTCCTCCACTTGTGTGCGCCACCTTATCCTGGGCCGTCCTCTGTTGCGTTGTCCCAATGGCTCAGATTCGAAGACTTTTCGGGCCGGAGCAGTGATGTCCATACGCTCTACATTGCCTAGCCATCTTAAGCGTTGTATCCGTGGACGCTTGACTAGGCTCATGCTGCTGTACAGCCCGTACAGTTAGTGGTTGAATCTTCTCCTCCAGATGCCATCAACGCAAACAGGGCCAAAAATCGCACGCAGAACATTTCTCTCGAAGAGACCAAGGGCATCCTTATCCGCTTTTAGTAGTGTCCAAGTTTCCCTGCCATAAAGTAGGACTGGGATGATCAAGGTGTAATATAAAGCAAGCTTAGTCTTTCGAGAGAGGGCTTTATTACTCAATTGCTTCTTGAGCCCAAAGTAACAGCGATTGGCAAGAGTGATTCTGCGTTTTATTATGGTACTGGTGTTATTGTCCCTGTTTACTGCGGAGCCGAGATAGACGAAGTCCTTGACTACCTCGAAGTTTCTGCTGCCTAGTGTGACGCTCTGTCCGAGACTCCGATGTTGTGTGTCCTTTCTTAATGACAGCATGTACTTCGTTTTGCTCTCATTTACCACCAGACCCATTTTAGCCGCTTCCGCTTCAATGCCAGCAAACGCGTCACTGACGGCTCGCTGTATTCGTCCAATCACGTGAATGTCGTCGGCGTAAGCTAGCAATTGAGCTGACTTTTGGAAGATCGTGCCTCTGGTGTTGACCTGTGAGTTACGCACGATCTTCTCAAGAATGATGTTAAAGAAGTCACATGACAGTGCGTCGCGTTGTCTAAAACCTTTTTTGACATTGAAGGTCTCGGTGAGTTCGTTCCCGACCTTGACGGAACAGCGAGAGTTCTCCATCGTCATTCTACACAATCTGACGAGTTTGGTAGGAATGCCAAAACTAGACATGACACTGTATAGCTCGTCTCTATGCACACTGTCATATGCGGCCTTGAAATCGACGAATAGGTGGTGAGTGTCGATTTGCATTTCTTGGGTCTTTTCCAGGATCTGCCGTAGTGTGAAGATTTGGTCGATGGTGGACTTCCCTGGCCTGAAACCACACTGATAAGGACCAATCAGGTTGTTGACAAACGGTTTCAGGCGTTCACACAATACGGCAGAGAGGATCTTGTATGCGATGTTAAGGAGACTTATCCCTCGATAGTTGGCGCAGTCGAAGGGGTCTCCTTTCTTGTGGACCGGACAGACGACACTGAGATTCCACTCATCGGGCATGCTTTCCTCCGACCATATCTTACAGATGAGCTGGTGCATGCGCCCAACCAGGTCATCCCCAGCCGCTTTGAACAGTTCTGCGGACAGTCCATCCGCTCCAGCAGCTTTATTTGACTTCAGTCTCGATATTGCTATCTTGACCTCGTCTAAGTCGGGGGGACGGAATTCTTGTCTATCATCGTCCAAATTAAGTGGAACATTCTGCCTAACAGCGGATTTGGGCTGTTATATCCACCGGATACCTGTTTCACCTTTCGGTAAAACTTTGGGACTTCATACCTGCCATAACACCTCTCCATCTCTTCGACCGCGCGCTTCTCATGCTCTCTCTTTTTCCTTCTGAGAAGCCGGTTCTCTTCCCTTCTTTTCTGTTCGTAGAGCACACGAACAGCTCTCGTTGTCCGATGCAGCGTTGCCTGGTAGGCCTCCTGTTTAGCTGCATTTGTCTGCCTGCACTCGTCGTCAAACCATGGGTTCCTTCTAGGTGGTGGCGTGAAACCCAGCACATCAGTGGCAGCTTCTTTGATGGCTTTTTGACAACGTTTCCATTCTTCTTCTATTGTCAGTGCAGGCAGAGTCGAACTTTCGGAGAGTTTCAGGGAGACTCGGTTGGCAAAGATCCCAGCGATCTTGCTGTTGTCATCCTTCTCTTCTGTCGAGGCGTGAGCGCATATCAGGCTGATGTTCCTGAAATTAGCCTTGATGCGAAGTGTCATGAGGCGTTCGCTTACGGGATCGTAGCTTAAGACTTTTTGCCTAAGTCTGCCTCGAACAACAAATCCGCATCCGAATAGGCGCTGCCTTCTCTCCCTGTAGCAGTCGCTGTAGTAAATGTCGCAGTTCTTCATCTTATTTCTGCCCGGCCCAACCCACCGCACTTCCTGGATGGCGGTGATATCTGCTTTGTAGCAGTCAATGCCTTTATTGAGATTAAGATACTCCCCACACAAGCGAACATCAGCTAGTTGTTTAACGTTTTTCGACGCTATGAAAAATAGATTGATAAGACCTAAATTTTAAAAATTAATTGAGTGGCGGGGCATGGGCCTATGCACACGAGGCAATGTCCTTGATCGCGCTCAACATGGCGAGCTGCCAAGACTATCCTCGTCCGTGCATAGGTCAAGTTGACATACAGCCTCCAAGTGGCGCCCCCTGGATAGCCATCACAGCATCCGTTGTGTGGTGAACCAATGTATGCAGCGACTGGCCTACCAGTCTGTAGGTTGTGCGTGAGGCTAACTCCCTCACCACACAAAAACAAACCCAGTTCAGAGACAACAACTTGCCTCGGATATGGACGGATCCAACGTTGACGACCCCGGAAAACGAACAAAGGACAACGATTTTCGGTTCTGCACGTGGAATGTGAGGTCCCTTAACAGACCACGTGCAGCCGAACAACTTGCGGAGGCCCTTGACTGCTACAAAGCAGATATCACCGCCATCCAGGAAGTGCGATGGGATGGGCCGGGCAGAAAGAAGATGAAGAACTGCGACATATACTACAGCGACTGCTACAGGGAGAGAAGGCAGCGCCTATTCGGATGCGGATTTGTTGTTCGAGGCAGACTTAGGCAAAAAGTCATAAGCTACGATCCTGTAAGCGAACGCCTCATGACAATCCGCATTAAGGCTAAATTCGGGAACATCAGCCTGATATGCGCTCACGCCCCGACAGAAGAAAAGGATGACAACAGCAAGGATGAGTTCTATGATCTCCTAGAAAGAACATACGATCGATGCCCCAGCTATGACACCAAGATCGTTCTAGGAGATTTCAATGCTCAGCTGGGGAAAGAGGACATCTTTGCTGGCGTCATCGGGAAACACAGCCTGCACGACACGACTTCCGGAAACGGACTCAGGCTGCTGGACTTCGCCGCGGGGCGGAACCTCTCTATGAGCAGTACGCGGTTCCCACATCGCAACATCCATAAAGGAACCTGGCGATCCCCTGATCAATCAACCGTCAACCAGATTGATCACGTTGCGATCGACGTCAGACACTCCTCCAACATTCTCGATGTCCGAACATTCCGAGGCGCTAACATCGACTCGGATCATCACCTTGTTGTAGCCAAGGTAAGAACCCGGATATCGAGAGAACAACGGAGTCGAGATAGGCCGAAACGGTTTGACGTCGGAAAGCTACAATCGCAACAGGTCGCTGGGATCTTTGCCGACCGAGTCTCCCTAAAACTCTCCCAAAGTTCGACGCTGCCTGCACTAACAATAGAAGAAGAATGGAAACGTTGTCAAAAAGCCATCAAAGAAGCTGCCACTGATGTGCTGGGTTTCACGCCACCACCTAGGAGGAACCCATGGTTTGACGACGAGTGCAGGCAGGCACATGCAGCCAAACAGGAGGCCTACCAGGCAACGCTGCATCGGACAACGAGAGCTGTTCGTGAGCTCTACGAACAGAAAAGAAGGGAAGAGAACCGGCTTCTCAGAAGGAAAAAGAGAGAGCATGAGAAGCGCGCGGTCGAAGAGATGGAGAGATGTTATGGCAGGAATGAAGTCCGAAAGTTTTACCGAAAGGTGAAACAGCTATCCGGTGGATACAGGGTTCGGACCGAAGCCTGCCGGGACCAAAACGGAAACCTAGTAGTAGAGTCGCAATCGATTCTGAGAATCTGGAAAGATCATTTCTGCAGACTCTTAAACGGCGATGACGACCCAAATCCCGCTGTTAGGCAGAATGTTCCACTTAATTTGGACGATGATAGACAAGAATTCCGTCCCCCCGACTTAGACGAGGTCAAGATAGCAATATCGAGACTGAAGTCAAATAAAGCTGCTGGAGCGGATGGACTGTCCGCAGAACTGTTCAAAGCGGCTGGGGATGACCTGGTTGGGCGCATGCACCAGCTCATCTGTAAGATATGGTCGGAGGAAAGCATGCCCGATGAGTGGAATCTCAGTGTCGTCTGTCCGGTCCACAAGAAAGGAGACCCCTTCGACTGCGCCAACTATCGAGGGATAAGTCTCCTTAACATCGCATACAAGATCCTCTCTGCCGTATTGTGTGAACGCCTGAAACCGTTTGTCAACAACCTGATTGGTCCTTATCAGTGTGGTTTCAGGCCAGGGAAGTCCACCATCGACCAAATCTTCACACTACGGCAGATCCTGGAAAAGACCCAAGAAATGCAAATCGACACTCACCACCTATTCGTCGATTTCAAGGCCGCATATGACAGTGTGCATAGAGACGAGCTATACAATGCCATGTCTAGTTTTGACATTCCTACCAAACTCGTCAGATTGTGTAGGATGACGATGGAGAACTCTCGCTGCTCCGTCAAGGTCGGGAACGAACTCACCGAGACCTTCAATGTCAAAAAAGGTTTTAGACAAGGCGACGCACTGTCATGTGACTTCTTTAACATCGTCCTTGAGAAGATCGTGCGTAACTCACAGGTCAACACCAGAGGTACGATCTTCCAAAAGTCAGCTCAATTGCTAGCTTACGCCGACGACATTGACGTGATTGGTCGAACACAGCGAGCCGTCAATGATGCGTTTGCTGGCATTGAAGTAGAAGCGGCTAAAATGGGTCTGGTGGTAAATGAGGGCAAAACGAAGTACATGCTGTCATCAAGGAAGGACACACAACATCGGCGTCTCGGACAGAGCGTCACACTAGGCAGCAGAAACTTCGAGGTAGTCAAGGACATCGTCTACCTCGGCTCCGCAGTAAACAGGGACAATAACACCAGTACCGAAATCAAACGCAGAATCACTCTTGCCAATCGCTGTTTCTTTGGGCTCAAGAGGCAATTGAGTAATAAAGCCCTCTCTCGAAAGACTAAGCTTGCTTTATATAACACCTTAATCATCCCAGTCCTACTTTATGGCGCGGAAACTTGGACACTACTTAAAGCGGATGAGGATGCCCTTGGTCTCTTCGAGAGAAAAGTTCTGCGCGCGATTTTTGGTCCTGTTTGCGTTGATGGCATCTGGAGGAGAAGATTCAACCACGAACTGTATGGGCTGTACAGCGGCATGAGCCTAGTCAAGCGTCTACGGATACAACGCTTAAGATGGCTAGGCCATGTAGAGCGTATGGACACCACTGCTCCGGCCCGAAAAGTCTTCGAATCTGAGCCATTGGGACAACGCAACAGAGGACGGCCCAGGATAAGGTGGCGCACACAAGTGGAGAAGGACCTCAACCAACTTGGAGTGCGCAACTGGCGGCAGCTGGCGAAAGATCGCGCTGGCTGGAGAGGCATGTTGGTTGAGGCCCAGGTCCACCCCGGACTGTAGCGCCACAAGAAGAAGAAGAATTGAGTGGCGTCACTTCTTGAGGGACCAAGGCCTTGTTTTTAGAACAACTCGTGGTGTTGCTCTTTTACGCGTTGAGGGCACCTACAGTTTATTAGGAGGAGAAATTTGATAAGCTTCTTATAGCTAATTTATACTAAACATACTGGCTTTTATTATACGAGTACTCAAAAAAATATATATATCATATTTAACTCAAGAAAACAGTTAATACAACAATCGGTACTTTAACTGTCGTATAAGATAAAATTGACAATGCAGGATATCAAAAAGTCTCACAAATATCACATCTGCTTACTAGAGTTTTCTAACAAAACATTAATTATTTAAGTACTTTATAAAAATTATAATTGTCATTACAAAAAATTTAATTTGTATGTACGTTTAATACTTTTTGATTAATTTATAACACCCCACGTGGTGTCAGAACGCCAGAAAAGGAATATACTAGGACATTATTGCCTTTTTATTATTTAAGTATACTATTTGGTACGCTGTCCTATGAAATCTCATCCTTTCCATTTAAAGAACCAGATTCTCATCGTTACTTTTCGACAAATTTCACAATTTTCAGCATTACATTAAATGTCTTTAAGAATACACTCAACATAAATACTTAATACTCATATTTCTTACGAAAGGCTTTTAATAGAAGCTTAGAATTTAAACGGTGATTGTTAAACGTTGCCATATATTCATAGGCGGGCTCCAAAGTGTATAAAAAATAACAACCGAGCAAAGCTATCTATCAATGTCATCACCTCATACGCCACTGTGGAGACGAAATGTACTTTTACTGCGATTTGTACTCCGGGGATTGCGCACATGGTCGTCATTGGGTGCATATAATTTTTCAATTTGGGTGACCCATTTGGATCAGTTACACAACTGTTTTTATCCAAAGCTTACAGAAATGAATACAGTAAAGTGCAATCAATTAATTGATAATAATATCCTTCATAATGTATTTTCATGTCCCATTATCTACATGTGTGTTAGTCCCCTATCAACCACGGGCTATTAGCTATTCAAGAGGTTTACGAGATTACGTGATCCATGTACAAAAGCCGCTCGATGAACTTGCAAGCTGTCAGTGCAATGACGTATAACCAAAGACAGGCCTATCTCTGAATGTAAATTAGATTTAGACAAAGCATATCCGGAAGTTTTTGTAATGTCAACTTATCGATTTGAAGGCTTCTATTATAAAATTCTTCGATGTCCACATTGCGCTGATAGCCTTTTAGAATTTGTTTAAATAGTCAGCGGCTGCAACAAATTGATATCAGTTGGATAATAAGCTTCAACGGTAGCACATCCAGTAAAAATAAGCCAACTTTCAAAAATGGTAAAATTTGTTAAAATCGCTCTTATAATAAGCCTCGCAGCAACTTGCTGTGCTCATTCAAATCGCTTAAAGAAGATGAAGCAATCCCATCTGGCCCGACAAGAGCTCGCCTTCGAAGACACACCTTCGCAAACACCTTATCCGCCAGCCGGAATCGTCCCCGAAATACCGTTTGATTTACCATCAGAAGGATCATCTTTAGAGCCAGAGAACACATATTTGCCACCAGAAAGCGTAGGGGTCATTCCCTCCCCGACATATGGACCTCCAGATGTCACCGGTGATTCTGAAGCTACTGATGATGATGTGTCTGCAGCTGAAAATGAAGCCGAAGCTGGTCAACCAGAGAAGCCAGAGGTCGTGGAGCAGCTTGAAGAAAATGGAGCTATGAGCAATGAAGAGGCTGATGATAACGAAGTTAGCAGCCCACAGTTCGAGCGGCTGTTTCGTGGTCGACCAATCAAACTGAAAGCAGCTAAATTGAAGGCACTCACTCCTGGTGGCCTACCACCTCAGCGTCTTGTTAGTATACCTCTTCCCCAGCCTTTTATCTACGCCAATGGAAGGTTTTTCGCCTACAACCCCCAACTTCTTACCGTCTAAAATGCCAATACTTTACATTTAGTGAAACGAATAAAGTATAATGCTTAAAAAAGCAAACCATATACTAATGTAATTTTAATCACGGCTTTCCTGCACTCTTTTTTTTATGTTTGTTTTTCCTTTTTCCAAAAATGCCTACCCCATCGGAATTCTTCTTCCAATTCCCATGACACTACAGTCTGGGGTTTACCTGGCCTCAACCAAGATGCCACCTAGAACGATCTCTCACCAGCTTCCTCCAGTTGCGCCCTCCAAATTAGTTGAGGCCGTCCTCTGTTGCGTTGTCCCACTAGCTCGGATTCGAAGACTTTTTTTCGGGCGGGAACGGTGGTGTCCATACGCTCTGCTTGACCTAGCCATCTTAAGCGTTGCATCCGAAGACGCTTATTTAGGCGCATGTCGCCGTATCGCCTATAAAGTTCGTTGTTGAATCTTCTTTTCTAGACGCCATCAAGGCAAGCAGAACCAAAAATCGTACGCAGAACTTTTCTCTCGAAAGACTAAGAGCTTCCTCGCTGTAAGGGAGGGCTGTGATGATCTATTACTCATTTGCCTCTTAAGCTCAAAGAAACAGCGATTGGCAAGAGTGATTCTGCGTTTGATTTCGGTACTGATGTTATTGTCCCTATTTACCACAGAGGCGAGATAGCCGGAGTTCTTGACTACCTCGAAGATTCTGTTGCCTATTGCTACGATCTGTCTGAGACGTCGATTTTGTGTGTCCTTCTTTGACTTGTCAGTTACGCACGATCCTCTCAAGAACGATGTTGAGAAAGTCACATGACAGTGTGTCGCCTTGTCTAAAACCTTTTTTGACATTAAAGGTCTCGGTAAGTTTGTTACCGACATGGAACAACGAGAGTTCTCCATCGTTATCCTACACAACTTGACGAATTTGGTAGCTGAATAGCTCGTCTTTATGCAAATCGTCATATGCAACCTTAAAATCGATGAAGAGGTGGTGCGTGTCGATCTGTTTTTCTTGATTGTATTCCAGGATCTGTTGACTTCCCTGGCCTGAAACCACACTGAACCTATCAGGTTGTTGACGAACAGTTTCAGGCATTGTACGCCATGTTTAGGAGACTGATCCCAGACAAACGACGCTGAGATTACACTCAACGGGTACGCCTTCTCCGGACCATATCTTACAAATGCTCTCCCCCGACCATATCTTACAAATGAGCTGGTGCATCTCTGTCTAGATCAGGTGGACAGAATTTCAGTCCAAATTGAGTGATCAAACACATTACTGATATTTGTGTCATTAGGAAGCGACAATGAACTTCATGGCTTAGTTAGTGAAGGGGAGGAAGTCTGATTCTGTGCTTTTTTATCAGCTTTGGAACTTCCAAGGACCCAGAAAAGGAGAGTTTTTTTTACTGTCTGCAGAAAAAAAAATTGTCGATGCTAGGAAGTTATATTTGTTGCACAATCTGCGCTACTTTCTTTATGGCAAGTATTCTTTTTGAAAGACATTGGAAGTAGTCAGTAAGACGATAGGCATGATTCGAGCAGGTTTTAGAGTTTAATATGTGTTATAGTAATATCGCAGCTTGAGAGCGAAAAAGTTACATTGCAGTTCCTTATCAAAAAATTGAAATCATTAACTCTTTCTTTTTGTTTGCATTAAGACTAGGAAAATATAAAAATTAAAATTTATGAAAATGACAACAATTTGTGTGCGTGTGAATGGAAAAAAAACGGCATTCATTGCGTGCAAAGTAACACCAACTGTTTATTGGTTTTAACATGACTTGTGTTTTTGTAGGTAATACCGTAATATAACAGATAGAACATATTCGCAAATAAACTTGCCAAAAGACCTCTTGGGACACAAAAGAAAACTAGCGAAAGTTCGAGAGAGTTGACCCGCAGTGCCAGACGTTAGCTATGAAAAATGTAGTTAAGTATCTTGGCATATAATTGGACCGGTATCGGCATTACCGTAAGCATATAGCAATTGCTTTAAGGTTAATTTTCTTGACGAATAAAATAAAAATAAATTTCCCATATTTAAGTTAAATTAAGATAGAGTAGGTCGAGAGGGAAATTAAATGTAAAGTAGATTAACTTAGAGCACCCGCGAAGGGTCAGTAAGTTAGATATAAGATCGAAAGTTCGCATAGTATAAGCTAGTTTTAAGTATTTTTAGCTGGAATATAATTAAAGGAATTTAAAATTCAAATAAAAATACAATAAAATGTTAAAGTATTCGAGCAAGAGAGCGTATTAGAGAGATAATCTCTTCTGGAATGCCTCCAAAAAATTTAGTGCATAATTTTTTTTGGTATATGTTGAGTATATGTATATATGAAATATAAGCCATGGTGCACAAGTCCGTTTATCGTCAAGGACATAAATAGTTAAGGAGACTTAATCACTGTAAGTTTTTGTAGTTGTAATTTTGGTTCAGTTCTAATTTAGATTAGATAAGTTTAGTTCAATTTCAATTTCAATTTTTCTTTATTGAACAAATATTTACAATCTTAAAATTTGTTTAAAGCTTAAAACTATAATGAATATATATAAGTGTCGGCTCAACAATAGGGGCCCGACGGATGAGCAATTGTCTTACATAGTTTTGAATGTGTACATTTGAATTATTTACAATTTAGCGATGTCCTGTCTTAACATCGGGGTGATAAGTTTAGTTTACATTAGATTACATTTAAAAACAAAAACGACCCCAATTTTTTTTACTTTTGTTGAAGAAAACATTGTGGTCGCCGTGGCGTAGTGGTAAATGCATCGACCGCCGCGCAGAAAATCTGGGTTCGATTCCCGGACGGGACACCTAGCATTTTTTCATTGCATCACCTCTTTCGAGTTGTTGAAAACACTCAAAAAGTATCAATTGTCTATGGAAAGCTTCTCAAATCTCGCCGTCCGGAGTCGGCAAAAAAAACTGTAGGTCCCTTCTACTCGTGAAGCACAGTAGCATGCACAACACGAGCAGTTGTTGTAGAAGCTAGGCCCTGGTCCGTTGTGGGCTGTAGTGCCACTCAATTATTATTATGAAGAAAACATTATGTATATAGAATCACATAAATGTTGAAAAAGGTAATTTTAAACGAGCTATAATAAAGACTAGCTCAGAGCATCTGTATATGGTAAGTAAGTTAGAGAACAATTGTTCAGGATTACTTTTGCATATTTAATAAAGACATGCAATAAAATTTAAATCCACCACCTGTACCCAACCCTTGGGGTCATCTATGTTATTTTCACATAAGTCTGCTTTTTTTCTATGTGTAAAACTAAATCCGCCCGGAAAAAACGGATGTTCCCTTCGACCTACCAAATCAAGAAACTATGTAGTTCACCCTTTGGTCCACCAACTTATGGACCTCGAGATCCGATTTACCCAATAACGTCGTCGTTCTCAAGCAGTTGGATTTGTTCTCAAAAAATAAACTGACGAATTTTTATTCAAAAAATTCTCTTAAATATAAATTCCTACCTATCTATAAATTTCTTCCTATTACAATTAGAAGGATCAAATACATAGGTTAAATGAGTTGGCAACTTGTTGTTTGAAACGACCCAATAACAAATTTTGATATAAAAATTGTAACAATCTTCATTATATCCATTTATATAAAGAGAATAGTGTGTTATCCTCTACCAAAAATGAAGTAAAATCGAATGGTGTTCGGTGCTAGAGTTACATTTTTTTATTTTATGTTTTTCTGATTCGCCCATATTACTTTCCTCGCAGTCGCCGATGGATGTTCGTTTACTTCTGTTTTTAAGCCATATTAGTATTTCCCGTCTAATCTAAATATTTTAATAAGAACCGACATTTAACTTACCTTCGTTTACTTCTGTTTTAAGCCATATTAGTATTTCCCGTCTAATCTAAATATTTTAATAAGAACCGACATTTTAACTTACCAAGGCATGGAACCATACTTTTTCGGCAAACTCATTTTAGACAGAGTAATACATTTACAATTGCAACTTAATTATAATATTTGATTATATATATGTTATACGAGTATTGCTTATAGCTTTTGATATGACTTGAACTATTGTTCGATAATTTTTGGCGAAGTTAAAATAAATTTTCGATTCTTGAAAAAAAATAAAACAAAACAAACACAAAATACCAAGGTCAAAGTTTCTTTGAAACGTGCTAAATGTTAAGAATTTATATAAACATTACATTCCATGCCACAAAACATCTTACATACATTCGAATTCGCTCTCTTATTGTTATGAATAAACGAACGAAAGAAGAGAAAAGCCATTTACATACTTCAAGAGCGACATTTCGTATTAGAGTTTCAAGTCGCGAAACAAAATATAAGTGACACTGACTTTTGTAGGTAAGTCATAATATGTGATAAATAATGGAAATAATTGACAGAGAAGAATTGCAACTAATATAAAGCTATTTGTTGCGTTTATGCATACAGTCACGTGCAAAAACAAATTTCGAAGAAAGCTATGATTTGAAATAAGTGAAATGAAATATATTTTGTTGTTTTGTTTAACATATGGCGGTGCAGTAATAATTTTGTTCTTACCCATATGTTATATGCATTTATACGAATGTATAAATTGTATATATGTTGCTTGCTGTATTCCTAAAACGATTAGTAGCAAATATTAGACAAATTTTTTATACTCATTCGAATTTGGATTTGGATTTTGATTTGATTTTCTTCGAAATAACCAAAAACACGCCCAGTTAAAACACGCAAATGTAATAATGGTCGCTCTGTCATCCCAGTATCTGTCATCATAATACACGGAGAAACAAAGTAAAAATATGACATTTTAATAATCAAAAGCCATTTTCATTCATAAAAAGTGAATATTGATTTTTTCTGTATTTTAAATGTTTCATTCTATTTTTATTGAAGTAAATATCTAATATATCTGATTTCCATGAAGAAAACCTGTCATCTTTGCCTAGCGTGTCCATAACGCAGTGGTGAAAGTCAAAGTTAAAAATCTAATTGACAGTAACAGTAAAATCTTCCCTCCGCAGAAAGAAGGTAAAATCAAAACAATGAGATTCAAGCCCAAACAATTCTTGCATAACACTTTTATATGTAAACATTTCCAGGTTCAGAATGCAACCCTTTGTTATTTATCATAATGGGAGAGAGCTTGATTTTATATGCTCCGAAAAAATAGATCGTGCCTTTCGACTTTGTGCAACAACGAATGAGACATATCTTTTAAGCAATGGACGATTATATTATGGTACCATACCTACAAAAAAGGATGAAAAACTTAGCTTCAGTTTTATGTTTGAAAACATTGTTGATATTGACATTTGGAATGAGCACTTCTATTTGGTGGATACATCGGGAGTAGTACGTTTGAGGAATGCTGACAAGACATGGACTGAGATCTCATTCGATCCCTTAGAAATTGCGGAGGAAAAGATTAAAATTTCAAGGGTAAAGTGTAATTCTCTGGGAGCAGTTTTCATTACAGAAAATCATGAGGTCTATGCTATGGGAAGTTGTGGAGATTTATTTAATTGTCATTTACCCATTCGCCTAAAATGCTTTGATAAACCGGTTTTGGACGTCAGCGCTGGGGAGGATTTTTTTATATTAGTCATCGAAAATGAATATAACGATACAAAGAGTGAATATTTTGGACGAAACACACATTTTAGCCCTACTATTCGGGCAATGAATTCATCAAAAGGTGATCGCAATTCAGAGAACTCAGTAAGCGGATGTGAAAGTGACGTTGGCGTGTACCTTGAAGAAAATATTTTAAATATTCTTCGAAATGGTTACGCTCTTGTATCAACAACCGTTTGTTCTTTTGGTATGACAAATAACGGTGTCCTGGGCACAAGTGATCATATGAAGCAATCTGGAATCAGCCAATTACTTAAGCTTTGCGATATTGGAGTTTGCTCGATATCTACTGGCAGGGAGCACTCAGTTGCACGAACTATTGATGGGCGGTTGTTCCACTGGGGCCTGAACTCTAGACAACGACTCGAAAAAAGTAAAACAGACATATGCTCACCAGTAGAACTTAATTTGAACTCTATAACAATGGACAATACAGATGCGAATGTTTTAGAAGCATGTTGTAAGGACTATAGCACTATTTTTCTGAAATTCAATGGTGAATGTGTTGAAAAACAAAATGAAAATATTCTGCAGCGCCAAATATTAACAATGTACGTCCCTAATGAACCGCAAAACGTACCTCTAATACTCACAGCCCGAAACTTAACGCTGTATAATTACTGCACGTTCCAGCAATCATACTATCAATACTTATTTTCACTTCAGCAATGCCTACAGCAATCAAAACTATCTATTGTTCGTTCAATTCAATACCAACAAGAAAAAACGCATCTAATACAGATTTGCCAGTACTATTTTCAGGTACTCTACACA
Organism: Eristalinus sepulchralis; assembly: GCA_944738645.1. NCBI lineage: Eukaryota > Metazoa > Arthropoda > Insecta > Diptera > Syrphidae > Eristalinus > Eristalinus sepulchralis. Next base: position 160,138 of record OX122885.1, on the reverse strand, counting down.
CTTTTTGCATGTTGCAAATCTCTAGAAAACTTTTATCGGAGTGATGTTGTGTCCTTCAAAGAGCTACTCTGGATCAGTAATGCCAAAGAGGTGATACAAATTTTTCAGGACTATACAAAATTGTTTTGCGATGTGTTGTCAATTAATGGCTTCGCCAACATGTGTAAAGGTGGTAGGACTGTCGATGTTCCTTCTGTAGAAGAATTGATAAGAACATTCCAACTTCCCTTTGGGCAGATCTCAAATTTCGTAAAAATTCTAGAAACGTTAGTACGCAATCAAACGGTAGACCCATCATCGCATGATCTCAATGAAACACTTCTGCTCTGGCAAGCCTACAGTCGGCAAAACCAAATTGAGATTGAACTAGCCGAGCATACCAATGAGTTTTGGCTACGAAATGAAAAAAATCAGAAAATCCGCTTGTTTATGAAAAAACATAGACGTGTCATTCTGGCCCCAACTACAACAATTCCTATTAAATGGTATAGTGGAGTGACAATGGCCAGCAATGCATTCATTCTCTTTTCCGACTGTCTTTGTCAATATGGTGGATCAACTCTACAAACATATCCGTTGGTTGCAGTATGGGTAAAAAAAGAAAGCGATTTAAAATTAAAAATCACAACACCCGAAAAGACGTTCAGTTTGGAAGCAAAGAATCACGAGGACAAGAAAGTGTGGTATGATCAGTTGGAGTACAGCATTATGGCTGCTTTGGGACGTCCTGGGGGGAAGCTTTCAACTGTAAGGACAATGGCTTACGTATTTAGCGCCAAGCATCCGAAATATGCTAAAGTGCACGCTTATGGAAGATGGAAGAATGGCATAATGCATGGGAAGTGTTACCTGGAGTACCCGAATGGCAAGATATATTTTGGTGATGTCAGGAACGGGGAAATCCAAGGTTAGTTGTGTCCTTAAAATGTTACTGATACAATTAATATTCTTATAATTTAATAACGTAGGTCACGGAAAAATGGTTATTCCATCATTCGGGATGTACGTGGGAAACTTTAAAACCGGTAAATTTAACGGTTATGGATGCCTTGAAATGAGGGAAAATGAGATGTATGACGGAAACTTCCGGGAAGACATGTTTCATGGACATGGAGTACTAAGAGCAAATACTTATACTTACGTGGGTGAATATCAAGCGAACGTCAAATGCGGTTATGGAATTCTTGATGACATGATCACAGGGGATAAATATATGGGCATGTTTGTTGATAATAAGCGTGTTGGCGCAGGAACGTGTATTACCATGAACGGCGATTATTTTGAAGGTGTATTTGCAAATGACGAGTTAACAGGAAATGGAATAGCGATTTTTGAAAATGATAACTACTACGAGGGGGAATTAACAATACAAGGTCCAACGGGAAAAGGAGTCTATTACCTACCTCATGGAATTATTGACGATGTATGCCACGATAATAAACATGTACTTATTCGGTACATTTCATTTTTTATATTTTTTTTAGGAAAGCAATAGTGATGGGATGCCAAAATCTGAAATGATTGGGAATATAGTTGCCGGCCACTTAGGCGGCACGTGGAAAGATGTCCGGATTATATCTGGATCAGTTGCGATAAATCGAAAATTCTCCAAATTTCCCAAGTAGGTGCTTACTGATTTTCATTAGGTTAATACAACAATCTTAAAATTTTCATATTTAGATCAATAGGAAAAATTGTTGTGGACAACTCTCGAAAGTGGCGAAGTTTATTCGAAAATTTCGAAGAACACATAATTGGTCAACCTGATTTATTATCAACAACCACCCCAAAGCAGTTGTGGAATCGCATTGCAGTGTTTATGACAAATCATCGAAATCAAGAAAAATACAAAGAAGAAGAAAACTTTCCAACATCCACGCACAGTTACTTCGCAAAAAACATATCGATTGGCTATACCTCGAATCTTGATAAAGTTAGTCTAAAATCGGTAAACAGTCTTACAACAACTTCTATAAAAGCGAGTTTATTAGACCTTAGCGAAGATTTAGATACAAAAGAGTCATGCAAGCAAGAGACACTCTGTGAGGGATTGGATGGACTTCAAAGTAATATCTCATTCAACGAAGAAAACTGTCTTAGCAGTAGCATGATAAATGCGCATTTTGAAAATTGGGCAACAAACTCGCTTATTTCCACAAGCACACGTAGTTCGATTGATAGTACGGTTAATTTGAATGTAAACATATCAAATGGTCTAGAGTTTGTTCCAAGCTTTGGAGTGACTTCACTGACAGAAAATGACTTTTCTTCAATCAAGGAATATCTTGAACAAGCCTTTAAAGATCCCCACCATCCACTCTATTTACTGAATCAGAAAATTGCAAATTGTTTTTATGCTTCCTATGGTTGCTGGAAAGTCAAACCAACACCAATATTAGCGAAACAGGCGATGAGCGAATGGGAATCAATTTCAAAGCGAGTCTACCAATTTATTAGAAAGTTGTTTCCAGCTCTGCCAGAAGACTTTTGTATTTTAGAGGGATCGAGAGAAGTCGTATCGCATATAAGTCTGCTTTATCCAATAGTATTATCTGAAGGAATCTACTCCATACTTTTTGTTCTTTACGCAAATAAATATAGCCGCAAGGATGAACTGTACCGACAAAACCTAATATTTGCCGAAGGTAAAACTGACAGAGAACTAGCAAAGTGTTTGGCTTTAGATGAGTAAGTTGCGTTATCTAGAGACTGCATGAATAAAATTATGAATTTTATTTTAGATCATATTTGGGAGTGGTCTCCAATGAGTTCTTCTACGACGCTATAGCAATGCTTAAACAACTTCAAGAGAAGTACAGTCCTAAAGCGATGCTGACCGTTATAGAGAATGTTATGCAATTAATAACCGAAGCTCACAAATCTACTGCATTAGAAAATTCTGTGATTTTGGCAGCCGACAGCATGATGCCATTAGTTTTATTTCTTATTCTTCGTGCTGGAGTAGCACATTTGGGTGCAGAGCTTGCTTTGTTAGACGATCTCACTGGAGGATCACATTTTCAGTCAGAAATGTCAGGACTGGCTGGCTACTGTTACACCACTATAAAGGTAGGTATTGCACTTAAAAGTCAGTACAGACCAAAATAAACATTTTTTTTAGGCAGCATATGAGCACATTACATCTCACCCTATCAACAAATCATAGTGCTCAATAGAAAAGGTTAAATAACTTCAATCGTAAAACCTCTACGTTGAACCACATTTGTTACTGATTTTCTAAAATGGGAAACTACGTTGTACCAACTTTTTTCACAGCATAAAAAATGTAAATACAGTTATTGGTGATATTGATTCATAAAGTACATTCTTTACAAAATATTTAGATATTCGCTAAATTTCGATTGTTTTGTTTGTGGCTGTGATACAAACCTGCAGTCAAGTCTTTATTGTAAATATGCATGTAGAATATATGTATAGAATATATGTATCTTTAATGAAATAAAAGAAATGTATGTTTAAGTTTTGTGATTTGAAAAAATCAATTAAGAGGTGAACCGCAAGAATCTTTTTTAGAAAATAATTTATTTCAGTATTTCAGTTTATTATTTCTTTGAAATGTTGGAACCGATGCTCCAGCGCATGTGACTGATTTAGAAATCGCACACAGTTTCAACTCGGTTCGCAACAAACCCTTAGCAGGTGTTTCCACTTCCAGTCTAGAAAGAGGTTTCTTTACAATAATTGTTTGTGGGTGTAATCCACATGTCATCGGGCTATGACTTCACCACCTCAGAATCAAAAAAACAGACAGTTTATATCGGTTCTTCGCGAAAAAACAGTCGCTTTTCTTAACCCTTCTTCTGGACATTTCTTACAACCGAATTTTAATTTAACACTTACGTTTAAATCAAATCCCAGTTTTTTCCAAATGGTTCATGCATTAAAAAATATTTTATTCATGTTTTTATAGTTTCTTGTTTTTTTTTTCAATTATTTCTTACAAATATATACGTTTTAAAAATATATGTTTTATAATTATACTTTTTATTTTTTATTTATTAATTTACTTCATAATAAATCGATTTCCCTTTATATTAGTGTTTATTTCTTCTTTATGTATACATATATAAAAGCTTTATATATTATTTGAATCGATAAAACCGATATATATATATATATATATATATAAGCAATATCATCTACGGGCATTAAATTACTTTTTTTTAGCTTTTGTTGTTTCACGTATGATTAAAATGCTAATATGTACATACGCTTTAAATCCTGTTACGTCGTCTCAAGTAAGTTACACTCGGTTAAATATTCAAAAATGTATATAAATTGATCATATTTCAATAAAATGAATTTATCTACAGCTAACAGATTAAACAACAAAAATAAAAAATAAAAACAAAACTACTAACAAGAAATGTGGTTCTTACTTCGCTTGATTTGAATTTGCGGCAGACAATAAACGAAATTTGAAAACTATTATTATAAAGAAGAAAGCAAATGCATATAAATCAATGAAAAATTGGTAAACTATTAATGGTATTTTCAGTCCCTAAGTTTTGTTTTTCACATAGCTGATTTTTGTATGTATTAATAGTCCATATATACGACTTGACCATATATACGAAAAATGGTATCTGTTAAACGAGATTTTATTTAAAATTATACCAACTGAGTAGCAGAATTTCAAACATTAGGCTTAAAGTTCGTAATAATTAAAAGTTTCCCAATAAAGGAATGGACTGTAGCGAAGCTGAGTTAATGTTAAAGCGAATGCACTGTCATAACTTTAACGTATAATTTTTTTTGTAACGAAAGGATGTGTTGTGTAGTACGAAGTAATTCTTGGGATTTTTTTTGTGTCACTAAAAAACAATGTGTATACCATAGAGGAAAACTCAACCAAATACCATAAAAGAAAAAAATATGTATGTATAGATATAGATATATGTTATTTAGCTATAATAATTGGTACTTGTTTGTGTGTATATCTGTACGTGTATATTTTTAGTATAAATATAAATATTTGTTATTCCCATTTGAATTCTTAAATAATTGTTTTTTTTTATAGTTTTTGTTGTTTGTTTTCTTACAATTCATTATTTTTCTTCTGGTAGAAGAACTAATAAGTTTTTTTTTCATTAGACTATTTCGATATTAGAAACAAATCATACGGACATAATAAAGATAAAAGAAACATTATGCATATATATTCACTATACATACATATATATAAATATTTACAGTATTTTATGTTCATCGTAGTGATGGGCGCATTCGAATGATATCTCGAGTGATAATCGATTATTACAACATCTCGAGAACATCTCGATTCTCAATCAATCACTCGAATGACAACTAATCTCTCGAATGACTACTAATCATTCGAATGACTACTAATCTCTCGGGTGACTACTAAGCACTCAAATGACTACTAATCACTCGAATGACTACTTATCACTCGAGTGACTACTAATCTTTCGAATGACTACTAATTTCTCGAATGATTAATGACATTCGAGTGATCATTCGATTATTAATATATCTCGATTACTAAAGTCTCGATTCTTAAAATTATTTGATTATGCCCATCACTAGTTCATCGGAATACCTTTAAAAAGGTAACTAGCCGATAGCGTCCTTATATCGTCGATTATACTTGTCTACAGTAATATTTTTTAAATAAATTTTCAAAGATAGTAGCAAGTTTTCTGTTGCTAATTTGCCAAAGATGTCGCATATCATACATATTCCTCAAAATAAAAACAAATAAAGGTATATTTTAGGATTCAATAACACAAGTAATCTTCGCGAAATTTACCGCAATCCAGTCCTGCAGTGTAGAGTTCATCTTCCTAATGAGTTTTCTTAAACATGTACATGTATATATGAATGTTTTTATTACTTATTTTTAGCAGCAATAGTCGTTGATCTATGTATACAATTGCAATCCAATAATTTTTCTTAAAGAAAAAAAACTAAATTGCCTTGATATTTATGTCGTTTATATGTATATATATATTCGTGACATGCATGCTGATTGCAATAAAAAACAGGTAAAAAGGTATAACATAAAGCTATTTATATTATTGTTGCAGAGGAATACGTTATGTCTTCAAATTTCTTTTTCTTCTTATTTAATAAATCAGTTTTATCCATTGAGATGAACACATACTTTCCACTTTTAAAAACTTTCCTCAATTATCCCTCTATGATATTATTTGATAAGTTAACAAAATTATTCACGTTTTTAAGTTAAACTGTAAAAAAATGAATATTTGTCAAAACTCTAATCTTATATATTAATGAACATATATTCCCACTGTTACGTTTTGTTGCTAATGTCATTTAAATTGGCCGGACTACCGATTTGTTGTTGTTGCTGGGGCTGAACTTGTGTTGGTTGCTGTTGTGTTATAACGGATGTTGTCGCTGATGTCGACTGCACCATCTGCAATTGATGATTCGTTTGCGTTATATGTGTATGCTGAAGAATTTGTTGTTGCTGATGCTGAAGATGATTATTTAGTGGATTATTTGAATTACACAATACACTATAAACAGAATCAACTTTGCTGAGCTTCTCAAAAAGCGGGATCAATTCTAATAGTTCACAGTCAGTAACATCATCGAACCATGACTTAACGGGTACCTACATTATTGAGGATATACAATTTAAGAAATACAAAATTAAACACTTGTTATGTTTTTACCGCATTATCCGGGTGAAATATATAACTCGCTGGTGAGTTGTCAACTATGACAATTTTCTGTAAATCACGACCCAGTCGATTAAGATCTTTAATGTAATTCCCTCTGTAGTATACGCATGATTCTCTAAACAACCTTGCACGAAAGACGTTCCATCTAAAATTACCAATAATTAATAATCATCCATGTGTATAAAACAACATCGCTCCATACTTATCTAACAAATCAGCTACCGGATCTGCATATTTGGCTAATGATGCTGTGAATAAAACACATTCGTACAGTTCCCCCATTTTTCGAAGAAATTCATCAACATGGGGTCGTTTCAACACATACACCTGGTGAATTGTTCCATCTATTTCAACCGGTACTATAAAATCTGCATTTGGAATTGGCTGTTGGAGGAAAAAGCATAGAATATGTCTATATGTATTAAAGCTATATGTTACGGAGACTAAACTTTAGTGACGGTAAAACAAGACCGCACTTTTACAACATAATAGTATGCAACGAAGGAAGGAAATTATGATTATTTTTACATTATTATATTATTTTATTCGTTAAATATTATTTTATCCCTGTTAAAAAAATTTTGAAAATCGAAAATCATTTAAAAATGGCTTTAGGTTACTTGATTGTCATGCACAAAAAGTAACACAACTTATGGGGAGTCACGTATATACATTTTTTAGGAATCCAATATCAAAAAAGTATGTCGACTCACACGCCAAAGTCCTAGATTCGATTGCCGGACGAAACACCTCGCATTTTTTTAAATGCGAAATTTTTTTTTTCTCAAATCTCGCCGTTCGGAATCGGCAAAAAACTGTAGGTCCCTTTTACTCGTGAGAGAACAATAGCACGCACCACACGGGTAGTTGTTGTAGAAGCTAGGCCCTGGCCCCGTGTGGGCTCTAGTGCCACTCAATTATTAAATAATGGATTAACTTATTAAGTTTGTAAATAAACATATAGATTGTCAGTAGCGACTTATTTGAATCCAATCTCTGTAAATTGTGCAATTGTGATACTTGATGTAAAATATAAGATATTCCGCTGAATGAATGCAGAAATATGTGCTTATCGTTTACACCTACAAGAAGAGTTCAACGTATTCTCGGTATCGGGTTGAAGCTCTGGTGATCTATATATATAAACTGACTTATTTTTTAATTAATTAATACTATTGTTTAAGTGCGTCGCTATAAAATTGCATATACATGCGATTGTTAATTCTCTGGATAAACACTATCAAAATGGAGATTGAGAAATTATTCACGAAGAGATGGCGGCTTTTTGCCAAGGTTCCGTAAGGAGTTAGAAAGAGGTAGAGGCTGCCCGCTTGAGCGGATGGAAAACATTGAAGAATAGGTTCAGTGTGGTTTCAGGCCAGGGAAGTCAACAGATCCTGGAAAAGACCCAAGAAAAACAGATTGACAAGCACCACTAATTCGTAGATTTTAAGGCCGCATATAATAACGTACTACACAGTGCCATATCAATGTCGGAAAATGAAAATAAAAAAAATGTTTAGATAAGAAGACGCGTTGTCATGTCACTTCTCAAATATCATTCTTGAGAAGATCGTGCGTAGCTAAACACCACATTAACACAAAAGACATAATCTTACAGAAGTCCTTCAAACAAACGACATTGATGTAATTGAGCGAGCACAGGGAGTCGTCAATCAGGCGTTTGCTTACATTGAAGCGGAAGCGACAAAATGAATCTGTTGGGAAATAAAGGACGCAATTCACTTACCTTAAAACTACTGTGAACTAGAGTTTCATCCAAATCGATGACCATGCATTTCTTATGCATATCCGAATGCCTAATTTGAGGTAACAAGTACCTTTGTTGGTCCGGTAGTGGTGGCGGTGTTGTTGATCCATCAATTGGTGTACCATTTTGATTTGTTTTTGCCCGATTGCGACGCCAACAGCACAGAATCGATTGAAAAAATCCTCGTTTCGGGGGTTTTAATCGGTCGACATCATCTGAAAATTAAATGTGTATTGCTTAAGTACAAAAAATAAGGATAAAAATATACACAAAATAAACTATCACTTGACAACAAACTGATCAAATGAAATACGCTACCATTACTTTGGGCATTCCATCTGATCAATAACACCAAAATTACATAAATGCACAAAATAGGAATGAAGTGTTTTTTTCCTAAATGAAACAAGTCATGCAATATTTAAGTTATCTGTCCTCATAAAAACCTAAATCTAAAATGAAAATTCTATCTATTAATAATTTCCACATTGTCAGCTTCCATTTCTGTCCTGAAGATTTTTAATCTGAACGAGTTTAATATTGCATTGTATTTGAAAATGCAATTATCTGACCAATATCTTGTGATAGTGCGAATACACAAACACATTTATCAAGTCTTTACTCAGAAGCAGAGTTGGGCATAAAATAACATAGTGACTAAACGTTAGTTATGAATAAATTAGTTGCCGGATTTATGCACTATTACGCTTTAGTCATGAATTTTCGTTATTCACAAATGTAACTGACAGTTAGTCATGAACAGAGATATCGCTTGAATAATTACTCTCATTTAATGATTAATGACTAATGATTTTTTTAGATTTTAGATTTAATGCATTTTTATTAATGACTATCAAAATATCTTACGCACTAGACAAAAAAACGCTTAAAACTAGCTTAACTAAACAATTGATTTATGACTTACTGGCCCTCCTCGGGCACTCTAAGTTAACCTAAACTTAACGGAATGTCTTTCAACTTCTCAACAATAGATTCCTCTCTCTTTCTAGAGAGCTTAACGTAAACTAAGAAAAATTTTTTGCAAAAACTTAGTATCTAAACAACTTGTAACATGTAACTAACTTAATATCTAACCTAATATCAAAACTTAATATCTACATCCTAAATCCTTAACTAAAACTTAAAACTAACCCTATGTATAATAAAAAATATACATTGTATATTATATTTATACATAAATATTTTTTTTTTCGCATATGTTTTAATAAAATATTTATATATACCCTATATAGAAACAATTATATGCATTTTTTTTTAAAACTTCAAATATTTTAAAATCTACTCCTACAACTTAAGAATATGTGAGCCGCCGTAATCCGGCGGGAACAAACGCCCAATCCGCTGCGACCAACTAGGTCTCAACCAACCCCAGCCTCCCCCGGGTCTAGAGGGTTCGAAGACGGAGTTTCCTCATTCATTCTCAACCACTAATATTATATATAATGACTAATGATTAAGTGTTAGTCGTGACTTATGAAAAATAATAAATTTAGTCAAGAATAAGCTCTACGAATAAAGAATAATTTAGTCGTTAATCATTGTTTTTATGATTAATAAATAAACTAGTCATTTATCGCTTGTATGCCGCAACTAATGGCTAATTTAGTCATTAGTAATTATTCTTAGCCCAACACTGCTCAGAAATACATTTCATTGGCGAAATTGCTTCTTTAATTTCTGTATAAAGTACAATAAAGCAGACCCCTCATTATTATTTAGAATGTATTTGTCAGTTTTAAAGTCATATGCTAATAACATTAATTTGCAATAATACAATGTAATAATTTACTACATTGTGAGCATATTTGAAGAAGTGCGATTCTAAAGAAGCGAAGCTGCGCACATACTTCTTTTAGCCCACATCATTTCTTCACGAACACAGATTGGAAAGAGTTTATATTCAATCAGGTTGTAAACACTAGCAAGAGATATAAGAAGTGTTCATGAATTCAAAATTAATGAAAAGTATTTTATGTACACTTCAAAAATAAAATAAAAGCCCAGTTTCGCCAAAACACTCAGTGCTGAAATGACTTATCATTATACCACGGCAATGTTTTCCACTTAAATGCAAATTTAGACCTTTAAAATATTGCAACAAAAATCTCAACACTCTTTTGCATGAAATAAATATGCTTCATGACGTCAGTAGCGACTAGGAAAACGATTTATTATTCTTCCTTTATTACACCGAACCATGGATTTGAGAATAAACTGTGGTGACAGTAAGAGGAAATTACCCATATCCTAAAGGAGTCCACTTATATACATAGTTCATAAGAAAATAACCAAAAGTGAGACAACCCCAGTTCCTAATCACTGATGGAAATAGCTAAAAAAATTGCGGTTTAATTTGTTGAAATGATCATGTATACCATTCCGCACAATATAGAGGAAATATTCTTACAATGGTACTTATGTACAGCGCCAGGCGTGCGAAGACGTCCATCTAATATATTATATATCGGAATTGCGTTTTCCCTTCTTCCCCAGATTTCCGTACGAACGAGCACAACAGACCTTAAAAAATAATAATTACAGTGTATTATGGGATCTAACAAACATATTCGCTTAAGCCGTTCTTAAACGAAAATTCTCTTTTCTGCTTCCGTGTGGACGAGCTCCACAGGCCTTAAAAATAATAATTGCATTGCATTATGGGATCTAATAAACACATTCGCTTAAACCGTTCTTACACGAAAATTCGAACATTAAATTAAATATAATCATAGACATGGCAATGCTTTAGTAAGATTTTCGTAATTTGAGGAAAGGTTCATGTTATTGATTTTGAGTAGAATTAAACATTTTTCTTTGCTGTTGATTGCAGAGGATTTTGACACTAATGTTGTTAATGCGGATGGCTCTGATGATCTCAATTGGATGGATTGGTGATAAACCTAGATGTTGTCGATTATCTGTAGTTGCTGTGGACAATGGCGATTCAGCGTAGTGAAAACAATGCAGACTGGTTTGGATAATACTTGAGGCGATCTTTGAAATCCACTCCATTAATGGGCTGCTGAATGAATTTAATGTCCCATACCAATTTCCAGAGATTTTTATTGTAAATTGGCACAACGACATTTTTTCGAAAGAACAGAAATATTGAGGCCGGCGTCAATAAGGAGGGATATACCGCAAAATCTGTAATTTATCTGCTTGTATGACTGTATGGACGTCTAAAAGCCAAGTTTTAAGGCAGCTTCAAACGACCGATACGGTATTTCCCCAAAATTCTGGTTCTAGTAGCACAGCCTTTTCATATTCTGAGTGAAACCGGACCAAATTATTAATCTTTCCCGAAACACTGTTTTTGGGTTGCTTCTTGATGCATGATATAATCATAATATATACATACATACTTTAACAAATTTTGTACAATAATTTTTAAACATGTTTTAATGTATTGCGTCAGTGACCAAAAAAAAATATGTTTTATTAAACAAAAAGAATTTATGAAAGCAAAGGATTTTTTCGAATTAATGGACGTGAGCATATTTGTACACTATGTACATATTGGGTTAAAAAATTATGGGTAAAAATGTTGCCGGTTAACCAGTAACTGGCTTCAAAATGTAATAAAACTAATGATGAAAAATACATTTAGCAATACTACAAACTGTGTAAACATCTTAAACTTTATTTAGGAAACAGAGGTTTCAAAAATAATGAAAATATTAGAAATTATCGATATATTCTAATTTTCTATAAAAGATATACAAATTTTTGCACCCTATTCGACACTTGATTACCCTTACCTTAAATGTCTACATAATATCTATATACATTTTCCAAATGTTAAGACATTTATTTTTATCTCTCTACTTGCCTATTTGGTCGCCGTGGCGTAGTGGTAAGTGCATCGACCTCCGCGCAGAAAGTCTGTGTTCGATTCCCGGACGGGACACTTAGCATTTTTTCACGGCACCACCTCTTTCGAGTTGCTGACAACACTCAAAGAGTATTAATTGTCTATGAAAAGCTTCTCTAATCTCGCCGTCCGGAGTCGGAAAAAAATCTGTAGGTCCCTTTAACTCGTGAAGAACAGTTGCATGCACAACACGAGCAGTTGTTGTAGAAGCTAGGCCCTGGTCCGTTGTGGGCTGTAGTGCCACTCAATTATTCCTTGCCTATTTAAGCCGTGGCACTTTTTTATATTACAATTATATTTGGTTGTACTGATCCTGTCTGCTGAATTCTTGTTTTAAAAATAATAAAACTTAACTCAATTGTTACTACCACTTGTACTATATATTATTTTTCTTTGATACAAAAAGAAAGGACGGATCTAAATAAATAAAAACCGATGCATCTACAGCACTGTGCAAATATAGCACCCTGTTTGACTTTGTCATTATTATGCTAATTACTTTTTTCTATAGTCAGGCAGGCACATTGCACAACATCTCTATTACACCAGTCATAAAAGTGCAGTGCCGGAGAAGTGGTGTCCATACGCTCTACATGGCCTAGCCATCTTAAGCGTTGTATCCGTAGACGTTTGACTTGGCTCATGCCGCTGTACAGCCCATACAGTTCGTGGTTATATCTTCTCCTCCAGATGCCATCAACGCAAACAGGACCAAAAATCGCACGCAGAACTTTTCTCTCGAAGAGACCAAGGGCATCCTCATCCGCTTTAAGTAGTGTCCAAGTTTCCGCGCCATAATGTAGGACTGGGATTTAGGTGTTATATAAAGCAAGCTTAGTCTTTCGAGAGAGGGCTTTATTACTCAATTGCCTCTTGAGCCCAAAGAAACAGCGATTGGCAAGAGTGATTATGCGTTTGATTTCGGTACTGGTGTTATTGTCCCTGTTTACTGCGGAGCCGAGGTAGACGAAGTCCTTGAATACCTCGAAGTTTCTGCTGCCTAGTGTGACGCTCTGTCCGAGACTCCGATGTTGTGTGTCCTTCCTTGATGACAGCATGTACTTTGTTTTACCCTCATTTACCACCAGACCCATTTAAGCAGCTTCCGCTTCAATACCAGCAAACGCATCATTGACGGCTCGCTGTGTTCGACCAATCACGTCAATGTCGTCGGCGTAAGCTAGCAATTGAGCTGACTTTTGGATGATCGTACCTCTGGTGTTGACCTGTGAGTTACGCACGTTTATGAACGCTAGTTTAATAAAAGTCTAATTTACCCGTGGCGACTGCAACATTAAAAAGGCTGGTAAGGAAATTTTACCAGCCAGAGGTCCCAGAAAGTACCACTACTATCAAAAATCAACCCACTCAAACAAACCAAATTTGCGACACTCTACTTAAAAATAAAGGTTATACGACCAAGTACTAACCCAATAACAAAATGGAAACAAAAAACTCACTATTTCATTGACTTTTATTTCATATTTATGAATTTTTGCACTTGGTGCTATTATTTTGCACAATCCGAAATTCGGTGTCATTCCAAATAGCTGGTTTTTTCTAATTTTAAAATGCACTTTTTTTCTGATGGAATAAGGATGTTGTGCAGTAAGTATGGTGTATTTGCATGTCGAATATGATGCTATTATTTCGCACAGTGTCGCATATAGTATATATTCATTATAGTCTTTGTTTTGCCGCAACACATGAATATGAAATGTTTTTCCCAACTTCATGTTTCCACCTCATTACAGTTCACAACCTTGTTAGAGTAATACATCGGTACCTACACTCTTCCCCTACACCTTCAGCACGTCCTGAAGTTTCAGACTGGTTACTTAAGGCTACTCGAGCATGCACAAAAAAAAAAAACTACAAAAAAAATTTTCCTGTTCAGAATCATAGTAGTGTTGACAAAACTAAAAAAAAAATTACAGGTCTGCTGACTGTGTGACACATCATAACATTAACATTAACTCCGAAAACCCTTTACTGACTTTTTGCTGATATGTTTTGGGTCATTTTCTTGCTGAAAGATACATTCTAATGCCATTTTATATTTTGCATAACACAGCATTATCGTTGCAACAGCTGGGTCCATAATTCCAAAAATAAAAGGACGGGCTCAACACCTTGGTTTGAAAAACAGCCCCAAGCCATTATTTTCGAACCGCAGTGTTGTTTAGTGACGACCATATTGAAGGGGGCCATATCCACCAAGAAAAACAAACTCGGTTTTGTCATAGAGCGTGCCACAAGTGCACTATATATGAGAGTAGAAATCTATATGGGGTTTTCTCCCAAAATCGTTTATTGATTAATACTAATAATGACGAAGTACATAATAACTTATGCAGCCTGTTTGGTGGCCCAAAATTATGCAGGAATCGACCCCCCCCCCCCCCCCCCCCACACACACACATACACACAACAACGTATATATTATTTATTTTTATCTATATTTTTTTTAAATCTACATCCCATTGGGTTGACGCACGAACAACAAGATTGTTAATTATTCAAACATGTAAACTTTGACTATGATATAATAATACGCACTACTCATTCAATACTTGTCAGCCTACACTTGTTACTCTACGAGCATTATATTCAATCTTAAGTTTTTTTTCACTCTGTACATCACTATACTGCGATAGAAATTAAGAATGAGAATGTGGAGTTGAAAAATACCTGATAAGATAACACGTTTTTTCAACTGAAAGAAGCAGCATACTTCGTCGATCCTCACAGTGGCCTTAGGTAACTCTACCTCCTATCGTAGGTTTTTGGGAAACAATTTAAGGCAACACTTTTTTACATTCATACTCGTACTAGGTGCATTAAAATACTACCTTACATAACTTATTATTCTTCAATTTGTTTATGTAAACTAATCTATATAATTTATTACTCTCCAAAATTTAACACCTTATTTTATAACTTATTAATGCTTGGATAATTTAGAAACCTTTATACAAGGGCGTATGTTCAAATTTCCTTTGCAATAAAATCTTTTGTTGTTGACGTTACTTTTTATACCAACCGGGAAATAAAATCAATCTCTGCAGGATACATAAACATGGCGAAAGACTGTTTCACATCGGTGCCCTTAGCTCACGTTAGGAATGAAAAAAAATATATATTAATATTTTCGTAGTTTTATTTATAGCCAAGGTGAGTGCACAGGTTGATATTAACGTCGATGTGGTCGGTAAATGTGGCTGCGCGATTTCAGCTCCGGCAAAGAACCGGGAATACACAAAATAGCTAGTTTATTTTCGGCATATTGAAATCTATTGCAGATGCTACATATGTATGTATTTGTACTCGTGTTTAGCGACTTGTATTGGAAGTTGTGTACTTATCTGCTACGTCTAAATAGATAGTTTCTTCAACTAATATGGATAGAATTTAAGGTCTTCTACACTCCGTATTGAAATTAACTTAATAGCAAGCAATTTTCATATTTCTTTTATGGTTCAGAGTAATATGAATGGAATTCAAGTTCAAGGGATTTGGTTGAAATTAGTTTCGTGTATGCAGCGTTGGTGGACCAACTAACAGAATTATAACTCAGAATGAAATGATATTATATTTTTTTTATTATCTATACACCTTTCTATTACTTAAAGTATTTTGAATTCGACGTTTTCTCTAGATATAAAAGTTCACATCTCTAATCTTTATGTTCTTTCTTTTTGCAAATCAATCCGAAAATCTAATAGATTTGTGAATGATGGAATCAATTCGATTACTTAGAATAAAGCTGAAGTAAAAGGAAATAACGCAAATTCAGATTATATCTTAAATATTATAAAATCGTGATTTCAATAAAAATTCTGATTGACTTGTCCCATAAGATAAAAACTTCTTGTCCTCTTTTCAAGCTGGTATATGTGAAACATATATCAACACTCATAACCAATGAAATACATTGTTGAGGAGGATTACATATACCGCACTACGTTTTTGTTATTATATTAAAAACAAACATTTAATTTTTAGTTCCAGAATACATTAGGCGTATTGGTCAGCGCACTTACCCACAAAACCCCCCTATCCATGTATGTAATTATTCAAAATTCTTTGCGTTTTTCTGTCTTTATTCGTATAAAATGTTTCAAAATTATTTTCGTTTTTTTGTCATCTTTCTTATGGTAGGGGTTTGAAGTTGTTACTCGTTGGCACAATTGCGTGATATTTTCTCGATTTCCTACTACCGTAATCAAGTGTTTTTGAACTATTTTGTGAAAATTCACTTTTAACACATTTACATTGAACTTTTAGCGCAAACTTCAAGCGAATTAGGTTTCTCAACTGAAGTATGTATAAAACTTCGATTTACTTACTGTGTGGATACTTAACTGGAATATATTGCAGTAAAACTGTAAAACTGAGGATCAGTTCTAATTTCAATTGTTTGTATTTGCAAACGTCGTTTAGGAGTCGAAAATTAAATGAATGTAAGCCATGTCAGAAAGAATTGCACAGAGTCATGTGTCTAAGCGAATTGGAATCCTATCTGCTATGTAAAGTTACTTCAAAGCTACAAAATTGTCAACTGACCCTCATGTGCATTTTAAGTGATGATTGTTCTAAAAATGTTCCCCCAACGGGCGCTGGCTGTTATCAGTTTTATAAGCGAAGTTGTGTTCACTATCCTTAATGACGAAGTTCCGTGTTCGGTATATATAATATATATATGTATAAACATATAATCTTAAATATTGAATCCGTAAACAATTAACTGGACGTTTGCGGCAGTGTAGTTCGTCATTAACATGCAACAATGCACAATCTTTCAAAAAAAAGCTTAACTCTTAATTTACACGAATGTCATTGTCATCATTATCATTAAAACGAAAGTGACTGAATTGGGTTTAGCAGTGATAGATATCAAAACAAAGCTTAGCGGATAGAAAACATCTATGTTTTGAACAAAGGTTTTTACTATGACAGCAAGAAAAGAAACAAGGAATGTATGATTAATCCGCAGTCATCCAGAGCGAAACAAAACATGTACAAAGGACAAAAGACATCGATGACCAAGCTTTATAATAAACAGCAAAAAAGAACCATTAAGACTATTCAAATTACATGAGGAAGCACATGGTTTTTATATGTTAATGACATCGGGGTTCGGCAGTTTAACTAACTGGCACAAAAACCCTTCAGTTTTTTGCCAACTCCGAAAGTCGATATTTGAGAAGCTTTCCATAGACAATAAGTACACTTTGGGTGTTTCCAGTTACTCGGACGAGTTAGTATACGAAGTGTTCTTCCCGGGAATCAAGACCTGGGACCTTCGGCGTGTAAATTCAACGCTCCTACCGAGAACGGCACGACGAACACATTGATGTAGCTTACATTCCATAAAACACGTTTCAAAAAGGTTTTTTTTCGACTTTTCATGATTCATACTTCGTCTGCACCTTTGAAACCGCTTCGGTTTTATTTAAAACAAATAAGCAGAAATCATCCTAATTTAATCGAAAAGAGTGTAGAGTAAAATTTCGATTTTAGTAATGTAAACATCCAGATCCAACATTTTGGAAAATATTACCACTGCACCCAATTTCTTTCTGATTGTACACTAAAAAATCAATAAACGTATTTAAAGTACATTTTACCCAATTGTCAGATATTTTGACAAGGACAGGACATAGGACCCATATGCAAGTGAATCGAATTGGCAAACCGAAGAAAAATAAGGAAATGCTATGAACTACAAAATCGTTACTAAGCCGAAATTAAAAATATTTGATAGGGTATTTCTGAATGTAGTTTAGGTACATCAAGCAGAATGCGATGACTGAGAAATCATATGAAAAGAGATCTTCTCAGTAGCTGCACAGAAAATAATGATGAATCAAATGACAGTTGAGAAGTCGAAAACAACAAATATGTAACAAGTCCCAGCCACTATTCGTTTCTATTTCTCGCACGAAAGGATATATTCCCGTTTGCTGTATACCTCTCTGCCATAGGATAGAACAATTTTCCTCCCTTAATCTTTGAACCATCCGTCACATAGTCTTCTCAGAGTGGATACTATTTTTAAAATAAAGATGAAGAAAAAATATGCTTCAAAAACTAATAAGTTTTTCTATAGTACGTTGTTTCCATTAGATATTTATTCTTGGATTTTTTTATGTTTTTTTTTTTTTGCGGTGTTTCTCTCTCTCCTCAGCCATTTCTCTAATGCCTATTGTTTATTGTCAAGAGCAAAAACTAACAATATTTATAATACATTTTTATATACAATATACAGAGATTGAATAATAAACATATTTATCTTTAAGGACTTACTTTACCATATACAGGACAAGTTCGTTTCATAGTCGACGCTGATTGGTCGCAACCGAACAATTTTCTGATGTCATATCCACTAATTGTTATATAAGGCGATTCATCGTGAAATTCGATTTTCAATAGACTTTCTCATTCGCAAATTCGGTTACTAGATTATATTATTGGATGATACAGGACCGGTAAAGAACACATACAAATTTATACCAGCTTTGAAGCTGAGAGTATACGCGAAGGCCGAAATGGAGCAAATCAGAATGTTACCGTCAATGGTAACCATTATCACGGCATGTTACCGGACTATGCATTTCCTGAAATTAAAGCACATGCTTTCGGTTAGCTCTGATTTCAAAAAAGTAGCGATGGGAGTCATACAGAGCGCGACACTATAGACCTGGTAAGAAATCACTTTGGTCAGCACTTAATTTCACGTTTTACGGTAAATTGGCCGTTCAGATCATACGATATCAAAACCTGAAACTATTTTCTCTGGGGATATCAACAGTCTATGGTCGAAGGTCTAATTGTCGTTTTGGAACTTAAAAGTACTCCTGTTATTATTCGAACCAGTCGTCCAATATGGGACACATGATATAATTTCATGAATTGATAATACAATTTTTAGCTTAAATCTAAACAAATCGCTCACACCCAACAGTGACTCCGGAGAACATGCGAAATTTGATAACTGAAGGCACCTAATAACAACACGAAGTGGATTAACAGAACTTCTCGAAATGTTATGGTTACAGAAATTGACACATTTTTGTGACAAGGTGACATAGTAGGCAACATAGCCTTAAAATTTTTGGGTCACTTTCAAGCAAATACTTTCTTTATTACTTCTTTTTGCTAACAACTGCTAGCAGCAGAAGTGTTACTCTGATTAGACCGAGGAGAATAATGACAACACGAAGTGGATTAACAGAACTTCTCGAAATGTTATGGTTACAGAAATTGACACATTTTTGTGACAAGGTGACATAGTAGGCAACATAGCCTAAAATGTTTGGGTCACTTTCAAGCAAATACTTTCTTTATTACTTCTTTTTGCTAACAACTGCTAGCAGCAGAAGTGTTACTCTGATTAGACCGAGGAGAAAGAGTTGAAGATGACAAAACTGTTTGTTATGTTATATTCACTGGCATCTATATACGATTTTATTCATTCCATAATAGCCAGTATTCGCCACTTTCATGTAAAATAAAATTTGATGTATCGTTATAAGACAGAACCATTCCTAATTGCCGCAATACGCAATGGCACAAAGGGTAAAAACTGTACATGCTTAAGAAGCATAACCACACCCTTCCTTCTACCATTTGTCGCCTGTATGGTGGTAATATTTAAATTGTTCTGTGCGATTCTTCGTTCCATTTTGTGCATTGTTGTACTCGAGCAGTTTTTTTATGCATCCATTTTTCCTTAGTTTGTTTTTGCATTTTGTTATATTTTAACTTAGCGGAGAATAAGGAAGAGCGCGAAAGAAACTAACAACAATGGTGCAAGAGATAAGCAAGCACTAAGAGAATCAACTTGATTGGCGTATTTTTGAATGTCAGGTACGAAAAGAAGTTCATTCAACTTGGTCTCGCCGGGTGCAGAATGTAACGTTATGAAACATGTACACAAATGGCTACGATTATTTGCAAAAGAAATAAATATATTGGGGAATTAATGCTTTCTC
Organism: Eristalinus sepulchralis; assembly: GCA_944738645.1. Classification (NCBI taxonomy): domain Eukaryota; kingdom Metazoa; phylum Arthropoda; class Insecta; order Diptera; family Syrphidae; genus Eristalinus; species Eristalinus sepulchralis. Next base: position 139,783 of record OX122885.1, on the reverse strand, counting down.
AACGTATACCAATAAATGAAATAAATGAATTTGTCAACGTATACCAATAAATTATTGTGTGCGAATACTCGTGCACTCAAGTGTAATTTTCTTTGAATGAAAATACGTAGTAATTTCTTATTGGGGTATGATTTTTAAATCAATTTAAACTATTGTTAGGGTTTATAAATCACCTTGAACTTCTTTCCTATGTACGTTACATATACATCGAAGTTTTCTCATATAGCATAAATTTACTGCGGACAAAAACAAGTCACAACATTGCAGGCACTGGAGTTCGTGAATATATATTTTTATCTTAGACACGCTAATATTGAAAAAAAAATAGGTTTTGTTGAATTAAATACGAAAAGTGATGTACGAAAGTGTTTAATGTACTGTACTTTCCATTTATCTACGTCTCTTATTTAGATCCCAACTTTTATGCAAAATCATCACTTTCAAGGACAGCATGTCTAACGCCTTTTTTGTTTGTTTACAATCTTCCTTACGAGAAAGACTAACGTTATACTCGTTAAATATAGGAGTCTATTAGCTCTAATCACATGCCTATATATATATACATTAACAATTTCTTTCGATAGACAGGTAGATATTTTATATGTTGATTTCATGCAAGAATATAAATTTATCTCATTTTATATGTTGATTCCATGTAGGCATATGAATTTAAAATCATTCTCTATGCATGCATCATTCTATGTAAAATTAACCTTTTCAAGGCCAACATGTGTAACGCCTTTTTTGTTTGTTTACATTCTTGCTTAAGAGAAAGACTAACGTTATGGTCGTTTGATATAGGAGTCTATTGCCTCTAAACACACACATATATATATATGAATTTATAATCATTCTCCATGCAAAGCTCCGTGCATAACTTGAACAAATTCAATTTAACATATATTTGCAAAGCGAATAACAAGGACAATGAATAAATAGAAAAAATATAATTCACATTGAAATTAGTGAAATTAAGGTCAACAGTTAGTTTTAATAAGATGACGTGATTAATGACATCTTGGGAAAAATATTGCTACGATTTTAGTTGTTTATTAAAAAATAATCAAGGCCTGTTTTGTGTTTAATACCCCTTATATTTATTAGCTTTATCAGTCTAATAGCAAATTAATGCAGGGATTAATGTTCAGAAAACACTGCGTTAACCCTAAACCTAAACCAAAACACAACTTTTTTTTCATTTACCACATGATTTGTCTGGGTTTAAGTTCATTTGTAAACACAAACTGGAAGAGCCCTAAAGGAACCTCTTTTAATTTCAGATTTAAATTTAGGGCTTTTCCACTGATGTCTGTTCATTATTAGACTTGGAACTTACCTTTCTCATTTGCGTAGACATTCAACTGTTCATCATCACGTGTGACTTGTGTAATTATTGATGTTGCATCCATTTAAGCCTTCGCTCGTTAAGTGCGAATTTCTACGCACTTAATGATATGATGATATAAAGGAAAAATCAAAAATAAAATAAATTTGAAAAAAAAATATATATATAAAACTCAGGCCGAACTTAGAGTAAACTTTTAGACCATCGACACAATTTTAAAATTGTACACTTTGCTTATCGTTTTGCTACACTTTGATATATGTACCGTCCACCTGAAGGCGTCGGCGGTAGTACGTTAACACTGATTTTCTACATCCAATTAATAAGGGATAAATAACACTTTCACATTAATTTTATTCCATATTACCTTGTAAATTCGAAATTAATAAAGCAGAAAATTCGAAAATTAAAAATTTTATCGAAATTATTCTATTATACAACTGCGAGCTGGAAGCATTTTTATTTTAAACACAAGGGGCAGGGTACAGCAGATGTAACCAGTTAGAAACGGACCACAACACACTTAGGTTTTTTTCACAGCCCTTCACTTTTCAACATGTCTGCATTTAGAATTAATTTTGTTTTTTCCTTCTTTTAGGCGACCTTCGCAAAATTGTATGGTAAATGATGCAAAATAAAAAAGTAGTAGCAGAGACGTTCTTAATTATTTTTTCCAATGTACAGATACGACATGAAATCAGCGTGAAAGAATTTCGAATTTTAATATATTGAAGACGAGGGAGAAGTCGGCGGAAGAGAGTAACACAGCAAAAAAAAATCTTCTTGATATGTTTTATCTCACTTTCAAAGTGTTGCTTAGAAGTTTGAATTGCATTGGCGAGAATAGGACAAAGCAATGCGTACTCAACTCGTTTCGTCAGAACCTACACTTTTTATTGCTGTTTGTTTATTAATTGAGCACAACCAATTTGAATTACTTTCGTATTCGTCTACATTATTTGGGTTGTAAGTTTCTGGCACGCCATTATCTTATTCGCTGTGCGGTAAATTTTCCACAATATTATGTTCAAATATCAAAAGAGCGCAACAGTTCGAACTTCGAAGCCTTGTATATTGTATTTTACATGCAATTCTCAATTCCTTTCTGCCCCTTCTCTCTTTTAAGCGAATTTTTACAACGAGCAGTGCAAATACACGTAACTTAATCGCCCTCGAACTAACACTGTACCACTTATCCTGCCCATGTACACTGGAAGAGACAATTGGAAACTAAAGGAAAATATTTAGACGCAAAATGGCCGCAACATTTCCTCATTCCGTTTTACAACAGGTCTGTTCATATGCAAGCACTAACTTTTTTTAGTTAAGAGATTAGGAGCGATATTGTCAAAAATTGTGAAAATAATTAAAAAGTAGAAAAACGGGACAAAAGACAGCAATCACTTTTGGCAAAACATTTTTTATTGCTGTCAAAGAATGGTTGGACATTTTTTCCAATCAAACCGTGATTGCCCCGGGATATTTATAATTCTCTCATGAGCGCTCTTGTTTGCGATAAATTGTAAATTTCAGCAGATGTGTATGTGAAGTGAAGAGAGATTGTTTTTCTGGTACGCGAACAGGGCCACTAATTTACAACCGCTTTCAATAACACATCCAACTGAGTTGTCAAAAGAAGTCACTGTTCCTGTGATCTCACTTCTGCTGGTTGAAATAATAACCATAACTTATTTGTTTACTACTTTCCTCTTGTTTACTCGGCGAGGGAGAAATGCAATATATATCTTCCAATTCTATGTCTCTGAAGAAAGTTCCCTTATTTTGACGAATTCGGAAGTCATAGTCAATTGAAGTCTCATGCATTAAGATTTCATTAAAAAATAGTCCTATTTACTCTGTACCTTCCTGAGAGAAGTGGTCAGTGGTTTTAATTTATATAATTATATACGTAACTATATTATAATTATATTCATGTTCATACAATTTCTGAAACATTGCACACACACTTATCAAAAAGCTTCAGCAAAAGAAGATAAAAGTAGTGGACTGGATAAACTGTTTGCTCTAGATCTGCTCTAGATTCATTTTCAAACTTTGTTAGTTAAAACTAACAATATAAAATATATCCTCACTAAAAAGAGAGAACCAGTTAAAGCTTATAAGCGAACGGACCTTGTTTCAATCAGACGGTGCTGTGAAAATCTTATATACAAATGCGTTCCACTCTCCCCTCAGTCATATGACTTTTGACATTCGTCTTTACACAGTCATTCGCTTCCACTCACTATGCACTAATTAACCCCACTCCAATCGAAACTTTATGTACAAATGCGTTCCACACACGTCAGTCAAATTATTTTGACGTTCGCTCCGCCAGGAGTGTAATGAATTTTGTAACCTAAATACTCTTCCTTCACTACCATAATTAATAAAACCATGTTAATTTTGCGGAGATATGATAGTTGCTTCTTCAGGTAATTTTCGATATGATTTATCTGTAGTGAAACTTTACAGCCTTTTCTCTTGAAGGCCCTTAGCTACTTACATCAAGCCCTTTAGGAAAAACTTTAGCAATATAAAAAAGGATGGTGACAGCGACAGCGACAGAGAGACTGCGATGAAGTCGAAACAGCAGTCAGCGAATACGGTAACAGCTGCTGACCGTTTGAACAAGCTCTTATCCAGTATGCATACGGACGATAACCTCTCTAAAATACAGCACATAAATATGGCCAAACCTCGTGGCATTAAAAACAGTCAAACGAAAGTGGACAATTCGAAAAATGTGCTGCAAGCTCTAAAAAAAGTTGCCTCACATCTTAGGGGAGAAAGCAATCAACAGAGCGAATCAGAGTTACTTAATAAGCTTCTTAGTGAGGAGCCCTCTGTTGCGCGATTAACCAAAAATGAATCGACTGGTGGTGAAATAACTCTGAGGTAAACCGTGTTGCAAATTAGTGTATCAATAAACCATACACACTTTTATATATTTCAGTGAGTTAATTGTGGGAATGAAAATCGATCGTCGTCAACCCGAAGTGGAATTTTCTCGTGGGGATTATGTGCGGAAAAGTCTTGTAAATCGATCAGGCTCCAAAACGCCATTCAAAGAAGTCTTAGATCGACCCCGCGGACGAAGTCAGCAACGCCAACCTGAACCCAACACTGGTAGTGTAAACTTGTTCGGGACAAAAGATTTGGGAATTTTCAAAAACCCAAACAAACTTCGTCGCTTCTCGAGCATTTTAAGGACATGGCAAAATCTATATCAACATGAACTCAAATTATGTGTCACACATCCACCAGCTAATTACTTTCTGAAAATGGCGATCTGGACAGAACAGAGAAAAATATGGAAGTTTCCAATTGACAACGAACAGGGACTACATGAAGAGGCTGATACAGATTTTTCCGAACACGTTTTACTCGAACAACACTTGGAGCAGTGGTGTCCAAAAAAGGGACCAATTCGTCACTACATGGAGTTAGTGTGCACAGGTCTTTCAAAAAACCCATACATAAGTGCTACAGAAAAAAAAGAACATATTTTATGGTACCGCGATTATTTTAATGGAAAGAAAGAACTCTTAAAAGAACTCATTATTGAGCAAAATGAAAAACTTGGCAATGCTAAGACTTGCAATGCTTAAATTTTGTATTGAATAATATAAAGCGCCAACAATGGGTTTATATTTGAACGTCATGGTACATTTTTGGATTTTTGTTTATATGTTCATCCATGGTCTTCTTCTTCATTACTTGCCACTTCTCAAATTTCTCCAGTACTTCGGGCAGTAGGCTTTTAATCTGAAACCTTTCAATTTCTTGTCCATCACGTAATTCAATCTGTGTCTTAAAGTTGTAATTTGGCTGGTAGCCGTTAATGGATAGGAAGTAATCAAAATAAAAGGGAACGATAGCCTCCTGAATACCGCACACAATTTCAGTACTCTCACTTGCCTCTTTTAAGCGCTCTAGTACTTCGTCCTCATGAAAGGCTCGATAGAAAAACATTGCCTTTTCTGAAATTTTTACAGTTTTTGGAGAATGAACTGTTTTCTTTTTTTTCAATTCGGAACGTAAGGATATTTTCACCCGTTTGGATTTATGAAAGGGTGGCAATAAGTTACGTCGAACTTTAATCATTTCTGATGCTATCCGTCGCTCAATAAAAGCCGCTTGTCTTGATATATTACAGCGATAGTTAAGCAGGCGTCTATATCTCTTTTCAATACGAATTCTAGTTTCAGAAGTTATTACTTCGAATTTTCCTACAAATTGTATGTCATAGCATATATAGTGAATTCATAGCAAATCAAAATAAATTGTACCTATGAGATCAGTTAAAACTTGGGATATCGTAGCGATTTGTTCTAAGGGACCAACATCCATTTGCACAGTTGCGGGTACAACATTCTTATACAGTTCCTTGCAAACCCCTTGCATCAACCTTAGCCGATTGTCGCTAAAACTTGAATCGATTGATTTTCCAAGGCGCAATTGCACTTGCTTCTTCAACTGGTTGGCTCTTTCTTCCATATAATACTTGTTAGCACACTTGTTCTCTGCATAAGTTTTCTTCATTTCTAATTCCACGGAGCACCAATCGCTTAATTCCTCATATTTTTTATCTAATTCTGCCAAAATCCATAGAGTATAGTGCATTTCTTGAAGTAAAATGAATGTCTTTAACTTTAAATTTTCAGTCCCTTTTACAAACTCTGTTGTGTTTTGAAAAACAACGTTAATAGGGTGATAGTCCTGTAGATAAACACTATCATAGAAATTTTTGATAGCCCATGCATCATCTTTATCACGCTGACGAATATTTGTCGTATTTCGTTTAGCGATTGACTCCTCAAATCCCTCGAGTTCACCACTTCTTAAGCGATGTATCCAATCGTGCTTAACACGCCATTCCATCGCAGCTAATAAGTAATGAAAATTCTGCAATATAGTTCGCGCCGTCCAATCGTTTTCAATGTATACTATTTCCATATTTAAAAGAGTATACTGTTTCCGAAGCTCATTGAACTCGCGCTTGTACTTGTCTGTGGCTTCGTAGTAGGGTTTTACCTTATGAACCACTTTCATAGCTGCTTCATACTCTTTCTTTTCCCATTTGGAAAATAGTCTTTCCAAAATAGCCTGCACACTAAGCATTTGTTGGAAGTAGTCTTCGTTTCGCCGATCATAGATCTTCGTACTCACAATTCTGCCTTGAATTAACATTGATTCGAACTTTGTACGCAAAGCGTTTTTAATCATTGTGCGACAAGAATTCCATTTAAAAAGCTTTGGTAAAGGTCGGTTTTTTAAATCATCAATATAAACCTCATCTATGTCATTGGCTACTTGCGAAACGCCCTTAAAACCCTTTCCAGTTCCAAGAAGTTGTGCTTGCGGATTTGTTTGTTTAACCTCAAGACGGAGACGTTTTCCATTCTGCAATCTCGTGTTAAATGTAAAAAAACTATCTTTAGGTATAGCTGAATTAGTTTGCTCCTTTTGTTGTCCTGCGAAAGGTAGCGTACGAAAAGGATTCTCCTCTGCCTCAGTTCCATCAATCAGAATGGCTTCGAAACGAGATCTATTGATCTCTTCAAATGGTACCAGTGATTTTCGAATATAATCTAAAGATACTTTCTTACTACCCGCTAATAAGAAACTCCCACTTTCGTTTGTCAAATTAGTACACACCGATGAGCTTAAAGAGGAAAGGCAGGCATCAATGCTTTCCATATCCTGTTTGAGCTCTTCGAGGTATGCAATTTTGTTTATCGCAAATTCGGCGGCTACATCAACTGTACGTTTACGAAATGCCATTTTAATTTCAGTAAGAAATTCAATGAATTTTTTGCGCCCAGGAAATTCATTGAGCTTTTCATCATCAAGGCTGTTGTATTTCACATCTTGCACTTGTGGTAAAAGGTGTCGCTGTAACTTTTTCTTCGTCTCTGCATTTGAAGCGCGGCTTAAATTTTGAATAAGTTCTGCGGTATTTAGTTTTGACAAAGCATAGTTGACATCTTCATCAGAAATGTTTTCGCTGGTGCATGCCTTGTCGAAAGTAGTTAGAACATCGTTCTTAATTTTCTGCTCCTTTGATTCAATTGGTTTAGGTCTTATTACTTTTCTAGCATATGTTATGTGCACGTACTTGTGCTGAGTTGGATCCCAATGGTCATGATGATGACGAGCCTCGAACTTCTTCCCGAACTCCGTTTCTTTAACATGTCTCACGTTTTCTAGTATATATTTGTCGTCTTTAAGCTTTTTCAGGATCGGAACTTGACTCATCTTCACAGTTTCATCAAAAATAGCGGAAGGTATACGCAAATCCTTGTAGTTCCTGGGATGACGAGGATGACAACGCAAAGTGGACTCGCGGTTTTCTGGTGCCGGCATGTTTCCTCGAAATCTTAGAGTAAAACGTTCTCCTATATTCTGTTCAAGAGTTTCTTTCGGGTTCCAATCAGAATCATCTGAAACCGAATCCACACAAACCATCTTTTTCAGTTTTTGGTTTTTAGAGGGACATGGGATACCAAGATAGTGCATTCGACGACGCTTTTGAACATATCTTTTAACTCCCTCGAGTTGTGACTTGGTACGTATATATTCCAATGTCTGACACGGGATGTCGACATTGTCAGATCTACTTAACGAGCTAACAGAACGTCTCTTTGATCCTATTCCATACAAGTAATTGATCAAATTAAACTTCTTTACTTTTGTCCGTTTTATCTTCCTAATACTAATTTTCCTTCGCTTCATTTGATCATAGTGTCTTCCTAAGGGTTTTTTTATGAATTCGATTATGGCACTTTTTGGATACATTTTCTCTAAGCTCTTCGCAGTTTCAAATAAATTTCTCTTCAATCCGGATTTTTCTGTAAGATCAATCTCCTTTTTATTTGGAACTAATGCTTCGAACCATTCTTCCCGCGTCATACAGCCTTTTACCTTTCTCTCTGTTTCATTAATGTCTTTTTGGTGATTTTTCCCCCGCAAATTCAATCCCATTTTGTAAAGGAATCCCCGAAGATGAAACTTGCTTCCTTGCTGACCGACTTCCATGTCGTCTTCATCATTTGTAGAATGGTCTTTACTCAATTGTCTGGGAGATGGAGAATCTGAACTAATTTCTAAATCAGCCTCATTGCAAGTTTTTGGGTTTCCTATTTGCTTATAAAAATCTTGTTTAACCTTAGCTCTATCTCTAAGGATACGCTTTGATCTTTTAAGGTCGTGCCGAAATTGTAAAGATTCTTTTAAATTGTGTGGGAAATCTTTTTTTTCTGGTATTATACGAGGCAACATTTTTTTTGTGGTAATAGTGCGATCTAAAATCTGCACCAAATCAATAATATCATTTTCCATTAACACTTTCGTTGCGTTTGCTTTTTCTTTCAGCTTTTGAAATTTCGTGTTAACCTCTATTTTAGCATTATTTTCCTTTTTTAAAAGGTGCAATTGTTTATATCTATTTACTCTGGCGTAATTTTCCTGTTGTAATCGTTCCTTAATTTCTGGCTTATCTTCACCACGAACGAGTTTCCCGAATGCATTAGTTTTAATGACTTCTGGAACCGGAGGTGAGACAAATTCGCAAGGGATTGCATAGCCTACTTGAAAATGCTTTGGAATTGCCACACGTTCGTCGTGTTGCGATTTTTCTACATTAACAACTGAGACTTTTTTTGTATTACGACGATTCTTGTATCGTCGCACTTTACGATATTCCATTTGATTTTGAAAGCCCTGTTCGTCATTCAAGTATGTGTTTTTATAATCCATTCCTTGAAAGTCTAAATTAAGTGGATTAACTAAGTCAATATCTTCACATATGCTAGAAATTGTAGGTTGTGATTCTGACGAAGTTATCAGGTTTTCTGCTGTCTTAACCATATTTTTAATATTAGCCTGTTCGGCACCAACGGACAATGGCCTGTAATGTAGAACTTCAGGGTTCCTAAGACAAAGGTCTTTTCGAGGATCTTTAATAAGAGTAAATATTTTTTTGTTAGGACGCACGTCTGTCGTTAGGTTCAACACCGGGCAATTGCCAACGAAGGGCCTTGGTATTCCCAGAGCAACTGATTCTGGACATTTTTGTTTTAACTCAGCATAATTGCTTTTAAAGGATTTTTTGTCATGTAAATTGTCTGCTTTCTCAAATGTTCTAGATGATGGTCTACCCCTTAAAATAGATTTTGTCTTAGAGAGATTCGATGACGTCGTATTCTGCTGCTTGCGTTTGTCCAATGAGATTTTAATCGGCAGAACAACTGGATCACTAATCTCGTGTGTTTGTACAATGCTTTTCTTTCCCATAGTTGTGTTGTAAGACCGCCATGATTTTTCAAGATTAAATCTTTCATTTTTTTCGGGAAAATCCAGCGTTTTAATAGAAATATAGCTTGCGGACGCCTTTATACAGCTGGACATAATTTTTTTCAATAATTATTTAAAGGAAAAACATATTTTTTATCGTCATGTGTCAGGTAAATAAGTAAGCAAGAATAGTCCTTGAGTGAGTTTTTAGTTTATGAAGTTCATCAATACAAATGCAAATCGGAAATGGATTGAGTGTGGCATGGGGTAAATGGATAACACAGAACACCCACGCGACCATCAAGATGTACGTTTAACAAATGGGATTAACTGGCGATTTCAGTTCTGTGCATCTATCGCTCTTTGCTTACTACTTTTCAAGGGAGTACTTGTTGTTTTGTTTATGGTTTTATTCAACTCACAGTAAAAGTGGACCTGTATATGGGAATAATTTGTGCGGGTTTTAAATGCATCTAAAACAATCTAACACTGACTGGTTTTGGAAATTGCGAACACAAAATGTTTCATTCCCAATTTTTCGCTTTCGGATTTTCGTCAGTGTTTAAACGCGAACATACCTTTTATTAAAAGCGAAATGTCAAAAACGTCAATGACGATAAAATTATACGTTTATAGAAGGAGGTGAGATGGTTTTGTACGTATTTTGAATACACATATTTTTAAAAGGATTTCGTGACTTCTATTCTAAAAAAATATGAATATATTTGCGAATATCATCAAGCGTTTTCCTCGAGGAATAGTTTATAGTTTTGCGTATGGGTCTGGAGTTAAACAACAAATTGGTTATAAAAATGTTGCCAATCAAAAATTGAAAGTTGTAGATATTACATTTTGTGTTGAAAATCCTTTAGAATGGCACGCAGATAATTTAAGGAAACACCCATCACATTATTCTGGTTTTAGGTGCTTTGGGAGCCAATTTATTGCTTCTTACCAAAGTAATTTAGGGGCGCGGGTGTATTGTAACACCTTAGTTCCGCTGGAAGATGTAGGCATGACTGTTAACTATGGAGTAGTATCCAGAGAACACATAGAAAGTGATTTGAGAGACTGGACTCATCTATACTTTGCTGGAAGATTACATAAGCCAGTGACTGATATTATATCCCCAAAAGAAAAGAGTTTAGTGGACGCTTTGGAGCAAAACTTGCACAGCGCTTTTATAGTTGCACTTTTGATGTTACCGGAAAAATTTACCGATTTCGAGTTATTTCACACCATATCAAGCATAAGTTACAAAGGGGATTTCGGAATGATGTTGGGTGAAAATAAAGGGAAAGTTAAAAACTTAGTTAATGTACAAACGGATGAGTTTTTCAAATTATACCAACCAGGGATGCGTCGTTTGTTTGATTATGTGGCGGTTGGTTTTGATAAAACGCGCAATATAACATACTTTGAACAGGACAAATCTATAAAAGCCAAGAAGGAATATCTGAAAATGCTCCCTTCCAATTTGAAGAAAAGAATATGTGCTAATTCTGCGTTTAAAGGTAGTTACATGGAAGCTGTGGGAAATGTTGCTGATAGCAGGAAGCTTGCACACCTAATATTTATGTCATTAAATGATATAGTTTGGCGCAGTAGCATTTCGCAATCATTAAAAAATATTCCAACAGCAGGTTTGGTAAAAACAACTGTATATGGTTTCAGGGAAGCTTGGAAAATATTTAGTAAATAACACAAGTATATTTGAATGTAGGAATTAAAATAAATAAACATTGTTGAAAGTCCTCCAACAATCTTTTATTCATTGTATCATACATTTTTTCTTTTACTAGATAATGGATGAGCCTGATTCAAACGCTTACTCTCGTGTGGCAAAAAAACAAAAAAGTAAAGAAAAGAAGCCCAAAAAGGCAATGAAGCATAAGCACAAAAAGGACAAGCGTAAAAGAAAGGAACGTAAGATTATACAAGAATGTCAGAAAATACCAACGGGTTCATCAGCTGTGATTCAATCAGAGGAATCTTTCGGACCAGCTCTTCCACCACGTCTCATATTGTATCCTGAGTACACCCTTCAAAATCAGGTTATTGGCCCCGTTCTACCAACAGAAATAAAACTAAGTGCAAATACAAACAATACGATAGGAAGTGACGATGATGACGTTTTCGGCCCACTTCCAACGAATAATGTTCTCCAATCAATGACAACTGCCCAAATAGCTCTTGAGCAACGAGCCCTGGAAATAAAATTGGCAAAATTCAAAGCGGAAAAGTGTCCAGTAGACTCGATCGCTCGTGAGGAATGGATGCTTGAATTGCCAGAAGTCGGCTTGAAGTCAGGATTACCAAGCTTAAAACGAACATTTCATACTAAAGAACGTCCCGACTTTAGTGACAGGTAATAGAGTCGTTGTTTTCTAATTCCTTGAATAACATTTCTTAATATAAAAGATCCTGCTGGACGAAAACACCGCATTCATCAGAAAGACCATCAACGTCAAAAGGGACTGAAACTAGTAAGTCTCTTTCGGAGAAACGGAATCAAGTCGTACATGATGCGGAGCAGGAAAGAATTTCAAGGAAACTTAAGCAAATACACAAACGCGGGGAGTCATTATACGAGGTTCATCAGAAAAACCTTAAAAAAAATGTACAAGTAAATGACTAAATGTACAATCATTTGATGAATATAACATTTTATCGTTGTAGGAAAAGGAGGCGAGTGGTAAAATGGAGAGGAGGCCATTCGACAGAGAAGTAGATTTGCAGATTAATAAGATTGACAAAAACCAAACTAAGGCAATTGTGGCCAACGCTACGCTCCTGGATAGACGTTTCTCTGCCGGAAGCACTAAGTTTCTATAAAGTTCTAGTGAAACTTAAGCAAATACACAAACGCGGGGAGTCATTATGCGAGGTTCATCAGAAAAACCTAAAAAAATTAACAAGTAAATGACTAAATGTACAATCATTTGATGAATATATGAATATAACATTTTATCGTTGTAGGAAAAGGAGGCGAGTGGTAAAATGGAGAGGAGGCTATTCGACAGAGAAGTAGATTTGCAGATTAATAAGATTGACAAAAACCAAACTAAGGCAATTGTGGCCAACGCTACGCTCCTGGATAGACGTTTCTCTGCCGGAAGCACTAAGTTTCTATAAAGTTCTAGTTGAAATATTTTTTTTGTATTCTCATTTAAATAATCTAACTATACCGATTTGTCGGTATGAATATTATGTTCGCATGTATCTATGTAATTGTACATACTAATGAACATAATATTTTGTCAAATTGCAGACTCAACCCAATCGGTTCTATTGTAGACATATATTTCAGGTTTCCGCGAACCGAACAATTTTCCACGATATGGGCAATTTTATTAAATTAACAAACATTACATCCATTCAAATTTTAAGCACATGATCGTATTTTGTTTGAACTGAAAGCATGTTATTCAGTAATTATATTTATTTTTAAAATAAATATAATAATAATACAATTTTAGTATTTTTTCATTGCGAAATTTTTATATCTTATTTTGAATTCAGCAATAATTTCATTTAGCCTGCTCACAAAAGATATATCACTTTGACATGAAAAATTGTTTTGTGTTTAGCCAATTGTTTAGTCAATTTACTTATATTGCTGAATATGGTAAGTCACAATATGAAGTATAAACTTACAAAACTAGTTTGGCAATCTTGTCAGGGTATTCGTTGCCCTTAATTTGTGAGTGACCTGGGACGCAAATAATTTTTACTCTAGAGCGTTGAGTATAAATAAGATGTCGGATTACTGAGGGGTAATAACTAGGATTATTCGAGTTAAGAATAGTGTCTATCGATGATAGTGAGTCCGTACAGATAGCGAATTTTGCTTTACTGAAATCTTTGGTATACCGAAAGGCTTCTAGAATAGCCATGATTTCAGCCGTAAATAAATACTGGATTGGATTTTCTTTTTTGAGACGGTTTTAGGCTTGGAGAGAATTTTGAAAAAAAAAACTATTATTGCCAAATAGGGAAGATTTGTATAGTTTTAGAGTTGACTGAATGCGCAATGTTTCTATAGTTAGCATTTTTGATTCAAGAAGATGGTTGATAAGGGTAGTTCGAAAAGCATTTAGTGACTTTCTTATAGCTGCATTATAGATAGTTTTAATTTTGTTAAGATTTGTTTTGGAAGTGTTGGGAATTTCGGTGGGGTGTAAATGAAAGACGCGATTGAAACGAGGGTTGTTTTTACTTAAAACGATGAATCGCTGGGACTAATGACAATTTGGATAACAGATTGTATATATAAATCGAAGTAGTTTATGTAGTTAAAATACTAAACGTATAGTCTATGTTAAAATTAGACGTACCAAACTAAAAATGACTACAAAAGTATATCCATACAAAACTATACCATATTCAATTTTGCTAACTATAATGAACTTGGTTATTGTAACTAGATAATTTGGATTGCAATTGAATTTGTTGGAGGAGAGTAATTTGATAATATTCAATTCAGTACCCAAAGTTGAGAGAATTTAGTTAACGTGGTTATTCCATTTGTAGTTTTTTTGCAGGATTTTCAATTTATCAAACGTTTCTATATTTATGTGATTTGACTGCGTATTACAAGAAAAATTATGTTTTCGACATATACATATGAAGATGTTTAGATTTTTCTATGGATAATTTGGCTTTTGAGTATTTACACCAGGATAAGATGTCTGAAAGAATGGGGTTAAGGTCAATGTTGATGGTGGTATTTTTACTGTTTATTTCTTTGGTGATGGTAAAGTCGTCAACATATGCGCAGAATCGTATTACTATATGGAGAGATAAAATGTAAGCTAATTTATTAAATACGATTAAAAAAAGGGGAACAGATAAGGATGAACCTTGGGGGATACCGTTAAAAATAGTAAAAAGAGGGTAAAAAGAATTTCCAGTACGTACAGTAATTTTCCTGTCTCATACTTTGAGGATCTAGGTCTGTAGGATTTTCTTACTTACTTACTTACTAACTTATCAGGCCGGCGACCCATGAAGGGTCAGAGCCTGAGCAATTGCTGCCTTCCATCGCTGACGGTCCTGGGCACGCTGCTTCCAGTCATCAAGGCCAAGCTGTCTTACATCCGCGATGACTTGGTCTCTATACCGGAGATTCGGCCGTCCTCTTTTTCTCGAACCAGGAGGCTCAGATTCGAAGACCCTCTTCGCTGGAGCGTTGCTGTCCATGCGTTCGATGTGACCGAGCCAGTGTAGTCGACGGATTTTTGCCTCCATAAAGCTCAGCTCCATAAAGCAGGAAGATTTGGCCTATACATATATATATATTCACACAGTACACTGTATAGGATCTTGTAAGCGACGTTGAGCATGGATATACCTCTGTAGTTGTTGCACGAGGTAGGATCGCCTTTTTTTGTGGATGGGGTATATGGAGCTGATATTCCAGTCGTCGGGCATGCTTTCGTCTTCCCATATTCGGCAGATGATCTGGTGCATGCTCCCTACCAGAACATTGCCACCAGCCTTAAAGAGCTCCGATGGTAAGCCATCTGAGCCTGCGGCTTTGTTGTTCTTCAACCTTTTAATAGCTGTGCCGACTTCCTCAAAGCTAGGTGGGAGGACTATTTCGTCGACTGGAATTGGGATTTCCTGATTCCCTACCACTCTCTCCTGGTCAGACCCGTTAAGCAGCTGTTGAAAGTGCTGCTTGAACACATCCACTATTCCCTGCGGGTCGAGATTACCCTCGCAATTTCGAATAGCCTGGGTGCCTTTCCTAAGGCCTGAAGCCAGGCTTTTGGCTTTTTTATAAAAGGCTGGTATTTTATGTTTGTCCATAGACTCTTCTATATCCTTGAGCTGGGAGATAGCGAGAGCCCTTTCCTTCAGGCGTAGAAGCTTTTTCTCCTCCCGTCTTCTAGCCCGGAACTCCTCTTGCGCTGCTTTTGTTTTCCGTTGCAGCGCTTTTTGGTATGCCTGGTCTGTTGCACGTTTCTTCTGCTCACACTCACCATCATACCACGGATTTCTTGTCGGGGGTGGTAGGTAGCCTAAGGTAGCTTCCGCTACCTCTTTGATGACCGAGCGGCAATGCAACAACATATCGTTGGCGTTTGTGTTTGACGTAGGCATACCGGCGAGTCTCTCACTTAGTCGCTCTTCGTAGGCTCTGGCAATCTCCGGTGCACTCAGGCGTCCAAAGTCAAATCTTCTCGTTGTTGGCTGGTGCAGCTTTCTGACATTGGACAGTCGAGCTCTGAATCTTGCTGCCACGAGAAAATGGTCAGAGTCGACGTTTGCCCCCCTGAATGTTCTTACATCCAGGATATTTGACGCATGTCTTCCGTCAATGAGCACATGGTCGATTTGGTTGGTGGTTCGACCGTCCGGAGATCGCCAGGTTGCTGTGTGGATGTTTTTGTGAGGGAATCTTGTGCTATTAACGACCATATTACGGCCTGTCGCAAAGTCAGTGAGTCGGAAGCCGTTGTCTGTTGTCGTATCGTGGAGGCTGTGCTTTCCGACCACTTCGCCAAAGATGTTTTCCTTACACATATATTATTTGAGGAACCATGTGTCACCATGAGGGCCTTACTCATTTATGTCTTAGAACATATGTTAGGTATGTGGTTTATTGTGGAAGATGTGTATCGCCAATTGTGTTCATAGACGATTAAAAAGAATATTAAATATGTGTACATTAGAATGTTAGGCATGATTAAAGGGATACTATTTCATATTTGTAAAAAATTAATTGTTATAGTTTATATGTATTACAGAGAATGCGTGATTTCTTATATCAACTTGATTGTGGGGTTAGCGTAACATCACTTATTTTAGGGACTATGCATTAGTTCCATGCGTAATTTGGCATAGACGGTTTGCTTTATACAAGTAAACTTTTTTCATTTGTATATATTAGATCTGTGTCTGATTGTGGAAGGCCTGTATTACTTATTACGGTCATAGACGACTTTAACCTTTTTTGATTAAGTAGATCGTCTGTTTGATGTCTTACGCGGTTTGATCTGCTTGCTATCATGATATTAGAATGAAAGGCGTTGTATAGATGATATAACAGGCTTGAGCTTGATTGTGGTTGAAATAAATCATCAATTAGTGTCATACGTGAATGTGTGAATTATATGTTATTTTCTTACATGATCATGGGGGAATGTAGGATGTATCCTCGTGTACATCCTACATATTATTCTCTTAAAGGACAACCTGCCATTTACGCTGTAATGTAGGGAAAGCGCAACGACCTTTAACATCACAGAATTTTCTATGGAATGTAGGTGCAAATTTAAATTATATTTTAATAAGGCATACTTCGTTTGGTTTTTGAGTGTAGTAAATCGTTCTTAGTGCCATACTTAAAGGCAAAACCTTGTAGGTGAACATGAGAATATTATTCTGTTAATAACTTTTATGTTGGCTTTAATTTTGATTGTAAGATAAACCTGCCAACAATTAAAGTAACAGTTAAAACAAAACTAAATGTAGAATATGTGTATAAGAGGAGGTTATTCGTCGTTTCAGGGATTGTATGCTGTTTTTGTGCTTCACAGAGAAGTTACAAGGTATTTCAATATTTTTCGCTATAATTAAAAGCTTTTAATTTTCAAATTATGTCCATATTATGGAATCAATGTTTGTTTGAGGCAATTTAATACGGATATTTAGAAATGGTTCTCATAAATAAGCAAATTAAAATGGATGGTGGTGTGCATTGTACTCCCGCGAAACGTGCCTTAATAAAACAATTGCTTTCTGAGGGTAAAACTTACAAATTTATAAGTGAAATTGTTGGGCGTTCAAATAAAATGATGGTAATGCGAAAAAATACGTTCAAAAGAAAGAAGAAAACCGAAACTAACCCCCACCGATAAACGACAAATTGTAATATTAGTCAACCGTAACCCGTTTATAAACGCAAGGGAAATGAAAGAGGAGTTAAATTTACCCGTGGCGACTTCAGCAATAAAAAGAAGGCTGGTAAAGAAGAAAATTACAACTAGTGTCAAAATCAACCTACTAAAACGAACCAAATTTACACATGAAATATTAACTAATATGGTTAGCAATTTGAGCACAGGTCGTTGCTAAAATTCAGAGTGCGGCTGAAAATTGCATACCTTTGCTGCTTCTCTGCGTTTCTCTTGCGGCATTTACTGACTATAAAGTTGGGACAATTTTATCTACACATATAGGGGAACGACTGATCTTTATTTTGAGGGTAAATTGGAGCCTCTACACGTTATACTTTGTGTGTGAGAAGTGTGCGAATTTTCCCATCAAATGCATAAGTAACATTCACGTATGTTTCAGCGCGTCTTACGGCATATTTAGTAAGTAAATTTGTAGACAGTAGCTCCTACCCGTACACATGCTTTCGTAGACAGATTGCAATGTCACTCTTGCTAATGAAAAGATATTCTTACACTGTAACTTCTTTGTTCTCAATATTCCGGTCAAATTTGGGAAGGAAATCCAGTTTTAGATTCTTAAGGAAGTCTGCTGAAAATCTTAAACATGAGTTGTTTTAAGCTGACAATGAAACCCTAAATGTGATACGTGCGTATTTTATTAAAACACACGTACCACATTGTAAACTATTTTATTAGATTCAATAAATTTATTCTTAATTGAGGCTCATAAAACACAATATTTCTTAAATCTATTCAGTTTTTAAAGGGCTAAGTCCAAAATAGCCAAGGTTATGCTATAATAACACACGACACTGCAACATATGGCGACTTCCTTTCGCCTATCCGCGCCAATTTCCAAAAGACTCCCAGAAGGCTAAAATATGAAATTTGTAATTTAATAAGTACCTTAAAACATTTAATGCTCTAGTAAATAATCAAATCCTACCCTGTCTTATTTCTATCCATTATACTGGAAAACAATGAACGAAGATAGGCGCAAGTACATATCAACAATAGTATGACTGACAACAAACTTTGGAAGTTTAACAAAGCACTCTAAAAATAAAACAAATCAAAATCACTTATTCTTTAGCAGTAAAATATTAATAAAGGTACTTATTTATTCCATTCCATTTTAACAACACAATTCTTAAAAACAAGTTTCGCACTGTCGATTCAAATTACATTTCGGTGAAATGTCAGATGACACACTTTTTTCAGAAACGAATGAGACCCGTTCACAATCTAATTAAATTGGGAAATCAGCTGCTTAAACATCTTTTCAGCCCACCATCTCCTTCCTTATTGGTTTCTCTTTCTGACATACAAGTATAAAATTCATTTGTAGAAAATGAAATGAAGAAATTGAACCAAAAAGGGAAATAAGGGTTAGTTCAAAACACGTTGAATTCCAGGATTTTTTCAGGACCAAACTCACTTCGCATTATTCTATAGTTCGGAGAAGCCCAAATAGCAAACAATTGCTGAAACGTACTTTAATTCAACACACGCAGTCCAGTTTAAGCAAGCATATTCAAGTCGTCTAACACTCAAAGAAAATAAATAAATTCATATTTTTTACATTTTATTAAGAAAAGGCGAATTTTAAACCATTGAATAATAAAAAAGCTAAAAAAAAATCGGAGAAGTTACATCAGATACGGAGTATTGAAAAAGGCTTGTTGTATGTATGTATATATATCTAACTGTTTATTAAAATAACTGTTCTTTTTGGTACCAACGTTTTTTAAAGACTTCGGGGGCAATTGATTGTATGTAGACTTTAGTAGTGTACAACCCTATTATTTCGCTTTAACTTGTTCAGTGCGCGTGCAGATTTACAACGCAATTACAAATCTCGTCGCCAAAAACTTATCATTTCAAGAAAATACCTACGGCGGAATTTACCGACAATATGGTCGTCTCATTGTAGCTGGTGATGAGCAGGGATCTGTAAGGCTTTTTGATACAACCAGCAAAACTGTGTTTCGGTTTTTTAAGGATCATAAAGCCGCAACACACAGAACGCTTTTCACACCTGACTTACTACATATTACAAGTTTCGGTGACGACAAAACTGTGCAACTCTGGGGCATTGCATCAGAAAAAGTTGTACATACTTATCAAAATCATACAGACTACGTTCGCGCAGGATGTGTAAATCCAGTTTCCTCGAATATAATTGTATCTGGGGGATACGGCAAGATATTCAATTTATTTGACACGCGTACGAGCCAAGTATCGTTTAGTGTCGATTATGGAAGTCATGTTGAATCATTACACTTGAATTCACGTATGTGTTAAAGGTGAGGGGCTAAATTCACTGGAATTCCCAAGAAGGATCTAATAGCTTTTTACGTTTATTTATTTTTATCTTCGTACATTTTTGAAGGTTTAGATAACCCAAAGGCAGGCCCGAAGCGGTTTTACATTGGCGAGCAAGCGACTGACGTAATATTGTGAACATCATAGATGTTTATGAGAAGTACAGCGGAAACAGCTGCCTTCTAGTTGTTATGGAATGGTAGGTATAATTCTACTCTGCTTTCTCTTCCTGCTTTCCCTCTTCCCCACTCAGTACCTCTGACGATGTAAACAAGTTGTAATTGACTGGGGTACTGGGCCACGAGTTCAGTGCTTGAATTTAATTTTTTCAGCATGGAAGGCGGTGAATTGTTTCAACGAATTCAAGATAATCAAGATGGAGTAATTACGGACACATCATATGGTCTGCTTCTTCATTAAATTCTATATTTTTTATCGAGGGCAGAAGCAGCACATATAATGCATGAGATATGTGTGGCTGTTCATTTCCTATACGGCAAAAATATTGCCCACAGAGACCTAAAACCTGAAAACTTGCTTAACACGTCGCCGGCTTCAAATGCAGTTCTCAAATGCGAGTTGATTATGACCAGGTATTGTGATGTCAAACTAATTGAGTGCAACTTATTAAAAACATAAGAGTGTTTCACAGATGAACATAAAGGCTTTGCTGCGAAAGAGGCAAAAAAAAAAAAACTGCAGGAACTTTCACAGAAAGCTTAAGATATTGTAACGGAGGTAGAGTGGAGGTGGTACTACTATGATAGCGGCAGAAGAATTTACCCAAATAGTAACATTGAACTTTAAGTCAGAACCTGCACCAGAAGTAAGTACATTATGTTCATAAAAAGACAATACAAATATTATATATTGCAGTATTATTTGCGTTGGTTTGAAGCATTTATGACTTTTATAGAATTTTTTACATTATGTGATGTAATTTAGCATTGCGTCAAATGACAAATAACGCTTATCATTTTCCTATTACTTATAAAGCAATTTGATATCTTTAATATGGTATGGTATGGACACGAATTTTCTAACAATAGCGTCTATAGTTTTTTTCCCCAACACTCGGCATCCGGTAGATGAATTTCTGAATCTGCATCCGTGTATATCTACATATGATTGCATAATCGCCACTAGCATATGAGAGAGAGTCACGAATACGCTGAATTTGTTGTTTTTCAATCTTTTCGGACACTACATTCCTTATTCATAAATCTATTCAGTTTTTAAAGGGCTAAGTCCAAAATAGCCAAGGTAATGCCATAATAACACACGACACTGCAACATATGGTGACTTCCTTTCGCCTATCCGCGCCAATTTCCAAAAGACTCCCAGAAGGCTAAAATATGAAATTTGTAATTTAATAAGTACCTTAAAACATTTAATGCTCTAGTAAATAATCAAATCCTACCCTGTCTTATTTCTATCCATTATACTGGAAAACAATGAACGAAGATAGGCGCAAGTACATATCAACAATAGTATGACTGACAACAAACTTTGGAAGTTTAACAAAGCACTCTAAAAATAAAACAAATCAAAATCACTTATTCTTTAGCAGTAAAATATTAATAAAGGTACTTATTTATTCCATTCCATTTTAACAACACAATTCTTAAAAACAAGTTTCGCACTGTCGATTCAAATTACATTTCGGTGAAATGTCAGATGACACACTTTTTTCAGAAACGAATGAGACCCGTTCACAATCTAATTAAATTGGGAAATCAGCTGCTTAAACATCTTTTCAGCCCACCTTCTCCTTCCTTATTGGTTTCTCTTTCTGACATACAAGTATAAAATTCATTTGTAGAAAATGAAATGAAGAAATTGAACCAAAAAGGGAAATAAGGGTTAGTTCAAAACACGTTGAATTCCAGGATTTTTTCAGGACCAAACTCACTTCGCATTATTCTATAGTTCGGAGAAGCCCAAATAGCAAACAATTGCTGAAACGTACTTTAATTCAACACACGCAGTCCAGTTTAAGCAAGCATATTCAAGTCGTCTAACACTCAAAGAAAATAAATAAATTCATATTTTTTACATTTTATTAAGAAAAGGCGAATTTTAAACCATTGAATAATAAAAAAGCTAAAAAAAAAATCGGAGAAGTTACATCAGATACGGAGTATTGAAAAAGGCTTGTTGTATGTATGTATATATATCTAACTGTTTATTAAAATAACTGTTCTTTTTGGTACCAACGTTTTTTAAAGACTTCGGGGGCAATTGATTGTATGTAGACTTTAGTAGTGTACAACCCTATTATTTCGCTTTAACTTGTTCAGTGCGCGTGCAGATTTACAACGCAATTACAAATCTCGTCGCCAAAAACTTATCATTTCAAGAAAATACCTACGGCGGAATTTACCGACAATATGGTCGTCTCATTGTAGCTGGTGATGAGCAGGGATCTGTGAGGCTTTTTGATACAACCAGCAAAACTGTGTTTCGGTTTTTTAAGGATCATAAAGCCGCAACACACAGAACGCTTTTCACACCTGACTTACTACATATTACAAGTTTCGGTGACGACAAAACTGTGCAACTCTGGGGCATTGCATCAGAAAAAGTTGTACATACTTATCAAAATCATACAGACTACGTTCGCGCAGGATGTGTAAATCCAGTTTCCTCGAATATAATTGTATCTGGGGGATACGACAAGATATTCAATTTATTTGACACGCGTACGAGCCAAGTATCGTTTAGTGTCGATTATGGAAGTCATGTTGAATCATTACACTTGAATTCACGTATGTGTTAAAGGTGAGGGGCTAAATTCACTGGAATTCCCAAGAAGGATCTAATAGCTTTTTACGTTTATTTATTTTTATCTTCGTACATTTTTGAAGGTTTAGATAACCCAAAGGCAGGCCCGAAGCGGTTTTACATTGGCGAGCAAGCGACTGACGTAATATTGTGAACATCATAGATGTTTATGAGAAGTACAGCGGAAACAGCTGCCTTCTAGTTGTTATGGAATGGTAGGTATAATTCTACTCTGCTTTCTCTTCCTGCTTTCCCTCTTCCCCACTCAGTACCTCTGACGATGTAAACAAGTTGTAATTGACTGGGGTACTGGGCCACGAGTTCAGTGCTTGAATTTAATTTTTTCAGCATGGAAGGCGGTGAATTGTTTCAACGAATTCAAGATAATCAAGATGGAGTAATTACGGACACATCATATGGTCTGCTTCTTCATTAAATTCTATATTTTTTATCGAGGGCAGAAGCAGCACATATAATGCATGAGATATGTGTGGCTGTTCATTTCCTATACGGCAAAAATATTGCCCACAGAGACCTAAAACCTGAAAACTTGCTTAACACGTCGCCGGCTTCAAATGCAGTTCTCAAATGCGAGTTGATTATGACCAGGTATTGTGATGTCAAACTAATTGAGTGCAACTTATTAAAAACATAAGAATGTTTCACAGATGAACATAAAGGCTTTGCTGCGAAAGAGGCAAAAAAAAAAAAAAACTGCAGGAACTTTCACAGAAAGCTTAAGATATTGTAACGGAGGTAGAGTGGAGGTGGTACTACTATGATAGCGGCAGAAGAATTTACCCAAATAGTAACATTGAACTTTAAGTCAGAACCTGCACCAGAAGTAAGTACATTATGTTCATAAAAAGACAATACAAATATTATATATTGCAGTATTATTTGCGTTGGTTTGAAGCATTTATGACTTTTATAGAATTTTTTACATTATGTGATGTAATTTAGCATTGCGTCAAATGACAAATAACGCTTATCATTTTCCTATTACTTATAAAGCAATTTGATATCTTTAATATGGTATGGTATGGACACGAATTTTCTAACAATAGCGTCTATAGTTTTTTTCCCCAACACTCGGCATCCGGTAGATGAATTTCTGAATCTGCATCCGTGTATATCTACATATGATTGCATAATCGCCACTAGCATATGAGAGAGAGTCACGAATACGCTGAATTTGTTGTTTTTCAATCTTTTCGGACACTACATTCTTTAAGATCCTTTGACTTTTTGTCTGCACATATAGGTGTATTGCACTGAGGTAGATTTCAATTGATTAATGTAATGACAATTAAACGTTTTTTTAGTTTAATTTTATTGTTACGTGCGTATGCAATCATAAGTCAAAGACCAAACACGGTTGCGATTATGAGTAACCAATCCTGCGTTCGCGCAGGATGTGTAAATCCAGTTTCTTTGAATATAATTGTGTCGGGGGGATACGACAAGATAATCAATTTATTTGACACGCTTACGAACCAAGTATCGTTTAGTGTCGATCATGGAAGTCATGTTGAATCATTACACTTGAACTCACGAAAAGTATGCGTTAAAGGTGAGGGGCTAAATTCACTGGGATTCCCGAGAAGGATCTAATAATTTTTTACGTTTATTTATTTTTATCTTCATACATTTTTGAAGGTACTTTTACATAACCCAAAGGCAGGCGCGAAGCGGTTTTACATTGGAGAGCAAGCGACTGTCGTAATATTGTGAACATCATAGATCTTTATGAGAAGTACAGCGGAAACAGCTGCCTTCTAGTTGTTATGGAATGGTAGGTATAATTCTACTCTGCTTTCTCTTCCTGCTTTCCCTCTTCCCCACTCAGTACCTCTGACGATGTAAACAAGTTGTAATTGACTGGGGTACTGGGCCACGAGTTCAGTGCTTGAATTTATTGTTTAATTTTTTCAGCATGGAAGGCGGTGAATTATTTCAACGAATTCAAGATAATCAAGATGGAGTAATTACGGACACATCATATGGTCTGCTTCTTCACTAAATTCTATATTTTTTATCGAGGACAGAAGCAGCACATATAATGCATGAGATATGTGTGGCTGTTCATTTCCTATACGGCAAAAATATTGCCCACAGAGACCTAAAACCTGAAAACTTGCTTAACACGTTGCCGGCTTCAAATGCAGTTCTCAAATTAATGGACTTTGGATTTACAAAAGAGACTTCTGTTTAGGATACTTTGCAAACTCCATGCCACACACAGTACTCTGGTGGTAAGTAGCTCTCGCAAATCTATTATTCTACTCTGCTTTCTCCTGCTTTCCCTCTTGCCTAATCAGTACCTCTGACGATGTTAACAAGTGGTAATTGACTGGGGTACTGGGCCACGAGTTCAGTGCTTGAATTTGTTGTTGAATTTTTTCAGCATGGAAGGCGGTGAATTATTTCAACGAATTCAAGATAATCAAGATGGAGTAATTACGGACACATCATATGGTCTGCTTCTTCACTAAATTCTATATTTTTTATAGAGGACAGAAGCAGCACATATAATGCATGAGATATGTGTGGCTGTTAATTTCCTATACGGCAAAAATATTGCCCACAGAGACCTAAAACCTGAAAACTTGCTTAACACGTCGCTGGCTTCAAATGCAGTTCTCAAATTAATGGACTTTGGATTTATAAAAGAGACTTCTGTTTAGGATACTTTGCAAACTCCATGCCACACACAGTACTATTGTGGTAAGTAGCTCTCGCAAATCCCACCCCACGTGCCCCTATGTGATGATTTTTATCTGTTACCTTAGCTCCAGAAGTCCATGGTCCAGTCAAATACGACAAGATTTGTGATATCTGGTCCCTTGGTGTGATTATGTACATTCTCTTGTGTGGATTTCCGCTATTTCACAGCAATCAAGGCGAGGCAATATCACCGGGCATGGAGAAACGTATTCGAACTGGTCAGTATGATTTTCCTAATCCGGAATGGGAGAGTGTAAGTCAGGCGGCAAAGGACTTAATCAAGGGAATGTTGCGCGTCGATCCGAACAAGCGTCTAACTATCGAGGACGTATTGAGGAATAAGTGGATAGCTCAGTATGCACAAGTTCCACAAACACTACTTTATACCGGCCGAATGCTCAAGTAAGGGGAAGTACATGGCCAGAGGTACAAGAGGAAATGACCCGTTCTTTGGCAACAATGCGAGTTGATTATGACCAGGTATTGTGATGTCAAACTAATTGAGTGTAACTTATTAAAAACATAAGAGTGTTTCACAGATGAACATAAAGGCGCTTTGCTGTGAAAGAGGCAAAAAAAAAAAAAACCGGAGGAACTTTCGCAGAAAGCTTAAGATATTGTAACGGAGGTAGAGTGGAGGTGGTACTACTATGATAGCGGCAGAAGTATTTACCCAAATAGTAACATTGAAGTATCGTTTAGTGTTGATCATGGAAGTCATGTTGAATCATTACACTTGAACTCACGAAAAGTATGCGTTAAAGGTGAGGGGCTAAATTCACTGGGATTCCAAAGAGGGATCTAATAGCTTTGTACGTTTATTTATTTTTATCTTCGTACATTTTTGAAGGTACTTTTAGATAACCCAAAGGCAGGCGCGAAGCGGTTTTACATTGGAGAGCAAGCGACTGACGTAATATTGTGAACATCATAGATGTTTATGAGAAGTACAGCGGAAACAGCTGCCTTCTAGTTGTTATGGAATGGTAGGTATAATTCTACTCTGCTTTCTCTTCCTGCTTTCCCTCTTCCCCACTCAGTACCTCTGACGATGTAAACAAGTTGTAATTGACTGGGGTACTGGGCCACGAGTTCAGTGCTTGAATTTAATTTTTTCAGCATGGAAGGCGGTGAATTGTTTCAACGAATTCAAGATAATCAAGATGGAGTAATTACGGACACATCATATGGTCTGCTTCTTCATTAAATTCTATATTTTTTATCGAGGGCAGAAGCAGCACATATAATGCATGAGATATGTGTGGCTGTTCATTTCCTATACGGCAAAAATATTGCCCACAGAGACCTAAAACCTGAAAACTTGCTTAACACGTCGCCGGCTTCAAATGCAGTTCTCAAATGCGAGTTGATTATGACCAGGTATTGTGATGTCAAACTAATTGAGTGCAACTTATTAAAAACATAAGAGTGTTTCACAGATGAACATAAAGGCTTTGCTGCGAAAGAGGCAAAAAAAAAAAAAAAACTGCAGGAACTTTCGCAGAAAGCTTAAGATATTGTAACGGAGGTGGAGTGGAGGTGGTACTACTATGATAGCGGCAGAAGTATTTACCCAAATAGTAACATTGAAGTATCGTTTAGTGTTGATCATGGAAGTCATGTTGAATCATTACACTTGAACTCACGAAAAGTATGCGTTAAAGGTGAGGGGCTAAATTCACTGGGATTCCAAAGAGGGATCTAATAGCTTTGTACGTTTATTTATTTTTATCTTCGTACATTTTTGAAGGTACTTTTAGATAACCCAAAGGCAGGCGCGAAGCGGTTTTACATTGGAGAGCATGCGACTGTCGCAATATTGTGAACATCATAGATGTTTATAAGAAGTACAGCGGAAACAGCTGCCTTCTAGTTGTTATGGAATGGTAGGTATAATTCTACTCTGCTTTCTCTTCCTGCTTTCCCTCTTCCCCACTCAGTACCTCTGACGATGTAAACAAGTTTTAATTGACTGGGGTACTGGGCCACGAGTTCAGTGCTTGAATTTATTGTTTAATTTTTTCAGCATGGAAAGCGGTGAATTATTTTAACGAATTCGAGATAATCAAAATGGAACATTTACGGACACATAGCTCAGTATGCACAAGTTCCACAAATACTACTTTATACCGGTCGAATGCTCAAGTAAGGGGAAGTACATGGCCAGAGGTACAAGAGGAAATGACCCGTTCTTTGGCAACAATTCGAGTTGATTATGACCAGGTATTGTGATGTCAAACTAATTGAGTGTAACTTATTAAAAACATAAGAGTGTTTCACAGATGAACATAAAGGCGCTTTGCTGCGAAAGAGGCAAAAAAAAAACTGCAGGAACTTTCACAGAAAGCTTAAGATATTGTAACGGAGGTAGAGTGGAGGTGGTACTACTATGATAGCGGCAGAAGAATTTACCCAAATAGTAACATTGAACTTTAAGTCAGAACCTGCACCAGAAGTAAGTACATTATGTTCATAAAAAGACAATACAAATATTATATATTGCAGTATTATTTGCGTTGGTTTGAAGCATTTATGACTTTTATAGAATTTTTTTACATTATGTGATGTAATTTAGCATTGCGTCAAATAACAAATAACGCTTATCATTTTTCTATTACTTATAAAGCAATTTGATATCTTTAATATGGTTTGGTATGGACACGAATTTTCTAACAATAGCGTCTATAGTTTTTTTCCCCAACACTCGGCATCCGGTAGATGAATATCTGAATCTGCATCCGTGTATATCTACATATGATTGCATAATCGCCACTAGCATATGAGAGAGAGTCACGAATACGCTGAATTTGTTGTTTTTCAATCTTTTCGGACACTACATTCTTTAAGATCCTTTGACTTTTTGTCTGCACATATATGTGTATTGCACTGAGGTAGATTTCAATTGATTAATGTAATGACAATTAAACGTTTTTTTAGTTTAATTTTATTGTTACGTGCGTATGCAATCAAAGACCAAACACGGTTGCGATTATGAGTAACCAATCCTGCGTTCGCGCAGGATGTGTAAATCCAGTTTCTTTGAATATAATTGTGTCGGGGGGATACGACAAGATAATCAATTTATTTGACACGCTTACGAACCAAGTATCGTTTAGTGTCGATCATGGAAGTCATGTTGAATCATTACACTTGAACTCACGAAAAGTATGCGTTAAAGGTGAGGGGCTAAATTCACTGGGATTCCCGAGAAGGATCTAATAATTTTTTACGTTTATTTATTTTTATCTTCATACATTTTTGAAGGTACTTTTACATAACCCAAAGGCAGGCGCGAAGCGGTTTTACATTGGAGAGCAAGCGACTGTCGTAATATTGTGAACATCATAGATGTTTATGAGAAGTACAGCGGAAACAGCTGCCTTCTAGTTGTTATGGAATGGTAGGTATAATTCTACTCTGCTTTCCCTCTTCACCACTCAGTACTTCTGACGATGTAAACAAGTTGTAATTGACTGGGGTACTGGGCCACGAGTTCAGTGCTTGAATTTATTGTTTAATTTTTTCAGCATGGAAGGCGGTGAATTATTTCAACGAAATCAAGATAATCAAGATGGAGTAATTACGGACACATCATATGGTCTGTTTCTTCATTAAATTCTATATTTTTTATCGAGGATAGAAGCAGCAGCATGCATGAGATATGTGTGGCTGTTCATTTCCTATACGGCAAAAATATTGCCCACAGAGACTTCAACCTGAAAACTTGCTTAACACGTTGCCGGTTTCAAATGCAGTTCTCAAATTAATGGACTTTGGATTTACAAAAGAGACTTCTGTTTAGGATACTTTGCAAACTCCATGCCACACACAGTACTATTGTGGTAAGTAGCTCTCGCAAATCCCATCCCACGTGCCCCTATGTGATGATTTTTAATTGTTACCTTAGCTCCAGAAGTCCATGGTCCAGTCAAATACGACAAGATTTGTGATATCTGGTCCCTTGGTGTGATTATGTACATTCTCTTGTGTGAATTTCCGCCATTTTACAGCAATCACGGCGAAGCAATTTCACCGGGCATGGAGAGACGTATTCGAACTGGTCAGTATGATTTTCCTAATCCGGAATGGGAGAGTGTAAGTCAGGCGGCAAAGGATTTAATCAAGGGAATGTTGCGCGTCGATCCGAACAAGCGTCTAACTATCGAGGACGTAATGAGGAATAAGTGGATAGCTCAGTATACAAGTTCCACAAACACCACTTTATACCGGCCGAATGCTCAAGTAAGGGGAAGATACATGGCCAGGTGTACAAGAGGAAATGACCCGTTCTTTGGCAACAATGCGAGTTGATTATGATCAGGTATTGTGATGTCAAACTAATTAAGTGTAACTTATTAAAACATAAGAGTGTTTCACAGATGAACATAAAGGCGCTGGACAACTCCGACAATCCTTCGCTGCGAAAGAGGCGAAAAAAACTGGAGGAACTTAAGCAGAAAGCTTAAGATTTTGTAACGGAGGTAGAGTGGAGGTGGTACTACTGTGATAGCGGCAGAAGAATTTATCCAAATAGTAACATTGAACTTTAAGTCAGAAGCTGCACCAAAAGTAAGTAAGTTATGTTAATAAAAAGACAATACAAATATAATATATTGCAGTATTATTTGCGTTTGGTTTGAAGCATGTATGACTTTTATAGAATTTTTTAGTTACTGAACGGCAAAAGCTATCCTAACAAGTGATGTAATTTAGAATAGCGGCAGTTTTACTAAATTCTGTTGACAAATAACGCTTATCAATGTCCTATTACTTATAAGGCAATTTTATATCTTTAATATGGTATGGTATGGACACGAATTTTCCAACAATAACGTCTATAGATCTTTTCCCCAACACTCGGTATCCGGAAGAACGTGTTTTTGGTTTAATTTTATTGTTACGTGCGGATGCAATCATAATTCAAAAACCAAACATGGTTGGTATTATGAGTAACCATAAAAGAGAAGACGTTTTATAGCACAGGCCCTTGATGACCTTATATTTGCTAAGCAACTGATTACGAAACAATGTATTACGCGTTAATCGTTAAATTCTAAATACTCGAACCGATACGATGTTATAATGCTTTCCGGATCATATCAAAAAGGCATCAACACCAATTCCAGTCGAATATGAAATCATTAATCATTAAATTATATCTGCTTAGATAATTTAATAATCAAAAAATTGAATTCATCACGTCATAAATATACAAACTGTTTACCCGAGATATATGTAGGTTTTTTTTTCATACCCTTTTTTACTTTAGTCCGACATCGTTATTTGTTAAAGCAACTTATTTTCTCTTTTTAATCCGATCTGAAGGAGAGAGTGAATAGTTTTCTCTATTAAAAGCATTATAATTCATACTTCTTGGTCCACTCAGGTTAGATGTACATATGTATGTTCATTTTACCACGATCTTACCGAAATAATCCATTCGCGTCTGATGGTAATCAAGGTTCTTGTGGCTCATATGTTTTCACTCAAAGCTAATGCTAAAGTATTGCTACTTAATTTCGGAATCTAGACTTTTTATTTTCAAACCATCAAACTAAAGAAAACTTCTGAACATGTCAGACATTCGAAATTTTTCCCGTATGTATTGCTTCATTGCCTCTGTCAAAATCATAATTCAAATATGTGCAAATATATGCAGATGGTTTGCAATTGAAAGAAATAATCTTACTGGTTGCATTACACTTCTTCTTCTTCTTGTGGCGCTACAGTCCGGGGTGGACCTGGGTCTCAACCAGCATGCCTCCCCAGCTAGCACGATCTTTTGGCAGCTGCTTCCAATTGCGCACTCCAAGTTGGTTGAGGTCCTTTTCCACTTGTGTGCGCCATCTCAGTCTAGGATGTACTCTGTTGCGTTGTTCCTGTGGTTCGGATTCGACGACTCTTCTGACCGGAGCAGTGTTGTCCATCCGCTCTTTATGGCCTAGCCACCTTAAACGTTGTATGCGTAGACGCTTGACTAGGCTCATGCCGCCGTACAGCCCATACAGTTCGTGGTTGAATCTTCTCCTCCAGATGCCATCTACGCAAACAGGACCAAAAATCGCACGCAGAACTTTTCTCTCGAAGAGACCAAGGGCTTCCTCATCCGCTTTTTGTAGCGTCCAGGTTTCTGCGCCATAAAGCAGGACTGGGACGATCAAGATGTTGTACAAAGTCACTTTGGTCGTTCGGGAGAGAGCTTTATTACTCAATTGCCTCTTAAGCCCAAAGAAACGGCGATTGGCAAGAGTGATTCCGCGCTTGATTTCGGTACCGATGTTGTCACTATTCACCGCGGAGCCGAGATCGACGAAGTCCTTGACTACCCCGACACGTCTGCTGCCCATAGAGACGCTCTGTCCGAGACGTCGATGTGCTGCGTCCTTCGACGACAGCATATACTTCGTTTTGCCCTCGTTTACCACCAGTCCCACTTTAGCCACTTCCGCTTCGGTGTTAGCAAACGCCTCATTGACGGCTCGCTGTGTTCTGCCGATCACGTCAATGTCATCCGCTTAAGCTAGCAGTTGAACGGACTTGTGGAGGATCGTGCCTCTGATGTTGACGTTTGAGTTACGCATGGTCCCTTCAAGAATGATGTTAAAGAAGTCGCATGACAGCGCGTCGCCTTGTCTAAAACCTTTTTTGACATTAAAGGTCTCGGTGAGTTCGTTCCCAACCTTGACGGAGCAGCGAGAGTTCTCCATCGTCATCCTACACAATCTGACGAGTTTGGTAGGAATGTCAAAACTAGACATGGCACTGTATAGCTTGTCTCTATGCACGCTGTCATATGCGGCCATGAAATCGACGAATAGATGGTGAGTGTCGATTTGCAATTCTTGGGTCTTTTCCAGGATCTGCCGTAGTGTGAAGGTTTGGTCGATGGTGAACTTCTCTGACCTGAAACCACACTCATAAGGACCAATCAGGTTGTTGACAAACGGTTTCAGGCGTTCACACAGTACGGCAGAAAGGATCTTGAATGCGATGTTAAGGAGACTTATCCCTCGATAGTTGGCGCAGTCGAAGGGGTCTCCTCTCTTGTGGACCGGACAGACAACGCTGAGATTCCACTCATCGGGCATGCTTTCCTCCGACCATATCTTACAGATGAGCTGGTGCATGCGCCCAACCAGGTCATCCCCAGCTGCTTTAAACAGTTCTGCAGACAGTCCATCCGCTCCAGCAGCTTTATTTGACTTCAGTCTCGATATTGCTATTTTGACCTCGTCTAAGTCGGGGGGACGGAATTCTTGTCTAGCATCGTCCAAATTAAGTGGAACATTCTGCCTAGACTCGGTCGGCAAAGATTCCAGCGACCTGCTGCGATTGTAGCTTTCCGACGTCAAACCGTTTATCCGTATACCCGGGTTCTTACCTTGGCTACAACAGGGTGATGATCCGAGTCGATGTTAGCGCCTGGGAATGTTCGGACATCGAGAATGTTGGAGGAGTGTCTGACATCGATCGCAACGTGATCAATCTGGTTGACGGTTGATTGATCAGGGGATCGCCAGGTTCCTTTACAACATCCGCATACCTTAAATATATACTATGCCATATACGAGTAAAGCAATCGTGTTATACGAAGTCATTTAATTGAACTGATGCATAATCCCTACAATCGCATACGACAATAATTAGTTATCCCCTACAATACTCTCAAGCTCAAATATGAAATATGAGGCTTGGAATCATGACTTACATTCTTATATATACTTTATATTATCTTTAATCGTCTATGAACACAATTAGCAACACATATCTTCTACAATCATCCAATTGATCACTTTAATCATTCCCAACATATATTATATATGTATATATATACATTTTTTATTCTCTATAACAATCTATGAGCACAATTAGCAATATACACCTACAATCATCCAGAGACCTACAATATATACTATGCTACCAAGTAATAATCATCATGATTGTGTAAAGTCCTTTCATGCAACTTATGCCTAATACCTACAATCGCATACTACAATAATTAGTTATGCGCTGACACCACAGTCAAGCTTAAATATGTAATATGATCACTTTAATCAAGCCTAACATTCTTATATATATTTTACTGTCTCTTTAATCGTTTTTGAGTACAAGAAGTGAGACATATGTATCTTCTACAACAATCCGCAGACATAAAATATATACTATGCCATATATGAGTAAAGCAATCGTATTATACGAAGTCATTTAATTGAACTGGTGCATAATCCCTACATTCGCATACTACAATAACGCTTGCACTTAAATCAAGCTCAAAATTGAAATATGATCACTTTAATCATGCCTTACATTCTTATACACATTCTCTTTTATGTTCAATGAGAATAATGAGCGATACGTATTTTCTACAACATCCGCATACCTTAAATTTATACTATGCCATATACGAGTAAAGCAATCGTGTTATACGAAGTCATTTAATTGAACTGATGCATAATCCCTACAATCGCATACGACAATAATTAGTTATCCCCTACAATACTCTCAAGCTCAAATATGAAATATGAGGCTTGCAATCATGACTTACATTCTTATATATACTTTATATTATCTTTAATCGTCTATGAACACAATTAGCAATACATATCTTCTACAATCATCCAATTGATCACTTTAATCATTCCCAACATATATTATATATGTATATATATACATTTTTTATTCTCTATAATAATCTATGAGCACAATTAGCAATATACACCTTCTACAATCATCCAGAGACCTACAATATATACTATGCTACCAAGTAATAATCATCATGATTGTGCTACCAAGTAATAATCGTCATGATTGTGTAAAGTCCTTCCATGGAACTTATGCCTACTACCTACAATCGCATACTACAATAATTAGTTATGCGCTGACACCACAGTCAAGCTTAAATATGTAATATGATCACTTTAATCAAGCCTAACATTCTTATATATATTTTACTGTCTCTTTAATCGTTTTTGAGTACAAGAAGTGAGACATTTGTATCTTCTACAACAATCCGCAGACATAAAATATATACTATGCCATATATGAGTAAAGCAATCGTATTATACGAAGTCATTTAATTGAACTGGTGCATAATCCCTACAATCGCATACTACAATAACGCTTGCACTTAAATCAAGCTCAAAATTGAAATATGATCACTTTAATCATGCCTTACATTTTTATACACATTCTCTTTTATCGTCAATGAGAATAATGAGCGATACATATTTTCTACAACATCCGCATACCTTAAATATATACTATGCCATATATGAGTAAAACAATCGTGTTATACGAAGTCATTTAATTGAACTGATGCATAATCCCTACAATCGCATACGACAATAATTAGTTGTAGAAGATACGTATCGCTAATTGTGCTCATAGACGATTAAACGGAATATAAAGAGTAGATAAGGATGTTAGGCGTGATTGAAGGGATTAAATTTTACTTTTGTTCTTGACTGTGGTGACAGCGGATAACTTATTAAAATAATATGCGGTTATGGATGATTGTAGAATATGTGTACCGCTAATTGTGATCGTAGGTGAATAAAAAAAAAAAAAAAAATATATATATATATATATATATATAATATATAATATATATATATATATATGTATATATATATATATATATATATATATATCCGCATACCTTAATTATATACTATGCAATATATGAGTAAAGCAATCGTGTTATACGAAGTCTTTTAATTAAACTGATGCATAATCCCTACACTCGCATACGACAATAATTAGTTATCCCCTACAATACTCTCAAGCTCAAATATGAAATATGAGCCTTGCAATCATGACTTACATTCTTATATATATTTTATATTATCTTTAATCGTCTATGAACACAATTAGCAATACATATCTTCTACAATCATCCGCAAACATAAAATTTGTACTATGCCACAAATGAATAGTCATCAGTGTTATGTGAAATCCTTGCATGAAACTCTTTAATCATGCCTAACATTCATATACACATTCTCTTTAATCGTCAATTAGAATAATGAGCGATACATATTATCTACAACATCCGCATACCTTAAATATATACTATGCCATATATGAGTAAAGCAATCGTGTAATACGAAGTCATTTAATTGAACTGATGCATAATCCCTACAATCGCATACGACAATAATTAGTTATCCCCTACAATACTCTCATCCCCTACAATACTCTCTCTCCCTTCAATCGCATACTACAATAATTAGTTATGCGCTGACACCACAGTCAAGCTTAAATATATAATATGATGACTTTAATCATGCCTAACATTCTTATATATATTTAACATTCTCTTTAATCGTTTTTGAGTACAAGAAGTGAGACATATGTATCTTCTACAACAATCCGCAGACTTAAAATATATACTATGCCATATATGAGTAAAGCAATCGTATTATACGAAGTCATTTAATTGAACTGGTGCATAATCCCTACAATCGCATACGATAATAATTAGTTATCCACTAACACCGTAGTCACGCCTAAATATGAAATATAATCTCCTCAACCATGCCTACCATTATTATATATTTTATATTCCCTTTAATCGTCAATAACCACAATTAGGTTTACGCACCTTCTACCATCATCCAAGGACCTAAAATATATACTATGCAACAAGTAAATAGTCATAATTTTTACATCAATTCCTTCTAGGAAACTGATGCATGATTACTACAATCGCATACTACAATATTAAGTTAGCTTTTGACACCACAGTCAAGCTCAGGTATCAAATATGATCACTTAAATCATGATTAACATTCTTAAATATATTTTATATACTCTTTAATCGTCTATGAACACATTTACAATACATATCTTCTATAATCATCCGCATACCTAAAATATATATATATATATATATATAATATATATATGAATATATATATAATATATATATATGAATATATATATATAATATATATACGAATAAGTCGATCAGGTTATAACAAGTCCTGTAATAAAACTGATGCATAATCCCTACAATCGCATACTACAATAATATGTTATCCACTGACACCACGGTCAAGCTCAGATATGAAATATGTTCACTTTAATCATGCCTACCATCCTACAGGAGCACAATTGGCGATACACACATTCTACAGTCATCCACACATCTAAAATGTATATTGTGCTACAAATAATCATCATCATAGTCATCATAATACAATAATCAGTTCTACAATCATCCACACACATAAAATATGCTATCAATAAAAAGTTATCAGGTTATAACAAGTCCTGTAGTAAAACTGATGCATAATCCCTACAATCGCATACTACAATAATAAGTTATCCACTGACACCACGGTCAAGCTCAGATATGAAATATGTTCACTTTAATCATGCCTACCATCCTACAGGAGCACAATTGGCGATACACACCTTCTACAGTCATCCACAGATCTAAAATGTATATTGTGCTACCAATAATCATCATCATAGTCATCATAATACAATAATCAGTTCTACAATCATCCACACACATAAAATATGCTATCAATAAAAAGTTATCAGGTTATAACAAGTCCTGTAGTAAAACTGATGCATAATCCCTACAATCGCATACTACAATAATATGTTATCCACTGACACCACGGTCAAGCTCAGATATGAAATATGTTCAATTTAATCATGCCTACCATCCTACTGGAGCACAATTGGCGATACACACATTCTACAGTCATCCACAGATCTAAAATGTATATTGTGCTACAAATAATCATCATCATAGTCATTATAATACAATAATCAGTTCTACAATCATCCACACACATAAAATATGCTATCAATAAAAAGTTATCATGGTTATGTGAAGTCCTTAAATGAAACTGAAGCCTAATCCAATCGCATACTACAATAATTAGTTCTACAATCATCCACAGACCTAAAATATATACTATGCTACCAATAAATAGTCATCATGGTTGTGTGAAGTCCTTCCATGAACTTGATGCCTAATCCCTACAATCGCATACTACAATAATTAGTTATGATCCCTTCAATCACGCCTAACATTCGCATATGCATTTCGTATTCCCTTTCATCGTGTGTGAGCACAATTGGCGATACACATCTTCTCTTAAGCATCATCCCTTAAATCACGCTTTACAGTTTCATATACATTCTTTTTAATCGTCTTCTTCATCTTCCATAATCAACCACGATCTACTTAATCAACAAACAATTGAAGTCACCTTGCTGTATTTACGAGTACCATATCTACTAAACCTACAGACAAGCACAAAACAGTATATGTATATCTTACATTCGGTCGCCGTTTGTTTTTTCTCAGATCTTTATATCGCAACTCCAATCGATTAGAGCTTCTCTCTACTCATTCTCTTATTTTTTGGATTCAGTAATTTCGCTGTAAAATGTCTTTTCAGGATAAGAACATCTTTGAACGCACAAGTTCTTACATTCGGTCGCCGTTTGTTTTTTCTCAGATCTTTATATCGCAACTCCAATCGATTAGAGCTTCTCTCTACTCATTCTCTTTTCATTCAGGATAAGAACATCTTTGAACGCACAAGTTTCATTCCTACCAAAAACCTACCTTGGCTTTTTACCAAATTGTTACAAGCTTGTTGGCTGAATTGCCCAAAAAAATTGCAACAACTGTACCCGCAATCGCATCGTGGGTGAAAACCTACCTTGGCTTTTTACCAAATTGTTGCAACTTGTCGGCTGAATTGCCCAAAAAAATCGCAACACCTGTACCCGCAATCGCAGCGTGGGTGTAAAAAAAGTTGGAAAATTATGCTGGAAAGAGTACCCGACATTCCGTTTTTACGCACTTGACCTTGGTCGGACACATCCCAAAATGTCCAATATTGGCCAACCTACAATCGTAGAAATATGCCAAAAGTATAAAAAAAGTTGGAAAATTGAGCCGGAAAAAGTACCCCAGACATTCCGTTTTTACGCACTTGACCTTGGTCGGACACTTCCCAAAATGTCCAACCTACCGTCGCAGAAATATGCCAAAAGCGTTAAAAAAAGTTGGAAAATTGAGCCGGTAAAAGTACCCCAGACATTCTGTTTTTACGCACTTGACCTTGTTCGGACACTTCCCGAAATTTCCAATTTTGTCCAACAAACCATCGCAAAAATATGCCAAAAGTGTTACGAAAATGTCCAGGAAAACATAGCCTGACACTTGTAAAAATATCTTAAAAACATAGAAAAACTAATCGAAAATCCCAAAAAAATAGTCCAAACATGTCCAATTTTGTTCAACAAACAATCGCAAAAATATGCCAAAAGTGTAAAAAAATTGTTACGAAAATGTCCAGAAAACATAGCCTGACACTTGTAAAAATATCTTAAAAATAATCGAAAATCCCAAAAAAAATAGTCCAAACATGTCCAATTTTGTCCAACAAACCATCGCAAAAATATGCCAAAAGTGTAAAAAATTGTTACGAAAATGTCCAGAAAAACATAGCCTGACACTTGTAAAAATATCTTGAAAAGAGAGAAAAAATAATCGAAAATCCCCAAAAAATAGTTCAAATATTCTTGACAGCATGTGAAAAAATCGAAAGCATCGTTAAATGCAAAAAAACACCTTGGCATATGCTAGTGTAAAAAAAAGTTTGAAAATTGAGCCGGAAAAGTACCCCAGACATTCCGTTTTTACGCACTTCACCTACCTTCATGTCTACCAAAAACCTATCACGCGAACACAACGGGCTAGAGCACAAAAGTTTAAGGAGGAGCACACTTTGGCGATACATAACTTCTACAATCATCCACAGACCTAAAATATATACTATGATCCAAATAAATAACTAGTTATCATGGTTATATGAAGTCCTTCCATGGAACTGATGCCTAATCCCTACAATAGCATACTACAATAATTAGTTATGCACTGACACCACAGTCAAGCTTAAATATGTAATATGATCACTTTAATCATGCCTAACATTCTTATATATATTTTATATTCTTTTTAATCGTCTTCGAGTACAAGAAGTGATACATATGTATCTTCTACAACAATCCGCAGACCTAAAATATATAGTATGCCATATAGCAATCAGGTTATACCAAGTCTTTCAATGAAACTGATGCACAATCGCATACTACAATAACGCTTGCACTTAAATCAAGCTCAAAAATTAAATATGATCACTTTAATCATGCCTTATATTTATATATATATATACTTTGCTACATAAAAGTAGTCATCATGGTCATATGACGTCCTTGAATGAAACTGATGCAAAATCCTTACAGTACCACACTACAATATTTAGTTATCCCCGAACACCACAATAAAGCTGATATATGAAATATTTTTCTTCAATCGGGCCTAACATTCTTATATATATTTTATATTCTCTTTAGTCCTCTATGAGCACAATTTTGGATACACATCTACAATCATCCGCAAACATAAAATTTGTATTATGCCACAAATGAATAAAGTCATCAGTGTTATGTGATCATCCAATTGATCACTTTAATCATTCCCAACATATATTATATATGTATATATATACATTTTTTATTCTCTATAACAATCTATGAGCACAATTAGCAATATACACCTACAATCATCCAGAGACCTACAATATATACTATGCTACCAAGTAATAATCATCATGATTGTGTAAAGTCCTTTCATGCAACTTATGCCTAATACCTACAATCGCATACTACAATAATTAGTTATGCGCTGACACCACAGTCAAGCTTAAATATGTAATATGATCACTTTAATTAAGCCTAACATTCTTATATATATTTTACTGTCTCTTTAATCGTTTTTGAGTACAAGAAGTGAGACATATGTATCTTCTACAACAATCCGCAGACATAAAATATATACTATGCCATATATGAGTAAAGCAATCGTATTATACGAAGTCATTTAATTGAACTGGTGCATAATCCCTACAATCGCATACTACAATAACGCTTGCACTTAAATCAAGCTCAAAATTGAAATATGATCACTTTAATCATGCCTTACATTCTTATACACATTCTCTTTTATGTTCAATGAGAATAATGAGCGATACGTATTTTCTACAACATCCGCATACCTTAAATTTATACTATGCCATATACGAGTAAAGCAATCGTGTTATACGAAGTCATTTAATTGAACTGATGCATAATCCCTACAATCGCATACGACAATAATTAGTTATCCCCTACAATACTCTCAAGCTCAAATATGAAATATGAGGCTTGCAATCATGACTTACATTCTTATATATACTTTATATTATCTTTAATCGTCTATGAACACAATTAGCAATACATATCTTCTACAATCATCCAATTGATCACTTTAATCATTCCCAACATATATTATATATGTATATATATACATTTTTTATTCTCTATAATAATCTATGAGCACAATTAGCAATATACACCTTCTACAATCATCCAGAGACCTACAATATATACTATGCTACCAAGTAATAATCATCATGATTGTGCTACCAAGTAATAATCGTCATGATTGTGTAAAGTCCTTCCATGGAACTTATGCCTACTACCTACAATCGCATACTACAATAATTAGTTATGCGCTGACACCACAGTCAAGCTTAAATATGTAATATGATCACTTTAATCAAGCCTAACATTCTTATATATATTTTACTGTCTCTTTAATCGTTTTTGAGTACAAGAAGTGAGACATTTGTATCTTCTACAACAATCCGCAGACATA
This sequence comes from Eristalinus sepulchralis, assembly GCA_944738645.1. Classification (NCBI taxonomy): domain Eukaryota; kingdom Metazoa; phylum Arthropoda; class Insecta; order Diptera; family Syrphidae; genus Eristalinus; species Eristalinus sepulchralis. Next base: position 98,663 of record OX122885.1, on the reverse strand, counting down.
AAATATATACTATGCCATATATGAGTAAAGCAATCGTATTATACGAAGTCATTTAATTGAACTGGTGCATAATCCCTACAATCGCATACTACAATAACGCTTGCACTTAAATCAAGCTCAAAATTGAAATATGATCACTTTAATCATGCCTTACATTTTTATACACATTCTCTTTTATCGTCAATGAGAATAATGAGCGATACATATTTTCTACAACATCCGCATACCTTAAATATATACTATGCCATATATGAGTAAAACAATCGTGTTATACGAAGTCATTTAATTGAACTGATGCATAATCCCTACAATCGCATACGACAATAATTAGTTTTTCCCTACAATACTCTCAAGCTCAAATATGAAATATGAGCCTTGCAATCATGACTTACATTCTTATATATATTTTATATTATCTTTAATCGTCTATGAACACAATTAGCAATACATATCTTCTACAATCATCCGCAAACATAAAATTTGCACTTTACCACAAATGAATAAAGTCATCAGTGTTATGTGAAATCCTTGCATGAAACAGATGAAAAATCCCTACATCGCCCTAAATCGCGTACTAAAATATATAGTTATTTATTTGGAGCATAGTTTATATTTTAGGTCTGTGGATGATTGTAGAAGATATGTATCGCTAATTGTGCTCATAGACGATTAAACGGAATATAAAGAGTAGATAAGGATGTTAGGCGTGATTGAAGGGATTAAATTTTACTGGTCTTGACTGTGGTGACAGCGGATAACTTATTAAAATAATATGCGGTTATGGATGATTGTAGAATATGTGTACCGCTAATTGTGATCGTAGGTGAATAAAAAAAAAAAAAAATATATATATATATATATATATAATATATATAATATATATATATATATATATCCGCATACCTTAATTATATACTATGCAATATATGAGTAAAGCAATCGTGTTATACGAAGTCTTTTAATTAAACTGATGCATAATCCCTACACTCGCATACGACAATAATTAGTTATCCCCTACAATACTCTCAAGCTCAAATATGAAATATGAGCCTTGCAATCATGACTTACATTCTTATATATATTTTATATTATCTTTAATCGTCTATGAACACAATTAGCAATACATATCTTCTACAATCATCCGCAAACATAAAATTTGTACTATGCCACAAATGAATAGTCATCAGTGTTATGTGAAATCCTTGCATGAAACTCTTTAATCATGCCTAACATTCATATACACATTCTCTTTAATCGTCAATTAGAATAATGAGCGATACATATTATCTACAACATCCGCATACCTTAAATATATACTATGCCATATATGAGTAAAGCAATCGTGTAATACGAAGTCATTTAATTGAACTGATGCATAATCCCTACAATCGCATACGACAATAATTAGTTATCCCCTACAATACTCTCATCCCCTACAATACTCTCTCTCCCTTCAATCGCATACTACAATAATTAGTTATGCGCTGACACCACAGTCAAGCTTAAATATATAATATGATGACTTTAATCATGCCTAACATTCTTATATATATTTAACATTCTCTTTAATCGTTTTTGAGTACAAGAAGTGAGACATATGTATCTTCTACAACAATCCGCAGACTTAAAATATATACTATGCCATATATGAGTAAAGCAATCGTATTATACGAAGTCATTTAATTGAACTGGTGCATAATCCCTACAATCGCATACGATAATAATTAGTTATCCACTAACACCGTAGTCACGCCTAAATATGAAATATAATCTCCTCAACCATGCCTACCATTATTATATATTTTATATTCCCTTTAATCGTCAATAACCACAATTAGGTTTACGCACCTTCTACCATCATCCAAGGACCTAAAATATATACTATGCAACAAGTAAATAGTCATAATTTTTACATCAATTCCTTCTAGGAAACTGATGCATGATTACTACAATCGCATACTACAATATTAAGTTAGCTTTTGACACCACAGTCAAGCTCAGGTATCAAATATGATCACTTAAATCATGATTAACATTCTTAAATATATTTTATATACTCTTTAATCGTCTATGAACACATTTACAATACATATCTTCTATAATCATCCGCATACCTAAAATATATATATATATATATATATAATATATATATGAATATATATATAATATATATATATGAATATATATATATAATATATATACGAATAAGTCGATCAGGTTATAACAAGTCCTGTAATAAAACTGATGCATAATCCCTACAATCGCATACTACAATAATATGTTATCCACTGACACCACGGTCAAGCTCAGATATGAAATATGTTCACTTTAATCATGCCTACCATCCTACAGGAGCACAATTGGCGATACACACATTCTACAGTCATCCACACATCTAAAATGTATATTGTGCTACAAATAATCATCATCATAGTCATCATAATACAATAATCAGTTCTACAATCATCCACACACATAAAATATGCTATCAATAAAAAGTTATCAGGTTATAACAAGTCCTGTAGTAAAACTGATGCATAATCCCTACAATCGCATACTACAATAATAAGTTATCCACTGACACCACGGTCAAGCTCAGATATGAAATATGTTCACTTTAATCATGCCTACCATCCTACAGGAGCACAATTGGCGATACACACCTTCTACAGTCATCCACAGATCTAAAATGTATATTGTGCTACCAATAATCATCATCATAGTCATCATAATACAATAATCAGTTCTACAATCATCCACACACATAAAATATGCTATCAATAAAAAGTTATCAGGTTATAACAAGTCCTGTAGTAAAACTGATGCATAATCCCTACAATCGCATACTACAATAATATGTTATCCACTGACACCACGGTCAAGCTCAGATATGAAATATGTTCAATTTAATCATGCCTACCATCCTACTGGAGCACAATTGGCGATACACACATTCTACAGTCATCCACAGATCTAAAATGTATATTGTGCTACAAATAATCATCATCATAGTCATTATAATACAATAATCAGTTCTACAATCATCCACACACATAAAATATGCTATCAATAAAAAGTTATCATGGTTATGTGAAGTCCTTAAATGAAACTGAAGCCTAATCCAATCGCATACTACAATAATTAGTTCTACAATCATCCACAGACCTAAAATATATACTATGCTACCAATAAATAGTCATCATGGTTGTGTGAAGTCCTTCCATGAACTTGATGCCTAATCCCTACAATCGCATACTACAATAATTAGTTATGATCCCTTCAATCACGCCTAACATTCGCATATGCATTTCGTATTCCCTTTCATCGTGTGTGAGCACAATTGGCGATACACATCTTCTCTTAAGCATCATCCCTTAAATCACGCTTTACAGTTTCATATACATTCTTTTTAATCGTCTTCTTCATCTTCCATAATCAACCACGATCTACTTAATCAACAAACAATTGAAGTCACCTTGCTGTATTTACGAGTACCATATCTACTAAACCTACAGACAAGCACAAAACAGTATATGTATATCTTACATTCGGTCGCCGTTTGTTTTTTCTCAGATCTTTATATCGCAACTCCAATCGATTAGAGCTTCTCTCTACTCATTCTCTTATTTTTTGGATTCAGTAATTTCGCTGTAAAATGTCTTTTCAGGATAAGAACATCTTTGAACGCACAAGTTCTTACATTCGGTCGCCGTTTGTTTTTTCTCAGATCTTTATATCGCAACTCCAATCGATTAGAGCTTCTCTCTACTCATTCTCTTTTCATTCAGGATAAGAACATCTTTGAACGCACAAGTTTCATTCCTACCAAAAACCTACCTTGGCTTTTTACCAAATTGTTACAAGCTTGTTGGCTGAATTGCCCAAAAAAATTGCAACAACTGTACCCGCAATCGCATCGTGGGTGAAAACCTACCTTGGCTTTTTACCAAATTGTTGCAACTTGTCGGCTGAATTGCCCAAAAAAATCGCAACACCTGTACCCGCAATCGCAGCGTGGGTGTAAAAAAAGTTGGAAAATTATGCTGGAAAGAGTACCCGACATTCCGTTTTTACGCACTTGACCTTGGTCGGACACATCCCAAAATGTCCAATATTGGCCAACCTACAATCGTAGAAATATGCCAAAAGTATAAAAAAAGTTGGAAAATTGAGCCGGAAAAAGTACCCCAGACATTCCGTTTTTACGCACTTGACCTTGGTCGGACACTTCCCAAAATGTCCAACCTACCGTCGCAGAAATATGCCAAAAGCGTTAAAAAAAGTTGGAAAATTGAGCCGGTAAAAGTACCCCAGACATTCTGTTTTTACGCACTTGACCTTGTTCGGACACTTCCCGAAATTTCCAATTTTGTCCAACAAACCATCGCAAAAATATGCCAAAAGTGTTACGAAAATGTCCAGGAAAACATAGCCTGACACTTGTAAAAATATCTTAAAAACATAGAAAAACTAATCGAAAATCCCAAAAAAATAGTCCAAACATGTCCAATTTTGTTCAACAAACAATCGCAAAAATATGCCAAAAGTGTAAAAAAATTGTTACGAAAATGTCCAGAAAACATAGCCTGACACTTGTAAAAATATCTTAAAAATAATCGAAAATCCCAAAAAAAATAGTCCAAACATGTCCAATTTTGTCCAACAAACCATCGCAAAAATATGCCAAAAGTGTAAAAAATTGTTACGAAAATGTCCAGAAAAACATAGCCTGACACTTGTAAAAATATCTTGAAAAGAGAGAAAAAATAATCGAAAATCCCCAAAAAATAGTTCAAATATTCTTGACAGCATGTGAAAAAATCGAAAGCATCGTTAAATGCAAAAAAACACCTTGGCATATGCTAGTGTAAAAAAAAGTTTGAAAATTGAGCCGGAAAAGTACCCCAGACATTCCGTTTTTACGCACTTCACCTACCTTCATGTCTACCAAAAACCTATCACGCGAACACAACGGGCTAGAGCACAAAAGTTTAAGGAGGAGCACACTTTGGCGATACATAACTTCTACAATCATCCACAGACCTAAAATATATACTATGATCCAAATAAATAACTAGTTATCATGGTTATATGAAGTCCTTCCATGGAACTGATGCCTAATCCCTACAATAGCATACTACAATAATTAGTTATGCACTGACACCACAGTCAAGCTTAAATATGTAATATGATCACTTTAATCATGCCTAACATTCTTATATATATTTTATATTCTTTTTAATCGTCTTCGAGTACAAGAAGTGATACATATGTATCTTCTACAACAATCCGCAGACCTAAAATATATAGTATGCCATATAGCAATCAGGTTATACCAAGTCTTTCAATGAAACTGATGCACAATCGCATACTACAATAACGCTTGCACTTAAATCAAGCTCAAAAATTAAATATGATCACTTTAATCATGCCTTATATTTATATATATATATACTTTGCTACATAAAAGTAGTCATCATGGTCATATGACGTCCTTGAATGAAACTGATGCAAAATCCTTACAGTACCACACTACAATATTTAGTTATCCCCGAACACCACAATAAAGCTGATATATGAAATATTTTTCTTCAATCGGGCCTAACATTCTTATATATATTTTATATTCTCTTTAGTCCTCTATGAGCACAATTTTGGATACACATCTACAATCATCCGCAAACATAAAATTTGTATTATGCCACAAATGAATAAAGTCATCAGTGTTATGTGATCATCCAATTGATCACTTTAATCATTCCCAACATATATTATATATGTATATATATACATTTTTTATTCTCTATAACAATCTATGAGCACAATTAGCAATATACACCTACAATCATCCAGAGACCTACAATATATACTATGCTACCAAGTAATAATCATCATGATTGTGTAAAGTCCTTTCATGCAACTTATGCCTAATACCTACAATCGCATACTACAATAATTAGTTATGCGCTGACACCACAGTCAAGCTTAAATATGTAATATGATCACTTTAATTAAGCCTAACATTCTTATATATATTTTACTGTCTCTTTAATCGTTTTTGAGTACAAGAAGTGAGACATATGTATCTTCTACAACAATCCGCAGACATAAAATATATACTATGCCATATATGAGTAAAGCAATCGTATTATACGAAGTCATTTAATTGAACTGGTGCATAATCCCTACAATCGCATACTACAATAACGCTTGCACTTAAATCAAGCTCAAAATTGAAATATGATCACTTTAATCATGCCTTACATTCTTATACACATTCTCTTTTATGTTCAATGAGAATAATGAGCGATACGTATTTTCTACAACATCCGCATACCTTAAATTTATACTATGCCATATACGAGTAAAGCAATCGTGTTATACGAAGTCATTTAATTGAACTGATGCATAATCCCTACAATCGCATACGACAATAATTAGTTATCCCCTACAATACTCTCAAGCTCAAATATGAAATATGAGGCTTGCAATCATGACTTACATTCTTATATATACTTTATATTATCTTTAATCGTCTATGAACACAATTAGCAATACATATCTTCTACAATCATCCAATTGATCACTTTAATCATTCCCAACATATATTATATATGTATATATATACATTTTTTATTCTCTATAATAATCTATGAGCACAATTAGCAATATACACCTTCTACAATCATCCAGAGACCTACAATATATACTATGCTACCAAGTAATAATCATCATGATTGTGCTACCAAGTAATAATCGTCATGATTGTGTAAAGTCCTTCCATGGAACTTATGCCTACTACCTACAATCGCATACTACAATAATTAGTTATGCGCTGACACCACAGTCAAGCTTAAATATGTAATATGATCACTTTAATCAAGCCTAACATTCTTATATATATTTTACTGTCTCTTTAATCGTTTTTGAGTACAAGAAGTGAGACATTTGTATCTTCTACAACAATCCGCAGACATAAAATATATACTATGCCATATATGAGTAAAGCAATCGTATTATACGAAGTCATTTAATTGAACTGGTGCATAATCCCTACAATCGCATACTACAATAACGCTTGCACTTAAATCAAGCTCAAAATTGAAATATGATCACTTTAATCATGCCTTACATTTTTATACACATTCTCTTTTATCGTCAATGAGAATAATGAGCGATACATATTTTCTACAACATCCGCATACCTTAAATATATACTATGCCATATATGAGTAAAACAATCGTGTTATACGAAGTCATTTAATTGAACTGATGCATAATCCCTACAATCGCATACGACAATAATTAGTTTTTCCCTACAATACTCTCAAGCTCAAATATGAAATATGAGCCTTGCAATCATGACTTACATTCTTATATATATTTTATATTATCTTTAATCGTCTATGAACACAATTAGCAATACATATCTTCTACAATCATCCGCAAACATAAAATTTGCACTTTACCACAAATGAATAAAGTCATCAGTGTTATGTGAAATCCTTGCATGAAACAGATGAAAAATCCCTACATCGCCCTAAATCGCGTACTAAAATATATAGTTATTTATTTGGAGCATAGTTTATATTTTAGGTCTGTGGATGATTGTAGAAGATATGTATCGCTAATTGTGCTCATAGACGATTAAACGGAATATAAAGAGTAGATAAGGATGTTAGGCGTGATTGAAGGGATTAAATTTTACTGGTCTTGACTGTGGTGACAGCGGATAACTTATTAAAATAATATGCGGTTATGGATGATTGTAGAATATGTGTACCGCTAATTGTGATCGTAGGTGAATAAAAAAAAAAAAAAATATATATATATATATATATATAATATATATAATATATATATATATATATATATCCGCATACCTTAATTATATACTATGCAATATATGAGTAAAGCAATCGTGTTATACGAAGTCTTTTAATTAAACTGATGCATAATCCCTACACTCGCATACGACAATAATTAGTTATCCCCTACAATACTCTCAAGCTCAAATATGAAATATGAGCCTTGCAATCATGACTTACATTCTTATATATATTTTATATTATCTTTAATCGTCTATGAACACAATTAGCAATACATATCTTCTACAATCATCCGCAAACATAAAATTTGTACTATGCCACAAATGAATAGTCATCAGTGTTATGTGAAATCCTTGCATGAAACTCTTTAATCATGCCTAACATTCATATACACATTCTCTTTAATCGTCAATTAGAATAATGAGCGATACATATTATCTACAACATCCGCATACCTTAAATATATACTATGCCATATATGAGTAAAGCAATCGTGTAATACGAAGTCATTTAATTGAACTGATGCATAATCCCTACAATCGCATACGACAATAATTAGTTATCCCCTACAATACTCTCATCCCCTACAATACTCTCTCTCCCTTCAATCGCATACTACAATAATTAGTTATGCGCTGACACCACAGTCAAGCTTAAATATATAATATGATGACTTTAATCATGCCTAACATTCTTATATATATTTAACATTCTCTTTAATCGTTTTTGAGTACAAGAAGTGAGACATATGTATCTTCTACAACAATCCGCAGACTTAAAATATATACTATGCCATATATGAGTAAAGCAATCGTATTATACGAAGTCATTTAATTGAACTGGTGCATAATCCCTACAATCGCATACGATAATAATTAGTTATCCACTAACACCGTAGTCACGCCTAAATATGAAATATAATCTCCTCAACCATGCCTACCATTATTATATATTTTATATTCCCTTTAATCGTCAATAACCACAATTAGGTTTACGCACCTTCTACCATCATCCAAGGACCTAAAATATATACTATGCAACAAGTAAATAGTCATAATTTTTACATCAATTCCTTCTAGGAAACTGATGCATGATTACTACAATCGCATACTACAATATTAAGTTAGCTTTTGACACCACAGTCAAGCTCAGGTATCAAATATGATCACTTAAATCATGATTAACATTCTTAAATATATTTTATATACTCTTTAATCGTCTATGAACACATTTACAATACATATCTTCTATAATCATCCGCATACCTAAAATATATATATATATATATATATATAATATATATATGAATATATATATATAATATATATATGAATATATATATATAATATATATACGAATAAGTCGATCAGGTTATAACAAGTCCTGTAATAAAACTGATGCATAATCCCTACAATCGCATACTACAATAATATGTTATCCACTGACACCACGGTCAAGCTCAGATATGAAATATGTTCACTTTAATCATGCCTACCATCCTACAGGAGCACAATTGGCGATACACACATTCTACAGTCATCCACACATCTAAAATGTATATTGTGCTACAAATAATCATCATCATAGTCATCATAATACAATAATCAGTTCTACAATCATCCACACACATAAAATATGCTATCAATAAAAAGTTATCAGGTTATAACAAGTCCTGTAGTAAAACTGATGCATAATCCCTACAATCGCATACTACAATAATAAGTTATCCACTGACACCACGGTCAAGCTCAGATATGAAATATGTTCACTTTAATCATGCCTACCATCCTACAGGAGCACAATTGGCGATACACACCTTCTACAGTCATCCACAGATCTAAAATGTATATTGTGCTACCAATAATCATCATCATAGTCATCATAATACAATAATCAGTTCTACAATCATCCACACACATAAAATATGCTATCAATAAAAAGTTATCAGGTTATAACAAGTCCTGTAGTAAAACTGATGCATAATCCCTACAATCGCATACTACAATAATATGTTATCCACTGACACCACGGTCAAGCTCAGATATGAAATATGTTCAATTTAATCATGCCTACCATCCTACTGGAGCACAATTGGCGATACACACATTCTACAGTCATCCACAGATCTAAAATGTATATTGTGCTACAAATAATCATCATCATAGTCATTATAATACAATAATCAGTTCTACAATCATCCACACACATAAAATATGCTATCAATAAAAAGTTATCATGGTTATGTGAAGTCCTTAAATGAAACTGAAGCCTAATCCAATCGCATACTACAATAATTAGTTCTACAATCATCCACAGACCTAAAATATATACTATGCTACCAATAAATAGTCATCATGGTTGTGTGAAGTCCTTCCATGAACTTGATGCCTAATCCCTACAATCGCATACTACAATAATTAGTTATGATCCCTTCAATCACGCCTAACATTCGCATATGCATTTCGTATTCCCTTTCATCGTGTGTGAGCACAATTGGCGATACACATCTTCTCTTAAGCATCATCCCTTAAATCACGCTTTACAGTTTCATATACATTCTTTTTAATCGTCTTCTTCATCTTCCATAATCAACCACGATCTACTTAATCAACAAACAATTGAAGTCACCTTGCTGTATTTACGAGTACCATATCTACTAAACCTACAGACAAGCACAAAACAGTATATGTATATCTTACATTCGGTCGCCGTTTGTTTTTTCTCAGATCTTTATATCGCAACTCCAATCGATTAGAGCTTCTCTCTACTCATTCTCTTATTTTTTGGATTCAGTAATTTCGCTGTAAAATGTCTTTTCAGGATAAGAACATCTTTGAACGCACAAGTTCTTACATTCGGTCGCCGTTTGTTTTTTCTCAGATCTTTATATCGCAACTCCAATCGATTAGAGCTTCTCTCTACTCATTCTCTTTTCATTCAGGATAAGAACATCTTTGAACGCACAAGTTTCATTCCTACCAAAAACCTACCTTGGCTTTTTACCAAATTGTTACAAGCTTGTTGGCTGAATTGCCCAAAAAAATTGCAACAACTGTACCCGCAATCGCATCGTGGGTGAAAACCTACCTTGGCTTTTTACCAAATTGTTGCAACTTGTCGGCTGAATTGCCCAAAAAAATCGCAACACCTGTACCCGCAATCGCAGCGTGGGTGTAAAAAAAGTTGGAAAATTATGCTGGAAAGAGTACCCGACATTCCGTTTTTACGCACTTGACCTTGGTCGGACACATCCCAAAATGTCCAATATTGGCCAACCTACAATCGTAGAAATATGCCAAAAGTATAAAAAAAGTTGGAAAATTGAGCCGGAAAAAGTACCCCAGACATTCCGTTTTTACGCACTTGACCTTGGTCGGACACTTCCCAAAATGTCCAACCTACCGTCGCAGAAATATGCCAAAAGCGTTAAAAAAAGTTGGAAAATTGAGCCGGTAAAAGTACCCCAGACATTCTGTTTTTACGCACTTGACCTTGTTCGGACACTTCCCGAAATTTCCAATTTTGTCCAACAAACCATCGCAAAAATATGCCAAAAGTGTTACGAAAATGTCCAGGAAAACATAGCCTGACACTTGTAAAAATATCTTAAAAACATAGAAAAACTAATCGAAAATCCCAAAAAAATAGTCCAAACATGTCCAATTTTGTTCAACAAACAATCGCAAAAATATGCCAAAAGTGTAAAAAAATTGTTACGAAAATGTCCAGAAAACATAGCCTGACACTTGTAAAAATATCTTAAAAATAATCGAAAATCCCAAAAAAAATAGTCCAAACATGTCCAATTTTGTCCAACAAACCATCGCAAAAATATGCCAAAAGTGTAAAAAATTGTTACGAAAATGTCCAGAAAAACATAGCCTGACACTTGTAAAAATATCTTGAAAAGAGAGAAAAAATAATCGAAAATCCCCAAAAAATAGTTCAAATATTCTTGACAGCATGTGAAAAAATCGAAAGCATCGTTAAATGCAAAAAAACACCTTGGCATATGCTAGTGTAAAAAAAAGTTTGAAAATTGAGCCGGAAAAGTACCCCAGACATTCCGTTTTTACGCACTTCACCTACCTTCATGTCTACCAAAAACCTATCACGCGAACACAACGGGCTAGAGCACAAAAGTTTAAGGAGGAGCACACTTTGGCGATACATAACTTCTACAATCATCCACAGACCTAAAATATATACTATGATCCAAATAAATAACTAGTTATCATGGTTATATGAAGTCCTTCCATGGAACTGATGCCTAATCCCTACAATAGCATACTACAATAATTAGTTATGCACTGACACCACAGTCAAGCTTAAATATGTAATATGATCACTTTAATCATGCCTAACATTCTTATATATATTTTATATTCTTTTTAATCGTCTTCGAGTACAAGAAGTGATACATATGTATCTTCTACAACAATCCGCAGACCTAAAATATATAGTATGCCATATAGCAATCAGGTTATACCAAGTCTTTCAATGAAACTGATGCACAATCGCATACTACAATAACGCTTGCACTTAAATCAAGCTCAAAAATTAAATATGATCACTTTAATCATGCCTTATATTTATATATATATATACTTTGCTACATAAAAGTAGTCATCATGGTCATATGACGTCCTTGAATGAAACTGATGCAAAATCCTTACAGTACCACACTACAATATTTAGTTATCCCCGAACACCACAATAAAGCTGATATATGAAATATTTTTCTTCAATCGGGCCTAACATTCTTATATATATTTTATATTCTCTTTAGTCCTCTATGAGCACAATTTTGGATACACATCTACAATCATCCGCAAACATAAAATTTGTATTATGCCACAAATGAATAAAGTCATCAGTGTTATGTGATCATCCAATTGATCACTTTAATCATTCCCAACATATATTATATATGTATATATATACATTTTTTATTCTCTATAACAATCTATGAGCACAATTAGCAATATACACCTACAATCATCCAGAGACCTACAATATATACTATGCTACCAAGTAATAATCATCATGATTGTGTAAAGTCCTTTCATGCAACTTATGCCTAATACCTACAATCGCATACTACAATAATTAGTTATGCGCTGACACCACAGTCAAGCTTAAATATGTAATATGATCACTTTAATTAAGCCTAACATTCTTATATATATTTTACTGTCTCTTTAATCGTTTTTGAGTACAAGAAGTGAGACATATGTATCTTCTACAACAATCCGCAGACATAAAATATATACTATGCCATATATGAGTAAAGCAATCGTATTATACGAAGTCATTTAATTGAACTGGTGCATAATCCCTACAATCGCATACTACAATAACGCTTGCACTTAAATCAAGCTCAAAATTGAAATATGATCACTTTAATCATGCCTTACATTCTTATACACATTCTCTTTTATGTTCAATGAGAATAATGAGCGATACGTATTTTCTACAACATCCGCATACCTTAAATTTATACTATGCCATATACGAGTAAAGCAATCGTGTTATACGAAGTCATTTAATTGAACTGATGCATAATCCCTACAATCGCATACGACAATAATTAGTTATCCCCTACAATACTCTCAAGCTCAAATATGAAATATGAGGCTTGCAATCATGACTTACATTCTTATATATACTTTATATTATCTTTAATCGTCTATGAACACAATTAGCAATACATATCTTCTACAATCATCCAATTGATCACTTTAATCATTTCCAACATATATTATATATGTATATATATACATTTTTTATTCTCTATAATAATCTATGAGCACAATTAGCAATATACACCTTCTACAATCATCCAGAGACCTACAATATATACTATGCTACCAAGTAATAATCATCATGATTGTGCTACCAAGTAATAATCGTCATGATTGTGTAAAGTCCTTCCATGGAACTTATGCCTACTACCTACAATCGCATACTACAATAATTAGTTATGCGCTGACACCACAGTCAAGCTTAAATATGTAATATGATCACTTTAATCAAGCCTAACATTCTTATATATATTTTACTGTCTCTTTAATCGTTTTTGAGTACAAGAAGTGAGACATTTGTATCTTCTACAACAATCCGCAGACATAAAATATATACTATGCCATATATGAGTAAAGCAATCGTATTATACGAAGTCATTTAATTGAACTGGTGCATAATCCCTACAATCGCATACTACAATAACGCTTGCACTTAAATCAAGCTCAAAATTGAAATATGATCACTTTAATCATGCCTTACATTTTTATACACATTCTCTTTTATCGTCAATGAGAATAATGAGCGATACATATTTTCTACAACATCCGCATACCTTAAATATATACTATGCCATATATGAGTAAAACAATCGTGTTATACGAAGTCATTTAATTGAACTGATGCATAATCCCTACAATCGCATACGACAATAATTAGTTTTTCCCTACAATACTCTCAAGCTCAAATATGAAATATGAGCCTTGCAATCATGACTTACATTCTTATATATATTTTATATTATCTTTAATCGTCTATGAACACAATTAGCAATACATATCTTCTACAATCATCCGCAAACATAAAATTTGCACTTTACCACAAATGAATAAAGTCATCAGTGTTATGTGAAATCCTTGCATGAAACAGATGAAAAATCCCTACATCGCCCTAAATCGCGTACTAAAATATATAGTTATTTATTTGGAGCATAGTTTATATTTTAGGTCTGTGGATGATTGTAGAAGATATGTATCGCTAATTGTGCTCATAGACGATTAAACGGAATATAAAGAGTAGATAAGGATGTTAGGCGTGATTGAAGGGATTAAATTTTACTGGTCTTGACTGTGGTGACAGCGGATAACTTATTAAAATAATATGCGGTTATGGATGATTGTAGAATATGTGTACCGCTAATTGTGATCGTAGGTGAATAAAAAAAAAAAAAAAATATATATATATATATATATATATATAATATATATAATATATATATATATATATATATATCCGCATACCTTAATTATATACTATGCAATATATGAGTAAAGCAATCGTGTTATACGAAGTCTTTTAATTAAACTGATGCATAATCCCTACACTCGCATACGACAATAATTAGTTATCCCCTACAATACTCTCAAGCTCAAATATGAAATATGAGCCTTGCAATCATGACTTACATTCTTATATATATTTTATATTATCTTTAATCGTCTATGAACACAATTAGCAATACATATCTTCTACAATCATCCGCAAACATAAAATTTGTACTATGCCACAAATGAATAGTCATCAGTGTTATGTGAAATCCTTGCATGAAACTCTTTAATCATGCCTAACATTCATATACACATTCTCTTTAATCGTCAATTAGAATAATGAGCGATACATATTATCTACAACATCCGCATACCTTAAATATATACTATGCCATATATGAGTAAAGCAATCGTGTTATACGAAGTCATTTAATTGAACTGATGCATAATCCCTACAATCGCATACGACAATAATTAGTTATCCCCTACAATACTCTCATCCCCTACAATACTCTCTCTCCCTTCAATCGCATACTACAATAATTAGTTATGCGCTGACACCACAGTCAAGCTTAAATATATAATATGATGACTTTAATCATGCCTAACATTCTTATATATATTTAACATTCTCTTTAATCGTTTTTGAGTACAAGAAGTGAGACATATGTATCTTCTACAACAATCCGCAGACTTAAAATATATACTATGGCATATATGAGTAAAGCAATCGTATTATACGAAGTCATTTAATTGAACTGGTGCATAATCCCTACAATCGCATACGATAATAATTAGTTATCCACTAACACCGTAGTCACGCCTAAATATGAAATATAATCTCCTCAACCATGCCTTATTATATATTTTATATTCCCTTTAATCGTCAATAACCACAATTAGGTTTACGCACCTTCTACCATCATCCAAGGACCTAAAATATATACTATGCAACAAGTAAATAGTCATAATTTTTACATCAATTCCTTCTAGGAAACTGATGCATGATTACTACAATACTATGCCATATATGAGTAAAGCAATCGTATTATACGAAGTCATTTAATTGAACTGGTGCATAATCCCTACAATCGCATACGATAATAATTAGTTATCCACTAACACCGTAGTCACGCCTAAATATGAAATATAATCTCCTCAACCAAGCCTTATTATATATTTTATATTCCCTTTAATCGTCAATAACCACAATTAGGTTTACGCACCTTCTACCATCATCCAAGGACCTAAAATATATACTATGCAACAAGTAAATAGTCATAATTTTTACATCAATTCCTTCTAGGAAACTGATGCATGATTACTACAATCGCATACTACAATATTAAGTTAGCTTTTGACACCACAGTCAAGCTCAGGTATCAAATATGATCACTTAAATCATGATTAACATTCTTAAATATATTTTATATACTCTTTAATCGTCTATGAACACATTTACAATACATATCTTCTATAATCATCCGCATACCTAAAATATATATATATATATATATAATATATATGAATATATATATAATATATATATATGAATATATATATATATAATATATATACGAATAAATCGATCAGGTTATAACAAGTCCTGTAATAAAACTGATGCATAATTCCTACAATCGCATACTACAATAATAAGTTATCCACTGACACCACGGTCAAGCTCAGATATGAAATATGTTCACTTTAATCATGCCTACCATCCTACAGGAGCACAATTGGCGATACACACCTTCTACAGTCATCCACAGATCTAAAATGTATATTGTGCTACCAATAATCATCATCATAGTCATCATAATACAATAATCAGTTCTACAATCATCCACACACATAAAATATGCTATCAATAAAAAGTTATCAGGTTATAACAAGTCCTGTAGTAAAACTGATGCATAATCCCTACAATCGCATACTACAATAATATGTTATCCACTGACACCACGGTCAAGCTCAGATATGAAATATGTTCACTTTAATCATGCCTACCATCCTACAGGAGCACAATTGGCGATACACACATTCTACAGTCATCCACACATCTAAAATGTATATTGTGCTACAAATAATCATCATCATAGTCTTCATAATACAATAATCAGTTCTACAATCATCCACACACATAAAATATGCTATCAATAAAAAGTTATCAGGTTATAACAAGTCCTGTAGTAAAACTGATGCATAATCCCTACAATCGCATACTACAATAATAACTTATCCACTGACACCACGGTCAAGCTCAGATATGAAATATGTTCACTTTAATCATGCCTACCATCCTACAGGAGCACAATTGGCGATACACACCTTCTACAGTCATCCACAGATCTAAAATGTATATTGTGCTACCAATAATCATCATCATAGTCATCATAATACAATAATCAGTTCTACAATCATCCACACACATAAAATATGCTATCAATAAAAAGTTATCAGGTTATAACAAGTCCTGTAGTAAAACTGATGCATAATCCCTACAATCGCATACTACAATAATATGTTATCCACTGACACCACGGTCAAGCTCAGATATGAAATATGTTCAATTTAATCATGCCTACCATCCTACAGGAGCACAATTGGCGATACACACATTCTACAGTCATCCACAGATCTAAAATGTATATTGTGCTACAAATAATCATCATCATAGTCATTATAATACAATAATCAGTTCTACAATCATCCACACACATAAAATATGCTATCAATAAAAAGTTATCATGGTTATGTGAAGTCCTTAAATGAAACTGAAGCCTAATCCAATCGCATACTACAATAATTAGTTCTACAATCATCCACAGACCTAAAATATATACTATGCTACCAATAAATAGTCATCATGGTTGTGTGAAGTCCTTCCATGAACTTGATGCCTAATCCCTACAATCGCATACTACAATAATTAGTTATGATCCCTTCAATCACGCCTAACATTCGCATATGCATTTCGTATTCCCTTTCATCGTGTGTGAGCACAATTGGCGATACACATCTTCTCTTAAGCATCATCCCTTAAATCACGCTTTACAGTTTCATATACATTCTTTTTAATCGTCTTCTTCATCTTCCATAATCAACCACGATCTACTTAATCAACAAACAATTGAAGTCACCTTGCTGTATTTACGAGTACCATATCTACTAAACCTACAGACAAGCACAAAACAGTATATGTATATCTTACATTCGGTCGCCGTTTGTTTTTTCTCAGATCTTTATATCGCAACTCCAATCGATTAGAGCTTCTCTCTACTCATTCTCTTATTTTTTGGATTCAGTAATTTCGCTGTAAAATGTCTTTTCAGGATAAGAACATCTTTGAACGCACAAGTTCTTACATTCGGTCGCCGTTTGTTTTTTCTCAGATCTTTATATCGCAACTCCAATCGATTAGAGCTTCTCTCTACTCATTCTCTTTTCATTCAGGATAAGAACATCTTTGAACGCACAAGTTTCATTCCTACCAAAAACCTACCTTGGCTTTTTACCAAATTGTTACAAGCTTGTTGGCTGAATTGCCCAAAAAAATTGCAACAACTGTACCCGCAATCGCATCGTGGGTGAAAACCTACCTTGGCTTTTTACCAAATTGTTGCAACTTGTCGGCTGAATTGCCCAAAAAAATCGCAACACCTGTACCCGCAATCGCAGCGTGGGTGTAAAAAAAGTTGGAAAATTATGCTGGAAAGAGTACCCGACATTCCGTTTTTACGCACTTGACCTTGGTCGGACACATCCCAAAATGTCCAATATTGGCCAACCTACAATCGTAGAAATATGCCAAAAGTATAAAAAAAGTTGGAAAATTGAGCCGGAAAAAGTACCCCAGACATTCCGTTTTTACGCACTTGACCTTGGTCGGACACTTCCCAAAATGTCCAACCTACCGTCGCAGAAATATGCCAAAAGCGTTAAAAAAAGTTGGAAAATTGAGCCGGTAAAAGTACCCCAGACATTCTGTTTTTACGCACTTGACCTTGTTCGGACACTTCCCGAAATTTCCAATTTTGTCCAACAAACCATCGCAAAAATATGCCAAAAGTGTTACGAAAATGTCCAGGAAAACATAGCCTGACACTTGTAAAAATATCTTAAAAACATAGAAAAACTAATCGAAAATCCCAAAAAAATAGTCCAAACATGTCCAATTTTGTTCAACAAACAATCGCAAAAATATGCCAAAAGTGTAAAAAAATTGTTACGAAAATGTCCAGAAAACATAGCCTGACACTTGTAAAAATATCTTAAAAATAATCGAAAATCCCAAAAAAAATAGTCCAAACATGTCCAATTTTGTCCAACAAACCATCGCAAAAATATGCCAAAAGTGTAAAAAATTGTTACGAAAATGTCCAGAAAAACATAGCCTGACACTTGTAAAAATATCTTGAAAAGAGAGAAAAAATAATCGAAAATCCCCAAAAAATAGTTCAAATATTCTTGACAGCATGTGAAAAAATCGAAAGCATCGTTAAATGCAAAAAAACACCTTGGCATATGCTAGTGTAAAAAAAAGTTTGAAAATTGAGCCGGAAAAGTACCCCAGACATTCCGTTTTTACGCACTTCACCTACCTTCATGTCTACCAAAAACCTATCACGCGAACACAACGGGCTAGAGCACAAAAGTTTAAGGAGGAGCACACTTTGGCGATACATAACTTCTACAATCATCCACAGACCTAAAATATATACTATGATCCAAATAAATAACTAGTTATCATGGTTATATGAAGTCCTTCCATGGAACTGATGCCTAATCCGTACAATAGCATACTACAATAATTAGTTATGCACTGACACCACAGTCAAGCTTAAATATGTAATATGATCACTTTAATTATGCCTAACATTCTTTTATATATTTTATATTCTCTTTAATCGTCTTCGAGTACAAGAAGTGATACATATGTATCTTCCACAACAATCCGCAGACCTAAAATATATAGTATGCCATATAGCAATCAGGTTATACCAATAACGCTTGCACTTAAAACAAGCTCAAAAATTAAATATGATCACTTTAATCATGCCTTATATATATATATATATATAATCATGCCTTATATATATATATATATATATATATATATATATATATATATATATATATATATATATATATATATATACTTTGCTACATAAAGGTAGTCATCATGGGCATATGAAGTCCTTGAATGAAACTGATGCAAAATCCTTACAGTCGCACACTACAATATTTAGTTATCCCCGAACACCACAATAAGGCTGAAATATGAAATATGTTTCTTCAATCGGGCCTAACATTCTTATATATATTTTATATTCTCTTTAGTCCTCTGTGAGCACAATGTCGGATACACATCGACAATCATCCGCAAACATAAAATTTATAATATATAATATATATATATATATATATATATATATATATATATACTTTGCTACATAAAGGTAGTCATCATGCGCATATGAAGTCCTTGAATGAAACTGATGCAAAATCCTTACAGTCGCACACTACAATATTTAGTTATCCCCGAACACCACAATAAGGCTGAAATATGAAATATGTTTCTTCAATCGGGCCTAACATTCTTATATATATTTTATATTCTCTTTAGTCCTCTGTGAGCACAATGTCGGATACACATCGACAATCATCCGCAAACATAAAATTTGTACTATGCCACAAATGAATAAAGTCATCAGTGTTATGTGAAATCCTTGCATGAAACTGATGAAAAATCCCTACAATAGCGTACAAAAATATATAGTTATTTATTTGGAGCATAGTATATATTTTAGGTCTGTGGATGATTGTGGAAGATATGTATCGCTAATTGTGCTCATAGAAGATTAAAGAGAATATAAAGTGTATATAAGGATGTTAGGCGTGATTGAAGGGATTAAATTTCACTTTTGTTCTTGACTGAGGTGTCAGCGGATAACTTATTAATGTAATATGCGGCTATGGATTGTAGAATATGTGCATCGCTAATTGTGCTCGTAGGTGAATATAAAATATATATAAGAACGTTAGGCATGATTGAAAGGATCATATTTCATATCTGATTTTAATTCTTGTGTAAGCGGATAACTTATTATTGTGTATTGCGAACGTATTAATTATCGATCAGTTTCGTGCACTATTTAGGAGAATCCATTCTCCCAAATGATGCGCAAACCTGATGCCATAATCCCTTCAATCGCATACTACAATTATCTTCAATCACTCCTAACATTCTTATATATATTCCATATTCTCTTTGATCCTCTATGAGCACATTTATCGATACATATCTTCTACAATCATCCGCAGACCTAGGATATAGATTATGTCCCAGATAAATAAATAGTCATCATGGTTACATAAAGTGTTTTCATGAAAATAATGCATAATCCCTATAATCGCGTACTACAACAATTAGTTATGCGATGAAACCACAGTCAAGCTGAAATATGAAATACGATCACCTTAATCATGCCTAACGTTCTTATATATATTTTATATTCTCTTTAATCGTCTATGATCGCAATTCGCGATGCATATATTCTACAATCATTCAAAGACCTAATATATGTATTATGATACAAAAAAATAGTCATTTTTATATGAAGTCCTTCCAGGAAACTGATGCATTATGCCTACAATCCCATACTACAATAATTAGTTCTATGCTTACACCCCAGCCAAGCTCAAATATGACATATGGTCCCTTTAGTCATGCCTAACATTTTTAAATATATTTTATATTCTCTTTTATCCTCTATGAGCACAATTTGGCGGTACACATGATCTGTAATCATCCACAGGCCTTAAACATAAACTATGCCATATATGAGTGAAGTTATCAGGTTATACGAAGTCCTTGAATGAAAATGATGCAAAATCCTTACAGTCGCATACTACAATATTTCCTTATCCCCGAACACCACAATAAAGCTCAAATATGAAATATGTTTCTTCAGTCGGGCCTAACATTCTTATATATATTTTATATTCTCTTTAATCCTCTATGAGCAAAATTTTGGGCGCTTTCCTCTTAGAAGTTGAGTAGATAACGGAAGGATGATATGCTTCAATTAAGAAAGACAACATCCTGTCCGTTCGTAGTAGTCGGAAGGCCTCTCATCAAGCTTGTCAAGCCGGGGTTGAAGGGCGCTTTCCTCTTATTAGTAGAGTATACGACGGACGGATGATATGCTTCACGTTAAGAATGACAACATCCTGTCCGTTCGTAGTAGTCGGAAGGCCTCTCCTCAAGCTTGTCAAGCCGGGGTTGAAGGGCGCTTTCCTCTTATTAGTAGAGTATACGACGGACGGATGATATGCTTCACGTTAAGAATGACAACATCCTGTCCGTTCGTAGTAGTCGGAAGGCCTCTCCTCAAGCTTGTCAAGCCGGGGTTGAAGGGCGCTTTCCTCTTATTAGTAGAGTATACGACGGACGGATGATATGCTTCACGTTAAGAAAGACAACATCCTGTCCGTTCGTAGTAGTCGGAAGGCCTCTCCTCAAGCTTGTCAAGCCGGGGTTGAAGGGCGCTTTCCTCTTATTAGTAGAGTATACGACGGACGGATGATATGCTTCACGTTAAGAAAGATAATATCCTGTCCGTTCGTAGTAGTCGGAAGGCCTCTCCTCAAGCTTGTCAAGCCGGGGTTGAAGGGCGCTTTCCTCTTATTAGTAGAGTATACGACGGGCGGATGATGTGCTTCACGTTAAGAAAGACAACATCCTGTCCGTTCGTAGTAGTCGGAAGGCCTCTCCTCAAGCTTGTCAAGCCGGGGTTGAAGGGCGCTTTCCTCTTATTAGTAGAGTAGACGACGGACGGATGATATGCTTCACATTAAGAAAGACAACATCCCGTCCGTTTGTAGTAGTCGGAAGGCCTCTCCTCAAGCTTGTCAAGCCGGGGTTGAAGGGCGCTTTCCTCTTATTAGTAGAGT
Source organism: Eristalinus sepulchralis (assembly GCA_944738645.1). NCBI lineage: Eukaryota > Metazoa > Arthropoda > Insecta > Diptera > Syrphidae > Eristalinus > Eristalinus sepulchralis. The sequence goes on along the minus strand of OX122885.1, from coordinate 75,808 downwards.
ATACGACGGATGGATGATATGCTTCGCGTTAAGAAAGACAACATCCTGTCCGTTCGTAGTAGTCGGAAGGCCTCTCATCAAGCTTGTCAAGCCGGGGTTGAAGGGCGCTTTCCTCTTATTAGTAGAGTAGACGACGGACGGATGATATGCTTCACATTAAGAAAGACAACATCCCGTCCGTTTGTAGTAGTCGGAAGGCCTCTCATCAAGCTTGTCAAGCCGGGGTTGAAGGGCGCTTTCCTCTTATTAGTAGAGTAGACGACGGACGGATGATATGCTTCACATTAAGAAAGACAACATCCCGTCCGTTTGTAGTAGTCGGAAGGCCTCTCATCAAGCTTGTCAAGCCGGGGTTGAAGGGCGCTTTCCTCTTATTAGTAGAGTATACGACCGACGGATGATATGCTTCACATTACGAAAGACAACATCCCGTCCGTTCGTAGTAGTCGGAAGGCCTCTCATCAAGCTTGTCAAGCCGGCGTTGAAGGGCGCTTTCCTCTTATTAGTAGAGTATACGACCGACGGATGATATGCTTCACATTAAGAAAGACAACATCCCGTCCGTTCGTAGTAGTCGGAAGGCCTCTCATCAAGCTTGTCAAGCCGGGGTTGAAGGGCGCTTTCCTCTTATTAGTAGAGTATACGACCGACGGATGATATGCTTCACGTTAAGAAAGACAACATCCTGTCCGTTCGTAGTAGTCGGAAGGCCTCTCCTCAAGCTTGTCAAGCCGGGGTTGAAGGGCGCTTTCCTCTTATTAGTAGAGTAGACGACGGACGGATGATATGCTTCACATTAAGAAAGACAACATCCTGTCCGTTCGTAGTAGTCGGAAGGCCTCTCATCAAGCTTGTCAAGCCGGGGTTGAAGGGCGCTTTCCTCTTAGAAGTTGAGTAGATAACTTAAGGATGATATGCTTCAATTAAGAAAGACAACATCCTGTCCGTTCCTAGTAGTCGGAAGGCCTCTCATCAAGCTTGTCAAGCCGGGGTTGAAGGGCGCTTTCCTATTATTAGTAGAGTATACCACGGCCGGATGATATGCTTCACATTGTGAAAGACAACATCCTGTCCGTTCGTAGTAGTCGGAAGGCCTCTCATCAAGCTTGTCAAGCTGTGGTTGAAGGGCGCTTTCCTCGTAGAAGTAGAGTAGACGACGGACGGATGATATGCTTCACATTAAGAAAGACAACATCCTGTCCGTTCGTAGTAGTCGGAAGTGCTTTCCTCCAAGTTTGCCAGCGCCTCCGTAATACTCGCCGAAGTTGCTCATGAAGGTGAACGAGCTGGAAACTGATGAAAAATCCCTATAATTGCGTACTAAAATAAATAGTTATCCGCTCACAGCAAAGTCAACCTCAAATATAAAATATTATCGCTTTAATCAGGCCTAACTTTCGCAAATATATTTCATATTCTCTTTAATCCTCTGTGAACACAATTTCCGATACACACCTTCTACAACCATCCACAGACCTAAAATATATACTATGCTCCAAATAAATAAATCCCTACAATAGCATACTACAATAATTAGTTATGCGCTGACACCACAGTCAAGCTTAAATATGTAATATGATCACTTTAATCATGCCTAACATTCTTATATATATTTTTTATTCTCTTTAATCGTTTTTGAGTACAAGAAGTGATACATTTGTATCTTCTACAACCATCCGCAGACCTAAAATATGTACTATGCCATATAGCAATCAGGTTATACCAAGTCTTTCAATGAAACTGATGCACAATCGCATACTACAATAACGCTTGCGCTTAAATCAAGTTCAAAAACTAAATATGATCACTTTAATCATGCCTTATATGTATATATACTTTGCTACATAAAAGTAGTCACCATGGTCATATGAAGTCCTTGAATGAAACTGCTGTAAAATCCTTACATTCGCATACTACAATATTTAGTTATCCCCGAACACCACAATTAAGCTCAAATATGAAATATGTTTCTTTAATCGGGCCTAATATTCTTATATATATTTTATATTCTCTTTAATCCTCTGAGAGCACAATTTTGGATAGACATCGACAATCATCCGCAAACATAAAATTTGTACTATGCCACAAATGAATAAAGTCAGCAGTGTTATGTAAAATCCTTGCATGAAACTGATGAAAAATACCTGCAAAAAATGAGTAAAGCAATCGTGTTATACGAAGTTATTTAATTGATCTGGTGCATAATCCCTACAATCGCATACGACAATAATTAGTTATCCCCAATACTCTCAAGCTCAAATATGAAATATGAGCCTTGCAATCATGACTTACATTCTTATATATATTTTATATTATCTTTAATCGTCTATGAACAAAATAAGCAATACATATCTTCTACAATCACCCAAATGACCACTTTAATCGTTCCCAACATATATTATAATATATACCTTTTTTATTCTCTATCCAGAGACCTAAAATACACAATATGCTACCAAGTTATAATCATCAACATCAACCATCTGCAGACCTTAAATATATACTTTGCTACATAAAAGTAGTCACCATGGTCATATGAAGTATATATATTTTATATTCTCTTTAATCCTCTGTGAACACAATTTCCAATACACACCTTCTACAACCATCCACAGACCTAAAACATATATACTATGCTCCAAATAAATAACTAGTTGTCATAGTAATCTGTAATCAAGCCTAACTTTCGCAAATATATTTTATATTCTCTTTAATCCTCTGTGAACACAATTTCCAATACACACCTTCTACAACCATCCACGGAAATAAAATATATACTATGCTCCAAATAAATAACTTGTTGTCATGGTTATATGAAGTCCTTCCATGGAACTGATGCATAATCCCTACAATCGCATACTACAATAACGCTTGCACTTAAATCGAGCTCAAAAATGAAATATGATCACTTTAATCATGCCTAACATTTTTATACACATTCTCTTTAATCGTCAATGAGAATAATTAGCGAGACATATTTCCTACAACATCCGCATACCTTAAATATATACTATGCCATGTATTAGTAAAGCAATCGTGTTATACGAAGTCATTTAATTGAACTGATGCATAATCCCTACAATCGCATACGACAATAATTAGTTATCCCCTACAACACTCTCAAGCTTAGATATGAAATATGAGCCTTGCAATCATGACTTACATTCTTATATATATTTTATATTATCTTTAATCGTCTATGAACACAATTAGCAATACATATCTTCTACAATCATCCAATTGATCACTTTAATCATTCCCAACATATATTATATATGTATATATATACATTTTTTATTCTCTATAATAATCTATGAGCACAATTAGCAATATACACCTTCTACAATCATCCAGAGACCTACAATATATACTATGCTACCAAGTAATAATCATCATGATTGTGCTACCAAGTAATAATCGTCATGATTGTGTAAAGTCCTTCCATGGAACTTATGCCTACTACCTACAATCGCATACTACAATAATTAGTTATGCGCTGACACCACAGTCAAGCTTAAATATGTAATATGATCACTTTAATCAAGCCTAACATTCTTATATATATTTTACTGTCTCTTTAATCGTTTTTGAGTACAAGAAGTGAGACATTTGTATCTTCTACAACAATCCGCAGACATAAAATATATACTATGCCATATATGAGTAAAGCAATCGTATTATACGAAGTCATTTAATTGAACTGGTGCATAATCCCTACAATCGCATACGACAATAATTAGTTATCCCCTACAACACTCTCAAGCTCAAATATGAAATATGAGCCTTGCAATCATGACTTACATTCTTATATATATTTTATATTATCTTTAATCGTCTATGAACACAATTAGCAATACATATCTTCTACAATCATCCAATTGCTCGCTTTAATAATTCCCAACAGATATTATATATATATACATTTTTTATTCTCTATAATAATCTATGAGCACAATTAGCGATATACACCTTCTACAATCATCCAGAGACCTACAATATATACTATGCTACCAAGTAATAATCAATATGGTTGTGTAAAGTCCTTCCATGGAACTTGTGCCTAATACCAATCATACGCAGACATTAAATATTTACTTTGCTACATAAAAGTAGTCATCATGGTCATATGGAGTCCTACATACTACAATATTTAGTTATCCCCGAACACCACAATTAAGCTCAAATATGAAATATGTATGTTTCTTTAATCGGGCCTAACATTCTTATATATATTTTATATTCTCTTTAATCCTCTATGAGCACAATTTTTGATACACATCTTCTACAATCATCCGCAAACATAAAATTTGTACTATGCCACAAATGAATAAAGTCATCAGTGTTATGTGAAATCCTTGCATGAAACTGATGAAAAATCCCTAGAATCGCGTATTAAAATATATAGTTATTTATTTGGAGCATAGTTTATATTTTAGGTCTGTGGATGATTGTAGAAGATATGTATCGCTAATTGTGCTCATTAAGAATAAAACAGAATATAAAGTGTATACAAGGATGTTAGGCGTGATTGAAGGGATTAAGTTTCAATTTTGTTCTTGACTTGTGGTGTCAGCGGATAACTTATTAATGTAATATGCGGTTATGGATATATATATTTTATATTCTCTTTAATCCTCTATGAGCACAATTTTGAATACACATCTTCTACAATCTTCCGCAAACATAAAATTTGTACTATGCCACAAATGAATACAGTCATCAGTGTTATGTGAAATCCTTGCACGAAACTGATGAAAAATCCCTACAATAGCGTACTAAAATATATATGTAGTTATTTATTTGGAGCATAATTTATATTTTAGGTCTGTGGATGATTGTAGAAGATATGTATCGCTAATTGTGCTCATAGAGGATTAAACAGAATATAAAGTGTATACAAGGATGTTAGGCGTGATCGAAGGGATTCAATTTTACTTTTGTTCTTGACTTGTGGTGTCAGCGGATAACTTATTAATGTAATATGCGGTTATGGATATATATATTTTATATTCTCTTTAATCCTCTATGAGCACAATTTTGAATACACATCTTCTACAATCATCCGCAAACATAAAATTTGTACTATGCCACAAAAGAATTAAGTCATCAGTGTTATGTGAAATCCTTGCACGAAACTGATGAAAAATCCCTACAATCGTGTACTACAATATAAAGTTATTTATTTGGAGCATAGTATATATTTTTCGTATTCCGTGCACTATTTGGGAGAATCCATTCTCCCATAATCCCTTCAATGACGCCATAATCCCTTCAATGGCATACTATATATTTTTATATATATATATATTTTTCGTGTTTCGTGCACTATTTGGGAGAATCCATTCTCCCAAATGATGCACAAAACTGACGCCATAATCCCTTCAATGGCATACTACAAATATCTTCAATCACGCCTAACATTCTTATATATATTTCATATTCTCTTTGATCTTCTGTGAGCGCATTTATCGATACATATCTTCTACAATCAATTTCAATTTTTGAGTACAAGAAGTGAGACATATGTATCTTCTACAACAATCCGCAGACCTAAAATATATACTATGCCATATATGAGAAAAGCAATCGTGTTATACGAAGTCATTTAATTGTACTGGTGTATAATCCCTACAATTGCGTACTACAATAACGCTTGCACTTAAATCAAGCTCAAAAGTGAAATATGATCACTTTAATCATGCCTAACATTTTTATACGCATTATCTTTAATCGTCAATGAGAATAATGAGCGAGACATATTTTCTACAACATCCGCATACCTTAAATATATACTATGCCATATATGAGTAAAACAATCATGTTATACGAAGTCATTTAATTGAACTGATGCATAATCCCTACAATCGCATACGACAATAATTAGTTATCCCCTACAACACTCTGAAGCTCAAATATGAAATATGAGCCTTGCAATCATGCCTTACGTTCTTATATGTATTTTATATTATCTTAAATCGTCTATGAACACAATTAGCAATACATATCTTCTACAATCATCCAATTGATCACTTTAATCATTCCCAACATATATTATATATATATACATTTTTTATTCTCTATAATAATCTATGAACACAATTAGCGATATACACCTTCTACAATCATCCAGAGACCTACAATATATACTATGCTACCAAGTTATAATCATCATGGTTGTTGAAAGTCCTTCCATGAAACTTATGCCTAATACCAATCATCCGCAGACATTAAATATATACTTTGCTACATAAAAGTCATATGAAGTCCTTGAATGAAACTGATGCAAAATCCTAACAGTAACATACTACAATATTTAGTTATCCCCGAACACCACAATTAAGCTCAAATATGAAATATGTATGTTTCTTTAATCGGGCCTAACATTCTTGTATATATTTTATATTCTCTTTAATCCTCTATGAGCACAATTTTGGATACACATCTTCTACAATCATCCACAAACATAAATTTGTACTATGCCACAAATGAATAAAGTCATCAGTGTTATGTGAAATCCTTGCACGAAACTGATGAAAAATCCCTACAATCGTGTACATAAATATATAGTTATTTAATTGGAGCATAGTATATATTTTAGGTCTGTGGATGATTATAGAAGATATGTATCGCTAATTGTGCTCATAGAGGATTAAATAGAATATAAAGTGTATACAAGGATGTTAGGCGTAATTGAAGGGATTCAATTTTACTTTTGTTCTCGAGTGTGATGTCAGCGGATAACTTATTAATGTAATATGCGGTTATGGATGGTTGCAGAATATATGTATCGCTAATTGTGATCGTAGGAAAGGATCGTGATTGAAAGGATCATATTTCATATATGATTTTAATTGTTGTGTAGGCGGATAACTTATTATTGTGGAATGCGAACGTATTGATTATCGATCAGTTTCGTGCACTATTTGGGAGAATCCATTGTCCCAAATGATGCACAAAACTGACGCCATAATCCCTTCAATGGCATACTACAAATATCTTCAATCTCGCCTAACATTCTTATATATATTCCATATTCTCTTTGATCCTCTGTGAGCACATTTATCGATACATATCTTCTACAATCAATTTCAATTTTTGAGTACAAGAAGTGAGACATATGTATCTTCTACAACAATCCGCAGACCTAAAATATATACTATGCCATATATGAGTAAAGCAATCGTGCTATACGAAGTCATATAATTGTACTGGTGTATAATCCCTACAATCGTATACTACAATAACGCTTGCACTTAAATCAAGCTCAAAAGTGAAATATGATCACTTTAATCATGCCTAACATTTTTATACACATTCTATTTTATCGTCAATGCGAATAATGAGCGATACATATTTTCTACAACATCCGCATACCTTAAATATATACTATGCTATATATGAGTAAAACAATCGTGTTATACGAAGTCATTTAATTGAACTGATGCATAATCCCTACAATCGCATACGACAATAATTAGTTATCCCCTACAACACTCTCAAGCTCAAATATGAAATATGAGCCTTGCAATCATGACTTACATTCTTATATATATTTTATATTATCTTTAATCGTCTATGAACAAAATAAGCAATACATATCTTCTACAATCATCCAAATGACCACTTTAATCATTCCCAACATATATTATATATATATACCTTTTTTATTCTCTATCCAGAGACCTAAAATACACAATATGCTACCAAGTTATAATCATCAACATCAACCATCTGCAGACCTTAAATATAGACTTTGCTACATAAAAGTAGTCACCATGGTCATATGAAGTCCTTGAATGAAACTGATGCAAAATCCTTACAGACGCATACTACAATATTTAGTTATCCCCGAACACCACAATTAAGCTCAAATATGAAATATGTTTCTTCAATCGGGCCTAACATTCTTATATATATTTTATATTCTCTTTAATCCTCTATGAGCACAATTTTGGATACACATCTTCTGAAATCATCCGCAAACATAAAATTTGTACTGAAATCCTTGCATGAAACTTATGAAAAATCCCTACAATCGCGTACTAAAATATATAGTTATCCGCTCACAGCACAGTCAAGCTCAAATATAAAATATTATCGCTTTAATCAAGCCTAACTTTCGCAAATATATTTTATATTCTCTTTAATCCTCTGTGAACACAATTTCCAATACACACCTTCTACAACCATCCACAGACCTAAAATATATATACTATGCTCCAAATAAATAACTAGTTGTCATAGTAATCTGTAATCAAGCCTAACTTTCGCAAATATATTTTATATTCTCTTTAATCCTCTGTGAACACAATTTCCAATACACACCTTCTACAACCATCCACGGAAATAAAATATATACTATGCTCCAAATAAATAACTTGTTGTCATGGTTATATGAAGTCCTTCCATGGAACTGATGCCTAATCCCTACAATCGCATACTACAATAATTAGTTATTCGCTGACACCACAGTCAAGCTTAAATATGTAATATGATCACTTTAGTCATGCCTAACATTCTTATATATATTTTACATTCTCTTTAATCGTTTTTGAGTACAAGAAGTGAGACATATGTATCTTCTACAACAATCCGCAGACTTAAAATATATAATATGCCATATATTAGTAAAGCAATCGTGTTATACGAAGTCATTTAATTGAACTGGTGCATAATCCCTACAATCGCATACGACAATAATTAGTTATCCCCTACAACACTCTCAAGCTCAAATATGAAATATGAGCCTTGCAATCATGACTTACATTCTTATATATATTTTATATTATCTTTAATCGTCTATGAACACAATTAGCAATACATATCTTCTACAATCATCCAATTGCTCGCTTTAATAATTCCCAACAGATATTATATATATATACATTTTTTATTCTCTATAATAATCTATGAGCACAATTAGCGATATACACCTTCTACAATCATCCAGAGACCTACAATATATACTATGCTACCAAGTAATAATCAATATGGTTGTGTAAAGTCCTTCCATGGAACTTGTGCCTAATACCAATCATACGCAGACATTAAATATTTACTTTGCTACATAAAAGTAGTCATCATGGTCATATGGAGTCCTACATACTACAATATTTAGTTATCCCCGAACACCACAATTAAGCTCAAATATGAAATATGTATGTTTCTTTAATCGGGCCTAACATTCTTATATATATTTTATATTCTCTTTAATCCTCTATGAGCACAATTTTTGATACACATCTTCTACAATCATCCGCAAACATAAAATTTGTACTATGCCACAAATGAATAAAGTCATCAGTGTTATGTGAAATCCTTGCATGAAACTGATGAAAAATCCCTAGAATCGCGTATTAAAATATATAGTTATTTATTTGGAGCATAGTTTATATTTTAGGTCTGTGGATGATTGTAGAAGATATGTATCGCTAATTGTGCTCATTAAGAATAAAACAGAATATAAAGTGTATACAAGGATGTTAGGCGTGATTGAAGGGATTAAGTTTCAATTTTGTTCTTGACTTGTGGTGTCAGCGGATAACTTATTAATGTAATATGCGGTTATGGATATATATATTTTATATTCTCTTTAATCCTCTATGAGCACAATTTTGAATACACATCTTCTACAATCTTCCGCAAACATAAAATTTGTACTATGCCACAAATGAATACAGTCATCAGTGTTATGTGAAATCCTTGCACGAAACTGATGAAAAATCCCTACAATAGCGTACTAAAATATATATGTAGTTATTTATTTGGAGCATAATTTATATTTTAGGTCTGTGGATGATTGTAGAAGATATGTATCGCTAATTGTGCTCATAGAGGATTAAACAGAATATAAAGTGTATACAAGGATGTTAGGCGTGATCGAAGGGATTCAATTTTACTTTTGTTCTTGACTTGTGGTGTCAGCGGATAACTTATTAATGTAATATGCGGTTATGGATATATATATTTTATATTCTCTTTAATCCTCTATGAGCACAATTTTGAATACACATCTTCTACAATCATCCGCAAACATAAAATTTGTACTATGCCACAAAAGAATTAAGTCATCAGTGTTATGTGAAATCCTTGCACGAAACTGATGAAAAATCCCTACAATCGTGTACTACAATATAAAGTTATTTATTTGGAGCATAGTATATATTTTTCGTATTCCGTGCACTATTTGGGAGAATCCATTCTCCCATAATCCCTTCAATGACGCCATAATCCCTTCAATGGCATACTATATATTTTTATATATATATATATTTTTCGTGTTTCGTGCACTATTTGGGAGAATCCATTCTCCCAAATGATGCACAAAACTGACGCCATAATCCCTTCAATGGCATACTACAAATATCTTCAATCACGCCTAACATTCTTATATATATTTCATATTCTCTTTGATCTTCTGTGAGCGCATTTATCGATACATATCTTCTACAATCAATTTCAATTTTTGAGTACAAGAAGTGAGACATATGTATCTTCTACAACAATCCGCAGACCTAAAATATATACTATGCCATATATGAGAAAAGCAATCGTGTTATACGAAGTCATTTAATTGTACTGGTGTATAATCCCTACAATTGCGTACTACAATAACGCTTGCACTTAAATCAAGCTCAAAAGTGAAATATGATCACTTTAATCATGCCTAACATTTTTATACGCATTATCTTTAATCGTCAATGAGAATAATGAGCGAGACATATTTTCTACAACATCCGCATACCTTAAATATATACTATGCCATATATGAGTAAAACAATCATGTTATACGAAGTCATTTAATTGAACTGATGCATAATCCCTACAATCGCATACGACAATAATTAGTTATCCCCTACAACACTCTGAAGCTCAAATATGAAATATGAGCCTTGCAATCATGCCTTACGTTCTTATATGTATTTTATATTATCTTAAATCGTCTATGAACACAATTAGCAATACATATCTTCTACAATCATCCAATTGATCACTTTAATCATTCCCAACATATATTATATATATATACATTTTTTATTCTCTATAATAATCTATGAACACAATTAGCGATATACACCTTCTACAATCATCCAGAGACCTACAATATATACTATGCTACCAAGTTATAATCATCATGGTTGTTGAAAGTCCTTCCATGAAACTTATGCCTAATACCAATCATCCGCAGACATTAAATATATACTTTGCTACATAAAAGTCATATGAAGTCCTTGAATGAAACTGATGCAAAATCCTAACAGTAACATACTACAATATTTAGTTATCCCCGAACACCACAATTAAGCTCAAATATGAAATATGTATGTTTCTTTAATCGGGCCTAACATTCTTGTATATATTTTATATTCTCTTTAATCCTCTATGAGCACAATTTTGGATACACATCTTCTACAATCATCCACAAACATAAATTTGTACTATGCCACAAATGAATAAAGTCATCAGTGTTATGTGAAATCCTTGCACGAAACTGATGAAAAATCCCTACAATCGTGTACATAAATATATAGTTATTTAATTGGAGCATAGTATATATTTTAGGTCTGTGGATGATTATAGAAGATATGTATCGCTAATTGTGCTCATAGAGGATTAAATAGAATATAAAGTGTATACAAGGATGTTAGGCGTAATTGAAGGGATTCAATTTTACTTTTGTTCTCGAGTGTGATGTCAGCGGATAACTTATTAATGTAATATGCGGTTATGGATGGTTGCAGAATATATGTATCGCTAATTGTGATCGTAGGAAAGGATCGTGATTGAAAGGATCATATTTCATATATGATTTTAATTGTTGTGTAGGCGGATAACTTATTATTGTGGAATGCGAACGTATTGATTATCGATCAGTTTCGTGCACTATTTGGGAGAATCCATTGTCCCAAATGATGCACAAAACTGACGCCATAATCCCTTCAATGGCATACTACAAATATCTTCAATCTCGCCTAACATTCTTATATATATTCCATATTCTCTTTGATCCTCTGTGAGCACATTTATCGATACATATCTTCTACAATCAATTTCAATTTTTGAGTACAAGAAGTGAGACATATGTATCTTCTACAACAATCCGCAGACCTAAAATATATACTATGCCATATATGAGTAAAGCAATCGTGCTATACGAAGTCATATAATTGTACTGGTGTATAATCCCTACAATCGTATACTACAATAACGCTTGCACTTAAATCAAGCTCAAAAGTGAAATATGATCACTTTAATCATGCCTAACATTTTTATACACATTCTATTTTATCGTCAATGCGAATAATGAGCGATACATATTTTCTACAACATCCGCATACCTTAAATATATACTATGCTATATATGAGTAAAACAATCGTGTTATACGAAGTCATTTAATTGAACTGATGCATAATCCCTACAATCGCATACGACAATAATTAGTTATCCCCTACAACACTCTCAAGCTCAAATATGAAATATGAGCCTTGCAATCATGACTTACATTCTTATATATATTTTATATTATCTTTAATCGTCTATGAACAAAATAAGCAATACATATCTTCTACAATCATCCAAATGACCACTTTAATCATTCCCAACATATATTATATATATATACCTTTTTTATTCTCTATCCAGAGACCTAAAATACACAATATGCTACCAAGTTATAATCATCAACATCAACCATCTGCAGACCTTAAATATAGACTTTGCTACATAAAAGTAGTCACCATGGTCATATGAAGTCCTTGAATGAAACTGATGCAAAATCCTTACAGACGCATACTACAATATTTAGTTATCCCCGAACACCACAATTAAGCTCAAATATGAAATATGTTTCTTCAATCGGGCCTAACATTCTTATATATATTTTATATTCTCTTTAATCCTCTATGAGCACAATTTTGGATACACATCTTCTGAAATCATCCGCAAACATAAAATTTGTACTGAAATCCTTGCATGAAACTTATGAAAAATCCCTACAATCGCGTACTAAAATATATAGTTATCCGCTCACAGCACAGTCAAGCTCAAATATAAAATATTATCGCTTTAATCAAGCCTAACTTTCGCAAATATATTTTATATTCTCTTTAATCCTCTGTGAACACAATTTCCAATACACACCTTCTACAACCATCCACAGACCTAAAATATATATACTATGCTCCAAATAAATAACTAGTTGTCATAGTAATCTGTAATCAAGCCTAACTTTCGCAAATATATTTTATATTCTCTTTAATCCTCTGTGAACACAATTTCCAATACACACCTTCTACAACCATCCACGGAAATAAAATATATACTATGCTCCAAATAAATAACTTGTTGTCATGGTTATATGAAGTCCTTCCATGGAACTGATGCCTAATCCCTACAATCGCATACTACAATAATTAGTTATTCGCTGACACCACAGTCAAGCTTAAATATGTAATATGATCACTTTAGTCATGCCTAACATTCTTATATATATTTTACATTCTCTTTAATCGTTTTTGAGTACAAGAAGTGAGACATATGTATCTTCTACAACAATCCGCAGACTTAAAATATATAATATGCCATATATTAGTAAAGCAATCGTGTTATACGAAGTCATTTAATTGAACTGGTGCATAATCCCTACAATCGCATACGACAATAATTAGTTATCCCCTACAACACTCTCAAGCTCAAATATGAAATATGAGCCTTGCAATCATGACTTACATTCTTATATATATTTTATATTATCTTTAATCCTCTATGAGCACAATTTTGGAGACACATCTTCTACAATCATCCGCAAACATAAATTTGTACTATGCTACAAAAGAATTAAGTCATCAGTGTTATGTGAAATCCTTTCACGAAACTGATGAAAAATCCCTACAATCGTGTACTAAAATATAAAGTTATTTATTTGGAGCATAGTATATATTTTTCGTGTTCCGTGCACTATTTGGGAGAATCCATTCTCCCATAATCCCTTCAATGACGCCATAATCCCTTCAATGGCATACTATATATTTTTATATATATATTTTTCGTGTTTCGTGCACTATTTGGGAGAATCGATTCTCCCAAATGATGCACAAAACTGACGCCATAATCCCTTCAATGGCATACTACAAATATCTTCAATCACGCCTAACATTCTTATATATATTCCATATTCTCTTTGATCCTCTGTGAGCGCATTTATCGATACATATCTTCTACAATCAATTTCAATTTTTGAGTACAAGCAGTGAGACATATGTATCTTCTACAACAATCCGCAGACTTAAAATATATACTATGCCATATATGAGTAAATCAATCGTGTTATACGAAGTCATTTAATTGAACTGGTGCATAATCCCTACAATCGCATACTACAATAACGCTTGCACTCCAATCGAGCTCAAAAATGCAATATGATCACTTTAATCATGCCTAACATTCTTATACACATTCTCTTTAATCGTCTTTGAGTACAAGAAGTGAGACCTATGTATCTTCTACAACAATCCGCAGACCTAAAATATATACTATGCCATATATGAGTAAAGCAATCGTGTTATACGAAGTCATTTAATTGAACTGGTGCATAATCCCTACAATCGCATACGACAATAATTAGTTATCCCCTACAACACTCTCAAGCTCAAATATGAAATATGAGCCTTGCAATCATGACTTACATTCTTATATATATTTTATATTATCTTAAATCGTCTATGAACACAATTAGCAATACATATCTTCTACAATCATCCAATTGATCACTTTAATCATTCCCAACATATATTATATATATATACATTTTTTATTCTCTATAATAATCTATGAGCACAATTAGCGATATACACCTTCTACAATCATCCAGAGACCTACAATATATACTATGCTACCAAGTAATAATCAATATGGTTGTGTAAAGTCCTTCCATGGAACTTGTGCCTAATACCAATCATACGCAGACATTAAATATTTACTTTGCTACATAAAAGTAGTCATCATGGTCATATGGAGTCCTACATACTACAATATTTAGTTATCCCCGAACACCACAATTAAGCTCAAATATGAAATATGTATGTTTCTTTAATCGGGCCTAACATTCTTATATATATTTTATATTCTCTTTAATCCTCTATGAGCACAATTTTTGATACACATCTTCTACAATCATCCGCAAACATAAAATTTGTACTATGCCACAAATGAATAAAGTCATCAGTGTTATGTGAAATCCTTGCATGAAACTGATGAAAAATCCCTAGAATCGCGTATTAAAATATATAGTTATTTATTTGGAGCATAGTTTATATTTTAGGTCTGTGGATGATTGTAGAAGATATGTATCGCTAATTGTGCTCATTAAGAATAAAACAGAATATAAAGTGTATACAAGGATGTTAGGCGTGATTGAAGGGATTAAGTTTCAATTTTGTTCTTGACTTGTGGTGTCAGCGGATAACTTATTAATGTAATATGCGGTTATGGATATATATATTTTATATTCTCTTTAATCCTCTATGAGCACAATTTTGAATACACATCTTCTACAATCATCCGCAAACATAAAATTTGTACTATGCCACAAATGAATAAAGTCATCAGTGTTATGTGAAATCCTTGCACGAAACTGATGAAAAATCCCTACAATAGCGTACTAAAATATATATGTAGTTATTTATTTGGAGCATAATTTATATTTTAGGTCTGTGGATGATTGTAGAAGATATGTATCGCTAATTGTGCTCATAGAGGATTAAACAGACCATAAAGTGTATACAAGGATGTTAGGCGTGATTGAAGGGATTCAATTTTACTTTTGTTCTCGAGTGTGATGTCAGCGGATAACTAATTAATGTAATATGCGGTTATGGATGATTGCAGAATATATGTATCGCTAATTGTGATCGTAGGAAAGGATCGTGATTGAAAGGATCATATTTCATATATGATTTTAATTGTTGTGTAGGCGGATAACTTATTATTGTGGAATGCGAACGTATTGATTATCGATCAGTTTCGTGCACTATTTGGGAGAATCCATTGTCCCAAATGATGCACAAAACTGACGCCATAATCCCTTCAATGGCATACTACAAATATCTTCAATCTCGCCTAACATTCTTATATATATTCCATATTCTCTTTGATCCTCTGTGAGCACATTTATTGATACATATCTTCTACAATCAATTTCAATTTTTGAGTACAAGAAGTGAGACATATGTATCTTCTACAACAATCCGCAGACCTAAAATATATACTATGCCATATATGAGTAAAGCAATCTTGTTATACGAAGTCATTTAATTGTACTGGTGCATAATCCCTACAATCGCATACTACAATAACGCTTGCACTTAAATCAAGCTCAAAAGTGAAATATGATCACTTTAATCATGCCTAACATTTTTATACACATTCTCTTTTATCGTCAATGAGAATAATGAGCGATACATATTTTCTACAACATTCGCATACCTTAAATATATACTATGCCATATACGAGTAAAACAATCGTGTTATACGAAGTCATTTAATTGAACTGATGCATAATCCCTACAATCGCATACGACAATAATTAGTTATCCCCTACAACACTCTCAAGCTCAAATATGAAATATGAGCCTTGTAATCATGCCTTACATTCTTATATGTATTTTATATTATCTTAAATCGTCTATGCTCATAGAGGATTAAACAGAATGTAAAGTGTATACAAGGATGTTAGGCGTGATTGAAGGGATTCAATTTTACTTTTGTTCTTGACTGTGATGTCAGCTGATAACTTATTAATGTAATATGCGGTTATGGATGATTGCAGAATATATGTATCGCTAATTGTGATCGTAACTTATTATTGTGGAATGCGAACGTATTGATTATCGATCAGTTTCGTGCACTATTTGGGAGAATCCATTCTCCCAAATGATGCACAAAACTGACGCCATAATCCCTTCAATGGCATACTACAAATATCTTCAATCACGCCTAACATTCTTATATATATTCCATATTCTCTTTGATCCTCAATGCCACAAATGAATAAAGTCATCACTGTTATGTGAAATCCTTGCATGAAACTCTTTAATCATGCCTAACATTCTTATACACATACTCTTTAATCGTCAATGAGAATAATGAGCGATACATATTTTCTACAACATCCGCATACCTTAAATATATACTATGCCATATATGAGTAAAGCAATCGTGTTATACGAAGTCATTTAATTGAACTGATGCATAATCCCTACAATCGCATACGACAATAATTAGTTATCCCCTACAACACTCTCAAGCTTAAATATGAAATATGAGCCTTGCAATCATGACTTACATTCTTATATATATTTTATATTATCTTTAATCCTCTATGAGCACAATTTTGGAAACACATCTTCTACAATCATCCGCAAACATAAATTTGTACTATGCGACAAAAGAATTAAGTCATCAGTGTTATGTGAAATCCTTGCACGAAACTGATGAAAAATCCCTACAATCGTGTGCTAAAATATATAGTTATTTAATTGGAGCATAGTATATATTTTAGGTCTGTGGATGATTGTAGAAGATATGTATCGCTAATTGTGCTCATAGAGGATTAAACAGACCATAAAGTGTATACAAGGATGTTAGGCGTGATTGAAGGGATTCAATTTTACTTTTGTTCTCGAGTGTGATGTCAGCGGATAACTAATTAATGTAATATGCGGTTATGGATGATTGCAGAATATATGTATCGCTAATTGTGATCGTAGGAAAGGATCGTGATTGAAAGGATCATATTTCATATATGATTTTAATTGTTGTGTAGGCGGATAACTTATTATTGTGGAATGCGAACGTATTGATTATCGATCAGTTTCGTGCACTATTTGGGAGAATCCATTGTCCCAAATGATGCACAAAACTGACGCCATAATCCCTTCAATGGCATACTACAAATATCTTCAATCTCGCCTAACATTCTTATATATATTCCATATTCTCTTTGATCCTCTGTGAGCACATTTATTGATACATATCTTCTACAATCAATTTCAATTTTTGAGTACAAGAAGTGAGACATATGTATCTTCTACAACAATCCGCAGACCTAAAATATATACTATGCCATACATGAGTAAAGCAATCGTGTTATACGAAGTCATATAATTGTACTGGTGTATAATCCCTACAATCGCATACTACAATAACGCTTGCACTTAAATCAAGCTCAAAAGTGAAATATGATCACTTTAATCATGCCTAACATTTTTATACACATTCTCTTTTATCGTCAATGAGAATAATGAGCGATACATATTTTCTACAACATCCGCATACCTTAAATATATACTATGCCATATATGAGTAAAACAATCGTGTTATACGAAGTCATTTAATTGAACTGATGCATAACCCCTACAATCGCATACGACAATAATTAGTTATCCCCTACAACACTTTTAAGCTTAAATATGAAATATGAGCCTTGCAATCATGCCTTACATTCTTATATGTATTTTATATTATCTTAAATCGTCTATGAACACAATTAGCAAGACATATCTTCTACAATCATCCAATTGATCACTTTAATCATTCACAACATATATTATATATATATACATTTTTTATTCTCTATAATAATCTATGAGCACAATTAGCGATATACACCTTCTACAATCATCCAGAGACCTACAATATATACTATGCTACCAAGTAATAATCAATATGGTTGTGTAAAGTCCTTCCATGGAACTTGTGCCTAATACCAATCATACGCAGACATTAAATATTTACTTTGCTACATAAAAGTAGTCATCATGGTCATATGGAGTCCTACATACTACAATATTTAGTTATCCCCGAACACCACAATTAAGCTCAAATATGAAATATGTATGTTTCTTTAATCGGGCCTAACATTCTTATATATATTTTATATTCTCTTTAATCCTCTATGAGCACAATTTTTGATACACATCTTCTACAATCATCCGCAAACATAAAATTTGTACTATGCCACAAATGAATAAAGTCATCAGTGTTCTGTGAAATCCTTGCATGAAACTGATGAAAAATCCCTAGAATCGCGTATTAAAATATATAGTTATTTATTTGGAGCATAGTTTATATTTTAGGTCTGTGGATGATTGTAGTAGATATGTATCGCTAATTGTGCTCATAGAGGATTAAACAGAATATAAAGTGTATACAAGGATGTTAGGCTTGATTGAAGGGATTCAATTTTACTTTTGTTCTTGACTGTGATGTCAGCGGATAACTTATTAATGTAATATGCGGTTATGGATGATTGCAGAATATGTGTATCGCTAATTGTGATCGTAGGGGAATATAAAATATATATAAGAACGTTAGCCATGATTGAAAGGATCATATTTCATATCTGATTTTAATTGTTGTGTAAGCGGATAACTTATTATTGTGGAATGCGAACGTATTGAATATCAATCAGTTTCGTGCACTATTTGGGAGACTCCATTCTCCCAAATGATGCACAAAACTGACGCCATAATCCCTTCAATGGCATACTACAAATATCTTCAATCACGTCTAACATTCTTATATATATTCCATACTATATTTGATCCTCTGTGAGCACATTTATCGATACATATCTTCTACAATCAATTTCAATTTTTGAGTACAAGAAGTGAGACATATGTATCTTCTACAACAATCCGCAGACCTAAAATATATACTATGCCATATATGAGTAAAGCAATCTTGTTATACGAAGTCATTTAATTGTACTGGCGCATAATCCCTACAATCGCATACTACAATAACGCTTGCACTTAAATCAAGCTCAAAAGTGAAATATGATCACTTTAATCATGCCTAACATTTTTATACACATTCTCTTTTATCGTCAATGAGAATAATGAGCGATACATATTTTCTACAACATTCGCATACCTTAAATATATACTATGCCATATATGAGTAAAACAATCGTGTTATACGAAGTCATTTAATTGAACTGATGCATAATCCCTACAATCGCATACGACAATAATTAGTTATCCCCTACAACACTCTCAAGCTCAAATATGAAATATGAGCCTTGTAATCATACCTTACATTCTTATATGTATTTTATATTATCTTAAATCGTCTATGCTCGTAGAGGATTAAACAGAATGTAAAGTGTATACAAGGATGTTAGGCGTGATTGAAGGGATTCAATTTTACTTTTGTTCTTGACTGTGATGTCAGCTGATAACTTATTAATGTAATATGCGGTTATGGATGATTGCAGAATATATGTATCGCTAATTGTGATCGTAACTTCTTATTGTGGAATGCGAACGTATTGATTATCGATCAGTTTCGTGCACTATTTGGGAGAATCCATTCTCCCAAATAATGCACAAAACTGACGCCATAATCCCTTCAATGGCATACTACAAATATCTTCAATCACGCCTAACATTCTTATATATATTCCATATTCTCTTTGATCCTCTGTGAGCACATTTATCGATACATATCTTCTACAATCAATTTCAATTTTTGAGTACAAGAAGTGAGACATATGTATCTTCTACAACAATCCGCAGACCTAAAATATATACTATGCCATATATGAGTAAAGCAATCGTGTTATACGAAGTCATATAATTGTACTGGTGTATAATCCCTACAATCGCATACTACAATAACGCTTGCACTTAAATCAAGCTCAAAAGTGAAATATGATCACTTTAATCATGCCTAACATTTTTATACACATTCTCTTTTATCGTCAATGAGAATAATGAGCGATACATATTTTCTACAACATCCGCATACCTTAAATATATACTATGCCATATATGAGTAAAACAATCGTGTTATACGAAGTCATTTAATTGAACTGATGCATAACCCCTACAATCGCATACGACAATAATTAGTTATCCCCTACAACACTCTCAAGCTCAAATATGAAATATGAGCCTTGCAATCATGCCTTACATTCTTATATGTATTTTATATTATCTTAAATAGTCTATGAACACAATTAGCAATACATATCTTCTACAATCATCCAATTGATCACTTTAATCATTCCCAACATATATTATATATGTATACATTTTTTATTCTCTATAATAATCTATGAGCACAATTAGCGATATACACCTTCTACAATCATCCATAGACCTACAATATATACTATGCAACCAAGTTATAATCATCATGGTTGTTGAAAGTCCTTCCATGGAACTTTTGCCTAATACCAATCATCCGCAGACATTAAATATATACTTTGCTACATAAAAGTAGTCATCATGGTCATCGAACACCATCCTTGTATACACTTTATGGTCTAACATCCTTGTATACACTTTATGGTCTGTTTAATCCTCTATGAGCACAATTAGCGATACACATCTTCTACAATCAACCGCAAACATAAATTTGTACTATGCCACAAAAGAATAAAATCATAAGTTTTATGTGAAATCCTTGCACGAAACTGATGAAAAATCCCTACAATCGTGTACTAAAATATATAGTTATTTATTTGGAGCATAGTATATATTTTAGGTCTGTGGATGATTGTAGAAGATATGTATCGCTAATTGTGCTCATAGAGGATTAAACAGACCATAAAGTGTATACAAGGATGTTAGGCGTGATTGAAGGGATTCAATTTTACTTTTGTTCTTGACAGTGATGTCAGCGGATAACTTATTAATGTAATATGCGGTTATGGATGATTGCAGAATATATGTATCGCTAATTGTGATCGTAACTTATTATTGTGGAATGCGATCGTATTGATTATCGATCAGTTTCGTGCACTATTTGGGAGAATCCATTCTCCCAAATGATGCACAAAACTGACGCCATAATCCCTTCAATGGCATACTACAAATATCTTCAATCACGCCTAACATTCTTATATATATTCCATATTCTCTTTGATCCTCTGTGAGCACATTTATCGATACATATCTTCTACAATCAATTTCAATTTTTGAGTACAAGAAGTGAGACATATGTATCTTCTACAACAATCCGCAGACCTAAAATATATACTATGCCATATATGAGTAAAGCAATCGTGTTATACGAAGTCATATAATTGTACTGGTGTATAATCCCTACAATCGCATACTACAATAACGCTTGCACTTAAATCAAGCTCAAAAGTGAAATATGATCACTTTAATCATGCCTAACATTTTTATACACATTCTATTTTATCGTCAATGAGAATAATGAGCGATACATATTTTCTACAACATCCGCATACCTTAAATATATACTATGCCATATATGAGTAAAGCAATCGTGTTATACGAAGTCATTTAATTGGACTGGTGCATAATCCCTACAATCGCATACTACAATAACGCTTGCACTTAAATCAAGCTCAAAAGTGAAATATGATCACTTTAATCATGCCTAACATTTTTATACACATTCTATTTTATCGTCAATGAGAATAATGAGCGATACATATTTTCTACAACATCCGCATACCTTAAATATATACTATGCCATATATGAGTAAAACAATCGTGTTATACGAAGTCATTTAATTGAACTGATGCATAATCCCTACAATCGCATACGACAATAATTAGTTATCCCCTACAACACTCTCAAGCTCAAATATGAAATATGAGCCTTGTAATCATGCCTTACATATAAATTTTATATTATCTTAAATCGTCTATGCTCATAGAGGATTAAACAGAATGTAAAGTGTATACAAGGATGTTAGGCGTGATTGAAGGGATTCAATTTTACTTTTGTTCTTGACAGTGATGTCAGCGGATAACTTATTAATGTAATATGCGGTTATGGATGGTTGCAGAATATATGTATCGCTAATTGTGATCGTAGGAAAGGATCGTGATTGAAAGGATCATATTTCATATATGATTTTAATTGTTGTGTAGGCGGATAACTTATTATTGTGGAATGCGAACGTATTGATTATCGATCAGTTTCGTGCACTATTTGGGAGAATCCATTGTCCCAAACGATGCACAAAACTGACGCCATAATCCCTTCAATGGCATACTACAAATATCTTCAATCTCGCCTAACATTCTTATATATATTCCATATTCTCTTTGATCCTCTGTGAGCACATTTATCGATACATATCTTCTACAATCAATTTCAATTTTTGAGTACAAGAAGTGAGACATATGTATCTTCTACAACAATCCGCAGACCTAAAATATATACTATGCCATATATGAGTAAAGCAATCGTGTTATACGAAGTCATATAATTGTACTGGTGTATAATCCCTACAATCGTATACTACAATAACGCTTGCACTTAAATCAAGCTCAAAAGTGAAATATGATCACTTTAATCATGCCTAACATTTTTATACACATTCTATTTTATCGTCAATGAGAATAATGAGCGATACATATTTTCTACAACATCCGCATACCTTAAATATATACTATGCTATATATGAGTAAAACAATCGTGTTATACGAAGTCATTTAATTGAACTGATGCATAATCCCTACAATCGCATACGACAATAATTAGTTATCCCCTACAACACTCTCAAGCTCAAATATGAAATATGAGCCTTGCAATCATGACTTACATTCTTATATATATTTTATATTATCTTTAATCGTCTATGAACAAAATAAGCAATACATATCTTCTACAATCATCCAAATGACCACTTTAATCATTCCCAACATATATTATATATATATACCTTTTTTATTCTCTATCCAGAGACCTAAAATACACAATATGCTACCAAGTTATAATCATCAACATCAACCATCTGCAGACCTTAAATATATACTTTGCTACATAAAAGTAGTCACCATGGTCATATGAAGTCCTTGAATGAAACTGATGCAAAATCCTTACAGACGCATACTACAATATTAAGTTATCCCCGAACACCACAATTAAGCTCAAATATGAAATATGTTTCTTCAATCGGGCCTAACATTCTTATATATATTTTATATTCTCTTTAATCCTCTATGAGCACAATTTTGGATACACATCTTCTGAAATCATCCGCAAACATAAAATTTGTACTGAAATCCTTGCATGAAACTTATGAAAAATCCCTACAATCGCGTACTAAAATATATAGTTATCCGCTCACAGCACAGTCAAGCTCAAATATAAAATATTATCGCTTTAATCAAGCCTAACTTTCGCAAATATATTTTATATTCTCTTTAATCCTCTGTGAACACAATTTCCAATACACACCTTCTACAACCATCCACAGACCTAAAACATATATACTATGCTCCAAATAAATAACTAGTTGTCATAGTAATCTGTAATCAAGCCTAACTTTCGCAAATATATTTTATATTCTCTTTAATCCTCTGTGAACACAATTTCCAATACACACCTTCTACAACCATCCACGGAAATAAAATATATACTATGCTCCAAATAAATAACTTGTTGTCATGGTTATATGAAGTCCTTCCATGGAACTGATGCCTAATCCCTACAATCGCATACTACAATAATTAGTTATTCGCTGACACCACAGTCAAGCTTAAATATGTAATATGATCACTTTAGTCATGCCTAACATTCTTATATATATTTTACATTCTCTTTAATCGTTTTTGAGTACAAGAAGTGAGACATATGTATCTTCTACAACAATCCGCAGACTTAAAATATATACTATGCCATATATTAGTAAAGCAATCGTGTTATACGAAGTCATTTAATTGAACTGGTGCATAATCCCTACAATCGCATACGACAATAATTAGTTATCCCCTACAACACTCTCAAGCTCAAATATGAAATATGAGCCTTGCAATCATGACTTACATTCTTATATATATTTTATATTATCTTTAATCGTCTATGAACAAAATAAGCAATACATATCTTCTACAATCATCCAAATGACCACTTTAATCATTCCCAACATATATATATTTCATTTTTTATTCTCTATAATAATCTATGAGCACAATTAGTGATATACACCTTCTACAATCATCCAGAGACCTAAAATATACACTATGCTACCAAGTAATAATCATCATCATCAAACATCTGCAGACCTTAAATATATACTATGCTACATTAAAGTAGTCATCATGGTCATATGAAGTCCTTGAATGAAACTGATGCAAAATCCTTACAGTAACATACTACAATATTTAGTTATCCCCGAACACCACAATTAAGCTAAAATATGAAATATGTATGTTTCTTTAATCGGGCCTAACATTCTTGTATATATTTTATATTATCTTTAATCCTCTATGAGCACAATTTTGGAGACACATCTTCTACAATCATCCGCAAACATAAATTTGTACTATGCCACAAAAGAATTAAGTCATCAGTGTTATGTGAAATCCTTGCACGAAACTGATGAAAAATCCCTACAATCGTGTACTAAAATATAAAGTTATTTATTTGGAGCATAGTATATATTTTTCGTGTTCCGTGCACTATTTGGGAGAATCCATTCTCCCATAATCCCTTCAATGACGCCATAATCCCTTCAATGGCATACTATATATTTTTATATATATATTTTTCGTGTTTCGTGCACTATTTGGGAGAATCGATTCTCCCAAATGATGCACAAAACTGACGCCATAATCCCTTCAATGGCATACTACAAATATCTTCAATCACGCCTAACATTCTTATATATATTCCATATTCTCTTTGGTCCTCTGTGAGCGCATTTATCGATACATATCTTCTACAATCAATTTCAATTTTTGAGTACAAGCAGTGAGACATATGTATCTTCTACAACAATCCGCAGACTTAAAATATATACTATGCCATATATGAGTAAAGCAATCGTGTTATACGAAGTCATTTAATTGAACTGGTGCATAATCCCTACAATCGCATACTACAATAACGCTTGCACTTAAATCGAGCTCAAAAATACAATATGATCACTTTAATCATGCCTAACATTCTTATACACATTCTCTTTAATCGTCTTTGAGTACAAGAAGTGAGACCTATGTATCTTCTACAACAATCCGCAGACCTAAAATATATACTATGCCATATATGAGTAAAGCAATCGTGTTATACGAAGTCATTTAATTGAACTGGTGCATAATCCCTACAATCGCATACGACAATAATTAGTTATCCCCTACAACACTCTCAAGCTCAAATATGAAATATGAGCCTTGCAATCATGACTTACATTCTTATATATATTTTATATTATCTTAAATCGTCTATGAACACAATTAGCAATACATATCTTCTACAATCATCCAATTGATCACTTTAATCATTCCCAACATATATTATATATATATACATTTTTTATTCTCTATAATAATCTATGAGCACAATTAGCGATATACACCTTCTACAATCATCCAGAGACCTACAATATATACTATGCTACCAAGTAATAATCAATATGGTTGTGTAAAGTCCTTCCATGGAACTTGTGCCTAATACCAATCATACGCAGACATTAAATATTTACTTTGCTACATAAAAGTAGTCATCATGGTCATATGGAGTCCTACATACTACAATATTTAGTTATCCCCGAAGACCACAATTAAGCTCAAATATGAAATATGTATGTTTCTTTAATCGGGCCTAACATTCTTATATATATTTTATATTCTCTTTAATCCTCTATGAGCACAATTTTTGATACACATCTTCTACAATCATCCGCAAACATAAAATTTGTACTATGCCACAAATGAATAAAGTCATCAGTGTTCTGTGAAATCCTTGCATGAAACTGATGAAAAATCCCTAGAATCGCGTATTAAAATATATAGTTATTTATTTGGAGCATAGTTTATATTTTAGGTCTGTGGATGATTGTAGAAGATATGTATCGCTAATTGTGCTCATTAAGAATAAAACAGAATATAAAGTGTATACAAGGATGTTAGGCGTGATTGAAGGGATTAAGTTTCAATTTTGTTCTTGACTTGTGGTGTCAGCGGATAACTTATTAATGTAATATGCGGTTATGGATATATATATTTTATATTCTCTTTAATCCTCTATGAGCACAATTTTGAATACACATCTTCTACAATCATCTGCAAACATAAAATTTGTACTATGCCACAAATGAATAAAGTCATCAGTGTTATGTGAAATCCTTGCACGAAACTGATGAAAAATCCCTACAATAGCGTACTAAAATATATATGTAGTTATTTATTTGGAGCATAATTTATATTTTAGGTCTGTGGATGATTGTAGAAGATATGTATCGCTAATTGTGCTCATAGAGGATTAAACAGAATATAAAGTGTATACAAGGATGTTAGGCGTGATTGAAGGGATTCAATTTTACTTTTGTTCTTGACTGTGATGTCAGCGGATAACTTATTAATGTAATATGCGGTTATGGATGATTGCAGAATATATGTATCGCTAATTGTGATCGTAACTTCTTATTGTGGAATGCGAACGTATTGATTATCGATCAGTTTCGTGCACTATTTGGGAGAATCCATTCTCCCAAATAATGCACAAAACTGACGCCATAATCCCTTCAATGGCATACTACAAATATCTTCAATCACGCCTAACATTCTTATATATATTCCATATTCTCTTTGATCCTCTGTGAGCACATTTATCGATACATATCTTCTACAATCAATTTCAATTTTTGAGTACAAGAAGTGAGACATATGTATCTTCTACAACAATCCGCAGACCTAAAATATATACTATGCCATATATGAGTAAAGCAATCGTGTTATACGAAGTCATATAATTGTACTGGTGTATAATCCCTACAATCGCATACTACAATAACGCTTGCACTTAAATCAAGCTCAAAAGTGAAATATGATCACTTTAATCATGCCTAACATTTTTATACACATTCTCTTTTATCGTCAATGAGAATAATGAGCGATACATATTTTCTACAACATTCGCATACCTTAAATATATACTATGCCATATACGAGTAAAACAATCGTGTTATACGAAGTCATTTAATTGAACTGATGCATAATCCCTACAATCGCATACGACAATAATTAGTTATCCCCTACAACACTCTCAAGCTCAAATATGAAATATGAGCCTTGTAATCATGCCTTACATTCTTATATGTATTTTATATTATCTTAAATCGTCTATGCTCATAGAGGATTAAACAGAATGTAAAGTGTATACAAGGATGTTAGGCGTGATTGAAGGGATTCAATTTTACTTTTGTTCTTGACTGTGATGTCAGCTGATAACTTATTAATGTAATATGCGGTTATGGATGATTGCAGAATATGTGTATCGCTAATTGTGATCGTAGGGGAATGTAAAATATATATAGGAAGCGGATAACTTATTATTGTGGAATGCGAACGTATTGATTATCGATCAGTTTCGTGCACTATTTGGGAGAATCCATTCTCCCAAATGATGCACAAAACTGACGCCATAATCCCTTCAATTGCATACTACAAATATCTTCAATCACGCCTAACATTCTTATATATATTCCATATTCTCTTTGATCCTCTATGAGCACATTTATTGATACATATCTTCTAAAATCATCCGCAGGCCTAGGATATAGACTATGTCCCAGATGAATAAATAGTCATCATGGTTACATAAAATCCTTTCAAGAAAATAATGCATAATCCCTACAATCGCATACTACAACAATTAGTTATGCGATGAAACCACAGTCAAGCTTAAATATAAAATACGACCACTTTAATCATGCCTAACATTCTTATATATATTTTATATTCCCTTTTATCCTCTATGAGCACAATTGGCGGTACATATGATCTACAATCATCCGCATACTTTAAATATATACTATGCCATATATGAATAAAGCAATCGTGTTATACGAAGTCATTAAATTGAGCTGATGCATAATCCCTACAATCGCATACGACAATAATTAGTTATCCCCTACAATACTCTCAAGCTCAAATATGAAATATGAGCCTTGCAATCATGCCTTACATTCTTATATATATTTTATATTATCTTTAATCGTCTATGAATACAATTATCAATACATATCTTCTACAATCATCCAATTGATCACTTTAATCATTCCCAACATATATATATTTCATTTTTTATTCTCTATAATAATCTATGAGCACAATTAGTGATATACACCTTCTACAATCATCCAGAGACCTAAAATATACACTATGCTACCAAGTAATAATCATCATCATCAAACATCTGCAGACCTTAAATATATACTATGCTACATTAAAGTAGTCATCATGGTCATATGAAGTCCTTGAATGAAACTGATGCAAAATCCTTACAGTAACATACTACAATATTTAGTTATCCCCGAACACCACAATTAAGCTAAAATATGAAATATGTATGTTTCTTTAATCGGGCCTAACATTCTTGTATATATTTTATATTCTCTTTAATCCTCTATGAGCACAATTTTGGATACACATCTTCTACAATCATCCGCAAACATAAATTTGTACTATGCCACAAATGAATAAAGTCATCAGTGTTATGTGAAATCCTTGCACGAAACTGATGAAAAATCCCTACAATCGTGTACATAAATATATAGTTATTTAATTGGAGCATAGTATATATTTTAGGTCTGTGGATGATTATAGAAGATATGTATCGCTAATTGTGCTCATAGAGGATTAAATAGAATATAAAGTGTATACAAGGATGTTAGGCGTAATTGAAGGGATTCAATTTTACTTTTGTTCTCGAGTGTGATGTCAGCGGATAACTAATTAATGTAATATGCGGTTATGGATGATTGCAGAATATATGTATCGCTAATTGTGATCGTAGGAAAGGATCGTGATTGAAAGGATCATATTTCATATATGATTTTAATTGTTGTGTAGGCGGATAACTTATTATTGTGGAATGCGAACGTATTGATTATCGATCAGTTTCGTGCACTATTTGGGAGAATCCATTGTCCCAAATGATGCACAAAACTGACGCCATAATCCCTTCAATGGCATACTACAAATATCTTCAATCTCGCCTAACATTCTTATATATATTCCATATTCTCTTTGATCCTCTGTGAGCACATTTATTGATACATATCTTCTACAATCAATTTCAATTTTTGAGTACAAGAAGTGAGACATATGTATCTTCTACAACAATCCGCAGACCTAAAATATATACTATGCCATATATGAGTAAAGCAATCGTGTTATACGAAGTCATATAATTGTACTGGTGTATAATCCCTACAATCGCATACTACAATAACGCTTGCACTTAAATCAAGCTCAAAAGTGAAATATGATCACTTTAATCATGCCTAACATTTTTATACACATTCTATTTTATCGTCAATGAGAATAATGAGCGATACATATTTTCTACAACATCCGCATACCTTAAATATATACTATGCCATATATGAGTAAAACAATCGTGTTATACGAAGTCATTTAATTGAACTGATGCATAAACCCTACAATCGCATACGACAATAATTAGTTATCCCCTACAACGCTCTCAAGCTCAAATATGAAATATGAGCCTTGCAATCATGCCTTACATTCTTATATGTATTTTATATTATCTTAAATCGTCTATGAACACAATTAGCAAGACATATCTTCTACAATCATCCAATTGATCACTTTAATCATTCACAACATATATTATATATATATACATTTTTTATTCTCTATAATAATCTATGAACACAATTAGCGATATACACCTTCTACAATCATCCAGAGACCTGCAATACTATGCTACCAAGTTATAATCATCATGGTTGTTGAAAGTCCTTCCATGGAACTTTTGCCTAATACCAATCATCCGCAGACATTAAATATATACTTTGCTACATAAAAGTAGTCATCATGGTCATATGACGTCCTTGAATGAAACTGATGAAAAATCCTTACAGTAACATACTAAAATATTTAGTTATCCCCGAACACCAGAATTAAGCTCAAATATGAAATATGTATGTTTCTTTAGTCGGGCCTAACATTCTTGTATATATTTTATATTCTCTTTAATCCTCTATGAGCACAATTTTGGATACACATCTTCTACAATCATCCACAAACATAAATTTATACTATGCCACAAATGAATAAAGTCATCAGTGTTATGTGAAATCCTTGCATGAAACTCTTTAATCATGCCTAACATTCTTATACACATACTCTTTAATCGTCAATGAGAATAATGAGCGATACATATTTTCTACAACATCCGCATACCTTAAATATATACTATGCCATATATGAGTAAAGCAATCGTGTTATACGAAGTCATTTAATTGAACTGATGCATAATCCCTACAATCGCATACGACAATAATTAGTTATCCCCTACAACACTCTCAAGCTTAAATATGAAATATGAGCCTTGCAATCATGACTTACATTCTTATATATATTTTATATTATCTTTAATCCTCTATGAGCACAATTTTGGAAACACATCTTCTACAATCATCCGCAAACATAAATTTGTACTATGCGACAAAAGAATTAAGTCATCAGTGTTATGTGAAATCCTTGCACGAAACTGATGAAAAATCCCTACAATCGTGTGCTAAAATATATAGTTATTTAATTGGAGCATAGTATATATTTTAGGTCTGTGGATGATTGTAGTAGATATGTATCGCTAATTGTGCTCATAGAGGATTAAACAGAATATAAAGTGTATACAAGGATGTTAGGCTTGATTGAAGGGATTCAATTTTACTTTTGTTCTTGACTGTGATGTCAGCGGATAACTTATTAATGTAATATGCGGTTATGGATGATTGCAGAATATGTGTATCGCTAATTGTGATCGTAGGGGAATATAAAATATATATAAGAACGTTAGCCATGATTGAAAGGATCATATTTCATATCTGATTTTAATTGTTGTGTAAGCGGATAACTTATTATTGTGGAATGCGAACGTATTGAATATCAATCAGTTTCGTGCACTATTTGGGAGACTCCATTCTCCCAAATGATGCACAAAACTGACGCCATAATCCCTTCAATGGCATACTACAAATATCTTCAATCACGCCTAACATTCTTATATATATTCCATACTATCTTTGATCCTCTGTGAGCACATTTATCGATACATATCTTCTACAATCAATTTCAATTTTTGAGTACAAGAAGTGAGACATATGTATCTTCTACAACAATCCGCAGACCTAAAATATATACTATGCCATATATGAGTAAAGCAATCTTGTTATACGAAGTCATTTAATTGTACTGGTGCATAATCCCTACAATCGCATACTACAATAACGCTTGCACTTAAATCAAGCTCAAAAGTGAAATATGATCACTTTAATCATGCCTAACATTTTTATACACATTCTCTTTTATCGTCAATGAGAATAATGAGCGATACATATTTTCTACAACATTCGCATACCTTAAATATATACTATGCCATATATGAGTAAAACAATCGTGTTATACGAAGTCATTTAATTGAACTGATGCATAATCCCTACAATCGCATACGACAATAATTAGTTATCCCCTACAACACTCTCAAGCTCAAATATGAAATATGAGCCTTGTAATCATGCCTTACATTCTTATATGTATTTTATATTATCTTAAATCGTCTATGCTCATAGAGGATTAAACAGAATGTAAAGTGTATACAAGGATGTTAGGCGTGATTGAAGGGATTCAATTTTACTTTTGTTCTTGACTGTGATGTCAGCGGATAACTTATTAATGTAATATGCGGTTATGGATGATTGCAGAATATATGTATCGCTAATTGTGATCGTAACTTATTATTGTGGAATGCGAACGTATTGATTATCGATCAGTTTCGTGCACTATTTGGGAGAATCCATTCTCCCAAATGATGCACAAAACTGACGCCATAATCCCTTCAATGGCATACTACAAATATCTTCAATCACGCCTAACATTCTTATATATATTCCATATTCTCTTTGATCCTCAATGCCACAAATGAATAAAGTCATCACTGTTATGTGAAATCCTTGCATGAAACTCTTTAATCATGCCTAACATTCTTATACACATACTCTTTAATCGTCAATGAGAATAATGAGCGATACATATTTTCTACAACATCCGCATACCTTAAATATATACTATGCCATATATGAGTAAAGCAATCGTGTTATACGAAGTCATTTAATTGAACTGATGCATAATCCCTACAATCGCATACGACAATAATTAGTTATCCCCTACAACACTCTCAAGCTTAAATATGAAATATGAGCCTTGCAATCATGACTTACATTCTTATATATATTTTATATTATCTTTAATCCTCTATGAGCACAATTTTGGAAACACATCTTCTACAATCATCCGCAAACATAAATTTGTACTATGCCACAAAAGAATTAAGTCGTCAGTGTTATGTGAAATCCTTGCACGAAACTGATGAAAAATCCCTACAATCGTGTGCTAAAATATATAGTTATTTAATTGGAGCATAGTATATATTTTAGGTCTGTGGATGATTGTAGTAGATATGTATCGCTAATTGTGCTCATAGAGGATTAAACAGAATATAAAGTGTATACAAGGATGTTAGGCTTGATTGAAGGGATTCAATTTTACTTTTGTTCTTGACTGTGATGTCAGCGGATAACTTATTAATGTAATATGCGGTTATGGATGATTGCAGAATATGTGTATCGCTAATTGTGATCGTAGGGGAATATAAAATATATATAAGAACGTTAGCCATGATTGAAAGGATCATATTTCATATCTGATTTTAATTGTTGTGTAAGCGGATAACTTATTATTGTGGAATGCGAACGTATTGAATATCAATCAGTTTCGTGCACTATTTGGGAGACTCCATTCTCCCAAATGATGCACAAAACTGACGCCATAATCCCTTCAATGGCATACTACAAATATCTTCAATCACGTCTAACATTCTTATATATATTCCATACTATCTTTGATCCTCTGTGAGCACATTTATCGATACATATCTTCTACAATCAATTTCAATTTTTGAGTACAAGAAGTGAGACATATGTATCTTCTACAACAATCCGCAGACCTAAAATATATACTATGCCATATATGAGTAAAGCAATCTTGTTATACGAAGTCATTTAATTGTACTGGTGCATAATCCCTACAATCGCATACTACAATAACGCTTGCACTTAAATCAAGCTCAAAAGTGAAATATGATCACTTTAATCATGCCTAACATTTTTATACACATTCTCTTTTATCGTCAATGAGAATAATGAGCGATACATATTTTCTACAACATTCGCATACCTTAAATATATACTATGCCATATATGAGTAAAACAATCGTGTTATACGAAGTCATTTAATTGAACTGATGCATAATCCCTACAATCGCATACGACAATAATTAGTTATCCCCTACAACACTCTCAAGCTCAAATATGAAATATGAGCCTTGTAATCATGCCTTACATTCTTATATGTATTTTATATTATCTTAAATCGTCTATGCTCATAGAGGATTAAACAGAATGTAAAGTGTATACAAGGATGTTAGGCGTGATTGAAGGGATTCAATTTTACTTTTGTTCTTGACTGTGATGTCAGCTGATAACTTATTAATGTAATATGCGGTTATGGATGATTGCAGAATATATGTATCGCTAATTGTGATCGTAACTTATTATTGTGGAATGCGAACGTATTGATTATCGATCAGTTTCGTGCACTATTTGGGTGAATCCATTCTCCCAAATAATGCACAAAACTGACGCCATAATCCCTTCAATGGCATACTACAAATATCTTCAATCACGCCTAACATTCTTATATATATTCCATATTCTCTTTGATCCTCTGTGAGCACATTTATCGATACATATCTTCTACAATCAATTTCAATTTTTGAGTACAAGAAGTGAGACATATGTATCTTTTACAACAATCCGCAGACCTAAAATATATACTATGCCATATATGAGTAAAGCAATCGTGTTATACGAAGTCATATAATTGTACTGGTGTATAATCCCTACAATCGCATACTACAATAACGCTTGCACTTAAATCAAGCTCAAA
The DNA here is from genome assembly GCA_944738645.1 of Eristalinus sepulchralis. NCBI lineage: Eukaryota > Metazoa > Arthropoda > Insecta > Diptera > Syrphidae > Eristalinus > Eristalinus sepulchralis. Next base: position 40,780 of record OX122885.1, on the reverse strand, counting down.
AGTGAAATATGATCACTTTAATCATGCCTAACATTTTTATACACATTCTATTTTATCGTCAATGAGAATAATGAGCGATACATATTTTCTACAACATCCGCATACCTTAAATATATACTATGCCATATATGAGTAAAGCAATCGTGTTATACGAAGTCATTTAATTGGACTGGTGCATAATCCCTACAATCGCATACTACAATAACGCTTGCACTTAAATCAAGCTCAAAATTGAAATATGATCACTTTAATCATGCCTTACATTCTTATACACATTCTCTTTTATCGTCAATGAGAATAATGAGCGATACATATTTTCTACAACATCCGCATACCTTAAATATATACTATGCCATATATGAGTAAAACAATCGTGTTATACGAAGTCATTTAATTGAACTGATGCATAACCCCTACAATCGCATACGACAATAATTAGTTATCCCCTACAACACTCTCAAGCTCAAATATGAAATATGAGCCTTGCAATCATGCCTTACATTCTTATATGTATTTTATATTATCTTAAATAGTCTATGAACACAATTAGCAATACATATCTTCTACAATCATCCAATTGATCACTTTAATCATTCCCAACATATATTATATATATATACATTTTTTATTCTCTATAATAATCTATGAGCACAATTAGCGATATACACCTTCTACAATCATCCAGAGACCTACAATATATACTATGCTACCAAGTAATAATCAATATGGTTGTTGAAAGTCCTTCCATGGAACTTTTGCCTAATACCAATCATCCGCAGACATTAAATATATACTTTGCTACATAAAAGTAGTCATCATGGTCATCGAACACCATCCTTGTATACACTTTATGGTCTAACATCCTTGTATACACTTTATGGTCTGTTTAATCCTCTATGAGCACAATTAGCGATACACATCTTCTACAATCATCCGCAAACATAAATTTGTACTATGCCACAAAAGAATAAAATCATCAGTTTTATGTGAAATCCTTGCACGAAACTGATGAAAAATCCCTACAATCGTGTACTAAAATATATAGTTATTTATTTGGAGCATAGTATATATTTTAGGTCTGTGGATGATTGTAGAAGATATGTATCGCTAATTGTGCTCATAGAGGATTAAACAGACCATAAAGTGTATACAAGGATGTTAGGCGTGATTGAAGGGATTCAATTTTACTTTTGTTCTTGACAGTGATGTCAGCGGATAACTTATTAATGTAATATGCGGTTATGGATGATTGCAGAATATATGTATCGCTAATTGTGATCGTAACTTATTATTGTGGAATGCGATCGTATTGATTATCGATCAGTTTCGTGCACTATTTGGGAGAATCCATTCTCCCAAATGATGCACAAAACTGACGCCATAATCCCTTCAATGGCATACTACAAATATCTTCAATCACGCCTAACATTCTTATATATATTCCATATTCTCTTTGATCCTCTGTGAGCACATTTATCGATACATATCTTCTACAATCAATTTCAATTTTTGAGTACAAGAAGTGAGACATATGTATCTTCTACAACAATCCGCAGACCTAAAATATATACTATGCCATATATGAGTAAAGCAATCTTGTTATACGAAGTCATTTAATTGTACTGGTGCATAATCCCTACAATCGCATACTACAATAACGCTTGCACTTAAATCAAGCTCAAAAGTGAAATATGATCACTTTAATCATGCCTAACATTTTTATGCACATTCTCTTTTATCGTCAATGAGAATAATGAGCGATACATATTTTCTACAACATTCGCATACCTTAAATATATACGATGCCATATATGGGTAAAACAATCGTGTTATACGAAGTCATTTAATTGAACTGATGCATAATCCCTACAATCGCATACGACAATAATTAGTTATCCCCTACAACACTTTCAAGCGCAAATATGAAATATGAGTCTTGCAATCATGCCTTACATTCTTATATGTATTTTATATTATCTTAAATCGTCTATGCTCATAGAGGATTAAACAGAATGTAAAGTGTATACAAGGATGTTAGGCGTGATTGAAGGGATTCAATTTTACTTTTGTTCTTGACTGTGATATCAGCGGATAACTTATTAATGTAATATGCGGTTATGGATGATTGTAGAATATATGTATCGCTAATTGTGATCGTAGGAAAGGATCGTGATTGAAAGGATCATATTTCATATATGATTTTAATTGTTGTGTAAGCGGATAACTTATTATTGTGGAATGCGAACGTATTGATTATCGATCAGTTTCGTGCACTATTTGGGAGAATCCATTGTCCCAAATGATGTACAAAACTGACGCCATAATCCCTTCAATGGCATACTACAAATATCTTCAATCTCGCCTAACATTCTTATATATATTCCATATTCTCTTTGATCCTCTGTGAGCACATTTATTGATACATATCTTCTACAATCAATTTCAATTTTTGAGTACAAGAAGTGAGACATATGTATCTTCTACAACAATCCGCAGACCTAAAATATATACTATGCCATATATGAGTAAAGCAATCGTGTTATACGAAGTCATATAATTGTACTGGTGTATAATCCCTACAATCGCATACTACAATAACGCTTGCACTTAAATCAAGCTCAAAAGTGAAATATGATCACTTTAATCATGCCTAACATTTTTATACACATTCTATTTTATCGTCAATGAGAATAATGAGCGATACATATTTTCTACAACATCCGCATACCTTAAATATATACTATGCCATATATGAGTAAAGCAATCGTCTTATACGAAGTCATTTAATTGGACTGGTGCATAATCCCTACAATCGCATACTACAATAACGCTTGCACTTAAATCAAGCTCAAAATTGAAATATGATCACTTTAATCATGCCTTACATTCTTATACACATTCTCTTTTATCGTCAATGAGAATAATGAGCGATACATATTTTCTACAACATCCGCATACCTTAAATATATACTATGCCATATATGAGTAAAACAATCGTGTTATACGAAGTCATTTAATTGAACTGATGCATAACCCCTACAATCGCATACGACAATAATTAGTTATCCCCTACAACACTCTCAAGCTCAAATATGAAATATGAGCCTTGTAATCATGCCTTACATTCTTATATGTATTTTATATTATCTTAAATCGTCTATGCTCATAGAGGATTAAACAGAATGTAAAGTGTATACAAGGATGTTAGGCGTGATTGAAGGGATTCAATTTTACTTTTGTTCTTGACTGTGATGTCAGCGGATAACTTATTAATGTAATATGCGGTTATGGATGATTGCAGAATATATGTATCGCTAATTGTGATCGTAACTTATTATTGTGGAATGCGAACGTATTGATTATCGATCAGTTTCGTGCACTATTTGGGAGAATCCATTCTCCCAAATGATGCACAAAACTGACGCCATAATCCCTTCAATGGCATACTACAAATATCTTCAATCACGCCTAACATTCTTATATATATTCCATATTCTCTTTGATCCTCTGTGAGCACATTTATCGATACATATCTTCTACAATCATCCGCAGACCTAGGATATAGACTATGCCCCAGATAAATAAATAGTCATCATGGTTACATAAAGTCCTTTCATAAAAATAATGCATAATCCCTACAATCGCATACTACAGCAATTAGTTATCCCTACATCGCCCTAAATCGCGTACTAAAATATATAGTTATTTATTTGGAGCATAGTTTATATTTTAGGTCTGTGGATGATTGTAGAAGATATGTATCGCTAATTGTGCTCATAGAGGATTAAACAGACTATAAAGTGTATACAAGGATGTTAGGCGTGATTGAAGGGATTCAATTTTACTTTTGTTCTTGACAGTGATGTCAGCGGATAACTTATTAATGTAATATGCGGTTATGGATGATTGCAGAATATATGTATCGCTAATTGTGATCGTAGGGGAATATAAAATATATATTAGAACGTTAGCCATGATTGAAAGGATCATATTTCATATCTGATTTTAATTGTTGTGTAAGCGGATAACTTATTATTGTGGAATGCGAACGTATTGATTATCAATCAGTTTCGTGCACTATTTGGGAGAATCCATTCTCCCAAATGATGCACAAAACTGACGCCATAATCCCTTCATGGCATACTACAAATATCTTTAATCACGCCTAACATTCTTCTATATATTCCATATTCTGTTTGATCCTCTGTGAGCACATTTATCGATACATATCTTCTACAATCATCCGCAGACCTAGGATATAGACTATGCCCCAGATAAATAAATAGTCATCATGGTTACATAAAGTCCTTTCATAAAAATAATGCATAATCCCTACAATCGCATACTACAGCAATTAGTTATGCGCTGACACCACAGTCAAGCTTAAATATGAAATACGATCACTTTAATCATGCCTAACAATTTTTTATATTTATTTTATTTTCTCTTTAATCGTCTATGATCACAATTGGCGATGCATATATTCTGCAATCATTCAATGACCTAATATATGAATTATGATACAAATAAATAGTCATCATTTTTATATGAAGTCCTTCCAGGAAACTGATGCATTATCCCTACAATCCCATACTACATCTTCGTGTATTATTTCGGGAAAGAATATCGCTCATTGATGTCAGAAGTTATTGCGGGTAATGTAAGTTGCTCGTGATGATATTATTCACTTAAATGAACTTCTAATTCTGTGATTAATTGTGGTGTGCATACAATGTCCTCTCGGATTCCTATTGGTTGTTTAATTAAATTAAAGGTAACTAGTGCGATGTCAGTCATATAAATTATAGATTGCTTGTTTTGTGCTTGTCGGTGGATATCATAGACGACTTAAATGGATATGAAATGTATGTGCGAATGTTAGATGTGATTTAAGGGATAGATTGCTTGTTTTGTGCTTTTCGGTGGATTTCGCAGATCTTCCGTTTTAGACCTACGCGATGGTTACCATTCTCCCAAATGATGCACAAAACTGACGCCATAATCCCTTCAATCGCATACTACAAATATCTTCAATCACGCCTAACATTCTTATATATATTCCATATTCTCTTTGATCCTCTGAGAGCACATTCATCCATACATATCTTCTACAATCATCCGCAGACCCAGGATATAGACTATGCCCCAGATAAATAAATAGTCATCGTGGTTACATAAAGTCCTTTCATAAAAATAATGCATAATCCCTACAATCGCATACTACAGCAATTAGTTATGCGCTGACACCACAGTCAAGCTTAAATATGAAATACGATCACTTTAATAATGCCTAACATTTTTATATATATATTTTATTTTCTCTTTAATCGTCTATGATCACAATTGGCGATGCATATATTCTGCAATCATTCAATGACCTAATATATGAATTATGATACAAATAAATAGTCATCATTTTTATATGAAGTCCTTCCAGGAAACTGATGCATTATCCCTACAATCTCATACTACAATAATTAGTTTTATGCTAACAGCACAGTCAAACTCAAATATGACATATGGTCCCTTCATTCATGCCTAACATTATTAAATATATTTATATTCTTTTTAATCCTCTATGAGAAGAATTGGCGGTGCATATGATCTACAATCATCCGCAGACCTTAAATATGCCATATATGAATGAAGCCATCAGGTTATTCGAAGTCCTTTTATGAAACTGGTGTATAATCCCTGCATGTATGTATGTATATGTATGAGCTACACGAAGGAGGGAGAAAAAGAGGCTGTCTTCTCATTTCTCCGCGGCAACAGGATTTACGCCTCGCCCATTCGGGCGACGTCGCATTCGCCACATTGTCTGCTAAATTGGAAATTATATTGCTCGTCATGTAAGCCGCCATCTTGTCGGCTGTGTTTCAAGAAATAATTGGCTCCGCCTTATTTTCCATTTTGATTTATTTTACGTACAATATGAAGTGCATATATCGGGCAAATAAGAGTGCATTACAGAAAAAAGTTACAATTATTGGTAAATACAATGGTTTGTTGATTTAGTTGATCCCCTAATTAATGTCATACATGCTTGGAGGGATTGCATGTTACCATAAAGGTGACTTTTATCATTTATGGATTTATATTGAAGTAGAATGTATGTTCTCATACTTGATTGGAGAGACTGCATGCCACCATGCGGGCTTTATTCATAAATGGCATAGCATATAAATTGGTTCTGTGGTTAAGTGTAGAAGATTTTAATCGCCAATTTTGTGTGAATAAAGATATTTAAACATATATAAGACTATGCAAGATATGATTGAAGGGATCACATTTCATATGTGAGCTTGATTGTGATGTTAGCAAAAATTGATTGTGCTTATAGACGACTTAAATGGATATGAAATGTATGTGAGAATGTTAGATGTGATTAAAGGGATCATATTTAGTTTCGTGCATGATTTGGGGAAAGAAAATCGCTCATTGATGTCAGAAGTTATTGCGGGTAATGTAAGTTGCAGGTGAGGATGTTATTCACTTAAATAAATTTCTAATTCTGTGATTTATTGTGGTGTACATACATTGTCCTTTCGGATTCCTATTGGTTGTTTAATTAAATTAAAGGTAACTAGTGAGATGTCATTCATATAAATTATAGATTGCTTGTTTTGTGCTTGTCGGTGGATATCATAGACGACTTAAATGGATATGAAATGTATGTGAGAATGTTAGATGTGATTAAAGGGATCATATTTAGTTTCGTGCATGATTTCGGGAAAGAATATCGCTCATTGATGTCAGAAGTTATTGCGGGTAATGTAAGTTGCTCGTGATGATATTATTCACTTAAATAAACGTCTAATTCTGTGATTAATTGTGGTGTGCATACAATGTCCTTTCTGATTCCTATTGGTTGTTTAATTAAATTAAAGATGACTAGTGAGATGTTATTCATATAAATTATAGATTGCTTGTTTTGTGCTTGTCGGTGGATATCATAGACGACTTAAATGTATATGAAATGTATGTGCGAATGTTAGATGTGATTAAAGGGATAGATTGCTTGTTTTGTGCTTGTCGGTGGATTTCGCAGTCTTCTATTTTAGACCTACGCGATGGTTACCATTCTCCCAAATGATGCACAAAACTGACGCCATAATCCCTTCAATCGCATACTACAAATATCTTCAATCATGCCTAACATTCTTATATATATTCCATATTCTCTTTGATCCTCTGAGAGCACATTTATCCATACATATCTTCTACAATCATCCGCAGACCCAGGATATAGACTATGCCCCAGATAAATAAATAGTCATCGTGGTTACATAAAGTCCTTTCATAAAAATAATGCATAATCCCTACAATCGCATACTACAGCAATTAGTTATGCGCTGACACCACAGTCAAGCTTAAATATGAAATACGATCACTTTAATCATGCCTAACAATTTTATATATATATTTTATTTTCTCTTTAATCGTCTATGATCACAATTGGCCATGCATATATTCTGCAATCATTCAATGACCTAATATATGAATTATGATACAAATAAATAGTCATCATTTTTATATGAAGTCCTTCCAGGAAACTGATGCATTATCCCTACAATCTCATACTACAATAATTAGTTTTATGCTTACAGCACAGTCAAACTCAAATATGACATATGGTCCCTTCAGTCATGCCTAACATTATTAAATATATTTATATTCTTTTTAATCCTCTATGAGAACAATTGGCTGTGCATATGATCTACAATCATCCGCAGGCCTTAAATGTAAACTATGCCATATATGAATGAAGCCATCAGGTTATTCGAAGTCCTTTTATGAAACTGGTGTATAATCCCTGCATGTATGTATGTATATGTATGAGCTGCATGAAGGAGAGAGAAAAAGAAGCTGTCTTCTCATTTCTCCACTGCAACAGCATTTACGCCCCGCCCATTCGGGCGACGTCGCATTCGCCATATTGTCTGCTAAATTGGCAATTATATTGCTCGTCATATAAGCCGCCATCTTGTCGGCTGTATTTCGAGAAATAATTGGCTCTGCCTTATTTTCCATTTTGATTTATTTTACGTACAATATGAAGTGCATACATCGGGCAAATAAGAGTGCATTACAGAAAAAAGTTACAATTATTGGTAAATACAATGGTTTGTTGATTTAGTTGATCCCCTAATTAATGTCATACATGCTTGGAAGGATTGCATGTTACCATAAAGGGGACTTTTATCATTTATGGATTTATATTGAAGTAGAATGTATGTTCTCATACTTGATTGGAGAGACTGCGTGCCACCATGCGGGCTTTATTCATAAATGGCATAGCATATATATTGGTTCTGTGGTTAAGTGTAGAAGATTTTAATCGCCAATTTTGTGTGAATAAAGATAATTAAACATATATAAGAGTATGCAAGATATATGTGAGCTTGATTGTGATGTTAGCAAAAATTGATTGTGCTTATAGACGACTCAAATGGATATGAAATGTATATGAGAATGGTAGATGTGATTAAAGGGATCATATTTAGTTTCGTGCATGATTTGGGGAAAGAAAATCGCTCATTGATGTCAGAAGTTATTGCGGGTAATGTAAGTTGCAGGTGAGGATGTTATTCACTTAAATAAATTTCTAATTCTGTGATTTATTGTGGTGTACATACATTGTCCTTTCGGATTCCTATTGGTTGTTTAATTAAATTAAAGGTAACTAGTGAGATGTCATTCATATAAATTATAGATTGCTTGTTTTGTGCTTGTCGGTGGATATCATAGACGACTTAAATGGATATGAAATGTATGTGAGAATGTTAGATGTGATTAAAGGGATCATATTTAGTTTCGTGCATGATTTCGGGAAAGAATATCGCTCATTGATGTCAGAAGTTATTGCGGGTAATGTAAGTTGCTCGTGATGATATTATTCACTTAAATAAACTTCTAATTCTGTGATTAATTGTGGTGTGCATACAATGTCCTTTCTGATTCCTATTGGTTGTTTAATTAAATTAAAGATGACTAGTGAGATGTTATTCATATAAATTATAGATTGCTTGTTTTGTGCTTGTCGGTGGATATCATAGACGACTTAAATGTATATGAAATGTATGTGCGAATGTTAGATGTGATTAAAGGGATAGATTTCTTGTTTTGTGCTTGTCGGTGGATTTCGCAGTCTTCTATTTTAGACCTACGCGATGGTTACCATTCTCCCAAATGATGCACAAAACTGACGCCATAATCCCTTCAATCGCATACTACAAATATCTTCAATCACGCCTAACATTCTTATATATATTCCATATTCTCTTTGATCCTCTGAGAGCACATTTATCCATACATATCTTCTACAATCATCCGCAGACCCAGGATATAGACTATGCCCCAGATAAATAAATAGTCATCGTGGTTACATAAAGTCCTTTCATAAAAATAATGCATAATCCCTACAATCGCATACTACAGCAATTAGTTATGCGCTGACACCACAGTCAAGCTTAAATATGAAATACGATCACTTTAATCATGCCTAACAATTTTATATATATATTTTATTTTCTCTTTAATCGTCTATGATCACAATTGGCCATGCATATATTCTGCAATCATTCAATGACCTAATATATGAATTATGATACAAATAAATAGTCATCATTTTTATATGAAGTCCTTCCAGGAAACTGATGCATTATCCCTACAATCTCATACTACAATAATTAGTTTTATGCTTACAGCACAGTCAAACTCAAATATGACATATGGTCCCTTCAGTCATGCCTAACATTATTATATATATTTATATTCTTTTTAATCCTCTATGAGAAGAATTGGCGGTGCATATGATCTACAATCATCCGCAGGCCTTAAATGTAAACTATGCCATATATGAATGAAGCCATCAGGTTATTCGAAGTCCCTTTATGAAACTGGTGTATAATCCCTGCATGTATGTATGTATATGTATGAGCTGCATGAACGAGGGAGAAAAGAAGCTGTCTTCTCATTTCTCCGCGGCAACAGCATTTACGCCCCGCCCATTCGGGCGACGTCGCATTCGCCATATTGTCTGCTAAATTGGCAATTATATTGCTCGTCATGTAAGCCGCCATCTTGTCGGCTGTATTTCGAGAAATAATTGGCTCTGCCTTATTTTCCATTTTGATTTATTTTACGTACAATATGAAGTGCATATATGGGGCAAATAAGAGTGCATTACAGAAAAAAGTTACAATTATTGGTAAATACAATGGTTTGTTGATTTAGTTGATCCCCTAATTAATGTCATACATGCTTGGAAGGATTGCATGTTACCATAAAGGTGACCTTTATCATTTATGGATTTCTATTGAAGTAGAATGTATGTTCTCATACTTGATTGGAGAGACTGCATGCCACCATGCGGGCTTTATTCATAAATGGCATAGCATATATATTGGTTCTGTGGTTAAGTGTAGAAGATTTTTATCGCCAATTTTGTGTGAATAAAGATAATTAAACATATATAAGAGTATGCAAGATATATGTGAGCTTGATTGTGATGTTAGCAAAAATTGATTGTGCTTATAGACGACTCAAATGGATATGAAATGTATATGAGAATGGTAGATGTGATTAAAGGGATCATATTTAGTTTCGTGCATGATTTGGGGAAAGAAAATCGCTCATTGATGTCAGAAGTTATTGCGGGTAATGTAAGTTGCAGGTGAGGATGTTATTCACTTAAATAAATTTCTAATTCTGTGATTTATTGTGGTGTACATACATTGTCCTTTCGGATTCCTATTGGTTGTTTAATTAAATTAAAGGTAACTAGTGAGATGTCATTCATATAAATTATAGATTGCTTGTTTTGTGCTTGTCGGTGGATATCATAGACGACTTAAATGGATATGAAATGTATGTGAGAATGTTAGATGTGATTAAAGGGATCATATTTAGTTTCGTGCATGATTTCGGGAAAGAATATCGCTCATTGATGTCAGAAGTTATTGCGGGTAATGTAAGTTGCTCGTGATGATATTATTCACTTAAATAAACTTCTAATTCTGTGATTAATTGTGGTGTGCATACAATGTCCTTTCTGATTCCTATTGGTTGTTTAATTAAATTAAAGATGACTAGTGAGATGTTATTCATATAAATTATAGATTGCTTGTTTTGTGCTTGTCGGTGGATATCATAGACGACTTAAATGTATATGAAATGTATGTGCGAATGTTAGATGTGATTAAAGGGATAGATTGCTTGTTTTGTGCTTGTCGGTGGATTTCGCAGTCTTCTATTTTAGACCTACGCGATGGTTACCATTCTCCCAAATGATGCACAAAACTGACGCCATAATCCCTTCAATCGCATACTACAAATATCTTCAATCACGCCTAACATTCTTATATATATTCCATATTCTCTTTGATCCTCTGAGAGCACATTTATCCATACATATCTTCTACAATCATCCGCAGACCCAGGATATAGACTATGCCCCAGATAAATAAATAGTCATCGTGGTTACATAGTCCTTTCATAAAAATAATGCATAATCCCTACAATCGCATACTACAGCAATTAGTTATGCGCTGACACCACAGTCAAGCTTAAATATGAAATACGATCACTTTAATCATGCCTAACAATTTTATATATATATTTTATTTTCTCTTTAATCGTCTATGATCACAATTGGCCATGCATATATTCTGCAATCATTCAATGACCTAATATATGAATTATGATACAAATAAATAGTCATCATTTTTATATGAAGTCCTTCCAGGAAACTGATGCATTATCCCTACAATCTCATACTACAATAATTAGTTTTATGCTTACAGCACAGTCAAACTCAAATATGACATATGGTCCCTTCAGTCATGCCTAACATTATTAAATATATTTATATTCTTTTTAATACTCTATGAGAACAATTGGCTGTGCATATGATCTACAATCATCCGCATGCCTTAAATGTAAACTATGCCATATATGAATGAAGCCATCAGGTTATTCGAAGTCCTTTTATGAAACTGGTGTATAATCCCTGCATGTATGTATGTATACGTATGAGCTGCATGAAGGAGAGAGAAAAAGAAGCTGTCTTCTCATTTCTCCACGGCAACAGCATTTACGCCCCGCCCATTCGGGCGACGTCGCATTCGCCATATTGTCTGCTAAATTGGCAATTATATTGCTCGTCATATAAGCCGCCATCTTGTCGGCTGTATTTCGAGAAATAATTGGCTCTGCCTTATTTTCCATTTTGATTTATTTTACGTACAATATGAAGTGCATACATCGGGCAAATAAGAGTGCATTACAGAAAAAAGTTACAATTATTGGTAAATACAATGGTTTGTTGATTTAGTTGATCCCCTAATTAATGTCATACATGCTTGGAAGGATTGCATGTTACCATAAAGGGGACTTTTATCATGTATGGATTTATATTGAAGCAGAATGTATGTTCTCATACTTGATTGGAGAGACTGCGTGCCACCATGCGGGCTTTATTCATAAATGGCATAGCATATATATTGGTTCTGTGGTTAAGTGTAGAAGATTTTAATCGCCAATTTTGTGTGAATAAAGATAATTAAACATATATAAGAGTATGCAAGATATATGTGAGCTTGATTGTGATGTTAGCAAAAATTGATTGTGCTTATAGACGACTCAAATGGATATGAAATGTATATGAGAATGGTAGATGTGATTAAAGGGATCATATTTAGTTTCGTGCATGATTTGGGGAAAGAAAATCGCTCATTGATGTCAGAAGTTATTGCGGGTAATGTAAGTTGCAGGTGAGGATGTTATTCACTTAAATAAACTTCTAATTCTGTGATTTATTGTGGTGTACATACATTGTCCTTTCGGATTCCTATTGGTTGTTTAATTAAATTAAAGGCAACTAGTGAGATGTCATTCATATAAATTATAGATTGCTTGTTTTGTGCTTGTCGGTGGATATCATAGACGACTTAAATGGATATGAAATGTATGTGAGAATGTTAGATGTGATTAAAGGGATCATATTTAGTTTCGTGCATGATTTCGGGAAAGAATATCGCTCATTGATGTCAGAAGTTATTGCGGGTAATGTAAGTTGCTCGTGATGATATTATTCACTTAAATAAACTTCTAATTCTGTGATTAATTGTGGTGTGCATACAATGTCCTTTCTGATTCCTATTGGTTGTTTAATTAAATTAAAGATGACTAGTGAGATGTTATTCATATAAATTATAGATTGCTTGTTTTGTGCTTGTCGGTGGATATCATAGACGACTTAAATGTATATGAAATGTATGTGCGAATGTTAGATGTGATTAAAGGGATAGATTGCTTGTTTTGTGCTTGTCGGTGGATTTCGCAGTCTTCTATTTTAGACCTACGCGATGGTTACCATTCTCCCAAATGATGCACAAAACTGACGCCATAATCCCTTCAATCGCATACTACAAATATCTTCAATCACGCCTAACATTCTTATATATATTCCATATTCTCTTTGACCCTCTGAGAGCACATTTATCCATACATATCTTCTACAATCATCCGCAGACCCAGGATATAGACTATGCTCCAGATAAATAAATAGTCATCGTGGTTACATAGTCCTTTCATAAAAATAATGCATAATCCCTACAATCGCATACTACAGCAATTAGTTATGCGCTGACACCACAGTCAAGCTTAAATATGAAATACGATCACTTTAATCATGCCTAACAATTTTATATATATATTTTATTTTCTCTTTAATCGTCTATGATCACAATTGGCCATGCATATATTCTGCAATCATTCAATGACCTAATATATGAATTATGATACAAATAAATAGTCATCATTTTTATATGAAGTCCTTCCAGGAAACTGATGCATTATCCCTACAATCTCATACTACAATAATTAGTTTTATGCTTACAGCACAGTCAAACTCAAATATGACATATGGTCCCTTCAGTCATGCCTAACATTATTAAATATATTTATATTCTTTTTAATCCTCTATGAGAACAATTGGCTGTGCATATGATCTACAATCATCCGCATGCCTTAAATGTAAACTATGCCATATATGAATGAAGCCATCAGGTTATTCGAAGTCCTTTTATGAAACTGGTGTATAATCCCTGCATGTATGTATGTATACGTATGAGGTGCATGAAGGAGAGAGAAAAAGAAGCTGTCTTCTCATTTCTCCACGGCAACAGCATTTACGCCCCGCCCATTCGGGCGACGTCGCATTCGCCATATTGTCTGCTAAATTGGCAATTATATTGCTCGTCATATAAGCCGCCATCTTGTCGGCTGTATTTCGAGAAATAATTGGCTCTGCCTTATTTTCCATTTTGATTTATTTTACGTACAATATGAAGTGCATACATCGGGCAAATAAGAGTGCATTACAGAAAAAAGTTACAATTATTGGTAAATACAATGGTTTGTTGATTTAGTTGATCCCCTAATTAATGTCATACATGCTTGGAAGGATTGCATGTTACCATAAAGGGGACTTTTATCATTTATGGATTTATATTGAAGCAGAATGTATGTTCTCATACTTGATTGGAGAGACTGCGTGCCACCATGCGGGCTTTATTCATAAATGGCATAGCATATATATTGGTTCTGTGGTTAAGTGTAGAAGATTTTAATCGCCAATTTTGTGTGAATAAAGATAATTAAACATATATAAGAGTATGCAAGATATATGTGAGCTTGATTGTGATGTTAGCAAAAATTGATTGTGCTTATAGACGACTCAAATGGATATGAAATGTATATGAGAATGGTAGATGTGATTAAAGGGATCATATTTAGTTTCGTGCATGATTTGGGGAAAGAAAATCGCTCATTGATGTCAGAAGTTATTGCGGGTAATGTAAGTTGCAGGTGAGGATGTTATTCACTTAAATAAATTTCTAATTCTGTGATTTATTGTGGTGTACATACATTGTCCTTTCGGATTCCTATTGGTTGTTTAATTAAATTAAAGGCAACTAGTGAGATGTCATTCATATAAATTATAGATTGCTTGTTTTGTGCTTGTCGGTGGATATCATAGACGACTTAAATGGATATGAAATGTATGTGAGAATGTTAGATGTGATTAAAGGGATCATATTTAGTTTCGTGCATGATTTCGGGAAAGAATATCGCTCATTGATGTCAGAAGTTATTGCGGGTAATGTAAGTTGCTCGTGATGATATTATTCACTTAAATAAACTTCTAATTCTGTGATTAATTGTGGTGTGCATACAATGTCCTTTCTGATTCCTATTGGTTGTTTAATTAAATTAAAGATGACTAGTGAGATGTTATTCATATAAATTATAGATTGCTTGTTTTGTGCTTGTCGGTGGATATCATAGACGACTTAAATGTATATGAAATGTATGTGCGAATGTTAGATGTGATTAAAGGGATAGATTGCTTGTTTTGTGCTTGTCGGTGGATTTCGCAGTCTTCTATTTTAGACCTACGCGATGGTTACCATTCTCCCAAATGATGCACAAAACTGACGCCATAATCCCTTCAATCGCATACTACAAATATCTTCAATCACGCCTAACTTTCTTATATATATTCCATATTCTCTTTGATCCTCTGAGAGCACATTTATCCATACATATCTTCTACAATCATCCGCAGACCCAGGATATAGACTATGCCCCAGATAAATAAATAGTCATCGTGGTTACATAAAGTCCTTTCATAAAAATAATGCATAATCCCTACAATCGCATACTACAGCAATTAGTTATGCGCTGACACCACAGTCAAGCTTAAATATGAAATACGATCACTTTAATCATGCCTAACAATTTTATATATATATTTTATTTTCTCTTTAATCGTCTATGATCACAATTGGCCATGCATATATTCTGCAATTATTCAATGACCTAATATATGAATTATGATACAAATAAATAGTCATCATTTTTATATGAAGTCCTTCCAGGAAACTGATGCATTATCCCTACAATCTCATACTACAATAATTAGTTTTATGCTTACAGCACAGTCAAACTCAAATATGACATATGGTCCCTTCAGTCATGCCTAACATTATTATATATATTTATATTCTTTTTAATCCTCTATGAGAAGAATTGGCGGTGCATATGATCTACAATCATCCGCAGGCCTTAAATGTAAACTATGCCATATATGAATGAAGCCATCAGGTTATTCGAAGTCCCTTTATGAAACTGGTGTATAATCCCTGCATGTATGTATGTATATGTATGAGCTGCATGAACGAGGGAGAAAAGAAGCTGTCTTCTCATTTCTCCGCGGCAACAGCATTTACGCCCCGCCCATTCGGGCGACGTCGCATTCGCCATATTGTCTGCTAAATTGGCAATTATATTGCTCGTCATGTAAGCCGCCATCTTGTCGGCTGTATTTCAAGAAATAATTGGCTCCGCCTTATTTTCCATTTTGATTTATTTTACGTACAATATGAAGTGCATATATGGGGCAAATAAGAGTGCATTACAGAAAAAAGTTACAATTATTGGTAAATACAATCGTTTGTTGATTTAGTTGATCCCCTAATTAATGTCATACATGCTTGGAAGGATTGCATGTTACCATAAAGGTGACCTTTATCATTTATGGATTTCTATTGAAGTAGAATGTATGTTCTCATACTTGATTGGAGAGACTGCATGCCACCATGCGGGCTTTATTCATAAATGGCATAGCATATATATTGGTTCTGTGGTTAAGTGTAGAAGATTTTTATCGCCAATTTTGTGTGAATAAAGATAATTAAACATACATAAGAGTATGCAAGATATATGTGAGCTTGATTGTGATGTTAGCAAAAATTGATTGTGCTTATAGACGACTCAAATGGATATGAAATGTATATGAGAATGGTAGATGTGATTAAAGGGATCATATTTAGTTTCGTGCATGATTTGGGGAAAGAAAATCGCTCATTGATGTCAGAAGTTATTGCGGGTAATGTAAGTTGCAGGTGAGGATGTTATTCACTTAAATAAATTTCTAATTCTGTGATTTATTGTGGTGTACATACATTGTCCTTTCGGATTCCTATTGGTTGTTTAATTAAATTAAAGGTAACTAGTGAGATGTCATTCATATAAATTATAGATTGCTTGTTTTGTGCTTGTCGGTGGATATCATAGACGACTTAAATGGATATGAAATGTATGTGAGAATGTTAGATGTGATTAAAGGGATCATATTTAGTTTCGTGCATGATTTCGGGAAAGAATATCGCTCATTGATGTCAGAAGTTATTGCGGGTAATGTAAGTTGCTCGTGATGATATTATTCACTTAAATAAACTTCTAATTCTGTGATTAATTGTGGTGTGCATACAATGTCCTTTCTGATTCCTATTGGTTGTTTAATTAAATTAAAGATGACTAGTGAGATGTTATTCATATAAATTATAGATTGCTTGTTTTGTGCTTGTCGGTGGATATCATAGACGACTTAAATGTATATGAAATGTATGTGCGAATGTTAGATGTGATTAAAGGGATAGATTGCTTGTTTTGTGCTTGTCGGTGGATTTCGCAGTCTTCTATTTTAGACCTACGCGATGGTTACCATTCTCCCAAATGATGCACAAAACTGACGCCATAATCCCTTCAATCGCATACTACAAATATCTTCAATCACGCCTAACATTCTTATATATATTCCATATTCTCTTTGATCCTCTGAGAGCACATTTATCCATACATATCTTCTACAATCATCCGCAGACCCAGGATATAGACTATGCCCCAGATAAATAAATAGTCATCGTGGTTACATAAAGTCCTTTCATAAAAATAATGCATAATCCCTACAATCGCATACTACAGCAATTAGTTATGCGCTGACACCACAGTCAAGCTTAAATATGAAATACGATCACTTTAATCATGCCTAACAATTTTATATATATATTTTATTTTCTCTTTAATCGTCTATGATCACAATTGGCCATGCATATATTCTGCAATCATTCAATGACCTAATATATGAATTATGATACAAATAAATAGTCATCATTTTTATATGAAGTCCTTCCAGGAAACTGATGCATTATCCCTACAATCTCATACTACAATAATTAGTTTTATGCTTACAGCACAGTCAAACTCAAATATGACATATGGTCCCTTCAGTCATGCCTAACATTATTAAATGTATTTATATTCTTTTTAATCCTCTATGAGAACAATTGGCTGTGCATATGATCTACAATCATCCGCATGCCTTAAATGTAAATTATGCCATATATGAATGAAGCCATCAGGTTATTCGAAGTCCTTTTATGAAACTGGTGTATAATCCCTGCATGTATGTATGTATACGTATGAGCTGCATGAAGGAGAGAGAAAAAGAAGCTGTCTTCTCATTTCTCCACGGCAACAGCATTTACGCCCCGCCCATTCGGGCGACGTCGCATTCGCCATATTGTCTGCTAAATTGGCAATTATATTGCTCGTCATATAAGCCGCCATCTTGTCGGCTGTATTTCGAGAAATAATTGGCTCTGCCTTATTTTCCATTTTGATTTATTTTACGTACAATATGAAGTGCATACATCGGGCAAATAAGAGTGCATTACAGAAAAAAGTTACAATTATTGGTAAATACAATGGTTTGTTGATTTAGTTGATCCCCTAATTAATGTCATACATGCTTGGAAGGATTGCATGTTACCATAAAGGGGACTTTTATCATTTATGGATTTATATTGAAGCAGAATGTATGTTCTCATACTTGATTGGAGAGACTGCGTGCCACCATGCGGGCTTTATTCATAAATGGCATAGCATATATATTGGTTCTGTGGTTAAGTGTAGAAGATTTTAATCGCCAATTTTGTGTGAATAAAGATAATTAAACATATATAAGAGTATGCAAGATATATGTGAGCTTGATTGTGATGTTAGCAAAAATTGATTGTGCTTATAGACGACTCAAATGGATATGAAATGTATATGAGAATGGTAGATGTGATTAAAGGGATCATATTTAGTTTCGTGCATGATTTGGGGAAAGAAAATCGCTCATTGATGTCAGAAGTTATTGCGGGTAATGTAAGTTGCAGGTGAGGATGTTATTCACTTAAATAAATTTCTAATTCTGTGATTTATTGTGGTGTACATACATTGTCCTTTCGGATTCCTATTGGTTGTTTAATTAAATTAAAGGCAACTAGTGAGATGTCATTCATATAAATTATAGATTGCTTGTTTTGTGCTTGTCGGTGGATATCATAGACGACTTAAATGGATATGAAATGTATGTGAGAATGTTAGATGTGATTAAAGGGATCATATTTAGTTTCGTGCATGATTTCGGGAAAGAATATCGCTCATTGATGTCAGAAGTTATTGCGGGTAATGTAAGTTGCTCGTGATGATATTATTCACTTAAATAAACTTCTAATTCTGTGATTAATTGTGGTGTGCATACAATGTCCTTTCTGATTCCTATTGGTTGTTTAATTAAATTAAAGATGACTAGTGAGATGTTATTCATATAAATTATAGATTGCTTGTTTTGTGCTTGTCGGTGGATATCATAGACGACTTAAATGTATATGAAATGTATGTGCGAATGTTAGATGTGATTAAAGGGATAGATTGCTTGTTTTGTGCTTGTCGGTGGATTTCGCAGTCTTCTATTTTAGACCTACGCGATGGTTACCATTCTCCCAAATGATGCACAAAACTGACGCCATAATCCCTTCAATCGCATACTACAAATATCTTCAATCACGCCTAACTTTCTTATATATATTCCATATTCTCTTTGATCCTCTGAGAGCACATTTATCCATACATATCTTCTACAATCATCCGCAGACCCAGGATATAGACTATGCCCCAGATAAATAAATAGTCATCGTGGTTACATAAAGTCCTTTCATAAAAATAATGCATAATCCCTACAATCGCATACTACAGCAATTAGTTATGCGCTGACACCACAGTCAAGCTTAAATATGAAATACGATCACTTTAATCATGCCTAACAATTTTATATATATATTTTATTTTCTCTTTAATCGTCTATGATCACAATTGGCCATGCATATATTCTGCAATTATTCAATGACCTAATATATGAATTATGATACAAATAAATAGTCATCATTTTTATATGAAGTCCTTCCAGGAAACTGATGCATTATCCCTACAATCTCATACTACAATAATTAGTTTTATGCTTACAGCACAGTCAAACTCAAATATGACATATGGTCCCTTCAGTCATGCCTAACATTATTATATATATTTATATTCTTTTTAATCCTCTATGAGAAGAATTGGCGGTGCATATGATCTACAATCATCCGCAGGCCTTAAATGTAAACTATGCCATATATGAATGAAGCCATCAGGTTATTCGAAGTCCCTTTATGAAACTGGTGTATAATCCCTGCATGTATGTATGTATATGTATGAGCTGCATGAACGAGGGAGAAAAGAAGCTGTCTTCTCATTTCTCCGCGGCAACAGCATTTACGCCCCGCCCATTCGGGCGACGTCGCATTCGCCATATTGTCTGCTAAATTGGCAATTATATTGCTCGTCATGTAAGCCGCCATCTTGTCGGCTGTATTTCAAGAAATAATTGGCTCCGCCTTATTTTCCATTTTGATTTATTTTACGTACAATATGAAGTGCATATATGGGGCAAATAAGAGTGCATTACAGAAAAAAGTTACAATTATTGGTAAATACAATCGTTTGTTGATTTAGTTGATCCCCTAATTAATGTCATACATGCTTGGAAGGATTGCATGTTACCATAAAGGTGACCTTTATCATTTATGGATTTCTATTGAAGTAGAATGTATGTTCTCATACTTGATTGGAGAGACTGCATGCCACCATGCGGGCTTTATTCATAAATGGCATAGCATATATATTGGTTCTGTGGTTAAGTGTAGAAGATTTTTATCGCCAATTTTGTGTGAATAAAGATAATTAAACATACATAAGAGTATGCAAGATATATGTGAGCTTGATTGTGATGTTAGCAAAAATTGATTGTGCTTATAGACGACTCAAATGGATATGAAATGTATATGAGAATGGTAGATGTGATTAAAGGGATCATATTTAGTTTCGTGCATGATTTGGGGAAAGAAAATCGCTCATTGATGTCAGAAGTTATTGCGGGTAATGTAAGTTGCAGGTGAGGATGTTATTCACTTAAATAAATTTCTAATTCTGTGATTTATTGTGGTGTACATACATTGTCCTTTCGGATTCCTATTGGTTGTTTAATTAAATTAAAGGTAACTAGTGAGATGTCATTCATATAAATTATAGATTGCTTGTTTTGTGCTTGTCGGTGGATATCATAGACGACTTAAATGGATATGAAATGTATGTGAGAATGTTAGATGTGATTAAAGGGATCATATTTAGTTTCGTGCATGATTTCGGGAAAGAATATCGCTCATTGATGTCAGAAGTTATTGCGGGTAATGTAAGTTGCTCGTGATGATATTATTCACTTAAATAAACTTCTAATTCTGTGATTAATTGTGGTGTGCATACAATGTCCTTTCTGATTCCTATTGGTTGTTTAATTAAATTAAAGATGACTAGTGAGATGTTATTCATATAAATTATAGATTGCTTGTTTTGTGCTTGTCGGTGGATATCATAGACGACTTAAATGTATATGAAATGTATGTGCGAATGTTAGATGTGATTAAAGGGATAGATTGCTTGTTTTGTGCTTGTCGGTGGATTTCGCAGTCTTCTATTTTAGACCTACGCGATGGTTACCATTCTCCCAAATGATGCACAAAACTGACGCCATAATCCCTTCAATCGCATACTACAAATATCTTCAATCACGCCTAACATTCTTATATATATTCCATATTCTCTTTGATCCTCTGAGAGCACATTTATCCATACATATCTTCTACAATCATCCGCAGACCCAGGATATAGACTATGCCCCAGATAAATAAATAGTCATCGTGGTTACATAAAGTCCTTTCATAAAAATAATGCATAATCCCTACAATCGCATACTACAGCAATTAGTTATGCGCTGACACCACAGTCAAGCTTAAATATGAAATACGATCACTTTAATCATGCCTAACAATTTTATATATATATTTTATTTTCTCTTTAATCGTCTATGATCACAATTGGCCATGCATATATTCTGCAATCATTCAATGACCTAATATATGAATTATGATACAAATAAATAGTCATCATTTTTATATGAAGTCCTTCCAGGAAACTGATGCATTATCCCTACAATCTCATACTACAATAATTAGTTTTATGCTTACAGCACAGTCAAACTCAAATATGACATATGGTCCCTTCAGTCATGCCTAACATTATTAAATGTATTTATATTCTTTTTAATCCTCTATGAGAACAATTGGCTGTGCATATGATCTACAATCATCCGCATGCCTTAAATGTAAATTATGCCATATATGAATGAAGCCATCAGGTTATTCGAAGTCCTTTTATGAAACTGGTGTATAATCCCTGCATGTATGTATGTATACGTATGAGCTGCATGAAGGAGAGAGAAAAAGAAGCTGTCTTCTCATTTCTCCACGGCAACAGCATTTACGCCCCGCCCATTCGGGCGACGTCGCATTCGCCATATTGTCTGCTAAATTGGCAATTATATTGCTCGTCATATAAGCCGCCATCTTGTCGGCTGTATTTCGAGAAATAATTGGCTCTGCCTTATTTTCCATTTTGATTTATTTTACGTACAATATGAAGTGCATACATCGGGCAAATAAGAGTGCATTACAGAAAAAAGTTACAATTATTGGTAAATACAATGGTTTGTTGATTTAGTTGATCCCCTAATTAATGTCATACATGCTTGGAAGGATTGCATGTTACCATAAAGGGGACTTTTATCATTTATGGATTTATATTGAAGCAGAATGTATGTTCTCATACTTGATTGGAGAGACTGCGTGCCACCATGCGGGCTTTATTCATAAATGGCATAGCATATATATTGGTTCTGTGGTTAAGTGTAGAAGATTTTAATCGCCAATTTTGTGTGAATAAAGATAATTAAACATATATAAGAGTATGCAAGATATATGTGAGCTTGATTGTGATGTTAGCAAAAATTGATTGTGCTTATAGACGACTCAAATGGATATGAAATGTATATGAGAATGGTAGATGTGATTAAAGGGATCATATTTAGTTTCGTGCATGATTTGGGGAAAGAAAATCGCTCATTGATGTCAGAAGTTATTGCGGGTAATGTAAGTTGCAGGTGAGGATGTTATTCACTTAAATAAATTTCTAATTCTGTGATTTATTGTGGTGTACATACATTGTCCTTTCGGATTCCTATTGGTTGTTTAATTAAATTAAAGGCAACTAGTGAGATGTCATTCATATAAATTATAGATTGCTTGTTTTGTGCTTGTCGGTGGATATCATAGACGACTTAAATGGATATGAAATGTATGTGAGAATGTTAGATGTGATTAAAGGGATCATATTTAGTTTCGTGCATGATTTCGGGAAAGAATATCGCTCATTGATGTCAGAAGTTATTGCGGGTAATGTAAGTTGCTCGTGATGATATTATTCACTTAAATAAACTTCTAATTCTGTGATTAATTGTGGTGTGCATACAATGTCCTTTCTGATTCCTATTGGTTGTTTAATTAAATTAAAGATGACTAGTGAGATGTTATTCATATAAATTATAGATTGCTTGTTTTGTGCTTGTCGGTGGATATCATAGACGACTTAAATGTATATGAAATGTATGTGCGAATGTTAGATGTGATTAAAGGGATAGATTGCTTGTTTTGTGCTTGTCGGTGGATTTCGCAGTCTTCTATTTTAGACCTACGCGATGGTTACCATTCTCCCAAATGATGCACAAAACTGACGCCATAATCCCTTCAATCGCATACTACAAATATCTTCAATCACGCCTAACTTTCTTATATATATTCCATATTCTCTTTGATCCTCTGAGAGCACATTTATCCATACATATCTTCTACAATCATCCGCAGACCCAGGATATAGACTATGCCCCAGATAAATAAATAGTCATCGTGGTTACATAAAGTCCTTTCATAAAAATAATGCATAATCCCTACAATCGCATACTACAGCAATTAGTTATGCGCTGACACCACAGTCAAGCTTAAATATGAAATACGATCACTTTAATCATGCCTAACAATTTTATATATATATTTTATTTTCTCTTTAATTGTCTATGATCACAATTGGCCATGCATATATTCTGCAATTATTCAATGACCTAATATATGAATTATGATACAAATAAATAGTCATCATTTTTATATGAAGTCCTTCCAGGAAACTGATGCATTATCCCTACAATCTCATACTACAATAATTAGTTTTATGCTTACAGCACAGTCAAACTCAAATATGACATATGGTCCCTTCAGTCATGCCTAACATTATTATATATATTTATATTCTTTTTAATCCTCTATGAGAAGAATTGGCGGTGCATATGATCTACAATCATCCGCAGGCCTTAAATGTAAACTATGCCATATATGAATGAAGCCATCAGGTTATTCGAAGTCCCTTTATGAAACTGGTGTATAATCCCTGCATGTATGTATGTATATGTATGAGCTGCATGAACGAGGGAGAAAAGAAGCTGTCTTCTCATTTCTCCGCGGCAACAGCATTTACGCCCCGCCCATTCGGGCGACGTCGCATTCGCCATATTGTCTGCTAAATTGGCAATTATATTGCTCGTCATGTAAGCCGCCATCTTGTCGGCTGTATTTCAAGAAATAATTGGCTCCGCCTTATTTTCCATTTTGATTTATTTTACGTACAATATGAAGTGCATATATGGGGCAAATAAGAGTGCATTACAGAAAAAAGTTACAATTATTGGTAAATACAATCGTTTGTTGATTTAGTTGATCCCCTAATTAATGTCATACATGCTTGGAAGGATTGCATGTTACCATAAAGGTGACCTTTATCATTTATGGATTTCTATTGAAGTAGAATGTATGTTCTCATACTTGATTGGAGAGACTGCATGCCACCATGCGGGCTTTATTCATAAATGGCATAGCATATATACTGGTTCTGTGGTTAAGTGTAGAAGATTTTTATCGCCAATTTTGTGTGAATAAAGATAATTAAACATACATAAGAGTATGCAAGATATATGTGAGCTTGATTGTGATGTTAGCAAAAATTGATTGTGCTTATAGACGACTCAAATGGATATGAAATGTATATGAGAATGGTAGATGTGATTAAAGGGATCATATTTAGTTTCGTGCATGATTTGGGGAAAGAAAATCGCTCATTGATGTCAGAAGTTATTGCGGGTAATGTAAGTTGCAGGTGAGGATGTTATTCACTTAAATAAATTTCTAATTCTGTGATTTATTGTGGTGTACATACATTGTCCTTTCGGATTCCTATTGGTTGTTTAATTAAATTAAAGCTAACTAGTGAGATGTCATTCATATAAATTATAGATTGCTTGTTTTGTGCTTGTCGGTGGATATCATAGACGACTTAAATGGATATGAAATGTATGTGAGAATGTTAGATGTGATTAAAGGGATCATATTTAGTTTCGTGCATGATTTCGGGAAAGAATATCGCTCATTGATGTCAGAAGTTATTGCGGGTAATGTAAGTTGCTCGTGATGATATTATTCACTTAAATAAACTTCTAATTCTGTGATTAATTGTGGTGTGCATACAATGTCCTTTCTGATTCCTATTGGTTGTTTAATTAAATTAAAGATGACTAGTGAGATGTTATTCATATAAATTATAGATTGCTTGTTTTGTGCTTGTCGGTGGATATCATAGACGACTTAAATGTATATGAAATGTATGTGCGAATGTTAGATGTGATTAAAGGGATAGATTGCTTGTTTTGTGCTTGTCGGTGGATTTCGCAGTCTTCTATTTTAGACCTACGCGATGGTTACCATTCTCCCAAATGATGCACAAAACTGACGCCATAATCCCTTCAATCGCATACTACAAATATCTTCAATCACGCCTAACATTCTTATATATATTCCATATTCTCTTTGATCCTCTGAGAGCACATTTATCCATACATATCTTCTACAATCATCCGCAGACCCAGGATATAGACTATGCCCCAGATAAATAAATAGTCATCGTGGTTACATAAAGTCCTTTCATAAAAATAATGCATAATCCCTACAATCGCATACTACAGCAATTAGTTATGCGCTGACACCACAGTCAAGCTTAAATATGAAATACGATCACTTTAATCATGCCTAACAATTTTATATATATATTTTATTTTCTCTTTAATCGTCTATGATCACAATTGGCCATGCATATATTCTGCAATCATTCAATGACCTAATATATGAATTATGATACAAATAAATAGTCATCATTTTTATATGAAGTCCTTCCAGGAAACTGATGCATTATCCCTACAATCTCATACTACAATAATTAGTTTTATGCTTACAGCACAGTCAAACTCAAATATGACATATGGTCCCTTCAGTCATGCCTAACATTATTATATATATTTATATTCTTTTTAATCCTCTATGAGAAGAATTGGCGGTGCATATGATCTACAATCATCCGCAGGCCTTAAATGTAAACTATGCCATATATGAATGAAGCCATCAGGTTATTCGAAGTCCCTTTATGAAACTGGTGTATAATCCCTGCATGTATGTATGTATATGTATGAGCTGCATGAACGAGGGAGAAAAGAAGCTGTCTTCTCATTTCTCCGCGGCAACAGCATTTACGCCCCGCCCATTCGGGCGACGTCGCATTCGCCATATTGTCTGCTAAATTGGCAATTATATTGCTCGTCATGTAAGCCGCCATCTTGTCGGCTGTATTTCAAGAAATAATTGGCTCCGCCTTATTTTCCATTTTGATTTATTTTACGTACAATATGAAGTGCATATATGGGGCAAATAAGAGTGCATTACAGAAAAAAGTTACAATTATTGGTAAATACAATGGTTTGTTGATTTAGTTGATCCCCTAATTAATGTCATACATGCTTGGAAGGATTGCATGTTACCATAAAGGTGACCTTTATCATTTATGGATTTCTATTGAAGTAGAATGTATGTTCTCATACTTGATTGGAGAGACTGCATGCCACCATGCGGGCTTATTCACTTAAATAAACTTCTAATTCTGTGTTTTATTGTGGTGTACATACATTGTTCTTTGGGATTCCTATTGGTTGTTTAATTAAATTAAAGGTAAGTAGAGCGATGCCATTCATATAAATTATAGATTGCTTGTTTTGTGCTTGTCGGTGGATATCGCAGATCTTCCGTTAAAGACCTACGCGATGGTTGTTATTACAAGGTGAGTTTAATCATTTATGGACTAAGAAGAAATAGAATGAATGTTCCCATTCGGGCGACGTCGCATTCGCCATATTGTCTGCTAAATTGGCAATTATATTGCTCGTCATGTAAGCCGCCATCTTGTCGGCTGTATTTCGAGAAATAATTGGCTCTGCCTTATTTTCCATTTTGATTTATTTTACGTACAATATGAAGTGCATATATGGGGCAAATAAGAGTGCATTACAGAAAAAAGTTACAATTATTGGTAAATACAATGGTTTGTTGATTTAGTTGATCCCCTAATTAATGTCATACATGCTTGGAAGGATTGCATGTTACCATAAAGGTGACCTTTATCATTTATGGATTTATATTGAAGTAGAATGTATGTTCTCATACTTGATTGGGGAGACTGCATGCCACCATGCGGGTTTTATTCATAAATGGCATAGCATATATATTGGTTCTGTGGTTAAGTGTAGAAGAGTTTTATCGCCAATTTTGTGTGAATAAAGATAATTAAACATATATAGGAGAATGCAAGATATAATTGAAGGGATCGCGTTTAATATTTGAGCTTGATTGTGATGTTAGCAAAAATTGATTGTGCTCATAGACGACTTAAATGGATATGAAATGTATATGAGAATGTTAGATGTGATTCAAGGGATCACATTTAGTTTCGTGCATGATTTGGGGAAAGAATATCGCTCATTGATGTCAGAAGTTATTGCGGGTAATGTAAGTTGCAGGTGAGGATGTTATTCGCTTAAATAAACTTCTAATTCTGTGTTTTATTGTGGTGTACATACATTGTCCTTTGGGATTCCTATTGGTTGTTTAATTAAATTAAAGGTAACTAGTGCGATGTCATTCATATAAATTATAGATTGCTTGTTTTGTGCTTGTCGGTGGATATCGCAGATCTTCTGTTAAAGACCTACGCGATGGTTGTTATTACAAGGTGGGTTTAATCATTTATAGACTAAGAAGAAATAGAATGAATGTTCCCATTCGGGCGACGTCGCATTCGCCATATTGTCTGCTAAATTGGCAATTATATTGCTCGTCATGTAAGCCGCCATCTTGTCGGCTGTATTTCAAGAAATAATTGGCTCCGCCTTATTTTCCATATTTATTTATTTTACGTACAATATGAAGTGCATATATCGGGCAAATAAGAGTGCATTACAGAAAAAAGTTGCAATTATTGGTAAGTACAAAGGTTTGTTGATTTAGTTGATCCCCTAATTAATATCATACATGCTTGGAAGGATTGCATGTTACCATAAAGGTGACTTTTACCATTTATGGATTTATATTGAAGTAGAATGTATGTTCTCATACTTGATTGGAGAGACTGCATGCCACAATGCGGGCTTTATTCATAAATGGCTTAGCATATACATTGGTTCTGTGTTTAAGTGTAGAAGATTTTTATCGCCAATTTTGTGTGAATAAAAGGAATTGAACATCTATAAGAGAATGCAAGATATGATTGAAGGGATTACATAACATGTTTGAACTTGATTGTGGGGTTAGCAAAAATTGAGTGTTGAAGTACGTGAATTTGTGAAGAAGTTATGCATGTTTTTGCGTGTCGTACAGAGTTTAATGATGTTCATCTCACTTTGGACAGGGTAATTTTGAATTTGTCTATAGAAGTCTTTAAATTGTATATTGCGATCCATGTATAGGTTAGAGATAAGATTTTTTTAATAAAAATTATTGAAACTGGTTTTAAAAACAATCAGTATATTTATTCGTAAAAGACTGAAAATTATTTGTAAATATATTTAAACAATAAATGCAATGAATTGATTATAAACACGTGAACTGCTGTTTGTTCGTATTACAAGGCCACATTTTATTCAGTTTACATGTATGGTAAGTACAGCAAATATTTTATTAAGTCCCCTCACAAGAGTGTGAATGTAACCCCGTCGTTCACTCCAGTTGATTTAAAATATAGTGGAACAGGAA
This sequence comes from Eristalinus sepulchralis, assembly GCA_944738645.1. NCBI lineage: Eukaryota > Metazoa > Arthropoda > Insecta > Diptera > Syrphidae > Eristalinus > Eristalinus sepulchralis. The sequence goes on along the minus strand of OX122885.1, from coordinate 11,438 downwards.
TTCGAAAAGTCGAATCGTGATATAGCCACATTTTGTTCATTTATCGTGCGTGTGTAATGCAGTCTTCTCTCATAAGAGGTGATGTAACTGACGTTAATTCACCTAATCAAAGATATTTTGGAAATGGCATTGGAAAAAATTGGAATTGTCTCATAGAGTTAACTTATTCAGTTTGCATGTATGCGTGATTGGGCAAACATTGTATTCAGCAGTGTGGTAGTGTAGCTCTGACGTTAAATCACCTATATAAGTATGTTTTGGAAGTGTCATTGGAAAAGATTGGAATTGTGTCATAGAGACATGCTATTCAGTTTGCATGAGTGTGTAACTCTGCAGTCGTTTCATTCAGTTCACTCACTATAGTGTGAGTGGTGTTCTGACTTTAATGTCACTTACCATGATAATTTTGGAAAATAATTGGAATTGATCGCAGGACTTTCTGCTTTGCTTGTATATTTTTATACAGATGTTTTGGAAAATGTATGACGCTTAATTTGGGTAAAATGGTGCAGAGAAAATTAAAACGCACATTTCCTTAAATGATAGCCTTTATTTTGTACATTAAATGCTCCTATTGTTTCCTAATAACGTTTTTAATCTTTGTCGAAAATATTATAAAACGACCTAACAATTCCTTATACTTGTATGTAAGGGAACTCATAATGACGTTTATGTCACTTTATCAATGGGAATTTTAGAAATTTCTGAAAATATTGATTATTTTCCAAAAATGCAGCAATTTTATAGAATGAAATTCAAATTTTTTTCTAATGAAAATTATTTTGAGTTATTCCCCTCATTTTGGAATACAAATGTAGCCAATCAGAGTTGTAATATGAACGCACGACGTCTGCAAAGTTCAGGAAGTGGCTCAAAATTACATACCTTCGCTCTTTTTTTCTTCTTGTGTGTATTATCTGCTATCATGTGTTTATATTTTTATGCACACATACAGAAGAAGTAATGCCCGTTTTTTTGAGAGTAAATTTGGAGTTCCACATTCAATATTGTTTGTGTGGGAGATGTGCAAACTTTGAACTCCTATATGAGAGCAACACGCATGCATGTTTCAGCTTGTCGTAAGGGGTGTTATTGACATGAATGTCACTTTGGTGAGGGAAATTTTAAATTTTTTTTACAGAAGTTGTTATTTTGTATACTGCGACTTATATACAGAAAAAAATTCAATTATTTTTCAAATAAAAATTATTTCGAATTCTTGCCTTTAATTTGGGAACAATCTTAAGACAATATGATTAGTGGTACATTTACACGGCGCTGCTAAATATCAATGAGCAGCATAAAATTGCATATCATACACCTTCATTTACTTCTTGTGGCGGTTATGTACAATTGTATATGGATATTTTTATGCACATACATAGAGGAATGTATGCCCTTTATTTTGATGGTAAGTTGGAATTTCCACACACAATACATTGTGTTGCGTGAGTGTTTAAATTTTCCAGAAATGTATAAAAGTTGCTTTTGTACACGTTAGAGCGTGTTATGCGGCGTAAATGCTTTGAGATAATTTTTAACAGGTATTGGAGAAGATTGGAAGTGTGATACAGCCACATATTATTCATTTGGTGTGCGTGTGATCTACTCACTATGTCGGTAAGGTAGTGTAACTCTGACGTTAATTCACCAAGTCAATTATGATTTGGAAGTGGCATTGGAACAAATTGGAATTGTGTCATAGAGTTAACTTACTCAGCTTGCATGTATGCGTGATTCGGCAAACATTGTATTCGCAAGTGGGGTAGTGTAACTTTGACGTTTAATCACCTAGGCAAGTATGTTTTGGAAGTGGAATTGGAAAAGATTGGAATTGTGTCATAGAGACATGCTATTCAGTTTGCATGAGTGTGTAACTCTGCAATCGTTTTATTCAGCTCACTCACTATTGTGTGAGTGGAATTCTGACTTAAATGTCACTTGCCCTGGTAATCTTGGAAAATAATTGGAATTGATCACAGGACTTTATGCTATGCTTGTATATTTTCATACAGATGTTTTGGAAAATGTATGACGCTTAATTTAGGTAAAATGGTGCAGAGAAAATTAAAACGCACATTTCCTTAAATGATAGCCTTTATTTTGTACATGAAATGCTCCTATTGTTTCCTAATAACGTTTTTAATCTTTGTCGAAAATATTATAAAACGACCTAACAATTCCTTATACTTGTATGTAAGGAAACCCATAATGACGTTTATGTCACTTTGTCAATGGGAATTTTAGAAATTTCTGAAAATATTCATTATTTTCTAAAATGCAGCAATTTTATGGAATGAAATTCAAATTTTTTTCTAATGAAAATTATTTTGAGTTATTCCCCTCATTTTGGAATACAAATGTAGCCAATCAGAGTTGTAATGTGAACGTACGACGTCTGCAAAGTTCAGGAAGTGGCTCAAAATTACATACATTCGCTCTTTTTTTTCTTCTTGTGTGTATTATCTGCTATCATGTGTTTATATTTTTATGCACACATACAGAAGAAGTAATGCCCGTTTTTTTGAGAGTAAATTTGGCGTTCCACATTCAATATTGTTTGTGTGGGACTTGTGCAAACTTTGAACTCCTATATGAGAGCAACACGCATGCATGTTTCAGCTTGTCGTAAGGGGTGTTATTGACATGAATGTCACTTTGGTGAGGGAAATTTTAAATTTTTTTTACAGAAGTTGTTATTTTGTATACTGCGACTTATATACAGAAAAAAATTCAATTATTTTTCAAATAAAAATTATTTCGAATTCTTGCCTTTAATTTGGGAACAATCTTAAGACAATATGATTAGTGGTACATTTACACGGCGCTGCTAAATATCAATGAGCAGCTTAAAATTGCATATCATACACCTTCATTTACTTCTTGTGGCGGTTATGTACAATTGTATATGGATATTTTTATGCACATACATAGAGGAATGTATGCCCTTTATTTTGATGGTAAGTTGGAATTTCCACACACAATACATTGTGTTGCGTGAGTGTTTAAATTTTCCAGAAATGTATAAAAGTTGCGTTTGTGCACGATAGAGCGTGTTATGCGGCGTAAATGCTTTGAGATAATTTTTAACAGGTATTGGAGAAGACTGGAAGTGTGATATAGCCGCATATTATTCATTTGGTGTGCGTGTGTGATCTACTCACTATGTCGGTAAGGTAGTGTAACTCTGACGTTAATTCACCAAGTCAATTATGATTTGGAAGTGGCATTGGAACAAATTGGAATTGTGTCATAGAGTTAACTTACTCAGCTTGCATGTATGCGTGATTCGGCCAACATTGTATTCGCAAGTGTGGTAGTGTAACTTTGACGTTTAATCACCTAGGCAAGTATGTTTTGGAAGTGGAATTGGAAAGGATTGGAATTGTGTCATAGAGACATTCTATTCAGTTTGCATGAGTGTGTAACTCTGCAATCGCTTTATTCAGCTCACTCACTATTGTGTGAGTGGAATTCTGACTTAAATGTCACTTGCCCTGGTAATCTTGGAAAATAATTGGAATTGATCACAGGACTTTATGCTATGCTTGTACCTTTTTATGTAGATGTTTAGGAAAATTTATGGCGCTTATTTTTGAGGTAGAATGGTGCGGAGAAAATTAAAATGCATGTTTCCTTAAATGATAGCGTTTATTTTGAACACTAATTGCTCCTTTTGTTTTTTAATAACGTCGATAAACTTGGTCGATAATACAGTAAAAAGACATAACCATTCCTCATACTTGTATGTAAGGGAACCCATAATGACGTTTATGTCACTTTGTCAATGGGAATTTTAGAAATTTCTGAAAATATTCATTATTTTCTAAAATGCAGCAATTTTATAGAACGAAATTCAAATTTTTTTCTAATGAAAATTATTTTGAGTTATTCTCCACATTTTGGAATACAAATGTAGCCAATCAGGGTTGTAATATGAACGCACGACGTCTCCAAAGTTCCAGAAGTGGCTCAAAATTACACACCTTCGCTCTTTTTTTTCTTCTTGTGTGTATAATTTACTATTATGTGTTTGTATTTTTATGCACACATACAGAAGAAGGAATGCCCGTTTTTTTGAGAATAAATTTGGAGTTCCACATTCAATATTGTTTGTGTGGGACTTGTACAAACTTTAGGCGCCTATATGAAAGCAAAACGCATGCATGTTTCAGCTTGTCGTAAGGGGTGTTATTGACATGAATGTCACTTTGGCGAGGGAAATTTTAAATTTTTTTTACAGAAGTCTTTATTTTTTATAATGCGACTTATATACAGAAAAAAATTCAATTTTTTTTCAAATAAAAATTATTTCGAATTGTTGCCTTCAATTTGGGAACAATCTTAAGACAATATGATTAGTGGTTCATTTACACGGAGCTGCTAAATATCAATGAGCAGCTTAAAATTGCATATCATACACAATCATTTTCTTCTTGCGGCGGTTATGTACAATTGTATATGGACATTTTTATGCACATATATAGAGGGACGTATGGCCTAAATTTTGATGGTAAAGTGGAGTTTCTACACGCAATATTTTCTCTGTTGGGCGTGTGTGCATTTTCCAGAGCAGTACAAAAGTTACGTTCGTGCACGTTAGAGCATGTCGCACGACATAATTAGACTGCGGATGTTAGGCACATTAGTGCAGGCAGTTGCTACTTATTGTGTACTTTCACCCGGGTGCAATTTTCAAATTCTGCAACCAATCGAAAATTCTTTTGGTATATATTTAGGATTGTCGATAAAGCAGTTTGAATGAACCGCATGCATGTTTCAGCTTGTCGTAAGGGGTGTTATTGACATGAATGTCACTTTGTTGAGGGAAATTTTAAAAAAATAAATGCAGAGAAAATTAAAATGCACTTTTCCTTAAATGATAGCATTTATTTTGTACACTAATTGCTCCTTTTGTTTTTTAATAACGTCGATAAACTTGGTCGATAATACAGTAAAAAGACATAACCATTCCTCATACTTGTATGTAAGGGAACCCATAATGACGTTTATGTCACTTTGTCAATGGGAATTTTAGAAATTTCTGAAAATATTCATTATTTTCTAAAATGCAGCAATTTTATAGAACGAAATTCAAATTTTTTTCTAATGAAAATTATTTTGAGTTATTCTCCACATTTTGGAATACAAATGTAGCCAATCAGGGTTGTAATATGAACGCACGACGTCTCCAAAGTTCCAGAAGTGGCTCAAAATTACACACCTTCGCTCTTTTTTTTCTTCTTGTGTGTATAATTTACTATTATGTGTTTGTATTTTTATGCACACATACAGAAGAAGGAATGCCCGTTTTTTTGAGAATAAATTTGGAGTTCCACATTCAATATTGTTTGTGTGGGACTTGTACAAACTTTAGGCGCCTATATGAAAGCAAAACGCATGCATGTTTCAGCTTGTCGTAAGGGGTGTTATTGACATGAATGTCACTTTGGCGAGGGAAATTTTAAATTTTTTTTACAGAAGTCTTTATTTTTTATAATGCGACTTATATACAGAAAAAAATTCAATTTTTTTTCAAATAAAAATTATTTCGAATTGTTGCCTTCAATTTGGGAACAATCTTAAGACAATATGATTAGTGGTTCATTTACACGGAGCTGCTAAATATCAATGAGCAGCTTAAAATTGCATATCATACACAATCATTTTCTTCTTGCGGCGGTTATGTACAATTGTATATGGACATTTTTATGCACATATATAGAGGGACGTATGGCCTAAATTTTGATGGTAAAGTGGAGTTTCTACACGCAATATTTTCTCTGTTGGGCGTGTGTGCATTTTCCAGAGCAGTACAAAAGTTACGTTCGTGCACGTTAGAGCATGTCGCACGACATAATTAGACTGCGGATGTTAGGCACATTAGTGCAGGCAGTTGCTACTTATTGTGTACTTTCACCCGGGTGCAATTTTCAAATTCTGCAACCAATCGAAAATTCTTTTGGTATATATTTAGGATTGTCGATAAAGCAGTTTGAATGAACCGCATGCATGTTTCAGCTTGTCGTAAGGGGTGTTATTGACATGAATGTCACTTTGTTGAGGGAAATTTTAAAAAAATAAATGCAGAGAAAATTAAAATGCACTTTTCCTTAAATGATAGCATTTATTTTGTACACTAATTGCTCCTTTTGTTTTTTAATAACGTCGATAAACTTGGTCGATAATACAGTAAAAAGACATAACCATTCCTCATACTTGTATGTAAGGGAACCCATAATGACGTTTATGTCACTTTGTCAATGGGAATTTTAGAAATTTCTGAAAATATTCATTATTTTCTAAAATGCAGCAATTTTATAGAATGAAATTCAAATTTTTTTCTAATGAAAATTATTTTGAGTTATTCCCCTCATTTTGGAATACAAATGTAGCCAATCAGGGTTGTAATATGAACGCACGACGTCTCCAAAGTTCAGGAAGTGGCTCAAAATTACACACCTTCGCTCTTTTTTTTCTTCTTGTGTGTATTATCTGCTATCATGTGTTTATATTTTTATGCACACATAAAGAAGAAGCAATGCCCGTTTTTTTGAGAGTAAATTTGGAGTTCCACATTCAATATTGATTGTGTGGGACTTGTACAAATTTTGAGCGCCTATATGAAAGCAAAACGCATGCATGTTTCAGCTTGTCGTAAGGGGTGTTATTGACATGAATGTCACTTTGGCGAGGGAAATTTTAAATTTTTTTTACAGAAGTCTTTATTTTTTATAATGCGACTTATGTACAGAAAAAAATTCAATTTTTTTTCAAATAAAAATTATTTCGAATTGTTGCCTTCAATTTGGGAACAATCTTAAGACAGTATGATTAGTGGTTCATTTACACGGAGCTGCTAAATATCAATGAGCAGCTTAAAATTGCATATCATACACAATCATTTTCTTCTTGCGGCGGTTATGTACAATTGTATATGGACATTTTTATGCACATATATAGAGGGACGTATGGCCTAAATTTTGAGGGTAAAGTGGCGTTTCTACACGCAATATTTTGTCTGTTGGGCGTGTGTGCATTTTCCAGAGCAGTACAAAATTTACGTTCGTGCACGTTAGAGCATGTCGCACGACATAATTAGACTGCGGATGTTAGGCACATTACTGCAGGCAGTTGCTACTTATTGTGTACTTTCACCCGGGTGCAATTTTCTAATTCTGCAACCAATCGAATTTTCTGTTGGTATATATTTAGGATTGCCGATAAAGCAGTTTGAATGAACCGAAAAGTATGCGAAAATTTTTTTAACTTCTGTGGTTCAAAAGTCTTGCATACTTTTGGAGTGCTGTGAGAATGGGTTGTGTCCATGCTGGAATTTTCATTTGCGTCTCCGCTAAATCTTTTTTATTACTGCCTGGGTGTATGCAACCTTATTTTTTCTGACATGCTCGTAAAGTGTTGCATACTTTCAGATGGTTTTGAGAATGGGTTGTGTCCGTGCTAGAATTTCACTTTGTGTCTTCGCTAAATGTTTTTTACTACTGCCTGGGTGCATGCAACATTATTTTTTCTGACATGCTCATAAAGTGTTGCATACTTTCAGATGGTTTTAAGAATGGGTTGTGTCTGTGCTGGAATTTCAATTTGTGTCTTCGCTAAATATTTTTTACTGCCGCCTGGGGGCATGCAACAATATATTTTCTGGTATGTTCGTAACGTGTTGCATACTTTCAGATGGTTTTGAGAGTGGGTTGTGTATTTGCTATTTTTTGATACTAGGGTCTTCGCTAAATATTTTTTGCGCCTGATGGGTGATATTTTTTCCTTCAGAAACGTTGCATACTTTTTGGAGGCTTTTAGTGTGGATTGTGTCTGTGCTATATTTTCGATGTTTTAGCATGTGCCAAGGTGTTTTTTTGCATTTAACGATGCTTTCGATTTTTTCACATGCTGTCAAGAATATTTGAACTATTTTTTGGGGATTTTCGATTATTTTTTCTCTCTTTTCAAGATATTTTTACAAGTGTCAGGCTATGTTTTTCTGGACATTTTCGTAACAATTTTTTACACTTTTGGCATATTTTTGCGATGGTTTGTTGGACAAAATTGGACATGTTTGGACTATTTTTTTTGGGATTTTCGATTATTTTTAAGATATTTTTACAAGTGTCAGGCTATGTTTTCTGGACATTTTCGTAACAATTTTTTTACACTTTTGGCATATTTTTGCGATTGTTTGTTGAACAAAATTGGACATGTTTGGACTATTTTTTTGGGATTTTCGATTAGTTTTTCTATGTTTTTAAGATATTTTTACAAGTGTCAGGCTATGTTTTCCTGGACATTTTCGTAACACTTTTGGCATATTTTTGCGATGGTTTGTTGGACAAAATTGGAAATTTCGGGAAGTGTCCGAACAAGGTCAAGTGCGTAAAAACAGAATGTCTGGGGTACTTTTACCGGCTCAATTTTCCAACTTTTTTTAACGCTTTTGGCATATTTCTGCGACGGTAGGTTGGACATTTTGGGAAGTGTCCGACCAAGGTCAAGTGCGTAAAAACGGAATGTCTGGGGTACTTTTTCCGGCTCAATTTTCCAACTTTTTTTATACTTTTGGCATATTTCTACGATTGTAGGTTGGCCAATATTGGACATTTTGGGATGTGTCCGACCAAGGTCAAGTGCGTAAAAACGGAATGTCGGGTACTCTTTCCAGCATAATTTTCCAACTTTTTTTACACCCACGCTGCGATTGCGGGTACAGGTGTTGCGATTTTTTTGGGCAATTCAGCCGACAAGTTGCAACAATTTGGTAAAAAGCCAAGGTAGGTTTTCACCCACGATGCGATTGCGGGTACAGTTGTTGCAATTTTTTTGGGCAATTCAGCCAACAAGCTTGTAACAATTTGGTAAAAAGCCAAGGTAGGTTTTTGGTAGGAATGAAACTTGTGCGTTCAAAGATGTTCTTATCCTGAATGAAAAGAGAATGAGTAGAGAGAAGCTCTAATCGATTGGAGTTGCGATATAAAGATCTGAGAAAAAACAAACGGCGACCGAATGTAAGAACTTGTGCGTTCAAAGATGTTCTTATCCTGAAAAGACATTTTACAGCGAAATTACTGAATCCAAAAAATAAGAGAATGAGTAGAGAGAAGCTCTAATCGATTGGAGTTGCGATATAAAGATCTGAGAAAAAACAAACGGCGACCGAATGTAAGATATACATATACTGTTTTGTGCTTGTCTGTAGGTTTAGTAGATATGGTACTCGTAAATACAGCAAGGTGACTTCAATTGTTTGTTGATTAAGTAGATCGTGGTTGATTATGGAAGATGAAGAAGACGATTAAAAAGAATGTATATGAAACTGTAAAGCGTGATTTAAGGGATGATGCTTAAGAGAAGATGTGTATCGCCAATTGTGCTCACACACGATGAAAGGGAATACGAAATGCATATGCGAATGTTAGGCGTGATTGAAGGGATCATAACTAATTATTGTAGTATGCGATTGTAGGGATTAGGCATCAAGTTCATGGAAGGACTTCACACAACCATGATGACTATTTATTGGTAGCATAGTATATATTTTAGGTCTGTGGATGATTGTAGAACTAATTATTGTAGTATGCGATTGGATTAGGCTTCAGTTTCATTTAAGGACTTCACATAACCATGATAACTTTTTATTGATAGCATATTTTATGTGTGTGGATGATTGTAGAACTGATTATTGTATTATAATGACTATGATGATGATTATTTGTAGCACAATATACATTTTAGATCTGTGGATGACTGTAGAATGTGTGTATCGCCAATTGTGCTCCTGTAGGATGGTAGGCATGATTAAATTGAACATATTTCATATCTGAGCTTGACCGTGGTGTCAGTGGATAACATATTATTGTAGTATGCGATTGTAGGGATTATGCATCAGTTTTACTACAGGACTTGTTATAACCTGATAACTTTTTATTGATAGCATATTTTATGTGTGTGGATGATTGTAGAACTGATTATTGTATTATGATGACTATGATGATGATTATTGGTAGCACAATATACATTTTAGATCTGTGGATGACTGTAGAAGGTGTGTATCGCCAATTGTGCTCCTGTAGGATGGTAGGCATGATTAAAGTGAACATATTTCATATCTGAGCTTGACCGTGGTGTCAGTGGATAACTTATTATTGTAGTATGTGATTGTAGGGATTATGCATCAGTTTTACTACAGGACTTGTTATAACCTGATAACTTTTTATTGATAGCATATTTTATGTGTGTGGATGATTGTATAACTGATTATTGTATTATGATGACTATGATGATGATTATTTGTAGCACAATATACATTTTAGATGTGTGGATGACTGTAGAATGTGTGTATCGCCAATTGTGCTCCTGTAGGATGGTAGGCATGATTAAAGTGAACATATTTCATATCTGAGCTTGACCGTGGTGTCAGTGGATAACATATTATTGTAGTATGCGATTGTAGGGATTATGCATCAGTTTTACTACAGGACTTGTTATAACCTGATAACTTTTTATTGATAGCATATTTTATGTGTGTGGATGATTGTAGAACTGATTATTGTATTATGATGACTATGATGATGATTATTGGTAGCACAATATACATTTTAGATCTGTGGATGACTGTAGAAGGTTTGTATCGCCAATTGTGCTCCAGTAGGATGGTAGGCATGATTAAAGTGAACATATTTCATATCTGAGCTTGACCGTGGTGTCAGTGGATAACATATTATTGTAGTATGCGATTGTAGGGATTATGCATCAGTTTTACTACAGGACTTGTTATAACCTGATAACTTTTTATTGATAGCATATTTTATGTGTGTGGATGATTGTAGAACTGATTATTGTATTATGATGACTATGATGATGATTATTGGTAGCACAATATACATTTTAGATCTGTGGATGACTGTAGAAGGTGTGTATCGCCAATTGTGCTCCTGTAGGATGGTAGGCATGATTAAAGTGAACATATTTCATATCTGAGCTTGACCGTGGTGTCAGTGGATAACTTATTATTGTAGTATGCGATTGTAGGGATTATGCATCAGTTTTACTACAGGACTTGTTATAACCTGATAACTTTTTATTGATAGCATATTTTATGTGTGTGGATGATTGTAGAACTGATTATTGTATTATGATGACTATGATGATGATTATTTGTAGCACAATATACATTTTAGATGTGTGGATGACTGTAGAATGTGTGTATCGCCAATTGTGCTCCTGTAGGATGGTAGGCATGATTAAAGTGAACATATTTCATATCTGAGCTTGACCGTGGTGTCAGTGGATAACATATTATTGTAGTATGCGATTGTAGGGATTATGCATCAGTTTTATTACAGGACTTGTTATAACCTGATCGACTTATTCGTATATATATTATATATATATATTCATATATATATATTATATATATATTCATA